>CM066036.1:651473940-653873940 GCA_033557465.1 Ichthyophis bannanicus | reverse complement strand
TGCTGAGGGCTAAGGAAGGGGAAACCAAAAACCAAGCTGCACACCCAGAAGTGAAATGGGCTTGGGGAAAGACAGTGGTAAAAGTATTTTTGGCAACTTCTGCTGCCACCAGCTCTTCAGCTGTAGTCAAAAATGCAGCAAGCCAGACAGGTGGGACCACAGATGGCCAGAGGAAGGGTGTCCATGGGTCAATTTCAGACAATGCGCCATAATTGATCCACCCCTCTTCTACAAAGGGAAGGTAAATCTATAACAGGAATATGCATAAATTAAGCATTTTAAAGAGAAAGTAAGCTTCCTCGTTTGGCAAGCTGACCAATAACAGTGTGCATTATAAGATGGTGGCACCAAAAACAAGAGCGCATGTCTGCCTCCCAACCAAGGTGGATTGGTGGAGAGGGAGGTGCAAGTCCTACTTGGGCCACCAAGGACTTTTTAGGAAGGAGTCAGGGTCTTCTGGGCTGATTTGGGACCAGGGATTTTTCAGGGAGGGGGTGGGGAGCTTTTGGGCCCATTTGGGCCGCCAGGAATTGTTTTACAAGGGTGTGGGAAACCTCCTAGCCCATTTGGGCCACCAAGAATCACTTTGGGGTCCACTTGGACCACCGGGGATGTTTTTGGCAAAGGGGATGGGGGCACTTTGGGGCCCACTTAGACTTCCAGGGATCTTTGTTGACCAGGGCCATCTGAGGTGTAGTGCTGCACTTTACCCCAGCTCAGTAGCAAAAGGGTTATTTATTTATTTAAATTTATTTATATACCATCTTTCTACAAATCAAAGTGGTTTACAGATAAAAAAAAAACCCTAACAGTGCAGGGGTGTAACTGTTTTACAGAGAACAAGACAGTTAAGTACCTAAAACTAGTCCAGAAAACCAGTTCAGTGAACAGTAGCAATATAACAACTAACCAAAATTACTATAACTATATACAAGGAATAAAGTGGATGAAGGATACATAATACCGGGGGTCAGTGAGGCAATGCTAATACATTGTAATGATCAGATCCGTAACTTTTGAAGAGGTTAGCAGCTTGAGTCGTTTAAGTCACACTTGACCGGGGATCTTGGGCAGTAGCTGGACTGAAATATGTTTAGAATAGGAAGGTTGTAAGCGCCTTCCTAAAGTCAGATTGGCCGGTGCATCCTCTCAAGTCAGGCCCAAGGGCATTCCATGCAGTAGGGGCAAAGAGGGAGAATGCTCAACGGCATGTGGATTGTTTGCTTTTTGTTTTTTGAATTGGGATATTAAGGAGGTTTGTAGAGCTATGTCTTCAGAGCCTGTCACTCCTGGGTCTGGAGAGAAGGGGGTGAAGACAGGTTGCTGATTCATTGTGTATGACTTTGTAGATCATGATGAGTGCCTTATATCTTATTCTTGCATGGATAGGGAGCCAGTGTAGGGGTTTTAGGACGGGGTAATATGAGCTTGTCGGGGAGCTCTATGGATTATTCTTGCTATGGTAGTTTGTGCCATCTGGAGGGGATTTAGGGTTTGTTTGGGGAGGTCGTGGTATATAATGTTATCTGCTTTAGGAGCAGCAACTTGTCCAAGGTGGTCTGCACAGTGTTTCCTTTGATCGCAGACTCACAAGGGGAAATGATGAAGGCATCTGGAATCGGTTCTTTGCATTCCAGGCCATAGCCAAAATGAATGGTGTTTAGCACCTAGTGATCCTTGGTAACCTGGACCATTTCCTGAAAGAAAAGGGGAAGCCTACCTCCAACCAGAGGATCCAGGGAATAGGTCTCCATACCTTCACTGTGCCACCCAGGAGGGTCCCCTTTTGGATGGGACCAAGTCCCTGGGCCCACACACTCTACGAAAGGACTGAAAATGAGCCCAAAGCCAAGAAACAGAGGGGAAGAAAGATTTTCCAGGTTGATAATGACGAGAGTCCCAAGACCCCTGGGGTTCTGGCTGCACAAACTCAGTGGACAGGCAGAGACTGATGAGAAAGGGACACCAGCCAGCTTCACAAGCCCCCTGGACCTGTCTTGTGGAAGGCGCTAATTTTTTGTTTCGCACAGGTCCTTTACTTCTCCAAATCAGCTAAAAAAAAAGCTTCCCCTTAAAATGCAGTTGGACCAACCAGGCTTTGGAAGGTGTGTCCGCTGCCCAGTGCCGGAGCCAAGTCCAATGCTGTGACCTATCATCAGGGCACTATTCCTGGTCACCAAACATACCAGGTCATACATCGTATCATAAAGGAAGGTCATAGCAGACTCCAAAAGAGGGGTAGAACATCCAATGGAAGAGACTGAAGCCACTGAAGCAGGGCTCAAGACATCAAGCTCGCACAAACCGCCAACTGAAGAATGTCAGTCGCCACAGCAAAGTCACTTTTTGGTCCAGGAAATCCTTTAAGGCTGATCCGCCTTCCATCGGAATGGTGGTCCATCTGGTAACCACTGTGAACTACGCATCTACCTTGGGAATACCAAACCCCTCAACACACTCCTTCTCCATGAGAGTGTAGATCTTCTTACACACCCTTAGTCCCTTAGGCAAGGAGTCGGGAGAGTCCCACTTCAATCAGATATATTCTTGATCACGTTCAGGAATGCGAAGACAGGAATGGATTTCCGCACCCCTTGAAGGAGCAGGTGCAACTTCGGCTCCTGCTCCATATTGGGAGCATCCATCAAGTTCAAAATGGACAAGACCCTGGCAATCAACACTGCCAACTCCTTCTTCTGAAATAGGCGGATAACACTGGCCTCTACAATCTTCTGAAGATAAGAGTACTTCTTCATCCATGTCACAGCACAGCACCAAGCCATCTGAATCCAGCTCACAGCTGTTCCACATTTACAGAAGGCTCCCCTCAATGGGACACTTAGTCAAAGATAATCAAACAGAGCTTCCACTCTCAGCCTGCCCTTCATGAGACTGCATCCAGGGGCTACAGGGTCTGAATTTCCATGCCAGAAAGACCAGGCTTGCTGTACAAAAGAAAAGATTTCCTGGGAGGACAATCTGGAGTCCAGAAGCTCTCTTCTCAATAATGACCCTCCAACACCAGAGGGCATAACCACCGCAGACACATAGAGGACAAGGATCACCTCACAACATGGTCTCTGGGCCCTTCGACTCGCTGTATATCCTTATCCATAGCACAATCTGTCACCTCCTGTCCCGAGGAAGGCAAGTCCGGTCTAACTGCATCCCCTGGCTAAGAAAGGGGATCAGGCCCTCTAAGGATGACTCAGAAGATGCCATACAAGCAGAGAAGAGTCCAGAATCTAGAGATGAGGCGTCTCACTTGCTAAAGGCCAAACATTAACCGGGTAGCCGGACCCGGCGCCCTCCCTCCAATTCTCCAAACCCCCCCCCCCCCCGCCCCCTCTTTCCAAAAATTCAACAGACAACAATTATTGGTGACAACTGGTTGCAGCTTTATTTCCAAAACAAACTAATTAACATTAAACAGAAATACTGATCCAACCAAGCCCCCAGCAGAGCGATGTGCCGCCAGCCATTCAATTAGCAAAGCAACCACGCCTCCGCTCCAGCCATGGTCACCACCAACAGCCAAGTTCCAGCCACCCCTATCCAACTTCACCTTATTACTAGCAAAAGTCTTCCAGGTGTTGTCCGGGTCGAGGGCACCCCGCCCCCTCCCCAAGTCGCCTAAGGCTCCGGACCCGGACCTCCGGGTTCCTGCTCACAAACACCCCCCCCCCCCCCGCTGCGACACCCCCACATATTTACCCCCCACCCTGCCAGAATGGGTGGGTGGGTGGGCGCCCGATCGCATGTGCTCCGGCCACGCTGCAAACGCCGGAGCACATGCAGCTCCCGTGGCACTGATTGGCTCCTCTCGGCTCAACCCCGAGCAGAGCCAATCACTTTAAATGATGCGTGCAGCATGCCTACGCTGACGCACCTCACCTTCCTCCCCAAACGCGCGTGCAGGGTCCCGCGCCGGGCCAAGCACCCGGTTACGAGCGGGCTCCGGAACCCTGCCCGCGCCCTGTTACTAACCGGGTAGCCGGACCCGGCGCCCTCCCTCCAATTCTCTAACCCCCCCCACTCATCCCCCCCACCCCCTCTTTCCAAAAATTCAACAGACAACAATTCTTGGTGACAACTGGTCGCAGCTTTATTTCCAAAACAAACTAATTAACATTAAACAGAAATACTGATCCAACCAAGCCCCCAGCAGAGCGATGCGCCGCCAGCCATGCAATTAGCAAAGCGACCACGCCTCTGCTCCAGCCGTGGTCACCACCAACGGCCAAGTTCCAGCCACCCCTATCCGCCTTTGCCATATTACTAGCAAAAGTCTTCCAGGGGTTGTCCGGGTCGAGGGCACCCCGCCCCCTCCCCAAGTCGCATAAGGCTCCGGACCCCGGACCTCCGGAATCCCGCCACCGGCACAGGGGACCAAATCTACCTGTGCCGCCCCCCCAACCAGAAGCTGCGACCAGTGTGGCCTCTCGTGCACCACGCTCTCCAGCGCCTCCTGCCAATCGTTCAGGAGCAAATCCATTCCCACTGGAGATAAGTGCACCCCGTCCTCCCTATACAACCCGGAGCAGGCCACCTCCACCCAGGGATGCTGAACTTGAAACCCCCCCTCTCGCATACCCATCTCCCGATTTGCCTATTGATCTTGGTCAGCCCCCAGGACCATCGCCGCTGACCCCAGCACGCTGGCCTCGGGATGATGTCAGACCATATTAAAAACACCCCCTCAAACATGCGGAGCACTACAGCAAAGTCCTTCTTGGCGGCCCTGATCAACTGCTTGCAAGACCAAGCCGCCAGATCATTGCCCCCCAAATGCACCACCAAAATCGCTGGCTGGCTCCTGATGTGCCCGTGGTAATGAAGCAAAGGCAGCAGCTGCATCCACCGCAGTCCCCGCTCGCCCAGCCATGACACCGCCACCACCGCTGGATCCAGACCTAAGTTCGCCTCGCACGGCCGCTGCGCTGCTCGCTGGTCAGCCCAGAACACGAAGGAGTGCCCCAACATCCAACAGCCCCGCACACACATACCCCCATCTGAAACAGAAAAGAACAGCATTAACAACCCCCAGCCCTCAAGCTGGAGACTCATAATTGCACATATCCCTCGAATGCCCTCGATCGCCACCTGCCGATGCTCTGTATCTGCTCCCCGACAAACCCGCTGCCACAGCACTGGTTGCCGCCCCGATCCAAAAAGAGTGCGCCGAAAAACACCATGGGTCTTCCCCAATCCGCCGCAACACCATGCGCAATACTGCTGTGACCTGAAACCGCGTAAGTGCTCTGGCGTACTTGTGCATGAACAGAACCCCCCCGCAGTCTGGGCGCACCCCCAAATAATCTCTCATGATGGCTATAGGGCATGTAAGCCTGCCCGTCACCCTCAGAACCACCCATAACCCTTGCCCCTTCTGGTCCATTTTGGACTTTGCTAACAACACGCGCATCCGCGCCTTCTCCATCCATACATGCTGCCGACGCAAACTATTCCCACTACCCACTTTTCCCGAATCCGCTGCCAATTCGCCGACCCTAAAGGCCCCAAAAAAGGACAAACAGAACACTGCCCGAAAGAGCGCATCCTCATATGGTGACGTTGCCACCCCCGATAACTCTCGGCACAACCTCTCCAGTAGATCGTGTGTTATCGGCAGTCGGTGATCCCCGGAACTGGCTGAGAACGCTCCCACCCCTGGAGTAACCGCCTGGCCAGGAACCCTCTGCCCGAGAAGTCCAACCCCACCGCCCTGGCGAAGAACCCAAACCCCGCCAGATGACTTCACACCGCCGATCTCGTGACACCTTGCTCCTTCGCCCAAACTACATACCTCCCAAGCCACAGATCCGGCACCCCCCCCCCCCCCGGCCCATCCTATCCACAGCTCCACAAGCTCCAGGGGACCATGAGCTCCTCCTCGTCCGCCTCCGGTGCCAACTTACGAAAACACTCCAGCTGCAAACGGGAAAGAGCATCAGCAATTTCATTAATATGCCCTGGTATATGCCACGCTTTCAGATCAATATTCAAATGCATACATGCCAGTATCACCCGTCGCATTAGAGATGCCACGAGGCCGCAGCGTGGCGAATAACAATTTATGACATTGACCACCGCCTCGTTGTCGCACCACCACAGAACTCTGCGGTTAACCAACTTGTCCAGCCATAACTCCAACACTATCAATATTGGAAAGAGCTCCAAGAAAGTAATATTATTCAACAATCCTTCGTCAACCCATGCCTGCGGCCATCTGTCAGCACACCATGCCCCGCCAAAATAGATTCCCAGACCAACTCCCCCAGCAGCGTCCGTGTACAGCTGCAAGTCCTCACTGGAGATCTCCGCCTCACGCAATAGGGATGTCCCATTGAAAGCCCGTAAAAAGACATCCCAAACCCGCAAATCATCACGCATTCCCTTAGACACGCGAATGCAGTGATGCAGCTTTTGCACACCCGACGTCGCTGCAGCCAACCGCCTACTGAACACCCGCCCCATTGGAATGACTTTACAAGCAAAATTGAGGGAACCTATCAGCGCCTGCAGCTCTTTTAACGTCAGTTTTGATGAGGCCACGACATTGGCCATTAACACCCTCAACTTCACCACCTTCTCCCTCGGCAGCTGCGCCACCATGTTCAGCGAATCCAACTCGACCCCTAAGAAAGTAATCTTCATCGTCGGGCCCACCGTCCTACCCTCCGCCAGGGGCACCCCCACCTCGCCCGCCACATCAACAAAACCTCCCAACAGCTTGCTACAGCTCTCTGACTTGGCCCCACCGACAAACAGGAAATTGTCCAGATAATGCACCACCTCAGAGCTTCTTACTCTCTGGACCACCATCCAATGCAGGAAGGCGCTAAACTTCTCAAAGTAGGCGCAAGATACTGCACAACCCATCGGCATACACTTGTCATAGTAGAAAGCACCCTCAAATTGGAAACCCAGCAACCTGAAAGCCGAAGGATGGACCGGCAACAAGCAAAATGCCGATTCTATATCAACTTTCGCCATCAATGCCCCACGACCGGCACTCGAGACCAACTCCACTGCCCTATCGAAGGAGGCATACCTCACCGTACAAAACTCCCGCGGGATACAATCATTCACCGATGCCCCCAACGGCGAAGACAAATTGTGGATCAACCGAAACTTAACCGGTTCCTTCTTAGGGATTACACCTAAGGGGGAAACAACGAAATTTGGAAACGGTGGGTGGCTGAAAGGCCTCGCTATTCTTCCCAATTGCAACTTGGCTGCTAACTTCTCACACGCAACTGACGCCCAGCGTCAAATACTCGGGGAATTCCACACCGCTGCGCCCACCACCTCACCTTGAACTGGAATGACAAAACTAAACTGAAATCCTAATTGCAACGTTAACCTATCTTTCTTTTTTGGATATCTGTGAAGCTAACTGCACAGCACCGGTACCCGAATTGGAGAGGGGGCTACCTCCCCACTAGTACCCTTACTTGGATCCCAGAACTTAGGGTGGCACGGTCCCTTTCTTAACGCATTTTGATGCTGAATGGTGACCTCCACAGTCCGAGCACGTGTGCCGGAATTTACAGTCCGGAAAGGGGCACATTGACTTATTATACCTCCAACACACATCGCCCAATGCCCCCGGGACCGACTTCGTCTGCCCTGGGGAGGGCCCGTCGTGAAAGGAACGACTCGCCCCTACTGAAACCCCTTGCCCCACCTTTCCCCCACCCCCACCCCCTGCACCAGCCTTACTGCTCAGGGAAATGATGACCCCAAACACTCACCAACCGCAAGAACGATCTAACCCAATTGACTACGTTGCGTGAGACCTTACGAATACACCCAGCCTTCTCATCCTCCTTCTGCTTCTTTTTGCTATCCCCGGAGCGCTTCTGACCCTCGAGCAAGCGAAAAATATCAATATACTTCCTTTTCGTAATCTTCTGTCGCAACCTTTTTGGGATACCTTCCCATAATTCTGATAAAATTGCCAAGGAGACTGAACCCGCGCCCGCCGCTCCAGAAGCCCCCCCTCCAACGCCACTACCCTCCTACCAGCTTCAACCGACAAAGACTCAGAAAACTCCGAAGACGACGAGAATGATGATTCCGAGTTATGCCGGTACCGACAGGCATGCTTCCTTTTCTTACGCGCCTTCCCCAACCGCTCTGCACGCGACCTATGCCCCCCGCTCTCACCTACCTCCATCCCCGGTGACTCACCCGCCATTTATTTATTTTAGTTTCTTATATACCGCACTATTTAGTATCAGCGCGGTTTACATGGAACAGTGAAACATAATGAACAAACGTTAGTTTTACAGAGAACAAGGAAATACAACTTGGATAACTTAGGGAAACATGCACATCAACTATTTACATATGTAGCAGTAAGCTTTGCATAGTGGGTTATGAACCTACAGAAAGATATTAAGTATAGGGACTAATATGTAGAGGTTTCTGGAAGGAAAGGTGTGGCTATGGTGGAGTATGGTTGATCTGGTAATGTTGAATAAATAAGTAATGTTTTAGTGCTTTCCTGAATTGTGTGATCGGTGATGGCTCGGATTGCTGGTGCTCCATCGGACACAGATGGCAGCCCAGCACGAGGGTCCTCCATCCGCTGTTGAGCACGTGCTTCTTGTGCCCGCTCACCCTCACTAGCCGCCGACCCTGGCACGCTGCTTCCGGGATCCATGCTCCTCACTCTCGATGAATCCCCTGCAGGAGGCACACTTCGCGGCAAAGCAAGAAATGGCATCTGTGGAGATAAAAAGGAGGGACACAGCGGAGAGAAACCCGGAGACCATGACGGCTGCCATGCCCCCACCCAATCCGTCCCCCGACGAGCCTTGCCCCCCCAGCTAACCACTGATCCCAGATAGCTTGTTGCCCTGGTGGCCCAAAGCCACCAGGCGCCATCACATACCCGCTGTGGGAGACCCTGCCACTGCCCCCGCCACGAGATGCTCCAGGCCCCGGCCTGCTCCAATTCCAGTGACCCCAAGCGCCTGCTCCCCCCCCCCACTCCCGCGCTCCCACGCGCTCTCCTCCCCCTCCCCTGAGACCCCAGCAGCCTCCCCATCCCTTAGCCCCATCCCACCAATAGCAGGCTCCGGTGGCACCATTGCAGACCCCGCCGTCACCCCCTGGGTCCTAACACCTAACACATAAAAGGAAATTATGCATAAAAGGAAATAAATTCCAACTCCTACACTTGTCCTACTCACCACACACAGCCACTGTAAATATTTATTGTAAATAGTTTGACGATTGTTCTACTTTAATACCTTACAAAGTTACATTTTATTGTTCAATGTAAATAGTTGAATTCTACTGTTCAATGTAAATGTATACAGATGTGTACAATACCGTTAAACTGTTACATGTAAACCGCCCTTGATCTCTGGAAGGGGCGGTATAGAAGAAAATAGTTAAATAAATAGTTTAAAAAAAAACACCATGGCCCCAAGCAGCGCGCCCCCTTCCCGTTCCTCTCACAGAGACAGGAGACTCTGCAGAACCCCTGGCAGAAATCAGCTCTGCCTGTGGCTCTCCCTCTCACCGTACTCCGCTGTCGGGATCTCTCCCCCCTGTCGGACTCCCTCCCCCCTTGCCTCCTTCCCTGCCTAACCACAGCAACCCCATTAGCCCCCCGCCTCCCCCCAGTGTGCTTACCCACCATAACTGCACAGCCCCCCCAAACCCCCGATATTACCCCCTCTCACTAGGCTGAGGAACCAAATACCAGTTTTAATCTACTTGTTTTTGCCTTTTTTATTTTTTATTTTTTCGTATATTAAGCGAGCCCTACAACCCCGGTGTTCCTCGCCCTGCCTTCTTTTTTTTTTTTCTTTTTTTTTTACTTACACCGTGGCCATAGACCTACTCGCCTGCAAACCACTCCATGGCCCAGCACGATGATCTCTAAGAGATCCGTGGACACACCAGGCCCGATCAACACCTTCGGCCCAGACCTGCGCCCTCCACTGCCAACGACGCTCCCACAGCAACGATCCTGCCTCCTGGGCGCCCGATTGCATGTGCTCCGGCCACGCTGCAAACGCTGGAGCACATGCAGCTCCCGCGGCACTGATTGTCTCCGCTCGGCTCAACCCCAAGCGGAGCCAATCACTTTAAATGATGCACGCAGCGTGCCTATGCTGACGCGCCTCGCCTTCCTCCCCAAACACACGTGCAGGGTCCCGCGCCGGGCCGGGCACCCGGTTACGAGCGGGCTCCGGGACCCTGCCCGTGCCCTGTTACTTCCTGTAAGATGACATAGAGAGTTAAAGAAAGTATCACAACAGCACATACTAAGGCCACGGAAGCCTGAAAGATGTTTATTTATTTATTTATTATTTATTTATACATTTTTCTATACCGCCTCTTCCAGAGATCAAAGGCAGTTTACAGGTAACATAACGTTAATAATAGCAAGCTATTATTATTTTTAAAGAGAACAATTGTAGGACATTTTAAAATTTAACTCATTAACATGAAGAAGCAGGTGGAACTGGTGGCAAATTAATGCCGCACCCTATGACTAATTGCATTCAAAAATTACATCAGGTAGCTATTCACATAAGTAGCAAACAAATATATTCGAAAGTTGGGTGATCTAGGTGGCATTATAGCTGTGTAAGAAATGTGGGAGTGTGCTTTGTCTAGGTAAGATCAGAGTATGGTTGTTGGTTGGTGCTGGTCTATGAATTCTGAACATCATCATGTTGAAGGTTGTGATAGTGCTGGCTAAATAGGTAGGTTTTTAGTTCCTTTCTAAATGATTGAAGGTCTTTAATTTCTCTTAGCTCAACTGGGAGGCTGTTCCACAATGTAGGATCGAAGAACGAGAAAGCAGTGTTTCTTGTCTTCCGCCTTGTCTTTCGAATGGTATCTGGAACTAGTAACATGTGTAGGTTCCCTCTTCTTCTTGACCTATTTTCATGTGGGCTATTGATAAGCGTAGACAGGAATGATGGTGCTAAATTATTAAAGATCTTGAACGTAGTAACTAAAGATTTATAGGTAATTCTACACAAGACCGGTAGCCAGTGCAGGGCGTAGAGAATAGGAGATATGTGGTCTGTTACTTTCGCTTTGTAAATAATCCTTGCTGTGACATTTTGGGCTAATTGTAGAGTGTGTAGGTTTTTCTTAGAAGTTCCTTGAAGAATATGATTGCAGTAATCTAAATGAGGTGTTATTAGTGTTTGGGCCACAGTTCTGAAGTCGGTGCTATCTATCATCGGTCGTAGCTGTTGGATTGTCCTTATTTTAAAGTATATTGCTTTAACAGCTTGTTTTATGTGTTGAGTAAGGCTGAGCGTCTTGTCAAGCGTAACTCCTAGATATTTGACCTCTGCCTTGACTGGTAGGGAGATGTTTCCGATGTTGATTTCTGTTGGTGGGGTGAAATTCGTATTTCTTGTTACAAATAGTACTTCCGTCTTTTTGAAATTAATATTCATGTTCATTGATTTCAGCCACAGTTCCGCTTCAGTT
This sequence comes from Ichthyophis bannanicus, assembly GCA_033557465.1. NCBI lineage: Eukaryota > Metazoa > Chordata > Amphibia > Gymnophiona > Ichthyophiidae > Ichthyophis > Ichthyophis bannanicus. The sequence goes on along the minus strand of CM066036.1, from coordinate 653,862,462 downwards.
AAGCAGCGGGATATATTGTCATATTCAGGGTTGGATACATTAAAAGATGAGTACATCATAATGTCGTCTGCGTAGATTTATTTATTTTATTTATTTAACAGTATTTCTAAACCGCCTTATCATAATAATCAAGGTGGTATCACAGCAAACAATCTGGTAGTGTGAGTGTGTTATACATGCAGTGGGGGTGAAAATTTAGTTGGGTGCGTGTTGTGTTGTGTGCTAGATTAGTTTGAGTTATGTACAATGTGGGCTATATACAGTGGTGCTAAAAACATCTTATATACATACAGTGTTAGGCGGTGACGTGTGCTGATATACAGCTATTTAGACTATGTGATGTGTCCATAGTGTTCTATGAACAGCATGGTTTTCAGCTGTTTCCTAAAGTCCTTGAGGTCTGTAGTTGCCCTCAAATCGTCCGGTAGTTTGTTCCATATTGTTGGAGCAGCCATGGAGAGTGCTCGGTCTGTTGTGTCCTTGCGTGTGTGTTTGTATTCACTTGGGGTGCTGACTCGGTTGTGAGTTTGTTTTCTTCTTGGACGTGTACTGGTGTCTGGTTGTATGAGGGTGTGCAGGCTGTTGGCTGATGTGTGCTGTTTTATCTTGTATAGGTTTATGATAGTTTTGTATCTGATGCGTGCACTGATTGGAAGCCAGTGTAAGTCCTTTAAGGTGGGTGTGATGTGCTCCTGTCTTGCAGTTCCGGATATGATTCGTGCTGCGGTGTTTTGTGCCAGTTGGAGTGGTTTGATGGCTTGTTTCTGTAGACCAAGGTATATCGGATTGCAGAAGTCCAGTAGTGGGGTTATCAGAGCTTGACATACGGTACGGAAGTGTTCTGGGGCGAGGAGTGGTTTCAGTCTCCTGATGATTCGCATCTTGTAGTAGGCTTTTTGTATTGTTTTGCCTATGTGTGGCTTGAGATAGAGATTTATTGTCCAGCGTAACCCCGAGGTATCTCACTTCTGACCTTATTGGTATAGTAGTGTTTTGTATCTTTATATTCGGTGGGTGTATGAAGCTTTGGTTCCGAGTGATGATTAAAGCTTCAGTCTTGTTGTAGTTTATTGCGAGGTTGTTGTCCTGACACCAATTGGTCATTTGTGTAAGGCAGTCTGTTATCTTAGAGAAGTCCGGGTTGTCGATTGATATCGGGGTGTATATCATGATGTCGTCCGCATAGATTGTGTATTGAATGTTGTTCTCTTTCATGATGTTGCATATTGGTTGGATGTAGATGTTAAATAGGAGTGCTGAGAGCGCAGATCCTTGAGGTACTCCTTGATGGATTTTGATGGGTCGGGAGGTGATGTGTCCCACCTTGACCTGTAGCTGTCTTTCGGTTAGGTACGAGTGGAACCATTTCAGTGTGATGCCGTGTATACCAGTGTTTTTTAGTCTTTCCAGGAGTATGTTGTGGTCCACTGTGTCGAATGCTGAGGAGATGTCGATGAAGATCATTATGATTCCATTCCTGGTATTGTCAATTATTCTTAGGATGCTGTCGAAGAGGTAGATCAGTAGCGTTTCGACACCGTGGTTGGGACGAAATCCGTGTTGGTTGTCGTCGAGTGTTTCATGTTTGTCGATGTGATCCTGAAGTTGTAGTTGAACCGCTTTTTCAATGATTTTTGCGAGGAAGGGTATGCTGGAGATTGGTCGGTACGCTGCTGGATCTTTTTTGTCGAGAGTTGTTTTCTTTGTGATTGGTCTTACTGATACAAGTTTTAGTTGCTTTGGCATGATTCCTTGAGTGAGTGAGTCGTGTACTATTTTATGTATGGTGGGGATGAGGCTTGATTTGGTGGCTTTGACCCATGACACTGGGCATGGGTCTGTAGGAGCGGTGCTAGTGTTGATTGTAGAGATGATGTGGGATATCTGTTCTGTTGAGGGTGAGGAGAATGTGCCCCAGGTTTTGGGGTATACGTCCGTTCTTGTGGTTCTACTAGGCGTTGTTTGTTCTGTGGAGTGAAATTTCTCTTTGATGTGGTCGGCGAATTCCTGTGGATCAATTTGTGCTTCCCCTTCCGTTGTTTGCTCTTTTGTGAGGATCTTTACTATTTCAAAAAGCTCTCTGGGTTTGTTGATGGAGGTATTTATCATGTTTGTGTGGAATTCCCTCTTTGATTGGTTGATGTGTTCATTGTATTGCTTTTGCTTCGTTAGATAAAGATGCTGGTCGGCAGTTGTTTTGCTTTTTCTCCATCTCCGTTCAATCTTCCTGAGTTCCCTCTTTTCCTGTCGTATTTTTGTTGAGTACCATGGTTTGTTTTGTCTCCTGTTGTGGTATTGTTTCTCGGTCCCACCCTTGGATGGTGTGGCAGCGTTGGCTAAAATGCTGTTCCAGCTGGAGACTTGTTCCTCCAGGTCATCTGTAGAAGTGTTCAGGTGTTGTATTGTGTCCTGTATGAATTCGTCCTTGTCAAAACGCTTGAATCGTCTTTGTGTGTGTGAGATGTTTGCTCTTTCGATCGTCTGGGCCTCTTGTGACCGCAGCCTTGTCTCGATTAAGTAGTGGTCAGACCATGGTACTGGGGTAATGGTGGGTGGAGAAATCAGGTCTCTTGATGTTAGGTAATTGGATGCGAATATGAGGTCTGGCGATGATCCATGTCTGTGTGTTGGTGCATTGATTATTTGTGTGAATTGAAGTGAGGACATTGCTTGAAGGAAGGCCTCTGCGTCTTTGGCATTGGTGGATTTTAGGTTGAAGTCTCCAATCAGCAGCGCTGGTTTGTTGTTTGTTGTTATGGCACAGGCTTCTTCGAGTGTGAAGGCCAGTTCGTCGGGTGGAGCTCTGGGTGCCCTGTATGTTAGGCAGATTGCAATGCTCTTGTTCTTGATGCTAATTGTGTTACAGTGCTGTGTATCGGTGAGGCTCTGTGTCTTGAAGTTTAGTTTTGATTTCGCTATTATCAGGACTCCTCCTCCACGTTTGTTGGTGCGTGGGCAGTTGTACGCTGAGTAGTTGTTTGGTACTAGTTGGTTGAGTAGAACATTGTCCGTTTTGTTGAGCCATGTCTCTGTGATGCATATTATGTCGGGCTGTCGCTCTTCAATGTGGTCTACAAGCGTGTGTATCTTGTTGCAGACGGATCTGGCATTTATGAGCTCTATCGTGGTTGTCTCTGTTGAGGAGGTTGCTGTTACATGTGTTTCCTTTGAGCAGGTGTGGGAGCTTGGTTTGTGTCTGTATGGTCGTTTTGCATGGGAGGTTCTGAGTGTCTCTTTGTATATGTGCCGTGATTCTAAATATGGCAATACAGTTGGTGGGTGCCATGTTGTGTTTGCTTGTGGGTGGTGGGGGTGTGTGGTTGGTGGGAGGATTTGTGTAACTAGTAGGTAGAGTGGGAGGAAGTATGTGGCGTGCATGTTGGTTTTTTTGATGCTCTGTTAAGGTGATGCCTGTTTTCTTAAGTCTTCGTCTGTTGGCTGTTTGGAGAGAGTTGTATCTGGTGAGATAGCCTGTCTCGTGGAGGGATGGCCGGATCTGTGCAGGGCGTCTTGGTGCGGGAGCCTGTCCCGTGGAGGGAGCCTGTCCCGTGGAGGGCGAGCCGGATTCGTGTAGGGTGTCTTGGTGCGGGAGCCTGTCCCGTGGAGGGAGCCTGTCCCGTGGAGGGCGAGCCGGATTCGTGTAGGGCGTCTTGGTGCGGGAGCCTGTCCCGTGGAGGGAGCCTGTCCCGTGGAGGGCGAGCCGGATTCGTGTAGGGCGTCTTGGTGCGGGAGCCTGTCCCGTGGAGGGAGCCTGTCCCGTGGAGGGCGAGCCGGATTCATGTAGGGCGTCTTGGTGCGGGAGCCTGTCCCGTGGGGGAGGAGGGCCGGGTCTGTTGGAGTGTGTGTAGTGGAGGTGTGAGCTTGGAGGTGGGGAATGTGTGGTGTACTGAGAGAGTTCTACTTGCGGTTCTGACGTCCTTCGCCTCGGTCTGCTCCTTGTTGGGTTCTCCTGTGCTCCTGTCGGCGTTGCTGATTATTTTAGTTGTTTCCTGCTGCTTGGCTTCGGGCCTCGGCTGGGGTTCGGGGATGGTGAGGTTTTTCCTTGCAGAGTCGTTGATCTTCGGTTCGGTGGTGGAGGTGTCTGTTGAACATAGCGTGGCTTTTTCGGGGGGGAGGGAATGTTGGGTGCTTGCTTTTTTGTGCGCCTCTGTGCCGCGCCTAAGGGCCACGCCAAAGGGCCCTCTGGCGAGGCCCTCAGGCGCAGGCCCGCCAGGCGCGGGCGCGCCCGCGAGGGACGCCGCTTTTGAGCAGGCGGGCTGCCTTTCCCCTCCTCTCCCACTGCCCGGATTGGGCAGGAGCGCTGTGAGGGGAGTTGTTTCCTCGGCGGCTGCAGCGGCTCCCTCCGGTGGCGAGGGACGCCGCTTTTGAGCAGGCGGGCTGCCTTTCCCCTCCTCTCCCACTGCCCGGATTGGGCAGGAGCGCTGTGAGGGGAGTTGTTTCCTCGGCGGCTGCAGCGGCTCCCTCCGGTGGCGAGGGACGCCGCTTTTGAGCAGGCGGGCTGCCTTTCCCCTCCTCTCCCACTGCCCGGATTGGGCAGGAGCGCTGTGAGGGGAGTTGTTTCCTCGGCAGCTGCAGCGGCTCCCTCCGGTGGCGAGGGACGCCGCTTTTGAGCAGGCGGGCTGCCTTTCCCCTCCTCTCCCACTGCCCGGATTGGGCAGGAGCGCTGTGAGGGGAGTTGTTTCCTCGGCGGCTGCAGCGGCTCCCTCCGGTGGCGAGGGACGCCGCTTTTGAGCAGGCGGGCTGCCTTTCCCCTCCTCTCCCACTGCCCGGATTGGGCAGGAGCACTGTGAGGGGAGTTGTTTCCTCGGCGGCTGCAGCGGCTCCCTCCGGTGGCGAGGGACGCCGCTTTTGAGCAGGCGGGCTGCCTTTCCCCTCCTCTCCCACTGCCCGGATTGGGCAGGAGCGCTGTGAGGGGAGTTGTTTCCTCGGCGGCTGCAGCGGCTCCCTCCGGTGGCGAGGGACGCCGCTTTTGAGCAGGCGGGCTGCCTTTCCCCTCCTCTCCCACTGCCCGGATTGGGCAGGAGCGCTGTGAGGGGAGTTGTTTCCTCGGCGGCTGCAGCGATGTGATAATTTATCTTGTAGCGTTGAAATATGGTACAGATGGGTTGAAGGTACAGATTAAACAGTAGTGCAGAGAGGGCAGAGCCTTGCGGGATGCCTTATTCTTGTGGAAATGGCAACGATGCAACTTGATCTATTTGTACATATTGGGTCCGGCTAGTGAAATAGGATTTAAACCAATCAAGGGAAAGATGTGTGTGTTAACTGCGCTTTCACTATAATATTCGTTACAGATGCTAGGGGTAGGATTGCATGTTAGAACCGCTTGGGCAGAATGCGCACTAGGATCATGTGACTACCAGGCGCTCAATAGGTAAAAACGCTATTAACGTGTGCAAAAAATGGTGGAAAATCCTCATCCATGCCAATGGTCACCAGCATTCCAGCCCAAATTGTATCCCAGGCAGATGGAATAGAGAGCCCCCAACAAGGACAATGACAAGGTCAAGCCTTGGTACTCACACCCTTAGAGCCCCAGGAAGAGAATCCGTGCCAGGCTCAGCTCTGCTCCCCTGAAACTGTTTCACTGGCTTTCTCAGCACTGCGTTTAAGATGGCTGGCAGGCAGATTCCTCTGAGAGCCTTTTGCAATCTTTGGGAGAGAGCAGGAGGTACAAACGAGGGAGGGGGCATTGAGGTTGTGTGAGGATACTGCACTCTTCCAGATCCCTGCAATTTCTGGCTGCTCAACAGGCTCTTATCATGATAAGCGTATGGAGCTGAACCAATTTCCCCTCCTCCTATGGCTACTGAAAAACTGCAGTCTAATTGAGCCTTACACATCAAAAAGTGAGGGAGACACCCTCAAAATGGTCGTTCATGACCATTTAATCAATCTTTTCCTCTCAATCTTCAGATTTTCTTCAGAGAAGAAAATCCATCCACCATCTGCTGGAGAAAAAGAAATACTGAAGAGACCTCTGGTGGCTGAGCAGAATAGAGGCATGGGAGTGATGTCATTAAAACCTGAGTTTTCCATTGGTTCTTTGTCTCCACCAATACGCTGGTAGGTGAACACAACCCACTTGTCTGGTCTGGTCTATCAGGATGGTACGGAATATTCTGATTAACATTACAAATTAAGCTATTCGTGTTGAGAATTGCTTTAATTAATTTCATAGGATTGGATTTCAAATCCCTCATTTTTTTTGTGGGTGGTGGGAGAGCAGTTTGTATGTTATTTAGGTGGTAATTTTATAAAGGCCTCCTACCCTGTGCAGCAGATATGCTCATATTTTCTGCCTATTTTATACAAGGCATCTTATTCATCTGTATAGAATTTATACTCAAACGAGTCACCCATTTTTATTTATCTCTGTACATTTGTCTTATCCATCTTGTCTGTAATGGGCCTTGTTTACTAAAGTGTGTTAACATTTAGCACAGGGTTTCCATGCACTAACTGTGCCATGCTAAAAGTTAACATGGTGCCACATGGCAAAAATCCCACTTTAACTGGTTAGCACACAATTGGATGGGGACTGGACAGGTTAGTGGCAGAATGTGGGCATTGACGAAGAAGCATGATTAGCGCAGATGTCTTTGGCACACACTAACCAAGGCTGTTATTGTTAGCATGGGTGCATTTAATGCCACCTTAATGGATGTCATTAGGTGCAGCTACGTACCACACAGCTGCAAGACCATAACAGCAGAAGAACAGACTCATATGCCTCCTGAGGTTAGTGCGGGCCTCTGCTCTTGATTCACGGCCCAATTGCACACTAACAGCGCAGTTTAATAAACATGTTGTTTTATGTCCCAACTGCACCTGTCCCCTCTTCTACCTATTAAAATATTTTACTGGATAGTGTTAACATTGTGAGTATATTGTATGAATGTTCTACTGTTGTTGCCTTTTATATCTTTTGTACTGTGCTATGAGTATCCTATGTTATTTGAATTTTCTACTGTGCTGCCTATTAAGGTATTTATTTATTTATTTTGTATATATATGTGACTTCTATACCACCATTTCGAGTAATCATAGCTGTTTACATTGTTAATAACAGAGGTACATTAAACATTTTAAACAAATAACAGGTGCTGAAAAATATCAATCACAGATATATTCTAACTTTTGCTAACTTATTTATAATTCTTATAAATAAATGATGTCCTTGGTTTTACATATTTGGATAATTTCATGAATATAATGTATGATGAGGATGAGTGTGGGTAGTAGTGTTGAGTGTATGATGAGCTGAGGACTGTAGATTATGTCGGGTCACTGTTTGAAGTTTCTTCATGTTATGAGTTGGGTGCAGAAAGTGGACAGGTCTGTTATGGATCTAAGTCTCTCTGGCAATGAGTTCCATAGTGATGGGGATAAGTATTCGAATGCTCTGTTAGTGGTGTACTGCTTTGTCTTGCGGTAATCGGTTGGGAATATAAGGGTATTATTCATTCGCCCTCTTCTTTGTCGGTCATTGGGTATTGTCCTGATAAGTTATATTAGGGCTGTAGGCACCATGCCTCTGATTGTTTAAAAGTATTCATAATTAACTTGTATTTTATTCTACTCTGGACTGGTAACCAGTGTAGTGTGTAAAGTATGGGTGTTATGAGCTCTGTTTGGCGTGAGTTATAGATGATGTGTGTGGCCATATGTTGAGCCATTTGAAGGGAATGAAGTGTTTGTTTGGATATTCCATGGAGTAGACTGTTACAATAGTCAATATGTGGGACTATCATTATTTATTTATTTATTTATTTTATTGCTTTTATATTCCGCGCTCTTTAAAATCAGTGAGGTTTACAGATAACATTTTTATGCATATCAGGATGTTTGTTATGCACTTACAGTGAACGAGAGATACAACTTGGATTTCGAACTGGGGAAGCTATCTACAGTATCTACACACTATGTACAGTATAAATATGAGTTGTCTGTGGCTTATCATTGTTTAGCTGGGTGTAAGGCAGCTAATGTTGGGCTGTGAGTAGTGCAGGAGAAAGAGGTGGTGTTTTAGTGCTTAGTCCTATCATTACTTGCATTACTGTTCTGAAATCATTACTTTGCAGTAAAGGTTTTTTGTGCTGTAGTAATCAGATTTTGTTGTATATGGCCTTTGTTATGTTTTTGATATGGGTTTTGAAACTAAGGTGTTGATTGTAACACCTAGATATTTCACTTCTTTTTTAACTTCAAGAGAGACTACATTTATATCAATGGTGGAGGGTGGTGTGTAGTTTTGGTTCCTGGTAATGATAAGTGCTTCCATCTTTTTATAGTTTATGTTTAGTCCATTGGTTTTGAGCCAAATAGATATTTCCTTGAAACATGATTTAATGGGCTCCAGTATAGGTCCATATATGCTGAATGGCATATATAGCATTCTTTTGTAGAAATCTGTTTATTCAAGTAAGTAACAAATTCCAACATATGAACATGTATGTTTTCCAACAGCATATTCTCACATCATTAGCTTTCCATAATTTTACAGTTTTGTACACATTAACTTGTATATTAACCCCCTCTTCCCCTCCCCCCTTGTTCTCTTATCCGCTCTCCATCTTCTCTGCTCTTCCTTTCTTATGCACCAGTTAGTGTATCCAATGATAGCTTAATAATTTCCCAGTTACCTCATACTACCTCTCATCCTTACCTCTATCCCCAACCCCCCTCCTCCCCCTCTCGTCCTGCCCTAGTTACTTGCATCTTCCCCCCTCCCTCTCCGGGCAGAGCTTGGCTCTAATACCCGCCCAGGGTTGTTCCCATTCCAGCATGACAAGTAGTGTCGTAAACCCCAATCCCTCCCCCTCCCTCCCTTCCCTACCCGTATCCCCCACCCCTCCCCCGACTAATAAGGCCACTTTAGGCCGCTTTGCCTATGCTCCACTTCCCCTCTCTATTATAAGGTCAACAGTTCATTCCTCACCACCGGGTGGAGCATGTCGAGATAGCCCCCCGCAAAGCAGCAGAGCAGTGTGCTCTCTTCTCTGAATTTCCTCTGGAGGCCATTAACTCCTGAGCCATTAGCTGATGAAAAACATGCAATCACTCCCAGCAGGATAGTCCAGATTCTTCCCTCCAGTTCTGCACTACAGGCAGTTTCCTCACTAGACAGGCTTTACGTATCAGGAGACGCTCCCACCGACCCTTAGGGGATACCACAGGAAGGAAGTCGTTTACCATGAGAGCTGCCATCCATTGCACTTCTTGTCCCATCAAGTCTCGCATATAACTTTGAATACGATACCAAAACTGTTGCATCTTCCCACAGCTCCACCACATGTGTCTTAAATTTTCTCCTGCTGCTCCACACCACAGACAATCCCCATTCGGTCTTATTCCACTACTGAATGCCCACATTGGCGAGAACTGGGTTCGACAGATTGCTTGCACCTGCAATTCTCTATACCTGGATGAGACTACCACCTTCGGGACCCGTCTCAGCACTTCCCTTATACCCCCTTCCATCACTGTACTCCCCAACTCATCCCCCTACCTTGCACTTAGCTCCTTATAATCCTTTGGGGGCAGCCACTGCCCCAGTTTCTTAGCTAGGCTAGATAGTGAAATGCTCTCTCGGTCTTCCATTTCAAAAAACAAGAGAACCTGCACAGCACGCTCGACCTCCAAACTCTCCCCAGGAAGGGAGCAGATATAATGGCGCAATTGATAGTATGCAAAATATTGGGGCTTCCCCAATCCAAACTCCCTACAAAGCTCTAAGAGAGGCTCTATTGTACCCTCGAGGGTGAGCACGTGGCCCATGCTTCAAATCCCCCTCTTTCCCCACTCCCGAAAGATCTGATTGTCCATCTCTGGTTGGAAGTTTGGGGTTACTGCATATTGGTAGAAACCTTGAGGACTCCGCTGATATATTCCATTTAGCACAAAGGTACCTCCAAGTCTTCCGCACTGGCTCAATTAGCCTCTGCGGCACCTCCGCTTCCTTAATGTGCAAAAGTCCATCAAAGAGTATAGTTTCACAAGTTCCTCTTCTAACTCTCTAGGGGTAAATTGCTCTGTCCATCCTATCCAATCTCTCAGGTGTCTGAGGGTACCTGCCCTCGCATAGCTGAGAATATCTAGGCCCCACCCCTCCCTGGGCCTACGAGTGCCGAAGCCGAGAGAAGGGTACACGGGCCCTTCCCCTCTTCCATAAAAATCTCCGTATCTCTCATTCTAAATGTTCCACATCTCAACGAAGGAGGTGCATGGGTAGAGACTGCAGAACATACAGGAGCCTTGGAAAAAAAACCATCTTAAACGCCACCGCCCTCCCTAGCATCGACAAGGGCAAAGGAGCCCAGTTCTTCATCTTGTTAGTGATGTGCTCCATAGCTTTAGCCCATTTCTTTCTATATACCTGGGTGGGGTCCCGTGGCAAATGAATCCCCAAGTATTTAAACTCACTGTCCATCCACTGTAGTGGGAACTGTTGTCCCCACCACTCCCGTACTGTGCCAAGAACATCGAACACTTCTGATTTATCTTGATTCACTTTTAGCCACGCCAACCTCCCATAGGAATTGATAGCCAATAATAATCTAGGTAGTGCAACACTCAGGTTTGTAATATGGACCAACAGGTCATCCATAAAGGCTGTCACCTTAAACTGGTGTTGGTCCATCCTGACTCCTGGAATCACCTCACACTCCTCCAAGAATCTTATGAAAGGGTCCAGTGACAAGACAAATAGTAAAGGCGATAGTGGGCATCCTTGCCTGGTTCTCCTCTCCAAGGGGAAGGGGTCTGATAGGATGCCATTTACTAGTATCGAAGCTGTGGGCCTCGAATAGAGGGTAGAACGTCTTGCCTAAAAGTCTCTCCTAGCCCATAACGAGGTAGCAAATGAAAAAGATAGCCCCACTGGACTCCATCAAAAGCCTTTTCAGCGTCAAAACTAATCAAAAGTGAAGGGATCCGCTTCTCTCGTACCCACTCCAATGAGGCGAGAATTCTCCTCATATTTTTAGCTATACACCTCCCCTTCACAAAGCCTATTTGGGACTCCTGTATCAATTGAGGCAAGAATTCCGCCGACCTATCCACCAGGATCTTAGCCCACTATTGAAATTAAGCAACGAGATAGGCCTGTATGAGCCTGCCCCCATCTTATCACTCCCCGGCTTAGGGATTAACATAATATATGCTTGGTTTCCCCCCCCCCCTCATGTGAAGAATACCGCAGCCCTGGAGGTATACATCAATGGATCGAGAATCCCATTCAGGTCACCGCCCACTACCATTGCCATAAGTGGCAACTGTTCTATCTGAGTGGCTATCTGTGCATAAAAAGGAATTTCTGAGCTACTCAGCCTGTAAATATTAACCAAAATTATTGGTTGGCCTTCTAAGTCACCATAGAGTATAATATATCTTCCTCTGGGGTCTGAAATTTCTTGCTTACAATCGAACCACACTTTTTTGTGTATTAATATCACCACTCCCCCCTTCCTGCCCTGTGCGGGCACTCCAAAAGTCTGCCCCACGCAGTCCCATTAAACCTTGTTATGTTTTATTGTTGATTGATGCGTCTCCTGGAGGAGTGCTATATCGCATTGGTGACATGCGAGCACGCAAAGGATTTTATACCTTTTGATTAGGGTACCTATGCTGCATACATTCCACGATTCAACCTTCAGACTATTCCCATTCTCGCCCCAGCAGCCCCGTGTAGCTCCACTTCTTGTACTGTCCGGGCGACCCTCCCCAGACTAGGGCCACCCCTCCTCGCCTCCCCAGATTATTATAGGAAACTGTGACCTTATCACTCTCCTCCGTATTTATATCTAATGAAATCACCCTCCCCGCCTCTCCACCCCCCCCCACCCAAACTGTAAATATTCCTGGCATTCCACCCTCCCCCTCCCTCAACCTCCCCACCTCCACCTCCACCCCTTTCCCCTTTCCCCTGCCCCCTCTCCCCCCTCTCCCCCCTCTCCCCCCATTTCTCACGCCTCTCCTTACTCAGCTTGATCACGCTATGATGTTTTTGAGGGACCCTCCCTGTCCCACTCCCCATCACACCACTCCCCCCGTTTGTCCATTAGCTCCTCTTCCCACTGCCCCCCTGCTCCTCCCCCTTTTCTTGACCCCCATTGAAAGCAGCCGTCACATGCAGAAGTTCTGGTAGGCCTATGGGGTTACCCTTGTCATCTTATACCTTCTCACAATTAGTCTCATCCTCTATACAGCCCTCCTCCCTCCCCTATTATCACTGACCTCCCAGCTCCTCCTCCTAATCTCTCTCCCTCTCCCATCTCTCATCCCACCCCTCTTTCTCCCTCCTTATTCTCCCCTGTACATGCAGGGGTCTGATAATAAAAGTTCAATAAATAAAAAATAAAAAAAACACAAAACGTTCAGACCTCCTCCATGCACTCTTCCTTGTGAGGGTATTCGTCTGCCATCAAGTCTTGATATCTCGTCATAGTACCTGCAGAGGTCTGAGCGTGAAAATTCAATAAAACACAATAAGTTCAGTCTCTCCAATTCTCCTCCATTCCATGACCCTGCTCCTTACTAGGGCGTTCTTCCGCCAACAAGCCATGACCCCTCGTCATAGTACATGCAGAAGTATCGTGCCCCGCCACAGTCTGTTCTCCCATGATTTTAGGTCAGCTGTCCTGTACCTTCGTCCGCCATTCCATAAATGCTCTATGAATCTTCTCCAGCTGATGCCAGTCGTAACTCCAAAAGATGTTTTTTGGCCACCTCCGCAGAGTCAAAGAGTCTCGTCGTGCCATTAATGAAACCCTTGAGGGGGGCAGGATATAGGACCATGAACCTCACTTTCCACTCCACTAGCCACTGGAGACCGTCACGTAAGCTCTTCGTCACCAGCTCAGCTCTGCTGAGTAATTTTAAAGATCCTTAAGTGAGAGTCCCCATGCTTAATTGGCCCTTGCTCTTTGCTGCCCGCAGTATCAAAATCCTTCTGGGCATAATTTAGGAATCGGGCGATAACCAAGCGTGGTCGGCGATCCTCCTGTCTCATTGGGCCCACACGGTATGCTCGCTCAATTATTGGTGTCCCACAGTTGCCTCCAAGCGGCAGAACTGCAGACAGCAGCATTTCCAGGTACCCCTTCAGCTCACCATCAGCCACTGTTGTTGGTATTCCCTCAAACATCAGGTTGTTTCTGCGACTTCTATTCTCTAGGTCGTCGATTTTAGCAGCCTGCAACTCTGCCTGTGCCTGCAGCTGACAAATCTCCCACGCTTGAGCCTCCAACACCTACTCTATTTTCCCTACATGCTGCTCAGTTTCCTGTAGGCGACCCCCGAACAACTCAAAGGTTTTGTTGATAGCCTCAATCCTGCCCACAATGTCTCCTAGTTGCTGTGACAGGGCTCCCACCACCGCCGCCGTTACCTCTTCCACGAGGTTCGCCTGGGCCAAGGGTTTCAGGGAGGATGGCTGTTCCACCATTTTGGCGTTTCCTGGCCCTGGTTTCTCCCGTTCCCAGCGGGATGATTTCATTCCCGGTGCAATCTGCATCCGTCTGGTTCTGTGCCCTGCTGCATGTTCTCTCTGCTTGCGGGGTTGGCCCATTTATTCCACCACTCTGGGAGGATTCGGGGTTTATTGTAGAGGGCCCCTCTGGAGCGAGAACACTGCTCGTCTGTTCTCCCTCAGCACATCACATGATCTCGGTATACGAGGTGTGACAAAAAAGAAACGAGACTGTGGCAGCCACGCCCATGACTCAATGAATTGGCTAACTGCTTATGTCACTGTGTTGTGAAACATCTCGCCACTATCCTACTATAATATTTTTCATCTCTCTCACTCTGTTTTTCTTTTTCAGGTTTTTTTGTAGTACACTGCTCTATTGCTTTGTCACGCAACTGTAGGTGGCAGAAATATGGAGCAAACTTGAAATTTATGGTTAAGCTGGAGAAGAGCCCAACTGAGTGTCTCCAACTTCTCCAAAAGGCTTATGGAGAAGATGCAATGTCAAGGCTGCGAGTCTTCGAGTGGCACAAACGCTTCAAGACTAGCAAGGAGGCGGAGAATGACCCCAAGTCAGGACAGTCTTCCACGACAAAGATGGCTGAGAACATTGACAGAGTGAACCAGCTGGTGCAGAGTGATTGCAGACTGACAGTGTGGATGATAGCTGAGGAGCTTAGCCTGAACAGGGAGTCAGTGCGAACCATCTTGGTGCAGGAGCTGGGGATGCAGAAGGTGTGCACCAAGATGGTGCCCAAGCTTTTATCGGACTACCAGAAGGAGCACCGGGTCAATGTTTGTCGAGACTTGCTAGAGAAGATCGGAGAAGATCCAGAGTTCGTTGGCTGAGTCATCACAGGAGACGAGACTTGGGTCTTCCAGTATGACCCTGAAAGCAAGAGACAGAGCCTGCAGTGGAAGACTCGACTGTCACCCAGACCCAAGAAGGCACGCATGTCCAAATCAAGGATCAAGGTCATGCTGATCGCATTCTTCGACCAGAAGTTTGTGCCTGAGGGTCAGACAGTCAACCAGAATTTCTACCAGCAGGTCCTCAATCGCCTCCAAGACTGGGCTCGGCATAGCAGGCGGGATCTGTGGAAAAACAAGTTGTGGCTGCTCCACCACGACAATGCACCCACACACACACCGCTCAGTGTGAGGCAGTTCTTGGCCAACAAACAGATCACAGCTCTCGACCACCCTCCTTATTCCCCAGATCTCACACCATGTGACTTCTGGCTCTTCCCCAGGCTGAAGACTCATTTCAAAGGAACTCATTTCGCCTCTGTAGAAGAGATCAAGGCCACTGTGATGAGGAAGCTGAGGGACCTCAAGGAGGAGGACTTTACAGAGTGCTTCCGTACGTGGCAGAAGCGAATGCAGAAGTGCATTAACTCTGCAGGGGGATTACTTTGTAAGGGACAATGCGTAATTTCTCTGTATATTTTGTAATAAAACATTTATAGGACAGTCTCGGGGTTTTTTTTGTCACACCTCGTATATAGCATTATGTCATCTGTGTAGATGGCATATTCAACTTAGAATTTTTTATTGTTTGGCATAGCGGTTGAATATAAATATTAAACAGAAGAATTGATAGTGCTGAGCCTTGTGGGAGACCTGTTCTTTGGTAATAGGAGTTAGAACATTGCTGGTCTATTCTTACCTGTTGAGTTCTGTCTTTTAGATATGATATAAACCATTTTAGTATAGTTCCATATAAGTCTTGTATTAGTACGGCATGAATAATCTAATCAAATGCCGCAGCAATATCAAGGAATATTAAGATGAAAGCTTGGTTGGGGTTGTCTATTCCTTTTACTATATTGTTGAATAATACCAGCATATACGTACAATTCGCCACCTACGTCCCCTACTGCAGCCTGCTGATTTCCGGACAATCTTTCAAGCCCTTGTAACCCCCCACTTCGACTATGCCAATGCCATTCTTCATGGACTCCCTAAGAGCACACTTAATCCACTACAACTTGCAATGAATGCCGCTGCCCGCATCCTGCATGGAGCTTCCAGAAGAGATCACATAACTCCTATTTTGCAACACCTCCATTGGCTTCCTATCCACTGCAGGCTCACCTTTAAAGTACTACTGCTGACCTTCAAAGCTCTTAACAAACTATCCTCCACCTCCCTCACGGACCTTGTCCACCCCACTTCTCAGAATAGATCCAGAAGATTGGTCGCTGCTAACACACTCGCTCTCCCCAATGCGATAATAAAATGTTCCCTCACAACAAAGAACAGAGCCTTTGTGTTTTATGCACCTACACTTTGGAATGCCCTCCCTACCACTATCCGGTCTATTTCTGACCTCACACAATTTAGGAAGGCTCTAAAGCACCATCTTTTCCTTCAGCATTACTCTCATACAGGTGACATGACATAACCCAGCATACCCTCCCCTCCGTCATGATGATATAACCCAGCACACCCTCCCTAACTGTCATGTTGACATAACCATATCCGTTGATACAATTACTCAACTTGTATATAGTTATCCCTGTTGAAACCCAAGTTGTATTACCTGTTCCTTGTAAAGTTCAATGTATGTTTCAGCCTGCATTGTACAAATTGATGTTCTTTGTAAACCACACTGATTCTAAAGAGCGCAGTATAAAAATGAGTTAAATAAAATTAATGTTTTGACACTGTGGAAAGGCTTGAATCCATATTGATTGTCGTCCAGTGGTGCGTGTTGGAGCGTGTGGTTTTGGAGTTGAATAAGGTCATTTTCTCAATTATTTTGGCCAGGAATGGTAGACTAGATATGGATCTGTAGGAAGCAGGGCAGTTTTTGTTGAGTGATTTATTTTTTAGAATGGGGTGAATGATTGCTTTCTTGAGGTCTCTAGGCATTTAGCCTTGTGACATGGATTGATTGACCATTGTTAGGATGATGGGTGCTAGTTCGTCACGGGCCATTTTAAACCAGGCTACATGGCAGGGATCATCTTTGGAAGCAGTTGTGTTCATGTTTGAGATGATCTTTTTTGAGAGGGTCTAAGGATGTAAGATGAAACTTGTGATAAGGAAGCTTATCATAGTTCAGGAAGGAGCTATAATAGAGATGAATTGGCTCTGAACAAGCAACCTGTCTTTGCTGGTAGAAATACTAAAACAGAATGTTTTCATAAAAGACTACCAGTCCCAGAATGCACCAGGTTTCAAAAGCCTCTAGAAGAGCTGAAGTGGGGAAACGTGTGTTCAATCAGAAGAGCTATGAGGTAATCCCCAATCACTCATCTCCAAGGGCAGGGCTTGATTCAGCACAGCTGAGCTGTGCTAGGGTGGAGTATCCCTCTAAACAAGTTAAAAGTAAAACATATTCTACACAGAATCAGATGGAGATCAGACAGATCAGGAAGCAGCAACAACGTGGAAGGAAGAAGAGAAAGGCATCTTGGAGGTCTAAAGAGGGAGTCCACAGCAGTACGTGGGTTGGGAGTCATTCCAGAGGCAAGCATACTCCATTGGACTGGAGGAAGCCAGAGGAGTGGGGTTACAGAGCCAGGAATTCCCAGACGGCACCTTTGAGGGAGATGGCTGCATTTGGAAGGGGCCCTAAGACCAATACAAGAAGGTATGTGAAGAGAGACCCAGTGTCCAGGGATCTTGATTGGAAGGCTGGACATAAAAGCTGGACTACTTACTGGCCAGGATATCTAGAGAGGAAACCTAACAGCAAAGGAAGCTCAGGTATGAACACTGATCTATGCCCTAGCTCTTCACTTGGAAGACAGCAGGGAAAAAACTACTATCCTGAGAGTGCTCCATTAAGGAATTCCTCTGAGCCAGACCATGATATTGATTCTATGATATTTGAAGAAGAAGGAGATATTTTAAATGATCAGAATGAATACATGGATTGCTCTCTGACTAGGCTGCTGTGGTAAAATACTTTCACAAATACAAAAACCATCAAAAGGAACTATAACTTGTTCTTTTATCTACCCAGAAAAGTCGGCAAGAAAGCTTTAGGGTAGGATTTGAGCCACGTAGTGAAAGTGAACCAACAAAGGGGTTTGCAGCTGGCTAATTATTGGTAATTAAGCCATGCACAGTTGCACGTGAGCTCTGAAAGGAAACTACTGTTTGTGTGTGAAACTAGAAGAAAGTTATCCTTGAAAAAGAACAGTTTTTGGTTACTTTTGGGTTTTGTTTTTGCTTTTGGAGCACTGCTAAAAGTTATTAGCAGGAGCCCTCAAAAAGACCTTTTCTGTTTCCCATCAAGGTCTTTAATGTTTGATTGCTTAAGAAGTTCAGTTGCTTATATCATGATTTGTTTTTCCTAAGTACAATACTGAAGCAAGTGTCCTTTTGTGTTACCAAGTAAATCTGTGTGGGAGAATTAACCCCATGAATAAAATATATTTTTCTTTGCTTACACTCGAGCAACACAACTCATTATTTTGTGAACGGCTGATTCTGGTATGAATGGACTACATTCCCCACAATCCTTTGCAAGTCATAATAGTATTTTGCCTTTGCCAAGACTGTGGACATTCACGCCCAGTGCCCTCGTTTACAGTTGGCGTAGTTTTTCGGATTGCTTTTGCGCAAAGGATTTACATGATATAAGGATTACAACTGAAATCTGAAAGAAAAAAAAGTTCAAGTTAAAAGCTGGAAAAAGGATTTTTCCCTTAACAACACTTTGGAGAAAAAAAGAGGTAGCTGTTCCAGGAGCTGTCCCAGGAGGAAAAGACCCTGTGTGAGCTGGATCCTTCACTGGCATAAGGTAATAAGTACCTGGGCATGTCTAGTGGTGGATGGGAGTAAGACACAGGGGTAATTGAAAAAAAAATAGGAGGAAAACACCTGTTTGGAAGGTGCTGCTCTGTGTTTTTTTTCTTTTGTTTTCTTGCAGGGATTCAAGATGGATCCAAGGGAACTAGCCGAATGGATGGCAGCCCAGTTTAGCAGGCAACAGGAGCTAGCGCAGCAGGCTCAGGACACTGCAATTAAAGCATTAAGGGACCAGCAGAAGCCAGTGCTTGATCTGGTGGAAGCCTTAGTTGCTCTTCATAACCAAAGTGGACTGGATGCAAGACCAGCAGTAAGACCAGCAGTAACAACTGGTATACCACATGTGGACAGTGTGGGACTCAATCAGGGAATTGGGGCATTTAGTTTTGGGAAGTTGACTCCAGATGATAATGTTGATGATTTCCTTGAATCTTTTGAGAGAGTGGCACAAGCATTAGCATGGCCAGAGACCCAGTGGGCAGTAAGGCTGGCAGCCTCATTAACTGGGGAGGCGCTTGCAGCTTATAGAGCAATGCCAGCAGCTCAGGCTTTGAATTATAAAGATGTAAAGGCTGCTATTAGAGATCGCCTAGGGTTGTCTATTTCAGAGTATAGGCGAATGTTTAGAGCTACTGCATTAAGAGTGGGTGAAACACCCAGGGCTCTGAGTCAGAGAATCAGAGGATTGGCTGTAAAATGGTTGGAGCCTGAGGGAAAGACTATGGAAATGTTATTAGACATTATTATGCTTGAACAATTTATGTCTGCTGTGCCTAAAGATCTGCACACTTTCCTTATACAGCAAAATTGCCAGAACCTTGGAGAGGCAACCATGCTAGCAGAGAGATTCTTGGAAGCCACGCAGGCTTGCCATAGAATGGGTGGCCCTCTGAAGGTTGGTGCTGAGGCAAGCTGTGCTGTATCAGAAAAGAAAATGGTTAAAAATGTTTCTGAGAATAATTGTACTGTGCCAACCCAGATTGCACAGTGGAGTAAAAAGAAATGTTTCAAATGTGGAAAATGGGGACATTTGGAAAGGGGATGCCAGACACACATTAGCTTGATGGGTGTTGATTTAAAACAGCCCAAAGAAGGATTCCTTTTGGTGGTTGATGTGCAGGGAATTACCACAAATGCTCTGTTAGACTCTGGGGCAGACCAGAGTATGCTGTCAAAGAGGCTTTGGAAGAGGATAGAGGCCCAAGAAGGATTTGTGCCTAGAACCCCTGAAAGCCAAGTTCACATCAGATGCATTCATGGTGCTGCAACATCATATCCCACCTATAGGCTAATGGTTAAGTGCCTGGGGGAACAAGAGGAAATTCTTTTAGCAGTGGTGCCTAGGCTTCCATTTGATTTAGTTCTAGGAAGGGACTGGCCAAGATTTAAGCAGGAACTAGTGAAAGGACTAGGAAAGAAGGAGGGAGAAGGAATGATGGTAATAGCTCCCGGGCCTTTGTTTGGAAGTCCTCAGTCCCTAGCTAAAAAGATGGTTAAGCTTCCAGAAGGCCAAACTATAAGGAAGGAAATAGGTAAGAAGAGGGGCCTTGTATCCACCCGCCCACAGGCTAAGGTAGAGAGCCAGCAGGAGGAGGGGGAGCAGGCAGTTATTAGGAGACTTACCCTCTCATGATGATTTAATAACTCCACCATCTGGGAAAGTAAGAAAGTTGAAAGCACAAAAGCGTCGTGAGAGACTTTGCAGAGCACAGGGTAGGGCTGAGATGTTGGCTGGTCAAAGTTTACCCTGGGTGCCAGCTGAGTTAGTGGCAAAGTTTCCTAACTTTCCACAAGAACAGCGAGCTGATCAAGCTCTCACCCGAGCTTTTAAGTATGCTCAGGAGGTCAGGGAGGAGTTGCCCAGATTCAGACTAGATGATGAAATATTATATAGAGAGAGTCAGGACCCCAGAAATGGGACCATACGTAAACAATTGGTGGTACCCACAACTTTCAAAGGACTAGTACTTAGATTAGCACATGATCATCCGATTGGAGGTCATAAAGGGATGCAAGGAACGCTGGATCAAATACTTATGCGTTTTTACTGGCCAGGTATTTTCAAAGAAACTGCCCAGTTTTGTGCTGCATGTCCAGCGTGTCAGCGAGTTACAGCGACTCACCCACCGGTGGTGCCTTTGATTCCCATGCCAATTATCACAGACCCAATTGGTCGCATTGCTATGGATATTGTAGGCCCATTAGTCAAAACGCCCCGAGGTTTCCAATATATCCTAGTTATGGTAGATCAGGCAACAAGGTTTCCCTGGGCCATACCATTGAGGAATGTTTCTGCAAAAACAATAGCTTTAGAGCTAGTCAAATTGTTTTGCGAAGTTGGATTCCCAAGAGAGGTGTTGACTGACCGAGGGTCCAATTTTGTATCCAAATATTTGGCCCAGGTCTGGGATGCCTTTGGCATTCATCACATGAAAACCTCAGCCTACCATCCACAATCAAACGGTTTGGTGGAGAGATTCAACCAAACTCTCAAACAAATGTTGAGAAGGGGGTTAGCAGGAGAGGTAAAAGAATAGGATATGTTATTGCCCTTTGCCTTATATGCCTGCAGGGAAAAAACTCAGGTGTCCCTAGGTGTAACTCCATATGAATTGATGTATGGTAGGGCTCCATGGGGTTTGTTAGATATTTTGAGGGAAAAATGGATTGATCCTGAACCAGAAAATCAGGAGGTGCCACAGTTTTTACGTGACTTGAGAGCACGTTTAAAAAGGACCTCGCAGGTTGCTGAGAAAAACCTGCAGGACAGTCAAGTGCGCCAGAAAGGGTGGTATGATAGGAAGGCCAAAAGCCGCCAATTAAGCACTGGTGAAAAGGTTTTGGTTCAAGTAGCAGGTACAGCCCAAAATTTGAAGTACAGTGGAAAGGGCCATGGAAGGTTGTTAGACAGGTGAGCCCAGTATCTTATGTGGTAGAAAATGCAAAAGGTCGTAGACAGACCTACCACATTAATGTACTTAAGTCTTGGAAGGAGAGGCCTGTAAATAATAATGACCCTGAAGCCAGCCAAGATGTAGGTAAGCGTCAAAAAGATAATACTCTCGTAGGTATTATGGACTGTAGAGAAGAAGTTTCACCAGTTGCACCAGTCCGTAATAACTTAAGCAGGGGGGTATGTGATAAGGAAGCTTATCATAGTTCAGGAAGGAGCTATAATAGAGGTGAATTGGCTCTGAACAAGCAACCTGTCTTTGCTGGTAGAAATACTAAAACAGAATGTTTTCATAAAAGACTACCAGTCCCAGAATGCACCAGGTTTCAAACAGCCTCTAGAAGAGCTGAAGTGGGGAAACGTGTGTTCAATCAGGAGAGCTATGAGGTAATCCACAATCACTCATCTCCAAGGGCAGGGCTTTATTCAGCACAGCTGAGCTGTGCTAGGGTGGAGTATCCCTCTAAACAAGTTAAAAGTAAAACATATTCTACACAGAATCAGATGGAGATCAGACAGATCAGGAAGCAGCAACAACGTGGAAGGAAAAAGAGAAAAGCATCTTGGAGGTCTAAAGAAGGAGTCCACAGCAGTACGTGTGTTGGGAGTCATTCCAGAGGCAAGCATACTCCATTGGACTGGAGGAAGCCAGAGGAGTGGGGTTACAGAGCCAGGAATTCCCAGACGGCACCTTTGAGGGAGACGGCTGCATTTGGAAGGGGCCGTAAGACCAATGCAAGAAGGTATGTGAAGAGAGACCCAGTGTCCAGGGATCTTGATTGGAAGGCTGGACATAAAAGCTGGACTACTTACTGGCCAGGATATCTAGAGAGGAAACCTAACAGCAAAGGAAGCTCAGGTATGAACACTGATCTATGCCCTAGCTCTTCACTTGGAAGACAGCAGGGAAACAACTATTATCCTGAGAGTGCTCCATTAAGGAATTTCTCTGAGCCAGACCATGATATTGATTCTATGATATTTGAAGAAGAAGGAGATATTTTAAATGATCAGAATGAATACATGGATTGCTCTCTGACTAGGCTGCTGTGGTAAAATACTTTCACAAATACAAAAACCATCAAAAGGAACTATAACTTGTTCTTTTATCTACCCAGAAAAGTCGGCAAGAAAGCTTTAGGGTAGGATTTGAGCCACGTAGTGAAAGTGAACCAGCAAAGGGGGTTTGCAACTGGCTAATTATTGGTAATTAAGCCATGCACAGTTGCACGTGAGCTCTGAAAGGAAACTACTGTTTGTGTGTGAAACTAGAAGAAAGTTATCCTTGAAAAAGAACAGTTTTTGGTTACTTTTGGGTTTTGTTTTTGCTTATGGAGCACTGCTAAAAGTTATTAGCAGGAGCCCTCAAAAAGACCTTTTCTGTTTCCCATCAAGGTCTTTAATGTTTGATTGCTTAAGAAGTTCAGTTGCTTTTATCATGATTTGTTTTTCCTAAGTACAATACTGAAGCAAGTGTCCTTTTGTGTTACCAAGTAAATCTGTGTGGGAGAATTAACCCCATAAATAAAATATATTTTTCTTTGCTTACACTCGAGCAACACAACTCATTATTTTGTGAACGGCTGATTCTGGTATGAATGGACTACATTCCCCACAATCCTTTGCAAGTCATAATAGTATTTTGCCTTTGCCAAGACTGTGGACATTCACACCCAGCGCCCCCGTTTACAAACTCTTCCCATATCTCTAATTGCTGAGTTGTATTAGTGGCAGACTTCAAGGAGGGGTTAGTCAGGGGGTTTAGTTTTGACATATAGTAGTCCGCTAGTGCTTGTGGAAAAATAGCGTGTAGCTCAGTGGAGTGTTTTGGTTGGTTTGTGAGGGATTTTATGATGGAGAATAAATCCTTTGGCTTATTTATAGATTTCATTAGAAGTTTAGTATGATATTCTTTTTTGATGTTATTAATATGTTGACGGTATTTGGTTAGCATTGCTAAGTATTTTTCTCTATTTTGTGTTATTTTACTGAACGCCAGGTGCATTCTAGTTTTCTCAGTTTTCTTTTTAGTAGTCTTATATCATGTGTATGCCATTGTTTTGTAGTGTTCTTACTGGTGGGGTGCAGTGTTTGGGTTCTTGTTGCAATCCTAGTGATACTATCGTTCCAATTGCATATAAGCTCATTTGCAACATCTATTTTATTTTTTTAACAAACAAAAATAACTTAAAACATTACAAATTCTGCTAAATAGGTAGGCTTTTGTCCTTTATTTGGCCTTTCAGAGCGTCTTAAGCATGGCACTTCACCTTTTTCCAATATTTCTATCTCAGGTTCTATGCATTCATTAGTGTGTACTAATATTGGATCAATTTCAGGGTTACCCTCAGGACTAGGTTCCAAAAACCACACAGTTTCTACGGGCTCTGGCGTCGCACAATTTTGCTCTGCAGCTTCTCCTGCTGCCACACTTGCTTCAGATACCTTTGCTTCAGATACATTTAAAACTTCACAGGCATTCCATAAGGGATTTGGCAATAATCTAATATTGTTCCGATGTACTACTTTACAATTCCCAAATTTGTCTTTAATTTTATACGTGCTTCCCCCTGGCTCAAACGCATATAACACTTCATACGGTGAAATTTCCCATTTATCTTTGAGTTTGCGCTTTCCCCTACTCTTGTTGTTTCTAAGTAACACTCTATCCCCTTCAGAGATGAGTGCACCTCTGGAACAACGGTCGAAGCGTCGCTTCCTCACTGCTGCCCTTCGCGCAGACTCTTGTTGTGCCACAAGGAAGGTTTTACGGAGTCTCTGATGATGCTGTTCCACCCAATCATCAAGTTTTTCCGCACTGTTTTCCAAAGTCTTTGTTTGTAAATCATATGGCAATCTGGAATCTCTACCAAATAACAGGTAAAACGGTGAATATCCGGTCGAGCTATGTATGCTGCTGTTGTAAGCCAATACCAATTCCGGTACAAATTCAGCCCATCTTTTCTTTTTCTCAACTGTCAGGGTTCTCAGCATGTTCAACAAGGTGCGATTAAATCTCTCACATTGTGCATTACCTTGTGGGTGATAAGGAGTGGTATGACTTTTCCTCATATTATAAACATTGCAAAGTTCACGGATAGTAGCAGACTCAAAATTTCTACCTTGATCTGAGTGTATTTGCGCTGGACACCCATAATAATTTATCCAGTGATGCACTATTACTTTAGCCGTTGTCTGAGCCGTTTGATTCCTCGTAGGCACAGCCACTGCATATCGAGTAAACATGTCTGTTAACACTAGCACATGTTCCATCCCATTAGCACTAGCTTCTAAAGTTATATAGTCCATAGCCAAAATTTCCAGCGGGTAACTTGCTTGAAAGTTTTTATATTGAGCTCTCTCTTTAGGAAACAAATCTTTAGCAAAAATACACCGTGAACACTGTCTGATCCACATCTTTATATCTCGACTCATGTTTGCCCAATAATAGTCTTTTCGTATATTTTTTAGCGTAATTTCTTCATTTGGATGCCCCGCATTATCATGCTTCGCTTGGAAGGTTTCTTTGCGTAACTTTTCCGGAGTTATAAATTGCATGATTTCCATATTATCTCTGGGATCAATCAGTTTCCGATACCACAAACTTCTTTCGCAGTGTAATCGGCTTCGTTCTCTCCATAGCTTCTTTTGATTACAAGTCCAGCTGCGGATATCAATAGGGTCTTTTTCAAGATGGGACAGAACTTTTTGTAAGTCCGAATCTTCACTCTGACTCTGTTGTAACTCTAATCTGGAACAACATAGAATTTGTCTAGCACATATTACTTCACGAGGTATTATCGCATTTTCTGTATTAGGCCACAGCCTTTCTCTCACTTTTTTAATCTTAAGTAAGGAATTCTCAGATTTTATTTCTCTTTCCACTACTTCTTCTTGGGTAGGTGAATATCTGGATAGGGCATCTGCTACCAAGTTAGTTCGTCCAGGTTTATATTGAACCTCAAACTCTAATTCTGCAAGTTGAGCCAACCACCTTTGTTCAGTAGCATGTATTTGTGCTGTTTCTAAATACTTCAATGGATTATGATCCGTTTTTACTAAAAATTTCTTATACATCAAATAATCTCTAAATTTCTCTGTGGCAGCCCATTTTAATGCTAGCAATTCTAATTTAAAAATGCTGTAATGCTGGTCATTTCGTTCAGATTTTTTTAACCCCCTACTTGCATAAGCAATCACCCGTTCTTGTCCTTCCTGAATCTGGCTTAATACTGCTCCCAGACCTTGGTGACTTGCATCGGTCGTTAGGATGAAAGGAATTTCAAAATCCGGATATGCCAGTATTGGTGACGAAATTAGGCTTTCCTTAAGTTTATCAAAGGCCTGCTGACATTCCGAACTCCAAAATATTGCTGTTTTCTTGGGTCGCAACTTATTTTTACCAGTCAATCTGTGAAGTGGTGCAGCGATCTTAGCAAATGATGGTACGAATCTGCGATAATAACTCGCTAAACCCAAGAATTGTCGAACTTTTTTCACCGTGGTGGGAACCTTCCAATTTTTCACTACTTGGGTTTTCTCTGGATCTACTGTCACTCCCTCCGCAAAGACGATGTGGCCTAAATACTTAACTTGCTTACTCAGCATTGTACACTTACTTGGCTTTAATTTCAATCCGCTTTCACTTATCTTCGTGAACACCTTATCCAAGTGTTCCAGGTGAGTAACAAAATCCTTGGAGAACACCAGAATATCGTCAAGATATAGTAATAAGATTTTGAAAACATAATCACTCATTACATTTTCCATTAATCGTTGAAATGTAGCTGGTGCATTCGTTAATCCAAAAGGCATTCTAGTCCATTGGAAAAGTCCGAAAGGTGTCGTGACTGCAGTTTTCTCCTTATCCTTTTCCGACATAGCCACTTGAAAATAGCCTGATGTCAGATCCAAAGATGTAAACAATTTAGCATGACTCAACGCATCCAGGGATTCCTCTATCCTGGGTAAGGGATATGCATCTTTCACAGTAACGCTGTTCAGCTTCCTATAATCGACACAAAATCGTATGGATCCATCTTTTTTTCTAATAATTACAGCTGGCGACGCCCATGGGCTCTTACTCGACTCCAGAATACCTTGAGTCATCAAGTCTTGGACGTGTCGCTTAAATTCTTCATATATATGCGGTGATACTCGTCGATATGCCTGTTTGATAGGTGAATGTATTCCTGTATTTATTGTATGATAAATCTTGTCCGTGTACCCGATGTCATTTTCATTCACGGAAAACACTTGGCGATGTTTCCACAGTAAGTTTTTCAATTGTTCGCTTTGTTCTGCGGTCAGCTCTTCCCAGTTTACATTGATAGCTAGACCTTGAATAAATCTATCCACATCTCCATTAGTATCTATGCTTACTGCACTTTTTCTCACGACCATGGTATCTCCCTCCAATTGGCATTGTAACTCAGAAAAAGCTAAAATTTCCTTAGGTTTATATATTTCAGCTACTCGAATTCTTGGAGGCAAGCTAATAGGTTTTTGGCCAGCATTTAACACTCGTACTATTATTTTGTCTTTGTTCGGTATAACCAATATATTAGCTACACATAAGTCAGTGGGTAAAATAGCTGTTTCTGTGCTTGATACTACCACTGGCGTTGCTGCATATTCTCTCAACTTAGTACAGTTTCCTAGTAACAAAGTCTCAGACAGTGGAGGAAGTGTCACCTTTTTTCTTCCAATCAGCTTAACAAATCCAATTTTTTCGTTTTTGTTATTCTGAACTTGTCTCCATATTTTGTAAATCTCTCCTCCCTTAAGCCAGCTATTGGACACTGCATTCCAATTCAGTTCTTGCAGTACGTTCATGCCCAAAATTCCGGGTGTCATGTTAACTTTTCTGTAGGCCATATCATCTTTTACTATGAGTACGCCACAATGCTTTATTTCTTGTCCAAGGCACGTCATATCCACTTCCACACATCCCACTATTGGAATGTTTACACCATTCACAGCGGATAACTTTATTAGACTTGCTTCTTGCATTTGGTTATTGTCCTTCAGATGTTGTTGGAAGTAGCTTTCTGCTAAAGTCGTTACTTCTGACCCAGTGTCTATACAACACCTTACTGGTACTCCAGCCATTGTAACTTCTATTATCGGACATTTTCCAAATATTTTCCGGTTTTCATCCTCCTCTCCAAGGGAATTTACTCGCAGTGCTCGAATAGTAGATGGGGAGGGTAACTGGGTAAAATCTGCTCTCACTGGAGTCTGGACTGGAGGCATAACTTGTTTCCGTTGATTACTATCCAGATTAACTGGCACTGTACTACTCGTATTTATTCTAGCGTTAACTTTTATTCTTGAGGTGTCAAGTACAGTATCCGATGAATCACCAGGAACATCAGTCTGAGTCACTCCTGGAGTCCTTACTCGCTCACTCCTACATTGTCTTGCCACATGTCCCGATTCAAAACATCGATAACACACTAGATCTCCTCTCTCGTTTCTTAGTGGTGCCCTTCGTATTGGGTATCTTTCAACATATTCTGGCCGTCTCTGACCCACTGCCCTGTATGCAGTTCTCTCAAAGTCAGATCCATACGACGGATTGTTACCATTCCAGATACGTCGTGAGTAATAACTTGGTTCTTGTCGCTGTCTTTTCTCTTGAAGTAACTCAGTCATCATGTGTTTCAATTCATTAATTTCCGTTTTATAATTTGTTTCCACAGTAGCTCCTCTTACTGTAGCTTCATTACGACCTCTCGACAGAATTTTCACGTTTCCCTCTCTCCAATCACATGACACATCTTCTTCAGACCACTTAACAGCTTCTTGCAATAAGGATGCAAAAGTTATTTCTGGAACTCTCTCCAATCTTTTCTTCATTTCTCTTCGCAAACTTTCTTCTCTTATTCCTAATACAAATCTTTCCTTTAGTATCTTCTGAGGATACCTAAAACAATCAGGATCAATAGCTTCAATCCTATTTAACTTTTCTTGTAGCGTATATGCATAAGTGCGCATATCTTCACCCAGTTCCTGCCTTCTGTCATAAAATTCCTTGATTCGTATACTCACAGGAACTTTATCACCATAAACGATTTTTAGTACATCAAACAAGTCTTCTACCGTATTTTGCGTATCCGGTGGAACAAAACGAGCTGTGTCTCTAGCTTGTCCAATTAAATGATCTTTAACAATTTCTAGTTGATCTTCCGGAGGTATTCTGAGAACTTTTAGTGCTGCTTTTGTCCTTTCTATCCATTCTTCCACCGTATAATCTCCATGTTTCTTTGGCATACCTGCGAAATCAGGTATCTTTTTATCCCTGGGAATATACATGGCTGTCGGCATCCTAGGGCCTTCTATGAATCTTTCCAGAATCTGC
This sequence comes from Ichthyophis bannanicus, assembly GCA_033557465.1. NCBI lineage: Eukaryota > Metazoa > Chordata > Amphibia > Gymnophiona > Ichthyophiidae > Ichthyophis > Ichthyophis bannanicus. The sequence goes on along the minus strand of CM066036.1, from coordinate 653,833,908 downwards.
CGTTCCCTCCGTTGCTCCTCCTGCATTCTCACTACAGCTTCTTCTCTCCTCCTCAATTCTTCCTCCTGCAACTCCATCCTGGTTTTATATGCTCGCCATTCATCTCTGAGCTCCGCAGCCCAGTCTTCCATGACGCTAATGCACTCAATCTCCTCCAGCCAACAGAAGTGTCACTTAGAAACAACAATATTGTATAGCCGCTGTATTACAACAAGAATCGTGGAATAACCCCTTAAATAAACGAAAAAAATCCTGTCCGTGACGCCAAACCGCGCCTCCTGTGACCCCCTCGGGGTTCCGCCGCTGGCCCGGGGCTCTGCTGGCGGCGGCCGACCGGGGCGTCGGCTGCCGATCACGGTAGCGGGCCGGTTGTTATTCCCCAAGAGCCGGACCACACATCCCCCCTAGTATTCACAGCAGGGCGCATAAAAGTCGGGGTTTGTACGGTTCTGACACATTGACATACAAATTTGTGTTACTTAAGGCACTCAAGTCGGTTGTGAAGTAAGGGAAAATGCATTTATTCAACATTAAAACTTTTATAAACAAAACATTTCCTATAAACTGTTTCTATACTCTAGCATGAGAATACAAAGTCCACCACAACAGTCTTTACTTAGCTGAATCCTTTTCTTCCTGGTTGGTGAGAGTTGAGGTCGGCGTGTTCAGCGCTTCTTCTTCTTTGTCCGGAGTTGGGGCCCTTGTAGAGAAGTTCCTAGGTCTTCTCCCTCACCTGACTTTAAGAAATTAAAGTAAGGAAAACCCTATCTATCCCGGTGTACATTGGTGAACTTGTGGGTTCTAACTACAAGTAAAACAAAAGATAATTTTGTTTCCCTGCTAATTCTTCTTTTGCTTTGTCTCTTGTCTATTTGCATTTATCTGGACACACTAAAACAGCTTGGTTCAGTGCTGGTTTCATACCTTTCTTTAGCACTTCTCTTATAAGCACTTTATCAGGTCAGAATCAGGGTCAGCATTAAGCTTTCTCACTTACAAGAATTATGTTACAAGACTTTACAAGACAAGCAACAACATTTAAACAACATCACTTCAGAATTCTCTGCTCTGCTCGGCTGGTTTTACTTATACAGAACCAGTTAAGAGTATCTCAACTTTAGGCAAATACTCATCTGCTTCAGTAAGTTTCCTTGCATCAATCTGCAATTGCATTCAGAAAGACTACAGAGCAAAACTTCTTTTTTTTTAAATAATTAGCCAGATTCACTTAATCTGCATCCTTACAAGGTGGCTTAAACCTACAACTTATCTTTAAATTTCTTTCTGGAGAACAATATTATACCAGTGCTCCACTTTTCTACTTATCTCAGCCTTTCACTGGACAAGTAATAAAACAGCACCTTCCTCCAAGCAAGGCTCTCTCATGTCTGTACTAGTGCTCCTATTCTACTTATCTCAGCCTTTCACTGGACAAGTAATAAAACAGCTTCTTCAAGCAAGGCTCTCTGATGTCTGTACTAGTGCTCCTATTCTACTTATCTCAGCCTTTCACTGGACAAGTAATAAAACAGCACCTTCCTCCAAGCAAGGCTCCCTCATGTCTGTTCAACAGAAAACTTATGGTTTCCTAGGAGACCAGGATTCTATTCAGTACAGATGACCGGCTCCAACCTATCATATGCTGTGTTCTGGGGATTCTACAAATTGTTTACCACTGGAATGTCCCCTGGATCTCCATTTTAAACTACTGTTTTTGTATTATTTTCTATGAGGATTCCCTATTTCTACTCTAAACTATATTAATATATTTTATTAACACCAAAACACTATCATTTCCTTAATCAGGGTCTCAATAGCTTCCTTACAGTGATTTTAAAATTTAAATTGAGACAAAGACAAATGTACTGTAGATTTCTCATAAATATAAAACAAAGTAATTTTCCAAACCTGTCCTAAGCTATTTCAAAAATTAGATTGTGCTTTGAGGTATGCTTCACGTCGAATGTAACTCACTAATCAATGTTGTTAGCCCTCCATAACACAAAGTTCATTTACTCTTACAAAATGTATTTTCTAAAACTTAAAACCCACTTACTTCTTTTATTTAAAACCCCCAATTTAATTAAAACCCAAATTTAAACCCTTCTAATAATTTTAACCCCTTCATTATCTAACCCTGCTAAATTAAATCCTTTAACAATAAATTTTCCCAATTTTAACCCCAGAATCAATGGTTTTAGACCCCTCTTACATGAAGCAGACCCTTTTCCTAAGCTTACAGGAGCTCTAAATCTCGCTGGGTCTCACAAATGTTTGGGTTGTTTGCTATCTAAACCCCTGGAACTCTTTCCTGGCTGAGCTAAAATCTAGGTCCCGGCTTCTTCCTTGGCCTGCTGAAACCCTTGCAGCCAATCAGAATCTTTCTCTATCTCCACCAATCAAAAGGTTCCTATCACAAACTAAAGAAGTAAATAGCACATTGCTCTAACAAGCTGCATCTTTTTAACCCTCTGGTTACACTTGCATCAATAGTTTCAAGGAGTTCCTTAGTGTTTTGTTGAATGATCGGGAGGATGTTCATGAGAATGTCCCGCCTCTATGGTGAATTCAATGAGATGATGGTCTGACCATGAGACTGGAGTTAGTAATGGGTTTGTATTTTGATGTGTATAGATATCTTGTGGAATGAATATAAGATCCAGTATATTCCCTTTGTTATGAGTAGGTACTTTTATGATTTGTTTAAAGTGCAAATCTGCCATAGCATTGAGAAATGATGTGGCTTATGAGTTTTGTAGTGAAGTAAGGTTGAAGTCTCCTAACAGGATTACCTTTTTCCTACATGACATGGCACAGACTGATTCAAGGATATTTGTAAGACCATTGGGGTCTGCAGTAGATGGTCTATAGATTAATCTGAATGTCATGTATCTGTTCTCAATGATCAGCAGATCTGTATCTGATTCCATGTTAGAGTTATGTAGTGATGGCTTTAATGTCTTTTTTTATGATGATAAGTACTCCTCCTCCACATTTATTTGTTCTAGGTGTATGATATATTTCATAATTAGTGACCTCAGTTGGTTCAACAGGACATGGTCAGGTCTCAGTTATAATATTATATCCAGATTTGTATAATGTATGAGATCATTTATGATTGGGATTTTCTTTTTTATTGATCTTGCATTTATGTAAGAGCATTTGTATATTTATAAGCTTCCTTCTGTGATTCAGGTGTGGCAATATTAATAGTGTTGATGTGGATTAATCTTCAGTTGTTCGTGTTGTTTTGGGCTCTGTAGTTTGTTTTGTGTGATGTAGGTACATTGAGATATCCATGATATATGTGTAATATTGGTATGGGTTGGTTCTGCAAGTGTAGTGAAAATTGTGCATTTAACATTAGAGTTAGGCAGGAGAGTAATAGTGTGATGAGGACAATGCTTACTATTAGTTTAACCCTTTCAAGGCCTACTATACATTTTTAATCCACATTCTGCAGCCGGGTTAATTTTTGCATATTTCAGTTAAATCGCACACGTCTTATTCAATATGTTCTAATAGTGATTTTCCTTCTGCTATTATATACCATTTGATAGGAATATTTAGTCAGAATTTTGGATCCCGAGAGTTTTGGGCTCGGCCTGGAAAGGGTTAAGGTACATCATAGCTGCTGTCTGACATAGAATCTATGCAGAATCTAGTAATATAAACTGCAATCTATACAGGATCTAGTAATATACACTGTATTCTTGAGTTTTCTATGTGGGTACATGGATAAACAATGCACTTGTGGGGTTTAATTTAAGTCAGCATGTTGAATAGACAAAAATAAATAAAAAGTAACATGATCTTGGCTCTGCTTAAGTAACAGAATATAAGTAGGAGTACAGGCAATAAAGTAACAACACATAGTTTTGCCTAATATACAGTGAAATTTTAAATATATAGATTACTATTACATGCTGTGTTCTTTTGTAATGAAGAGTGTAGGAGTTAACTGTATTGTATATGAACGGTGGATCTAGGATATTTTAAGAGGAATGAATTATTTCTGTTATTGTATCATTAGTACTTAGACTTTATGGGCCTGATTCTGTCCCACATGTACATCTCTTTTGTACGTCCGGGCTGAGCTGGACATACAAAGGAGATCGCTATTCTGATCCCGCGGTGCACGTCTAGCCCTGCGGGATCAGAATTGTGAATAGGCATGTACGTGCAGGCCAGGACTGTGATTTAGTCCTGGCCTGCATGTACATGCCTGCCAGACTAACTCAGTCAGGACTTTTAAATGGAGCCGCAGCGCCATGGCATCATGTTGCCGTGGCTCCATTTAAAAGCCACGATGCTGGCCGCCACAAAATAGAGTTAGTGCCCCACAGCCCAACCCCCGATGCAGCTTCCTAAGGCCAGGTCGGGCTGCAGGGAATTAAGTCTTACCCCCCCCCCCCCAGCCCCATCCGCACCCCAGAGCTGAACAAAAGAAAAGTACAGGGAAGTTCTTCCAGCCCCCCACCCCCTGGACATTTCACCGGCTGTGGACGTAAAGGACCAACATTAGAATCGGCCCTGTACATCCAGGGCTGGTGACCGCCCACTGCCCACCCACTTTCCGCCCTTCCCCGCCCCCGTCTAATGTTCCCGCACAACCGGCGGTGAAGTTAGACAGGAGGGGAAAGCCAGCACGAATAGCAGGGATGGATGTCCCATTGCGATGTCCATCCCTGCTATTTGTGCCTCAGAATAACCTCCTATGTGTTTTATTTGATTCCAGTGTAGCTTTTGGAGGACACCTAATTTCCATGCCTAGTTGTCAGACTGTCAGGTTTGAGACTCAAGTCTCCGTGGAGGGTCTTAGTGAAGAGATTGTTCTTAGTCTTCGTGAAGGGCGATCTTATTGTTTGCAGGGTCTTAATGAGATTAAAGTAGATTAATCTGGATTCAAGAAGACTTTTTTCTATTGTTGGTATCCCCACCTGCGTTCCCTGCCTAAGGACCACACCAAAGAGCCCTCTGGTGAGGCCCGCCAGGCGCTGGCATGCCTGAAGCATGAAGCTTAAATATAGCAGGGCAGCCAGTGTTGATGTCAGAGGAGGTGGGGAAAGGAGCCGCATGGAGCTGGCTTACTTTCCCCATCTCCGATGTAGGCTTGGAGAGTTCTTTTATTCTGGTAGGTGTCCCACGATGTAGGGCTACGATCCCCACTCTCTCCTTCCCTGAGGGGTCCCGCTCAAGAGAATATTATTTGTATTCTGCTGACACTGTATCATATTTCTGTTATTTGAAAGTTCTTGCATACCCATTTACACCTGCTCTCAGGCATATACAAATGACCCAATTTATTTTACACATGTATTTTGTAAAATACACAAGTGTATATCCTGCCCAAACCCTGCCCCTTGGATGCCTGCAAAAATGTTGGATCATATGCATATGTGCATATATAACCTATATCTGTATAAGTTTAAGTATATATTGTCACCAAGCCTCGTAGGGAGAGACTCAGTGAGTGCCCTAGGCAGTCGCCTAGGGTGTTTTGAGTCACCTTGTTGCTACTTCTTTTTAAGACAGAGAGTCAGACAGTCAAGGTGATAAAGTAAAGTGGGGTTTATTCCCGTTCCCCGGCGAATATCAATGCTTGGAATACAATAATGCAGAACTTAAACAAAACACAGCTTGAGCAATTTTCTTCTCTCTTGTTCCTTGCACAGAGAGGTCTAACGCAAAGAGGTTATTTCATCATTCAGACAAATTGTACAATCCATTGGCTCCTGGTCAATGTAATTATTACTGCTTGTATCTTGGTTTATACTTGGCTGGCAGCTGACGCAGCCAGGCTCACTCATATAACAAGTGCCAGCTTCACTGGTCGGGGGAGGGTAAACTTTCCCCTCTCCCAGGCACTGCTCTAACTCGGGATTGTAAAAACCTCTTCTGTAATCAGTTCTCTTATAGCCAGTCTCTCTTGGCTCTCTCACTTGGAAGTGGGAACCCTTTCCCAGGTTAAAACCTTGCTGCCAATAAGGACTATAAAAACACCCAGTTTCACTTCCTTCCCCAATGTAAGGTTTTATCTTCTTTACCTTATCTAGGTTGCAGGCATCAGCTGTGGGGTTTTTCTCTCGTGGCAAAGTTCTAGCCTCGTGTAGCAAGTTCCTCCGAGGTTTGTAAAAACTCTCGGGGCTAGTGTTCCACTTCCTGCCTTCCAGGAAATCCTCCTGGGGGCTGTCTTGCCAGTGGTACGCTTCTCTAACGCTCCTTGGTAATTGCCTGGAGCTTTCTCTGAGAGCTTTTGGACCTCCCAGACCTTCAATGCTTTCCCTGGGATTAAAACTTCTCCTGGAGCTTTGGAACCCTCTCTGCTTCCGTGACTTGCCTGATTGCTGCTGAAACTCTAGCTGCATCGGAGTGTCACCTTCCCCTGCAGAGTCCTGCTTACTTGCTCTCAGGTATTTGTTCTGTCTCCCAGACTTTCTCTCGTAGTTGCTCTCAGCCTTATTCCTGATGTGGTTCTCAGCGCTGTTCTTAGAGTTGGTCTCTGAGCTGTTCTCAGGGCTGTTCTCAGGGCTGTTCTGACTTCCTGGTTCTAACCAGGTCCCTTTGTACCTCCCCTCTCTGCACGTAACGTCTGCTCCTGGGGGCAGGTGCTGGTAATTAGAATCCTGGATTCTAACTGCGTCACTGTTGCAGACAGGAAAGTTCCGTTCTAACCCTTTCTTTCCTACCTGTGCTGATGGCACCGGGTGCTCAGCCCTTTTTAGCCATGCTGGATCTCTCTGCCTAGCCCATTTTGAGGTGAGTTCTATATTTTCACTAACCTCCATTGGCTCCACTGTATCACAATATATATATATAAACTTAGGGCAATTTTATAAAAATTCATATATGCATGGAAAACAGAGCTCTGCACATAGAAAAGTCTTAACAAATTGCTCCATTAATCAGTATTGAGCACAGTCTTGTACTTTTAACCTACATAGGTTTTGAAACTTCTGTTTAAATAGAGAAAATACTAAACTTTGCATTTATATTTTTTAACAATTTAGCAAATCTGAGAGTACTGATCTGCTTGTTATCTGTGACTCCAGGGTTAGAGGTGCCAAGTTATTCTGAAAAGTGAGGGGCTGATGCAGTAAGCCATGCTTTGGAGCCATTGCTGGGGCTCTAATGCATAGCTTACTTGTTAGTGATATTGCGGAAGGGCTGTCAGGTATCTTTGCCTCTTTGCGAATGATATCAAAATCTTCAATAGAGCAGACACCTAGGAAGATGTAGATAACATGAGGAGGGATCTAGCTAAGCTTGAAGAATGGACTAGAATTTGGCAGCTGACATTTAATGTTTAAAAACACAAGGTTATGCATTTGGGCTGCAGCAATCCAAGGGAGCAATATATTATAGGGGGTGAAGCACTTCTGTCCACAAAAGAAGATCAGGACTTGGGCGTAATTTTGTCTGATGATCTTAAAGTAGCTAAACAGGTAGAAAAGGTGAAAGCTATAAGGATGCTTGGGTGCATAGGGAGAGAAATGGCCAGCAGAAGGTGATAGTGCCTCTGTATCAGTCTTTGGAACAAGCTCATTTGGAGTATTGTGTGCAATTCTGGAGACTGCACCTTCAAAAGGATATAAACAGGTTGGAATCGGTATAGAGGGTGACTACTAAAATGGTTAGTGGTCTTCGTTATAAAGCATATGATGACAGACTTAATATGTATACTTTAGAGCAGGGGTCCTCAAACCTTTTAAACAGGGGGCCAGTTCACTGTCCCTCAGACCGTTGGAGGGCCGGACTATAGTTTAAAAAAAAACTATAAACAAATTCCTATACACACTGCACATATCTTATTTTGAAGTATAAAAACAAAACGGGAACAAATACAATATTTAAAATGAAGAACAAGTAAAGTTAAATCAACAAACTTACCAGTATTTCAATGGGAACTATGGGCCTGCTTTTGACTAATGAGATGGTCAATGTCCGGTTCCATATTTGTCACTGCTAGTCGTAGCAAGTGATGTAAGTGTGCATCAGTTAGTCTAGATGTGGTTGGAGATTTCAGATGTTTCATTCTGGAAAAAGTCTGTTCACAGACATAAGTGCTGCCAAAGATGGTTGCCATTTTGAGTGCATGGTTCCTGAGATTAGGATATGTCTCAGAGGGGAGAGATGCATAGAAATTAGGAAGGCTGCTTGACTTGAATGCGTCTTTCAGAGAGTCACAATTCTGCAGTTCAGCCAGTTCCATTTAGTAAATTGTATCCACATTTTCAATGTCAATAGAAAATGGGTTACGGAAAAGCTGTATGTCCTGTTCATGGAGATGAAGCTCTTTAAATCTAAATTGGAACTCCTTTTGCAACTTTTCCAGTGAATCCACACATGTTTTGTTTGGGAATGCAACCTATGGTTTTTCCGCTAACAGATTTTGAATTGTGGGGAGATGGCAGAAATTTTCCTCCTTCACTTGTTTGATGAGGAGGCCTAATTTTACTTCAAATGCTTTCACATGTGATTGCATATCACAGATGAGCTTCCCCTTTCCTTGAAGTTACACATTGAAACTGTTGAGTAGCTCTGTTACATCTGTCAGAAAGGCAAGGTGCCATTTCCATTCTGCATCATTGAGCTCTGGTACTTCTTTGTTTTTTGAAAGCAGAAAAGCTGTAATCTGTGGAAGTAAGTCATAGAAATGTTTCAAAACTCTCCCTCGACTCAGCCAGCGGACCTCTGTGTGGTACAGAACATCTTCATAGGCAACATTTAGCTCAGACAGAAATTCCTGAAATTGTCTGTGGTTTAGTGCATTAGCTCTAATGACGTTAACACAAGATACCACAATTTTCATAACAGAGTCCCACTTCAGTGATTTACTACACAGCGCTTGTTGGTGGATGAGGCAGTGTATGGCTATTGGATGAGAATGGTTATGTTTGTCCATCTCTTGGTTAATGCAAGCAATTACTCATTTCTTAGACCCCACCATGCTAGGAGCACCATCAGTTGTCACACTGGCTAGTTTAGCCCAGTCCAGCTCCAAACCATTCACAGTTTGGCAAACCTTTTCATAGATATCCTCTCCTGTAGTTGTTCCTTTGATGCTTTGCAGTGCAGCAAGCTCTTCTGTGACTTCGAAATAGTCATTCGTCCCACGAATAAAAATTAGAAGTTGTGCAGAAGCACGAACATCATTGCTTTCGTCGAGTGCCAAGGAAAAATAGGAAAGTTTTTTTGCGGAGTTTTGCAAATGCTGATGCAAATTGTCTCCCATTTCTTCAATCCTTCGTGTAATTGTAGGTCCTGAAAGACTCACTGTACTAAATAAATCGGCCTTTTCTGGACACATCTCTTTGGCAACAGAAAGAAGGCATTCTTTAACAAATTCTCCCTCCACGAATGGTCTGCCAGTGCACGCTATTAGCCTGGCAACTTGAAAACTTGCTTGCAGTGATGAAATATTTAGCTGCTTCTGCTTCACAAAAGTATTTTGCTGAGTTGTCAATGTATTTTTCAGTTTTAATATTTTATCTTTTCTCACTTCTCTGACCAAACAATCATATTTATCTTTATGTTGAGTTTCATAGTGTCGACGCAAATTGTATTCTTTGAACACAGACACTATATTCTGGCATATCAAACACACAGCTCTTTCCTTGTACTGCATGAAAAAGTAATCATAAGCCCACTGTTCTTTGAATATCCTACACTCCGAGTCAATTTTTCTCTTTCTTGATATCATTGTTTCCTAGGGATTCCAAATTGCTATTAGTAAAATACCAAGATATATATATACAGTGCTACAAAAACAATATACCAGCAATAACTTTGCCCACACAGAGACATACAGACTGCACTGCCCATCAATGCAGTCTGATCAGTGCCCATCAATGCAGTTTGATCAGTGTCCATCAATGCAGCCTTGTTCTTACCTCGGTCCTCAGGCAGCAGCAGGCTCTGCATGCCCCCCCCTCCCCCCATACCTCCGTCCAGCGCTGCCTGCTCTTCCAGTTCTAACCCCCCCATCAGCCCACCCAGTCCTAACCCCCCTATCAGTCCATTACCAGTCCTAAACACCCCCATCAGTCCACTTCCAGTCTTAACCCCCCCATCAGTCCATTACCAGTCCTAAACACCTTGCGACATCAACTTAAACACAAAGTAAAACCGGTGCAGACTGCAGAGCCTTCACTTGCAGCAGCGTCCCGCTCCCAAAGGAAGTAACTTCCTTTGCATACAACTTCCTTTGGGGGCAGGACGCCGCTGCACGTGAAGGCTCCGCAGTCTGCACCGGTTTTACTTTGTGTTTAAGTTGGATTATTTTTTTAGAAGTTGAAGTGAGGCGGCTACTTTGGGGCAAAAATGCCGCCTTTGACATTTCTCCGCCTGAGGCAGCCGCCTCACTTCGCCTCATGGTAGAGCCGCCCCTGAGGACAGGCAGCAGCAGCAAAAACACCCGGCGGGCCAGATAAATGTCCTCGGCGGGCCGCATGTGACCCGCGGGCCATAGTTTGAGGACCCTTGCTTTAGAGGAAAGGCGGGATAGAGGTGATATGATTGAGACATTTAAATATCTCTGTGACATAAATGCACAGGAGAGTCTCTTTCAGTTGAAAGCAAGCTCTACTACAAGGGGACATAGGATGAGGGTAAAAGGAGATAGACTCGGGAGTAATATGCGGAAATATTTCTTTATGGAAAGAGTGTTAGATGCGTGGAATAGTCTCCCAGTAGAGGTGGTAGAGATGAGGACAGTATCTGAATTCAAACAAGCATGGGATAAACACGGAGGATCTCTAAAGGAAAAAAGGTGACTGTTGTAGTGGTTGATATGGAAGGGCAGACCAGATAGGCCATGTGGTCTTTTTCTGCAGTCATGTTTCTGTTTCAGCACAGGGTTTCCTAAGCATGCATAAAAAAAATTGCACCCAGTGCTGTGAACAAATCAAATGCAAAAAAATTGAACTAAAAAATGTGCATATTGGGGCAACACGCTGTTTACCATGGAAATATGCAAATGCGGGCATACATTAGCAGCAAAATCAATATTTCGCACAAAAACAGTTGAACCAGCACCCGGAGTTGTATACACATGTGTATGATTAGAATGCATCATTTTTAAATTTTCTAGTCCAGTGCTTTACTGTCCATCCCCTCAACCTTGCATTCAGTGACAGAATCGCCTGAACGCCACATTCTCCTGCTATTTTTTTTTTAACCATCACTTTCGACAAAGCAAGAAAAAAATTGCAGGTCTTTCATGTTCACAGAAAAGAGAAGAAATAGGCATGAATCTTTGCTAATAGTGGCCACAGAAGAATGAGATAACTTTTTATTCCTCCTCAGACCTTCAGATAAAGTCTCCGGATTAGAAAACCATGTGCTCAGCCTTCAGATCTTTGCACTTCTTTGCATCTGGGTTCCACAGCTAATACCTTCATTACAATTGGATGTATATGAGCAGTGTGCTGACTATGCAAGTCCTCGTGCACTGCTTCCTTGTGTGCTAAACTCCTTTCTACATAGGTAGCCATAATAGCACAGAAATCTGAATCCAGAACCCGTATTAAGCTCTGTGCTGTCTCCTGCACTTTATTAATCAACTTTTGAGAGTTCTAGCTAATTCCCCTTCCAGTCTCACTTTTAATAGTGTTGTATGTTTCTTCAAAATAAGTTTTTGTTTAGGGAAAATCATAGGTTTGGTTTGTTATTGAGTAGGTTAGGATGTTAGGAAAAGGGACCTTCCTTATTCATTGCCCCTTCTATCAGAGGTGATTGAGATAAGAAAGGATATGGAAGCTGGAGAGGTGCATGGAAAAGGAGATTGTGGGCAATTTAAAAACTGGCCTACTAAAGACTAATTTTATCATCAGTCGCCTAACTGTGGGGTGGGTATGCACATAAGTTATACTAATTTTCTATGGGCTAGTATACACATAGGGCCCAATATTCAGCACCGACAGCTAGCATTATATTGACTGTCCATTGGCGCTGAACATTAAACATGGATATTCAATGGCGGGATCATATGCGGCCCTGGCATTCATTCATTTTTAAATTTTATTTACTTAGCAATGCTTATATACCGCTTTTCACTGGGTTAAAGCTATGTACTATTAAACAAGCCCCACGACCTCTTCAATATAGTGAAATCTCTCATAAGAGAACCTCCCGCAGACCAGTCACAGATGCCACACCCTCAGGCATACTCCAACTACTTACAGTCAAAAATGATCCAGACTACTGCATCTGCAACCAACTACCTACAACCTGAAGTGACCCAGGCTGGTGCAACTCCGAGCTCCGCTGAAAACAGCTCTCAACATAACTTGCCCCAACCATCACCGCTATCCAAATTTGAAAAAATATCACGCAGAGAGATTGAAGACATTATCGCTGCTATCAACCCCACTACCGCACCCAATGACCCATGCCCTGCTTTATGGATAAAGGAGTTACGATGTGACTTAAGCCAATATCTGAGCGAAATAATAAACCAATCCCTTACAACCGGATCGTTTCCACAAAGTCTGAAACAAACATCAATCAGACCACTGCTAAAAAATAACAAGATGGACCCAACGAAAGTGGAATCATACAGACCAATTTCAAGTATCCCCATGCTTGCCAAAATAATTGAAAAGTTAGTACAGCGCCAAATCCAACAGCATATTGATACTGAAGCCCCACTCGATCCTGCCCAACATGGGTTCAGAGAAGCGCATGGGGTGGAAACCCTCCTCACCAACCTATTTGATCACCTAGTCTCTGGAACCGACAAAATTCATCAAGGATTCGCCCTCATATTCCTTGACATAGCAGCGGCCTTCGACTCGGTTAGCCACGAGATCCTCATACAACGCCTCAGCGAGAAAGGAATTCAGGGAACAGCCCTAAAGTGGTGCAAGTCATACTTGACTAATAGATGGCAACATGTAAGGTCAGGCTCTACAACCTCGGAACCTTTTCTACAAAACCAGGGTGTACCACAGGGCTCGTCACTATCTGCATTGATGTTTAACATCTACATGCAGCTCATATGTGCCCTAGCACGTGCATTCAAGGTCAACTGTCTAGCCTACGCTGACGACATCCTTCTATACATCCCATTCAGGACCAACCAACCAGACCTCTCCCCTCTAACAAGATGTTTTGAGGCAGTAGCAGAATGGTTCAGCACACAAAACATGAGAATCAACCACAACAAACAGATGTCCTTTTCATCTCAAGGAACCAGGACTTCACCCCTCCACTCTCTTTAAAAATCGGCAACACAGAACTAAAAACCAAACCCACCATCCGCTACCTTGGCGTTACACTGGATCAACAACTGGATCTGAAAACCCACATAAAAAACACAGTAAAAACAGTATATATGAAAATAAGGACCTTAAAACATCTCCGACCGCTACTTGACTTCAGCGACTACCGATCGATCTACCAGGCATTAATATTACCACATTTCGACTATGCCAACGTAATTCTTCACGGTCTACCTCAAGCAACGCAAGCCCCTCTCCAGCTTGCAATGAACACTGCTGCAAGAGTACTAACAGGGGCCTCACGGAGAGATCACATAACGCCAGTACTGATGAACCTCCATTGGTTACCGGTTCAAGCAAGAACCCTGCATAAAGTTCTAACATTAACCTTTAAAGCCTTAAACACTTTGACCCCCACAACTATCAGCAAGATGATACATAAGGTACCACCGAACAGAAGCAGAAGACCCATGATGCAAAACACCCTAGAGGTCCCAAAAGTAATGACGACATGCACAAAAGCAACAACAAATAGGGCCTTTACAATCTATGCTCCCAGAGCATGGAATGCTCTCCCCACCTCTATTCGAAACATCACTCACCTAACCCAATTCAGGAAGGCATTAAAGCAGCACCTGTTCACCACATACTATCCTGAATCCAGCCTTAGTAAGCATACTTATTGCCCCTCAGACAATCACTCACCCCAAATAAACAAGCAGACTCAGCAGTCAAAAACACCATGATTCCCATAAAAGGGGGTGCAGCCCTAAGGAACCTCCAGGATAGAAAGATAGATGCCTTACTGAGACCATTGCAGACTGTGGAATGCAGTGGTTATGTGGATCAGGCTGTCCTTCCATATGTTCAGCATGACCAGATGGAAACCTTGTAGAAGGGGCCATGTTGAATTCAGCAGCCACATTTTTAACAAATGCTCAATGCAGTTTTGAATCAGACCTCAGCTAAGACCATGGCCACATCCGTGGTTTCTCGAAGGAATTTGTGTTACAGGAAGTGGGCCACAGAATCAGCATCTTAGGCCAGATTTATCAGGCTGTCCTTTTAAGGACGGATATTGTTTGAGAAGGAACATCAGATATTAGTCAAGGAGCTTGGGAAACTAAAACCCCAACCTGAAGTGGCCAGACAGGAACTGATTCTTTACTCTTTCAAAAAGCTACAAAGACACTATGAAGTTACCAAGTAATTCATTTAAAACAAATAGGAGAAAATATTTTTTCACTCAATGCATAATTAAGCTCTGGAATTCATTGCCAGAGAATGTAGTAAAAGTAGCTAGCATAACTGTGTTTACAAAAAGCTGGACAAGTTCCTGGAGGAAAAGTCCATAAACTGTCATTAAAGTAGACTTAGCAAAAGGCAATTCTTATTCCTGGGGGTAAGTAGCATACAATCTTGCTAATTTTTGGGAACCTGCTAGATACTGTAACTTATACTGGTCACTGAAGAGTAGCCTAATGGTTAGGGCAGTGGACTGAGAACCAGAAAAGTCAGGTTTGAAACCCACTGCTACTCCTTGGGATCTTGGACAAGCCACCTAATCCTCCATTACTTCAGGCACAAACTTACAGGCCGATGCAGAAAGACTAATGTGCCTTTTGCATACAGATAAAGCAACTTATATGCACAAGTTCTGACACGCCAAATGCAGAAAAGAGATTGACACACACATAAACAGCAAAGGAAAAGTATGCACACACAGTAATGCCATGTGTATTTAAATAATATGCAAATGAGATGCACATATTATAATGGAATGCTAATAAGGTCTGCGCCCAATGCAGAGAAACGCATAGAGGCAGATTTTGAAATGGGCACATTGGGGCCATTCAGTCGCCCAAAAAATGTATGGGCCCAATTTGTACCTGATTCTGCAATCACGGGAGCTATACTTAGCTGGCCCGGCGTCAGGGCCAGCCCGTCCATTGAGCAAGAATGTTGTTTGCACAGGGCCCCATGTTTCAGGGGGCCCCGCGCAAATAACATTCTGCATCAGCCCATAGATTTTAAAAAAAAAAAACTGGCTGCCGCTGTGGCAGCGGCAGAATCAAGCATCCTGCGGGGGCCCCCTGCCTGGCAGAGCCCTCCCGGCATCAGCTCTATCAGCGGCAGCTTTCAGAGCCACGAAGAGAGAGTTTCTCTCTCGCGGCTCTGTTAAGACCGCTGGGGCTGATGGGACTTCCTGTTTCCCATCAGCCCCGGCGGGCTTAACAGAGCCGCAAGAAAGGGAAACTCTCCCTTCACGGCTCTGAAAAGCTTGCGCTTTGAGAGCTGATGCTGGGAGGGCTGTACTGGGCAGGGGGGGCCCTGCGGGACACTTGATTCTGCCGCTGCCACGGCGGCAGTGGCAGCAGCAGCCAGTTTGTTTGGGTTTTTTTAATCTATGGGCTGATGGGGGGAGGGGGGTTAGGACTGGTAATGGGCTATGGGGGTGTTAGGACTGGTAATGGGCTATGGGGGGGCTAATACTGGAAGTGGGCTGATGGGTTAGAACTAGTAATGGGCTATGGGGGGCTAGGACTGGAAATGGACTGATGGGGGGGTTAGGACTGGAGGTGGGCTGATGGGGAGGTTAGGACTGGCAATGGGCTATGGGGGGGGCTAAGACTAAAAATGGGGTGATGAGGGGGTTAGGACTGGAAGTGGGCTGATGGGGGGCTTAGGACTGGTAATGGGCTGATGGGGGGTTTAGAACGGATAATGGGCTATGGGGGGCTAAGACTAGAAATGAGCTGATGGGGGGTTAGGACTGGTAATGGGCTATGGGGGGGGCTAAGACTGGAAATGGGCTGATGGGGGTTAAGACTGGAAGTGGGCTATGGGGGGGCTAAGACTGAAATTTGGGTGATGAGGGCGTTAGGACTGGAAGTGGGCTGATGGGAGGCTTAGGACTGGCAATGGGCTATGGGGGGCTAGGACTGGTAATGGGCTGGGGGAGTTGCTAGGACTGGAAATGGATGGAGGAGCTAGGACTAGAAATGGGCTGATGGTGTGGCTAGGATAGGATTGGAAATGGGCTCATGGGGGGCTAGGACTGGAAATGGGCTGATGCAGGGACTAGAAGGGAGCGGATGCTGGGTGGGGCTGGAACTAGAAGGGAGCTGATGTTGGAGGAGGATTAGAATGCTATGGAGCTGGGAGAGTGAAATGGAGAGGGGAAAAATATTTGGTGTGGGAGGGAAGACAAATCTACAATTGGCCGGGTATTGGGAGTGGAACGGGGCTTGAACTGCAAATAGCTGATGGGGACGGGGGCTTGGAATGGAAATGGGCTGAGTGGAAGGGGGGCTTGAAGTACAAATAGTTAATGGGGAGGGGAGCTTGGAAAGGAAATGGGTGAGTGGAAGGGGGGCTTGAACTGCAAAGAGCTGATGGGGAGGGGGCTCTGAATGGAAATGTGCTGTGAGGGGAGGGAGCTAGGATTGGAAATGGGCTAATGGAGGGGCTAGGATAGGACTGGAAATGGGATGTTGGGGGGGGGGGTGCTAAGATTGGAAATGGGCTGTGGTGGGGGCTTGGATTGAAATGGACTCATAGAGGGGCAATAACTGGAAGTAGGCCCATGGGGGGCTTGGATTGGAAATGGGCTGAGTGGAGGGGAGCTAGGATTTGACATGGGCTGATAGTGGGGCTAGGAAAGGACTAGAAATGGGCTGATGGGGGGCTGGGATTGGAAATGAGCTGATGGAGGGACTCGGATAGGACTGGAAATGGATGGGGGAGCTACGACTAGAAATGGGCTGATGGTGTGGCTAGGATAGGATTGGAAATGGGCTCATGGGGGGCTAGGACTGGAAATGGGCTGATGCAGGGACTAGAAGGGAGCGGATGCTGGGTGGGGCTGGAACTAGAAGGGAGCTGATGTTGGGGGAGGATTAGAATGCTATGGAGCTGGGAGAGTGAAATGGAGAGGGGAAAAATATTTGGTGTGGGAGGGAAGACAAATCTACAATTGGCCAGGTATTGGGAGATAAGTGGGGATTGAGGATGGAGGGGTAAAATTTGAGTGGATAAAACAGGAATGAGGAAAGAGCAAAGGGAGAAAGATTAGTATGTTAAAGCAGATGTAGAGAGAGAATGGGAAAAAAAACTCGAAGAGAGAAGTAAGAACAAATGGACAGCAGACGATGGAGAGTTAGCAGAAGACATGAAGAAACCAGAAGAAAGTGGCTGGAGCAATTGCAATTGAAAAAAATGCACAAAAGGTAGAAAAATATCTCTTTATTTTGAATTTATTAACTGGAATATGTCAGCTCTGGGAAATGTGCATCATTAACGTCTGCGCTTTGTTTAGTACAAGAGGAAATTAATTTATAGTTTTATTTCTACAGTGTTGTTGTACATTCCAAGTTTGGCTTTTGGGGTTCCCAGTTTAATTATTGTCTTCCTGTTTCTAAATTGTGATTCCTTGTTTGGTGATGGTCTATGTTCTGTATGTGTAACTGAGCTGAGGTATTCTGTTTATGTAATTCCTATTTGACAGTGCCACTTGTTCTCTTTCCCCAGTAGGTCATGTATTGTTATTTTCTGAAATGTATTGGTTTAATATTTGCAGTCTTGCCTTTTGATAGGTAGGGTCTGGTGCTTTGTGAGTCTAGGTAGTGCTGTTAGGATACAGCGGGTTTGCTATGGGTTCTAAATGGGCAGTGTTTGTAGTAGTTCCTAATGTGCCTGGCGGTTGGCACTGGATTATAGTAATGTAGAAATCTTTTAGTCTTTCTTTATCCATACACTCATTAAGAAGCATGTTTACTAAAAGCTAGTGTATGGTAACATTATGCAAATATTTATGCAAATGAGGCCCATTATGCAAATGAGGCACTGCACCTAGTCCCCGCACCCCCCTTGGGCCACCCCTGCCCGGCATGCCCCCAATTCTGGTGTGGGAGACGTCCATCGATGTGCTCAGCCAGCCTTCTCAACACTCCAGCTGGTGTGCTGGCACAGCAGTGTCCTGTTGCCATGGTACTGGCACGTCCAGCTGGAGCAACTAAGTGCCCGGATACCAAGCTGACGACTCACCTCTCAGTATGGCTCTCAGGCAGGCCTCATAGATGGGATAGGGCTCTGGATGCACCCCCATGGCAGCACAATGGGGAAGGGGGGCTGCAGGTCACATTCGGAGCGGCGCCCGGCACTTATTCCACCTTCAGCCGAGTGTCCAAGTCACTTCCAGGGGACTTATAGAGGCCTGACCTGAATGGCCTCTGTATATCCCTGTGCTTGGCCATACCCCCCTCCACCCTCGCTCTGCCCCAGTGCCACCCCCACGCCCACCCAGCGCTCCCCACAAAATGGCCCTGTACATGTGGGGAACCTGGAGCAGAGAATTCGGTCCAGGAGCTGTGCGCGGGTTGGACGTCCAACCTCCTATTCCTGGATCGGAATACCCCCCATTGAGGGAATGCCAATATCTCTATGCCTGGTGGCTTAAATGTCTTGCATGTGTAGGGAAAGACTGTTTCAAGGTATGAGCAGTTGCTTTTGGCGTGAAAATTTTCCTTTAGTAGAGGTGGTATGAAAAGTAGATAGCAAGAAGAGAGAGCCTCTAGCCTTACACACTCCTTCTTTCCCCTGAGGTGCCATTTCCTAAAAGAATGGTCCCAATGGAACCCAGAGGGAAAACAGGGCCCAGATTGCTCCAGCAACTGTCTTGGCACAGCTCCAGAATGAACTCCAGATGGATGTGCAGAGCAGCGTCCACTTCGTCGCAGCAGTGCCCTCTCACAATGTCCACTGGGGCTTCCAAAATCATAAGCTTGCTCAAAGCGGTGTTCTCAGGAGTGCCAGGCAGGAGTTTAGCCCTGGAGAATAGCAGAATCTGCAAGACTAAACACTTCTGAGCCTGAAAAACGCTTGTAACAAATCCCAGGTCCTGCAAAGAGGAGGGGGGTCTAGCACTTATTGTTTCCAACTCCTCTGTGCATAATGTGAGCATTTGACATGTATGCACATGCGTATACATCCACTTGTAGTGTAGCAGCAAAGCGCAGACAAACCAATGATACCAGGAGTCTGTTCAGAAGGTCCAAATCATTTATTTGTGCACAAGTCTCGAACCAATCAATTTCAAAATGGCTGAGCCAAGTTTTCAAGCATTACAACAACTTTTATAGACATCTGTTCCATTCTAGGTATAGAAAAACATTTCATTGGTCCCGGTAATCTCCCGTACCTCCCGTACCTCTTCTATTGGTCCCGGTACTGATAAGTTTATCCAGTTATGTCCCTCCAGTGGGCATGACACCTGCATACCCCCCTTCTAGTCCCAATTACAATGGTCAGTTCATCAACTTGTTACTTTCACACTTTCAAGGTTATAGAACCAATTTGTACGTGCAGAGGAGCTGGGCTCTGCAACTCATCTGTCAGCACTCCCAATTATTTCTTTGCAGATGTACTTTTTCTTATCAGTAACTTTTAAACATGTTTTTCTGTATTTTTCCATCTTTCAATACTGCAGTTCTGCTTACCTAAGCTAATTCAATACTTCTACTGAGTTCTATCTTACAATAGCAGCATATTGGGGGATGTGCAATCCTATATGCCTCTCCACAGGCCTCATTTACAGGTCAAGCTAGCCATGCTGGCCTGCTTATGTTCGGACACTGTGGGTCACAGGCCTGCACCTGCCACATTCCCCCCTTTGATTAATCTCACCCTATTACTTAATAAGGTGTGAGAATTAAATCACTTTCTGAAGAATCACATCCTGGCTAAAGGATTTCTACCAGGACTGGCTGTATATAAAGCCATGATTTTTGTTGCGGTCTTCCGCTCTACTGTACTATCAATAGTGTTATGAATGGAACGTATACAACATGGGATTAAACATGGTAATAAGAAGATAACAGCAATAAGGATTAGTACCAATACGATGAAAGTCTTAAATCCTCCCACCCATGAAAAGAGGTTAGCAAACCAATTAGGAAACTGCAATGAGTGCCACGTCTGTACTGGCACATAAGCATGTCTTTGCATATCTTTAGCAATTTCTTCAACTACTTGACCTTTATCATCTATTTTCAAACAGCAATTAGTTAAATTCAGCTTACCACATACTCCTCCTTCAGCTGCCAGCAAATAATCAAGTGCTAAGCGATTCTGGTATATGGCAGTGCGCATCTGTGTACTTTGTCTAGCTAAAAGTGTAAGAGCATGACTAGTTTCGTTAGTTATTATTTCAACTACTGCTTGTAAGCGAATAATACGATTAATCATATAAATTGGGGTACGATAACCATACATACCATCATCATTCCAAGTGGCGGGTCCATAATATTCAATGATTCTTTCTGGTGGCCAATCATCACCTTGCCATTTCTCCCACTTGCCTATCTGTAAGGCCTCTCTCTTTTGTCTTAGTGCTCTTTTGTGTCGGTGGGTAGTGTATACTGGGTATCCTAATTGTTCTCCATGTTCAGTGTTTAAAAGAAAGAAAGAAGGTCTGATGGTTCCTAAGACACATGCTCCTCCCCAGTGTGGTGGGAGTTGTGCATATGCTCGGTTTCCACAGATCCAATATAGGCCAGGTGGGGCCTGCCAGGCTTGGACTTCAGCAAGGTTAGTCCATAGACCTGCCAGTTCAGGAAATCTGGCTAATGGGTTAGGAGGTTCAGGATGTCCAATTCCTGACCACCATGCTGTCTTTTTGGTCGTGGCATTATAGTATTTCTGGCTAAGACAGACCAGCTGTCCTACCTTTTGGGTGAACTGGAGTCCAGTTCTGGCATAGCAAAGACGTCCAACGATTGAGTGCGCTAACACCCATTCACTGGTAGTCTTGTGTAATTCAGTCTGATTGTAAATCATGGAATAATTCAATTCTTGGGCTTCCCATGGCCACTGATCTCCCATTTGGGTTCCGCCACAGAAATAACAATCTGTGATCTTAAGACTAGATACTACTGCTCCGGCTAATTCTAGAAATAAATTCTGTGAGGGGTGAGGGATCTCAAACTTATTTACATGCATGGCTTCATAAAAAGTATTATGAAGATGATATTTAGATGACTTGTGGGCTTGGGTATTCAATCTGATATACACAATGGTCCCTGGATCTATTGCTCCTCCAGCAATACGTAAACCAAACTTATATCCTTGTTTCCATGCATGGGGATTGTGTATACGTAAGTGTAAGGGGTTACAAGCATCTTTCTGACATTTATCATTTGTGGTTGGCTTGGTTAAAGTAGCCATTCGTTTATCTATTTTCTCATCAGTTATACCAGTGTTCCAGGTAGCATAAAAAACACATCCCCAATACGGGCAATAGTAGTCTGCTGCTGGGGCAGTACTATAGCCTGGTTCCTTTTTCCCTGTACACTTTCTCCAACCTGTGGCACCTTCTGGACACATGTACTTATGGTCATTTCGATACGCTTTCTCCCATGTACCACAGGTGGAATAACTATCTCTATTAATAGCATTGCATGCATCAAAATTCAAAACAGCAGGTTTAGTAATGTCCTTAAGTGGTGGCGTTGCAGCTAATATAGGTCCATCTGCATCCTTCCATCTTATTTCCATCGTGTAATAGGATGGATTCTGATGCGGATTATAACATGTCTTAATTTTCCCATGAGTGCAAACATTTAGTTCAGTGGTGTTATAGATACACCGAGTTACTGTTCCCTCGCAGGTATAGTAAGAATGATAAAGCAAAGTCTGAGTTACTTTCAGTCCAATTCTAGTAGAAGTAATGCAGGCAGTGCATGGAGGTAAAGCATAAGTCTGTTCAAAACCTCCAAAGAAGGCAACCAAAGTAAAGCAAAAGTAAAGATGCATGTCGATGTTGATTGGAGTTCTTCTGAATCCTCAGCTTGCTGATCTTGATCACGACGATCTATTATTCTTCGTCCCGTTTGCTAATGAAGCAATTTAACGGGTGCTGAGTGTTGATTGAAGATCCTCAAGTTGTCCAGTACACATTAACCAACTTAGCAATTCAGTTGGCTTGTGGAGTCTGGCTTAGTCAGTGTAGTCTCAAAGTAGTGTGTCAAATCACACACAAATTGGGTTCGTTGAAACAAAACTGTTGCTGCATGGAAAACAGCAATCCTCTTCGAAAGACTTGGCTACTGCAAAGCACTTGTGATGAAGTGTCTATGCTGCTGGTTGCCGTCTCAGAGTAACTCGCAAGGGTACATCAGGGTGCTGTTCTGCTGTCCACTGCTCTGGTTCAGGATCGGCGGCGGGCTTGACTCTGCTGTGGTGGATCCAGGCGTCGATCTCGGCTACCTTTACTGCAGTTGGGGTAGACAGGATGACGGTGTACGGTCCCTTCCAATGGGGTTCCAACGGTGTCTTCTTCCAATCTTTGATCCACACCGAAGTACCAGGCTGGTAGGGATGCAAGGGTTCCGTCAAGTTGATAGGCAACTGGTCTTGGATCCACGTATGGAGAGTCTGCAGAACAAAACTTAGAGCTAGAAGTTCTTGTCTGGTTATTTCCGAACCAATTTGGGCTAGACTTCCTTTGATTCCCTGCACTATTGGTGGGGGTTTACCATACAAAACTTCAAAAGGGGAAAATCCTGTTGACTTTACAGGAGCTGAGCGTATTCTGAATAAAGCTATGGGGAGCACTTGGGGCCACTTCAATTGTGTCTCCTGACAAAGCTTAGACATTTGGGCTTTCAAGGTACGATTCATGCGCTCAACTTTCCCTGAACTCTGGGGTCTGTATGCAGTGTGGAGTTTCCATTGTATCTGCAAAGCTTTTGCTAACTGCTGAGTAACTTGGGAGACAAATGAGGGTCCATTATCTGACCCTATTACTGCTGGAATTCCGAATCTGGGGACAATCTCTCTCATTAAGACTTTGGTAACTTCTCGGGCTTTCTCAGTTCTGGTTGGGAAAGCTTCTACCCACCCAGAGAAAGTACAAACTAATACTAGTAGATAATGATATCCATTGGCTTTTGGCATTTCGGTAAAATCAACTTGGAGGTTGTGCATGGGGGTCACACCTCTTCACTGAACTCGGGGTGCTGTAATAAGGCCTTGCTTGGCATTATTCTTGGCACAAGTTTGACATTGTCGTGCTACTGAAGCTGATATGGTTGTCATCAGAGGGATGTAGAAATGTGGTCTGAGTGCTTTTTCCATAGCACTCTTCCCATAGTGGGTGGCTTCGTGGAAAGCTTTGACAAAGGATGGTCCTAACAGTTCAGGAATTACTATTCGTCCTGGAGGTTGACTGCCCTCTTCTGGTGGCAGCTCAATCCATCCGTCTTTCAATACTCCATTTTCTTTGTCACAATAGTAGTCCAATTCTTTGGTGGTATATCGTGGGGTCCATAGATTCAAAGGTACTGGAAACAACGCTGCTTGCATTGGCATAGCTTGTGGGGCAATTTGTCCTGTCATAGCTGCTTGTCGTGCTGAGGCATCTGCAAATCTATTTCCTCGGGCAACTTCTCCTTTTCCTGCTTGATGTCCTCTGCAATGCATGACAGCTACACGTGTTGGGGCCCAAACGGCATCAAGTAACATCAATATTTCGGGACCATATTTGACTGATTTTCCTCCGGATGTGATGAGTCCTCTTTCTTTATAGAGAGCTCCATGGGCATGCAGGGTAGTGAAGGCATATTTGGAATCTGTATATACATTCAGTATAAGGTTTTCTCCTAACAACAATGCTCTGGTGAGTGCTATCAATTCGGCTTTCTGGGCTGATGTGCCTGAGGCTAGGGCTGATGATTCAACTACTTCGTGTTGAGTGACGACTGCATATCCGGCACAGCGTCGTCCATCAAGGATGAGACTGCTCCCATCAACATAATAGGTTTGGTCAGGATTTTCTATGGGCACATCTGTCAAGTCGGGTCGGCTGGAGAACACAGTCTCCATGACTTCGATACAGTCATGTTCTGGGAGTTCTTCACTGATAGGTATCAAGGTGGCTGGATTCAGGGCATGGCTCACTTCAAGTTGTATCTGTGGGTTTTCACATAACATGCTCTGGTACTTCAACATTCGGGAATTGGTGAGCCAATAATTTGCTTTTTGTTCCATAAGGGCAAGGACTGCATGTGGCACAGTGACTCGTATGTTCTGTCCTAGTGTGAGTTTGTCT
This sequence comes from Ichthyophis bannanicus, assembly GCA_033557465.1. Lineage (NCBI taxonomy): Eukaryota > Metazoa > Chordata > Amphibia > Gymnophiona > Ichthyophiidae > Ichthyophis > Ichthyophis bannanicus. Next base: position 653,809,578 of record CM066036.1, on the reverse strand, counting down.
GCTTCACTCACTAGTAGTGCTGTAGCTGCAACTGCTCTCAAGCAAGGTGGCCATCCTTTGGCCACAGGGTCCAATTGTTTCGATAGGTAGGCTACAGGTCGCTCCCAATTTCCTAATTTCTGAGTCAACATGCCTAGGGCATTTCCCTGTGCTTCATGTACAAACAAGTGAAAAGGTTTGTGGACATCTGGTAGTCCAAGTGCTGGTGATGACATCAATTCTTCTTTTAACTTCTGGAAGGCTGTGTCCTGCTCAAGTCCCCACTCCAGTGGTGACTTCTCTTCTCCTTTTGTGGCTTCATACAGTGGTTTGGCAATTTGGGCAAAGTTGGGTATCCAAATTCGGCAATATCCTGCCGCTCCCAGAAAGGCTCTGACTTGCTTTCTGGTTGTTGGAGTTGGAATTCTACATACTGCTTCTTTTCTTTCTCTGCCTAATCTCCTGCTTCCTTGGGTGATACGAAAACCCAAGTATTTCACTTCTTTTTGGCATAACTGTGCTTTGGCTCTGGAAACTTTGTATCCAGCTTCCTCTAGTAACTGCAAGAGATCTTTGGTGGCTAGTATACATTCACTTTCTGATACGGCAGCTATCAACAGATCATCCACGTATTGGAGAAGCACTCTCTTCCCCGGGGCTACTGGATAGCTTGAAAGATCTTGATTCAGTGCGGCACTAAAGATGGTAGGCGAATTCTTGAATCCTTGGGGCAATCTTGTCCAGGTAAGTTGGCCCCCTCTTCCAGAGATGGGGTCCTGCCATTCGAATGCAAACAATATTTGGCTTACAGGGGCTAATCTTATGCAAAAGAATGCATCTTTCAAATCCAGTACAGTGAAATGGGTAGCTTCAGCAGGTATCAGTCCTAGGAGGGTGTAAGGATTGGGTACGACTGGATGTATGGTCTCAGCTGCATCATTTACTCTTCTCAAATCTTGCACTGGGCGATAATCATCTGTCCCAGGCTTCTTTACTGGCAAAAGTGGAGTGTTCCATGGGGATTGGCATACTTTTAGTAGGCCATACTCAAGCAATCTTTGTAGGTGGCGATGAATGCCTTCAATTGCGGCTCTTGGGAGAGGGTACTGTTTGACGTGCACTGGTGTAGCACTAGGCTTGAGGGTTACAATCACTGGAGCTATATGTTTGGCTAGGCCTGGGGGGCTGCCTTCTGCCCATACTCCAGGTGGTGCATTAATACTTTTCAAAGTTTGTTCAAAATAGGTATCTTGTATCGAATCATCAATGTAGTATCTCCATTCTTCTTCTCGGGGAACTGTCAGCAGCATCACTCCTGCTGGTTTGGTTTGGGGATTTACTGTCATTTGCATTTCTCCTTACTCAGAGAAAGATATTTGTGCTTGAAGCTTGGCTAACATATCTCGTCCCAGTAGTGGTACTGGACATTCGGGCATGTAAAGGAATTGATGAGTTACTTGCTGTCCTCCCAGACTGCATATTCGGTTTTGAAGAAAAGACTTTGTGGCCTTGGCACCAGTTGCTCCTATGATAGTGACTGCTTTTGTAGTGAATGGGGCTATCTTTTTGTCTATTACTGAATGTTGTGCTCCAGTATCAACCATAAAGTCCATAATTTGGTCTCCTATTTGTATTCCGACCATAGGCTCCTGGAGACCTAAAGCAAACTTGGAGCCCGGTCTGTCCTAATCCACGTCATTCTCATCATGGGCTGGTGTGGCCAATGCTTGAATGGTTCCTCCTCTCTCTCGCTGGAATTGTTCTCGATTGGCTCCTCCTCGGCTTCGGGGATAGCTTCGTCTTTCTTCTCGCCACTGATGGCTGCTGTCGTCATCATGCTGGGCGTCTTCGAGTTGCGGGCACGTATCTCTCCAATGTCCTTCCTCTCTGCAATAGGCGCATTGGTTCACGCCTAGTCTCTGGGTCCGGCCTCCGCCTTGACCCCGCCCTCTTCCTCTGCTCCTTCGACTAGGGACACCTCCCCTTTTCTGTTCCACTATGGCCGCAGCCAAAAAATCAGCTTTCTTCTTCATCTTTCTATCACATTCTCTCTGTCTTTCAGTATCACGATTCACATACACTTTATGAGCGACTTCCAATAACTGTGTTGCATTCATGCCCGCAAACCCTTCTAACTTCTGTAATTTGCGTCTAATGTCTGGTTGAGACTGGTTTACAAAAGCAGAATTCACCATACATAAACTTCCTGGTGCCTCGGGATCATAGGGAGTATACATTCTGTATGCTTCAGTTAATCTTTCATAAAAATCTGCTGGGCTCTCATCTATCCCTTGGATAACTCCTGTAACTTTGGAAAGGTTCATAGCTTTCTGGCTCCCCCCTTCTCAGGCCTTGTAAAAAGCCTTGGCGAAAACGGGCTAGGGCTGTGGATCCTTCATCTGTATTTGGATCCCATTGGGGGTCTTCATTCGGGAATTCTCTCTGAGCTGCTTCCCTACGGTCTATTATATTCTGCCCCTGTGCCGGAGCTGCAGGGTTTTCTGCCATCCATTCAATAGCTGCTTTTCTAATTCTTGCTCGTTCTTCTGTAGTGAATAGGGTGGTCAGGAGCTGACGGCAATCTGGCCAAGTGGGTTGGTGAGTTTCCATAATACTAGTTACTAATTCTGTCAGCTCCTGGGGCTTGCTAGTATAGGAGGCATAATGCGACCTCCAATTTAATAAATCAGTTGTAGAGAAAGGGATATACACATAAGTTAGGGGTCCCGCTACCACTTCATCATTATCATTCTTTACGGGCACTCCCGGGACTTGCCGTAAGGGAAACAGTTTAGCTGCTATGGGTGTCTTTTGGGATCTAAGGGTTATTGTCGTTGCCTTTGCAGGAGTCACTTTCTTTTTCTCAACAGGTTTTGCTTTGGGTTTCTCTGTCACTGGCATGCTAGTGCTAGTGCTGACTTTCTCAATTATTTGTACACTTTCCTCATCTGGGGGATTCTCTCTTTCTCCTTCTTCAGTCTCCACTTCTGACTCGCTTTTTAGGTCCTCCTCTTCTTTTCCCGCTAATTCTTCCTCTTTCTCTTCTCCAGGAGGGGGATCAGGGGTTGGGTCCCGCCTCGGCTCTGGCCGTCTCTGGGGTTCTGGGGCAGGACGCCGGGCTACTCTTACTGGACCTGGGGTTCGGGGCTGCCTGAGAATTATTTCTGGGGAATCAGGATCTGCCAGGATGGGCTTCTTTCTGGCTTTCTTATCCTGCTCTTTTATTCTAGGCTGTTCCGTCTTCTGTCTAGAATCTGCTTTAGCTAACATTATTCTGCACTGTTCCTCATAACAGCGCTGCGCCCAGGGGGGCGGATCTTCACAAATACTTAACCAGGAATCTATATAGGGGTACTGGTCGGGGTGCGCTATCCGCACTCTACGGTGTATTGACTGAATAATCTCTACTTTGAACGTTCCCTCTCGGGGCCAGATGGGGTCTAGATCGGGCCACTCCCTAGTACACAAAATCTGCAAACGGGCTGCTGTCATTTTAATACCATAATCTCCTGAATATCCCTCTTTAAAATGGGCTATCATACATTCTAATGGAGTGTTTCTAGTAGACCCCGCCCCTCCCATTTCGATGTGTGCGCGCAACAACAGACAGAAGGGAAAAGGAGGGCGGACCGTGGGTAAGGGGTCCTCACGGCCCTGGAAACGTATAAGGAGTACAAATAACAAGACAAGACGACAATCGCTTCCCCCTTTTCGCGACCTGAACGCGGTCGCCCGGTCAGGAAATGCGCTAATCAGGGGTCCGCCTTCACTTGGTCCGTGTTGCCAGACCTCTCATTCACACTTCGTTCACACAATCATGCTAGCAACGTATCCCAGAATGCATTCGTTTCTATCTATTCTGACTAGTCTTTTCCAATTTCCCAATTACAAAAAGGATGGGGGTTTCACCCGGCGAATTCCCATGCGGGGTTACTCGGCCCTTCCTTGAGAGGTGATCATGCTCTCTTACCAATTCCCAATATCTCGAGATTACAAATTCCAAAGTTCCAAGTTCCAATGGCAGTACTGCGCTTTCTATTTCTGTCTAGACCCAAAATCAAAACTATACTCACCGGATCCGGTCCTCAAACTTCCCAAGCAGGCGCATGAGTTGGACCTCGGACTCCCCTCACTCGGGTTCGAGGCGTTGACTCCAGCCGGGCTCGTCACCCGCCGAGGTCCGACCAGCTCCCTCCGATACAAGGGACCGGTGGCGCCAGGGAGCAGCCCTCGTCGGAAGGGCGCGATCCCGGCAGGACCAAGCCTATAGAGGCGGAAAGTCATGGTATATTGCCCTATATACACTTTGATTCCACAACTTCCCGGCCAACGCACCAAGGAATATGTAGCAGCAAAGCGCAGACAAACCAATGATACCAGGAGTCTGTTCAGAAGGTCCAAATCATTTATTTGTGCACAAGTCTCGAACCAATCAATTTCAAAATGGCTGAGCCAAGTTTTCAAGCATTACAACAACTTTTATAGACTTCTGTTCCATTCTAGGTATAGAAAAACATTTCATTGGTCCCGGTAATCTCCCGTACCTCCCGTACCTCTTCTATTGGTCCCGGTACTGATAAGTTTATCCAGTTATGTCCCTCCAGTGGGCATGACACCTGCATACCCCCCTTCTAGTCCCAATTACAATGGTCAGTTCATCAACTTGTTACTTTCACACTTTCAAGGTTATAGAACCAATTTGTACGTGCAGAGGAGCTGGGCTCTGCAACTCATCTGTCAGCACTCCCAATTATTTCTTTGCAGATGTACTTTTTCTTATCAGTAACTTTTAAACATGTTTTTCTGTATTTTTCCATCTTTCAATACTGCAGTTCTGCTTACCTAAGCTAATTCAATACTTCTACTGAGTTCTATCTTACAATAGCAGCATATTGGGGGATGTGCAATCCTATATGCCTCTCCACAGGCCTCATTTACAGGTCAAGCTAGCCATGCTGGCCTGCTTATGTTCGGACACTGTGGGTCACAGGCCTGCACCTGCCACAGTAGCGTGTCTGTTGTTTGCGCATATGTTGGCTCCCCTCCTTTCAACTTTACAACGATGTTTTGCACACAACTCATTTGCATACATGCCCCTTTCTACATGCTGGTACTGAAGACGCAACGCTATCAGCATGCTCCCTAATGTGTACATAGCTAATAGTGCACAACTTCAGCGTCGGATTTCTGCATCAGCCTATTAGATTGTAATCCTTTAGGGACATGAAAATACCTACTGTATCTGTATCTAACTTGCCTTGAACCTCTGACCAAATGTGTGAGCTTAATCTAATTCCCTTTCACTGTTGGAAACAGGATACTGGCTTAATGAAACTTTGTATTTGACCCAGTATAATAATTCTTATATTAAGAGGGAACAGACCTATTTGGAAGAGAGATACTCGGGGTCTCCTTGGATAATCTCTTCAGCCCCGATCGGCAGTGGCAGCAGCAGGGAGCAGAAGGTGAACTCCTCCTTTGCTAGTGTTACCTGGTACTATTGCTACAACCATACTATATCTTATGCAATCAATCTAAGTATATTTTAGCATATAGGTTTCATAACTGTAAGATCTGCTTTAGACGTTCAGTATAGTGTAACTCACCATATAATTATATATCTTCTTAACTTTCTTGACCCTCTATACAGTCTTTCTATATGGGTCCTGCCTCATAGACCTACAACCTATCCCCAATTCTTAACTGTCTAGCCAAGGGTAGTTTATCTCATCTGGTTACATCTTCATGCCTGGTTAGTCCTCTTTTACTTAAGAGTGACCTACCATACTCTTACAAGCTCTTCACCAGAATAGTAAAATCACAACAATTTCTCCTCTCTATATATATCTTTACCTATTCCAACCTTCCAGACTGAACAACATCTCCTCTCCTATGATATTCTTTACTGTATCCCTAACCTCGCCACATCTACCATGGATAACAAACCCTCATTCTGGCTAAAATATATTACATGTATCATAATCTGCATCATAATTCAAAGCCATGCCCTCCAACAAATGCAACATCACTTCATACCCGTTATCTACAGCCCTACTAGACAACTCACCATCCACATAAATTACAAACCCATACATGGCCATAAACATAAACAAAATAGACTTATCACCATTCAACTAAAAGCAAACCTCACATCTACAATTCTAACTACATCACACCTGAAAACTCGGCTACCTCATGAATGCATGGTCAATAAGGAATAAGATACCTATATTTCACGGCATAGTAACTGATAATAACCCTGATCTTGTCTGTATCACTGACACATTGCTTTCAGAATCAGACTCTGTACAAATCAACAAACTCAAAACTCCAAGTTATGATATATTCTGCTCCCCCAGATCTACAAAGAGGGGGGAGGTGTCCTCATCATCATAAAAGAGGAGATGAATGCATCCCTACTCATCTCAAACAACAGACATAGACATACTCATGATAAAGACCAACAGTCTATCCTTCTGTCTAATTTATAGACCCCAAATTCGAACCCTGACAATCTCAATATAATAACCAAAATAATATGCGCTTCTACTAACAAATGGCCACTAATACTACTAGGTGATTTCAACCTAGCCTCTCTACACCACAATCATGCTACTTCATTCCTAAACTCCATAACCGACATGGACTTCCATCAACTAATCAATGCTCCCACACACACCAAAGGCAACATTCTTGATTTAGTGTTCATACCCAATCATATCTATAACTATCCCCACCCTACAATGCTTGACATACAACTGGTCCCTTGGTCAGACCATCATGTAATAAAATTTCAACTCACAGCTTGCAACCCCACTCCTACTCATACACGTATCACCACTCAAAAGATATAAGAGATTTGAAAAGGAGAGTTTCTTAGAACAAACTCTACAGCACCTAAACCCAGTCCAAAAATGTAGAAGAAGCCATAACCAATTGGAATGACACCAAATCTAATGCTGCCACCATTAAATCACAGCATTCAATCAACACTAGAAAAGAAAAGGCAGCATAGTATAACCAAGAACCAAAGGAGATAAAAATCTCTGTGCAAATTTGAGCACAAATTGAGACACACAAAATCTACTGCTCTATGATCTCAATACATCACCACACGCCAATACTACAAAGACGCTATCAACAACAAAAAGAAAGAATACTACTCTAACATCCTCTCAAAATCACTCAACTGCCATAGGGAACTATTCAAAATTGTAAAATATCTTACCAATAACACCATAAAGACACAAATGACACTACCATAGATCCTCAGATTTTAGCCAATTACTATAAAGAAAAACTAAAACATCAAGATTTAGACCTAACCTCCCTATCCACAACATATTCCATCCTGAACTACTTCTGGTCAACTTTCTCACAGACCAGGAAGGATACATTCAGTAATATAATAACTAAAATAAACACAACTACTTCCAACCTTGATCCATGTCCGGTTAGCTGGATAAAAGCCACAAAATCAGAGCTTTCTCCTTTCATTCTTCCCATCATTAACTTCTCACTACAACAAGGTCACATGCCTTCTTCCCTAAAACATGCAATAATACGCCCTATCCTTAAAAACACCTCTTTGGATAAAAACAGCCCTACTTCATACAAACCAATATCAAACCTCCCCTTCATGGCTAAACTAATAGAAAAAATAGTACAAATTAAGCTCCAAGATCACATCGATATCCATGCACCCCCTGATGAACATCAATACGGTTTCCAACTACACCATAGCGTTGAAACACTCCTATCTGTCCTGTTCAACAAACTAATACATGGCATAGTGTCACCACTCACCCTCCCAGAGGCATTTAGCGTGGGCAAGGTAAGTGGGTAGTTGTGTTTCTTATACTGTGAACTTTAAATGGAGGTTTGGAAAGGCCTCCTGGGTAATGTAGTCCTACAGTAGTAAGAATGAGTCCAAGTTGTGCACGAGTGGTTCAGGTTAAATTAGGATTTATTGCCCCTCCCGGGGTTGGATGTTGATGACCATGAACAAAGAAACCATATTCCTGATGTGAACAAAAATAGGCAACTTAAATAATGCTTATCTTCAGCTGTTACGGAATCAAAAAGAATAAAACAGTTTCCCTCCAAAATACTTCTTTTGGCTGTTTTTCTTCCTTCAGCAAAATCCAGTATTATTAACAAAGGGACTGCACATTGTCTGCCACCATATAAGAGCAGTCCATAAACACTTCGGACTCAGGGGGTTGATAAGGGTCCCACTGCATAAGATCACCTTCTTCCTTAAGGTCCCTTAGAGAGGGTTCTTCTGCCTGCCATGCAAACCTCTCCGTTCCAATTACAGGGTTCCCTTCCCCCAACCTGCTCTGTGAGTCTGGGTGTTAGGCTTCCTGTGCATACAGCCCTCTGTAATTAAAAGGATACACGTTTCCCTCTTCTGTTTGGCTACAGGGAATTCTGTGTCTGCCTTTAGAATTGCTTTCTCCCAGGAATCTCCCTTGGCTACAAAAAGGTTGGTAAAACTTTTCTCTCCCCTTTGATAAAAGCTTGGTATCAGGGAAATAAGCTTTACCTGCAGGCTGTCTGCTGTGAGCACAGCGTGGTTGTCTTTTCTGGTTCCCAGAATAAACGTCTCTGCTTTTTGGATAGTAAAAATCCCCAGTGCTTTTTGTAGTTGAGCCCTGCTCCCTAGGAACTGGACTTGAATGTCTTCCCCAGCTCTCTTCCTCTGAGAAGTTCCTCCGAGTGGAATTGGGATTTCTTTCCCTTTTCCCTTCTCTCAGCCACAGACCTTGGCTGCCCTCGGAGTATCTATCTTTCTCTGGTTTTCTCCTTCTTTCAGCTTTCTCCACGCTTGCTGTGCTACCTTTTCCTTCTGTCTCCGTGTCTGAGACTATGTCCGTCTCTTTCTCCTTCCTCTTCTCCTTCTCTGTCCTATCTTTAACTAAAGGCTTTTTATCTAAGTTTCTTTCTCCGTTGTGCTGAGCCACACCTCCCACCAGGTGTTCCCACTTCCCTGATGAGGCAGGAGCTAGCTCAGGGGATGGGCGTTCCCTAACACTCTGTGACGTTCTTTGTTTAGGGTTTCCATGCCAACCCTCCATGCTTGTTTCAGCACTGACAGTTCTGGTTTCACTTTGCAGTGAATCCTCTGCCTCCCTTGGTTCTGAACCTTGCACTTCACGACAATAGACAACCCCAAACATGCATTTATCCTTATATTCTTAGACATCACCAATGTTCCCGTTAACCTGCGCTGGGTCCGCTGCCAACATTCCTGCCAGCGGGGGGGGGGGGGGGGTGCAGAGCGATCCCTGCTCCACCCTTCCCCCCCCCCGGCGGAGGACCCAGCGCAGGTTAGTGGGAACATTGGTGATGTCTAAGAATATAAGGAATAATGTATGTTTGGGGTTGTCTATGCCACGTGTTAGTTTGTCGATGTTCTCTTTAATCTGCGCCGGGTCCTCCGCCGGCATTCCTACCGGTGGGGGGAAGGGTGGAGCATTGATCGCTCTGCACCCCCCCCCCTTGCCGGCAGGAATGTTGGTGGCAGACCCAGCGCAGGTTATTGGGAACATTGGACATCACCACAACATTCGACAGCATAAACCACTCCATTATGCTCTCCAGACTACAGCAAATAGGTATTAAAGACACAGTGCTCCGATGGTTTAAATCATATCTCTCTGAAAGAACACAACAGGTTAAATAAATCTGGACAACATACATCCAAACCATATAACACTGGTCAACAAATTTTTACAAAAGTCATGTTACTGAAATAAAAATAGTCATTTCTTATCAATTTTTATATGCTGAACATGAATATGACAGTGAAATTGCAAAGTTGGTTGGCTCTAGTTTTTTTGTAATCTACAAGAATTAATGTTTACATCACGTAATGCATGTCAATAGTAAATATAATAGGCCTTTGGTTAATACCTGTAAAAAACCAAGTCATAGACTACTTCTTAGATTTTTTTCACCTGTCTCTTGTACAGCTGTTCGGGAGCTTCTCTGGGGAGTGTCCAGCAGTAGTCAGCCAGCATTGTAGTGAACCATTTTCCCTGGTATCTTTGCTCCATCATTGCGATATCCTGGTGAAAACGTTTGCCCTGTTCATCACTAACCATACCACAATTGTCAGGAAAGAAATCAAGATGGGAATCAAGGAAATGGATCTTTAGAGACATGTTGCAGCCAAGTTTCTGATACTGCATCAGCATGTCTTCTACTTGTTCCTTGTAGTTTTATGCCCTAACATTCCTGAGAAAATTTGTTGACACTAGACGAAAAGCATTCCATGCTTGTTTCGCATCTCCCTGCAGCAAGTTGTCGAACCGGTCATTTTTGAAAAGCTCTCGAATCTGAGGACCCAGAAAAACTCCCTCTTTAATCTTTGCTTCGCTGAGTCGAGAGAATTTTTCATGCAGATATCAGAAAGCTGGTGAAGTGCGGTCCATGGCTTTCACAAAGTTTTTCATCAAACCTAGTTTGATGTGAAGGGGTGGTAGCAGGATTTTGTGAGCCTCAACCAGAGCTGGGTGCTGGATATTCTTCTCACCAACTGTTACATTTTGTCTGCGATTCCATTCCCAAGAGATGAAAAAAAGGAAATAAATTCCTCCACACACACACACATATGAAAGGTAGAAAACTCTGACTACCTATAAAAAGGTAGAAAAACTCTGATCAACACTACGCTACAGAAACTTATTAATGTATATAAAATGTAAATAGTTTTGACAATTAATGCACAGTTATTTGTATAAAGTTACAATGTTATAAATCTCTGTTAATAACTATTATCTGTATAAAGTTAAAAAATCTCTGTTCCATGTAATGTATACATTAGTATACAAATTTGTTTACTTGTTCCATGTAAACCGCCCCTGATCTCTGGAAGGGGCGGTATAGAAGAAATAGATAAATAAATAAATAAATTCCTTCCGCAAGTAGTGCCAATCCCTTGCTCGGCTATCCCACTCACATAAGAAACACAGTCCCATTAAAAGGGCAACTACCTTCAAGTCACCACAGAGGTGCCAGCTGTACTTATTATAGTTAACGGAAGTCAGTAGATGCTTTAAGTTATCGTATGTCTCTTTCATGTGGACGGCATGCGCTACTGGAATAGATGGAAGACGGTTTCCATTGTTCAAAAGCACAGCCTTCAGACTCAGTTTCGAAGAGTCTATAAATAGTCTCCAGTCTTGTGGGTCATGAGTGATTTTTAAGGCATTCATGAGGCTTTCAATATCGGAACAGAATACCAGATTATTTTCCTTTCCGACTGCGTATAGTACACTGCTGACGTCAGATGGCTTCAGTAGCCGTCTCGCAGTAGTATTGCATTGCATCAGAAAATGATGCAATCAACTCTGGATGATGTGTGCATGCTGGTATTATGCAATGTGATGCAATATTACATCATTCAAGGCTTATTTGGGATGTTGTTGATGTCCTACTGGATAAATTTACACGGTGAAACGACAAAAATGAACTACATGCAATATCTTCAAAACGAAAGCCAATAATTTTTTTTAATTTTATATTCGTGTTTCGCTCACCAAGATACTACAGATTAGGGCCTTTTAAAGTCAGTAACAATTTGACCAGTGTAATCAATAACAAGGCCTAACCCAGGGATCCACCCTATCCGCCCTTCTGTTCAATATCTATCTCCAGCCCATTTGCATGATCTTCAAAAAATTCAAGGTAAATTATCACATATACGCGGACGATATAATGTTATATTTACCTTCAACATCTCCAATCCCATTCTGCAACAAATAGACTGCTTCACTGAAGTAGTAGAATGGCTTAACAACCATAATCTTATGATCAACTTCAGAAAAACTGAATCCCTTTACATAACCAGAAATCAAAGTTTCACCCCTTCGAATTTTATCAGAATTCGCAATACAGATATTTCACTAAAGAACGAAGTGAAATACCTTGGGGTCATCCTAGATCAGACACTTAACATGTCAACACACATAAAACAAATAACAAATAAAATCTTCTTCAAACTCAAAATGATAAAACAACTACATCCTCTTCTACCCATCCATGATTTTAGTCCTCCAAGCAATCATCATACCCCACTTTGACTTCTGCAATAGCATTCTTCACAGTTCATCTAAACAAACCATAAGACAGCTCCAAATGGCACAAAATGTTGCCACATGGATTGCATGGAACACAAACATATCAGAACATATCACCCCCATATTGTACAATTTACATTGGCTCCCAATTCAGAGCCATATATACTACAAAATACTAGTAACCATATTTAAACTGCTCAAAGACATAGCTCCATCACACCTCTCTACTCTAACTTCTAAGGAAGTAGATATTCGAGCAAAATGAGGATGCAACAAAAACAAACTAACCATCCCCTCAAACTACAGAAAATCCATCAAAGCAACAAATAATAGGGCATTCTCACATTTCGCCCCCCACTCTCTGAAATATTCTTCCACATGAGTTAAGAGAAATTAATGACCTCCCTACATTCCATAAAAAATTAAAAACCTACCTTTTCATATAGCATTTTGGAAACCCGCGAGAGTCCACCAATGCCAACCTCAACAACCCATCTATTTAAACTGATCCACCTTCTCAATGCCATATTTCCTCCTCCCCATTTTAATCAAAGAGTACGCACATGAACCAATAATTAATATATGCCATCCCCCAGTTCATGATACCGAACCTAAGGGCACTATACACTGTACATAGTTCGCAGCTCAGTCTAGCTCTAGCCTAAGTTTTGTTCAATTCTTGTTCAATCCTTAATGTACATAGTTCAACTGTTTTATGTAATTGATTTTGTACTGTTAATTGTACATTTCAAATGTTGTTTAATGTAAACCGCATTTGATCTATTGGAAAAAGTGGTATAGAAATTCTAATAAATAAATAAATAAAAATGGTAACAGGGATGCTTTGGCACATCTAATTCATTTGGACTGGTTTGCCAGGATGAAGGCCACTCCAGATATCCCTATCCATGAAGAGTAGAACACAGGTACAAATAAAACCATTTAAAAAAGGATTTGGGAATGGTTTAATTTAAGGCAAGGCAGCAGATGCCAGTGAACTAGGAGGATGGAGAAAAACACCATCATAGTCCACTTTGAAAGGAAAAAGAGAGCAAGAGAGAGAGAGAGAAAAGGAGCTGTGGCATGAGAATGCTGATTGGATTTGCTGCTGCACCAGCCTATTTAGAGAAGGTGAGCAGTTCTGCTGTCTCCATCTGCTCCTCAGCAAGTCTCAAGGAGAGGAAATTATCAGGTAAGCAAAATGTAGCTTATTTTACATACATATTTTATAATGTATACTCATAAACACTTTCCCAAACATGCCCCTAGAAATGCCTCTGCTGAGGTCAGATAAACCTATGTGCATACAGGCTGTATGCACATATATTTTAAACAATTTTATAAAAGGCTATTTCTGTACATAAAACAAGCTTTTATCTGAGGAAATGCCTTTAAATTAGCCCTTTATTGAATAACTTTATTATGCACACTAAACTAGTCTAGTATGCACAATAACTGTTGGTGACCCTCAGTGAATCTGTCTCCTAATTTTTTAATATTTTTTATTTATTGCATTTTCAAACATTACAGAAAAAAATTATAAACACCAAAGAAGAATAAAAATACAATAATAGCAATAAACTGAAGGAGTACATTAACATATGAAAACTATACAGTAAATTCCACTCCCATCAGAATTCACTGAGGAAATAAAGGGAGAGACCAACAAGTAAAAATATTTACGAAAAGAAAACTATATATTTTTAAACACCTGTCAAATATACTTTACAAGCTCTCATATAACCCCCAATCTCACGCAGCAATGTTGATATCCGCAGCTGCCCCAGTAGTGGTATTTTCCTGAGCACTAATAATCTCCTCTAATTGTTCAGGTTATAAATTAACATAATCTTGTTTCTTATAGTTAATGAAACACTTTCTAGGAAATTTCAAAAAGAAACTAATCCTCGGGGCCAAAGCTCTGGGATGGAAAAAAAAGTCTTTCCTTATCCTCTGTGTCATATTAGAGAGATCAATAAATACATAAACCCTTTATCCATGAAAATTCTCCAACCTAGCTGCATAAAAAAATCTCAAGACGCTATCCTTGTCTGAGGCTAACAAAAGAAGCAAACAAAGTTGCCCTATTGTATGTCTCTTCGAGGGAGCTCTCCAATTGTAAGGGATTCTTGGTCCATCCCCCCCCCCCCCCATAGAAATAGAAGGGTGGTAGCAGAGATCCAGTCCAAGGATATCCTGAAACTACTGCTTCAACATCTCAAAAGGAGAAGTCAATCTTGTATAGGGGAAATTCAGGAACCACAAGTTGTTATAGCAAATAAAATTCTCTAACCTATCAAGCTTATTTTCAAGGATATTATTACCTCTAACAAGGGTTGCACTCTGACTGAACTGATCCTAAACGCTGGTCCTGAGACTGAATTTGGGATTCAACCTGTTATAACTGCAGATCTACTTTCTTAATTCTTTCCACAGCATCTCCTGTAAAGCAGCATAACTGTGTCAGACAGGTTGACTGCATCCTAGTGATCAAATACCACAATTCCAAATTCGAAATCTCCCTAGGAGGTGACATTGGCAGAGCTGTTTCACATAACAACTTTACAGAAAATGTAATAGGTCTCATAAGACCATTATCTACATTCCCTTTGTCATATCTCACCATATTCCCTCCCTGCTCTAATCCAGACAAAATAGATATCTGAGATCCTGCTTGTTCAATCTTACCATCTTCAACTATGCTCAAGTTATTTCCATCAAGTGATGCATCTAATTCCCCAGAAGGGATAGAACCTCTACTTGGTCCCCCACCCCTGGAGGATACATCCTGAATTGAGAATGGAAATGGGGGCAGGAGGCAGAAGACAGGAGGAAAACTTCCTCAGAAGGTGAGTTTACTGGATCTTTAACAGTATTGGGAGTAAAACCTGCACCTGGTACTTTCATGTTATTTTCCACTGATACAAAATTATCAATAGGCCCTTGTACTACTACCTCTTTATACCATATTCACAGCTTTCTCCTTCCCTTTCCTCTTCCCTAGTTCCACTCACCAGCTGACAAAAAAACAAAATGTTTACACAAACTCTCACTTAGCTCCACCTGGGCACCGAAGGGGCTCCAAAGGGGTGTACCCCTTTGGTCACGTGACCGTGGGCTGCATACCACGGCACACAGTTCTTTTTAAGGCCCCTAGAGGTGCCGATGATGTTACTTACGGTTTGGTGATTTTCAGGGCAGGCTTGGGAAAAGGTGCAAAGATAGTCAAAAACATCTCTCTGGCTCCTCCAAACATCAAATCCAGCCAGGAATCAAGGCTCCCCCTGTCTCCTACTGTTAAATTAATTATTTATATTTGAATGATAGGAACATTAAAACAGGAACAATCAATGGTTGCTTTTTATAAGTTTTCTCTTTCAGAAGTTTCTTGGTTAGGAATGGAGGAGTAGCCTAACTGAAAAGCAGTAGACCGACTGCTTTAACTGACAGTCCAAGTGACTTACCCAAGATCATTGCTGCTCCTTGTGATCTTGGGCAAGTCACTTAACACTCAATTATCTCAGGAACAGTTAAAGACCTACAGTTCCTTAATGTAACTCTCCTTGAACTTCTGAGAAAGGCATGAGCTAACTTCAGTTCCCTTTCCCTTTCTTTGGGCATGCCTTTCCATAGTCACAGCAATAGGACCTTTCTGAAGAAGTGACAACAAAAACCTCACAGTACCAGGTAAATGAACAGAGAAAAGAAACCTGCAAATGCACCATGGGTGTCTAGTCCTCCCTTCTGAATTCCCATGTCTCAATTACCAGTAGGCTTACCCCTCTGACTCTGTAAATTTTTAGCAGACCCCAACCCCATTAAAATTGTGAGAAAATAACAACAATGTTTTACCTCCCTCATACGTCACATATACAAGGGCATCTTCAATGAGGCTGCATGAATATTCACCTTGTAGAACTTGCTGTATTTTTAGAAATTTGAAAACATTCTTTACTCATTTCTACTTATAAAGGTAACATTTTACTTACCAGTTAATGTCCTTTCCTAGATCCTGCTAGACTAGTCTAGACAAGTGAGGTTGTGTTCCTCTACCAGCAGATTGGTGGAGACAAAGAACTAATAAAAATCCCAGGTTTCAATGACATCACTCCCATCCCTTTATTCATCTCAGTCACCAGAGGTCCCTTCAGTATTTGTCCGAAAGCATATGGGAGAAACATGGCAAGCTTGAAACTCTCAAATTTGGACAACAATGACAAATCAACAGTAGAGAAGTATGTACAGGAAAGCATAAACATAAGGCTGTCAATAGACGATGAACCTGTAGAGCAAAATATAAAAATCATAGTGGACCAAAGGGTACCATAGCAGAAGAACAAAGCAAATACAGTTTCAGGGATGGGCCCTGGACTGGTCTAGCAAGACTCAAGGAAAGAACATTAATTGGTAAGTAATATGTCACCTTCCATATTGTCCTGCGAGACCAGTCCAGACAAGCGGAATGTACCAAAGCTATAACTTCACTGAGCAGGAAGAAGACACAGCAGCTCACAAAACCCTAGAGCCAAAGACTGTGTCTGCCCTAGCGTGGATATCCAAGTGGTAGTGCTTGACAAAAGAGGGAATGAGGCCTATGTTGCTGCTCGACAATGTCTACAGGGGCTACCGAGCTCCGCTCTGCCCAAGAGGACATTTGCACTCGGGTAGAATAGGCACACAAACCCTCTGGAACCAGCTAATTATGTAACAGATATGCCAAACCAAGGCCTCCCTAATCCTGTGCTCCAAAGTCAATTTAGCTGCTGCATCACCCTTGCATGGACCAGCAAACAGCACAAAAAGATGGTTGAATTTACGAAAAGACTTTGTAACCTCCAAGTATCAAAGAAGCACCCTCCAGACATCCACAAGATGAAGATCCTTACCCTTCCTCCAACACTGCTTCTTAGAGAAAGAGGACAGGAAGACCACCTGGTTCAAGTAAAAGGGAGATAGCACCTTAGACAAGAAGGAAGGCACAGGATGAATGGAAATGGGCCTCCTTTGAAAAGGACAGATAAGGATTTTGACAAGACAGAGCCTTCAGCTCAAAAATCCATCTTGCGGAACAAATCACAACCAAGAAGAACATCTTGAGCATCAAATCCTTCAAAGTAACATGCTTCAGCTCAAAGGGTGCTGACATCAGGGCCCTGAGCACCAGACACAGATCCCAAGAAGGGACCACAGACTGGAGAGGAGGACACAAACACTGAACCCACTGGAGAAGGCATGAGACACCTGGGTCCAAGACTAGAGACTTACTAGCCACCAGACCTCAGAAACAGGCCAAAGCTGCCACCTGAACCTTCAGGGAGATAAGGTAAAGGCCCTTCTCCAGTCCATTCTGTAGAAAGACCAACACAGACAACACCTTGGTCGCCTCATAAGCCAACTACCAAGCGCTGCAACATCACTTAAAGAGGCACCAGATCTGCACATGTGCTAGCTTAGTAGACCTCCTCTGGGCTCTGAGCAATCAAAGTTGTAATCAATGACATCAAGGTTCTCCTGGTCAATGGACAGTTCAACTATGTGAGAGTCCTTATAGTCCAGTACGTAGTTCAAACTTCAGTGAAGTTATTGGCATGTCCTCGAAACACATCCAGCACCTGGATTTCAGTAGAAACAGCATCTGATATCAAATATCAAGCCTCCATAGCCCATGTTCCCTGTAAATAGTTATCTCCAAGTTATAATGCCCTGTTCAATGTAATTTCAGTTTGTTCAATGTAAACCGCACTGATGCAGAATAGCGCGGTATATAAGAGAATATAAATAAATAAAACAGGAATACTCCACCAACAGTAAGAATGGAGTGCTTAGTAACATTGATTAAGCAAACATTACAGGGTAGAGGAACTTTATTGATGACATCGTGTTTATTCTTAGTAACCAGAAGTTCCTTCAGAGGGGTGCTGACTAGCCATAAATTATTTACAACAGCAATCCTTGTTTCAGATAAATCTTAGTCATGGTAACTTTGCATTTCTCTTTCACATTTGCAGTAATCAAACCACAAAGAGCTTCAGTAGTGTCCTTCAGGAAAGGTTTACCTGGGAACAACCAATGAATATCCTTGGTACATTGGCACATGACTAAATTAGGTACAAAATACTCTTGCAGTTCATCATGGTGATAAGCTAAGTACTCAGGAATGTCGAAATATAGGTAAACGTTTTCAAACCAGGTGCCAACACTAACTACTTGTTTCAACTGGTACACCTTATCAGGCACAGTAAAAGGCAAATTCAAGAAAAAAGCAATTTCCATATTCTGTACAACTATGTATAGTGGAATAGCATTTCCCAGGTGGAAAGCAATCTGAACTTGAAATGGCTCAGTGCTAGTTCTAGTTACCTTAGCAAAGGCTTCAGCAATAAGGTCTGCGAGTACCAGGTATGTAGGAATTTGTCCTTGCATTAAGTTACTGATACTGTTATCTAGTTCCTTAAACAAATCATAGGTAAACTGACATACTGGTTGCATGAAAGTACATTCTTCATTGACTATACCTTTAAGCCCAGTTAATTCTGCTGTATTATGGTTAATCGACTTAGCATGAAGATTGACCACAGTTACAGTATTACATATGGTCTTGCCATGGGCAAGTAATTGACTTTGTTATGAATGAATCTATGTTTTGATATTTTTCATATCAGCTTTTAACTCTTGAATAGTCCTCTGGAGTTTACTTACAGATACTGCATTAGCAATGGCATAGTCCATATGTGCTTTTAACCACTGTTGTGTGTTAGGTGTGTGGGGGTCAGAAATATTAAAATGTTTCTGCAAAGCATGTTGTGGATCCAGTGACACAAAGACTTTCTGTGTGACTATCTGGGACTGTGTGATCAGGAATCCAGGTGTATCCTGCAGCACGACACCAGAAGGCAGGTCAGGCTCAATCAATTTGACAATTTCGGATCCCGCAGTTAGCAAAATCAGGAACAGGAACTTCACAGTTCGGTTCTCCATCTGTAAAACAAAACAAACAGGCTATCCTGTTCTAGGTTAGTATTTGTTATTTCAAACAGTAAAAGATGGAATTATTTTGTATATCCAGATCTTTATGCAATTTCTACATCTGTAAAGGTTCAAGAATGTCTCTCTTTTCTTCTATAAGTTCCCTTTACTTATAGGCTCATAAAATCAAAACTATGATTAACAGAAGAGACCTTTGAAAATCACTTAAGCCAGGAGGCTGTCCTCTGCATGACTCCAAAATTCCATACTTCACTAAGTATGCTTGTGCTCGGTGTCTCATGAGACAGACTGAGCAAGGATAAAATATTAAATTAAGATCTCTTAAAGAGAACAATTATAAATGGAAGATAAAGATTCTTACTTCACTTCAAACTACAGTGGTGTGCAAAAGTCTGGAATCGCTTGTAAATTTGACATTTTTTCAACTTAGTGACCTTATATCTTAATTTCTTTTTCCTCCCAGTGGCTTTTTCTGTGTATCTCATGATAAGTGATAGATTTGGCTATTAGGGCCAACTTTTAGTATTGGTTTGGCCCTTATTTTATGAGTTTATTCCCCATAGTTGTCCTGTTGATAGATTTTCTGTGAAAATCGTGTAATGTACATCATTGGCCAACAATATATTATTGTAAGTATGCTCTAAAATATTATGGACGTACGCCAGGTTTCCTTCAAGTTAATGTATATGGCCTTGAAAAAGGCCGTTTTTATTTGTCAGTGATGGCTCAGTATTTGATGGGCCACCCTTTGTTCTTGATCACCTGACTGCACCTTGTCGGCATTGAATGAACCAGTCTGACAAGGTGATAGTTGGTGGCAACGCGGTTCCAAGTTGCAATGAGTGACTCAATCTGCTCACGCTTTGATGTCGGATGCCTCTTGGATATTTCCAAGGCCACCTTGAGCCACAGGTTCTCGATTGGATTCAGATCTGGAGACTGAGCAGGCCAGTCCATTGACTTGATGTTGTTCCACTGCTTCCAGCTGATCACCTGTCTGGAGCGATGGCAGGGCACATTGTCATCTTAGAACAGGAACTGGCCAGGAAACAGCTGGTGTGATGATGGCACCATGCACTTTTGCAGTATGGTGATGTACTTGGCCCTGTTGACCATTCCATCGACAATGTGAAGACATCCAACGCCACTGGCAGCCATGCGGCCCCAGACCATGACCTTCAAAGGATGCGTCACAGTGAGGTTGAAACAGTCAGGTTTGAATTCCTCTCCAGGAAATCTCCTCACATAGGTGTGGGCCTGGTTACCAAACAGGCAGAAAGTGCTTTCATCACTGAATAGCACCTTTTCCCACATTTCAGTCGACCAGGTTGAGTGCTTTCTCACCCACATGATCCGGTTGCGCCTTTGTATGTCAGTCATCAGTGGCTTATTCCATGCTTTGCAGCCCTGGAGACCAAACTGCAGGCACCAGTGACGAACTGTTGATGAGCTGACACTGACCTCACTCTTGTCTGACCACTCTCGAAGTAGCTGGGCAGAGGTCAACTTGCGATTAGTCAGTGAAATGCATCATAGTGCGCAGTCCCGGCGTGATGTTGATACACGTGAATGACCTGAACGAGACTTGTCCAACACTGAACCCATTTCTTTCTTCTCCTGTACAATCTTAACAACAGCGCTCTGACTGCAGCCAACTTTCCTGGCTATCTGATGGCTTGAAAATCCTTCCTTGCTCATAAAGGACACACGAACACGCTCCTCCAATGTCAGGGTCCGAGTCATCTTCATGGTCCATCCATAAAGCGTATGAAATTCAAAAATTCCGCCCATTTTTATAGTTGCACTGTTGGCTAGATATCTGCATTGTGATCGGTCAGAAATAACATGTGCATATTGGAAAATCTCGATTCAGTTTTGACGCAGGATCCACAAAAATCGCAGTAGCTATCTCCCAGTGTCTGTAAAGTATTTAAATTGGAAGCAAGGAATGCAAAAAAGTCAACTCTAATAGCCTAAGATGAATATGCTGGGTTAACGCTGCTTTTTGACATCTTCATAAATGACCTGGAAAGTGGAATAACGAGTGAGGTTATCAAATTTTCAGATGACACAAAACTATTTAAAGTTGTTAAAACCCAAGAGGATTGTGGAAAACCCAAGAGGATCTTGATAAATTGGAAGACTGGGCATCAAAATGGCAGATGAAATTTAATGTGGACAAGTGCAAAGTTATGCACCTAGGGAAGAACAACCCAAACTATGGTTACACGATGCAAGGTTCCACATTAGGAACCACCACCCAGAAAAAGGATTTAGGCGTCATTGTGGATAACATGTTAAAACCCTCAGCCCAGTGTGCAGCAGCGGCCAAGAGAGCAAATAGAATGCTAGGTATCATAAGGAAAGGAATGGAAAATAAAACAAAAGATATTATAATGCCTCTATATCGTTCCATGGTGAGACCACACCTTGAATATTGTGTGCAATTCTGGTCGCTGTATCTTAAAAAGGATATAGCGTTATTAGAAAAGGTTCACAGAAGAACCACCAAAATGGTAAAGGGGATGGAAGGATACTCCTATGAAGAAAGGCTAAAAAGGTTAGGGCTCTTTAACCTGGAAAAGAGACAGCTGAGGGGAGATATGATAGAAGTCTATAAATTAATGAACAGAGTGGAACGGGTAAACGTAGATCGATTGTTTACGTTATCAGAATATAGAAAGACTAGGGGACATGCAATGAAGCTACAGGGTAAACTATTTAAGACTAATAAAAGAAAATATTTTTTCACTCAACGTGTAATCAAACTCTGGAATTTGTTATCGGAAGATGTAGTAAAGGCTGTTAGTGTAGCTGGGTTTAAAAAAGGCTTGGACAAGTTCCTGGAGGAAAAGTCCATAAACCATTATTAAGAAGGGACCCAGGATATCAATACTTGACCCAGTACAAGCATTGTGGAACCTGTGTCTTTTGGGGAAACTGCTAGTTGGCCACTGTTGAAAACAGGATACTGGGCTTGATGGACCTTGGTCTGACCCAGTTTGGCATATCTTATGTTCTTATGTTCTTAATTTTAAAAAAAACCCATTTGAAAGTACGAAAAACGCAAAACTCACAAGTGATTCCAGACTTTTGCACACCACTGTAGGTGCAAAATGAAGTCAAACCACTTCATGAGGTTTTGTCAGCTCTAGCACATGACAAATGAATTCAAATGTAAATGAGTACTTACAGACTCAGCAAATGAGTTAGACTGAACACTTGTCAGTGTAACTACCACTGTCTCTGTAATGCCTTTCTCTGAGGCTGTGAGACTAGTAACTAAAATTGAACATTCCATACAGGATAAGGTTCCTCAGTCCATGGAATGAAAATGTATTTATTTATTTATTTAAGAAGTTTATATACCGCATTTTCAATGTTCAATACAGTTTACATGTAACAGAACAGAACATTACATGGAACATTTTACAATTATAAAGAACATTTAACTCTATGTAAGAAACCATATAACTATTAGAATCCAATATAATAACATTAATGATAAATACCAGTAAATACAAGGCATAAATAACATATATTCAAATACTGAGCATCTGTTTCGGTTGGTGTAATTGTTTTATTTAACAGGTTTTATATACTACTTTATCACTTCAATCAGAGTGATTTACATTGAAACTTAAACTTGGTAATGTACATTAAACAGGGACATTGATAACTTGGATTTTTCTGGTGTGGTGTGAGTGATTTTATTGTTGATGGGTAAATGTGGGCTATATCAGCAGTATCTTTGTATACTGTATATTTTAGTGAAAGTGTTTTCTTGCTTATGTTATGTCCTGAAAGTGCATTTCCACTCCCTCTTAGTCTAGTGGAGCCTCCCACATCATACTTAAGTGAGAGAGTCACCCTCAAAGTGGTCTGTCATGAGCATTTTTTATCAATCTTTTCCTCTCAGTTCTTTAGATTTTCTTCAGAGAGGAGAAAAATCCATCCACCATCTGCTAGAGACCAAGCAATACTGACGGGGCCTTTGGTAGCTGAGACGAATAGAGGCATGGTAGTGATGTCATTGAAACCTGGGCTTTTCATTGGCTTTTTGTCTCCACCAAACTGTTAGGGGAGCATAACCCCGCTTGTCTGAACTGGTCTAGCAGGACGATATGGAATCATATTTTTTAAATAATATTTTGGAATCTTTTAAAAACAAAAAGAATAAAAGGACCACAGTTGGCTGACAAAGGTACACATGGGAATGGAGCAGATACAACACCGTTCATGGAAGAAAACATTTATTTATTTATATTCTCTTATATACCGTGCTATTCTGCATCAGTGCAGTTTACATTGAACAAACTGAAATTACATTACACAGGGCATTATAACTTGGAGATAACTATTTTACAGGGAACATGGGCTATGGAGGGTTAAGTGGCTTGCCCAAGACCACAAGGAGTACCTGTGGGACTAGAAACCCCAGTCCTTCCGTCCCAAGGTTGCTGTCCTCTTCCGGCCTGAAGTACCTTGCCCCAACCAGTAGGCCACTCCTCCACTCCATTTATGAACAACTCGAGAAAATGAAGGCGGACAAAGCCATGGGACTGGATGAGATACATCTCAGGATATTAAGGGAGTTATGAGAGGTTCTGGCAGGTCCTCTTAGACCTGCCTTAGAGATGGAAAAGTATTGGAAAAGGACTGATTTGGTTCTTTTACACATAATTAGTTACAGAGGTGGGAAACTACAGGCCGGTAAGCCTTACTTCCATGGTTCTAAGTAATAGAGAAGCAACTGAAGGAGAGGATAATCTGATGGATTGCAAGACTCGAGTCAACATGGTTTTACCAAAGACAGATCATGTCAAATGAATATAATTAATTTCTTTACTTGGTGACTATAGAACTAGACTGAGGGCATGCACTGGATGTGGTCTACTTAGATTTCAGCAAAGCTTTGGATAATGTTCCTCATAGGAAGCTCACAGATAAACTAAGCAGGAAAGCAATAGAGTAGGAGAATCCCATCATGATGCCTTAAACAACATTTTTGCTGCTGTTTTTTGTAAAAGTTAAAATCTTGCTATTGTCTTCTTCAATAAATCAAAATATAAAATATTGCAAATCTGTCAAGGAGAATACTGTAAGTCTTATTTGTCTGACCATGCGAAGATAACCAAAAGACATTTTCATCACATTTCTCACTTAATGTTCCATATCCAAATGGGAATCAATTATGGCTTTCAAACTATGAAGAGATGACTTTAATGATCTTTGCACTCCTCCCCATTCAGAATGAACAGAAGGCATCACTTTGGTTTTCCTCGCTACCTAAAGTAATGAAATTTTTTTCAGTTTCATTTCTGTAAATTAAGATGCATCCATCATGCATAAATTAAGATGCATCCATTATGCATAATTATGAAACCATCTGTAACTAATCTATAGGTTTCATCTATCAATGATTGAAATGGCATTATTATTGGATGTTATCTGCATATGTAAAATATGAAATATGAAATATGAAAAACCAAAGATATGGGTGAAAGGGGAGATCCTTGGGGAACCCCATATTTAAGCTGCCAATTGTCAAACGTTTAGACCATATTTTAACTCTATGACACTTCAAAAATGAAATTCAATACTATTCCATTAATGCCACTATTGCTCGTCTTAATCAAAAGCAAATCATGATCTATGGTATCAAATGCTGATGCCAGATCTAATTGCATCAAGAGTTCCTTGCCACCCTTGTCAACAATTTTTCTTAATTCAGAAATCAGCTTCTAAAACCTGATTACATTGTCTAATATATTATATGATGTAGAAGTGACTGGCTGACCATTTTGCAGAAGAGTTGTTCTCAGACCTTTTTCACTTGCACTGCACTGCTTGATTACTTCACAGATATAGTATCATTCTAAGCACTGAATGTTATGTGATAAGATTCTCTATTTGTTCAGTTTCCTAAGCCTGATGTGACTTCCTTGCCCAAATGCTGCCTTAATCAGACTTCAAAGTGGCTCACATATATCTGACATACAAGGTAGGAACTTTACAAGGTAATTCACAAACCCCACAGAGTGCTGAACACTCTGTAGTCAGTAACCGGGTAGCCAGACCCGGCGCTCACCCCTCTTGCATACAACCTTGCTTTTCCCCCACCCCTGCCCTTTACCCCACCCTTCCAACAACTTCCTCTTTGCCCTTCCCAGAAATTACACCAATAGCCAAGAGTGGTGAGAAACTGGTCGCAGCTTTATTTCAAATAACATCCAAAACAATAACCAGAACAAATGCTTCAACAATCCTCTCCCCCCCCCCCCCGCAGCGGAGCGATGCGTCACCAGCCATGCTACTAGCAAAGCGACCTCGCCTCCGCTGCAGCCATGGTCACACCCCCGGCAACGTTCCGACCACCCCTATCCGACTTCGCCATATTACTAGCAAAAGTCTTCCAGGGGTAGTCCGGGTCGAGGGCACCCTGCCCCCATCCCGAGTCGCCTAAGGCTCCGGACCCTGGAAACCTCCGGGATCCCGCCACCGGCACAGGGCCTTTTAACTGTGCCGCCCCCCAACCTTTAGCACAAGCTGCGACCAGTGAAGCCACCCCGAACAACCTTCTCCAGCACCTCCTGCCAGTCGTTCAAGAGCAAGTCTATTCCCACTGGCGAGAGGTGCACACCATCAGCCCTATACAACCCTGTACAGGACACATCAACCCAGGTATGTTGCACCTGATATCCCCCTTTTTCGCAGACCCATCTCCCAATCTGCCAATTTATCTTGGTCAGTCCCCGGGACCACCGCCGCTGGCCCCACGACGATGGCCTTGGGATAATGTCGGACCAAATCAAGATGACTCTGTCCAGCAAACGAAGCAGAGTCATAAAGTCCTTCTTCGCCGCCCGTATCAGCCGCTTGCAGGACCACTCCGTCAGATCATTGCCTCCCAGATGAACCAGGACGACCGCTGGCCGCCCTCGCACCCGAAGATGGTGATGAAGCAAGGGGAGCAGTTGAGATCACCTCAACCCCCACTCACCCAGCCATGAAACCGCCACCTCAGCTGTGTCCAGCCCAAGATTCGTCCCGATCGGCTGCACAGCTGCCCTCTGACCAGCCCAGAAGACAAAGGAGTGTCCCATCATCCAGCAGACCCTCTCACTACGCTCCCCACCTGCAAGAGAAAATAACAGCATTAGTAACCCCCCCCCAACCCTCAAGGGCATCTCACAGTCGCACATAACCCTGAAAAGCCCGAGATCGCCATCGGCCAATACTCTGGATCTGCTCCCCCGACAGACCTGCCGCCGCCGCACTGGTGGCAGCCCCAATGCGAAAAGAGTGGGCCGAAAACAACCCCGGTTCTTCACCAATTTTGCGCAGAGCCATGCGCAAAACCGCCGTCACCTGATACCTGGTCACGCAGGAAGAGTTTGCATGCACGAAAAGCCCTTCGCCACCACCCGGGCGTACCCCCAGGTAGTCTTCAAGAGCGGATACAGGGCAAGTCCGACCCCCAATCCTGCCCAGCACCACCCACAAACCCTTCCCTTTCTGGTCCGTTTTGGACCTGGCTAAGAGCACCCTAATGCGCTTCGGCTCCCTCCACACATGATGCAACCGCAAACAATTACCCAAACCGGCCTTAACCGAATCAGCCGCCAACTCACCGACCCGAAAGGCCCCAAAAAACGCCAAGCAAAACACCGCCCGAAATAGAACCGCTTCATAGGGCGATGCCGCCACCCCCGACAACCCAAGACACAAGCGCCTCAAGTCATGGGTAATCGGGAGCCGCCGATCACACCGCCTAGGGAGCTCCCGCTCCCACCCTTGCATTAACCGCTTTGCCAGGCGCCCCCGAAGGGCGCCCGGCCAACTCACCGCCCTGGCAAAAAATTCAAACCCCGCCAAGTGCCCCCGCACCGCCGATCTCGTCCACCCCTTCACCTTCGCCCACCCCACATACCCCCCCAGCATAAACTCGGACACCCCACTCCCCACACACCCCTTCCCACGCAGATACTCCCACACTTGCATACACCCCCGCTGATAAGCGTCCCACGTGCGCTCCGCTACCGAATTTCTTAAGAGGTTCTTCATCTCGGTAGGCCACAGCTCCACAATCTCCAAGGGACCCCGCACCCGATCTCGTCTGCCTCCGGCGCCAACTGCCGAAATCACTCCCACTGCAAACGAGAAAGAGCATCAGCAATCGCATTAGTACAACCAGGAATATGGCGGGCCTTCAAATCCACGTTCAAACGCAAACAGGCTAGAATGACTTGACGCATTAATGCTGCTACCGTACTGCAGCGAGGCGAATAACGATTCACGACGGACACCACCGCCTCGTTATCACACCACCACACCACCCTACGGTCGGCCAATCTGTCCGGCCATAACGCCAGCGCTACTAATATTGGAAACAATTCTAGAAAGGTAATATTCTTCAAAAGCCCTTCCGCCTCCCATTCCGGCGGCCACCGCTCAGCACACCAAGCCCCGCCAAAATAGATTCCCAGCCCAACACCACCCGCAGCATCCGAATACAGCTGCAAATCATTACTGGAGATCTCCGCTTGACGCAACACCGAAGTGCCATTAAAGTCCCGCAAAAATAAATCCCAAATCCTCAAATCATCCTGCATCATCTTGGACACTCTTATACGATGATGAGGCTTCCGGACCCCCGCCGTCGACGCCGCCAAGCGCCTAAGGAACACCCTCCCCATGGGGATAACCTTACACGCAAAGTTCAGAGAGCCTATTAAGGCTTGCAGCTCCCGTAGGTTCAACTTAGATGATGCTAAAGCATTCGCCACTAGAACCCTCAATTTTTCCACCTTATCTAGTGGCAAACGCGCCTCCAAAGTTTGCGAGTCCAATTCCACTCCCAAAAAGGTCAATCTTGTCGTCGGTCCAACTTTCTTATCCTGTGCCAAGGGTACCCCCAGCTCACGAGCTAAACTACCAAAACCAACTAACAGCTCGCTACACCCTAAGGACCCTGCCTCACCCACAAATAAAAAATCATCGAGATAGTGGACCACCTCCCCCCGACTCTCTGCACCAACTCTCTGCACCAACAACCAGTGCAAGAAGGAGCTAAACTTTTCAAAGTAAGCACAAGAAACCGAACACCCCATGGGCATACACTTATCAAAATAAAACTCCCTCTCAAACTGAAAACCTAACAACCGGAAAGAAGACGGATGAACCGGCAGGAGACGAAAAGCCGACTCGATATCAACCTTCGCCATCAAAGCCCCGCGCCCTGCTCTCCTGACTAACCCCGCAGCCATGTCAAAAGACTCATAACGAACCGTGCACAGCTCCCGCAGAATCGAATCATTCACGGAGGTTCCAGACGGGGAAGACAAGTTGTGAATAAGCCGAAACTTCCCCTGCTCCTTTTTAGGGACAATGCCTAACGGCGATACCACAAAATCCGGGAACGGCGGGTGCCAAAAAGGCCCCGCTATCCTGCCCACCCGTAATTCCTCCGCTATTTTGCCCCGTACTATTGCCCCCAAACGCCGCACACTGGGTGAATTCCGAGTCGAGGAAACCGCAACCACGCCATGCACAGGAATTACAAAACCCAAACTAAAACCCGATTGCAACATTAACCCGTCCCGCCTCCGCGGATAAGAACGCAACCAAGAACACAAGAGCGGAACCTGAATCGGCGAAGGTGCAAGCTCGAACGGACCCCACTTACTTGAGCCCTGTCGTCGGTTGAGCCAAGGGCCCTTTTTTAACACATTTGGCTGCCGCATGGGGGCCGCCACAGCTCGAGCACGCATGCCGGAATTTACAGTCTGGGAAGGGACACATCGACCTATTAAACCTCCAGCAGACATCTCCCCCCCCTCCGGAGACCGGCCTACCCTGCCCTGGGACGATTCCCCCCCGAAAGGAACGCGCCGCCCCCCCCCCCACCATCCCCCGTCCCTACCTTACCTCCGCTTCCACCACCCCCCCCCCACCCTTAACCGACATCTGGGTTAACCAAAGGTTAATGTCCTGCGTGCCCCACGTTAGAAACTTATTCTCCTCCATCTTATCCCAGAATTTCTCGTCGTAATTAAGCCACGACCAGCCTTCATGCATCTGAGACGCTTCAAGAATCGAATCAGCATAGGATAACAACATACCAGACTGGTAAGGAAAATGATGCCCCCACACACTTGCCAACCGCAAGAACGATCGTACCCAATTAACAATGTTCCGGGACACTTTCCGAAGCCGCCCTGCCTTTTCGTCCTCCTTCCGTTTCTTCTTACTGTCCCCAGAACGCTTCCTTCCTTCTAGCAAACGAAAAATATCAATATATCTCCGCTTTCTAATCTTCCGCCGCAGCTTCCTGGGGACCCCCTCCCACAACTCCGACATGGCAACCAAAGAAGCCGAACCCCCACCCGAAATACACCCCTCCCCCCCTCCGCCCACGGCCGTCCCACGCACGCCTCCAACCGCCTCCGAAGCATCAGACGAATCCGACGACGAGGAGGAAGAAGAGGAAGAGTTGCGTCGATAGCGACATCCACACTTCTTTTTGCTGCGCGCCTTACCGGACCGCGCGGGCCGCGACCCCAGATCCAAAGAAACGCCCCGTCAGCCACTCTCATCTCACCTGGCGAGTCCTCGATGCCGCGAGCCTCTGACGAGAGGAGCCCCTCGCCTCCAGGGCCCAAAGGCGTCCGCAGCACCTCAGCTCCGGAAGCTGGTATGCTGACTCCGGCTGTTCCTGCCTCCGCGAGGGATCTCGACGTCATACTCCCTTCACTGCAGGACGGCACTGCCGACGGGCCTGTACCCAGCACCGTCATATAGGGAACCTGTGAAGACAAAATGGGAAAACCCGACGAAGACAAGCCAAGAGCACCCCTCGGGGGCCATGCCCCAGTCCAATCAGACCTGGATGAACCCTGCCCCCCTCCTAACCAGTGCTCCCACCCAGCCCGGTGCCCCAACTGCCCATACCACCCAGAAGGGGACATACCCACTACTGAAGGAACCAAACCCCCAACTGGAGACATCCACCCCCAACCGTCACCCTCAGCCGCCCCGAAAACCTGCCTAGGTCCCCCCCCCATTTGACCCAAGGGACCAACTTCCCCCTCCTGACATTGCCCTTGCTCAGGTCTCTGAGGCCCCCCTTCCAAGCCTTCTGCCTGCCCCTCCCTGCAACCCATTGCTCCAGCCGGTGCCACTGCTGCTGATGCCACTGCCAGCCTTTGAGGCCCCACACTCTCAGCCTGCCTTATGGGATGTTCAATATCCCCTTCCCCCCTGCTAGGCCCTCTACGCCCCCTCCTTTCACTCCCAGCACCTCACACCCCCCGTTTACCAACCCCAGTTTTACCCACACTCCCCGACCCCGAACACCCTGTTCTGTCCAACCCCCGCCCCCTCTGTCCCCATCCCTGCTTCCCCTTGTCAGCCCCCCCCCACCCCCCCCCCTGGATGGTTGCTGTCTCGCCATCACACAAGCTCCTAGCCTGCTCTATTAGCAGTTTTGCAGGAGTGTGAAACAACGTGGCCTGCACCTAAAGCCCCAACTCGTTTTTTGGAGGAGGTTAAAAAGAGCGCGGCCTGCTCCGGGATCCCGACTAAGCACTCGTCACTACCCCCCACGATGTACGGGCCCTATCCCCGCAATCCACTGGCCACTTGCCTGCTTTGCCGGCTGGCACTCAACCGCGCCCGCTCCGTCGCACCGCTGAAACACCTCTCCGACAAGAACACCGCTGCCGCAGAGCCGCTCTCCCACGCCTTTGTCCGCCGCCGACTGAGTTCAGCTTGAAAATCTGCCGCTGCCCACTGACCGGTGAACCCCGCCGCCGAACACGATGCTGCCGAGCCTCCCGCAAAACTGCCTGTGCCCTGGCTAGCAACGCACACACCAGAGCACATGGCAGGCTGCGCCCTGATTGGCTCCGCTCACTCCACTCCTGAGCGGAGCCAATCAATTTAAACCCCGCGCCGCGTGGACGGCTCAATGCGGCGCCCGATCACCTCCCCCCTCCCCCCCCGTGCACGGGCAGGGTCCCACGCCGGGCAGAGCACCCGGTTACGAGCAGGCGCCGGGACCCTGCCCGCGCCTTTATTCGTTTTAGACATCTAAGACTGCATGCACCTTTCCTGGATCTAAGCACAAGCCCTCAGCCAATATACAGAACAGCTGAAGGTTGCAGCCTCAGCTTTTTATTCTTCAACTTTAGGTTCAGTTGTCTAGCTTTTTCAAACAGTCCTAATAACAACTCAATACCATTATCATCCTATAACTTAATTATATCAAATAAAAATCACAGGTTTTCATGGATCAACAAATTGCTTTTCACCACAGTATAATTCTGTCCTTTTAAATGCACGTTATTCCCTTTAACATTTATGTGCTCAACATGTGCAATTGTGAAATTCATTAAATATAACGTAAATAACTTAAAAATTCTTCAAATAGACATCCCCCATCTAACATGACATCATATTTGATTCCCGCATCAGGGATGACCAGATAACTACTTAAATTCTTATATGGTCCATAAAAAATGATCAAAGGATCGACCAGGCCAAGCCATCCAAGTTATTGATAAGTAAACTTTATTAGCGATCTGACATGACCATGTTTCTATACCACTTTGAATTAATGATAAAACGGTATAGAAAACCTGTTAAATAAAAAAATAAAAAAATAAATAACTGCCTGTGTCAGCTGCACCTACCAGCCTAGGGCCAAGTGTATATGCTGATGTCTACAACTTTTGGTAAAGACGTGGATTCCCTATATGAAATAGGTAATCCACATAAATAATGCAGACCCACCCAAACCACTTCCTCTCTCTGCCCTCACCACACCTCCAGAGAATTTTAATATTTATTTTATTTATTTAACAATTTTTCTATACTGCTTTTCTCATATTCAAAGCTGTTTACATTCAACAAAACAAAGGAGGAAAGGAGCTTTACATAGAACAAGTGTATTGAACTTGGATGAAACAGGGGTATAGTCCACAAAGAGGTGTGGATGAGATCATATTTTTATTGTAATGGGTATGTTCGGCATGAAGTTTCAGTCTCTGGTCTGTAGAATTCCAAAAAGAGGTGTGTTTTTAAAGCTTTTCGGAAGTTCAATAAATCATTAGTGGTTCTTTTGCTTTCTGGAAGTGCGTTCCAAAGTGATGGAGCATATATTGAGAAGGCTCTGCGGTAAGTTGCCTGTTTTGCTTTAGTTTTGATATGGCAAATATGTCACGCTTCCTCACATTTAAAAAGCCCCATTCTGAAATAGCCTTTACATGTGTATGTCACTCTATATGTGTAAAGGCTGCTTTTTATACATGGGGATGCTTCTAAAATAACCCTCATACTATGCCAGCTAGGTTGTTGAAATAGTTAAAATGTTGCGCTTTGGATATGGATTATTACAATGTTTATTGAGAAGAAATGAAATATGGCAAAGTGGCAAAAACCCCCAAAAATATTGACCAAAAACTTACTAGTATGAATAATTAGCATGTTACATACAACAAAACAAATTTAATCTAAACTGTAATCTAGAAACCTGCATATTCTGCTGATTTCTAATGTCAGGATTCCATTATGGTTTGTATATACTTGGAAGCCAAATTTATACTGTACAACTGGATAAATGTGCTAAATGTTTTTCACAGGGCAGTTTCTCCTGTTGGGTTAGGTTTTGTGCATACCATGACAATCATGAACCTCACTTGTGAGCCAGGGTATGTGGAATATGATCTCAGTCTCTCAAATTTATTGCTAATGCTTGGCATAGTACTTGCATTGTGCCAAAGACAGCCTCCTTCTGGAGTTTGTAAGATGTAACATGTATGGGTATCAAGGTATGCTTGAAAATTCTTCTTAATCAAGTCTGTGGCACCCAACACAATGGGAAATAAATCAGTATCTTTCTGCCATATTTTCTTGGTCTCTGACTGCATTTCTTGGTACTTAAAGATCTCCCTCTCAACTCAATTCGCAGAATAGTTGCTTGGGACCGACTTTTCTATAATCAATGCCGTTCTGGTGTTCTTCTCCTTTGCCACTCTTTTCTGTGTTCCTCTTTTTGCTATCTTCTGAATTTTGTGAAAGCTGTGGTTTTTGCCTTTATTTGTGCAACTGACTTTGGGAGTTAACCTGGCAAATCTTAATTTTTGAATATGCTGTCTCGAGGATGAGAACTTTTGGCCCGATACCAAGTTTTCCAGATATAAATTATCCAATTAAAATAAAGGAGAAGTTGGAGGTATGATGTGAGTGGGTTAAAATTCTAACCAAATTGCACCAATATTCAACTTTGTCTTATTAAAGTTAACCGTTTAAGTCTGACAGGCAAAAATACCCATCCTAAAGTTAACCAGATGACTTTACTCAGTTAATTTTAGTTAAGATTAACTGGATGCACTCCTATTTGTTTTGAATTAGGTTTTCTATGATTTTAGTTGTGTATCATTCTCATTGAATATTTGATAAAGTATTGCCATTAGGATATTGATCAGTAGGAAGGTAAAAATTGGGAAAAATACAGTATTTTAAAAAAGCTTTGTAATAAAAGGTGAATAAATTAAAAACTAAAGGTCTTCTGAACATTCACAGAACAAGAATAGAAAACTATAAAGGTGTACACATAATTCTCTAACATATTTTACTAGGAAATAAAACTTCAAGAGCCTATCACCTTCAGTTTTATATTATGTCTTCATATTGTGTAGATTCTTTATCAAAGCTAAATTTTTTTTAATTAATACTTTTCAACTTTTTATACACCAGTCTGGGAGGCAGACTTGTAAATTAACTGTGAATGGCAGGATGTAATACAGTTGCTTATATTTTTTCTACTTATCCAGAAGCAGCAGGCAGGTGTTCCAAGTATTGGTAATAATATAAATATCAGGTCTTATTTTAGAATTATGAGCGAGAAGAGGGGGAGGGAGAAAAGGGAAAGGAAAAACAAGAAGAGAGGGAGAGTTGGAAAAGTGAGAGGGAGGCATCCCAATAGCTAAATATGGGATTTTCTCCTTCAAACTGAGGAGTTTATGAGTGCCTGAGAATAAAAGCATTTCAAGTCAAGGTGGCCTGGTGGCTCACTGGCAACTGCTGCTATCCGAAGGGCCTGGGTTTGATTTCCAGGCCAAGCCTCCATTTTCTAGGCCACCTATGCTAATGAAGGTTGGATTTGGTTGAACAGGATCCAAGGAAAAGGAGCAAATTACAGGCTAATCATAAATAGTAAACAAAATAATTTTAAAAGGTTGTAATTCTTATTACACATTTTATCGCAGAACATGAATATATTTTTAAAATACAATATTAATTATTTCCAGCATATGCAGCGGAATTGGATGGGTCATAGGAGCCATGGCCCTACCAATACTTTGCCCAAGAGGGGTGGGGCCAGAGATTGGTTTATTTGGCCCCCTACAACCAAAGGTATGTCCTGCTGCCCCTGGTTTCCACAGCTGGCTTAACCAGTAGGTAGTCTCTTAGGTTGGAAGCTTCTAGGGTCAGCAAAGAGCAGCTTCAGTCCAAGTACAATATGTTTATGTTTATATAGAATTTGATATACTGCTCAGGCCAGAGGCATTAGAGCGGTTTACAATGC
This sequence comes from Ichthyophis bannanicus, assembly GCA_033557465.1. Lineage (NCBI taxonomy): Eukaryota > Metazoa > Chordata > Amphibia > Gymnophiona > Ichthyophiidae > Ichthyophis > Ichthyophis bannanicus. The sequence continues at coordinate 653,774,934 of CM066036.1, read as the reverse complement.
TATATCATTCGAGGAAATAGGAAAAGAATGCCATTTATATGACAGGACAGAATAGAGGACAGAGACAGTCAAATAGATTAGAGAAGGAGAGGAACATGGAACAGCAAGTTACCATGAAATAGAAGCACGTCAACCCAGTCCATGTCACCAGTGCAACCCTCAGCAGCAGACGCCACGGACCAACGCCTAAGGGCCACGCCAAATACTAACTTTTACCTGAAAAGAATAAATGGCTTTTGGAATTTGCCCTCATGGAGAGTAATTTTATAACAGGCCACTAGGTTGGAAGGCCAAGGAGGCACTTGTTTGAGGCTATTTTATTAAGACACATAGGCATGTATGGGGACCTTTATAAAAGGGTTTAACGCATATTAAGGGTTCATTGAATTCAATGGGTTCACAGCTCCAATATCGGTCGGAAGCTGCTACTGCTGCTTAGCAAACAAGATCCTAAGTGCCCTTTTATTTATATGAGTACAATGGCACTTAACATGTATTAACTTCATTAATGTGGTAACTTTTAGTAAAATAGCCCCTATGTGTTGTGGAGGCCCCTGGCCCAGGCAACAGCCTATGTCTTAGGGCTGCACTTGTTAGTCCTTTAATTATAGAGTTTTCTTCCTCATTCAGTGCCGGGGCTGCTGGGATTTGTAGTTGTGTGGTTTAGAAAAAAACAAGTATTGTGGAGACCGAGGGTTTACAAGGAAAAACACAGGAATTTATTTCTTTTTTTAAAGAGCATTAAGGCTCAATGCAAAACAAACAGGATTCTTTTCTCCAAACAATAATCCATAGGCGTTTATACCAAACCAAACAATGAAACTGCTTTATGTAGCTTTTTAACATGTGTCGCTGTTTTTCAAATCATTCAGCAATCAAGCAAGGTTTCTCTTCTCTTCAAACCCAAAAGAAATATCCTTTCGTCAACAACAGGGTTCTTTAGCATTCCTGGCTAAACACATTTCTCCCTTTTTTCACACTGCCTTCTAGGACATTCAGGTTATAGGCTTTTCCCTTCTTTTATCCAAGAACGTTTTATTCTGCCTTCTGGCACAGAAAACAATCCATTACTGAATCTTCAGACCCCTCATCAGATTCATAATAGTCTATCTGCATTTCCTCAGGACCTGTGTCCGGTAAATCTGGCTTTAAGCCAACATGAGAAACTTCAGGCTTAATATTCTCTAAAAGTTCCAGAACCTTTCTCCACTGAGGCTTTTCCCTATGCACAGGGTTTCCACCAGGAACGTGGAGATTCTTTTCTTGCATCAAATGACACAATGCCTCTAACTGGCTTACAGCACTTTTGGCTACCCTTTTATTCACGCACCTTTTTGGAAGTTGCAGCTCTTTAGCTGGGTCAGGAACGGTTGGCACTGCAGCCTGACCCTTATCAGCACTTCTCTCTGGCACAGCTCTCCTAGTTTTAAAACCAATTGCAGTTTCCTTGCAATCCTGGCTTTCTTTCTGACTAGGGCTTTCACCTCTGAGAATCCCCCGGAAGTCTCCACCGTTCTCCTCCACAGTGAACTCTCTGGGCCTTTCTCTGGTGCTTCTCTCACCACTGAATTCTCCAGCGTGCTGCTGCATATGCTGCCTCGTCCTGGTACTCCTGTTCCTGTTGCCCTCTCTCTGGCTGTTCTCTCTGTCCATCCTTTCCTCCAATATTTCCCTGGGTTTATGAGTGTCTCTGAACTACCGTGCACTCCCCTTCACCCAGGTGTCCCTCATTAATTTCCAAGCCTGCCCTTGGATTAGCAGAGCTTGGGTGTGTCCTGTCCTCAGTAGCTGCGTGTTTTTTTTCTCTGCCTGCAGTTTGAGAGCTACTGATTCCTCGCCTGTCTCTTTCTTTAAAGGTAAATGTCTGATTTTCTTCCAATTCCATAGACTCAACCATACTCTCCTCATCACAGTGTCTATAACGTAGCCTCAAAAAACCTACCCAATTACAGTTAAAATGCACACGCTTTCATTTATACCTGCTCAAGAACAGCTATAATATATATGGGTGAAGCACATATGTTGGTGCATATTTCTATAATGCACTTCATGACTAGTAATGCTTTGCTCAAACTATGCCCCCAAGCACACCTATACAAGGGTCACATATAAATGTGCACCTTCATGTTATTGCACATATTTTATTCACATAATCCATGAAGTAATTTTAAGATGCCTTTTATGTGAGTAAAACAGGAGTAGCCTAGTGGTTGGGGCAAGTTGCCTCAGGCCAGAGGGCCAGGGACTCAAATCCCTGCTGGAGGACAGCAAACTCAGGCTGGAGGGACTGGGGTTTCTAGTCCCACAGGTGCTTCTTGTGGCCTTGGGCAAGCCACTTAACCTTCTGTTGCCTCAGGTACATAACATAGATTGTGAGCCCTTCAGGGACAAGGAAAATATATACCATAACTGAATGTATACCACTTTAATCTGGTGAAAAACAGTATATAAGCATTGCTAAATAAATAAATAAATAAATAAAACAGTATTGAAAAATACTTTATAAAATAACCCTGATTTATATTTATAATGTTTTAATTGAACACCAGATATTCAATGCTGAGATCATATCTGGCCACCAGCATTGAATATCCAGTGTGCCTGGTTAGCATTTTAGCAGAATGTGATCAATAATTCTCCACCCTAATTCAGAAAATTCATGTCCATGTTAGAGACAATTCTCCACAATGGGAGCAGACAGGGTTCGGATATTGAGGTGGAAACAATGTTCTTGAAGTCTGGTTTTAATAACCCTTTTAGTGCACTTCTCATACACACAAGAACAAGGGCTACTATTATGTACACCACATATGTGGTAAGGCAGGAAGTTCAATATCTTGCTTGAATACATTTAATTGAATTGGGACAGACCCAATCAGGACGTGGTATAGCCTGTCTACAAAGATCACAACTACCACAACCATAGTGACCAACTTGATCTAAGCTACATTGATTCTCTTGAGACCATGTCAATGACTGGACCACAAAGTCCACAATATTCCTGCCTCTCCTATATGCTATTAGGAGGAAAGAAGAGGAATCATTACCTTCTCCTCTCCCCCCCCCCAGTAACAGCAACAATATAACTTCCAAGCAGACAAATCGATAGAGAAATTGAAACAGTAATGCATTTTCCTCGTACTGTGCAAAACAAAGATAATTAATGGATATACATTCTAAAACTTAACATTCAATTGAAAATATTTTTTCCATCCTCCCCCCCCCCCCCACACTCATTGCTGGAATTGGGAACAGGAGGCTGCCAACAAAGTGAGAATTGAGGACAGTCTCTGAAAACCAGGGACATCTGGTGACCTTATACTCAGTCTTCTTGCCAGGAAATGATCTTCCCCGCCCGCTGCAGCACAATGGCGTGTTCCTCCAGGCCTTCTTTAAATTCTTCTATTGACCACTGGAACGTTGATAGTTTGTCTTCCAACACCATTCTGAGGCTTCTCGTCTCCTGCATTGCCTCTTCCTGGAGAGTAAGAACCAGCAGTGTTTTTTCTGCCACCAGTTTAACAAATATAATGATTGCTTCCCTCCCAAGGTTCAACAAATGCATAGTAAAAATTTCAAAAATTCATGAAAGCATCCACACCATATAAAGTAAATTGAAAAATAAAAAATGTTCAAAAACATATATTTGGATACTTCCCTTCTTCAAACATGCTTCATCTTATTTCACCGATAAATCAAAGTTGATCTCTCAAAACAGGAGTATATAAATATTAAGTCCTGTTACCAACACAGAACTTAGCACATATGGGTCCTTAGCAGCTGTAGTTTAATCTCCAGATGAAACATAGATTAACAAAGTTAAATTCTTAATCAAACATATTTAACTGTAGGAAGGGTGTGTTTTTCCCCCTTTTTTTTTAGTGCCATCAAGTCAGTGCTGACTCATAGTGACCCAGCTACCTCTGGGTTTTCTTGGCAATGTATCACTGGAAGTAGATTGCCAGCCTTTTCTTCTGAGGCAATGCAGGGTAAAGTGACTTGCCCAAAGTCACAAGGAGTGCCAGTGGGAATCCTTGATCTTCTGGGTACTAGGTAGTTGCTCTAACCACTAGGCTTCTCCTCCACTCCTTCCCTTATAAGCTTCATTTCTTCACCTGTAAATGTATCAATGGTCTGCATTAGTTTCATCTATCACAGAACAGTTTCTCAGAAGGATTGTGCTTTCTCAAGGTGTGTTTGGGCAGAGGTCCTAGAAGCTCCTCCTTCTCGCCTCTTCAATCACCGTCCACGACAAATCCATATCAGTAAAAGAAGTAAAATACCTAGGCATTACTCTGGATAAAAACCTGACTCTACAGACTCACATAAACAAAACTGCCTCCAAAGCACACCACAGACTAAAACTCATCCGAAGACTCAAACCTATCCTGAATAATGAACACTTCCGCTCGGTGTGCCAAGCAATAATCACCCCCATCCTGGACTATGCGAATTCGCTCTACCACGGACTACCAAAACAATCGCTCTACCCTCTCCAACTGGTTCAAAACATGGCGGCCAGGATTATCACAAATACATCTAGAAAAGAACACATCACCCCAATTCTTCAACTGCTTCCCATCCTTTCACGCGCACAATGCAAAGCAACTCTAAACATCTTCTGAATCTTTCACAATACCTCGGCTACTTCCCTTCAAAACCTAGTAATCAAGGACCCCAGCACAAGGCCCAGGCACAGTAACATGATAAATAAGCTCATTACACCTGCTGAATTCCAATGCTCCAATCTCCACCAGAAGAGCTCCATCACTCGCTGCACTCGCCACATGGAACTCTCTACCTGAACATATGAGATCCACAAAGGACATTAAGGACTTCCGCAAGATGTTAAAAACACTGCTGTTTGCTGAACACTATGGACCCTCCCAATGCTCATAACCTTCTACTGTCAACCAGCCCCCCTATTATTCCTCCCATTACCCCTTACATAAATTGTATATAACCCACAATGTAAACCACTTTGATTGAAGGAAAAGGTGGTATATAAATCTGGATAAATAAAATAAATAAATAAATACATACATACATAAAAGGTCAGGCATGCCTTTTTATGTCTGTCTTTGAGCAGTGGGGTCCCCCTTGGCCTTCACCCATGAAGTCCTTCTTTGTTTAGTGTGCAGCGTATGGTGCAGTTTAAAACCACCACTCTAGATTGCTCCAGGTCAGCCTTAAGCTCTATGGATGTTGTATGTGGTATTTTTCCAACAGTTTGCACTAACCTTCAAAGACTTCTTGGATTAATTTTCCTCTTCCCACCACGTCCTTGGAAGTTCTTGACAGTTTGATGAGCAGAAAATGTCTTAACAATATTTATTTAACAGGTTTTTTTTATACCGCTTTATCATTTCAATCAAAGCGGTTTACCTTGTAACTTAAACTTGGTAAACATACATTAACATTGATAACTTGGATTTTTCTGAGCAATGGAGGGTTAAGTGACTTGCCCAAGGCCACAAGGAGTGCTAGTGGGAATCAAATGCTGGTCTCTTGGTTCCCAAGCCAGAGCTCTAACCACTAGGCTACTCCTCCACTCCATTGCAAAACTATTGCAAACTGTAGACACAGGAATCCCAAGGTCTTTGGAGATGGCCTTGTACCCCTTTGAATTTTGGTGATAATGGCTTTTCTGATGGTCTCGGGGAGATCTCTTGTCTTTACCATTGTGAAAATGGAACAGGGAGTGAATATGGCCATTTTAAATATTAGCGCCATCATTTATTGATTGGTTCCAAGTCATGTGAGTATTGACAATTGATCACAGGTGCATTTACTTTTACTGCAATGGAAATGTGGTTCTTCTGTTCAAATTGATTTGAATTGTTTATAAGGGTACCAACAATCATGTCCTGGCAATGTCCCAATTTTTTATACTATTTCCTACTATTTCCTTTTTTAACTGCCAACTGCCAGGTGCATTACTACAAAACCCTGCTCATTTAGAGCCCATAGCAAATCTGCCACATCATAACAGCACTACCAGGACTCAAACAGCACCTAACCCTATTTATCAAAAGGTAGTACTACAAATATTAAACCAATACATCCCTTATTGGGAAAAAAGAACAAGTGGGTCTACTACACAGAAACTAGATGAACAGAATAGCACAGTTCTGTCATACACACAAAACAGACAGATCATCACCAAATATAGAACAAGGCATCATGATTTAGAAATATGAAGAAAATAATTGAACTGGAAACCCCAAAAGCCAAACTATGAAAGCACCACAAAACTGGAAAAATTGAACTATGAAATTAATTTCCTCTTATACTGAACAAAGCACAGACATCAGCACACATTTCCCAGAGCTGACATATTTCAGTTAATAAATTCAAAATACAATACTTTTTTTCTACCTTTTGTTGTTTGGCTATTTTATTTTTCAGTCGCAATTGCCTCAGTCTCTCTCTTTTGCGTTCTTCATGTCTTCTGCTAACTCTCCATTGTCTGCTGTCCATTTGTCCTCTCTTCTCCTGTTTTTTTCCATTTTCTGTCTACATCTGACTCTGACATACTGATCTTTCACTTTTTGTTCTTTTCTCCCATTTCTTTCTTTACTCATTCATCCACTCAATTTCAACCCTTTTTGACTTTTCAGCTAGCAACTTTCCATCGACTCTTCTAACCTCCAGCCCATCTTCCCCATTTCTCATCTCACTCCTTCATTAGCCTCTAATTCTCTTCTTTCACCCTTCCCCATTACCACATTTCAACCCTCTTAATCATCATCCTCATCTCCTTGCCAGCTTCCCATGGCCTTTCTCACATAGTTCCATCATACCCACCATTTCCTCCCTCTCTCTCTCACCACCCCAATTCAGCATCTCCCAATCCTCTCACCCTTCTGCTTTACCCCCAAAATCCAGCATCTCATGCTTTCTCTTCCACCTCCCAGCCCTTTTGCCCTACCACAGACCACCCCCCATAGACTATGTATCCCTTCTCCATCCTCTCCTCCTGCAGTGGTCCAGTATCTCTCCTCCCAACCCAGCATCTTCTTTCTCTCTCCCTATATCTCTCCATTCCAGGCCAATATATCCCTTCTCTTTCATAACTTAAAATCCACCTCTCTCTTTTTCTATTTATATATACAGAGTGGCCCAAAAAAGTGAGAAGATCTCGTAAATTAAAAGCTTAAATAGTTTACTTATTTACCTTTTTTTAGCTATATAACGTCTTTATTTTGACAATTTCCAGTTGCCATCTTTGTTTTTTTAATTTGTCAAACGTTTACATCTGAATTTTTAAATAACTTATATGCTACGAGATGTTCTCACTTTTTTTGGGCCACCCCGTATACAGTATATACGATCCCCAGCTTTATCTTTCTTTCTCTGAGTCAGTACACAGCAGCCAGTGCTGCCTGTAGCATTCACTTCCGGTGAATGGCCCTGCACACTGGATGTGACTGCTACAGGCAGCATTGACTGCTATTGCTGACTCCGAGAAAGAAAGATGAAGCTACACAATGCCAGAGCTGCATACACAGTGAATTATGCTAGCTCCTGGGCCAACCATCCGAGTCCCCACTTACTCTCCAAATACCCAGCCAGTCTTAGATTCTGTCTTCTTCTTTTCTCCCACCTAATTTAAAGTCTCCACCTAAGTCCCAGTCCCTGCTGTCCCCCATCACCCTGTCCCCAATATGGCCTCCTACACCCCTTCTGCCACACAGTTACTTCCTTCTCTGATATTCTTACCCCAGCACTCACCCTTATGCTCCTCTCTTTCAACTCTTCCCTCTGTATGACTTTATTCTTCCCTCCCACACAAAATATCTGTTCCCCTCTCCATCCTCACTCCCCCAGCTTCTTTATTCTCCCCCAGCCCCAGCTCTACCCCCTTCTAGTTCCAGCCCCTCCCAGCATCCACTCCTAGTCCCATTATCCCCATCCCCCAGCATCAACTCATTTCCAGTCCTAGCCCCCCAAGTATCAGTCCTCCTCCAGTCCCTCCCAACCTCAGCTCCTTTCAATCCCTCCATCCCCCAGCATCAGACCCTTTCCAGTCCTAGCCCCCCCAGCCCCCAGTATCAGCCCTTTACCAGTCCTGACGCCCCAGTATTAGTTCCTCCAGTCCCAGTCCCTCCCAGAAATGTCTTCCTTTCAATCAGAGTCTCCCCATTCCCCAACATTAGCCCATTTCTCGTTCTAGCTCCAGAAGCAGTACTCTTCCAGTGCTGGCAGCTCCCCCCTCACACACACACATACACATGGCCCCAAACCATGAGGGGCTCCAAGTGCACCTGACTGGTTTAAGAGAGAGCCAGTGAGGCCTGAAGCCTGGCTCCCCGACTCACCTCTGCACAGCTGTGGGAGTAAAGAGCCACCGGAGCATTTTCCTTTTTCTCCCATGGCTGTGCTAAGTTGCAGCCACTGTCATGGTTCCATACGTAGGGCCCGATTTTCAACAAGGCGCCATAGCCACTAAGGAAAAGTTCTGGAATCATGAGTCATGCACCTCCAAAACAGCCAGGCTTCAAAAATGCAGCATAAACTGAGCACAGCTGTAGGTACCCAGTGCAGCATAGACAGATAGGCGCAGGGTCTGGAACTCAGGCTCGGCACCTAAGAAGATGTTAGCCAGTGATACCCATGCACGTGTCCAAACCAGCGGCCAGAGAAGCGGGTTGGCAAGTGCGCAGAACCAGTGTATTGCTCATCTAGTGTACCCATGCATTGATGACACCATCACGCAAGAACCCCCTGTGACTGGGCAGATAGTCACCAGCAGCATGGTGACAAGAAGGGCAGTCAACTTCAGCCCTGATGAGTCTGAGGCCCTTGCCCATTCTGTGCTGTGGTATGAGGGAGTGCTATACCCCAGGGGGCCAGCGGCCAAAACTGTGGCTCTCCATAGTCATATGGAGGGCCATCCTACCCCGTCTGCACCAGTAAGGAGACCTGAATGGGTGGGGGGGGGGGGGGGGCTGAGCACCATGCTAGGCCACATATAACCTGAAAGGCATAACTATATGTTTGCACAGAGGGACAGGGCCATGGGGCCAAGCCACATGCTGGTGGCAGCACCAATGGTTGCAGAACAGGTGGCAGCGGGGGGATGGGCCATGCATGGTACAGGTGCCATCCTGGCTGCCCACAGCAGTAGGCATATAAAGACACAGAAGGTGGTGAGGCCACTGCACCCCCTAGTTAGGGTTGGCAGCACCACCACTGGGTGCGCACAGCAATAGCATTGCCCAATGCAGGGGGCACTGTGGTTGTGCTGTTCACCCCAGGTGACTCTGCTGGCCTGTGCGGATGCCCTGGACACATGGCCAATCCTGCTGCCCCTGCGACCCCCAGCCCAAGGGTCGATGAGGGCCAGTGGCAGCATCCACATATGTGCTATCCATACGTCCCTGCAAGCAGATCAGCCATCACTGCCCACCACCCCTTGTCTGGCTCTGGCAGCATGTCAAAAATGTGATGCCACCTGACCTGACAGGTGTGTAATGGCAGGCATGCACAAATTGCAACACCCTATCCTGCACGGCACCTAATGAAGCATGCAGTGATGTTGCCCCTGAAGCAGTGGATGCCCCCTGTCATGGCACCTACCCATAGCAGAGGCCAGTCATAGCCCACAACCATATACCATGGTGTCAAGCAAGACTGGGTGCAACAGATGGGAGCAAGGGAAGGGGGGAGGACAGCAGAGGTGGCTGAAGGGACCAGTGGGGTGACAGATGGGTCAGTGGCTCAGATGGCACTGTTGGTGGTGGCATGGAGTATGTCTCGAATGTCCAGGGGAGTGGTGGGTAGGAATCTGGAGCCAGATGACAAAGGTGTACCATCACATGCACCCCACACCTTTTACCCTTGGGTATGCCTCTGCCCCCAGTGCCACTACTGCACACTGCACCGGAGGCAACCAAATCAGCTTCAGTGCATCAGGGAGTGTCTGGCAGTTGAGGAAGGTCAGTGGGCTACACAGTGGAGGCCAGTAGATGCAGGGGTGTCTGCCATGGCTGCCAGGCAGGTGCAGACAGACTGTCTGATGGTGGATCCCACATACGCAATGATGTGAATGTGCTTTGGGCGGCCATGCCATCCCCCAGTGCCACTACCCCATATGTGCACCAGCCAGCACCCAATACATGCAGATGTACACACACATGCCTGGGCCATGGCATGGAAGGGCATACAGGGGCACACACAACCAGCGGTGGGTCCAGATGCACATTGCACACCTGCCCATAGGTCCAGCTAGCCACAGATGTGAATGTGAGGGGGAGAATAGAGCTGTCTGGGGGTGGGCAAAGGGGAGGCACTGTGGGACGTCACACCCCTGTGGCCCAAAAGTGGGTTGCGGAATGCATGTGCAGGCCCCACAGAGATGCACCAGTCCCACCCAAGGGCCATGCCTGTGCAGATCTTTAACCTCCCTCCCTCTTCTCCCCACAGTCAGTTTAAGGGAGGCCCTGGAATCCAGCACCACTATGATGGAGGACAGCACCATGGAGGAGGAGGGCAGTGAGAGGGCCATGGCGCAACAGTGGAATGGGGAGTCTGAGGGGGAGGAGGGTTCAGAGGGGCAGGGGCAGGGCGGAGAGTCTGAGGAGGAGGAGGAGGGATCAGTGGGACAAGGGCAGGGTGGGGAGTCAATCTTGTGGTTGCTGCCAGTGTTGTAACTCTTGCAGAGTTTTTCAAATAAACTCTTCCCATTTTGGAATCACAAGGTATTGTCATTTTTGTGAGGGCAGGGCTGTGTGTCTGCATGGGTGGAGTAGGGAACCATGGGTGGGGGACTGGGAATTATGTGCATGGGGTGTGTGCCCTGTGGGTCATGTCCATGTGCAAGGGTATGGCACAGAGGTACCACATGTGCAGAATGGCGGCAGTCTCAGCTCTGCACAGGTAGCATCCCTGTACCATACCCACGCAGAATGGATGGTGGCACCACCACTTTACCGGTGCAAGGTGTGTGCACCATCGCTGGGTAGCACAGATGTGGCACAGTGGCACTACACACGCACAATGCCCCTGTCCCATGATGGCACATGGTCTGAGTACTGCCGTGCACCTATCCTCACACCACAGCAGATATGTATGCATATTTTGCTATCAGTCCTACCCGGGTATTACTCTCTGGGTGCCCATGAATGCATATGTTGCTATCGCACCATGGTGTGCAGCTATGGTGTCCTACAGTGCTTAGCTGCTATGCAGATTTTTCTACCGTGGGGGCTCCGAAAACTACACGGTGTCACCTGGGAACCTCCACAGTGCCTAGGGCACGTAGGGTTGGTCTGCCTGGGTATTCTAACTTAGAAAGTATGGCAGAGTATTTGTTCCTGCACTGCCTTATGGGAGTTGTAGTTCCTTTTTACTCTCCAAGAAAGAAGTACTTGTAGTCGAGTGGTTTCAGGCAAATGACAAGGATTTTATTTCCCCTTCTGGGCGGATTAAACACATGTGAAAACTCAGGACAAAATAGCCATATGCTACTGGCATAAAGAAAACATTCAGGAACTTAGGACAAATAGCTTCTTTGGCTTCAAGCTTCAAAATGTGCAGTGCTCAATATAAACACAAAAATAACAATCACTTCTTATACAAAAAGAAACACTTTGCTTTTCTTCTGCTGCTTAGACAGCCTTCTTAATAGCCTGGTCAGCAAAGTGATTTAATGTGGTCAGCTAGTGATAACGTGCAGTCCATTTGATCATCTGTTACATCCTCAATAACAGGCTCTATCTGCATTTCTTCTGAATCCCTACCAGCTGGGTGAGTTTGCACACTGCTACACGGCGTTTCAAAATACACTCCCTCTCTGCCTTCCCGAGGCTTCTCTTTATAGCATTCTAATGAGCAGGGTTGTAAAGTACCATATATATTGGAGTTACTATAAGGAGAGTCCAATGCTTCTTGGCAAGCACAAGGAAAACTTTTATAGCTAGGTTCACCTCTGTATAATTTGTGAAGCCTACCTTTTGGTTTTAGAAAGGAAGAACTTCTCAGCACTGCTGGGCCAGCAAGGGTTCCAAACACTGGATGTGTTTTCCTGCCTTATAGCTTCTCAGCTTTTTTCTCAGACATGCAAATATCCTCTGGCCAGCATTTCTCTCTCCCTGGAGTTTCTGAGTATTCCCAAACTAGCCTCTCAGGCAGTCTCTCCCTCCGGCTGCCTTCAAGGGACGGCACCGGTCCTGGGCTGCTCCCACCTGGCTTTTGGGCACTGGCTCTCTGGGTCCTTCTTTCTCTGGCTTCCTCCTTGTTCTTCTCCTCCCTCTTCTTCTTCTCCTTTTCCTCCTCTTTCTCTGCCTCCTCCTCCACCTTGGTCAAATCTAATGACCACTTTTTATATCCCTGCTTCTTAGGGCTCAGCCCCGCCCCTCCCCCAACCAGGTGTTTTCCCTTAACTCCTGAGCTTGGGGATACGTTGCAGCATGGGCGTGTTTGTTCATCTCATGACTCTCTTTGTTTACGTTTCCCTTGGAAACCCTGAGCTATGTGCTCTGACTGCCTGTCATTTCTGAAGCAAATTCCTCTGCTCCGCTTAGCTCCATAGGCTCAGAAGGGTCTTCTACATGACAACGGGTACCAGATATGCCTTTGGATGGGGCATGGCATGGCTGCACGCTGTATCCACATATGTGTTAAAAAGCTTAGACGGGTAGCCTAACATCACCATGGCACCTGAGCAACACAATGACAAAGTGCTGAAAGGGCCAAAGCGAACATGGAAGGCAAACTTCACACCCTCTAAGACATCTATGGCCCTGGGGCTCATCATGCAGCAGCATGCTGTCCTCTTTGCAGCCAGGGATGCCAGCTCACAGCTGTCAGTATGGCATGACATTGTCAGGAGGGTCAATGCCATCCACCACCACAACAGGAACGTGGAGGATATTCAGAAGTGGCAGATGGTACGGCAGGCTGCGAAGGAGAAGAGGGCCAGCAACAGCAGGCTTCCACCTGCACAGCAATGGAGACTCACCCCTCTGGAGGAACACGTGCTGCAGTTTGTGGAGGAGGACTCTGTCTCAGGGGTTGTGGGCTTTGACAGCAGCACCTCAGGCACACAGGAGGGTGAGTAGGAGGTGACCCATGGCCTTCCTGCATGTCTGTCTGTCGGCTCTTGTGCGATGCGTGGGTTGGGGACAGTGTGGACTGGGGACCCCCCTGCCTGTTCCACTTTGGGCTGGGTGGCATCCCAGAGGCTGGCCTAGCAACCCATGTCACTAATCTCTGCTACCTTTGCTCTCCAACAGACTTGCCAGGGACCCAACCCTCACAGCCTGGAACTGGTGCATCAGGGGGAGCCTCACCACCCACTGCGGATGATGCCAGTGCACAGCCGAGATGCAGCCCAGCCACAGGGGGCTGGTGTGCCTGCCAGGGCAGAGGTGCAGTCTGGTGCAACACCCAATGCAGATGTGTCATGTGGTGTGACACTCAGCACAGAGGAGCCACCCAGTGCAACAACCAGGGCAGAAAGGTCACCTGATTGGGCACCCAGGACAGTGGTGCAGGATGATGCAGCTCCTAGGGTGGTGGAGCAGCCCAGTGTTTCTGCCAATGCTGGGGAGGTAGAGACCGATGATGCCCCACTTGCTGAGCTACAGTTCCACATCCTGGATGACCCTGTGGATGCAGGGGGCACAAATGTGGACTAGGAGCTACTGCAGGAGGGTGCATGCCTGGTGGCAGGCACTGAGGACATACAGGTTGAGTTGCACAGTATCCAGCAGGACCTGCAGGCAGCTGCACAGGTGAGGATGGCTGAGTTTGTGGTGTGGAGGGACATCTGCTGAGGGAGATGGCAGCATATCAAGCAAAGATGGCTGGTTCCCTGCGCAGCTTTATGGGCCTCCTGCAGGCTGGGGCTGCCAGCGCACCAGCACAGTCACCTGGTAGCCCTGAACCATGTGCAGTGGCCTGCCTTGCTGGGGAGGGTGATGACACTGCCAGTACATCATCAGACATTGCTCCACTGCGTCGCAGTGCACGTGTCAGCAAGCGCCCATGGCTGCCTATGAGCCCGGGGGCAGTGGACACATGTGGGGGGAAATAAATACTCTGCACATATAGCATCATTGTGGACACTTTATTGGTGAATATATGGGGCAGTCACCTCAGAAATTGTCCCGTATCAACTGTTCATGGTGGGCCAGTGCCTGGGCCCGCTGCTAGTGCCCAGCCTCTGTGCCATCAGCATCAGCTACCTCTGCAGCCATCTACTCCTCCGCAGCTGCAGGCTCTTGGTCTAGCAATCCCCACATCCGTGCAAGGTTGTGGAGTGTGCAGCACACTATAAACAACTGGCATACATACTCCGGACTGTAGATGTGTTCCCTGCCACTCCTGTTGAGGCACCGGAAGCGGCTGTTCAGCACCCCTGTTGCTCACTCCACAGCTGTCCAGGTATCCTGATTGGCAGCTTTGTACCGCTCCTCCTGCCAGCTTGTGGGGTGGCACACTGGGGTCAGCAGCCAAGTCTACAGGTGATATCCACGGTCACCTGTGGGGGCAATGTGTGATGGGGACATGAGCATGGACATGTGTTGGTTATGGTCTATGGGCTGTTATGGACAGCATACAAAATACCATCTACTAGCAGGATGGGGTGCAATATGTAATATTCAGGGACACTGTAGCAATGGGAGGGCACCAACATATGGCTTGTGCGGCAGTCAGGCATTTGGGCCTAGACAGTGTGGGACGGTGACATGGGCTGGCCTGTTGGAAAGGGGGAGGGGCAGGGGCATGGCACAGAGATGTAATTGGGGGGGTCTGCTGGCTGGGATGGAGGCAGACATGGATGTACTCTACAAGATGCTAGTCTGCGCTCTTCCACATTCCACATGTTGGTGTGTGCTGTCTGCTCTTGGCCATAGGGCTTCCCCTGGTTGTCTCTACAATGTGTGACATGGCCTGCTCTGCGCATGGATCTGTGGAGAGGCAGTGCATGTGCATCATATGTTGCACTAAGTATGTATTACATATATCCCCACTTGTCTGCATAACACATAGCATCATACTATGGCACCCGTTTGTTCTGGGCTTGTCCTGGGGATCACATATGTGTGCACTCACCTAGCAGCCACGCATCTCCCAGCTGACCCCCAGCTGCTGACTGTCTCAGGCTGTACTGGGCAAAGACAATTGTATCATGGTAGGACCCTGGGTAGCAGGCACACACATCAGTGATGGTCATTTTGGCATCCACAATGACCTGCATGTTCATCGATGTGAACCCATGCCTGTTCCAGTAGGCTCTCTGCTCCAGCCGTGGTACCTGCAGTGCGATGTGGGTGCAGTCGATGATTCCAAGCACCGATAGGAAGCCAGCAACATTGTAGAATGCCTGCATGGTCTCTTGCAGCATCTGCTGTGTCCGGGCAAAGGCTATGAGGTGGCGCATCCTCCGCAGCAGGGCCTTGGTAATGGCACTTATGCAGTGGCTGACAACAGACTGCATGATTCCAACAGTTGCCCCTATTCCAGGGCAGTGGTCACCATCATAGCCACTGACAGGGCCTGGCTTCTGGTGGTGGAGGGCTTCAGGTCCACACTGAGTACACTACACAACTCAGTAATCATGGCCCCATCCAGTCTGTATCTCTGGTAGACCTCCCCCTCCGTAAATTGCAGGTAGCTCACCCTGGGATAGTGTACATGTGGAGCACAATACCTGCATCTCAGGTGCTGGGCTACTGCCTGCTGATGGACACACACTGCTTGCCACATCTTCGGGCGCATCTCCATCTCTGGAACACCAGGTGCATGGCCCATATGGCTTCTCGGCCAGTCCAGCAACTCTTTACCACTGCACAGTTTGGCTAGAGGCCTGCGATCTCCATGGCAAGCTTTGGCTGCAGCCTGCTCACTGCATTGGTGATCGGGCTGGGGGGGGAGGTCTGGTTGACTGGTGATAAATATTACAGCATCAGCAGAGGGCCCAAGTAAGTATGGACAAATAAATCACATATTTGAGTTTGTGACCTGCACGGAGTGGCAAGTGCACCTTCTCTTGACACCTTGGTGGGCAGACTAGTGGACCATGCTGGTCTTTATCTGCCATCATATACTATGTTACTATGTTAACGGTGGAGTCTAGGGGTGCTCAGCTTCTTAGTCTTCTACACTGGCAGTGTGTGTGTGTGTGTGCACTCACATGTGCATACACCAGGGGAGCAGTGGAACAATATAAGTACAAATTTAAAGGGGGCCCATCTTCAAAAGGTTGCTCAGAGCCCCATAAATGGTTAAAGTGGCCCTGGTTGGGGCTTCACAAGCAAACTGAGCAGATTTCTAAATGTGTGTACTCCACTCTTCCTCTATAAATGCTTTCACATAATGCATGATTAGAAGACATCAACACGCTTCCGCGCCATTTGGACGACCCAGCCCAACTACTGCAGTGATTATAAGAGGAGCTGCATCAGAAAGAGGTTAATGGCCTGGTGAGGTTGCATTTGTACCTCACCAGGCCATTAGATGCAGAAGGGCACCATGCATCCACAGCATGGAATGTCCAGACAAGGGGATAAGCTGAATGGATACACCTGAAAGAGAGCCATGAACAGCTGTCAGCCAGGGTATATGAGAACTCCAGAGGTGTTTACAACAAGACAAGGGGACCTGTTAACCCATGTAATGGCAGCAAAGGAAGCCGAGAGGCAAGGAACAGGTATCTCTGGGATGGGCCAGGTTTGGGGAGGAATCTCCAGGTCAGAATTGTCACAAGCACAACGCCCGAAGCCACTTGCCTCTAGTGGTCGAGGGGCGTAGTGGTTGAGGATTCCTTCTTCTATCAGCTCCTAGCAGCCTATTTCTCCGTGTTGGCTTCTGGGAAGTGTAGTACTGCTAAAATATGTTGGTGCCTTAAATAGAAGGATTGTAGTTGAGGTAACCGAGGGTAAGGCTTGTAACTGAAAGTTTATTTCCATAACACAAAACACAGCAGGTTCAAGGTATCATTTACAGGATTATAGCTGTAGGATTTGCTTAATGTACAGCAAATAATGGCAAACAAACCAAAAGAACTCAGAAATGGCTTTTTAAAGTCCTCTTACTTGCAGAAGCAATTGCCTTTAGAAACTAGGCTGCCACTTTCTTTTTTAGTCCTTGTTAATCAGAGCATAAAGAAAAAATCAGACTTAATTCTTCTACTGCAGTTTGGTTTCTGCCAGCCTCAAAAACCTCTCTAGGCTGCCTTTCTATGTGTAACCAAACTTAGAACAAAACAAACATTCCAAGCTGTTATCAAAACTCTTAGCAGGCTTTTCATATAGGAGAGGAGCAACAAAAACTCTTATAGCAGCTAACTTGGCTTTTCTTGCTGTTGCACAGTTCAAACACAGGTGACAAACAAGCATGAATCAGAGCTTCCTGATCAGGCTTACGTTGCAGTAAATTTCCCTTTTAAAACAGACAGGAATTTACCTCCACACTGCTTCTGCCATATGGTTAACGTCCAAGGAGAATTACTTCTTTCAGGGATAGCTTTTCCTCAAGACCTCCTGTCTAGAGCTTGGCATAGAGAGCAATCCATAAAGCAATCTTCTTCTCCCGACTCTGACACTGGTTCTCCCAACTGCATGGGTTCTGACTCACCAACCTGGTCAGACTGCTCAGCTGACAACCTCTCTGGTGGTCTGAAAGCTTCTCCACTTCCTGGTCCCCACCTCTGTTGCCAACCTGTTGCAGGGAATTCAGCTCTCTCAGCTCTGGGTAGCTCAGCTCTTCTCCAGGAATCTACTCCTTCTCTCTGCTTCTGTCTCAGCTGCTTTCCCGGCTACTCTCCTTCTCGTCTCCCTCTTTCTCTTCTCTCTGCATAATCTAACCCAGGCTTATACCTCCAGGGTCTTAACCCCACCTCTTTCTTTCCCAGGTGTAGGTAATCTCCCTGCCTCCTGATATTAGAATAATCAGTGCACTTGTTAAAGTAAGGGCTTTGGTCCTCGTGCTTGCAGTCCCTCTTTCTTACTTTATCAGTCATTGGCTGAAACCTGTTCCAGCTGGGGGTTTTCTGTATTTGAAACCTGGCTGTGGCTTTCTCTCCCTGCACTCCTAGAAGGGGACCTTTAACTTGGGTGAATTCGTTATGCTTCTCACCTCCCCCACTCTCATGATAGTTGACTTTGCCACAGAATTCACACATGAAGTGGATGGTGAGAGCACAAGAATGATAAATATAGGAGGACCGCACATATGCCACTGTCTGCCACCAGCTACATGTCAAGACCCCAACAGTGATACAACTTTGGATGGCAGGTGCCTACACTAACACTGGACTTGTCATGCACTAGCTCCAAATACAGAAACCGATGTCAGTAAAGATGAATGAAACCACATACAGCAAGGAGATCAGTCAAAAGTAGGTTTATTACCACATTTGCAAAAACCACTTTCATTCTTCATATGGCCTACACAGCCAAGTTTCAGCATGTGCCTTCATCAGGGGTATCTTGTTGTTAAGTGCCGTAGAGTCAGTGTCAACTCATGGTGACCCTCTGGATAGTTGTCATAAACTGTATTCGGTCTTCAGTCAGACAACTCATTGTGGATATCTTTATCATTATCTTTATTCAGGGACTTAATATACCACACCTTCACACAGGTAGCGGGTGGTTTACAGAGTAACAATGAGTGCAAAGTACAGAAAAGAAAAGAACTCCATAATCAGACAGGAAAGATTAGCACAATCATACAGCAAGGGAAGAGAGGCAAAGGGGGAAGAGAGAGAAAGAACGAGGGAAGGGGGCCAGAGGGAGTGCTACATGTAGAATGGTTGAAGGTCAAGGCATAGGTCAGGGTCAAGGCGTTCCAAAGAAAGAAGAAAGCAGAATTATGGGTGGACTCCAGGTGGGCTTGTGAGGCGGGGGGAAGATGCAGATGATTGGCATGGATAGTGCATAGAACACAGTGCGGAGCATGGAGGTGGAGAATATCTGAGAGGTACAGAGGGGTGCTAGTGTGCAGGGCCTTATGAACCAGGGTGAGTATTTTGTACTGAATCCAGAACTGGAGAGGAAGCCAGTGAAGGTGGATAAGCAGTGGGGTGACATGATCGGTGCATGATGCATGAAAGATCATCTGAGCAGCAGTATTCTGAAGAAGCTGGAGACAGTGGAGCTGATAGAGTGGCACCTATAGCCGCTGTTATTGTTTCGATCCATCTCATTGCTGGCCTTCCTCTTTTGTGTTGACCTTCAACCTTGCCAAGCATGATGTCTTTCTCTAATGATATCTTTCTTTGCAGTTGTCAGGATCTTTGTCTTCTTCATATTAAGGTACAGGCCCATTTTTAGACCATGTTCCTTGATCTTGAGAAGTAAATGTTTCAGATTGTCTTTACTTTCAGCCAGTAGTGTTGTATCATCAGCATAGCGAAAATTGTTGATAAGTTTTCTACCAATCTTCACACCTCTATTGTCTTCATACAGTCCTGCTTCTCTGATGATTTGCTCTGCATATAAGTGAAACAGGTAGGGGGAAAGTATGCAGCCTTGTCATACAACGGTACTGATTTAAATCATTGTTTCTTTTTGTTCTGTTTGAACTGCTTCTTGATCCATGTACAGGTTGTAAAAGAGAACTATCAGGTTTTCTGCTATACCCATGTTTCCTAATGTAGTCCAAAGTTTCTCACAGTTTACACAGTCAAACCTTGCTGTAGCAATAAAACACAGTAATCTCGGGCCGGAGGGACTGGAGTTTCTAGTCCCACAGGCACTACTTGAGCCTTGGGCAAGCCACTAACACTCTATTGCCTCAGGTACAAAACATAGATTGTGAGCCATTTGGGGACAAGGGAAATATACACCATACCTAAATGTACACCGCTTTGACCTGGTGAAAAGTGGTATATAAGCATTACTCAATAAATAAGTAAGTAAAAAACACATTGGTAGCCTTTTGGTATTCTTTTTTCTTTTCAAGGATTCATCTCACATCCACAATGATGTCTCTTGTTCCTTGCCCTGTCCTGAATTCTGCTTGCACTTCAGACAGTTCTTGTTCCAAGTATGGTTGTAGTCTCTGCTGTATGATCTTGAATAGAATCCTGCTGGCAGAGCGATTGTGCGATAATTTCCATAGTCGGTCAAATCACCTTTCTTCAATATTGGTATAAGCATGATGCTGTCTTCCAAATTTCCTGGAGAGACTTGTAAGTATGGTAACAGCCACATCTGATTGTGGTAATACTTGAATGTGAATGCCATCAATGCCCGATGCTTTGATAATGCTTCAAAGCTGCTTCAACTTCTTCTTTCATCATCAATGGTTCCTGATCATAAGGTAGAGGAAGAAAAGGCTGGTGGTCCACTTGATCTTTATGGTATAATGACTCTGTTCTATCTTTTCTTGTTCTCCTCAGCATCATTCAACATAGAGCCTTGAGCATCTTGTAGCTTTCCAATTCGAGGCTGGAATTTTCTCTTTAACTCTTGTAGTTTTAGGAAATCCAATCTTGTTCTTTGTCTAATAGTTTCTTATGATATTTTCTTGCATGTGTCATTGCAGTAGTATTCCTTGTCTCATCTTGCTGCATATGGGAAATCTCTGTTGAGTTCTGTAATTGCATCTCTTTCTCCTCTGGCTTTATCTTTTCTGCATTTCTGAACAATTTTCAGTTTCTTTGGTCATCCGTTTTGACTGTTTTTGCTTTTCACATTTTGTTGATACCTCACTTTCTTCAAGCACAACTTTCTTGATGTCATCCCATAACTTTTCTGGTGCTCTGTCATTTGTATGCAAAGTAGCAAATCAATTTTACAGGCAGTCTTTAAATTCCAATGATATATTCTGAAGGCTATAGATTTCAATATTCATGAGTGGCTCACTCTTTTTCAGCTTTCGCTTGAGTTTGCATACTAGTAGTTGGTGATCCATACCAGTCAGCTCCAGGTTTTGTCTTTGTTGGTGTTATTGAGCTTTTCCCCTGTTTACTTCCAGATATAGTCAATTTGATTTTTGTACAATCCATGGGGTGAAGTCCATGTATACAGTTGCCACTTGTGTTGCTGAAATAATGTGTTTGAGATGAATAAATTGTTGGTCTTGTAGAATTCTATTAGTCTTTCTCCAGCTTTCTCATTAAAAAAAAAAATCAGAGACAGGGGCCTCTTAAAAATTTTTTTTTAAAAATTGTAAAATATCAAATAATAAAACATTGAAAATAAAACAATGAGAAAAGACATGTTGAACACTCTTTTATATGTTTTAGTAACCAGATGAATTTTATATACACTTCCATATGTGTGCATTCATTAGGATTTGTAGATATAGTTCATTTCTATATTTGTCTGTGGTGATTATTTATTGTATATGATGTATTTGATATTTATTAATTGTCAGTACAGACATCAGTTTAACATTTTATTTCATTTTACTAATTAATTATTTATTTCATCCTTTTTATGTCCAGCATATCATATATTGATCAAACGTGTATTTTGTTTTGCGAGTGTGAGTGCCTTTTATCTCATCAGCTCCAAATACACACTTGTGCTAGATGACAGCGGGTACAAGGAACAGTGGACCCCTTAGACAGTAAGTTGAATAAGATCAAGCCACTCATGAATGTAGCAAAATATGACCTTGAGAATATACCACTGTAATTTAAAGACTGCCTGCAAAATTGATTTGCTGCTTTAGAAACAAATGACAGAGATCCAGAAGAGTTATGGAATGACATCAAGAAGGTTGTGCTGGAAGAAAGTGGGAACTCTACAAAAGGTGAAAAAGCAGAAACAGTCAAAATGGATGATGGAAGAAACTCTGAAAATTGCCCAGAAACGCAGAGAAGCTAAAGCCAGAGAAGAAAGAGAGGCAATCGCAGAACTCAACAGAGATTTCCAACATGCAGCAAGACAAGACAAGGAAAAGTACTACAATGATGCATGCAAGGAAATAGAAGCAGAAACTAGAGGAAGAACAAGATCGGCTTTCCTAAAGCTACGAGAGTTAAAGAAAAAATTTCAACCTCGAATTGGAATGTTACAGGATGCTCAAGGTTCTATGTTGAAGATCAAGAAAAGGTGGAAAGAATATAGAGTTTTTATATGATAAAGATCAAGTGCACCAACAGCCATTTCAACCTGTACCTTATGATCCGGAACCATTGGTGATGAAAGAAGAAGTTGAAGCAGCATTGAAAGCCTTATCAAAGAACAAAGCACCAGGCATTGATGGCATTCCCATAGAAGTATTACAGCTATCTGATGCAGCTGTTACCATACTTACAAGGCTCTGCCAGGAAATTTGGAAGACAACATCATGGCCAACTGACTAGATCTGTATTTATACCAATACTAAAGAAAGGTGATCCAATTGATTGTGGAAATTATCACACAATCACTCTAATCCCACATGCCAGGAAGATTCTACTGAAGATTATTCAACAGAGACTACAACTATACCTGGAACAAGAACTACCTGAAGTCAAGCAGGGTTCCGGAAAGGGTGAGGAACGAGAGACATCATCACAGATGTGAGATGGATCCTTCAAAAGACTAAAGAATACCAAAAGGATATCTATTGACTACAGCAAGACTTTTGACTGTGTAAACCATGAGTAAATCTGGGCCACATTAAGAAGCATGGGTATACCAGAATACCTGATCGTTCTCTTGCACAATCTGTACATTGATCAAGAAGCAACATTTCGAACATAACAAGGAGAAACAGAATGGTTTAAAATCAGCAAAGGTGTACGACAAGGCTGCATACTTTCCCCTACCTGTTTAATTTATATGCAGAACAAATAATTAGAGAAGCAGGATTGTATGAAGACAACAGAGGTGTGAAGATTGGTGGAAGACTCATTAACAACCTTCGCTATGCTGATGATACCACATTACTGGATGAAAGTGAAGATGATCTGAAACATTTGCTTCTCACGATCAAGGAACATAGTTTTAAAATGGGCTTGCACCTTAATGTAAAGAAGACAAAGGTCATGATAACTGGCAAAATCAATAAGTTCATCGTTGATGGAGAAGAAATTAAAATCGTGGACAACTTTAACCTACTTGGATCAACTATCCATAAAGAAGCAACAAGCAGTCAAGAAATCCGAAGACGCATTGATCTTGGCAGAATGGCTATTAAGGATCTAGACAAGATTCTCCAGAGATGTCTCTCTCCATACAAAGATACGACTCATTCAAGCCATGATATTTTCAATAACATCATATGGATGTGAAAGTTGGACAGTGAAAAAGTTAGGAAGAAAATTGATGCCTTTGAATTATGGTGGTCACTAGGGAATTTGAAGATCCTGAAGTCTTGCTACACCTGACGTGCTTGTGATGGTAATTGTAGCAGGACTTTGCTGTTGTCACAAGTTCCCAGGACCTCATAGTGACCTATCTGGAAGAGCTGCAAGCAAAGATATGTGCCATGTTACTGGTCCTTAATCAGCTGCTGGCCTGTATCTCTACTCCAGCTGCTCCAGATAGACAGGGAGGGTGGGGGATAGGGCTCAACATATGTATTAGATGTGTATTCAATTTTTTCTGGGGAAAAAAGACAGACATCTGTTGGGATCCGCGGAAAAAAAGGAGATTGAGTAAGATGGCACACTTGAGCAGGAAGGGGACCACACATACATGGTGGCATCTCCCAAAGGCTTTCTTTAAAAGCTGGGGAGATGCTCCTGCGAGGGGTCTGTCGGTGCCAATGTCACCCATATGTGAGTACTGACTTCCTGCTTGTTCCTGGAGAAATGTTATTTAGTGACAGGCTATCTGTTATGCTGGATAAGCACTGCAACCATGGGTTGTTTGCCAACTGTTGCAGCTATCAAGGATCCTTGGGATCTCCTAGTATGTGCATGTCTAGTTGGTGAAGTGGGTTAGTGCAAGGCTTACCTAGCAGTCATCCACCAGTGATTTCTTTGCTCTCAATTTCTCATAGATGCTAGAGTGAGTCAGCATAAATAAGGTATGGCAGGAATTTAGGACTTCAGAAAGACATAATTTATCCTCCCTGTTCATTGCAGACCACCTGCATGTTCAGTGAGTGGAATACCTTCCTATTGTGGTGGGTGGCCTCCCTCCATCATGGCAGCCTGATAGCCATATGTGTACAATTGATGACCTCCAGTACAGATGGGAATCTGTCCACCTCATAGAACTAGGTCACAGTTAGCTGCCTCTGCTGCACCATCTGAAGGAATACTACCAATTCTGCAGTGTAAGAATATGCAGGGTAAGAAAGACCTCAGGAACTGCGAAAAGCATTGAGAGATGGCTGACCGGCTGAAACAGCTGTGATTTATTTATTTTTATTTTATTTAACATTTCTTATATACTACCTTTCATGATATCAAGGTGGTTTACATTGAACAAACTGAAATTACATTGAACAGGGCATTATAACTTGGAGATAACTATTTTACAGGGAACATGGACAATGGAGGGTTAAGTGGCTTGCCCAAGACCACAAGGAGCACCTGTGGGACTAGAAACCCCAGGCCTTCTGGCCCAAGGTTGTCCTCTAGTGGGATTTGAACCTCCGACATTCTGGCCTGAGGTACCTTGCCCCAACCACTAGGCCACTCCTCCACTCTGTGATGGCCAACACAGACTAGAAACTGCTAGTGCCTAGGAAGGCAAGAGTCATGATGAGCTAGAGGTAAATGGGCACGGGTTGGTCCCTCTGTGTGGTGGAGTAGAAGAGCTGTTCTAGCTCCTTCAGAAATAGTGGATGGCTGCCTTGTTGAAGTGGAACCTGGTGAGACACTTCTCATCTGTGAGGTCTAGGAACTGTGTCCCAGGCTGTAAACCCTCTGATATGAATGCCTCCTGATGGCTCTCCTGTGTTCCCTAGGGGCCTCATTCCACATGGTCTACCCATGTCATCTATTCGGGTTATCAATGGCACATGCCTCCCTTCAACAACACTTACAGCACTGCACCTGCACCTGCACACACACAGACAGGCAAGAGGGAACCACACAGAGACATAGATGTAGCTGGAACACTGAGAAACACACAGAAGCTGCGGGGAACACTGAGGTACATACAGATAGGCAGCAAGGAACCACAAAGAGACAAAGATTCAGCTGGGAACACTGAAGCACACACGAAGACAGGCAGCAGAGAACCACACAGAAACACAGATGCAGCTGGGAACACTGAGAAACATACAGACAGAAGGCATCCAGCAGCTGGGCAACAGGAAGAATGGCATACCAAGAGCCAGGAAGAGGGACATTAGAAGTATGGAACTGGCATGGCTGGTTGGGGGGAGCGGGGTGCATTCACAGAGTGGGAATATATTGGGTCCCTGGAAAAGAGATGGAAGATATGGTTGAGAAAGGCACATTTCCGCGTCTGGATTGCCCTGTCTGATATTTATTTTCAATTATTTTTAGAATATTTAAGAATATAATTTAAGAATATAATAGAGACATTTAAGTGTCAAGTTCTGGGAGAAATTGCAATTTATTTTTAAACAAAGTGATGTCAGTTTTGACCCGAGCAATTCTTTTTACATTTGATTTTGGCAGTGGTTGATACTTGAGCACATGGAGTGTGGTACTTTAATAGCATCCCTCAGGTATGCCCTTTATTAAAGGTATCATTAATTGAAAACTTTTCTTTCAAAAAATTGTATACATCATTTGAAGTGTCACATTTGGAACGTTGATTATAAAACGATTGTAAGGTGTACTAATTAAATATGGAGAGCTTTTAAATTTCTTTTGAATGAATGAAGTCATCCTATTGACTAACCAATTATGCCCCAATGCTTATTCAATCAACATAGGCAACAGAGCACATAGCAGAGGGGGAGGTGTAGCCATCATATCCAAATCTAACCTACAACTCTCCACTACAGAATCCACCTCTACCAAAAGTATGGACTCCATTACTATCTCCAACTCCTCATTCTCCCTGCACCTCATATATCGGGCTCTTCAATCCGACCCTTCTGATCTCTCAACAATCCTAGACACAGCCTGCTCTCCCCAATCTGCCTCTCGCCCCCTCATAATTTTAGGCGATCTAAATCTAAATGCCACATCTCCAATACAGTCCTCCTCTTTCCTCCAAGCAATGAATGCCCTCAACTTCTCCCAAATACTGGAACACCCTACGCACTCCAAAGGAAACATTCTTGACCTTATATTTATTCCTCAACACTCTTTAACCATTGATCAGGTTACACACACCATTCAACCAGTACCCTGGTCTGATCATACCCTCATCCTCTTCTCCCTCCCTTACCCCACCCACAAAAATCAACTTCCCATCCTGGCTCAACATACCCATAGGTTCAAGCATTTCAACGCGGCCACCTTCCTAGAGCAAACAATCCCATCTCTTGACCTCTTATTTGATAAAAGCTCTAGCCAAGAGACTCTTATTTCTAAATGGAATGAGACCCTATCTGAAGCTTCTCTACTCCCACCTAACAAACATCCTCAAAAGAACATTAGAAGAGCACCCTGGTTCTCCACACACCTAAGAACTCTCAAAAGAGAACTTAGACGTCTCAAACGCAAATGGAGACGCTCTAAAGATACAAATGCACTCACTCCCTATCTAGCTAAACTCAGAACTTACTGCACTGAAACCCTCAACCATAAAAGAGAATATAATGAAAATATTATTCAACGTTCACTTAACAAACCTAGAGAGCTATTCTCTATTACCAAATCCTTAATTAATGAGCCCCTGCAACAAGACCAGCTTCCAAAAATAACTGCACAGGCCTTTGCCAACCACCTCATTTCCAAATTCCCTTTCTACTAACTACCAACCACCCATTCACTACAACTCCCAACCACTCAAGTCTACCCCCCAAAACTCCTGGAGAGAATTCGAGCCTCTCACTTTAGAAAATGTAACTAATGTAATAAAGGACTTAAATGCTTCTACATCTGCCCTTGACCCTTGCCCCGTACCCTGGATCAAAACTACTAGAAGCTCCCTAAGTCCGTACATTATGTATATTGTTCAATCATCCCTCCAGACTGGCTTGGTACCACCACCTCTTAAGAATGCCACTATCCGTCCCATTTTAAAAGGATCAAAACTTGACCCATCTTCTCCCACATCTTACAGACCCATCTCTAGTATTCCACTCCTAGCTAAGATAACCGAAAAACTGGTCCAAACCCATCTCCAGAACTATATTGACTAACACTCCCCCCTCGACTTATTCCAGCATGGTTTCAAAAGGAACCATGGAGTGTCAGACGGCTGCCTGGGTGAGAATGTTCACAGTCTTGGCAAGTGCATATATCAATATGATTTGCAAGGGATTGTGGGCAATGCAGTCCATTCACACCAGACACAGCTGCTCACAATAATTAGTTGTGCTTGAGGGTAAAGCCAATAAGATATTTATTTATGGGGTTATTTCTCCCAACACAGATATGCTTGGTAGCACATAAATCAGGTTACTTGCTTTCAGTGTTAAACTTGGTAAAACAAAATCAGGAAAACAACATTTAAACTTGTCAGGCAATCAAAGCAAAAGAAATAAGACCTGGTTGGTGCCCAAACTGGTCTTTTCTGTAGGCTTTAGCTAATATTTTCTTAGCAGTGTATCAAACAACAAACAAAATCCACAAAGAAAGGAAAAACTGTTCTTTTCAGGTTAACTTCTTATATCTTCCCACATAGATTCAGAAGTGATTCCCTCAGAGCTCACAAGCAATTAGGTAAGGCTCAATTGCTAGCAGTTACCCAGCTGAAACCCCTTAGCTGGCTTGCTTTCTACTGCGTGGCTAGAAATCCTACTCAGGAGCTTTTCTGAGTAGATTAAAGAACAAGTTTGTATTTCTTTGTGATGGTTGTTGTATTTTATAACAGAAAATCACCAAAGGAGTTTAGACAGAGAGCAATCCATGTAAACACATCCTTCATCTGCAATCACTCCCCCTTCTTCAACAATCATGGGTTCAATATCCTGGATTGGCACAGATGAATTTCTCAATGGAGCACTTTCAGGAGAATACTTGTTTCCCTGCTGTCTTTCAAGGTTATAGCTAGGACATAGATCAGTGTTCATACCCGAGCTTCCATTGCTGTTAGAGTTCCTCTCTATATAGCCTGGCCAGTATGTAGTCCAGTTCCTATGTCCAGCCTTCCAATCCAGATCCCTGGACACTGGGTCTCTCTTCACATACCTTCTGGCCCGGGTCTTAGGGTCCCTTCCACGTGCAGCCGTCTCCCTCACAGGTACCGTCTGGAGATTCCTAGCTCTGCAGCACCATTCCTCTGGCTTTCCCCAGTCCAATGGTGTATGCTGGCCCTTGGAATGCCTCCCAGTATACGTACTGCTCCGGACTCTTCTAGACCTCTCAAAGGCTTTTCTCTTCTTTCTTCCAAAGGGTTTCTTGCCCTCTCTGTCCATCCGGCTTGGCTTCTGCTTCTGATGATCCTCCAGATGAAACTGAGGATATCCAAGCTGATCATGAAGATGATGATGATGATTCTCTGTAGAATAAACTCTACCTTTATTCTGCTTAGATGAGTGCTCCTCCCTAACACAGCGCAGCTGTGCTGAATCAGGCCCTGCCCTTTGAGATGAGTGCTTAGGGATTACCTCATAGTCCTCCTGATTGAACACACGTTTCCCCACTTCAGCTCCTCTAATGGCTGTTGGAAACCTGGTGCATTCTGGGACTGGTAGTCTTTTATGGGAAAATTCTGTTTTCTTATTTCTACCAGAACTGACAGGTTGCTTGTTCAGAGTCACTTCCCTTTTCCTATAGCTCCTTCCTGAGCTATGATAAGCTTCCTTATCACAGGAGTCAAAACCCTTCTTACTTCCTTAGTAGACTCCTTATACCTCCACATCCAGAACCCCTCTCAAGGATGTCTTCTCATATTCCTTGATCTATCAGCTGCTTTTGACTCCCTCCCTCACCATCTACTCCTAAACAGACTTCATGAAATTGGGCTCAGAGACACAACTCTGAACTGGTTCCATTCGTACCTAGATAACAGAACCCAACAGGTTCGTATTGGAAGTGACACCTCCCTCCCATTCATCTTAAAACAAGGTGTACCCCAAGGATCCAGTCTCTCTGCTCTATTATTTAACATCTTCCTCCAACCGGTATGCAAGATCTTCCAGAACTATGACATTCAGTATCAACTATATGCCGATGACATGATGTGCTTCACCCCTTTTAACCTTTCCAATCCCAACTTCTCTAAACAATCCGAATGCCTAACTAGCCTGAAAACCTGGCTTTCCCAACATAACCTCTTGATTAATCAATCCAAGACTGAGGTTCTCCAGGTTTTCTCCAATCCCACATACAGCCCTCCAACCACCCTTACTATTAGCAATCTAACACTTTCTGTAAAGAACCAAGTTAAATATCTTGGTATTATCCTGGATCAGAACCTTTCATTCACTGACCATATAAAGAGAACCACTAATATAATATACGCAAAGCTCCGCACCCTCCGGAACCTTAAACCCCTTCTAAGCCCTAACTCCTTTCGTACGGTCTGTCAAGCCCTCACTATACCTTTTCTTGATTACTGCAACCTTATCTACCTTGGCCTCCCTAAGATTTCTATCCAACCACTTCAACTTGCTGAAAATACTATTGCTCGACTCATAACCAACCACTCCAGACGTTCCCACATCACACCTGTCCTTTATGATCTCCACTGGCTCCCCATCCAATTCAGAGCTAAATTCAAGGTCCTCACCTTGATACATAAAATATTATCCAATGAGTCTGCTCCGTGCCTCTCCCCTCTCCTTCCCTCATCCAATTGTAACAGAACACGCCGTTCTATCACCAAACACTTACTGGCCATCCCTATAAAAAAGAGACTCTGCAAACAATCTACAAGTAACAGGGCCTTCTCCCTCTATGCCCCATCCCTTTGGAACACCCTTCCTCATGAACTTTGGAACTGCTCCTCCCATGCTGAGTTCCGCAAAAAGTTAAAACCCACCTTTTCATTGAACATTTCTCCCTTCCACCTTAGCTTGAACCACTACACCTCCCTCCTACCCCTTCTGCAACACCCATTTACTATTCATATGGCCCACTGTAAATTCACGTATAAATAATTGTAAATTTATTGGGTAAATAGTTGATCTTCGATCGATCATTGTAATTAGTTATATTCAGTTACATATATACTCATTGTTATATTGATCCATGTAAAAGGTTGAAAAATACTGACTGTTATGTTCTCTGTAAACCGTCTTGACTGCTAGAAAGATGGTATATAAAACTTGTTAAATAAATAAATAATACAGTTGTGGTCAACATTATTGGCAACCTTGCATTTTAGATATGTTGTGTACAATATCTTGAGAAATAATTGGAAATATTCCAACTTTATGTAACCGGAGTAGGTCGGACTCGATGCTTCTCCACTACCCACTCGACCCCCCCCCCTTCCCCACCCCCCCACCCCCCACAACTTCCACAAACACTCTGACACAATACTTTTGGTAAAAACTTCTGGTTGCAGCTTTATTAAACCATTAAACCGATTAACAATCAACATCAAATAACCATCATTTTGCATACCCCAGCGGAATGATGCCTCACCAGCCATGTCAATAGCAAGGTGTGCACGCCTCCGCTTTTCCAAATTCTCTCTCCCACTTGGCCCCAGACTTCGCCATATAATTAGCAAAAGCAAGCCCAGGGGTTATCCGAGTCGGGGGTACCCCACCCCCGTCCCAAGTTTATCCAAGGCTCCGGACCCCAGAAACCTCCGGGATCCCGCCACCAGCGCAGTTGACCTCACTGTCCCTGCGCCGCCCCCCCCCCCAAAAGCTGCGACCAGCGATCATCCCTCAACACTACCCACTCCAACACCTCCTGCCAGTCATTCAATAGTAAATCCACCCCCACCAGGGATAAGTGCACACCATCACGCCCGTACAATCCCGCACAGCCCCCCTCTACCCATGAATGCATTACCTGGTACCCCCCAGGTGCACAAACCCAACGGCCAATCTGGCAATTGATATTCCTCAGACCATGCAACCAGCGGCTCTGGTCACGGCAGGCAGGCTGCTGTATAATATCTGACCACATCAGTATTACTCCTGGAAACAACTGCAGCACCACCTCCAGATCTTTCTGCACCATTCGTATCAGTTGCTTGCAGGTCCAGGCTGAAAGGTCATTGCCCCCCAAATGTATCAACATCAAGTCCGGTGCAATCCGCAGCCGCCCGTGGTGCTGTAGCAAAGGGAGCAACTGTGTCCAATGGAGACCTCGCTCACCCAGCTATAATACGGACACCACTTAGCCCCTGCAGGCCGCACAGCTGCTCGCCGACCTGCCCAATGAACAAACGAATGGCCGATCAGCCAACAGTCATGTGGACCTCGCCCTCTATCTAACAGAATTAGCCCCACCATGATCCTGCCCGATTACCTCTACAGTCGGACATATCCTAGGAATGCCCTAGAGCACCATCGACCGATGCATTGAACCTCCTGGTCTGACAAACCCGCCGCCGCTGCACTTGTTGCCACCCCAATGTGGAAGGAGTGTGCCGCAAATTGATGCGGCACCTCCCCTATCCGCTGTAGGGCCAGTCTTAAGACAGCTGTAACCTGGAAGCGCGTCAGCAGATGTGCATCCGCGTGAATAAAGAACAAACCCGCAACCGCCAGTCGCCGGCGCAAGTACTCTCGTAATGCAGCCACCGCGCTGGACGGCACACCCACCATCTCTTTTAGGACCACCCACCATCCCCGCCCCTGCTGGTCGGTCTTAGAGCATGCCAACAGCACCCGCACAGACCCTCTCTCCACTTGCACCTGCTGTAGCAGCAAGCCACCGACACTACCTGACCTCCCCGAGTCCGCTACCAATTCCCTGATACAGAAGGCCCCAAAAAACGCCAAGCAAAACACTGCCTTGAATAATGCCGCTTCATATGCAGACGATGCCACCACCAGGAGAGCCGCACATAGTCTCACCAGCAAGTCGTGCGTAATCGGCCGTCTGCTGTCCTTAGACATTGGGCTCATTCTCCCCCACTCTTGCAGCAACCGCCGGGTTAAAAACCCACCCACCTCCGGAATCCATCCCACTGCTTTCGTAAAAAAGGCAAACCCTGCTAAATGCGAATGGACCACCACCTTGGACCACCCATTTTTCTTGGCCTCTACTGCATATTTTGCTAACATCCAATCGGACACCACGTCCGACCGCCAGCCTTGAACCCGCAAGAACTCCTCCACCTTGTCACAGCCCCGCTGGTAAGCCAACCATGTTCTTCTCTCCACCGAGCCTCATAGCAAACTCAGCATCTCTTCAGGCCAAACTGACACAAGTGCTCTGGGACCAGCAATCCAATCTCCTCAGCTCCTGGTGCCAATTTCCGGAACCTGTCCCACTGAAAACGAGAAAGAGCATCCGCGATCTCATTAGTACAGCCCGGAATATGTCGCGCTTTGATCACAATATTCAGCCTTAAACAAGCTAGTACCACCTTCCGCATTAAGTCAGCCACTGGAACACATCTCGGGGTGTAATGATGATTACACCCACCACTGCCGCATCGTCAGACCACCACAATATGTGTCTGTTACGCAGGCGATCTGGCCACAACTCTAATGCTACCAGCCTGGGAAACAACTCTAGGAAGGCAATGTTAGTGACTAAACCCACTTCCTGCCACATCTGGGGCCATCTGTCTGCACACCATGCCCCTGCAAAATAGATGCCTAAACCCGCTCCCCCAGCCACGTCTGAAAATAGCTGCAAGTCCCCTGATGACATCTCTCCCTCCATCATTACAGACGTACCATTGAATTCCTGCAAATAGATGTCCCAAATCCGCAAATCTTCCTTCAAAACCCTGGACACCCTAATTCAATGATGTGGTTTGCGCACCCCTGCTGTTGCCCCTGCTAGCCTTCGCAGAAACACCCTACCCATCGGGATGATGTGGCATGCAAAATTCAGTGCACCGATCAATGCCTGCAACTCTCTCAAGTTCAACTTGCTGGAAACTAACACATTGGCTACTAACACCCACAGCTTCATCACCTTCTCTTCCGGAAGCCTAGTCTCCATTGCCCTGGAATCCAATTCTACACCCAGAAATGTTAGTTGTCTTGTAGGAGCCTCAGTCTTTTCTTCCGCTATTGGCACCCCAAGTCCCTGGCCAAGTCCATGAAACTGCACAATAGACGCCGACACTCCCCCGACTGCTCTTCTCCAACAAATAAAAAATTGTCCAAATAATGCACTACATTTGCACAACCCACTTCCTGAACCAACGCCCAATGCAAGAAGGTACTGAATTTTTCAAAGTAGGCACATGACACCGAATATCCCATAGGCATGCATTTGTCAAAATAAAACCGATCCTCAAACCAAAATCCCAGCAATGGAAAACTAGCCGAAGATTTTAATAGTTTGTTCAAAGATGTACAACAAAATAAAAGATGTCTATGCAACTTAGACATAGTAATTTCTGAGAAAAAAACAAAATATGATCTGGACATTATTAATGGCACCCTTCACTAATATTTGGTTGTACAACACTTGGCAGTTATGACAACCTCCAAACGTTTCTTGTAGCAATCTATAAATTTTGTACATCTGTCTGCTGGTAGTTTCTCCCACTCTTCATCTGCGATTTGTTCCAGCTCATGAATGTTTCCAGGATTCCTTTCCAGAGGTTATGGATTGGATTCAGATCAGGGCTCATTGCTGGTCAATTTAAAATAGTCCATTTTTTCCCTTTTAACCATTCTTTTCTGGATGTATGTCCTGGGTCATTGTCCTGCTGGAGGACCCATTACCTTTTACCCATACCTAGCTTTCTGACACTAGGTAGTACATTTCACTCCAAAATACCTTGGTAATCCTCTGACTTCATGATTCCTTTAATATGTTCCAGGCCTCCAGTTCCTGAGGCAGCAAAACAGCCCCACAACATTACGGAACCTCCACCATATTTAACTGTAGGAAGAGTGGTCTTTTTCCTTATAAGTTTCATTTCTTTGCCTGTAAATGTATCGCTAGTCTGCATTGCCAAAGAGCTCATTTGGTTTCATATGTCCACAGAACATTTTCCCAGAAGGATTGTGGTTTCTCAAGGTAGGTTTGGGTAAAGATCAGGTGTGCCTTTTTATGTCTGTCTTTGAGCAGTGAGGTCTTCCTTGCCCGTCGCCCATGAAGTACTTCTTTGTTTAGTGCACTGCGTATGGTGCAGGTTGAAACCACTACTCCAGATTGCTCCAGGTTAGCCTTAAACTCTGGATATTGTACGTGATGTTTTTCCAACAGTTCACACTAACCTTTGAAGACTTCTTTGATTAATTTTCATCTTCCCACCACGTCCTCCGAGGTTCTTGACAGTTTGATGAGTAGAAAACATCTTAACAATATTGCAAACTGTAGATACAAGAATCCCAAGATCTTTGGAGATGGCCTTGTACCCCTTTGTAGTTTGATGTTTGGTGATAATGGCTTTTCTGACAGCCTCAGGCAACTCTCTGGTCTTCACCATTATGAAAATGGAACAGGTAGTGAATAGGGCCATTTTGAACTTTGGAGCCATCATTCATTGGTTGATTCAAGTCATGTGAGTACTGACAATTGATCACAGGTGCATCTAATTTTACTGCAATGGGAATGTTGTTCTTCTGTTCAAACTGATTTGAATTATTTATAAGGGTCTTATCAATATTCTCCAAAGTACTGCCATCCAAAAATCAATCTGTTAATCCATTTATTTTTAGAAACAAAAAGAGGAACAGTGACATCAGTAACTCATCTCAACGGGCTGTGAATGGTGAGTACATTTAGTATTTTGAATTTCCCTGTAGATTATTGGTTTTAAGCTCTGGTCATGCTCCAATTATGTTTTTTGGTGAGATTCTGATTGGTCCTGGCATAAGATCAGCTGATTGACTGTCTATGATCAGTCTTAGCCGAGGACTGTAGCAGGGTAAGTTTAAATCCTGGGGTTTTTTTGAGCGCCTACATTGAAGGTGAAAGCAACACCAGACCGTAATAGTGGTGATTTATTAAGGAAGCAGCAAGCATGGACAGTACTCCCCACTCTCTAATTTCACTACAGAGATTTCAATAAGAACAATGAATGTGATAAAAGTTAAAATAGTTTTGTAGTTGAGTTGGTAGGCTATTAAGGTAGAATTTTTGATGTCATTTCACAGATATGCTAGTGGGGGGGGGGGGGGTTATGCTTTTATTTAGATTATAGCCATGAATGAAAATGGGGGATGTTAATTCTTGCTTGTTTTATCTTTTCCTAGTGTCATGTTTAACAATGGCTTCCTGAAGCAGCACTGGTTCGAAATTCTGCAAGCATCGAGGCTTTAATACATACAGCAACAATCTGAAAAGATAAGTTTTGGTTAATTTCTGTTAAGCAATGAATTGTATTATAAATCAGAGGATTTAAGAGACATATGATGTTATTCAAGGGATAGCCAAGGCAAAACGTTTTTGCGATGCCATGTCATTGGAATCCCATTGAGATGAGATACTGACATCACTGTTCCTCTTTTTGTTTCTAAAAATATATGGATTAGCATATCGATTTTTGGATAACAATACTTTGGAGAATATTGATAAGATTTTCACTGCTATATTTTGAGGACTTGAGTTTTGTTTATAAGGGTGCCAATAATCATGTCCTGGCAATGTCCCAGTTTTTATACTATTTCCTTTTTTAATTGGTCTTGTTTTATTTGATTCTTTTATGTGTCAAATGTGTATGCATGTATAGTCCAAAGACACTTCACTGGTCACTTTTTTTAGGAGATATTGGACATTAAGAAGTTGAACTGCAAGGGTGACAATAATGTTGACCACAACTGTACAAATCTGCTTCTATTAAGCAGATTATATAAAGATGGTGAATGCAGTGACAGACATTTGTGCCCAAACAGACACCAATAGCAATATAGAAATGCTGGTGAAAAGTTGCTTTTGTAGTTCCCTCTGGTGATTTTACTAGATTTACTCTGAGGCGGTCATCATTTCACGATACTCGTCAGGAAGAGGCACTTTGTGTTGGCATTGAATATTCAGATAAGCGCTCAATTGACTTTTTTCAAATTAACTTCATGTGCAATTGCAAAAAGACTTACAAATGGATATTTGGACCAATGACTACTACTACTACTACTGAGCATTTGTATAGCGCTACAAGACATATGCAGACATGTAAGAGACAGTCCCTGCTCATCAGACTTACAATCTAGTCAAGACAGACAACACAAGGGTAGCACAAGGAGATCAGGTGAATCAAGATCTGAAAGTGGCAGCAAAGAGGTGAGTTTTCAGCTTGGATTTGAAAAGGGTCAGAGAAGACGCGTGACATACAGACTCGGGTAGTTTGTTTCAGGCATAAGGTGAAGCAAGGTGAAAGGAGCGAAGTCTGGAGTTAGCAATAGAAGAGAAGGGCACGGATAGAAGCAGTTTGCCAGAAGAGCGGAGTTCCCGAGGGAGGGTGTAAGGAGAGATAAGAGAGGAAAGGTAGTGAGGAGCTGCAGAGTGAATGCACTTATAGGCCAGCAGGAGAAGTTTGAACTGGATGCAGAAACGGATAGGGAGCCAATGAAGTGACTTGAGAAGAGGGGTAATATGAGCATGACAAGGCTGGCGGAAGATTAGTCGTGCAGCAGAGGAACAGATTGAAAGGGAGAGAGATGATTCAAAGGGAGACCAGCAAGGAGCAGGTTACAATAATCAAGATGGGAGGTGATTAAGGAGTGGATAAGTGTCTTAGTAGTGTGTTCAGAAAGGTATGTGCGGATTTTGTTGATGTTATAGAGAAAGAAATGGCAGGTCTTAGCGATCAGATGGATGTGTGAGGAGAAAA
This sequence comes from Ichthyophis bannanicus, assembly GCA_033557465.1. NCBI lineage: Eukaryota > Metazoa > Chordata > Amphibia > Gymnophiona > Ichthyophiidae > Ichthyophis > Ichthyophis bannanicus. The sequence continues at coordinate 653,738,128 of CM066036.1, read as the reverse complement.
GAAAGGAGTCAAAGACAACCCCAAGGTTGCAAGCCGAGGAAACAGGGAGGAGTAGAGAGTTATCCACAGAGAAAGGAGGAAGAGGAGAGGAGGAGTGAAATGATTTTGAGGAGATGAAGCAATATTAAGCATTAACTTGGTACTATATATTGCTCCTTCTGAAGTCCTTATATTTATATTTAAATATGCTATTGAAGCTGATTGAGCCTTGACTGTTTTGGGTCATCTAGCTTGTGATCGTGACAGTTTGGGATGTTTCACCACATTTATAATCTTTCAGGCTAATATTGAGCCCATAGCAGTCAGCGTTCTTTTTAACGCTGGCCACAGCAGGTAAATTAAAACTGGATATTCAGAGGAAGTCTCCAAAAGGCAGTTTCCGCTGAATATCTGGTTTCAGTGGTGACTGCCACAGGAAATCCAGATATTAGTGATATTCAGTCACTATCCAGGTAGCCAACCATACAAAGTTAGGCCTGCTGTTTTGGTGGCCTAAGTTGATTCAGTTTGTTATTTAATTAGCAGACTAAAAATTACTACTAACTGGATAACAGCAGGGACTGCCCTCACTCTGTCCATGTACCATTCCAGCACTCTCTGCCAAATCCATGATGATCAGAGGAAGTATTTAGTAGCTCTATCCAAATAATGCTACTCAATATCCCTCTCATTGTGGTTTATACAGATAGTAGGGCCTTTAATTTCTACACTCCTATTGAGGTTTTGTAGTTCTCATCTTTCTCCTAAACATATAATTTTTGGCCGAATACTCAAAGGTTTTACATTGGCTGGTCCAAAATTTTAAAAAAAGGTTTTGTACTGTTAATTCTCAAGTTAACTACATAAATCCTTTTGTATGTCAACCTCATGATATCCAGTTATTAGTTTTTTACAGAAATTGTTCTTGGAGGAGTGGTATTGGGACGATCATGATGTCTGAGGGAGGGCCTGGCTGCCTGAAAGTTAATTGAGGGAACACAAGGCCTACAGCACATAATATTCTTACATGTGAAACTACAGGTAGCAATTAGAAGGTTTATTGAAATAGCAGCAATTCTTTATGTCTGGTATTCTAGCAAAGCAAAGAGAATTAAAAGATCAGCAAAGCTCACTAAAGAAAAACATAAAAGCAAAGAGAAAAGCAATCAGGACTACAAACAGACACAGAAGGACAAGGACAAGCAAAATTACCAAAATAAACCAATGGAGACAGCAATGATGGGCAAGGACTCATAAAGAGGTGAATAATGAACAATTAATAAAGGCAGAGAATAACATTTTCGTTAGATATACAAGTAAACAAGTAGGGAAAGCATGCAGAGGCACAGTTTTGGGAATGCTTTCCAAAGATCTGTAAAATGATGTGCTGGAAGTTAGTTCTCTTCGAATGTTGGTGATGAATTCATTTCAGAACAACCTCTCCCTCCCCTACATCTCAGATCTTGCAATCCCATCACAGGACAGGGAGGGAGTTGGGGACAAAGGGGAATGTAAAATTTACAATTTCTTTCAAGTTCCCGATTCTGTCCTCTGCTGAACATGGGAAGTGGTCATCCTACAATCCCTCTCCTTTTCTCATAGAACTTACTATGATGTTGAGGAATGGCTTAACTTTAGAAAGCATTTCCAAATCAAACCTCTATATATTTTTCCACTTCTTATATTGATTTTTCAAATTGATTCAAGGAACCTGTCCTCAAAATAAACATTTGAATGCTGCCAGGTGATCGCATTGGGAAGGCAGAAATCTTACATATCAAGTTACATCATATAATTTCTTGGGTGAGTTTTGAAAAGGTCAGATATTTCATCACCATGGCGGATATTCAGTAGCAGTACAGGTTGAGTATCCCTTATCCGAACATCTGAAATGCTCCAAAATCTGAAACATTTTCAGCACCAACATGAAATAGTGACACCTTTGCTTTCTGATGATTCAATGTACACAAACTTTGTTTCATGCACAAAATTATGAAAAACGTTGTATAAAATTAGCTTCAGGATATGAGGCCAATTCCGATCGGGCACATAAGGCCTGTCCGGACATCCAAAATCTGGATGGGCCGGATTTGCACCCAATTCTGATCAAGCGGGGGCTATACATCCCCATGGGATCAGAATCGGGTGCAACGGGCCTGGATGGACAGGACGTGCCCTGATTCTGACCTGCAGCACGTCCAGGTACTTCCTGGGCTCCTGCATGGAGTCACGGTGCCATGGCACCCCGTCGCCATGGCACCGCTGCTCCATGCCTAAGCACTGATCATCGGCGCTGCATTAAGTAGCTTGTTCCCCGCTGCCCAACCCTTGATTGGGCCTTCCGAAGCAGGGATTGGGCTGCAGGGAACCCCCTCCCCTGCTCACCTTCTCTCCTGGGCACTCCACTGTCCGCCGTGAACCTCAGGGAAACATTCCACCTCCAATGTGGAATAAGTTCCCCATGTAGATGGCTGACCTTGGACATACAGGACCAACACTGGAATCGGCCCTGTATGTCTGGAGTCAGTCACGCCTCTGGTCCGCCATCACTCCTCCCTAGGTCCACCCCCTTCCGCCCTAGTACTGAGCTCCCCACACATCTCTACTGTACATGTGGGGAGCTCATTTGCCAGCATAGCATAACTAAGTGCATAACTTTGTACTTGTCCACATCAAATTTCATCTGCCCTTTGGATATCCAGTCTTCCAATTTATCAAGGCCCTCTTGCAATTTTTCACAATTCTCTTGTATTTTAATAACTTTGAATAATTTTGTATCATCCGCAAATTTAATCACCTCATTTGTTATTCCCATTTCCAGGTCATTTATCAAGATGTTAAAGAGCAGTGGCCCAGCACAGATTCCCTGGGTACTCCACTATTCACCTTTCTCCATTGAGAAAATTGGTCATTTAGCCCTACTTTCTGCTTTTTATCTTTTAATCAGTTTCTGATCCACAACAGTATACTGCCTCCTATCCCATGATTTTTAATTTTGCCAAGAATCTCTCATGAGTGCTCTTGTCAAAGGCTTTTTGTAAATCCAGATACACTATATCGACAGCCCCCCCCCCCCTTTGTCTACCTACTTTCCTTGGTTAAATCCATGTTGGCTTTCTCCCATTGAACCATGACTATCTACATGTTCAGTAATTTTATTCTTTATAATGGTTTCTACTATTTTGCCTGGTATTTACGTCAGGCTCACTGGTCTGTAGTTTCCCGGATCACCCCTGGAGCCCTTTTTAAAAACTGGCATTACATTGGCCATTCTCCAATCTGCAGGTATTACAGATGATTTTAATGATAGTTCACAGATTACTAATAGTAGGTCTGCAATCTCATATTTCAGTTCTTTCACTGAAAATAGTGTTGTGTTTGTAGGGGTATTTTTGTATTAGGAATGGGGTGGTAGTGAATGTCTGGGAGGGGTGTTTAAGTGGATGTAGAAATGTGGGGAATATTTGTCTGAAAAATACAGAATATACTGATTGTAGTAAATCACTAATGACAGAGGAAAATATTACAAACAGTTCACTCAAATATATCTCTGTCTTAACTCTGTTCTTCATACCTTTGATATATTCCAATACATCTTCAATGAAAGTTACTTCCAGTGATTTATTATTAACCTCCCTTTATTTCTTTAACATTTAAAATAATATATTATAATATCCACCATCCTTTCTACAAACCAGAGCTTATGGTGGCATGTAGTGAAAAATAAATCATATGTGGGAAAAGAGCTCATAAACATTGTCCAGTCTCAGTCACCCAATGTGTGACCAGAAACAATATGCCATCATTGCTTTGTTCCCCTTTATTTTAGCAAGTCCAAAGGCAACTAGAAGTCCCTATAAATGTATAAAAATGTCTTGAATGCAAACTTATCTTAATGAAAGACGTTTGAATCCTCCCTGTGAGCCACCTGCTGGAGTGGGTTGCTATACTTTATCTCATTCCATTCAATATGGGATCTTTTTATTCTTCTCTCACTCTCTGAAATGTTCATAATACATGACCATGGTTTCACCCTATGACAGATTTCTTCAGGGAATACCGGAAATAAATAACAAACATGTGACAAACCATACATAAATACTTATTATACCCGGGAGACCTCATCTTTGGTACTATCTCTAAGCAGCAATTATGTTCAAGCACTATGAAACGCCGCGCCTGCGCATTACAGATTAATTTAAATGCTCCCTCTCTCTCTCTCATGAATTATGGTGCTATCTCCAATTTCAAGACAGCAAATTTGGTAAATGTGCAATACAGTAGTTCCCGTATTTGGGGTCAGGACCCCAAATGGGGTTACATCATTAGTAGATGATGAGACAGAAACATAGCCATTTCCCCATCTCTCTTGGCTTTCACAGTGACCCATGCCAAGTCACCAGTCAGCATGTGGACTGTGAGCCAGTGAACATTCATAAGCCTGTGCTCTCTCCTGGGTAAGCTTCCTCTTATACTGGAACCCATGTTGAGTTCTGGGGTTTGTAAGCACACACTGCACGCTGAAACAAGGGATTCTGTGCTGACTGCTGCTGCTGTTGTCTCTACTGTTGCTGCTTTCTTCCTGCTTTAGATGAGTGTAGGGCAAGGAAGGAGGCTGGAGATCTGCCAGTTTGATTTCATCATCATCAGGAGTCACGTGAATTTTCAGTTGCGAAAATGGGCTCATACAGGATAAAAGTTTGAAAAGCACTGGTGTAATATGCCCACACACAATTGAAACGTCTTTATTTGTCCATCGTGGACTACATTTTTAACACAGGTTAAAATCTCAATCTGACTGCAACAATAGTGGAGTCATTTGTGCCATAGTGTGCCCTTGTTCTAAAATATATATTGATCCGATTTCAGGCAAGCCTTTCCTGTAGGACCCTGATCCTCCTTGTCTGATCTCCTAGCAATGCCCTCTGAACATCCTCTTTCAGGATACGTGGTAGCCCTTCCCTACATTTCTGACCCCTTGATATATTTAATTATTAATGGTGTTCTGGCTCAGTCAGCCAGAAAACCAAAAGCACGTAGTGATACAATGGCTTAGCCATCTAAAAACAGAAAACTGCCTTTGGACCGAGTATTTATACCAGTCAGTTTTCCTCCAATTTGAGGTTTCTTTCCACCATTACCTCACTGGTAAGGAGAGCCCTCCAAATTCTGGAAAGTACTGAGCAGCATAAAAGGTTAACTATAAATTGGTAGAGTCACAAGGGGTCTCTAGATGTGTATTGAAATATGGAAGTGGGTGAACATAGTGGGTGTGATGTATGTATATATGTATGGAGAACTGCACTGTGTGGGGTTGTGGGTAGGGTTGTGGGAAGGAGTATGTGCAGGTATGTGTTGAAGTGATGGGAACAATTGTGGGGTGTCTTGGGGAGTATGACTATTTTATGTATAGGGTATGGTATGGTATGTGAGTGTTATGTGTGTGTATGGTATGGTATGGTATGTGTTATGTGTGGGTATGGTATGTGAGGATTATGTGTATGTGTGGGGGGGATGCTTGGACCCAGTGTTTCTAGTTTTTGAACTTGCTTGAGATATTTATATTTTTTCCTGCGTACTAATTTGTAAACTTCCGTCCTTTTCTGGAGACTTGTGTTTTCAGACAGGCAGATGGATGGACATACATACAGAAGGATAGATGGATGGATAATGACCCCCTCTATAACATTCTTTCTAAATTCTAGAAGTATAAAAAAGAAAGGCAAACTGATGACTAGTATGAACTAAAGGGAAGGACGGGTTTAGTGAGGAGGCGAAGCAGACAAAAGTGGGTATCTTAAACAACTACTCACAGTAGGAGAGAGCAATGCCCAAAGGGAAAGGTACAGACATGAGATTCTGAAATAAACATTACTATTTAGTGAAGAGGAAGCATTCAAGGTGCTGGCACAACTGAAAGTAGACATGGATATGGAATGTGATAAAGTACATCCCATTAAAAATGAAGGATTTAAAGACCATGATTATTGCATCCTCTCACAATGCTTTTCTGTTTATTCCTTGAAATGGGAGAAGTTCCAAGCTAGTACAGATAATAGTACTGCTTTATCATAGCAGGAAACTACAAACCTGGGAGGTTGTCATTAGTAGTGAATAATATAATAGAAATATTTACTGAAACCAATGGATTACTGAATCCTACGCCATATGGTTTCATGAGATAAAGATCTTGCCAAATAAACTTGATTGATTTCTGTGATGAAGTGACCATAATAATAGATCAGGATTTGCAATTGATTTTATTTAAGTCTTTGCTATTGTTCCAGACAGAAGACTGATGAGCATGTTAGACAGCCTGGAGGTTTGAAGAAAAGATATAAACTGGGTGACAGTTGATTGAGAAAAAAGATTTAGAGTGGCAGTCAATGGTATTTACTCTCATGAGGGGAAAGTGACCAGTAGGATGCCACAGGGATCAGTGCTAGATCCACTCCCCTTCAGTGTCTTTATAAGTGACACTGGGGACAGGTAAAAAGGAAAAGTGGCCCTTTCTGCAGATACAGTAACAGTAACATTTGCAACTGAGTAGATTTGCCAGAGGAAGCAGTTAAAATAAAGGAACAGTCAAAGGTACAGCAATTATATTTCTTTATTTAAAAAGATGCAAAATCATGCATTTGAGATACAGAAATACAAGAGCCAAATAGCACTTTATAGGAAAAGAAACAGCAGCCATGAAACAGGACAGAAATCTGGGTGTTGTTCCTGCCAATGTGATAAAACAGGTGAGAAAGTTAATAGTATACTTTGTTAAATGCACCTAAGTTATTCATCTGCAGCAGGTGTTCATGGACAACAGCATATAAGAGATATTATTGACAAAGCTCTGCGCTGGAACCAGTTCCCAGTTTCTTCTAGAGGTTTTTGGAGCTGGCCCTGTGTACATGCACGCCTCTTCCCCACCCGCTGCCACCATACAGCATCTCTTCAGGTCTAGTTAGAAGCTGAAGCAAAATTCAATCCAAGGGAAGGTTGAAGTGTTCTGAAGACTCATCCTCCTATCAATGGAAAAACACCTGCTACACGTGAGTAACCTTATCCTGCTTGTCCATGGAGAAAATGATGTCCTCACATATGTTTTTGTTTTATAGAAGCTGCCTGAAAAGATAGAAAAGGGTCTAAGGGGGATGGAATTGGATTCTATTCTTCAAACAAACCAGCCAAATCTACTCTCAGGTTAGGAGTCCCTTTCCAAACAGCTCTGAAAATAGGAAGGTCTTTAGGTGTTTGCGGAAGGAGTGGAGGTCCGTAATATTTCTTATTGAATCTGGGAGTGTGTTCCAGAGGAAAGGTGCATATAGTCCGAAGGCTCTTCAGCATGTTTGTTGATTATACTTTGTTTTGGAATGGGGTATGGTAAGTTTGTTTGTTCTGGATAGCCTTCTAGGCCTGTCCGGATTAGGTGTAGGGAGTAGGGTGTGTAGGTAAGTAGTGAGCCAGCAATGGATGACTTTGAAGGTTAACAGGAGGGTTTTTTATTTTATTCTGCTGGGTAATGGAAGCCAATGTAGCTGCTTAAGAATTGGAGTGATGTTATCAAATTTTGATGGTCCTTGGAGGATGCGTGCGGTGGTGAGGAGAGCAGTTTGTAGTGGGGGATGGGATGATTGTGATAAGCCTTGGTAGATGGAGTTGCAGTAGTCGAGGTATGGTAGAATTAGAACTTGGGAGTGCTGAGCGGAAATCTGAAAGTTTGAGGATAGGACGGAGATGTTGCAGGGTTTTGAATTTGTAGTAAATTGCTTTGGCTGTTTTAATTATTTGTGATTTAAAAGAGAGGTGTTGGTCTAGGGCAGTGGTTCCCAACACAGGTCTCGGGGACCCCCAGGCCAGTCAGGTTTTCAGGATATCCACAATGAATATGCATGACATATTTCTGCATGCACTGCTTCCATTGTATGCAGATCTATCTCAAGCATATTCATTGTGGATACCCTGAAAACCTGACTGGCCTGGGTTTACCTGAGGACTGGGTTAGGAACCACTGGTCTAGAGTAATGCCAAGGGATTTTAGTTTTGATTTGTTATGTAGGTGGGGGGGGGGGGGGAGAATGTGGTGTCTCTTGTAATAAATAAGGCTTCAGTTTTCTTATAGTTGATTGTGAGGTTGTTGGTTGCTAAATAGTGGGAAACATCTGCAAAACATTCTTGGTGATGTAAATATGAGGGTTTTTTGGTGTGGAATAGTCAATAGAGCATAATGTCATCAGCATAGATGTGGAAGTTGATGTGTGATTTAATGATAGATCAGAGGGATTGAAGGTATAGGTTGAAGAGAAGCGTGGATAGGGTGGATTCTTGGTGAATGCTTTGCATTTGGCGGTACAGGTTGGAGGTATTTGTACCAAGGTTTATCTATTGGTATCTTTTGTATGGGTAGAAGCGGAACCATTGGAGCACTGTGTTGTGGATCCCAGTGGATTGAATATGCTGGAGGAGGATGTTGTGGTTGACAGTATCAAATGCACCTGAGATGTCTAGGAAGATTAGTAGAAAGCCTTGGATTGAGTCTTGTAGGTCTTTTATTAGGGTGTTGATGAGGGAGATCATCAGTGCTTCTACTCCATGCAGGGGGCGGAATCCATGTTGCCGGGGGTTGAGGAGAGAGTTTCTGTTAATGTGGTCTTGAAGTTGCTGCTGGATGGACTTCTCAATGATTTTTGCTAGGAAGGGGAGGCTGGCGATAAGTCTGTAGGAGGCAGGATCTGAGGGGTTGAGGTCATTTTTCTTTAGAATTGTGCTTATGGATGAGAGTTTGAGGCATTCAAACATTTGTCCTTGTTGGAGTGCAGATTGAGTGAGTTTAGTGAGTAAGGGACTGAGTTCTGCTTTTGCTGCTTTGATCCAGCTGACTGGGCATGGATCGAGAGGGGAAGTGGTTGTATTGAGCATTGATAGGATGGATTCAATGTTTTTTCTGCTGATGGTGTCAAAAGAGGACCCATGGGGTGCGGTATGAGGATTGAGTGGGGGGTTGTGGGTGGGATTAGGTTGGGGTGGAGTTGTTTGTAGTGTGTGGCTAGCTATTGAGGGGTTATGGTGAGATATGTGCTGGGGATGGTGGGAGGGCCTGAGTATTGTTTGACAAGGTCGAAGAGTTTCCTTGCGTGACTGATAGAATTGTTGATTAATTTGGAGTGGTATTCATGCTTAGTTTTGTCTGTTGCAGTACGGTAGTTGTTGAGCAGTTTCAAGCAGTTGCTACGGTCTTCTTTGAGGGAGGTCTTGCGCCATTTCCATTTGAGCATTCGTAGTTAAGTTTTCAGCTATTGGAGGTTGTGGGTGTACCATGGGGCTTTGGGGTATTTATTGGTTGATCAAGGTGGGTTGGTTGTTATGGCTACTGCTTTCCCAATGCTGTAATTACAGTTGGTTGTGAACATATTGGGCTCATTTGAATTGGTTTAAAGCTTTGGGATGATCTCTTCTAGAAAACTGTCTTTGTTGAATTGCTTGAAGTGCCATTGAGCTTGTTGGTATGAGGTGTGGGTTTTTGGGAATTGAAGGGCAGGGAGAAGCTAATTAGTCTGTAGTCTGACCAAGGTACTGGGTGGGTTTGTATTGAATGGGGGGACCTGTGTGTATTTGGAGATTGTTGATGAAGATTAGGTTGAGTATTGCCCTTGTAGTGTGTTGGGGACAGTATGATCTGGTTGAGGTCCATGCCTTCCAGGAACATGTCAGAATTTTTTGGTTGCACTGAGGGAAGGATGAAGTCTCCTAAAATTAGGAGGTCCTTGTTGGATTGGTGTTTACCAGCACTTTTTCCAGTATGTTGGATAGGTTGGATAGGTCAGTATGTTGGATAGGTCTGTGGTTGGCATGGTTGGTGTTCTGTAGGTGAGGAGGATCATTAGCTGATGGTTCGTTATGGTGAGGGAATCAGTTTCATTTGTGCTTTCAGTTGACTGAGATCGGAAGTAGAGGTTCGACTTGGCTATGAGCATTACTCCTCCACCTCTTCAATGGGACTATGGGTAGTGGAAGAGGGTGATTGGTCTGAGTTGGTTGAGGAAGAAGTTATCTGTGAGCCAGGTTTCTGTTATGCATAGGATGTCTAATTGGTAAGCTGTGAGTAGATCTGTTATGATAGGGATTTTGTTCCTTACTGAGCGTACATATGAGTGTTTGGGTAGGGGTATTGTGAGCTGAAGTGGAGTGGTGTGGTGGTTAGCAGTTGGTATGTTGATGATATGTTGGGTGATACATTGTCTGGTATGATTGTGTCGAGTGTTAGTTAAGTAGTGAGAGTAGGAGCAACTTGGAAAGTGGTAGGGTATAGGGTAGGTGAGAGTGTAATGTGCAGTAATGAGTAGGAGGAGGGCTAGCAGTATGTATAGCATTACATACAGTGAAAGCATGTTTGTTCTTCATCTATGAGGCATGTAGGGTTGGATTTCTTGTAAAAGATTTCTTGGATATTGGCAATGTGTGGACTCTGAGTGGATGAGTTAAAAACATTTGTTTGGCAAGTCTGAGATTACATAGAGTTAGATTCCAGGTTTTGGTTTGGATTGTGATTTTAGAGGTTTGGGGCAGTTCTTGCCCCAGTCCTCGCCTAAGGGCCCTTTGGCGTGGTCCTTAGGTGCAATCCCACCAGGAGTGGGCACACCCCGAGTGCGCTGTAGTTTAAATGTTCTTGCGGGCACAGGCGAATGATTTTTACAGCGGGGTGGAGCTTACCTCCACACTGTAATTGAATGGAGTCCTTTGTGCTGCTGATCCTTCTGGCGGTACATTGCAGGGCTGTGAGGAGGCGATTTCCAATAGAGAAGCAAAGTGTGCATATGTGTGAGAGAAAAATAAGAGTCCTTTTGTGGTGCCTCAGGTGTGCTGTGGTTTAAATGTTCTTGCGGATGCTGGTGAATGATGTGTACAGCAGGGCAGAGCTTACCTCCAAGCTGTACTTGGATGGAGTCTTTGTGTTGCTGATCCTTCTGGCGGTACGCTGAAGGGTTGTGAAAAGGTGATTTCTGACAGAGAAGTGAAGTGTGCATGTGTGTGAGAGAGAAAGTAAGAGTCCTTTTGCAGCACCTCGGGTGTAATGTGGTTTAAATGTTCTTGCGGACAGTGGCGAATGATGTGTACAGCGGGGCGGAGCTTATCTCCATGCTGTACTTGGATGGTTCCTCAGTTGTCCCTGAGTTTCAGGTGAGTTTTTGCTATGAGAAGTATTGGAGGATACACATATAGAAGACTCTCCCCTCATTTGATGAGGAAGGCATCTGAGGCTAGTTTGTTGTATGTCCCTATCCTGGAGCAGAATTGAGGTGCTTGCCTGTTCTGTGGAGTGGCAACAGATTTATTGAGGGTCCACTCATGAGTCTCGAACACATGACTTGATTTGTCTGCCACAACACTGTCTTCCCTAAGCAGGCCTGAGAGTCATTCCATGAAAGATGGCCTAGTTTCACATCCTGACAGTTTCCCAACATAGGACTTACTGTATGAACCTGTTCCTCCCTGCTTGTTGATGTAGCACATGGCTACTTGGTTATCTGTTTGAATCAATCACAATTTGATTAATTAGCTGATCTTTGAATGCCTTTAGAGCGTTTATGAATTTATTTATTTATTTAACCGAATTTATATACCGTCTTTCTACAAATCAAGACGGTTTACATAGAACATTTAATATAGAGTGTTTCCACTGTTTACATAGAACATAGAACCAAGTAAAAATGTATATAACATGTCTATAAATAACTAAACATAATGATAGAACTATTTACAAGATAAGTTACCGAGGTATCAGAGGCCGTTAAGTAGGTTTAGAGGTAGTAGGGACTAGGGGGAGGTAGATGAAATGAGAGACTAAAGTGGAAGGGAAAAATGTTCCTGAAAAAGGAAGGTTTTTAAGTTCTTTCGGAACTCAAGGTGAGTTCTAGAATTCCGCAGCTCATGAGGGAGGGAGTTCCATAGGGTAGGGGCGTAGAGGGAAAAGACCCTGTTACAGGTAAGTTGTTTACTATGTCTTATGGAAGCTGGGATAGAGATGAGGTTTTTGGTGATAGTACGGCGGGTTCTAGAACTAGAAGAGAGGGAAATGAGAGGGGAAAGGCATGGGGCTGATTCGTTGGAGATGATTTTATGTATAAGATTAAGCACTTTGAATTTAATCCTGCAGTAGATGGGGAGCCAGTGAAGGTCATATAGAACTGGTGTGATATGTGAACGCTTGGGAGTGCTGGTTATGAGTCGCGCTATCGTGTTCTGGGCAAGTTGGAGTGGTTGTAAAGTATGCTTAGGAAGGCCATGATAGATTAGGTTGCAGTAATCAAGAGAGGGGGTTGTGAGGGCTTGACAGATGGATCGAAAGGAAGTGGGGCCTAAGAGGAGTTTAAGATTCCGGAGGGTACGTAGCTTAGCATATATTGTATTAGTGGTTTTCTTTATTTGGTTAGTGAAGGAGAGGTTCTGATCGAGGATGATGCCAAGATACTTCACCTGGTTTTTTATGGTAAAAGTGAAATCAGCAATAGTGATAGTTGGAGGAGGGTTGTAAGAGGTAGCGGAGAACACTTGAAGTACTTCGGTCTTAGTTTGATTAATTAGAAGGTTATGCTGGGATAGCCATGATTTCAGTGCCAATAAGCAAGCGCTTAATTTTGAGAAGTCAGGGTTAGAGAGATTAAATGGGGTGAAGCACATCATGTCATCCGCATATAGTTGGTACTGAATGCCAAAGCTCTGAAAGATGTTGCAAACAGGTTGAAGGAAAATATTGAAAAGTAGAGCAGAGAGGCTAGATCCTTGAGGGACGCCTTGTTTTAGAGTAAAAGGGAGAGAGGTATCATCACCAATACGGACCTGTTGGGTTCTGTCATTTAAGTAAGATTGGAACCATTTTAGAGTTGTGCCTCTGAGCCCTATTTCATGGAGCCTGCATAGGAGTTGATGGTGAGGAAGAGAGTCAAAAGCGGCTGATAGGTCAAGGAAGATGAGTAGGCATCCTTGGGTAGGATTCTGAGTGTGCAAGTACAGGGAGTTTAGTAGGGAGGTAAGGATGGTTTCAACACCATGGTTCTTTTTAAAACCATGTTGGAAGAGGTCAAGGGGAGAGTGCTCATCAATATAGTTTTGAAGTTGGGTTTGAACAAGTTTCTCGGCTATTTTGGCAAGATAAGGTATGCTAGAAATAGGTCGGTAAGAGGTAGGGGAAGTGGGGTCAAGTTTTGTTCCTTTTGGTATTGGCCGGATAGTGGCGCACTTAAGGTGAGGTGGAACAAAACCAGTCTGAAGGGAGGTTTGTATAATAGGAAGGATGTAGGGGCTAAGGGAACCTCTAGTAGTCTTGATCCAAGGGATAGGACAGGGGTCAAGGACGGAGGTGGAAGTATTCAGGTCTTTTATAACATTGGAGATATTTTCTAGTGTAATGGGTTCAAATTCGTTCCAAGAGGTTAGGAGGGTAGGTTCTGGAGGTTGAGTGCTGTAGTCAGGTATAAAATAGGAGTTGTTATTTGGGGAGGGTGGGGGGAATTTAGAGGTAAGGTGGTTGGCAATAGTTTGTGCAGATATTTTGGGGTTTGGTCCTTGGGTGAAGGTTCATTTATTAAGGATTTCGCTATGGAGAAAAGTTCCCTAGGTTTATTGAGAGACCGTTGGATTATGTTTTCGTTGTATTCCCTCTTATGTTTAAAGGATTCAGAGCAGTAGTTTTGAAGTTTATTTATGTAGGCAGAGTGGGCATCGGGATTATGAGAGCGTCTCCAGATACGTTCTAAACGCCTAAGTTCTCTTTTAAGATTTTTTAGTTTCGTAGAGAACCAGGGTGCTCTATTGCGTTGCTTTTGAGAGGATTTTTTGGGTGGGAGGAGAGAGGCTGTAGAAAGGATATCATTCCATTTCAAGATGTGGGACTCTTGATCAAGTTCCATGTCCTTTAGAAGGTCGAGGGATGGGATTGTCTGTTCTAAGAAGGTGGGTGCATCGAATCGTCTAAATTTGCAAGTGTGTTGAGGGCGGGTAGGAGGTTGGGCTTTGTGAGTGGAATAGGGGAAGGAAAAGAGGATGAGGGCATGATCAGACCAAGGAATAGGTTGAATAGTGTGAAGGATTTGTTCAGCGAACGGAGCTTGTTGTGGAATGAATATTAAATCTAGAATGTTTCCTTTGGTATGTGTGGGATGATCTAGGATTTGGGTGAAGTGGAGGGCGTTCATGGCTTGGAGGAAGGTAGAAGATTGATTAGGGGTTATGTAGTGTAAATTTAAGTCACCTAATATTATGAGGGGGCGTAGGGCAGGTTGGGGGGAGCAGGCTGTGTCAAGAATTGAAGAGAGGTCAGATGAGACTGTTTGGGGTGCGCGGTATAGAAGATGTAAGGAGAGGGTGGAGTTAGAGACTGTTAAGGTATCCATGCCGGAAGCTGAGGTAGACTCAACTATAGAAAGCTGAAGGTTAGATCTGGCAATTACAGCTACACCTCCACCTCTGCCTTGTGTTCTATTACATGTATAGATTGAGAATGCATTAGGACATAGTTGGTTTATTAGAATTATGTCAGTGTCTTGGAACCAGGTTTCCGTGAGGCAAAGTATATCAAGGTCATAGTCAGTTATGAGGTCAGTGAGTAGGGGGATTTTATTTCTGGCTGAGCGATCATTGAGTAGGGCACATTTGAGGGGGGGGATAGGGGGTGTTAGAGGGAGTATTGGGTTTAAGATTGGGAATTATATTAATAGGAATAAGTTTGCAGGAGCGGTAATGGGGGTTATGAGAGGAATAGGGTAGAGGTGGTGAGATGTATAGGTGTCTGGGGGAGTGGATTATAGGGATAGGGATATTGTGAGTCAGAGAAAGTGCATGGGGGAGGGTGAGCAAAGTGAAGCAAAGGATGATGATGGTAAGCCTGAGGGCCAATGAGCAGGGGTTACGGGGGGCATTCTGGAAGGATGGACAGGATCTGGTTAAGGGGATGGTGGGAGGGAGGTGGGCAGTTGGAAATATATCGGTTCAGGAGAGTGAGGGTGAACAGTGATTGTTACAGAGAGTTGGATACTATTATATTAGCAGAGTTGATTAAACATTGGATTGAAGTGATAGGGTTGACAACTGTTACTTAATGGTCAAAGAGCACAGAGCCAAATGTAACAACAAGTTGGGGTTGAAACAAATGTAGCATTTATGTTACCAATTAGCTGGAGAATACAGAGTATAAACAGTGAAAAAAGGGGGATGCTTACAGTTGAAGCTGGAGAGGGTTCTAATAGGGTTAAGACATGGAGCTGCTCTGGTTAGAAGAGGCAGATGGAACACAATCTTCTTGTAATGCGTTCCACGCCAAAGGGCCCTCTGGCGTGGGCACGCCTTTAGCGTGCTGCTGCTTTTGTAGCTCAGTTCTGGTCCCCGATTGGGCTGGGGGAGGTGCGGGAGGAGCAAGTGTGCTCTGCCCTCGGTGTTTGCTGGATCGCTGGAGGCTGATGTAGAGAGGGACTCCCGGCAGCGTGCTGCTGCTTTTGCAGCTCAGTTCTGGTCCCCGATTGGGCTGGGGGAGGTGCGGGAGGAGCAAGTGTGCTCTGCCCTCGGTGTTTGCTGGATCACTGGAGGCTGATGTAGAGAGGGACTCCCGGCAGCATGCTGCTGCTTTTGTAGCTCAGTTCTGGTCCCCGATTGGGCTGGGGGAGGTGCGGGAGGAGCAAGTGTGCTCTGCCCTCGGTGTTTGCTGGATCGCTGGAGGCTGATGTAGAGAGGGACTCCCGGCAGCATGCTGCTGCTTTTGTAGCTCAGTTCTATTTATACTTACTCTTTATAAATACTCTCTTCAACTGTCACGCACAAACCTGCTCCTGGCTGATCTCTGAAGTCAAGCAAGTTTGTGCCTGACTAGTACTTGGATGGGAGACCACCTTGGAATATCAGGGGCTGTAAATTCACTGCACAGAAGAAAGGCCTAACAATCTACTTCCAGTCACACTTTGCCGAGAAAACCAAGGGGCTGGGTCACCAGGAGTCAGCATTGGCTCTATGGCATACATTTATTGCCAGGAATTTGATCTGAAGACTCTTCTGGGTGGCCATACACCCTGAATGTGGAGTCCATTTACATGAGCTCCTCAGCCCAGTTTGGATGCACCAGTCATAAGTACTTTTGATAAAGAGGAATTTGGAAGGGAATACCTTTGATCAGATTGGAATGGACCATATACCGGATCGAGTCCTGGAGCGAAATTGTGATAGAAGTGACATCTCGGAGGCTATATTCACTGCGTGCTCAAGGTCAACTGAGCTTGTCTTATCCTGATATGTGCCAAGGGTGTTACATGGATGGCTAAAGCCAGGTGGCCTAATATTCTCAACCTCTTTTTTGCTGATGTCTGTTTCTTGTGCTCCTATGAATTCCAATTGACATGATGGGACCAGATTGGATCTGGGGTGATTTATGACAACCTCTAGCAACACCAATACCTGAATGGTAATGTGAATGGATTCTTGAGCCCCTTTCCGAGATGTGCTCTTGACCAGTCAATCAGCCAGACAAGGAAACACATGCACAACCAGCCTATAAAGAAACACTGCAACAACTATAAGACACTTTGTGAAAACATGAGGAATTGAAGCAAGGCCAAAAGGCAGTTCACGATACTGGTAATGGTGTTTCCCTATGATGAATCACAGATACCTCTTGTGATAGGGATATGCATGTGGGTAGAGGCATGCTTTAATTCCAGAGAACATAACCAATCACCCTTTTGAAGGTAGGTCAAGAGGGTGCCAAGGAAAACCATTTGAACCTCTCTTGAATTAGGAATTTGTTCAGGTCTAGGATGGAACAGAATCCTTGTCTTTTTTGAGTCCATGAAATACCGGGATTAAAATCCCTGCCCCTCTTGCCTGGTGCAGTCGGCTCAATAGCATTTGCCTGGAGAAAGGCAGAAAGCTTCTGTTTAAGTATTTCTTGGTGCAGAGACAGGTATTGGAAGGAACTCTCAAGAGAACAATTTGACAGAAGTTTGAATAGGCGCAATCAGTACCCGAACTGAATAATCTTTAAGACTCAGCTGTCGGTGGTGATTAGGGGCCAGGAGACTGCAAAATACCAGAACCACCCTCCAACAAGCAAGTTGCCCGGAACTAGTACTGGAGTCTCAGTTATTTTATTGAGGAGCCACTGAAACCCCTGTCCCAGGTTTTGGCTGGGATGCTCACTGGGACTTTTGGATCCTCTGTTGATGGGGATGAGAGCAAGGACCCTGTTTAGTATGGGCTGAGTGGCAGGCTGTAGGATATCTATGCCTTTAAGAGTACTAGGCCCTCCTTTGATCTCTGCCAGAATATCTCCTAGATGATTAGGAGGGTCGGTTGGACATAAACCTGAAGTAGATCTTAAGTGTGTCACTATGCTGCTTGATAAAAGAGGCAGCCTACTGCATTTTATCGTCAAAGGGATTCTCTCCAAGGCACACTCATTAGTGAGTTTTTCCTCCATATTGTACTGGCAGTCTAAGGTCCAAATACATGACAGTCTCTGGGTGCCAATACCCATAGAGAAGGCTTAATGTCATATCAAAAATATCAGAAGTTGATTGGACTATGTACTTTCTACACTTCTTCCCTTTGCTTACCAGGGAATGGAGTTGCTCGGCCTTCTCTGGAGGGAGAGTGTAGAGCAAATTCCTTCATGCTGCAAATGATATTCTGCATCTACATACCCATGAAGAGCTGTTAGGATGCTATGTGGGAAGTGAGCATAGTGTTCTGAAACCCTGAATAGTAGAGTTTTCAACTTCTTGCGGAAGTCACCTGTGTGTTTGATGGATATTATTTGGAATGGTAGGGAATTCTAAAGTGATGGGGCATATAGGGAGAATGCTCTGCTGTTTGCCCTTTGGCTACTCGTGGGTTTATCAGGTGGTATATCCAGCAGGTTGAGTGTATTTTGTCTCCTGGGCCTGCTGTTGGTGGATTTTACTATTAAGGATATAAGACTGGATGCTGATAGATTATTTATAATCTTGTGAGTACTGAGAATAACTTTATAGTTTATTCTGCATATAATAGGTAGCCAGTTTGAGGAGTGGGGTGATATGGGTTTGATGAGATCTTCCTAGTATAATCTTGCTATGGTGTTTTGGGCCAATTGCATTGAATATAGTGTGTTCTTGGGAAGACCATGGTAGATTGTGTTGCAGTAATAGAATATGGGGGTGATGATAGCTTGGCACATTGTGTGGAAATCCATAGGGGTTAGGAGCGTGCATATATATCTATATCCCTTTGTTCAGCATTCCTGCCCTTCTCCTTATTTCCTCCCATGTCTAGCATCTCCACTCTCTCCCTATATTCTATAAAGTTCAGTTTCTTCAATCTGTAGCACTATGCCCTTTCCTGTGTCCAGCATCTCCCCACTTGTCTCACCCCTTCCTGTATCCAGCATCTTCCCTCCACCTCCCTATGATCCTCTCCAATTCCAGCAGCTCATCTCCACCTCCCTATCCCACCTCCCCCATGTTTGGCATCATTCTCTTCTCCATCTCCAACCCCCCCTTCATGTCATCCTCGTGTCTAGCATCTCTTTTCCATCTTCCTATTGCCCCTTCCCCTGTGTCCAGCATCCCCTTCCTTCTCCCTATGACCTCTCTCGTGCCCAATATCTCCCCTCCTCCATATTCCCCCTCCCATGTGTCTAGTAGCTCCAGTATCTTTTCCCTTCCCCTGACATATGGTTCTGTGTGTCCCTTCTAACCCAACCCAGTTCCTGTGCAGCACTTCCCTCCATCTGGATGTTGCTCTGTTGCTTTAATTTATGTCTGCAGCCAGGGTGGGCATCCTCCTGGGGTTCGACTGTTGCTGAAGGCCACTGCATGGATTCCTCTGACCTGGCTCATTCAGCCTCTTTGCATCGGGCACCGGCTCCTCCTCCTCTTGTGGGGCTGCTGTGCCTGGGCCAAGGGCGCTAAGGACACCAAGTGCTGCCATGGCCAGGCCTCTGCCACTCTGCCCTTTCCCAGCCAAATCCTGCAGGAGGAGCTGCTGCTCTGGACCTACAAAAGAGGCTCCACTCTGTGTGCTGTTAGTGTTGTTGCAGCATACCTGCTGAAGCCGACTATATGCAGCAGTGGAGGTGGAGGTAGCTGGAGGAAACAGGGATCATCGGAATCTTTTCCACTCTGTTTGCAGGTGGTGCATGGCTTGTAGTGACGTTGTGCCTTGCTTGGACAACATGCCAGCACGTGCTTACAGCCAGCCCTGTCTGTAGGTGAATCCCTCACTGCCCTAATTAATGGAAAGTAGGTTGAAGTATATATCTTATCTCCCCAAATATGGAACTACCTGTGCAGTGATCTGTCACTATCTCTTCCAGCCACTGGATTGCCTTCAATTCAATTTCAGATTGCTTTCTCTATGAGGTTCTCACATCTTTATCATCGGCTACTTCTAACTTTGATTTTATTCAATCATTTTTATTTAAGAAACCAAGCCTTGGCCTCTACCCATCAATGTTTGATCTCATCAGTCAGAGTCTGCTTGAAGGTAACTTCATACAATGTTGGAAAGGAGCCAAAATTTGCCCATTCTTAAAAAAGCCCTTCCTTGATCCTCTTGTTTTATCAAATTATTGCTCAATCATTAACACCCCATTTATCTCTAAAATTCTTGAAAAAGTTGTCCTCTTTCAAATGTGCTCTTTTCAAAACCAAAACCTGCCTAACTGCATTCAATAGTGAGATCAGACTACAGTTCAACTCAGGTAAAATTGTAATTATCCATTCACTAGATCTATCTTCAGCTTTCGATTTGATAGATCATTATTTTCTCATTGCTTATCTAGCCAAATATGGTTTTGCAGATGTCATCTTAAAGCTGGTTTTCATCATGTTTAAGATAGAATGTACATGGTTATCACTAACACTTTATCTTCAGGTACAGAGTCCCACAGGGCTCCATCCTGACCCCAGTCTTGGTTAATCTATTTCTCTCTCCACTTCTCTGGGCATTAGCTATTCTTTGATGATAATATCCAACTACTTTACTATTTAAATGCACATGCATAAATCTTTTCCCATTTAAACACTGCCTATCATTAGTAGCCAATTGGTTTTCAAGGAATCACTTGAAATTAAACTTTCAGAAGTATCAAGACTACACATTTTGGATGGTAGGCCAGTCCCACTTTTATCAACTCTTAAAATTTTAGGGATCATTTTTGACCATTTATTTATTTAACAGTTTTTATATACCGTCTTTCTACAAGTCAAGACAGTTCACATGAAACATTATAATACAGTATATTACAACTGTTTACAAGGAACAAGGAAAACAATATAAGTAATATACCTAGGTAACAAGTAACAATTAACAATGTAACAGATAATAGGTACGACTGTGGCAGTAGAACTGACTACCATGATCGGAGATCGAGATCAAAGGTTAACTTTTTACATTAGATAAATATGCCTACAGTTAATTTTGTAAAGATTTGGGGGCAACTTGGGTAGAGAGGTAGATCATGAAGGTTAGGAGCTAGGGTGGGAGGGAAAAATACTCTAGGAAGAGGTGTGTTTTTAGTTTCCTGCGGAATTCAAGGTGGCTCTCACAGTTGCACAGTTCGGGAGGGAGGGTGTTCCATAAGGATGGGGCGTAGAGGGAGAAGGCCCTATTGCTAGTAAATTGTTTACAGTACCTTTTGGCTGTTGGTATGGATAGCAGGTTTTTGGTAGAGGTACGATGTGTTCTTGTGTTACTAGGAAAGGTAAGGAGTGAAGTGAGGCAGGGTGCTGATTCATTTACAATTATTTTATGAATAAGAGTAAGGACCTTAAATTTAGCTCTGTGTTGTATGGGGAGCCAGTGAAGGTTGTGGAGGACAGGTGTGATATGAGCACGTCTGGGCTTGTTGGTTATGAGTCTAGCTACCGTATTCTGGGCTATTTGGAGTGGTTGGATTGTATTTTTGGGGAGACCATGGTAGATTAGGTTGCAATAGTCGAGTGAAGGGGTTGTAAGGGACTGACAGACAGTGCGAAAGGAGTTAGGGTTTAAGAGGGGTTTAAGATTCCGGAGGGTGCGTAATTTTGCATAGATTGTATTGGTGGATCTTTTTATATGTTCAGTGAAGGAGAGGTTCTGGTCAATGATAATTCCAAGATATTTTACTTGGTTTTTTATAAGTGGGAGATCAGCAATGGTGAGAGTTGGAGGAGGGGAGTATATAAGGTTAGAAAATACTTGCAGTACCTCTGTTTTGGATTGGTTCATTAGTAGATTGTGTTGGGAAAGCCAGGATTTGAGGCAAGTTAGACATTCATTGATTTTGGAGAAGTTGGGTTTGGAGAGGTTAAAAGGGGTGAAACACATCATGTCATCAGCATATATTTAGTACTGTATGCCATGTTCTTGAAATATTTTGCAAGCAGGTTGAAGGAAGATGTTGAAAAGTAAGGTGGATAGGCTAGATCCTTGAGGTACTCCTTGTTTTAGTATAAATGGGAGGGAGGTGTCATTTCCAAGACGGACCTGTTGAGATCTGGAGTTCAGATAGGATTGGAACCATTTGAGTGTAGTGCCTCTAAGACCTATTTCATGAAGTCTGGTTAGGAGTTGATTATGAGGAAGAGAGTCAAATGCGGCAGATAGGTCAAGGAAAATGAGTAAACGTCCTTGAGTAGGGTTTTGGGTATGTAAGTATAAGGAGTCTAGTAGGGAAGTAAGTAGTGTTTCAACTCCATGATTTCTTTTATTTATTTATTTATTTATTTATTACAGGCTCTTATATACCGCTCTATTCAGCATCAGCGCGGTTCACAATATAACAGACCAGAACAACAAACTGTTTGGTTTTACAGAGAACAGGTCAGAGAACTTGGATAAAACATGGGGAAGTCATGTTGGTATAAGTCGAGGGGGGAGTGATCATCAATGTGGCACTGAAGTTGGGTTTGGACTATTTTTTCAGTAATCTTTGCCAGGAAAGGGATACTGGAGATGGGTCTGTAAGAGGAAGTGGAGGTAGGGTCAAGTTTTGTCCCTTTTATGATTGGGCGGATAGAAGCACATTTAAGGAGGGGTGGAACAGAGCCTGATTTAAGGGAGGTTTGTATTATGTTTAGAATATAGGGGCTAAGGGTACTACTAGTGGTTTTGATCCAATGGGCTGGGCAAGAGTCTAGGGCTGAGATTGAGGTGTTCAGACCTTTTATGACATCAGTTACATTATCTAATGTAATAGTGTGAAACTCATTCCATGTGTTTAGCCAGGATGAGTTGAGAGGTTGAGTAAAGTAATCTATGGTTGGTTGGGGGGTTATATGTTGACAATGAAGGGAGGCATTTGGAAGACAGATGGTCAGCTATAGCTCGTGCCATTATTTTTGGCGGTTGGTCATGTTGAAGGGGTTCATTTATTAGAGGTTTGGCAATGGAGAAAAGCTCTCTAGGTTTATTAAGGGCACGTTTGATAATGTTTTCATTATTTTGTCTTTTATGATTGAGTGTTTCTGAACAGTATGTTTGAAGTTTAGTAGTGTAGGCTATATGTAAGTTGGGGTCTTGGGTGTGTCTCCATTTGCGTTCTAGACGTCTAAGCTCCCTTTTAAGGGTTTTGAGGTTTGTGGAGAACCAGGGGGGTTTTCTGCGGTGTTTATGAGGATGATGTATTGGTGGGAGTAGGGAGGCAGTGGATAGGATTTCATTCCATTTAGAGATGATGGGGTCAAGCTCTAGGTTGCTGTTTTTTAGTAGGTCAAGTGAAGGGATAGTTTGTTCCAAGAAGTTGGCTGCATTGAAAGGTTTGAATTTGCGATTGTACTGGAGATGGGTAGGAGGTTGATGTCTGAGGGAGGAGTATGGAAGGGAGAAAAAGATGATGGCATGGTCAGACCATGGTATTGGGTGGATAGAGTGTTGGACCTGGTCATGGAGGCGAGGGTGATGGGGGATAAATATTAGGTCAAGGATGTTTCCTTTAGTATGAGTAGGGTGGTGTAATATTTGAGTGAATTGAAGTGTATTCATTGCTTGGAGGAAGGAGGAGGAATGTGTAGGGGGTGTGGAGTGCAAGTTTAGATCTCCTAGGATTACTAGGGGGTGTGAGTGGGATTGGGGGGAGCAGGCTGTGTCTAGGATAGAGGAGAGGTCAGAGGAGTCTATCTGTGGAGCTCAGTAAATAAGGTGCAGGGATAGCATGGAGTTAGAGACCGTGATAGATTCCATGCCTGATGTGGAAGTAGATTCTATAGTGGAGAGTTGTAAGTTGGATCTGGATATTATAGCTACACCTCCGCCTCTTCCATGCGATCTATTACATATGTTAATGGAATATGTATCAGGGCATATCTGGTTTAAAAGGACCATGTCAGAGTGTTGGAACCAGGTTTTGGTGAGGCAAAGTATATCTAGGTTATTGTCAATAATGAGGTCAGCAAGTAAGGGGATTTTATTTCTGGCAGAACGCGCATTGAGTAGGGTGCATTTGAGGGGGGGATGGGTGTTGTCAGTGGGAGTATGGGGTTTAAGGTTGGGGTTTAGTATGATTGGTTTAAGTTTGCATGTACGGCGGTGTGGGTTATGGTGGACATAGTGGGGAAGTGGTTGGGTGGGTGGGCGCCTTGAAGAGTATATTATTGGTATGGGGATGCTGGCGGTTAACGTGAGGACATTAGGGATTGTAAGCAAAAGTAGGTAAAGTGAGGTGAGGGTAAGCCATAGTGTGAATAAGTATGATTTACGAGTAGTCATTTTTGGGGTTGATGAGGGTGGTGGGGGATGCGTGCTAGTAGAGAGGAGCAGGGGCAGTGGATATTTTGAATTTTTTGTAGTTGAGAGAAGATGTGCAGTCACAGGGGTTGGTATATTTTTCAGTGTTTTAGGGTCTACTGTAGTGGTGCTTAGTTGAAGAGATGAATGCCAAATAGTTTGTAGTATAGATAAATTCAATAAGCAGAAGCTAGGTACATTGTAGAATAGAGTGATACAATAATTGCAAGCTAGGAACTTTGTAACATAGACACATTACATTACAAGTATGTTAGATACTTGTAGCATAGATGAATACAGTGATGGGTGGTAGCTATTTTGTAGCACAGATGAATTGCAGAGGTTATGTTTAGAATTTTATAAAAAAGGTGATTAACAACAATTGAAAATAGGGTACCTTGTAAATCAAGTTGTAGGTAAGAATAGTGTATGTATAAGTTGTAATAGGTAATCAAATATCTTGTAGTTCACTACAAAACAGTGCAGGGTTAAGTACTTAGAATATGAGGGAAGAAGAATACAATAATTCAGAATTTAAATAGCAAATCTTACTGGAGACAAAAGGTTGAGGTTGCTTACGTTTGTAGCTAGAGGAAGTTCATACAGTAGTAGAAGCTTGTGTTGTAGTAGTAGAGCAGGTGAGTCTACATGCGGAGAGCTGGGTAGATTAGCTTGAGCGTGTATTGTATAGTTAGTTGTTGCTCGTTGCTGCGGGAATCAGCTTCCGGTGTGGCCTCCGCCTAAGGGCCACGCCAAAGGGCCCTCTGGCGAGGCCCTCAGGCGCAGGCGCCTGATCAGCGCTCCTTTTAAGCAGGCTCAGGCTGACCCGATTGGTCAGCATGTGTGTCATGGGTGGCCCGATGCTCCGGCGGCTCAATCCTCGGACTGAGGAGAGCAGATGGTCGCCCAGAGTGAAAAACGGAGAAGAGGATGATGCGCCGGATCAGCGCTCCTTTTAAGCAGGCTCAGGCTGACCCAATTGGTCAGCACGTGTGTCATGGGTGGCCCGATGCTCCGGCGGCTCAATCCTCAGACTGAGGAGAGCAGATGGTTGCCCGGAGTGAAGAACAGAGAAAAGGATGATGCGCCTGATCAGCGCTCTTTTTAAGCAGGCTTAGGCTGACCTGATTGGTCAGCACATGTGTCGTGGGTGGCCCGATGCTCCGGCGGCTCAATCCTCGGACTGAGGAGAGCAGATGGTCGCCCGGAGTGAAGAACGGAGAAGAGGATGATGCGCCTGATCAGCGCTCCTTTTAAGCATGCTCAGGCTGACCCGATTGGTCAGCACGTGTGTCATGGGTGGCCCGATGCTCCGGCGGCTCAATCTTCGGACTGAGGAGAGCAGATGGTAGCCCGGAGTGAAGAACGGAGAAGAGGATGATGCGCCTGATCAGCGCTCCTTTTAAGCAGGCTCAGGCTGACCCAATTGGTCAGCACGTGTGTCGTGGGTGGCCCGATGCTCTGGCGGCTCAATCCTCAGACTGAGGAGATCAGATGGTCGCCTGGAGTGAAGAACGGAGAAGACCATATCCTTTCTTTTGACCCCTACCTCTGTCACTAAATCTTGCTTTTTTGTTATTCATCAAATTTGTTAAATTAAAACCTACCTAGGCAAAGATTCCATCCTTAAATCAGTCCATGCTCTAATCATTAATCACCTGGATCACTGCAATGCCCTATATAATAGAGTCCGCAAAATAGCTCTTTATCGTTTGCAACTGATCTTGAACATCGCGATCAAATTAGCTAAACTTACAGACCACGTTACCCCACTCTTAGTAAATAATCAATGGTTATCTTTACCCTATTGAGTAATCTCTCCAGCAATCCAGACTAGGATTTCCGCCTGCCTTTCTGACATCGCTGCCTGGATGTCTCACTGCCACCTGAAACTGAACATATCCAAGACCGAACTCCTTATCTTTCCACCCATAACCTCCCCTCTTCCTCCCCTCTCTGTCTCTGTGGATAACGCTATTATCCTCCCTGTTTCCTCGGCCCGCAATCTGGGGGTTATCTTTGACTCCTCTCTCTCCTTCTCCACTCATATCCAACTCGTAGCCAAGATCTGCCATTTCTTTCTCTACAATATTAGTAAAATCCACCCCTTCCTTTCTGTACACACTACTAAAATGCTTATCCACTCTTTAATCACCTCTAGTCTTGACTACTGCAACCTACTCCTTGCTGGTCTCCCTCTGAATCATCTATTTTCCCTTCAATCTATTCAACATTCTGCTGTGCGACTAATTTTCCGCCAACCTCGCCATACCCACATAACTCCTCTTCTCAAGTCACTTCACTGGCTCCCTACCAGTTTCTGCATCCAGTTCAAACTACTCCTCCTGACCTATAAATGCATTCACTCCACGGCTCCTCAATACCTTTCATCGCTTATCTCTCCTTACAATGCCTCTCGGGAACTTCACTCTTCTAACAAACTACTTCTATCTACGGCCTCCACTCGTACTGCTAACTCCAGAGTTCACTCCTTTCACCTTGCTGCACCTTACGCCTGGAACAGGCTACCTTTGTCTGTATGCCAGGCACCCTCCCTGGCCCTCTTCAAATCCAGGCTGAAAACCCAATTCTTCACTGTTGCATTCAGATCCTGACTTCTGTGTTTTGTCTTGAGTAGATTGTAAGCTCTGACGAGCAGGGACTGTCTCTTACATGTCTGTACAGCACTGTGTATGACTAGTAGCACTATATAAATGCTCAATAGATAGATAGATAGAATACTCAAGACCCTATTACACACTTATATGACTATGTGCTGAAGGCAATCACTGCAACTTTTTGTATTGATATTGCATGCGCCCAATGATATTGATTCAAATGATAGATGTCCAGTGGTCCAAACTCCATCCTATGCCATACAAAAATTCACCTGTGCCACAGCCTTTCATTTATTAGCCCCCTCATCTGCAACTCCTTACCTAAATACCTCTGGCTTGAAACCTTCCTTCCTACATTCAAGTCAGGTTTCAAAGTGTTTTGCTTTGAAAACACTTTCAAGCCATGAGCCATTGAGCCCCTGATATGGGAACGGCATCAGGGCACCCCAGTTCCTCTTTCCCTTATTTTTTTTTCTTTTCTCCTTTTTGGAGCATTTTTAAACTTCCTATTTAAATGTAAGCTGCAGTGTTATGCTGCCTTGAAAGCAGTATATAAAGGCTCGCAACAAACACTATCATTAAAATCATCTCTAATACCTGAAGATTGGAGGATCGCCAATGTAACACCAATTTTTAAAAAGGGTTCCAGGGGTGATCTGGGAAACTACAGACCAGTGAGCCTGACGTCAGTACCGGGAAAAATGGTAGAAACCATCATAAAGAATAAAATTACTCAGCATGTAGATTGTCATGACCTAATGGGAGACAGCCAACATGGCTTTAGACAAGGAAGATCTTGTCTTACTAATCTGTTATGTTTCTTTGAAGGAGTGAATAATCAGGTGGACAAAGGTGAGTCGGTTGATATTGTGTATCTGGACTTTCAGAAAGCCTTTGACAAGGTCCCTCATTCAGAGACTTTTGGCAAAACTAAAGAGTCATGGGATAGGAGGCAGTGTACTATTGTGGATCAGGAACTGGTTAAAAGATAGAAAGCAGAGGGTAGGGCTAAATGGCCAATTTTCCCAATGGAGAAAGGTGAATAGTGGTGTACCCCCGGGATCTGTGCTGGGTCCGCTGCTTTTTGACATATTCATAAATGACCTGGAAAGTGGAATAACGAGTGAGGTTATCAAATTTGCAGATGACACACAAAACTATTTAAAGTTGTTAAAACCCAAGAGGATTGTGGAAAATTGCAAGAGGATCTTGATAAATTGGAAGACTGGGCATCAAAATGGCAGATGAAATTTAATGTGGACAAGTGCAAGGTTATGCACCTAGGGAAGAACAACCCAAACTATGGTTACATGATGCAAGGTTCCACATTAGGAACCACCACCCAGGAAAAAGATTTAGGCGTCATTGTAGATACCATGTTAAAAACCCTCGGCCCAGTGTGCAGCGGCGGCCAAGAGAGCAAATAGAATGCTAGGTATGATAAGGAAAGGAATGGAAAATAAAACAAAAGATATTATAATGCCTCTATATCGTTCCATGGTGAGACCGCACCTTGAATATTGTGTGCAATTCTGGTCGCCATATCTTAAAAAGGATATAGCGATTTTAGAAAAGGTTCAGAGAAGAGCCACCAAAATGGTAAAGGGGATGGAAGGATACTCCTATGAAGAAAGGCTAAAAAGGTTGGGGCTCTTTAACCTGGAAAAGAGACGGCTGAGGGGAGATATCATAGAAGTCTATAAATTAATGAACCGGTTGGAACGGGTAAACGTAGATCGATTGTTTACCTTATCAGAATATAGAAAGACTAGGGGACATGCAATGAAGCTACAGGGTAAACTATTTAAGACTAATAAAAGAAAATATTTTTTCACTCAACGTGTAATCAAACTCTGGAATTTGTTACCGGAGGATGTAGTAAAGGTTGTTAGTGTAGCTGGGTTTATATAGGTTTGGACAAGTTCCTGGAGGAAAGGTCCATAAACCATTATTAAGAAGGGACCCAGGATATCAATGCTTGAACCAATACAAGCATTGTGTAACCTGTGTCCCTTGGGGAAACTGCTAGGTACGTATGACCTAGATTGGCCACTGTTGGAAACAGAATACTGGGCTTGATGGACCTTGGTCTGACCCATTATGGCATATCTTATGTTCTTATGTTCAGATACAAACATAAACAATTTAATCATTGTTTATTGTTTTCTTTTATATACCACCTTACATCAACACATCAAAGAGGTTCACAAACTATAGAAAAAAAAGTAAGTCATACTGCATACATCAATACAGTCAAGAAAGAGAACAATCAACATCCAATACTCCTGAGTCAGAGAGAAGGAAGGAAGGGAAAAGAAACATGAAATTCATACATGGTGTGAATCACCAGCTGTACTTCCACTGTCCCTGCACTTCAGCCCCCAAACACTAGAGCGAAAAAATAAGTTTTCAAACCCATTTTAAACCGTTTAAGGAGCCAAATAGTAAAAGGCCCCCAACATGTACTCTCTCACCAAGCTTCTGTCATTGGAGAAAGCGTTTTGCCTGGAGTACAAGAGACCAATACTTCTGCCACGTTAAGATGGGCCCTCTTCTTTATTGTCTTCTTCTGCTAGCTGGGATACTTTCCCTGTGATTTCACCAGATGACATTCTGGATAATGTCTAAGAGGTGTACTTATTGCCCACTGGATGTGATTTCAATTGCTTCAGTTAGACTGGTTAAGATATTGGTGCTGTTTATTTTTATTTTATCCTGTTGCTATAAAGGGATGCACTGCGTCTGTCCCATGAATTCAAAATGGCATGGGACAGACAGAGTGGATCCCTTTATAGCAACAGGATAAAATAAAAATAAACGTAACTATCTCTTATATCTCAACAAATAGGGGTGACCTACACAGAGCGGTGGATATACCCCTAAACAAAGGCACGGGGAGGGGCGACCTGCACGGAACAGCAAGTGCACCTACTCTTGCCGCCTTGCTGGGCAGACTAGATGGACCATACTGGTTTTTATCTGCCATCATATACTATGTTACTATGCTTTTTGCATGAAGTTGTTCAGGCCTCTCTATGCAAAAGGTTCACTGTTATCATGTCTTAAGTGAGCCTCAGTATGTCCAGCACTAAAGGACAAGTCTGCAGATCATAATGATCCCAGTAATTACAGGCTTAGTTCTGCCTTATCATTTTTGGCCAAGTTAAATGAGCAGATATTTTGTCATTTCCTCAAGAACTACTTGGAGAGGTACCGTATTTTGGATACTTGGCAGCATGGTTTCAGGTCTGGCTTCAGCCCTGAGACCCTTCTTGCTTCACTCATTGATGAAATATTATATAGATTGATGACAAGAATAAAGGATATTTAAAGATTTTTATTGACCTGAAAGCATAGTAACTCACCTGTAATAGGTGTTCTCCAGGGACAGCAGGAATCAGTCTTCACATATGGGCGATGTCAGCGCTGACAGAGCCCTCGAGGAAATTTCCCATCAGCCCCTGCGGGCTTAACAGAGACGCGAGGAGACGCTCTCCCTTCGCGTCTCTCACAGCCTGCAGCCTGCATGGAGAGAGGGAGGGAGAACCGAACCGACCCGAACCGACGGCTTCAGCTTGTAGACGGGGCCCCCGCGGGTCAGTCCGTGCTGCCGCGGCAGCAGAGGGGGCCCCGCGGCGGCAGCCACCAGGTTTTTTTTTAAAATTAAATTTTACTTTAGGCCGGGGGGGGGGGGTAGGACTGGTAATGGGCTATGGGGGGGGGGGGGGGGCTGGAAATGGGCTGGGGGGGGGAGGGGTGGTAATGGGCTATGGGGGGGGGTAGGACTGGTAATGGGCTATTGGGGTGCTGGGGCTGGAAATGGGCTGGGCTGGGGGGGGGTAAAGGCTAGAGGTGGGCTGATGGGGTTAGGACTGGTAATGGACTGTGGGCTGTAGGGGGAGCTTAGAACTGGCAATGGGCTTTGGGGGGGGTTAAGACTGGTAATGGGCTGTGGGCTGATGGGGGCTGTCTGGTAATGGGCTATGGGGGGGGCTAGGACTGGAAATGGGCTGGGGGGTTAAGACTGGAGGTGGGCTGATGGGGTTAGGACTGGTAATGGGCTGTTGAGGGGGGTTAGAACTGGTAATGGGCTTTGGGGGGGGTTAAGACAGGTAATGGTCTGTGTGCTGATGGGGGTTGTATGGTAATGGGCTATGGGGGGCTAGGACTGGAAATGGGCTGGGGGTGTTAAAAACTGGAGGTGGGATGATGGGGTTAGGACTGGTAATGGGCTGTGGGCTGATGGGGGGGGGTAGGACTGGCAATGGGCTATGGGGGGCTGACTGGAAATGGGTTGATGGGGTTAGGACTGGAAGTGGGCTGATGGGGGGTTAGGACTGGTAATGGGTTATAGGGGGGGCTTAAACTGAAAATGGGGTGATGGGGGGTTAAGGACTGAAAATGGGGTGATGGGGGGTTAAGGACTGTAAGTGGGTTGATGGGGGGCTAGGACTGGTATTGGGTTGGGGGGTTGCTAGGACTGGAAATGGGCTGATGGATGGCTAGGACTGGAAATGGGCTGATGCAGGGACTAGAAGGGAATGGATGCTGGGTGAGGCTGGAACTAGAAGGGAGCTGATGTTGGGGGAGGATTAGAATGGGATGGGGCTGGAAGAGTAAAATGGAGAAGGGAAAAATATTTTGTGTGGGAGGGATAAAAAATCGACAATTGGCCGGGTATTGGGAGAGTAAGTGGGGATTGAGGATGGAGGGGTAAAATTTGAGTGGATGAAATAGGAATGAGGAAAGAGCAAAAGGAGAAAGATTAGTATGTTAAAGCAGATGTAGAGAGAGAATGGAAAAAAATCTAGAAGAGAGAAGAAAGGACAAATGGACAGCAGACGGTGGAGAGTTAGCAGAAGACACGAAGAAACCAGAAGAAAGTGGCTGGAGCAATTGCAGCTGAAAAAAAATGCACAAAAGGTAGAAAAATATCTCTTTATTTTGAATTTATTAATTGGAATATGTCAGCTCTGGTAAATGTGCATCATTAACGTCTGCGCTTTGTTTAGTACAAGAGCAAATTAATGTATAGTTTTATTTCTACAGTGTTGTACATTCCAAGTTTGGCTTTTGGGATTCCCAGTTTAATTATTGTCTTCCTGTTTCTAAATTGTGATTACTTGTTTGTTGATGGTCTATGTTCTGCATGTGTAACTGAGCTGAGGTGTTCTGTTTATATAATTCCTATTTGACATTGCCACTTGTTCTCTTTCCCCAGTAGGTCATGTATTGTTGTTCTCTGAAATGTATTGGTTTAATATTTGCAGTGTTGCCTTTTGATTGGTAGAGTATGGTGCTTTGTGAGTCCTGGTAGTGCTGTTAGGATACGGCGGGTTTACTATGGGCAGTGTTTGTAGTAGTTCCTAATGTGTCTGGCAGTTGGCACTGGATTATAGTAATGTAGAAATCTTTTAGTCTTTCTTTATCCATACACTCATTAAGAGGCACGTTTACTAAAAGTTAGTATATGGTAACATTATGCAAATATTTATGCAAATGAGGCCCCTTATGCAAATGAGGCCCACACCCCCCTTGGGCCGCCCCTGCTGGGGGCCCACAATTTTTGTTGGCGTAGGGCCTCACTCAAGGTAAATACGGCCCTGTGTAGGACACTCATGGTGCGAGCCGTGGCCTGTTGCACCTCGATGGCCATGTCTCCCTGTATGAGTCAGTCGTCCAGTTATGAGAAGATGAAGGCCCCTTGGAGACGGAGGTAGGCAGCCACCACTGCCAGGCATTTGGTGAAGACTCTTGGTGCGGAGGCTAGACCGAGGGGTAGTACTCTGTACTGGTAGTGGTCACCTCCGACCATGAACCTTAAGTACTGCCTGTGACTGGGATGAATAAGGATGTTGGCGTAAGAATCCTTTAGGTCCAAGGAGCATAGCCAATCTCCCTGCTGGGGGTAGGGCAGCAATGTTCCAAGGGATAACTTCTCCCGCACCAGGAACCTTTTCAGGTTTTGTAAGTCCGGAATGGGCCTTAGGCCCCTTGTTCTTTTTGGGACCAGAAAGTATCAGGAGTAGAACCCCCTGCCCATGAGGTGGTGGGGTACTGGCTCCATGGCTCTGTCTGCGAAGAGGCCTGCGAATTCCTGCAGCAGCAGGGCCTGGTGCAGGGGAGTCTGAGAGGGCTCTCATGGGAAGAAAGGAGGAGGTGTTTGATCCAGATGAAGGAGATAGCCTTCCATGACTACCTGGAGTGCCCAGGGATCGGTGGTGATGGTGGGCCACCGATGGGCAAAATGTACCAGATGCTCCCCTGGTAGGCAGTTGTTCTCCCAGGGTTGAGAAGTTATGCTCATGGTGTCAAAACCCCATCTGCACCTGGGCAGGAGCCGGGAACTGGGGCTTGGGCATTAGGTTTGCGTGGGTTTTGTCCCGTTCCTTTGCCCTGGTGACCCTGCTGTGGGATCTGGGGGGCCTGATATTGGGAGTATCCTTGGTAAGGCTGGCCTTTTCTCTGAAAAGAGGGCCTCTTCCCAGATGGTTGCTTCTTAGGAAGGGTGGAGGTCTCCCTTGAGTTCCTCATGAGGACTCAGCTCTCATTCTCGATCTCCGACGCCTTTTCATCAACTGGTTTGCCAAAGAGGTTTTCACCGAGGCAGGGGATGTTGAGGAGTTTCTCCTGGACCCACTGGTCGAGGTCCAATGCCTGGAGCCAGGCCTGGCATCGAGCACCGATGCCTGCAGCAGCCACCCTCTTCTTTGACTCAAAGCTATTGTAGGCAGCCCGGGACATGTACTTCGAGCACTCCCTGATGCACTTCATGAGGGATTGGAATTGCTGGAGGTAATTCCCACCGAGGCCACCGAGAAACCTGCAAGTTCCTTTGCTAGGTCCTGGAGGTACATGCCGATATATAACTGGTAGGATCGGATTTGGCAACCCGGCATGGAGCCCTGGTAGCATTTACAGTCAATGGCATTGCGGGCCCAGGACTCCCTTCCTGGGTGCACGGAGGAGTGAGTCTTCAGGCTCCTTTGCCGAAGCATGGTCGACTCCACCACCATGGAGGTGTGCGGGAGTTGCAACTTCCAGAAGCTGGGGTCCCGCTGGACCTGGTACATGGTGTCAAGGCATCGGCTAACTATAGGTACCAATGCCGGTGTCTCCCACATGTGGAGGAGTCGCCGCCTGAGGATGGCAGGGACAGGAACTGTCAGGGCCTCCTTGGGTGAGGCCTCATATTGGAGGATTTCAAGTTCCTTCATACGAGGGTCCTCCTCCGTCTCTGTGGTGAGGGACAAAGGCTTTTGCCATGTCTCGAATGAACTCAAAGAATGTGTCGTCCTCGGGTGGGGACTGGTGCCTTGACGCTGGGGGAGAAGGGTCCAATAGTAGATCGCGGTGTTTCTGTATCTTTGAGGATGCTTTGTCCTCAGACTCCCAGTTGGAATAGTCGGTCGAAGACTTGATGATTGACGGTGCCTGAGGCACAGGACCTGAGTCAGGGCCTCAGTGACCCACCCCTTCCGAGGACCAGAATTGAGATCGAGACTCACACTGAGGTTCGGCTCAAGGCTCCGGGCTCTTGAGGATCGTTTTGGCAGCCCGGGGAGTCCTTGAATGTGAGGTCCCCTGGGCTCAGCACGCACACTGGTGGGGCTTGGTGTCGATGCCTGCTGCGAGATGAGGAAGGCAGTAACACTGCGTTTCAGCACCATCATCCTGGATTCCCACTCAGGAGTTGCAGCCTTCGACGCGGACACCGGAGTCCCAAAGTCTGATGTCAGTGAGGAGATGGAGTCCTCAATGAGACAGGCCTCGGGGATCCAAGACCCGTTGCCGGAGGCTCCCATGTCTGTCTGGCGAACCTTCACTGGCCACTCCCGCTCTGACTCCTCGGGTTCTCTCTGCAGGCTGTGGGACCTGGCACGGGACTTGATCCACTTGTCCAAGTCCTAGTGGCTCCATCACCCATCACCCATATGTGAGGACTGATTTCCTGCTTGTTCCTGGAGAAATCTGCTTTTGATTGTGTGATCCCAGATATTTTGTTAAATGATTCACTGCTGTGGGTTGGGGGGGGGTTACATTGGTCATCTTCTTTTTTTATATGGTCGCCAACAACAGGTTTTGTTGCAGAAATCTACTTCTTCATGCTTCACCCTCAAGGAAGGGATTCCTCAGAGCTCAGCCCTTTCTCCTTTTCTGTTTAATATTTACTTGGTCCTGCTATGCACTTTACTCTGTCATTTTGGGTTTTCAATTTCAGTTCTATGCAGATGATATCTTGATTTTTGCAGAATTTCCATTGGTTCTAATCTTCTGAGCCTTATATTACTTTCCCTTTTCCATCAGGTTGGGGCTTGATTGTAACACATGATTTGACTATTAATTTTGCTATAACTGAGGCTCTGATTGTGTTGCATAATAAGGATTTTGCACCACTTAATGCTATTGCTCTTGCATAGATGGAGGTTCTGGTTAGACAGGAAGTACATTATTTGGGTATTCTTCTTGATTCCTATTTTTCTTTTCATCTTCAGGTTGCACAGATTGTCCGCCCCATCTACTTCAAACTCTGCTTGGATCAGTGCCTGAAGTATTATCTGGATTTTACTGTTCTAGTGGCCCTGAGCTGTCTTCCCCTTACAATGGACTTCCCAGCTGGACATGCTGGTTTGTGTTGATAGGAGAAACCACTAGAGATTGTCCAAGGATAGGCCCTTCAACAGATTGTCAGGCTGCTCCCACCAACGCAGGCTGGCTGCCACCAAAAGGGGAAGGGGGAAGCCTGATCGTGAAGTCCTGAGAGCAAGGAGACGAGCGAGATAATAAGGAGCTTTGCAGCAGCCTCATATGAGCCATGCACAAGAGACCATCTCAAGTGTTGCCACCATTGAGCCCAGGAGTTGAAAGTAATCCCAAACCTTGGGGGCTCGCTGCTTCTGAAAGGATGTCAACTGAGAAAGCAGCTTCTCTGCTCTCTTCTTGGTCAGGAAGATCCTAACGACACTGATGACAAACCATACCCTAAGGTACTCTAATGATTGGGTAAGCTCTAGATGCCTCTTGCTGCAGTTGATCATCCAGCCCAGACTCTCCAGAAACCACACCAGTTGGGCCGACACCAGATATGCTTTCTGAGAGTGACTTGGCTCAGATAAGCCAGTCATCCAGATATGGATGCGCGCAAACCCCTTTGTGCCACAAAGCAGTGGCTTCTACCACCATTATTTTGGTGAACGCCTTGAGATGGTGCTAAGACCGAAAGAGAGAGTGGCCAACTGAAAGTGAGAACTGAAAACTCTGAAGCACAGAAAGCGCTGCTGATCCCCGTGGATGGGAATATGGAAATAGTATTCGGTCAGATCTAGGGATGCAAGAAATTCCCCACGCCGAACTGCCCAGATAACCACCCTCAGTATCTCTATGCGGAAGTGAAAGATCCGCAGGTGAGCATTGATGCCCTTGAGATCAAGGATTGGCTGGAAGAATTCATTCTTCTTTGGCACTACAAAATAGATGGAATAGCAGCCCTTGCCCCTATCAGACTGATATTCAAAGGCAATTATGCATTCGCTGCAAATGCATAATTAGCTTAACTGTGTATTTTTTAAAAAATATACAGATAATATTGGGCTGTTCAATTGCAAACTGGCCAAAAATTATCCAAATATTAGTGTGGCATGTCAGGGGAGAAGCGACAGCAAGTAAAAAAATTATCCAGATCGTGGCACTAGAAACATAGAAACATAGAAATATGACGACAGAAAAAGACCACATGGCCTATCTAGTCTGTCCTTCCATAACAACTACAACAGTCCACTTTTTGCCTTTAGAGATCCTCTGTGTTGGTCCCATGCTTTCTTGAATTCAGTTACTGTCCTCATCTCTAACACCTCCACTGGGAGACTATTCCACGGATCCACTACTCTTTCCGTAAAGAAATATTTCCGCATATCACTCCTGAATCTATCTCCCTTCACCCTCATCCCATGTCCCCTCGTAGCAGAACTTGCTTTCAATTGAAAGAGGCTCTCTCCTGAACATTTATGCCACGGAGGTATTTAAACATCTCAATCATATCACCTCTATCCCGCCTTTCCTCTAAGGTGTACATATTAAGATCCTTAAGTCTGTCCTCATATGCTTTATAATGAAGCCCATTAATCATTTTGGTAGCAACCCTCTGCACCGATTCCATCCTGTTCACATCCTTTTGAAGGTGCGGTCTCCAGAATTGCACACCATACTCCAAATGAGGTCGCACCAAAGACTTATACAGAGGCATTATCACCTCCTTTTTCTGCTAGCCATTCCTCTCCGTATGCACCCAAGCATCCTTCTAGCTTTTGCCGTTGCCTTTTCCACCTGTTTAGCTACTTTAAGATCATCAGACACAACCACGCCTAGGTCCCGCTCTTCTTTAGTGGACAAAAGTACTTCACCTCCTATACTGTATTGCTCCCTTGGATTGCTGCAGCCCAAATGCATGACCTTACATTTTTTAACATTAAATCCCAGCTGCCAAATTCTAGACCATTCTTCAAGCTTAGCTAGATCCCTCCTCATGTTATCTACCCCTTCCTGGGTGTCTACTCTATTGCAGATTTTGGTATCATCCGCAAAGAGGCAAACCTTACCCGACAGCCCTTCCGCTATATCACTAACAAAGATGTTAAAAAGAATCGGACCAAGGACAGATCCCTGGGGCACACCACTGGTAACATCCTTCTCCTCAGAGTGAGCTCCATTTACTTGTACTCTTTGTCGCCTCCCACCCAACCAATTTCTAACCCAAACAGTAACTTTAGGGTCCATCCCTAGGGTGCTCAGTTTGTTTATAAGTCGACTGTGAGGAACAGTGTCAAAGGCTTTACGGAAATCTAAATACACCACATCTAGAGCTCTCCCTCGGTCCAACTCCCTGGTCACCCAGTCAAAAAAATCAATCAGATTTGTCTGACAAGACCTGCCTCTGGTGAATCCATGCTGCCTCGGATCCTGTAATCCGCTGGACTCCAGAAACCTCACTATTTCTCTTTCAGCAGCGTTTCCAATAATTTACTCACCACCAAAGTTAAACTAACCGGCCTGTAGTTTTCAACCACATCCTTACTTCCGCTTTTGTGTAAAGGCACCACATGAGCCTCTCTCCAGTCCTTTGGCACCACTCCTGACTCCAATGAGGCATTGAAAAGGTCAGTCAGTGGAGCTGCTAGAACGTCCCCAAGTTCCCTCAGTATTCTAGGGTGTATCCCATCCGGTCCCATCGCTTTGTCTACTTTAAGTTGAGCTAGTTTCTCACGAACACAGTCTTCTGAAAATAGTTCAAGATGTCCCTCGCTTCTGTTCTTATTTGTGGGTGTTTTCTGAGGTCCTGCTCCTGGTTCTTCATCTGTGAACACAGAACAAAAATATTTGTTAAGCAATTCCACTTTATCCTTATCAGCTTCTACATATTCCCCCCCTGCACCCTTGAGTCTGACAATACCACTTTTGCTCTTCCTCTTCTCACTAATATATCTGAAAAATGTCTTATCCCCCCATTTTATTGCAGCCATTCAGCCAAGAGGGCACTACCAATAGGGCTGCTACCGCTGGGAAGAAATCTACACTTGTAAGTACTTACCTCCTGAGAAATTCTCTAAATCTTGGAGACAAGGGAATTCTTTGGATTAAAACTGATAAAATCTGTGTATTTTAAAATGCAGTGTTCTATTAGGTCAGTTAGGACAGCTTGCAATTAAATTAAAGCCAGTTAGTATTATTAGACAGTTTCCACTTGTTAAAACAGTTAGGGTATATCTTAACAGAGAGAGTAGAAAAGGGTATATATTCTTTGAGTATATAGACTACTACTTATCATTTATATAGTGCTACAAGGCATACACAGTGCTGTACAGAGACATGTAAGAGACAAGTCCTGCTCCAACAAGCTTATAATCTAGGTAAAACAGACAATACAACTGGGGACTGGAATATATCTCGGCAAATGGTAAGGAAACACATTGGAGACTAGGGGGATCAGGAGCCAAAAGCAGTCTCAAAGAAGTGAATTTTTAGCCTGGATTTGAATAGGGCCACAGATGGAGCCTGACATATTGAGTCAGGTAGTTTGTTCCAGGCAAAAGAAGCAGTAAGGTAGAAAGATCAAAGTCTGGAGCTGGCAATGGAAGAGACGGGCACAGATAGAAGGGATCTGCCAGAAAAGTGGAGGTGGCTTATACCCTAATGGAGTGGGCTCTGACTCCCTCCGGCATGCTTTTTCCACACAGAAAATAGGCTGAACTGATCTCTGTTCTACAGTCAAAATGCTTCCGAAATAAATTCAGTCACACTTTATTAAGGCTGGATCACTGAGAACAAAAATGATGCTTAAAATTATTTATTGGCTCTAGTTTTCAATTTACACTGCTGGGTCAGTACATACCACCTCATCTTAGGAAGTGCTAAGGATATGCGAATTATAATGGGAAGGGATCTCAATTTAAAGCATAAATTACTAAAATGCATGCACATTGGACAGCATGCTGGTTCCTGCTTCCTATTACCTTATTAGAAGCCTCAGACCCACGATTGGTGAGCATGGAGCACCACGTGAATTCTACGGGCTATAAGACCTGAGCCCCACCGAAGTTTTGCTGAGAGCATGCTGGTTCCTGTTTCCTGCATTCCTGTTACCTTATTGGAAGCCTCAGACCTGCATTTGGAGAGCGTGGAGCACCATGTGAATTATATGGGCTATAAAACCTGAGCCTCACCACGGGATGCGCACAGCGGGCGCATGTTCTGAAGGGGCATGTCCAAAGCAGCAGATTTGCCCCTTTGGAGCCCCTTCGGAGCACGTAGAAGCTTAGAGGTGTAATGTTGTTATTATAAATGGGGAAATGGAAGAAGAGACTTTATTATTAGTTTCTTCAAATAGTAAAGCGGCGAAGGTCATGGGACCTATGGATGTACTTTTAAAGTCCATGGTCCCCCAGGGGAAGCCACACAGATGAACCGTTCGGAAGTCTCTTTGTTATCTGTGAGTACTGTTTCCTCCTCTATGTCTCCTGAAGCACAAGGGTTGTTCTCTTCTCCCAACCCTGGAGTTGGTTTAGTGGTGAAGGATTCCACCCCCAAGTCTGTGGGTGATGTTCCTTTTGCTTCGGTTTCCCTTCCTGATGCTTTCCTCCGATTGAATACTTCTGAACAAACTGTTTTGCCTGTCCCTTTTGAGTTTTCTTTTTCTAGTCAAGATATTTGGCAAATAGTATCTAGAACTGAACTTTCTCTTCAGCCCTTTCTACATAAACTCTCTAAGTTTACCAAGGAATCAGTGGCTGTTCGAACAGGGCATGAGTCTAGATTGACTGCCCTCGGTACAGGACTCGCTGGTGTTACATTGGCAAAATAAATATTTAGAGAATGCACTTTGTGGTAAAAATTTGCGCTTTCTGAATTTTCCTCATACCAATTATTTCTCCTCTAATTTTCTTTACAAAGTATTTAAAGAATGTGTTGAATGTTCCTGATCACGATGCTATTTGATTTCTAAGATTTATTATCTACCTAGAGGAGTTAGAGAGGGGAAAGTTATGGGTGAAATGAGAGAAGAGATTGGAACAGTGGTTCTCAACCTTTTTTGTACCGTGACCCCTTTTACCATTGGTCAACTTGTGATGATCCCCAATGATAAAATCAAATGCGTCTCTCTTCCTTTACCATTAACACATTGTTGCTGTAATCATTTGTTGAATTATTAATATATTATAGGCCTTTGCATTATGTTTTTATTTATAAAATTTACTTATTTAAACCACAATAATTAATCCCAATAATAAGTAACAATATTTGATTTCAAAATTATTATGATTTTGTAGTCAAATCGCTAATATGACATAAAATTATTTTTTCTACCTTTGTTGTCTGTCCAATTTATTCTCTGATCATGCTGGTCCCGATCTGAGGCTTCTGCTTTCCTGTCTTCTCTTAGCTCTCTTTCTGTGGTCTATGGTCCATCTGCCATTTCTTCTCTTCTTTCGTTTTCTTCACTTCTTTCCATCAGCCTATTTCCAGTCCCAGTAACCCTCCCCAGTATCAGCCCCTTTCCAGTCCTCACTCTCAGTACCTTCCAATGTCAACTTGCATTCCCATGACTGCCACTGGTGTCCATTCCCTTCCAGTCCCCCTCCTTCCCCACTGACCAGTCCCTTCTAGTACAAATACCATGGCAGCCCCTCTCAGATCCACTCCCTTCCAGTTCCATTCTCCCATCCCCTCGTATCAGCCCATTTGTAGCCTTAGCCCCCAGTTTTCTTCCAGGGCCAGCAGCTCTATCCTCCCCTCCCCACAATCAGCCCATTCCCAGTCGAAGCCCCCCAATCATCTCACTTCCAGTGCTAGCCTCCCCTAATCAGCCCAATACCAGTCCTACCCCCCCCCATCAGCTCATTACCAGTCCTAGCCTCCATCAGCCCATTTCCAGTCATAGCCCCCCCGATCATCTCATTTCCAATGCTAGCCTCCCATCAGTCCATTAACAGTCCTACCCCACCCCATCAGCCCATTACCAGTCCTAGCCTCCCCTAATCAGCTCATTTCCAGTGCTAGTCCCCCCTCAACCCCATTATCAGTGCTAGGCTCCCCTAATCAGCCCATTACCAGTCCCTCCCCCTATCAGCCCATTACCAGTCTTACCCCCCCCCCCATCAGCCCATTACCAGTCCTAGCCTCCTCTAATCAGCCCATTTCCAGTCCTAACCTCTTCGATCAGCTCATTTCCAATGCTAGCCCCCATCAGTCCATTAACAGTCCTACCCCCTATCATCCCATTACCAGTCCCAAACCCCCCTTGATCAGTCCATTCCCACTCCTAGTCTTCCCTAATAAACCCATTACCAGTCCTAGCTCCCCCATCAGCCCATAATAATCCTAACCCACACTGTATCTCCCCTCTGTCCAGCATTTATCCCCTGTCTGTCCAGTATGTCCCCCTGTTTCTCCCCTTTGACCATGTCAGCTCCCTTCCCTCCTTCCCTCCATGTCAGCCCCCCTCCCTCCATGTCAGCCCCCCTGTCCATGTCAGCCTCCTCCCTCCCTCCATGTCAGCCCCTTCTGTCCATGTCAGCCCCCCTCCCTCCATGTCAGCCCCCCTGTCCATGTCAGCCTCCTCCCTCCATCCATATCAGCCCCCCTCCCTCCATGTCAGCCCCCCTCTGTCCATGTCAGCCCCACCTCCCTCCCTCCATGACAGCCCCCCTCTGTTCATGTCAACCCCCTCCCTCCCTCCTCCCCTCCCCCATGTCAGCCCCGTTGCAGGTTCCCTGCCCCCTCCTCCCCTCTCCCCATGTCTGCTTCCTTCTTCTGCAGCCGCGGCTCCCTGTCTCTTAGGGAACCGCAGCTGTGCCTGTGAAGCTGTTGCGGAGCCCTTCCGGTCTCTAAACGGGCTCTGTGCAGCATTGTCCCAACTCCAAAGGAAGTGGTAAACAACTTCCTTTGGAGGCGGGACAATGCTGCACGGAGCCCATCGAGACTCACTGCAATGGTTTTACAGGCACAGCCACGGTTCCCTAAGAGACAGGGAGCCGCAGCTGCATTAGAAGGGAGGTGGTGAGTTTGCCGCTGCCGAGAAGCAGACTCGGCAGCAGCAGCAACTTGTGCGCTTTTTTTTTTTTTTACTTGGGGGAGTTAGGCAACCCCCACTAAATCCTGTGACGACCCCCATGGGGGTCGCGACCCACAGGTTGAGAACCGCTGGATTGGAGTTTCTGGGGGGAGGGGGGTAGGCTATGATCATAAGTCTGTTCCGAGTTTAGATTTATCAGCTTTTTTGGAGACATCTGTGGAAGACATACCGAGTCAGGCTACGCTTCTTGTAACATCTTTGTTTGAGTAGGATAAAGATTCTATATTTCGGTTGTATAATTCTAAAAGACAAGAGAAATTTTTTGGGCAACCCATTCAGATCTTTCCACATGTCTCTTAGGTGTCTAAGAGGCAACGAAGGGATCTCCTTGAACTCAGACCTTGTGTCTTGGCTCTGGGAGCCTCCTTCCTCCTCAAATATCCTTGCAAATGTATTGTATCATTACAAGGCAAAACATATGTGTTTTTTGACTCATCACAGTTGGAGGAATTTTTGCATGGGAAGGATTGAATGTGCTGTTTTGTTAATTCTTATTTACTCCTGGATCAAGCAAAAGGCGATTGTTTAATTTGACTCTAAGGTTTCTTTTGTCACGTTTTCCATGTTGTGGGCTGGATGGTTTCATACTGATTATGCATATCTGAGTAAAGGTTTCCTCTGTTTACTCTTTATGCACTGTTCTTTGTAATATGATTGTTTTCCTGTAATTCCTTATTAACTTCTTAAAATAAAAATGATTAAATATAAAAAAAATATAATGCATGCACATCTTTGACTAGATTTGTGATAAATCTATGTTTTTGTTTGGATAGTACTTGCTGTTCAAGCAAAACAATTAATGAATGATGCAATTTGAAGGTGTTCTGCATCATACATAATATGAATTGCATCATGTTATTCCTAGAAGTTATAGATGATGCAATCCTAACTCAGTGTAATTACATCATTCTGCAGAATAAATTGTGCAACCTTTTTTTTTAATGAATATGACATGTCAGTAGTATTTTGGCTGTAGACTAGTCTTCTCAGTGCTTGATGTTTTTCCATTTGGCCAAAGTAAGAGATGCCTCATAATTGTTTAAACAATCAGATCACTTCTGCTATGTCTGTGGTGAAGTGACTTTTGCACCACAAAAATGCACTATAACTTTTACTTTGGCTGCAAAATTGGAGACCAGGATGATCCCTTTATAGTAACAGGATAAAATCAAAATAAACATAACTATCTCTTATATTTCAACAAATAGGGGTGACCTACACGGAGCAGTGGGTACACTCCTAAACAAAGGCATGGGGAGGAGCAACCTGCCTGGAGTGGCAGGTGCACCTACTCTTGCCGCCTTGCTGGGAAGACTAGATGGACCATACTGGTGTCTTTATCTGCCATCATATACTATGTTACTATGTAAGAGCTGGGCTCCACACATATGCTGCAATACTTGTGCAACAAATCTTTGCCAGTGGTTGAATAGAAAAAGGAATTCCATGCCTTTTGCAGTGCCAATGATTTGGAGAGAGCCGACAGATCATATCAGCAATTGTTACTTCTGTATAGTGCCTTCTGCTGAGAAAGGGTTGTCTAAGAAGAAAAAGTGGACTGTGAGGTATCCAAACATTCCATCAACTATATGTCCATTCCCTCACAGAGGAGGTCTGCCAGTTCCTGATGCTCCAAAAATATTCTCACTTGAGTCAGACGAGGAAGAGGAAGGTGTTGAAACTTCTGGTCGCAAACCATCAATATCACATGACCCAGATTTTCTACCATTCTCCTCCTATGAACCATACCTCATAACACAAGGTGAACTGAATGACATTGTCAGAGATTTGGAACTAGCTAAGAATACGGCAGAGCTGTTGGGCTCCACACTGCATCAGTGGAATTTCCTATCAGGTGATGTTAGGGTTTCCATGTTCCGTGAATGTCAAAAGGATCTTGTTACATTCTTCTTCATGGAAGGTGATCTTGTAGCCTGCAATAACATCGATGGTCTGATGGCAGCCTTCAACACCATTCATCATCCAGATGAGTGAAGACTGTTTATCAATTCACAGAAGATGAGTCTTAAAGCTGTTTTGCTGCATAATGGCAATGTTTGCCATCAATTCCAGTTGGCCAGCAGCCCATATGAAGGAAACCTATCATAATATAAAACAGCTGTTGAGATGCATAAACTATGACCATCAGTGACAGCTTTGTGGTGATTTGAAAGGTGTTGCTCTGTTGCTCAGTCTGCAGATTGGATACACAAAGTACTGCTGTTTTCTCTGTGAATGGGATAGTCGTGCGAATGATTCCCACTACATCAAGAGTCGGTCCTTTGTTGGTCCTCATATTCGTGAACGTCTTCGAGATGATGCATTTAACAGTGCACTACATGGCAAAGAAAAGATGGCATGGAAAGTCTTTCAGTTAGTAGCAACAACTTTTCTCGGAAACAGCAAGGCAGACAACTACAAGGAGTTGGTGGAAAAACTCCTTAGGGCATATAGAAGGATAAGGTGGTATATAAAACTGATTAAATACATAAATAAATAAAAGCCTTGGCTGCAACAAGTCACTAAAGATACAATTTTTGTACTCTCATCTTCATTTTTTTCCACTGAACTGTAGAGCAGTGAGCGATGAGCATGGTGAGTGATTTCATCAGAACATTGCAGCAATGGAATAAAGATATCAAGGCAAATGGAGCTCATCAATGCTTGCAGACTATTGCTGGACAGAATACAAGAGACAAGCTAAGAAATGCCAACACTGAATAAGGTCTAAAACAAATATTAATGCATAATAGCCGTTTCTTTCTCTCTGTTTCATGCAAACCTTTTTAATAAATTGTATTTAAATAACCCTTTGGCTGATTTTTAAGCTTTTAAACAAAGACGACAGGTGAAATATTATCAAGATCATAGATATGTCAACCATAAACACATGAAAAGACCTAGGTTTATAATAATTTGTAATTAAAACTCTACTACCAATTTATTATTTTTTTATTTGTACATTTTTTATACGCCTCTTCCAG
This sequence comes from Ichthyophis bannanicus, assembly GCA_033557465.1. NCBI lineage: Eukaryota > Metazoa > Chordata > Amphibia > Gymnophiona > Ichthyophiidae > Ichthyophis > Ichthyophis bannanicus. The sequence goes on along the minus strand of CM066036.1, from coordinate 653,693,204 downwards.
AGATCAGTGGCGGTTTACATATAACAAAAACTATAATAATAAAGATTATTATTATTTTTACAATGAACATTTTAGAAATTTAACTATGAACAATTTACAAGGAAAAAACAGGAGGCAGAAACTATTTACCAATGCACTATAGGGGTCATTCTGCACAGCAATTAATGGAGATGTACGTCCAGTTTGGACATACATCCCCCGCTAATCACTTGGGACCTTTTCTGCCCCTAAAGCTTCCTGCACATACAGTGCTGATGTGTAGGGAGCTCTGGACAGGGCAGAAAGGGGTGGGCCGGAGGAGGAGCGTGGGCAGGGAGGAGTGGGCTCATGACCCCAGACATACAGGGCTGATTCCGGTTGTGGTCCTGTACATCCGGAGGTGCAAGGATGGCAGGGGAACTTATTCCACCTCGGAGATGGAACAAGTCTCCTTGCTGGAGGTGATCGGCACCAGTGGGCCCCGAAAGGAAAGTGAGCAGCAGAAGGCTGTTCTTCACTGCCCGGCCCCAGCCATGGAAGGCACCTTCTGAGATCAGGCGGCATGGAAAAGAAAATTTGCTGTGCGGCAGGGAATCGGGGCTCCTGCATGGTGTCTCAGTGCCATGGCGATGGGACACAGCAGCACCGGGGCTCCATGCAGGAGCATTGGCTGGGTTAGGTGGGGTTGCTGGACGTGCAACGCTGCTGAATTGGGGCCCGTCTGGCCCATTCATTTGCCCCGATTCTGCTCCCACGGGAACATATAGCTCCTGCAGGTGCAGAATTGGGTGCAAATCCAGCCCGTCCAGATTGGGTTGAACGTCCCCCAAGCAGAACTGGCCTCAATATATGCAAATAAAATGGAAAAGCTTAGGTATCTTGAAAACAGTACCAATCAGCAGTTTTAATTTTCATTTTTTAATGCAGTGCATCAAAATCCATAAGAATGGGCAGATTTTGTTTCTGAAGCAGGCAACTTTTAAAAAATTGTAGACCAGTGTATGGCCTCCTTAATCCAGAAAACAATAGAGGACTTTGCTGCTGTCTGTCCTTCCTTGAAGAGAACAAAGAGATGCTCCAACCAATGGAAGGAGTTAGTAAGCTCCAGATACATCACTATCATGCTCCTCATGTTCAACAGATGCAGCAAGGAGCCTGTCCAAACGTCCTCCTCTATGAAAGAGGGCAGAATCACAGACTGATTAAGATGAAGGAAAGATAACATCTTCAGGAGAAAGGATAGTACCATTCTCAGAGAGAAAGACGCTTTTGAGATGAACAGAAAAGGCTCCCCCACAAGGTAAAGCTTGAAGCTCTGACACCCAAATGGCAGAATCAGTGAGTTTTCACCAACTATAGAAGCTGGAAATAAATATAAGAGAACTCCCTGAAGAAAATGTTGGCCAAGGTCAGGGAATTATGAACACAAGTCCACGATTAAAGAAGAAAGACTCTGTAGATGTAAAAGCCACCAGAAATAACATTTTCAGGGACAAATCCTTGAAAGGGGGCATCTGAAGGGGCTCAAATGGGGGGACGAGGTGGACCTTTTCAGCACCTTTAATACCAGAGAAAGACTCCACTTTAGTACAGTTAGATGGATGGATCTGCTTCACCGCCTTAAAGAAGTGGGGCATATCAGGGTGTTCCACTAAGGATACTCCCTGAACATGCCCTGGGCTGCCACCCGAACCTTGAGAGGGTTTGGAGCTAAACTCTCGTCCAAACTGGACTGCAAGAAGGACAAAATGGTAACTATATCCCCCTTCCTGGCATTAGGGCATAAGAGGAACACCACCTCTTAAAAACTCTCCAGACCCTCACATAAGCCAAGGTAAAGAGGCCTTTCCGGCCTTAAAAAAAGAGCAACAACTACTGCTCCAGATTAGACAGCTTACACCTTTCAAAGGGATCTTCTATGACTAGGAGACCCTGCCACAGAAGTCCTCTCTCCTGAGGTAACAATAGAGGGGACCCTGCCAATAGGCTCAAAAGATTTGCATACCATAGCCTGTGCAGCCTGTCTGGTGGCACTAGAATGATCAAGCCCAGGTGAGACCAAACTTTGCACAGAAGTTGGCTCACCAAGAGCCACGGGGAAAAGACATACAGAAGCCCCTTTCGGAGACATTTGCATAAGGGGCATTCAAGCCTGCCACCTGCAGATCTTTCCTGCGGCTGAAAATGTTTTTCACCTTGGCATTCCCCTGAGTGGCCATTAGATTGAACACTGTCAGGCCCCATGTGGTGTAGGAACATAAGAAATGTCATATTGGGTCAGACCAAGGTCCATCAAGGTACACAGAGTCCACAGTACTTATCCCGGGTAAGCAGTAGATTTCCCTGGTCCTCTTTAATAATGGTTTATGGACTTTTCCTTCAGGAACTTGTCCCTCTGGGCAGCCTCCATATTGCCTGTGCCACCTCAACCCTGGTGACTGGGGTGGCCTAAAAACGCGGCCTCCTCCTCCCCCAGATGAGGGAGGCCAGTCTCTGCCAGTCTGGTGAACCCACCCCCTCCGTACTTTTCACGCTTCTTCTGAGCACTGATTTGAATCATGACCCCTCTCATATAAGCCTTACTGGCACCCTACAAGGTTTATTTTTATTTATTTTAAAACATTTATATCCCACCAAAGTTCCCAAAGGCATTCAAGGTTCCCTCTGGAACCTTTATCATTCTGCAGCAGATAAACCTTCCATACCTTCTTTAATTTGTCCACTATTCCTCCTGCCTGCAAAAGTACCACATTGGTCCTCCACACCCTGGCTTCCTGGTCCACCTCCCTCTTTCTCGGAGTCCATCTACTTATAATCATGCCATGATCCGAAATGGTAATTGGATGGTGCTCCACCTTCTGGTCCCGCCTTCCCAAAAGGCATTCCAGTCATGAGTATGTTCTGGTTTGCAGGGTAAACATTTATACCCCTTTTGCCTGCCCTCCAAAGGTCCACTATATCCCATTTCCCCATGCAATGCCAAAGTTCTTTCCCTTCCCTGCCATGTTGTTGTGCCAAGCAATCTGAGCTATCTGCCACCCCTAGAGTGCAATTTAAGTCCCCTACAATCACCCAGTCCTCTTTGGTCTCTTTAGCAAAGGCCTGTAGGGCACCCTGAAAGAAGGACCCTTTAGGACAATTAGAGGTATATAAATTCAAGAGGGAGACTTCATCTTGGTCCACTCTCACAACCCATACTATCCTTCCATGGCTGTTCCCACCTCTGAAATACTGAACAAAGGGAATTCTTTTGTGGATCAAAATTGCCACCCCTCGCTTTTTAGAATTATGTGATGAGCACAACACTCGCTCATACCCCTGTCCCTGAAGTTTATCATGTTCTGCCCATGTGAGGTGTGTCTCCTGCAATAGGGCAAAGTCCACATGGGCTTTTGCTAGATATGTTAAGACCCTCTTCCTTTTCACTGGGTTGCGGATCCCCGGACATTCAGCGACGCCACTTTAAACCTCCCCATCATCCCTTACATACATCATTTGTGATTTCTGAAGCCCTTCAGCCTCCCCCCCCCCCAATACCTTGTAAAACCCACACATCCAGAGCTATCCACACTGAGCTGTAACACATTGAACTAAAAACCATCCCCTCCAACCCCCCTCCCTCGCCCCCACACGTCGCCCAGCACTCCATTCCACACCTTCCACCTATTCCATCATTTCGGTGTTCCATTGATCCACTCCTCTCCAAGTTTGCAGATGCTCCTTTTAGTTTTTTCTTAACTATTTTCCTCATTTTATCATAGTATCCCTTCTGAAAGTTAAAAGGTAGTACTGTGGATTTCCTTGCCATTCTCCCTCCATTTATTAAATCAAATTCAATCATGCTATGAACACTATTCTCCCATCTTATTTTTTAGATTTCTAGCATCTGCATACAGGCATTTTAGAGGTTGCATTTTATTCATAATAATCTGATTATCAGTAGATGGGGTAATTTGGAATATTTCAGCTCTGTCTGCTCTGAAGGCAACTGGGTTACTTTTATCTTTATTGGAATCTCTCTATCAGGATACCCTAACTTCCCTCTTTTTCAACGAGACATCCTTCCAAACCATGCACTCTTGGGCGACTGTCAGCTTTCCCCTATTACCTAGTTTAAAAGCTGCTCTATTTCCTTTTTAATGCCAGCAGCCTGGTTCCATCCCAGTTAAGGTGGAGCCCATACTTTTGGAAAAGCCTCTCCCTGCCCCAGAATGTTGCCCAGTTCCTAACAAATCTGAAACTCTCTTCCTTGCACCATCGTCTCATCCACACATTGAGATTTTGGAGCTTAGTTCTCACTCGCTGGGATTCATGGTGTTCCAAACCAAAAGGTTAGCCTGCATATTGTCAATGCTCACTATGTGGTGTGCTGACAGAGCCACCAGATGAGCCTCTGCCTAATGACAGAGCTCAAGCGATCCACTTACCATTGCCTGCACAGCCAGTCTGGTGCCACTAGAATCACCAGACCCAGACCAGACTGAATTATGTTCAGAAGACAGCTCATTGAGGACCATGAAGGGAAGACATACAGAAGTTCCTCCTTGTCCCTACCAGAAGTAGGACATCTTGCCGTCTACAGATCCTTGCTGCAACTGAGAAAGTTCTCCATCTTAGCATTCTCTTGAGCAGCACAAAGTTGAATATTATAGGGTCCCACCTCCTCTCACTATTGAGGTCAAATGCATGAGGGCTCCCACTCTCCAGGATCCATGATGTTCCAACCCAAGAAATCAGGCAGCACATTGTTGAGGCCTGCTATGTGGGCTGCTGACAGAGCAATCATATGCTCTTCTGCCCAATGATACAGCTCCACTACCTTGACAATCACAACGTGAGTTCTGCCTTGCTTGTTGACATAAGCTACACCCATAGCATTGTCCAAAAACACGTGGAGTGCTTTGCCCACCAGGTGAGGTTAGAACCTCTACTGAGCCAGGTGGATCGCTCTGGTCTCCAGTGGTTGATTGACCAGGAGGCTTCCTGTGGGGTCCAGCCCCTGGAAAACTGACCCAGATAGTGAGCTCCCGAGCCCTTTGGACTGACATCCGTAGTGACTATCACCAAATCCAGCACTTTCAGAGGTATCCTAGCCATCAGATGGGGAGAATACAATCACCAGACCAGCTGCTCCTTGATCACCCTGTGAAAAGGAAGGAACCGAGTCAATAACTGGGAACAGGGAGACTAGTGAGTCAATAGATGTCTCTTTAGGGGGTGCATGTACACCTTAGCCCAAGGGATAAGTTCCAGGGTCAACACCATGGGTCAACACCATGTACCGTAGGATTTTCAGATATTCCCAAAGTTGCTTCTGCAGCTTGTGCAACCTCTCTGGTGTAAGAAACACTCTGCCCAAGTGAGTACTGAACTGAGCTCCCAGATATTCCAAGTCCTGAGAGGTAACCGGGTTGCTTTTGGGGTAGTTGATCACCAACTCCAGACATTCTAGTCAGCAAATCCCTAGGGCCATGTACACCCTGGATTTCTCCAAGGAGTCTGATCGAATAAGCCAGTCATCTAGGTATGGATGAACCCATATTTCTTGCTTGTACAGGAATGCCACTGCTACCACTATCACCTTTGAGATGTTATTATTTATTTATTTAGCTGTTATTATATACCACTATATCAATATGTCAAAGCGGTTTACATAAAACAAGTAGACCAACAATGGCTTTACAAAGAACAAGAAACAAGGGGGGGGGGGGGAGTTGAGAATACACAGATATCAAGTATTAACAAGTGAAAGTGGGTACTAATACAATGAATAGATTTTTATTATTTTTATTTGGAGAGTATTTGTATACCGCTACTTCCAGCGATCAGCAGCGGTTTACTTTACACCACATCAAGGAGTTCAGATGGGGATAATCAACAGTATATACAATTCGATTGCAGGGGGGGTTCACAGAGCACACAACGGTTACTTTACACCACAGCTTTACAACACAGCAGGGGGTGTACATGGGGATAATCAACAGTATATACAATTTGATTGCAGGGGGGTTCGCAGAGCACAGACCTTTGGTGACATTATTTACACTTGATCATGGGGGTGTATTTACATATATACATGACATATATTCAATTTTACTGTCGTATTCTTCACATATACATTTTCAATGGTCATTCTAGTGATTATGGATACTTGCATCTCATTGTTTTCCTGAGAGTGCGTAGGTTGATCTTGCGGTCTATGTGATGCCATAGTGAGTCTGGAACAGGTGGGTCTTAAGCTTTTTCCTAAAGTCACTTAGGTTGCTGATTGCACGTAGGTCATGCAGCAGTTGGTTCCAGAGTGTTGGTGCGGTGTATGTGTAAGCTCTGTTGCTGGTCAGTGTTTTGGTGGACCTTATGCTATTTGGGACGCATAAGGTGTTTAAGTTGGTGGTTCTTCTGCTCCTGTTGTGTGGTTGGGAGTGGATGAGATTGGTAAGGAATGATGGTGCTAAGTTGTGTATCAATTTGAATGTGGTTACTATAAGCTTGTATTTTATGCGGGCGGCGATGGGTAGCTAGTGTAATTCTATTAGCACTGGTGTGATGTGCTCCGTGAAGCTCCTTTTCATTATGATTCTGGCTGCAACATTTTGTGCCATTTGAAGGATGTTCAGGGGTTTTTTCGGTAGTCCTTGTAATATGGCATTACAATAGTCCCAGTGTGGAGTGATGAGAGCTTGAGCCACTGTTCTGAAGTCATGGTGCTCAATGATGTTCCGTAGTGGCTGGAGGACTCTTAGCTTGTGGAATATGGCACAATTCGTTATCCTAAGGTGTTTATCCATTTTTAGTTTGCTGTCTAACGTAACCCCTAGATATTTTATTTCGTTCTTTGTGTGGTATGTGTTGTTGTTCAGAGTAGTTGTTGCGGGGGGGTTGAAGTCAGGTTTATTGGATATGTACATCACCTCTGTTTTTGTGTGGTTTATTGCCATGTTGTTTTGCTGTAGCCAAGCTTGAACTTCACATAGGCATTCTTCCAGTTGTTTGTAATTTGGCTTATTTTCGTCCAGTTGGGTATAGAGCATTAAATCATCTGCATACATGTGATAGCTGATCTTAAATTTTTGAAAGATAGTACAAACAGGTCGAATGTATAGGTTGAAGAGTAGTGAAGAGAGTGCAGAGCCTTGCGGTATTCCTTGTTTTTGAGGGAATGGCTCAGCTTTTTCGTTGTTGAAGTGGACTTGTTGCATTCTGCTTGATATGTAGGATGTGAACCATTTTAGTGGGGTTCCCATTATTCCTATAGACGCCAGTCTGGTTATGAGTGTTTCGTGATGCACTGTATCAAACACGGCTGCTATGTCTATGAATATTAGTATGCACATCTTCTTTTTTTCCATGCCTTTGAGGAGGTTGTCCAGTAGTTTTATGAGTAGTGTTTCTACACCATGATGCTGTTGAAATCCGTATTGATGGTCATCTAGGGCTTTTGTGGCGTCGATATGGTCTTGAAGTTGTTGCTGAACTGCTTTCTCGATGATTTTGGCTAGGAATGAAATGCTGGATATGGGGCGGTAGGAGGCTGGATTGCTGTTGTCCAGTGTTTTGTTTTTTAATATAGGTCTTATGACAGATTTTTTGAGTTGTGTTGGCATAATTCCTTGTTGTAGTGATTGGTTCACTATGTGTACTATGTACTGTGCAATCTCTTGCTTTGTGGCCTTTAGCCATGCTGCTGGGCATGGATCCAGTGGGGAGGTTGTTGTGTTGAGATTTGTGATTATACTTATGATATTTAGATATTTACAAAGCTCTGTTGCAAGGTGGTATGGACAGGCCTAACAGTAAAGCTCAAAACTGGAAATGGTAGCCTGGGACACAGAAGCAGAGGAACCACCGATGATGTTCGCAGACTGGAATACAGGCGTACATTTCAGCAATGTCAAGGGAGGTAAGAAATGCTTCTTGTTAGACCGATGCAATAACCAAAATGATGGTCTCCATGTGGAAGTGAGCACTTGAAGCTTGCACTAACTACCTTCAGGTCCAAAACAAGCTGAAGGGACCCATCCTTCTTGAGTGCCATAAAGTAGATGGAATAATGATCTTGCCCTTGTTATGTGGAGGGCATGTGTATGATATCCTGCAACTGCAACCCAAGACTGCTGTCTGCTTGAGCAGGAAGCCACAAGAAGACCCTAGAAAGGCACCCCAAAGAGGATCTTCAAACATCAGTGCGTAACCCTGACTTAGAATTTCTAAGGTCTATTGGTCTGATGTGACATGGGTCCATTCTGAGTACAACAGCTGCAGCTACCCCCTGACGAACTGTACCTTGGAAGGGATCTGCCAGATCTCAGTATGGGGGCTTACTGGTTCCAGAGAAAGCTGCTGCTGAGTCAAAAGGACACCGGGACCCCGAAAAGAGTTGCCCCTTCTTGAGTTTAGACATGTAAAAGGAGTAAGCTCTGCCTGGACTCTTAGCCATCCCAAGGCATCTCCAAAACTCCATGTGGAGTCCTCCAAGATGCACTCCTGGAACTGCGGGGCCTATTTTCTGGAAGGCTCTGTGGGTGAACTTCACCAAGGTCTTTCATCAACTTTTTCAGATCCTCCCCAAAGAGCAATATGCCCTTAAAGAGGAGCTTACTCAGCTTAACCTACAGGCAGCATCAGCTGAACAATTTCAGAGCCAAAGTTTTGAAGTCTAAGCTTTACAACTGCCACCATGGACTTGGAGGAAATTCTGATCAAGTTGTACAGAGTATCAGCTATATACGAAGTTCCAGATTCCAATCTTGCAACCTCCGGGCTGTCAGGCAACTGCTGGATCCAGCGCAAGAGAGATCTGGCCACTAAACCTAAACACTGCATCCTCTGAATACCCAAGACTGAAGCTTAAGGAGACAATTTACTTACTAGATAATGTCCTTTTCTTGAGTCCTGCTAGACCAGTCCAGACAAATGAGTTGTGTCCTCCTACCAGCAAATGTGGAGACAGAGGAAACTTCCATAGGCTTCTTTATGACATCATCCTGTTTAATGTACATTACCAAATTTAGATTACAATGTAAACCGCTTCGATTGAAATGATAAAGCGGTTTAAAAGACGTGTTAAATAAATAAATATCAGTCAGAACCATGAGGAGTCTTCAGTAATACTCGCATCAAAGCATAGTGAACCTCAGAATTCATAAAACCTCAGTGAAGGCAACATGGTTCAACAGAACAATATTCCACACACTACCAACAAGCTCCGCACAACAAAGTTTCATTCACCAACCTATTTCAGCTATCACATAACAAAATTAGCAACAAATCACTAAGGCTAAAAGGACCTCAGGATGGCTAAAACCCACACATAGTGAAAAATCACCATAGGGAATAGCAGACACTTACATCACAGGTCCCATAGCCACCTAACTTCACCACCAATTTCACCTATTCTACAATTTCAAAAACACCAAAACTAACACTGGGAATACATTACCAAATCTACATAAACCTACTATCATACACCATTCATACAACATACAAAACAAGATTTCTTTAAAAAGCGTCTCTATAATAAGGAATATGCTGATGGAGACAGCGCAGGAACCTTCAATGCTCTTCCTAAATTGAAGAAAAACAAAAATAAGGACATATAGAATTATTTCATGTCCAAAATAAAGAGCATACAGCACTTATCTGTAAAAGACGATACAACAAACAGCTCGTAGAGAAGGTCCGAGCGACGCTCAATCGCATAACATTCAACTTCTAATCCAGGACAACACCGGAGAACATTTTCAGTCCAACAGATCTTCAATAGTAGCACTCGCCCAATCTTCAATAATCCACTCGCCTGACGGAGGCTTCCGTTTCGCCACAAAAGGGCTTCTTCAAAGGGCCAATTCAGAAATTCAACGACCGCAGGCTACTCACATGGACAATCTCCGATAACCGGCAACTCGGCGTCTGACGCACACTAAAAAGACACTACCACCAATCACATCACTATTACATCATAGAGGGAGGAACTGCAAGGTGCACACTAGCAGAGATACCGAAAAAAGTCAAAGAAATTAAAAAAAAAATAGAGACCATTCAATTTTGTCGTTTAAGCCATGGGGATACAGCGTATTTAAAGCATAAATCCACCGCTGCTCTTTCTGTAACAATAACCTCCCACGGTCCCCCCGCCGAATAGTCAGAGGGACGTGATCAATCACAGTACAGCGAAGGTCTTCAAACTGATGAGTAAACTCCAAACAATGCTGAATCAGAGGAGTATCTATACGTGATTTCCGAAGGCTATATTTATGCTCTGCCAAACGAGTCTTCAATGGGCGAGATGTCTTGCCAACATATAATCGTGGACACGGGCACCAAAGACCGTAGACCACAAAAGATGTAGAACAAGTAGTAGAAGCCCGCAAACAAGGGGTCTTCCCCCGATGTTTAAAAAAATCACAAAGTTCGTGCACCATAACTATACAAAAAGAACAATGTTGACATGCCACATGGCCTTGAATCGTCCCCGGCACTGAAGACTGACGTAGTACAGCAGGACAAAGGTGATCCCTTAAATTGCATCCTCGACTATATGCCACACGTAGACGACAATCAGAGAGTTTTGGATGAGTAGTTAATAATGTCCATCTTTTATGAAGAGTTGATACAATCTGACGAGACAGGCTAGAATGTTGCAATACACAGGTAACAACTGTCCCAGAATCTGGTTCAACATTCGGAGGAGTAAACAGCCATTCCCGATGATTAAACCTCGCTCGTCTATAAGCTGTAGATAATACTGCTGCAGGATATCCCCGATCTTCAAACTTACGGTGCATAACATGCGCTTGTGATTGAAATTCTGATAAAGTAGAACAAATACGTCTACAACGTAAAAATTGAGAATATGGTAAATTACATCGAAGATGAGAAGATGAAAGCTGTCAAAATGCAATAATGTATTTCTATCAGTAGGCTTTGAATAAACGGTAGTCAAAAACCCACTAACAGTCTTCACAATCCGGACATCAAGAAAATGAATTTCTCTTGCTTGAACATTCATTTCAAACAAAATACAGGCTTTACAGCCATTCAAATACTGAAAAAATTCTTGTAACATCACTGCTGAACCACGCCAGAGAAGAAAAATGTCGTCAATATAGCGGTACCATTTTATAATATGAACTGCATAAGAAGAAGAATAAACAAATTGGGCTTCAAAAGAACTCATGTACAAATTAGCGAGAGAAGGCGCAAAAGTGGCGCCCATCGCAGTTCACGAAATTTGCTGAAAAAAACTCTGACCATATATAAAATAATTCCTCTTCAATGCCAAATCTGCTAAAGATAACAAAAACGAAGTAGGTACTGTGTGTGGAGAAGGTCGAGCATCCCATACTGATTGTAAAACTACAAGTGCTTCTTCCTGTGGAATTGATGTATATAATGCCGCTACGTCCAAACAGGCCATTAACTGAACTTGACCGGGATTCTCAACAGCTTCCAACACTTGCAGAAAATGTGTGATATCTTTGAGAAAAGAGGGTGTCTTACAAACTTCAGGCTGCAAAAATACATCCAAATATATCCCTACTCGCTCGAGCAAAGAATCGTTGCTCGACACGATGGGACACCCTGGTGGAGATATCAAACTTTTATGTATCTTTGGTAATATGTAAAAAGCTGGCGCTTTAGGAAACATTGGAAACATTTGGCAGAGCATAAATATAGCCTTCGGAAATCACTTATAGATACTCCTCTGATTCAGCATTGTTTGGAGTTTACTCATCAGTTTGAAGACCTTCGCTGTACTGTGATTGATCACGTCCCTCTGACTATTCGGCGGGGGGGACCGTGGGAGGTTATTGTTACAGAAAGAGCAGCGATGGATTTATGCTTTAAATACACTGTATCCCCATGGCTTAAATGACAAAATTGAATGGTCTCTATTTTTTTTTTAAATTTCTTTGACTTTTTTCGGTATCTCTGCTAGTGTGCACCTTGCAGCTCCTCCCTCTATGATGTAATAGTGATGTGATTGGTGGTAGTGTCTTTTTAGTGTGCGTCAGACGCCGAGTTGCCGGTTATCAGAGATTGTCCATGTGAGTAGCCTGCGGTCGTTGAATTTCTGAACTGGCCCTTTGAAGAAGCCCTTTTGTGGCGAAACGGAAGCCTCCGTCAGGCGAGTGGATTATTGAAGATTGGGCGAGTGCTACTATCGAAGATCTGTTGGACTGAAAATGTTCTCCGGTGTTGTCCTGGATTAGAAGTTGAATGTGTTGTGATTGAGCGTCGCTCGGACCTTCTCTACGAGCTGTTTGTTGTATCGTCTTTAACAGATAAGTGCTGTATGCTCTTTATTTTGGACATGAAATAATTCTATATGTCCTTATTTTTGTTTTTCTTCAATTTAGGAAGAGCGTTGAAGGTTCCTGCGCTGTCTCCATCAGCATATTCCTTATTATAGAGACGCTTTTTAAAGAAATCTTGTTTTGTATGTTGTATGAATGGTGTATGATAGTAGGTTTATGTAGATTTGGTAATGTATTCCCAGTGTTAGTTTTGGTGTTTTTGAAATTGTAGAATAGGTGAAATTGGTGGTGAGGTTAGGTGGCTATGGGACCTGTGATGTAAACGTCTGCTATTCCCTATGGTGATTTTTCACTATGTGGTGGGTTTTAGCCATCCTGAGGTCCTTTTAGCCTTAGTGATTTGTTGCTAATTTTGTTATGTGATAGCTGAAATAGGTTGGTGAATGAAACTTTGTTGTGCGGAGCTTGTTGGTAGTGTGTGGAATATTGTTGCTCTGAGATAGCTTATTATTTTGGTCAACAGAACAATAACCATAACTATTCACAGTATCAGCCTCAAGAGAAGGCTTGTTATAAGGATATGAGCCCACAGGGCCAACCACAGAGAATAGTAGACCAAGACGTTTTCCTGGGCAGCTCCTGGACTAGTCTAGCAGGACTCATGGAAAGGACATTATCTGGTAAGTAAAATGTCACCTTTCATATTGTCTTGCTAGACCAGTCCAGACAAGTGGGACTTACCAAAGCTATGCCACCACAGGATGGGAAGAAGGCATGACAGCATTCAAGACCTCTGAGCCAAGGTGGCATCCACCCGAGTGTGGACAACAAAGCATAAACACTTAACAAAAGTTGAAAGCTGAAAAGCAGAATGCGCCCACCAATCTCTTATAACTGGCCGGTTCCACCACAGATACACAGAGGCAATCACTTCCTTGATCCAGTGCCCTAAAGTAAAAGTGGGCATGTCACCTTTACACTGTCCCGCAACCAGCATGAATAGTTGACCTTACTTGCAAAGGGAGTGCCACCTTTACACTGTCCCGCTACAGACATCCACTGGGTGAAAAACCTTCTCCTTTCCCCACCACTGCTCCTTCATAAGGGAGGGCACAGACCACCTGATTCCCATGGAAGGAAGATACCATCTCGAGCAATAAGAAAGGAACAGGCCAAATGCAAACGGCCTCCCTTGAGAATGATAAGTAAGGATCCTTGCATGACAAGGCTTGTAGCTGTCTCACTTAACATACAGTAACCAGAAAGATAGTCTAGATGGTCAGAACTTCAAGTGTAGCTTACTTCAAGGGCTCAAAAGGCTCCATCATCAAGGCCTAGAACACGAGGCAAAGATCCCATGGAACAACAACTGAATGCAGGGGGGGATGCAGATTACCTCCCTCCTAGAAAAAATGGGAAAAATCAGGATGCGAGGCAACAGACCACCCCACCACTGACCTCTTGAATCAGGAAGGCTGCCACCTGAACCTTCAGAGAACAAAGAGGAAGGCCTTTGTACAAATCCTCATGAAGAAAGGCGAGGACAGTAAGTCTGCCATCTCAGATCTAGCCTGATTCTGACGGCACCAACTCTCAAGATATCAGAATGCGCACATAAAACAGGCTGGAACATCTTCTCCTAGTCTTAAGGAGTGTGGAACCACAGTTGAGAGTATCCCGTATGTGCTAAGAGGCAAGCCGTAAATGCCACCATGGACTTGGAGGAAATTGATTGAAGGGATTCACATAGCAGTGAAAAGGTGTGCGGGCAAGCATTGACTCCCTTGAGGTTGAGGACCTGCTGAAAGAACCTTCTTTCTAGGCAGCAAAAAAAAAAAATGGAACATCCATCCTAGTCCTGGTCAGCCAGGGGGAAACTAGGACCACCACTCAGAGACAGAGGAATTTGTCCAAAATACAATGAATTGCTGTTCTGTTTGGCTGCGGAGCTTCAGGGAGATACAAAGGAGCCTGGAGCAGCTTTTACATTCCAAAACATGGCCACATGGAACAGCGACTAGTACTCAGTAATCCTCGATGACAAGGCCCACTCCCAGAATGGGTCCTCTGGCTGTAAACACGCTGGCTGGAAGGAGGCACCTCAGGAGGTATTAGAGCCCTGGAACCCTTGTGGTCCATGAAAGGGCTGAATCTGAGACGAGAACCCAGAAGGGTAGAAGGATGACTTGCAGGGGTGGTAAGAACTGGAGTCCAAATAGCACTAGAACTATTGCCTGTACACATCTCAGGCTTTCTTCCTCTTGCTTATTTCCTTTTTTTTTTTTTGGGCCTATCCTCCGGGAGGCGATGAAGCACGCACTCGCTCAAGTTCTTACCATTACCAAATCTGCCCAAACAATGAGAGCTGAGACAATCGGGACATGAAAGATGAAACCACTGCCCTATAGCGGAACCATATCCAACATTGTGCCATAGTCAACAGAACTATGTCTTTAGCTGCCCTGTGGACGAGATCATATAATCCTGAAACACCTCCACTGGCTGCCAATTCACTGCAGACTCTCCTTCAAAATACTATTAATGACCTTCAAGGCCATCAACAAGTGCTCCTCCACCTCCCTCACAGAACTAGTCCACCCCACTCCCTCCAACAGATCCAGAAGATCTGCAGCTGCCAACACACTGGTAATTCCAAGTACAATAACGAAATGCTCCCAGGCAACAATAAACAGGGCCTTTCTGTTCTATGCGCCCAGATGTTGGAATGCCCTTCCTACCACCATCCGATCCATTACTGACCTCACCCAATTTAGAAAGGCACTGAAGCACCATCTCTTCATTATGCACTACTCTAATGATGGATCACAAGCAGCCACCTCCCACCACCAGGACAACACCTCCAGCGCACCCATCTCACAATGATGCAGCTCTACCCACTGGCTCAACCACATAACCGGTAAATAAGAGTGTGTATATAACCCACTATTGTGGGAAATTGATCCAAGCAATTCTGGTTCTCATCCAGTACCCTAGTTACGTCCAGGTTACATTCCCTGTAGATACAGTGCAGTGTATATAATCCCCTAGGCTTGTAAATAATCTCTAAGCAATTACAGTCCTACTGTATACCGTGACTTGATTGCTCAACCTGCATATAGTTACCCTAGTTATGTCCAAGTTGCATTTCCTTTTCTTTGTAAATACAGTGCAGGCTCTGTTACACTGTATAAGTTATTGTTTCATGTAAACCATACTGATTCTAAAGAGCGCGGTATAGAAGACATTAAATAAATAAATAAAAATATATAGCCTCCAATAAGAAAGGTTGTAGCCAACTCCAAGAGGGGCATAATATTCTCTATGCAAGGGACTGAAACCACTGGAGCAGATCCCAAGACATCAGGCCTGCATACACCGTTGACTGAAGAATGACAGCAGAGGCTACAAACTTGTTCATCTTGATGAACAAGTTTGTAGCCTAAGATGAACAAGTTTGTAGCCTCTGCTGTCATTCTTCAGTCGACAGTGTATGCAGGCCTGATGTCTTGGGATCTGCTCCAGTGGTTTCAGTCCACCTTGTGAACCCAGGATTGTTCAGGGGCATTCCATCTTCCACTGAAATGCAGCCCAATTCATACCCGCTGCAATCTGAGCACTACTCACAGTGGGTTAAACCACTCGGCACGATCCTCCTGTGGCAGGGCAAAGGCCTCCTGGAAACTCTTGCCCCTTCACTGGGGAATCTAGCAGGGCCCACTCCAAGCATAGCATGCTCTTAATGATCTCCAGAGAAGACCATTCTGTACTTTCAAACCCTCGCCTGAGGGGGTGAACCAGTGGCTCTTGTTCAGCTACCAGAGAGTCAGACAAACTCAGGGAAGAAGACATCTGAACAATCAGGGCTGCCAATTCGACCTTCCTGAACAGATGAATAACTCCAGACTTTTCATGCACTGCAGAACGAGATGACCATTCATTCACCAGAGCAGAATGTGTGCCTGCAACATTGGAACTGAACTCCAGGTCTCAAACAAGGCCAGCTAGTCTGAAACTCCAAATCTATCTGCCACAGAGAATGATTAGAAGGCGGATATCAAGCAAGATGCTAACTCGCCTGCTGCCCATCCTTTGAGCAGGCTGAAGAAATCAAGAGGACCCAGAGGCACTAGGGTTTGCATTGACATGTCAGAAGCCCAAGCTTGCTACAGAAGAAAGAACTCCAGGGAATACAGCCCAGGGTCTGGATGCTCCCCACTGGCCAGATGACCTCCATCACTGGTGGGAGTAGCAGAAGACAATCCCTTCCGTAAAGGGGAGCGTCCAGAGGACAATGCACTAATACTGTCAAAGCTGATGATTATCCTTCTCCAGGGCCACGCTCACTGTCAATGACTGTGCAAAAGATAAGACTGGGGCACTTCATCTCCCAACAACCCTGGAGGACTGGGCCTTCTTAGAGTGTGCCTGAAGCATCCATGCAAGCAGAGCAAATACCAGAATCCAACCATGAGACACTCCACCTTCCACAGAATAGGCAGCACACTCCTGTGAAGGTAGCATAAGCATTCTCCACCGCCAAGCACTTAGGCAATGTGCTGCATAGCGTATTCAATCTGCACAGACAGTGCCAAGTATGCTAACTCTGTGCGGTAGGGTCACATGTGCTAGCACTGCATGAATAAGAGTCACACATGCCGATATCATGCAGACAAGCTGCACACACTGGAGCTATGCACACATAGATACCTCGTGCCACCGGGAAGGTGCAGAATGGCATGGCAAAGCACGGAAAGCGCAAACTCACACACAGGCACTTAGTCAAGCTGGAAAAAAACCGGCATTGATTCCAAAAGATACCCTGAGCAGTACAAGCCCAACTTAATGCCCTAGCAATGGACGAAGCTGGGAGCTCCCATAAGAAAAAAAGATAGGCTTAGCTTTTAGTACTCACCGTCGGGGAGCACATGGCAGATAAATACCATGCTGAGCTCAGTGCTACTTTCCTGTTGTCAGATGTGCAGTCTACTATCTCTGAAGAGTCCTCTTCAATCTTTGAGGGAGAGCATGGGGAAGGAGGTGAAGGGCACTGAGTTTGTGTGTGAAGCTTGAAGAAACCTTCCAAATTCCCTTTCCAATCTTCGGGCTGCTCAACATGTCCTTAACAAGATAAGGGCAAGGAGCGGAACCAATTTCCCTCAACCTATGGCATCCAAAAAGAGCACCAGTTTTAAGGGTGACCCTAGTGGAGCCTCCCATGTCATGCTGTAGTGAGAAATCCACCAACATGGATGGTTGCTCTTGAACAAAATCAATCTTTCCTCTCAATCTTCCTTAAATCTTTTCAGATTCTCAGAAATGAAAACATGCATCCACCATCTGCTGGAGACAGAGAATTACCGAGGGTTCCCTTTGGTGGTTCTGGCTGATATGGCATGATGAGGTCATAAAGAAGTCTATAAAAGTTTCCTCTGTCTCTATATCTACTGGTAGGGGGACACAACCCACTTGTCTGAAGAATCCACTGGTCTAGTAGCAGGATGATATGGAAAGGCATTTTAAAGAAGAGCTTCCAACCCTCTATCTAAGATTCCTTCAGCGCAGTGCTTCCTTTCACCAGAATGGTCATGCACTTGGCCACCGCCGTGACCAGGGCATTCATCCAGCTCACTCTGAATTAGAGGGTACAGCTGAGTAAGGATCTTAGGGTCCTTGAGAACAAGCTCAGATGTCTCCCAGCGGGAGACAACAAGCTGATACACAGGCCCAAAAAAGGGGGAAAAAACCTTGAAGAATGCCTCAGATGCTCCAAAATAGGGTCTACCTGGCAAGCCTGCATGAGGCTATGCTTCACAATATTTAAGGTCACCATAGCATCCAGAATGAGAGTGGAGAGGTTTTTCCTATGAAATAGGTGGATTCTCAATAGATCCTTGCCTTCCACCAGGGTAAGCTCCCCTTCCTGCAGTGACTCACCTACTGGAGATAAAGAATCTTCTTCTTCATTCCAAACAACCCTCAAAGAGGATAAGGTGAAGCTCCTGGATGAACAGGTGGGTGAAAAGATAGAATGGGGGCACTTATCCAGCATGAGAGGTGCCAGAGGGTCCAATAGGGGAGGTCAGGGCCCCAGACCCCCGTGAGGGGGGCCATCCTGCAGTAAACAGGGACTGAAAACAGCCTGTGAGCAGTTTCAGCAGCTGCTTCTCAAAGCAAGCCAAGAAAGAGCCCTGGGATGCCTGCTAACTTTGTGGTCTCTTCACCATGGTCCCCCCTTCAGCGAGACCAAGTGGCCATCCAAGATGGCTGCTGTTCCTATGAGTGGGAAAATCATGGGAGATGGCAGTGGCATATAGACTGACATTGGACTACCTATGGGGGGTCCTGAAACTGGCAAAAAAGCATGGGCCCTGAAGTGTCCCCATCACATTTGGAGCAAAAGGAGCCCACCACTAAGCTGAACCAATGGAAGCCCCCAGCATCACACAAGCGGCAAAAAGACAACTGCAAAAAAAAAAAAAAAAAAAAAGCAGCTAACAACAAACAAAAGAAATCATAGCAAAAAGGGAACCCCAAGAAGGGAATTCCAGCACTTGTCAAGGGTTGCCCCAGTTGCCCCTGCAATTCTGATAAGTCTGTGAAGCAAAGATTTTTTTTTTATTTAAAGCTGCTTTTTTGAAAGCAGAATGGAGCAAAAGGTAGTCAATTACAAAGCAGGGAAGGAGAATAAAATAAAAAAAAAATAGAAAAATATGTCAGTAAGCAGACAGCAAGACAAAAGGGGGACCTAGGCCCAACTTAACCCCTCTCAGGGGCTCTTTTAGGCCTCCTGTCCACTCTTTGGCCCACCTGTGGATAACAGCACTGGGCACAGGGCAGCTGTCAGCTCGAAGAGAGAGGAGTGTAACCAAGTTCTGAGCACATGTTGGGTCTGCGAGGCTCAAACACACAGGCCACAGGACCATGGTCTGGCCAGGGGAGACAAAGCTATCTGCAGTGCTGCACCACCACAGGCACCTTGCCACCCAGTGGAGATAGATAATTACTGGCTTTCTCTCAGTGCTGCACCAGTGGACATATTTGTGATGTCATCAATGAAAGTTGCTTGTCTGCCTCGGCCTGCTGACTGGTGAGCATAACCCACTTATCTGGACTGGTCTAGCAGGATGATAAGGAAATGTGTATTTTCCATTTTCCAGTGGTAATGCATCTGCACCTTCTCCAAGGAACATGTGTCATTTACCTACTTGTTTGAACCTGGGGTCTCCAACAGTGATTGAGGAGGAAGTTGTGCTTAATTATGTGTTCTTTGAAGCTGCCTTAAAAGTTATTTCACTTGATTTCTTAATTGGATCCTCTTGTAAATGCAGTCTTGTGAAATCCAGCACTTACACATTTAAGTGTCGTTAAATACACATGTATGTTGCAAAAACAGCATCTGTGTGTGTATTTAGCAGCAATTACAAGGCCTGGATAAAGTGCAGTTACTCATCTATAGAAGATGTTCTCCGTGAGCAGCAGGAATATAAGTCCTCACTTATGGGTGACGTCCCCTGATAGAGCCCCGCGCTGAAACGCTCCCCAGCTTCCAATCAGAAGCTTTTGGGAGCCTCCATCGCACATGTGTGTCTACCTTCCCACCTGCTGCAACGCCATCTTCTCCTCAGTAAGCTACAAAAGCTAGTAGCCAAAACAACTCCATGGGGAGGTGGGAGGGTTTATTCCTGCTGTTCACAGAGAACACCTGCTACTACGCTTTCTCCGTGAACAAGAAGAAATAAGTCCTCACATATGGGACTCCTAAGCTACAGGCTACCAAACAACAAACACTAGCCCAACAGGGGCAACAAGGATCGAAAGAAACAACAGATGTAGACCCCTTTGGGACTCAACCAATTCAACTTCTACAGCAGGCATCAACATCAGGACTACTCTTTTGGTAGCATGGATGGACAGAAGGACTGGTGAGAAGGAACCTAAGTCCCAGAGTACAGCTTGGCTGAAGTGACAGTCACACCAAGAATCCTCATCCAGGCAGTAGTGGGCTGGGAAGGTGTGGACAGGGGACCATGTGGCAGCCCATGGAGACCGAGCGCAGATTGGCCATGGATGTAGCCATGGCCTGGACATTGTGGGCCGTGACATGACCCTTGAGGCTCAGTCCTGCCTGAGCATAGGCAAAGGATATGCAGTCTTCCACCTAAATGGACAGCATGTGTTTGGAGACCACTACATACAGCCTGTTGGGGTCATAGGAGATGAACGGCTGTGTAGAGCGACAGTGCAGGCTGGTCCGCTCAAGGAAGAAGGCCAGCGCCCGCTTTCAATCCAATGTTTGCAGCTGGGCATTTGCCCTGTTGGTGTGAGGCCTAATAAAAAAAGGTGGGAAGTAGCACTGACTGGTTGAGGTGGAAGGCCAAAACCACCTTAAGCAAGAAGTATGGGTGGGTGCATAGCATTACCTGGTTATGGTGGAACCTCAAGTATGGTGGGTAAGCCACCAGAGCCTGAAGCTCACTGACTCGGCGAGCCGAGATGAGCACCACCAGAAAGACAATCTTCCAGGTCAGGAATTTCAGCCGACAGGTAGCTGGCAGCTTGAAGGGCACTGACAACTGTCCCAAGTCCACGTTGAGATCCCACGCGACTGGCGGGGACTTCGACAGGAGCAAGCCCCACATGTAGCGGCCACCAGGGACTAAGCTGAAATGAGCTTCCCCTCCAAGCCCTGGTGGTAGGCCCCAGTCGCACTCATGTGCACTCGCACAGAGTTAGATTTGAGGCCCGAATCAGAGAGATGTAGGATGTAATCCAGTAAACCCTTGACTGGGCAGGAGAAAGGATCCAACACTTTCCTTCACACCAGAGGGAGAACCGGCGCCACTTGAAAGAATAGACTTGGCAGGTGGAGTCCTTGCGGGAGGGTAGGAGGACATCCATCACCTCCCCTAGTAAGTTGAGCTCGGACAGGACTACCCGCTCAGTATCCATGCCATGAGGGCCAAGGACTGGATATTTGGGTGCAGAAAAGTCCCATCTCACTAAGAAATGAGGTAGGGTTTGCAACCCAACTGGAGAGACTCCTGGCTGTAGAGCTGGAACAGCAGGGAGAACACGGCGGTCTGGGCCAGTATGGGGCGATGAGGATCATGATCCCCCCTGTCCACTTGGAACTTGAGAAGTGTCTTCACCATCAGCAGAATTGGGGGTAAGCACAAAGCAAGACCAGTTGAGGAGGAAGGAGTCTGATGCCAGCCTGCCCTTCACAGGCACCTAAGAACAGAAGCAATCCACCTGCACATTGCCCGTGGACTCAAAGAGGACCACAGTGCGCCCCATTCCCAAAAGATGTGGTCCACCATCCTTCTGTTGAGGATCCACTCGTGGGTCTGGAGGACCCAACTGAGGTGGTCCACCAGTATGTTGAGCTCCCCAAGCAGGTAGGTCGCCTGCAGCTCCATACTGTGGGCCACTGAGAACTTCCAGAGGCTACCACCTTCCAGCACAAGAGGTACAAACTCATGCCACAGTCTGTTGATGTAGAATATGGTTATTTGGTTGTCTCTCTGGATGAGGACCAGCATGTTGGTCGAGCATGCCTGGAAGGCCCTGAGGGTGTTTGCAATCACCCGGAGTTCCAGAAAGTTGACCTGGTGTAGGCTCTCCTACTCCGTCCAGAGGCCTTGCATTCACAGGCCATCCAAGTGCACACCCCATCTCAGTTTGGACATGGCGGTGAGCATCCTGTGGGAAAGGAAGACCTCAGAGCAGGGTGCTGCAGCCACCACTTAAGAGCTTTGACGAGGAGCGTCATGATGGCCACCTGATCCTTGAGGCAACTGGTGACTTGCTTCCACTGGGTACACAGCATCCACTGAGTCTGGCACATCCTGATCCAGGCCAACAGGTTCACATGTACTGTGGAGACCATGTGGCCTAACTTGAGCAGCATCGCCCGTGCCATAGTGTGGAGCTTGCTGTGGATGGTGGTGACCATCTCCACGAGCTGCTGTACGCGGTATTCTTGGAGGAAGACTTGGGCCTGCATGGTGTCCAAGAGGGCCCCGATGAACTCCAGTCATTGAGACTGCTGCAAATGAGACTTTGGGTAGTTGACCACGAACCCGAATTGGTCGAGCACCTGTATCGTCAGGTGTGCAGAATGCTGCATGCCATCCAGCATGGAGGCCTTTATCAGCCAGTCATCTAAGTGGGGGAAGATGAAGACCCCCAGGATATGGAGGTACGCAGCTATGACCTCTAGCCACTTGGTGAAGACCCTGGGGCTGATGCCAGTCTGAAGGGCAGCACCCTGTACTGAAAGTGCTGGCTGTCTAGCATGAAACACAGGTATTTTCTGTGTAAGGGGTGGATCGGTATGGGTGTGCATGCATCCTTTAAATCCAAGGAGCATAGCCAATTACCCTGTATGAGATACAGGAGCAAGGTTCCCAGGGAGGTTATCCTGAATTTTTCCCGGACCAGAAAACGGTTCAGGTCCCGGAGGTCTATGAAGGGCCTGAAGCCCCCCCACTGTCTTCTTGGGGACAAGAAAGCAGTGGGAATAAAACCCCTGCCCCATCTGAGCCGGAGGCACTGGCTCAACGGCTAGGTCGACCAACAAGGTGACGACCCCCCCCGAAGGAGACCATACTGATGTGGGTCTACAGTGTACTCCCTTGGGCAAAATGATGGTGGGGGGGCTGGGCAAAATGCAGCAGGTACCCATCCCAAACAATCTGTAGCACCGAGGTGTCCCTGGTGATAAGGGGCCACCTGTGAGTGAAGTGGTTGAGCTGACCACCCATCTGAAAGAGAACCCCGTTGGTGATCGGGTGACTGGCTATGCTCCTGAGGAAGCATCAAAACCCTGCTCCGGCTGGGGCACGGGTTGGAACTTCTATGGCTCAGCCTTCTGCAGTTGCCATTGGGTCTGCGCCTTGGGCTGAGCTCCCTGGGGGCTCTGAAAGTACCGGTGCTTTGACCTACAGAATGACTTCTTTCCTTGATGCTTCTTCTTGGCAGGATCTGTCGTCTTATATGAGAGAAGGGAGATGGTCACCTGTTCAATCTCAATTTCAGTCACCCTCTCCTGAATGGGCTTGCCAAAGAGGTTTCACCAGTGCCTGGCAAGTCTGCCAGCTCTTCCTGAACCCACTGCTCCAGATCAGAGGACTGAAGCCAGGCCAGCTGGCATGCACCGATGCCACTGCCACCACTCTGTTCACCAACTCAAACACATTGTATGTGGTGCATACCATGTACTTGGACATGTTCTTTCCATGGCCAACCAGGGTATGAAATTCCTCAAAGCACTCCAAAGGGATGAGGGGTAAGAACATCATCATATAGAGTTGATAGGAGAGGACTTGGGCAATGAGCATGGAGATCTCAAAACAGTGCCTCCCATACCTGTTGAGTGTCCGCTGCTCCCTACTGGCGGGCACTGATAAGTGGGTCTTTGAACTCCTGATGCAACACATGGTGGATTCCATTACCAGTGAGTGGTGCAGTAGTTGGGGCTTTTTGAACCCGGGGGGGGGGGGGGCCTTTGAGTTCAGTCGGCGTCTAATGGCCAGTACCGACATCAGGTTCTCCCACATGCGGAGCAAGAACCATTGCAGGATCTGGTGCACAGGTACTGTGAAGGCTTCCTAGGGCGCCGAAGGATATTGGAGGATCTCTAGTTCCATCACCCTCGGCTCATCCTCTGCTTCCAGAGAGAAGGGAATCGCCTTAGCCATGTCTCAGATGAAGTCCTGGAAGGACATATCCTCCAGGGGTGATTTCTGTCGCTTGTATGGCGGGGACTGCTCCGAGGGGATGTTGGGAAACTCCCTCTCCGTGACCAGGGATTCCTTCTCTGTCTCCCAGCCATTGGACTCTGATTTCAAGAGGAATTTGACATACCTCTGGGCTTCTTCCCAGTGCCCAGAGATGCTCAGTAAGCACTGAGATCTCCAAGGGTATCGGGGTCGGTGCAGAGACCTTGGCTACCAACTCTAGAACCCGCTCCGGGGACTTCACGATGGTCAGGTCATTGGGAGATTGCCAAGGGCCCTCCAGGGCTTTGGGAGTCGATTCCTCTTGCTAGAGCACCTATGCAGGCTGCTCCTGGCTGTCGCCCTTGGTATCATTCCAAGAGGGACTCCGGTGCCTATGCCCATGCTTGGCACAATCTTCAACCACCCCTTTTGACACCAATGAGGCCGACGACAAGTCCTTCCGAGGCATCAACGGAGAGCCTCTGATCCATGCTACCATGGACCCTCGGTTCCGAGAGAGCATGGGTACCGCATGAAGACAAAGTCTTGGTGGTGCTCCTCGAGAGTGTTGATGCTGATGTCAATGCTAGTGCCGAGGATCCGAAGAGGGATGCGCACTGCTTCTGTTGACCTGGAGGCCCTTCTTGGTCATCTGAAGACACAACAAGCAAGTAGCAGGCTCATGATCAGGGCCGACGCACTGAATGCACCAACTGTGATGGTCCATCACAGAGATGATCCATGCACAGTAAGTGCACTTTTTAAAACCACTGGTTGGCTTCAACATTGTCAGGAAAATGGCCTCCACAAGGTCGAAGGGCTCAATGTCAGTTAACCAGACCAAAAAAAATGGAAAAAAAGAGAGCCAACTGACAAAACAAAGAAACGAAAAATGAGGCAAAAAGGACCCCACATGATGGCTGGTGCCCCGACAACAGAAGAAAAACGGCAGTTGGAAGAAACAAGAAAAAAGCACAACCCTGAAGGGCTGAAGAATAGCTTTTCCTGGTAGCACAAGGAACACATCCCTAGGGCTCACAGAAAAAGTGAACTGGGGAGAAGATGGTGCTGCGGCAGGCAGGAAGGCAGGCACGCATGCACAACAGAGGCTCCCAAAAGCTTCTGATTGGAAGATGGGGAGCATTCCCATGTGAATCTCCATCAGAGGACATCAACCATACGTGAGGACTTATTTCCTGCTTGTTCACGGAGAATACTGTTGTTTTTTTAGGACAATGATGTTCCTGCTGTATGTGATGGAAGATACATGTGCATTTTCCAGCACATTTATGCATGTTTTACAAAAGGCTCCACATTCAGCAGAGCCTTTTGTAAAATAGTTGAGGAATTGGGAATGGTCTAACCTGGATGTCTCAATTCCTACCTAGATGTCCTATGCAAAATGAAGCTTATAAGTACATAAATCCAAACTGATTATTTTGTACTTATGTTTTTAACAATATCAGAACAGCGAAAGGGTTTGGGGGATGGCTGATGATATGTTTTGAATCTTATCTGTGTGGTGTCTGGCTTACAAGGATATCTTCTTTCACTGCAATAAGAAAAGATCTTTTGCTGATTTGTATTAAATATGGTTCATCCCTAATCAATGATGCGGACTTCTGACATACAGTATGAAACAAAGCTATTCCATACATACTGTGATGCAGCAAGGGGCACACAGCCCAGGGAAAATAAGATAAAAGAAAGACTTACCTCAGAGTCAGCTTTAGAAAGCAGCACTAGGCACCATGATTCACTGCAGCAAGGGAAATTCTTGCTACGTAGCAAACAAAAGTCCCATCAGGAACACCTGAGTGAGAGTCCCCAGGTCACGTGTAGAGCTAGGGATTATTTAGGGCAGGGTTCCAGTCAGTTAGAGAGGAGAGTCAGAAGCAGGATCACCACGGGAAGCAGTAGGAGAGAGAGGAGCAGGAGGTGTGTCCCAGGTCAGCTGAGCAGAAGCCCCAGGGGATTGCTGGGAGGAAATTCTTCTCACGAGGAGTCAGGAAGTGAGTCTGTCTCCAGCTCTCGAGAAGGAAGGTTCAAGGCAAGCTGCACTAAGGGAAGACCTGCTACCAGGAATAGCTTTGGAGAGAAGCCAGGATTACCTCACTACCTCAGAGGCCAGTATTTGCCAGCTCAAGGCAGAGGTCACGGTGAGAGGGAAGTGTTGGGGGATGGGCACTCCATGCATGACTACAGCTTAAGAAATAGGTGTAAAGTTAGGAACAAATATACTCCTGTTCAACCAGCCCGGGAGGCTAGAAGCAAAGGCTATAGAGAGCCAAACATAAAGACAAGCCCTGCAGAGAGAAGGAAACTTCCCTATAGTAACAAAGAGAAGTTTAAAGCTTATAACTGCAAACGGCGGGGTTCTGATTACAGACATAAGAAGCAAGATGTTTCAGAGCTAATGTTCTGGGAGGCAAGCCCAGGCAGAACCAGCTACAGAGAGAGATATAGACCCAAAGGGGGAAAAGCCTCCAGTGACTGTTATAGTGAAGTGTCACAAGACGCTATAGCTGAATACCGTTCTCAAGAAGGGTCTGATACCAGCAGTGTGAGTAGTGCTGGGGAAATGATATGGGAAGACGCTGCTAGTCTGCAAGAGGATATTCCTATGGATTGCAGTGTCTGTGTTAAATGCAACCGTATGATGTAAATACTGGATGAAGAGAACTCTGTGAATATAACAAGAGAATATACGTGTGTCACCACTTTTGTTGCTAAGCTTATCTGATTTAAAGTTTCTGTTTCCTTTGACAAAGTCCGAGCGGGACGGGGAATAAAACCCACTTTTCATTTCAAGTTGCTCTGAAAGACTTTTTATTTACAAGGCCAGAGCAATTACTTGTGCATACGCCCTAGGCAACCGCCTATATAGGGCTAAACAGGCCTCTAACCACAGGCCCCATCACAATACATATGTATGTATGTGTAATGAAAAGATCAACAGGGTAATAATTAAGCTGCAGTAAAATAATGCATTTGACAGTAGCAGTATTTACTGTACCAGTGGAGTCACTAATCTGTGGTACCTCAGTACTGCAGGTTAGCAACTCCCATAGTAAATATAAATTTGCTTTGCTACAGATAGGAACAGTGCTAGTTCCTGGCTGCATTAATGCAGATAGCAGGCCTTAAGTTGGGTATGCCATCTCTTAAAGGGCAGTGGTGGGATAAAGTAATCCACTTTCCTAATCCTTTTGACAATAAGTATAAAGCCCCCCACTCCCTGATCCCTCCCCTCAAACAAAAAACAGCATGATCCCCAGTCACTCCTGTCTCATTGAGCATTCAGGTTCAAAATGGTATCAATCAATCCTTAGTGTCTGTCTCATGATACTATTGATTGGGGTCATGCTATCAAATAAACAAACCACATGAACTCTTCAACATCGTTAAGACCCTGACTAAAGAGCCTTCGCCCACCCAACCAAGCCTACTACATCCCCAGGAATACGCTACGAGCCAAAACCAGCCCAACCAACAACACTGCCATAAATTCTACATCATGCCATGAACCATACCATCAAACGCCGCTGACCTCCTTCACGCCCCCTTCCAAAAGATGCATCGAAGACATCATCATATCTATCAACTCCACCACAGCCCCCAATGACCCTTGCCCATTCTGGATAAGATCGTTGCGGGTGGAATTCAGCCCATTCCTAGCCAGGATCATGGAACTCTACTTCTCAATGGGAGCTTTCCCACCGATCCTACAACAAACATCCATTCGGCCCCTCCTAAAGAACAAGCTGAACCCCCAGAAGGTGGAATCCTATCAGCCGATCTCCAGCATTCCCATGCTGGCAAAGATAATCGAGAAGGTCGTTCAATGCCAAATCCAGCAACACATAGATACCACCGCTCCCCTAGATCCATGCCAACACGGCTTCAGAGAACTACATGGCATCGAGACACTCCTCACCACCCTACTCAGCACCTTAATAACAGGGATTGATAACATCAGACAAGGCTTTGCTCTAATCTTCATGGACATTGCCGCTGCGTTCAACTCAGTAAACCATGAGATGCTCCTTGCACGCCTCCAAGATAAGGGAATCCATGGTTCAGCTCTGAGTTGGTGTAAGTCATAGCTATCAGACAGATGGCAACAGGTACGATGAGACTCCATGACCTCTGAGCCTTTCCAACAAAAACAAAGTGTCTCCCAAGGCTCCTCACTCTCAGCCCTCCTTTTCAACATATATGCAACCCATCTGTTCGATCATCCATTCATTCAATATCTCCTGCCTGGTGTATGCCGATGATGTCCTGCTTTACACACCATTCTCTATCGACCAACCTGACTTCTCGCCATTAACGAAATGTTTCGATGCTGTCACTGACTGGCTCCACATGCAAAGCCTCAGAATCAATTTTAACAAGACAGATGTCCTATTCATCACCAGAAATCAATCCTTTACCCCTCCTGCTTCTATTAAGGTGAGAGACGCTGAGCTCCCGAGCAGGCCCACCATCCGCTACTTAGGTATCACCGTAGACCAGCAGCTCGACATGAAAGCACACATAAGCAACACCATCAAGGCAATCTATCACAAAATACGGACTATCCGCCACCTATGACCCCTACTGGAGCCTGACGACTTCCAGACAATCTTTCAAGCACTAGTAACCCCCCACTTTGACTACGCCAATGCCATCCTGCATGGACTCCCTAAAAGCACACTGAACCCACTACAACTAGCAATGAACGTCGCTGCCCACATCCTGCATGGAGCCTCCAGAAGGGATCACATAACCCCAATCTTGAAACACTTCCACTGGCTTCCGGTCCACTGCAGACTCACCTTCAAAGTAATACTGCTGACCTTCAAAGCCATTAACAAACTGCCCTCCACCTCCCTCACAGACCTGGTCCTCACCACTCCTCTAAACAGATCCAGAAGGTCATTCACTACTAACACACTCGCAATCCACAAAGAAATAACAAAATGCACCCTGGCAACAAAGAACAGAGCCTTTGTATACTACTGGAATGCCCTACCAACCACCATCCGAGCTATTACCGACCTCGCCCAATTCAGGAAGGCACTAAAGCACTATCTATTCCTTCAACATTACGCCCACACCAGTGACTTAACACAACCCAGCATACCCTCACACCCACCATGGTAGCACCATAAGCACACATACGTCATCTGACTCAACCATGTAAATAATTTTAAGATCATTTCATGACAACAGAAACACTCCGTAACACAATTGCTTAGTTTATATTGTAGTGATGAAAGCTCCCAGGAAGACATGGAAGTGGAAGAAAATCCTAGTTTCCCCTTTGAAATGAATGACAGTTCACTTGTGCATAAGACTTGTAAGCCAGATCAGAAAAAAACCCAGCTCCCTGCTAAGGTCAGGCCACGCCCTAGCTCAGGGGTGGAGACAAGCTTGCCTGATGATTGGTCACACAGGTGCAGAGAACAGGGAGTGCCTAGTAGCCAAGGGTTCTTAAAACCACGAGCAGAGCAGAGCAGAACAAGGAGGGAAGGAGGAAGGCAAAGGACAACAGAGAGAGCAAGGCTGAGCATAGCTGGAGGAGAAAGAAAGAAGAAAACTCCCAGGAAAGCAGCTACCCAAGAGGGACTGGAGAAGGACATAAGGAGGCTGAATTTCAGAGCCTGGAGGATCCCAGGAAGAAAGAAATCAACACTTGTCTGAGGAACCATCCCCAAGGTAAAGCCAGCAGTTTCAGAGCGGAGAAATCAACAGAGAAACAATTTGCTATTGCTAAGGTCCAGGAAGCAGAGCCCTCACCGTCTACTGCTAAGAGGTGGGTGGAAAGTTTTACGTATGGGAAAAGTCATAGCCCTGATAAAAGCAGAACAGCTGAGTCTTCAAAGCTAGAAGCCCTGAGAGAGTTGTTTGCTGAGGGAAAAGTTCACTCCCCTAATACAACTGTGCCTTTACAAGCTGAATTGCTGTGGAATCAGTTCCAGGAATTTCTAAAGGAGAGAAAGTCTGGGAGAGTTTGTAACTTTGATAGAGATACCATATATTCTGATGCCATAGAAGGAATGCAAATAGATTCCTGTTTGCCAAGCACTGAGTGTGAACCTGTACCAATGGATTGATCATTGTGTTTAAAAGAAGAGTCTGCATTATTGAACTGAGCTGAGAGACTGTGAAACAATATAGCGAATAAGGGCAGTATCTGCTTAGAATTAAGGAAAGCTAATACTGTGTTTTACTAAGCTTAATTGCCTTCTGAAGCTAAGAAGCAGTGCTTAGAAGAAGTTTGCTTTGAGAAAAGAAAATCACAGCTGTTGCAAGTTTATCAGTATTTCTGTTGAATGACCACACGAGGCAGTCCTCGGTGTAAGCTTGTGGGAATAAGAACAGCTGAACAGTGAAAAGAGGTTTTGTTACCTGATTTATCCTTTATATTGGAGAAGCATCCTTTTTGCCTTGTTTGTGTATTGAGCTTAAATGCCCTGGAAATCCCCACAAAATAAATTTTCTTGCTGCCTTGAACCACCGACTCACAACTACAATTTGTCCTTAAAGAATAAACTAACTACAAGTCCCAGAATACCACTGGTGACAACAAGGGAAGCTTTATTCAAAAGTGGACAACATAAGGCTGTTTTCTGCTTGTAAGCTCTTGGGCCCAAGCGGAAGCATCGCAGTATATAGTTACCTCCGTTTGAAATCCAAGTTGTAATACCTGTTTTTTGTAAAATCAATGTATGTTTCAGCCTGCATTGTACAAATTAATGTTACTTGTAAACCGCACTGATTCTAAATAGCGCAGTATAGAAAAGATTTAAATAAATAAATAAGGGTCGCTTATCCTTACAAAGGATCCTGACCCCCTAGCTGTAGTACTATGAGATTACCACTGGGAATCGACCCATGCCATTTTGCGCCGATGCTTGACAATGCAGGAGCAACTGGAGATTACTCCTGCTTACCCATTAGTACCAAGGAAACCTCTAGCAGGTGCTGTGAGTTTGAGGGCGAGCAGTTTAGTTACTGGCACTGGCCACCACTTTAAGAGGTTCCCCAGGAACATCAGGCCCTGCATCAGCAGCCCAATGCTCCCAGGGAGGAAAGTTAGCCCCAGCTTTAAGATTGTGCTGCCTTGCCATAGATAACGCAGCTTGCAAAGTTAAACACAAGCTGTAGGATTTTATTTGCATAATAAGAATGAGGTACTTTGCATGCATTTGTATCTCATTATTTAGTTCATGTTGGGGTAAACTATTGAGCGTAAAGGGTAAATAACACACAATTTGTCCATTTAACATATGTTAAATGACAAAAATCAAGCTTTATTCCCTTAATGCACATTATTAACTACTCTTCTAAGTAAATTAGGATTGCTAAAAACTCTAAAATCAGCCAGTTTTCTTATCATAGTCACTTTGCTGTACTGATCCAGGAGAAAACTAAGCATTTGAAGAAGGAACCTGTACGATCTCAGAAGCTCATGTAACATATTTTTTTGGTCCCTTAAAAGGTATCACAGCCTACCAAAACTCATTTCCCTTAAACAGACCATTTGTATCTTATTTCCTCAAGTGATTGCACAGACTTGCAAACACAGTGTGTTCTATATAAACTCTTTACTTGTTCTCCTACAAACAACCCAAGCAAAAGAAATTTCCTTGAACAAATTAATGCAGATAGTGCACGTTTGACCTAGAAATTTTTAAAGTAATTAACAGCTCAGATTACGTAAAGATACACCATGAGCAGGTATCTCTATATCGGCATACCTCTAATTAAAATTAACGTTATTTACAACCTGGCATTAAGAATCTGAAGCATCTGTAGTGACAAAAAATATGTGACAAAAGACTGCAGAAGCTGGGAGAAAATTAATTGGCTTGAGCTGCCTACTTAATATTAGAGAAAAACAACTGGAATGCAAAATGTAATCGTGAGGCAGAACCAGCAATTATCTCCTCCTACCTTTTCTAACTCATTTGTAAATAAATTTAAGGGTAAACAATTTAGAGTAGAGTACAACCATCAACTGTAGTCACTGCTAGTGAACAATGTCTTAGCTCACTAATTGATGAGATGAAAAGCAGCAATGGAAATGATGAAGCATTTTGAAGACACAAGGTAAGCTAATGACAATGTCATAGGCATCAAATTGCATATTATAAAAACCCATTTTCCCAATGACTTTCATTAAAAGCACGGGGATATGTTTCTATGCATGTCTAGTGAGGCACCTCTACAGCACTCCTTTATAATCAAACGTACCTAAAGGATACTAATGTAAAACAGTTCTGTTATTTTATCAGTCACTTTGACTCTCTACTCTCTTTCATGTTCCTTTCTTTCTTGTCTTCAGTTGGGAAACCAGCTTCTCTTGTATCTTTTTTCTGATATGTCCATGATCATTTTTAGCTGTGTTCTGCTACAGCAAGAATAATTATTGTGGAAGCTTTGTCTGTTTATCTGACCATTCATATCAGTGTGTACACATGCATGACCATGGACCATTAGAAAAGGAGCCGCACATGTTGCATGCCAGGTAGCCAAAGGCCAGGATGAAGAGCAGATCGAGCAGTGAGAGTTTGTTACTGCTGCTGCCCCTAGAGAGTGGTAGAAGTTCGACCTTGGCATTTCCAGTGCCGCCAAAGGGTAGGTAGAGCAGCAGCAGAGCACTGTGACAGCACTGCTAACAGAAAGCAGTGAGAGTGGTGCATTTTTCAAAATATATGCCAACACATTAAACTTTCAGGTAGAGGTGAGCAGGAGTAGGAGTTGTGCCCAAAAAGAAACATGACACTGTGCCCAACAAACAGACATCTTTCAACTTATTTCTTGTTGATTATTTTAAGGAATTACATGTGATTAATGCATAGCCATATGTCTAGGCAATGTATATAACAAATATATAAAAACAAGACAAAGGCAAATAATACATGCACATATATCAATATAACAAATACAATAAAAATACTGTATAATAATATATCTTAATAAACAAATTAAACAATAATAAAATTAGAAAGAATAAAATAAAAAACACTACAATAAAAATAAAATAAGCATAAAAGAGCATTAGAAAAAGCAAGAGTATATAGATGAGACTTCAAAACTTTCCTAAAACACATGCAGTCCTTCTCTAGCACAAATCCTTCAGTAAACAATACCCCAACTAAAGGGGCAGCAATGGAAAAAGCTGATCCCCACGTGCAAAATAGGAGGGGAAGGTCGTGATTCTAGCCTGGAAGGCAGAAAAAGAGAGCTGATCGGAGTGGCAATTATAAAAAAAAAAAGGTTAGATGGGAGGGAGAGGGTAATGAAACTGCAAAACCTTAAAGGGCCTGTAACAAAACAAAACAACAAAAAAATAAAGGAAAGAGAACAGGGTAATATAGGGCAAGGAGGAGAAGGGGAGAGAGTCTGGAAGGGGAACAGAGAGTGGGGAGGAGTTGGAGGACATGGGTGTAGTTTCACAGCTTCATTTTGGGAGGCAAAGGGTGGGACAACATATTTGCATATTAATTTGCATATTCATTATGATTATCTTAAAAAAATTACTAGATGGATAGGAAGACAGTATAACAAACAGGAGAGGGATGAGCTGGTGCTCCCAAGATACTCAAAGATGGAGCAGAGGCTCTCATCCAGTGGCTTTCCCCAAAAAAGGGAAAACAATATATTCCCAGGCTATATAATTAAAATGCAGCAAAAACTGGCACTCTAAGATTTAAAAACTACTGAAACCTGTAAATATATATTCTGCAAAAGCAAAAGAGATGTAAGGTGCTATCACACCAAGGGACAAGAAGAAAAAGAGAACCACAGCGCAGTTTCTAACACCAAAATAAATTATAATTAATTTTATTTTGGCATTAGAAACTGTGCTATAGTTCTCTCTTTTTCTTTTTGAACATCTATTTTGTGTTCAACCAAATCCCTCCTCCAACAGTAGATACAGAGCAGAACTAGGACATTTCACCATAGAACCCAACATATAAGGAAAAAAAACTGATTCCAGTATCATCTTATTAACAGCCTCTCCCGTATCAGTCAGATTGCAAACTAACACAAAACCCTACAAAAGCCACTGAAGACCTATAACACAAATCGACCATACCATAATGAAACCAGCTTCTAAAATTAATGCAATAAGGAGACTATGCAGAAAAGAGCAGCACATAAATATCGCAGTGGGCTTTAGAACATCCTTTCACCTACTCTTTTTCAGAGGAAAATTGAGCAAAACTGAAAACATCTCCCTTGCTGAGGGCTGTGACATCAAGGACCTTGAACAGGAAGGGGTATATAGAAATAGAGGAAGGAATGACACTCGAACAGAGCCTGTTGAGAGAGATCAGTAAAGAATATTACAGGAGATTAAAACTGTTATTAAAAAGTGCTGGGGAGTGGTTTATTTTCAAGATGGTGACTTTGTGTTAGAGTTGGAATGCCTAAACGGAAGGGGAGACAGAAGGCTTCCCCCGCAGAGCCAGCGCCCGTGCAATCCCTTCCTTCTTCTGGTGGCCCGATGGATCGATTCGTCCAACTAACCAGACACCAAATTGGGGAGATCAGAGGGGAATTTGAGGAGCCGGCGGAGGAAGTATTGGTTCCCCCCCTGGAGGTTACGCTCTCCCCGGATGGGCGGGTGCCGCCCTCAGCTTCGAGGATATCGAGTTCTCCCCTCTTGGGAGCAACCATGGGCTCTTCCGAAGTGGTGGAACCGGGGGTTTGCGAGTGGGGTCCTATCGAGGAAAAGGAGACCGGTAAGCAGCAGATTTCGGCTATAACTGCAGAAGCCTCGGCTGCGGTGCAGTCTGTCGAGGGCGTGAAGGCTACCTCTGGAATATTGGAACCTAAGGCAAGAGAATCTCCTCAGTCGCTATTGCTTGACTCTGAGCCGCCATCAGTTATTTCCTTGGTTCAATCTCCGGTTATTTCTCTGGACAACATCTGGGATGCAATCTCTCAATTGGCATCGGTAGTGAGCCAGCAATTGATTTTGGCTACCTCTCGGGTAGGCAAGCTTGAAGATTCCTGCAATATATATCATCAGGAGGTCCTGGATGTCAAGGGCCAATTTTCCGATGTTGAACAGAAACTGTTACAGTTTTCGGATCTTACGGACTCCTTAGTTAATGATAATGTTGCTATGAGGCTGAAACTTGAGGCCTTGGAGAATGTTACTAGATCTTCTAACATTCGATTGTTAAATTTTCCTGTTGTTCCAGCAATTTCTCCGGTGGAGCTCTTTAAGCAGTATCTTCAGGAAACATTGAAAGTGCCATCAGAATTAATTTCCCCGATTTCAAAGGCTTATTTCTTGCCCACGGGCAAGAAACGAGGGGAGAAGGTAGCTGGGACGCCTGATATGGAGTTTTTAGATGTTTCAGCTTTACTACAGACACCTAAGGATGAGGACGTATTGGTTTCTACGTTGTTGGTTACATTGGCCTTGCCTTCGGACAGGGATTGGGTTCTAAGGTTATACTTTAAAATGCGTTCAAATTTGTTTATGGGGGAAAAAATTGCGGTCTTCCTGGATGTAGCTAGGGAAACGCAAAGGAGGCGTAAATCCTTTTTGCTTTTGCGGCTGGGGGCGACTCATATAGGTGCATCTTTTGTGCTTAGATATCCATGTAAATGCATTATTATGTTTAAATCTCATAAATATGCTTTTTTTCGGCCTGAGGATCTTTCCTCTTTCCTTAGTGCTCATATGGTAACATCTTCTCCTGTTGGGTAGCTAACCCCATCATTAATTAATGTGCTTGGTTCTTTGTTTCTATTTTGCTATTGCTTACTTTGTTTATTTCCTTATTGATATAGGGGGTTTCCTCGCCCCCTGTTGATAGGTTCACTCCCCTCTCTGTTTCATTTTGGGGACTAATGTTTACCCTGCTTGATAATTCTCTTGTTTGTTTCTCTGTGTCCTTGATATGTTGCTTTGCAGGGTTATTTCTGTACAAGTGTTATGCTTGATTCAATGTTAAAATGTATAAATATAAAATAAATAAATAAATAAATAATAAAAAGTGCTTTAACATCACAAAATAAGATACAAGCCATCAATCAGCTTGCAATTCCTGTACTCTCATATAGTTTTGGAATTGTGGATTGGCCTCATACAGACCTTGAAAAACTGGATGTGCGAACAAGAAAACTCCTCCATGCTCATGAAGTTATTTACAAGAATCCGTGTATGCCAAGACTGTACATTCCTAGAGCTGAAGGAGGGCTAGGACTTATAGAGATTGACTACATCTACAGAGCTACTATCGTAGGCCTGCAAGTCTATCTGACAGCATCATCGGATCCAAATATGCAAAAATTGCTGAAAGCAAACATCCAGAATCTGTCTCCATCATCAAACTTGGACAAGCATTCTGATGATTAGAAGGAATGAGTGAGAATCCACAGGCATGCATGGGAAAGGAAGTAACAGAATTTGCAAAACAAGAGAAAAAACTATTCAAAGATTTAGATCAGCAGGCGAGGAAAAACAAGTGGCAAATGCACAGATACAGTGGAAAATACAGAGTGTTACTCCAAGAACCTTTCATTCAGCATTTGTGGGAGTCCTGATGATGATGTACTACAGTTGCCAATCCATCCCTGTCAGCGTTAGCTAATGGAGATTCTGGAGGTCCTGCTGGAAGGAGGGCCGGCTATGTTTGGACAAGGACAGATCAGACTGGTGGTAGAATGGCATTATGAAGATAATTTTATAAGCACACCTAGGTTAAAACTTGTTGCAATGCGTATAGTTTATGCCTGTTTTATGAGGTAAAGTACATTCGTACATTACTTTATAAAATAGGGACGCAAGTGGTGAGATAAATGTGCCAAATCGAAGTATGATCACTTACACCAACCCTAGACTTGGTTTAAATGTCCGCACCTAGATTTGTAGAAAATGTGCATTAGTTATAGTATTTTATAACTTGTGTGCATGCATTTGTACTGTGCCTAGGCTCTGCCCAAGCTTCACCCCTGTGCACGCCCACACAAAAAGTAAGCACCATCAACCTGACACATATACTTACAGAATAGCACCCATCTAAAGTGCATACGTAAAAGGCTCAACTGTGCCTAAGTAAATGAAAATACATGAGTAACCCACACTGATGCCACATAACTCTACCGGGCTCTCTAATAAAACCCTCCCTATGGAAGTGTTGGGGGCAAATACAGTGACAGAATTCAAAATGGCATGGGACAGACACAGTGGATCCCTTTACAGCAACAAGATAAAATCAAAATAAACTTAACTAATTGACCAACATACAGAGGTGCCCTACACGGAGCGGTGGGTTCACCCCTAAAACAAAGACATGGGGAAGGGTGGCCTGCACGGAGTGGCAGGTGCACCTACTCTTGCCATCTTACTGGGCAGGCTAGATGGACCATACTGGTCTTTATCTGCCATCATTTACTATGTTACTATGTTAGGTGAACTGAAACCGAAGGATGAAAGATTGCTAACTGCAGCCCAGGGCAGTGGATTACGGACGAGATGGTTTACGGCGAGTATTGAAAAAACTGGCACAACAGACATCTGCCGATTCTGTAAGAAAGAGCTGGAACAGTGACTCACCTAATAGCAAGCTGTGAAGTTCTGATGGTGGAAAATTTCTATACAGAAAGGCACAACAAAGTAGATTGCCTCCTCCACTGGAAACTCTGTAAACACTATAACATTGCTGTCCCTGAAAAGCACTGGGATCATGACCCTAAGAGAATAATAGGGAATGAAGAGGTTATGATCACCTGGGGCATTCCCATTCCGACGGATAAGAAACTGGATGCCAGGAAACTGACATAGTGGTAAAGGAGAAGAATAGCAGAATGGCATTGATAAAAGAAGTGTCAGTACCGAGTGATTATTCTGCGAATCGTGTGGAGAGGCAGAAGACCTTGAAGTACCAAGAAATACAGTCAGAGACCAAGAAAATGTGGCAGAAAATGCAGAAATAGTTCCCATTGTACTGGGAGCCACAGACTTGATAAAGAAGAATGTCCAAGCACATCTTGACAAACTACTCATACATGTTACATCTTACGAACTCCAGCAGGAGGTTTTCTTTGGCATGATGCAAGTATTACGCCGAGCATTAGCAGTAAATTTGAGAGACTAAGATCATACTCCACATGCCCTGGCTTAGAAGTGAGGTTCACAACTTCCATAGTGTGTGCAAAACTAACCCATTTGGAGAAACTACCCCAAGTAAAACTCTATTAACAGAACATTTGGTCTCAGTCACACAGGCAAAGCGCACTTAGACCCTCACCAAGTATAGAATAAATTATAATAAACTTGAAATAGAAATATGTAGATAAAATTAAATTGAAACCCCAATAAGATAGGCTCTGCATGCAGTACAACACAAGAAATAGAGGAAACAGGCGACACTTTACCTCACCTTTACTTAGCAGTAGCATGAGACGTACAGGCCTTTCTGATCCCACATGCAGGTGGCACAGCCTCTCCCCATAATCTTCCCTCTCCGTCGATCTCAGTGTCACTTGCTCAGAGGCAGCTGTGCTGCTGATTAGGTACAGTGCTGGCTCTCCCTACAGCCCATCTCTGAACAAGAATCATCAGGATCAAGGGGAGAGGCAGTGTTACCTGCATATGGAACCAGAGAGAACTGTGTCTCATATTACTGCTCAGCAAATGTAAAAGCAGCAGCTAACAGAGAGGTGCACATGGTGATGGGACTTTGTGCAGCTGTGCAACCTATAGCTGGTTCCAAAATTCCAAACATGCTGTGCCTCTGTTTCAGGACTTGACAAATTTTGTGTAGATTTAGCAGCTGCGCCAAATCTCAAGAGCCAGTACTTTTGACGGATCCGTGAGTTGCTACACTGAATAAAGTCTGTTCTGTTTTGAAGATTTTTAAAGGGCACCCTAACAATCGAGCTGATGTCAATAGGGTGTTTGCCCCATATGTTATAAATAATTGAATGGACGGTATCAGTTTAGAACAAACCAACAGTAGTTTTTGAGAGAATAAGAATAAAAAATCTCAAGAGGTCATTGATGCAATGTAAGCACAAAAACTGGAGGAATAAATCTCCAGAATAATGGGCTTTATAAGTCTGAGACCTCAGAGATGGTAAAAAAATTCTAGCAGTGAGGTTCTACTCTGCATTACTGAGCAGACATTATTGTATTAAATAGACATATCAGCTCAGTCAGAAGACCATTTAATAGTTGTATGAGTAATCTCAACCCAGGATAGAGTGAACTGAGCCATGAGGTACTCCAAGTCCTGGGAAGGAAGAAGGCTGCTCATGGGATAACTGTTCACTAATCCCAGCATTTCCCATCAGTAAATCACCAGGAATGTATAATCCCTGTACTTCTCCAGAGAGTTAAAGTGGATCAGCCAGTCGACCAGATATGGGAGAACCCAGATTCCCTGCTTGTGCAGAAATGCTGCTACTACCACAGCCTTGGTTAAGGTACGAAGAACTGTGGCTAGGCCAAAGGGCAGGGCCCAGGCCTGGAAATGGTTACCCAGAAGCGGTGAAACCACTGATACTACTTGTGAATGAGAAAGTGAAAATATGCCTTGGTGATATCTAGGAAGGTGAGGAACTCCCTCCTACTTGACCGATGCAATGACAAACCTGAGGGTCTTCATGCAGAAATGAGGGATTCGGGGTTTGGCATTAATTGCCTTTGGATTCAGGATAGACCATAAGGAACTTCCCCTTCTTGGACACTAGGTAGTAGATGGAATAATGTCCCTCCCTCTGCTCTGCGGAGGGCACAAGTAGAATAGCCTGAAATTGCAAGAGTTTCCTCCATTACCATCTGCTTGAGCAGGAAGCCACAAGGAGACTCCACAAATGCATCCCATAAAGGCTCTGCAAAATCCAGATAATCCAAATGGTCTTTATTCCCCACCCCCCTCTCAGGCTGGTCTGGATCTTTAGGTTACAAAGTAGTTGTCTTGTAGGAGAAGCTATTACACCTCCACCCTTGCTGAGGAGCTCGCAGATGCACCGGTCTGACATGATATGAGTCTACTCTGACAGAAACATTCAGAGACATCCCCTAACCAGCTGCACCTCAGAAAGGACTCGCTGGAACTTTTTAAGTGGGATTACCAACTCCAAATGGAGACATGGTGGTGACATTGAGCACACTGAAAGCTCCAAAAGAATTGCACCTTCTTTAACAGAGACCCAAAGGATAATCAGGACCCATCTCAACTCCTAGCCGTCTGAGGGCATCTCCAGCATCTACTCATAGCCCTACAAGAGGTAGTCCTGGCACCTCTAGGCCTATCTTCTGGGAGTCTCTGTGGGCAAGCCTCCCCAAGAACTTTCACCACTTCTCCAGGACCACCATGAAGATTAACTGGCCTTTAAAGGGGAATTAGTGAGAAGAAATGACATCACGAGTAGCTGATGGCAGCCTAGTTGTCAGGCTCCCATCGGAGTGCCCTCAAAAGAACTAATTTTAGCATTCCCCAATTAATTGCACAGTTGGGAGCTGCGATAAGAGGCCCAAGTTATCTGAGTGATGTCAGTGCGGAAACAGCTTGAGAAATTTAAATCGCTGTATGCAAGCAAGGAGAAGGGACAGCAGAGCGAGGAGCAAAGCAGTATGGCAGCAACAAGTGAATCAGAAGAGGAGTTGGAGTGTGCTAAGGAGCCCTGTACCCAGAGGGATTAATGACAGTGGCTGCAGGAGCTGTAAAAGGATGTGTCTTTGATAAAGAATGAAGTAAGAGAAGCAATGGCAGCCATATGTCGGGACATTCAAGAGCTGGGGGCAGTGAATAGATGAGATGGAGGAACATGTGGATAGGCAGAATGAAGAGGCAGTGGTAATGCGCAGGGCCTTATGTTCTTTGCAGTAGGATCATGATTTACTGCAGAATAAAACTGAAGATCTCAAAAATAGGTCCCGATGCTTCAATATTCATATTCAGGGGAAGGAGAAGTACCGACAAGCAGGGGCAGTTGTTCAGGAGATCTGCAGCTTTTTTTTGGCAGAGGGAGAGGGAGGAGGAGAAGAAGGAGAAGGCCCAAAGAGGGAGGTAGGCCTGGAGTGTGCACATCAGGCCTTGGCGACCCCCCCAGGACAATAAGCCACATGATATTGTGTTCTGTTTGTCCTGATATGGGAGAAAAGAGATAATTCTGAATGTGACTAGAAAAAAGGGCCGCTAAAGTGAGACAGCTGTGATACTGAAATATATCAAGACTTGGCTCTTGCTACCTTGCAGCAGAGGCGGGTGCTTAAGGAGGTGAACAGTTATCTGATGAAAGAGTGCCATTCCTCTTTGGAGTTCAGTATGAAGTAAATGGAGTTACAAAAAGAGTGTGTACAGCGAATGAGGCTTGGGTCCAATTGGGGAAGGAAGGAAGGAACACTCAATTTGCCACAGAGAAAGCCTAACGGATCTGCTGGGGGTAAGCTCCCATTGCAGCAATTGTGTTGGGAGCATGTCCCAACAAAGGAGCAGCGACTTCATCAGCTCTCCAAGGAAGATGGTCATATGAGACTTTGGGGCCTGGAAGAAGTGGCTAAGGACACCTGAGACGTGCTCTTGGCTGGCTCATCTCCTGGGAAATGTGCCTGTATATTTAGGGCCAAATATTCTTCTGGGATGGCTATGTACTACTACGGCACATAGCCATTGCCGCTGACCTTTAACCCCGGATATTCAATGCCAGAGTCATATGCAGCCCCAGCATTGAATATCCAGGGTTGCCGCACTGCCCACAAGGCCATAGAAACTAACTGGGCAGCAGCGATATTGAGCCACTGCCTGGTTCGCTCCCATGGGCAAAGATAGGCTAGCTTTTGCTGCTCCTATCTTTTACCCGTGGGTGCTAACTGGGTAGCAATGCAATATTGCTGCTGTCCGGTTAGTGACTGATGCTGCCTCCACTTCACGCTGGATCAGCCACGATACACCCCAATGCTAAGTGTAATGGAGATAATCTGGGATATTCAGCGGCACTAACCATGTTAGTGCCGCTGAATATCTCTCTAAGCGGCATTTACATTGTTTACAGGTCTGTAAACTGTGTAAAAGCCTTTGAATATCGGGCCCTTAATGATGAAATAATGGAAGGATGGATGTAGTGGGCAAAATGGTGTGACTGGCGAATGAAAGGAGTGAGCTATTATATTATAAAAGGTTTTTTAGAATGGTTGAGTAATTTAAGTATGGGAGCTGTGATGACTGAGGAAAATGGGAGAAGGTAGTGGGAGGCAGGCAAAGAACCGGGAATTTTTGCTCTTGGGGTACTGCTTGTTTTGGAATGGGGGGGGGGGGGGTTTGAGCAGGCGCTCACTTTGAATCATTTCTCTATGGAGAGGCAGATGGAGGAGAAATCTGAAAATAACAGGGGGAAGGGGTGGAGGGAAGGGGCATGAAGAAATTGGAAGAGGGTTCAGAAGGGCATAACAGAAGTGTGTGTACCACGGCTTTTGGGGTTCGGGTAGGAATATTGAATGTTAAAAGGGTTAAACTCTGCTCAAAAGTGGAAGTTATTGCCCTGAGAAATACAGAGATTATGATGGCAAATAGCTTTTTAACAGGAAACACATTTGCTACCTAAGGATGCAGTGTAAGGGCTATTCCCAGTACTTTTACAATGTCCATGGGAGAAACAAGAAAAAGGCTGGAGTGGCGATTTTGATAAGGGGAGATGTGTCTTTCCATGTCTTGGAGGTAGACAAGGATAAATTGAGGGGAGTATACTTTTGCTTAGAAGAGAGGTCCAGGGTCAGCCTATTACACTACTGAATGAGTATGGTCTTAATGATGACCAGGGAGCTTTCTGGGCTGGCTTGGATAAGTGGTTGGAGGGGAGGGTGCAAGTTGCATTTTTGGTGGGTGGATTCTTTAAAGTGGCTTTAAATGTTAAAATTGATAGGTCACAACGGGAAGGAAGGAAGGGGGGAATGCAGTTAAGAGAGTTCATGAAAAATTATTCATTGGTGGATCTTTGGAGGTCTTTGCACCCAAAAGAGAGGGATTATACGTATTATTCACCACCACATGTTACATATAGTAAAATGGATCTCTTTTGGGGGGACAGATTGGGTTCAACGATTGAGGGATTTGAGAATGGTTACCTGGTTGGACCATGCTATGATCTGGGTTGCGTTTCATGGTGGGCTATTGTGAGAGGCTGCTCCTTCTGGCGGCTGAATGAGAGTCAGTTGTGGGATGGGGAGGGGTCAAAAGGATTGGAAAAAGCTATAGATGTGTATTTGTTATTTAATGATAAGGGAGAAGTAGGGGAGGGGATACTCTGGGATGGTCTGAAAGCAGTGCTAAGGGGTAAATTAATTCAGTGGGTAGCTAAGAAAAGGCAAATAGTTGCTGAGAGATTCAGGATTTGGAAAGAATCCATAAACAAGAGGGGGGGAGGCACGAAGGGTATTGGCCCAGTTGGTTAAAGCTTGGGCAACATTATCTGAGATGCAACTAGACTCAGTAAATTTTCAACTGTAATGTGTTAATCAGCATTAGCATGAGTTCAATAATAAAGGAGGGGCCTTGCTGACTTGAAAAGTGGAAGAGTGGGTAAGACGAGGGGCGATCTTGCGCACAAAGGGGCCCCAGAATAAATTATCGTTTGGTATGGATGATATGCAAGAGCGTTTTAGGGAATATCACAAAACTTTATATGTGATGGATGTGGGCATGTCCCCAACTTCTACAAAGGACTACTTCAAAGAGATGCAGATGGAGAGGATATCAGAGGAGGATAGAGATAGACTTAAGGGGGAGATTAATGGAGAGGACATATACAGGTTATTAAAGATTTGCCAGTGGGTAAATCCCCTGGATTAGATGGGTTTAAATTGCAGTTTACAAGATGTTGGGGCATAAGTTACTCCCTTTAATGAAGTAGGTTTTTAATGTGGTCCTAGCTGGGGAGGATCTTGCGCCATTCACATGGCATGCGGGAATATCGGTTCTTTTAAAACAGGCTGTGATCCAGTGGCTTGTGGATCATATCAGCCTATTTCCTTGCTGAATACAGATTAAAGATCCTAGGTAAGGTTTGGCTAAATGGCTGGAAAGACTGCTCCCTGTCTTGATTCACCAAGACAAGACAGGGTTTGTCCAAGTGAATCAAACCAGGGATAGTATCTGGAGGGCACTGCAGGTGGTTTGGTCAGCCAGGAAAGAGCAGCAAGGCGTGATTCTATTGGCGCTTGATGCTTAGAAAGCTTT
The DNA here is from genome assembly GCA_033557465.1 of Ichthyophis bannanicus. Lineage (NCBI taxonomy): Eukaryota > Metazoa > Chordata > Amphibia > Gymnophiona > Ichthyophiidae > Ichthyophis > Ichthyophis bannanicus. The sequence continues at coordinate 653,649,047 of CM066036.1, read as the reverse complement.
CGACTGGGTCCACTGGGACTTTATGTTCACAGTACTAGACGAGGTGGGGTTCAGACTTACTTTAGAAGCAAAGGTATCATTTAAAGTTTCAGGGACCTTTGCACAGCAGGCAGTTACATAGAAGTAAAAAGTTCAGTTTGACTATTTCTGCTTCCATTGTTTGAAGTGTCTGTAGCAAGCCTGCTCCCAGGGCGGGGCTAATTAAATTATCTTACAGCCTTTCCACAAGTACCTCATTCAACTCTAGTCTTCACAGCTTCCAGAGCCTCCACACAGCTAAGATTTTAGTCTTCTATCTTTTGCCTGTTTTGTTGCTAATAATATAGAATTTAACTGTTGGTTATACATTCATTTTTGGGAATATTCTGACTGCCTACATTCCTTGTGTAGCCCTTAAATCAGATATCTGAGTGTGCCCTCAGTTCGTGTAAGGCCTACTGGACAAGGACATTTAGGTTCCTGCCCACCCTCCCCCTCACCCCACCCACCCCAGGGCTGCATTGCCTATATAGTGGTCACATACGTTGACATCTATCCTTTTAATTTGGTGTTAAGCCCACCTTTTCTTCTTCTCCTAGGACCGCTTAATCAGCATGTCATGTATTCAGTGCAATAACTGTGGTGCTTTCATTCTAAGAAAAATCATTTGTAACTTAAGAGCTTGTCCTATATGCCTGAAGTTAGCTGCCATGCATAAAGAATTGACTCTACTAAGGGAAGAGCTAGCTGCAATGAAACACACCTCTTCTAGGATACAAACCAAAGTCCACCACCGCTCCCATAAAGAATCAAACATCCCAGGAACAAATGGATCACAGTGGGCTCAGGTAGATTGCGACCTGTAACGCAGAGGCACCCTATACATCAAGAGATATCCCTGCATAATGCCTTCTCTGCTTTGGTTAATGAGGATGCCCAATCCGTGGAAACTGAAGGGCCCTTAAATAAGACAGTCAATGCCCAATCTCCTGATAAAGGACCAAATATGAAGAAAAACTCACCAAAAAGAAAATTACTACTACTTGGAGATTCCATTATCAGAGGCACCAACTTGGGAACACAGTTCAAAGGAGAGAAGATAGTCAAATGCCTCCCAGGCTCTTCAGCCAGCAGGAATACAAACAAAATTGTTGATGCACTTAGCACAGAAAGTGATCATTCCAAAACTGATGTTGTCATCCACTTGGGTACAAATGATTTGGCTAGAAACAGTGCCTCTGCAGTTCAAAGGGACTTCCAAACTCTGGGAGAGAAACTCAAGCCCATTGTTAACACTGTAGCATTCTCAGAAGTTCTACCTGTTCTTGGTAAGGGGGCAGAAAGGCTGCATCGGATAAACAGCTTTAATACATGGCTCCAGACCTGGTGCAAACAAGAAGGATTTAGATTTATAGGCGACTGGGGAAACAGATGGACCAACAAGAGACTATACTGTGCTGATGGACTACATCTCTCTGTCGCAGGGAAAATAATCCTAAGTGAAAAATTCAGGCAGTATGTGGATATGCATTTAAACTAGAAAAGGGGGATGATGGGTGGGAAAGGACAAGTTCAGGACGTCACTCCCGGCAAAAGCAGAATAACATCAGAAACAGCCACACTTTTAAACCACACATCAATGACAAGTGGGAAGAAGTGGGCAGCACAAAATCAATGCAAAATACATGCAAACCACTTAAATGCTGGAAAGCAATGAGCATAAATGCTGGAAGCCTATCCAACAAAGTTCCAGATCTGGAAGCCCTAATGGTGGAAATGGACTTGGACATTATGGCCATTACAGAAACATGGTTTAATGAATTGCATGAATGGGATATAGCCATAACAGGCAATAATCTATTCAGAAAAGACAGAGAAAGTGGAAAAGGAGGAGGAGTAACTTTGTATGTCAAAAGTAATATTAAAGCTACTGAAATGCAGGAGGCATGGGAAAAGAAGAAGCACTCTGGATTGTGTTGGAAAGAGGAGATGGCACTGTCATCCATACTGCTGTAGTCTACAGACCTCCGACTCAAACTGAAGAAATAGATAACAAATTGATTATAGATATTGCCAAGATAGACACAAAGGGGGAAGTGATCATATTAGGTGACCTTAATCTACCCAATGTGGATTGGATTACTCCTTCTGCGAACTTGGAAAGAAGCAAAAAAATTGTGAATGCTTTCCAAGATGCGTTACTTAGACAAATGGTGATGGAACCAACCAGGGAAAGCTCAATGCGGATTTAGTGCTCACCAACAGTGACAGCATGTCGAATATCCAGCTGTGTGCCCCTGTGAGCAGCAGCGATCATCACATGGTGTGGTTTGAGATAAATGCCAAGGTGCAGTCCAATCATAGCAAGCTCAAAGTCCTAAACTTCAAAAACACTGACTTCAGTAAAATGTCTAAGTACCTGAAGGAGGCGTTGGCAGGGTGGGAGGGGATAAGGGAAGTGGAATTGCAATGGGCTAAACTAAAGGTGGCAATAAAAGGGGCAACAGATAAATATGTAAGGAAAGTAAATAAAAACAAGAGGAGAAGGAAACCTATTTGGTTCTCCAAAGAAGTGGCTGCTCAAATAAAGGCAAAAACCAGAGCTTCCACAAAATTCAAAAGCTTGCAAACAGAGGAACACAGAAAGGAATACAGGATCAAACTAAAAGAGGCAAAAAGAGAAATATGGAAAGCAAAATCAAAGGCAAAGGAAAAGATGGCTAAAGATGTGAAGTGTGGCGACAAAACTTTCTTCAGGTATATTCAGGAGAGGAGGAAAAATCAGAGGTGGAATTGCAGGACTCAGAAGTGCTGGGAACGGACTCGTGGAAAGTGATATTGAAAAAGCGAAATTGCTAAACAAATACCTCTACTTTGTTTTTACTAAAGAAAATCCTGGAGGAGGACCACCTGTGACCCCCAAATATAAAAATGGGAATGAATTAGATACCACACCATTCACAGAAGATGATGTGTTAGAACAACTTGCAAAACTGAAAGTGGACAAGGCCATGGGACCGGATGGGATACATCCCAGGATACTGAAAGAGCTCAGAGAGGTTCTTGCAGGGCCGTTAAAGAATGTTTTCAACAGATCCTTGGAAACAGGAGAAGTTCCTCAGGACTGGAGAAGGGCCAATGTGGTACCTCTTCACAAAAGTGATGACAGGGAAGAAATGACAACTACAGGCCCGTGAGCCTTACCTCGGTGGCGGAAAAAATAATGGAGGCGCTCCTGAAAGAGCGAATAGTGGACTTTCTCAAAACCAACAGATTGCATGATCTGAGGCAACATGGTTTTACCAAAGAACGATCTTGCCAAACAATTCTGATTGAGTTCTTTGACTGGGTGACCAGAGAACTAGATCAGAGGCATGTGGTGGATGTCATCTACCTGGATTTCAGCAAGGCCTTTGACACTGTTCCTCATAGGAGGCTTATCAATAAACTCAGTAGTTTGGGGATGGTTCGCAAGGTGGTGAACTGGATCAGAAATTGGTTGACTGACAGATGACAGAAGGTGATAGTAAACGGAGCTCACTCGGATGAAAGGAGGGTGATTAGTGAGGTGTCCTAGGGTTCGGTCCTGGGCCCGGCACTGTTCAATCTATTTGTGAGTGATATTGCTGAAGGACTGAATGGAAAAAAGTCTGTCTTTTTGCAGATGACACGAAAATTTGCAACAGAGTGGACTCCCCTGAGGGAGTGGATAACATGAGGAAAGATCTACAAAAGCTGGAAGAATGGTCTAATGCTTGGCAGTTAAGATTTAATGCGAAGAAGTGCAGTGTCATGCACTTGGGAAGCAGAAATCCAAGGGAAATGTACACGATAGGGGGCGAGAGGTTGGTGTGCACGGACCAGGAGAAGGACCTTGGTGTGATTATTTCTGAGGATCTCAAGGTGGCAAAAGCCAGGAGGATGTTGGGTTGCATACAAAGAAGATTTCCAGCAGAAAGGAAGAGATACTAATGCCACTGTATAAGTCACTGGTGAGGCCTCACTTGGAATACTGTGTTCAGTTTTGGAGACCATATCTTGCAAAGGATGTAAAAAGACTGGAAACTGTTCAGAGGAAGGCGACCGAAATGATTTGGAGCCTGCGTCAGAAGCCTTATGAGAAGAGACTTGAAGACCTAAATATGTAAGGAGCGGTATATCAAGAAGTCGAATAAACATAAACATATGTACACTCTGGAGGAGAAGAGGGATAGAGGAGATATGATTCAGACCTTTAAATACTTAAAGAGAAATAATGAACAAACAAACCTCTTCCAAAGACGGGGAAGCTGTAAAACTAGAGGGCATAACATGAAGCTGCAAGGGGGTAAATTGAAAGGCAATGTCAGGAAATACTTTTTCATTGAAAGGGTGGTGGATGCTTGGAATGCCCTCCCGATGGAAGTGGTGGGGGCAAATACAGTGACAAAATTCAAACTAGCATGGGACAGACACAGTGGATCCCTTTACAGCAACAGGATAAAATAAAAATAAACTTAACTATCTAATTTCTCAACAAACAGAGGTGTCCTACATGGAGCGGTGGGTTCACCCCTAAACAAAGACATGGGGAGGGGTGGCCTGCATGGAGCAGCAGGTGCACCTACTCTTGCCATCTTACTGGGCAGACTAGATGGACCATACTAGTCTTTATCTGCCGTCATTTACTATGTTACTTTGAGACTCAATTTCATCAAGTGGATTCAGGCTTTGTATAAAGAGCCAGAAGCAACAGTAAAGGTCAATGGGGAATATACTCAATTCTTTAAGTTTGGGCAGGGAATGAGGCAGGAGTGCCCTCTCTCCCTGCTTCTGTTTGCCCTCATTATGGAGCCATTTGCACAAAAAGTAAGAGATAACATAGACATAGCTGGGTTAAGGGGTCACTCCCATAAGCTTTCACTCTTTGCGGATGATGTCCTCTTGTATCTAACCCATCCTTTGACATCACTGCCAGTATTACTGCAGGAAGTTCATTTCTATGGGAGAGTGTCTGGATTTCAAATTAATTAAGATAAGACAGAAGCTTTGAACATCAACTTGGAGGGGGGATTGGTGAATAGGCTGACAGAGTATTATCTCTTTAGGTGGGCTAGTCAATCTATAAAGTATTTAGGGGTTCAAATAACTAAAGATCCAGAGTGCATGTATGGGGACAACTATCTTCCTCTGCTGGCACAGCTGGGGAAGGATATGAAGAGATGGGGAAGAGGGGAAATTTCTTGGAAAGGGTGTACAGCAGTTTTGAAAATGAATGTTCTTCCTGGTTTACTATTTTTCTTTCAAACCCTACCAGTTTTGGTGCCTAAATTGGAATTGGAGAGCTTCCAGAAAAGAAACTATTTTTTTAAAATTTGGAATCAGAGACCACCAAGGGGTGGAGAAAAAAGTAATGTATGCCCTTGAGCGGAAGGGGGACTCAGAGCTGCAGATATATGGTTGTATTATCTAGCAGCTAAATTAAAGCAAGTGTTGGAATGGCGTAGGCTTGAACATACTAAATGGTTTCTTCTAGTGGAGCAATATTGGTTTCCATACCATAAAATTGTTCACCTGGCATGGTTGAGAAAGAAGTGGTTTAAGGATCGGCAGTTAGAAAATTCCTATATGTGACACTTATGGGGCCAATGGCAGCAGGGGTGGCACTGGATTGCGCCAGGTGTTAGTTCTTCCGTCTTCAGTCCTATATGTACAGTATTTCCCTAGAATTTCCGCTAGAGAGGAGAAGGGCAGAAATGGGACTAGATACATTTGCAAAATTGACTGACTGCCAAGAAGCCATGACCTTTGAGGAGTTAAAAGATAGTTATCCTCTTCAGGCAGGTGACTACATTCCATAATTACTGGTGTCCATTTTTTGAAGGGGAGGGATTGGAGAGGCAGCTATGCAGCTGATTATAAAGGCCTTGAGTCACTTTGGGATATTTACAGTTATGAGGCCTTATACAACTATTATAAAAGGCTTTACAGCTTCAGGATTTTCAACTATGGAAATATATGGAGGCTTGGGAGGCTGAACTGGGGCTGGGTCTAGATGACAAAGAATGTGAATGTCTATGCAGGGGGGCAGCAAAATTATCTCTCTCAGTTGACATTCAAGAAAATGCTTATAAAGTACTTAAGCGCTGATATTATACACTTGTAAGATTGCGGAAAATGTATGTATCTGCTTTTGATTTTGTTGGAGGGGATGTGTATGTGTGTGTGGGGGGGGGGGGGGGGAGGGCACCATGCTACATATTTGGTGGAGGTGCCCAAAGATAATGGGCTCTTGGAAACAAATAAGAGGGCAAATAAAGGACATTTTTGGCATGGACATGGGTATGACCCCTCAATTTTATTTATTGGAGGTGTAGTCCGATGGAGTACAATGAAAGTAGAAAGTGCCAATAATGGCCTGTGTTAGTGATGCAAGGTGTGACACTGCATGGTTTGGAGGAAACTAGAGCCACCCTTTCTGAAGGAATGGGAGCAGCGCTTGCAGAAAGCTATCCTGATGGAGAAGCTGACGGCCCTACGCAAACGATGCAGAGAACTGTTTGACCTGAAGTGGAAGCCTGTGTTGGACTTTTTGGAACAGATATAATTCCTTCTCTCTGGGGAAGGGGAGGGCAGGGGAGGGGGTAAGGGGGGATTTCCTCGGGAAAAGTTGATCTTGAAATGTATGTATTTTTGGGGGGTCTGTATAAGGCATTTAAAAGATGACATTCTACTTACCAGATAATGTCCTTTCCTCAAGTCCTGCTAGACCAGTCCAGACAATGGTTGTGTTCCCCTACCAGCAGATTGGTGGAAACAAAGAACCAATGAAAAGCCCAAGTTTCAATGACATCACTCCCATGCCTCTATCTGCTTCCGCTACCAAAGGTCACGTCAGTATCTGTCCTGAAGCATATGGGAGAACATGGGAAGCCTCACATAACCTCAGCATGGGAACAATGAGTAATCAAACAGAAAAGAACTATGTACAGAAAAGCACAAATCAAAGGCTGTCAGTAGAAGATGGACCTGCAGAGCCAAGTATATAAATCATAGCAGACCAAAGGGCACCGCCACAGACGATCAAAGCAAGTACAGTTCTAGGGGTGGGTCCTGAACTGCTCTAGCAGGACTCATGGAAAGGGCATTATCTGGTAAGCAAAATGTCACCTTCAATACTCTCCTGCTAGACCAGTCCAGACAAGTAGAACAAACCAAAGCTATGCCTCCACTGGGCAGGAAGAAGACACAACAGCTCACAAAACCCTTCAGCCAAAGGCCATGTCCACCTGAACGTGGACATCTAAGTGGTAATGCTTGACAAAAGTGGAAAGTGATGCCCACATTGTGCCTGACAAATGTCTGCAGGAACTACTGAACTCTGCTCCACCCATGAGGATGCTTGAGTTTGGGTAGAATGGGCGTGCAAACTATCTGGAACTGGCAGGTTCCACAACAGATAAATTGAGGCAATGGCCTCCTTAGTCCAGCTCCCCAATGTAGTGTGATAAGGCAGAAGCCACTGAAAGCAGAAACTTAGGGGCTTGTTTACAAAGACGCAGTAGCGGTTCGCGATCGTTATCGGAGCCGCGGCCCCATTGAAATCAATGGGGCCGCGGCTCCGATAACGATCGCGAACCGCGGCTTTGTAAACAAGCCCCTTAGAAAAAAAAGCTGTTTCTTACAAAACAAATAACTTGCAGAAGATGCAGTTCCCTTGCAAGGCAGCTAGAGGGAGCAGGCATGAACCTACAGAGGCTGAGCTAACACACCCGGGGACTGATTGTGCAGGAGCTAATCAGCTCCACCTGAAGAGTAGCTCGAGGAACTCAGAAGTAAAACGGCTTTATAAGCAGAGAGGAGCCTCAGAGGAGAGCCCGGCCTGGAGGGAGGAAGGAGCCTCAGAGGAGAGCCCAGCCTGGAGGGAGGAAGGAACCTCAGAGGAGAGCCCGGCCTGGAGGGAGGAAGGAGTCTCAGAGGAGAGCCCGGCCTGGAGGGAGGAAGGAACCTCAGAGGAGAGCCCGGCCTGGAGGGAGGAAGGAACCTCAGAGGAGAGCCTGGCCTGGAGGGAGGAAGGAACCTCAGAGGAGAGCTTAGAAAGAGAAAGATACAGACCAAGAAGTGCTGGAGTGAGACCTGGGAGAGCCATACTGGAAAGAGACCCGGTAAGAAGAAATCCCAGAGGCAGTGAGCTCAGAAGTAGAGAGCCTAGCCTGGAGAGAGGTCTATGCTCACCAGAAGGGTCTGTAACAAGATTTAAAAGTACTGGAAGAGAAAGTCCTGACAGGGGGATTACTTGTGCTAGAAAGCCAAGAAGCCTGGAGGCTTTATCTGGTCTTCCCAAGCTGCAGAGAAGACAAGCACTATCCAGGAGGATTCCAGAGGGAGTCTACAAAAGAGACCGTGACCAGAGAGAGGTGCCTGGTTGGGCAAGTACCGGTCACACGGACGTTACAAAGCCAAGGTACAGTGACTCTTTTTGTCTAAAGAGAAACCCAGCTCATAGAGCGTCTGTGAGAGCAGATAAGCAGTTTGAGAGAAAAGAAAGCAGGCAGGAGTTTTACAAGCCATTGCTTAGAGGTGTGAGGCCAAGCCCTGCTGTTTACTGGAAAGCCCTAGAACAGCCCAGCTGGAGGCTAGGGAGAAGGCATATTAACTTTCAAACCACTGCAGCCAGGGAAAGGTCAATTGCTGAGGGAAGCACAAATGACCCAGAGCCCATGCAGGTGGAATATGGGGATTTAGTTATATCGTCCCAGGAAGATTTAATGGATTGCTCTATGTGTATGGCAGGAAGCCTTGAGTCACTCCCTGAGCTGTAATTGTATTTGGACAAGCTCTAATGTTGTTTGTTTGTGCTGAGCGAAAGAGAAAAGCTCACCAAGTTACTTTTGCTCCAAAGTTGGAAAGCCTGTGTTGTTTTTACAAAGAAGCTGTGAAAGAATGTAACAGTTTATTTGTTCACCTTATGCTTTGGTAGAAGAACCTGACAAGAAGGAAATACTTTCATTTCTCTGTTACCTAGCGAACCTCAGTGCATAAAAGGGAAATAAAAGCCTTATTTACCCTCCATTTTGGCTCACACAACTCATTCTTATAAGGAGGAGGACTACAATACACAGGATGCATCTGGCTTAAAGAGTCTTTTACCTCCATCAATAATAAAATGCTCAACCTGCCCTTGCAGCCACAGACCACCAGGAGGGGGGGGTTGATGACAGTAGACAGCTGCCGCGTCACCCTTGCACGGGCCAGCAAATGACACAAAAAGATGGTTGGATGTACGAATGGCATTCGTAATCTCCAAGTGCCAGAGAAGCACTGTCTGGACATCTGCAAAGTTAAGATCCTTATCTTTACCCTGACACTGCTCCTTAGAGAAAGAGGGCAGGCAAATCACCTGGTTCACATGAAAGAGAGAAATCACCTTAAGCAAGAAGAAAGGCACAAGCAGAATTGTAAATGGCCTCCTCTGTAAAAGACAGATAAGGATCTCAGCAAGACAGAGTTTACAGCGCAGAAATTCTCCTTGCAGTACAAATCACGACTATGAAGACCTTCTTGAGCATAAAATCCTTCAGAGAAATTGACATCAGGGTCCTGAACACTCTGGAATTCGTTACCAGAGGATGTAGTAAAAGCTGTTAGTTTAGCTGAGTTTAAAAAAGGTCTGGACAAGTTCCTGGAAGAAAAGTCCATAAATTATTATTAAAGAGGACCCAGGAAATACACTACTTGCCCTGGGACAAGCATTGTGAAACCTGTGTGTCTTTCTGGGGACCTGCTAGGAACTTGTGACCTGGATTGGTCACTGTTGGAAACAGGATACTGGGCTTGATGGACCTTGGTCTGACCCAATATGGCATATCTTTTGTTCTTATGAAGGGGCCACAGACCAGAGGGGAGGACACAAATGCCAAACCCAAAGAAGAAAGTCTGAAACATCTGGGTGTAAGGCTAGCAACTTACCAGCTATCAGACCTCTGAAACAGGCCAAAGATGCCACTTGAACCTTCAGGGAGCTAAGAAAGAGATCCTTCACCAGACTGTCTTGCAGAAAGACCAGCAAAGATGGCATATTGGCTGCCTCATGAATCAGCTGCCATGTGCCATACCACTGCTCAAAGAGGCAACGGACCCACACGTATGCCAGGTTAGTAGACCTCCTCTGGGCTTCGAGGAGTGGAAACGACTGCTGGACAGTAACCCTTACGTGCTAGCAATCCCCTTTCAAGAGCCAAGCTATAGGAGAAAAGGGAGCCGGGTCTTTCAGGATGATTGGCCCCTGACACAAGAGGCCCCGAGATGGGGGCAAGTGAAGAGGAGGCGCTTGCAGGAGCTACATCAGATCTCTGAACCACACTCTCCAGCCAATCAAGTGCCACCAGAATAATCCTTCCAAGATGGTGCTCTATACACTGAATCACACATCCTACCAGGGGCCACAGAGGAAACACATACAGCAGATGTTGACTTGGCCAAGGCTGAGCCAGGGCACTGATGCCCTTGGACCCTGTCTCCATGAGGCAACTGAAGAGGATACTTTGACATTGGAGTGGGTCACTATCAGATCTATCTTGTGCTCTGGGCTGTGTGGTCTTGGCAATGGGCTCCCCAACCCGAGAGACTGGCATCTGTCGCCAGAAGGATCCCTAAGTAATCATCCAGCGGCCCGTCCTTCCTCAGATGATTGGGTTGCCGCCATCACAAGCTGGCCTTCACCAACATTTGGAGTGGGAGCCTGAACTCAAACTCCTGAGAACTTGGGACAATTGAGCCAATAAAGACCATTGAAGAGGCTGCATGTGCACACATGCCTACTGCACCATCTTGATCACTGCTGTCATCAATCCGAGGAGCTAAAAATAATCCTGGACTCTGGGAGCCTGCTGCAAAGAGACCAGCAACAGCCAATCCAACAACCTTTTGACTTTCTCCTCTGGCAGGAAGACTTTGCCCATTCGAGTATCAAAACATGGTCCCAGGAACTTCAGGGACTGGGAAGACCTTAACTTGCTCTTTCTCTGACTGATCACCCAGCTGAGGCTTTCCAAGGACACCACTCAGGCTGCTACCCAAGATGCCTTTGAAAGAGAAGGGGCCCAGATGAGCCAGTCATCCATATATGAATGCACACAAATCCCTTAGCACTGTAGCACTGCAACTACCACCTCTATGACCTTGGAGAACGTCCTCAGGGCAGTGGAGAGTCCGAAACGGAATGCAGCACACTGAAAGTGTGAGCCAAGCATGGCAAACACAGATACTTTTGCTGAACCCACTGGATCGGGATACGAAGATACGTCTCGGCCAAATCTAGAGATGTCAGAAACTCCCCTCAACGTACCACTTGAATCATGGATCATAAAGTTTCCATCTGAAAGTGCAGGATGCACAAGTGCTTGTTGACACCCTTGAGCCAGAATGAGCCAGAAGGATCCATCCTGTTTTGGCACCACAAAATAGATGGAATACCTGCCCTTGCCCTGATCGCACGGGGGAACGGGCACCACTGCCTTCACGAGCAGCAACTTGTCCAAGGCGATCTGCATAATGGCCCTTTTGCTCGCTGACTCACAGGGGGAGATGACAAAAGCTTCCGGGATCAGCTCTTTGCATTCCAGGACATAGCCGTACTGAATGGTGTCTAGCACCCAGCGATCCTTGGTGACCCGGGCCCATTCCTGAAAGAAGAGGCAAAGCCTGTCCTCAACTGGAGGAATCAGGGTATGGGCCCCCAAAGCTTCATTGAGCAGTCCAGGAGGGTCCTTCTCTGGAAAGGACTGAGTTCCAGGGCCCACACGCTCCACAAAAGGACTGAGAACCAGCCCAAAAACCATAACCAAAGGGAAAGCAGGGATTTTCAGACCCCATGGGAGTCCGACTAGCACATCTAAGAGGAGCGGGTGGAGGCTGACCGAAAAGGGGCTCCTATCTGCTTCACAGGCCCCCTGAACTTGTCCTCTGGAAGGGGGTATGAATTTGTCTTGCCCAGGTCCTTCACCAGCTTCTCCAAACTGACCCCCAAAAGAAGCTTCCCTTTAAAGACCAGTTGGGTCAACCAGGCTTTGGAAGATGAGTCTGCTGCCCAGTGTCGGAGCCAAATCCAACACCATATCACTATCGAAAGGGCACTATCCCTGGACGCTAGATGCACGAGGTTTGCCATGGCATCAGAAAGGAAGGCCACAGATGACTCCAAAAGAGGGGTAGTATCATCTGGTGGAAGAGACTGAATCCACTGGAACAGGGCTCGAAACATCAGGCTTGTACATACCACCAACGGAAGAATAGTAGCCGCCATGGTGAACTGGTTCTTCAACAATGAATCCACCTATCGGTCCCGAGTATCCTTTAAGGGCAATCTGCCCTCCACAGATATGGTGGTCTGCTGGTAATTGCCATGACCTGTGCATCCACCTTGGGAATATCAAGCCACAGGATGCACTCCTTCTCCGGGAGAGCATACATCTTCTTATACACCCTCAGCCCCTTAGGTGGAGAGTCGAGGAATCCCATCCCGACCGGATCATGTCCTTGATCACCACCGGGAATAGAAAGACAGTAATGGATTTCCACACCACTCTGCTCTGTGCCTGGAGCATCTGCTAAGCTCAAGGTGGATGAGACTCTGGCAATCAATGCTGCCAGTTCTACCTTCCAAAACAGATGGATAACACTGGCCTCTTCACAATCCTCCAAAGGTCAGAGTACTTATTTGTCCACATCAGGCCCAGAACAAAGGCATCTGAATCCAAATCACAGTCCAAATCTCAGACAGATCCCAGTTGATCCCCACCTTCAGGGGGTGCCCTCTGCCAAGGACGCTTAGCCATAGGCAACCAAACAGGGCTTCCACTCTCAGCCTGCCCCTCACGAGACTGTGCTCGGGGGACTCCAGAGGCCGCAGGGTCTGAATTTCCATGCCAGAAGGACCAATCCTGTTGTAAAAAAGGAAAAGAATTCTGGGGAGGACAATCCGGACTCTGGAGATTCTCCTCATGGAAATGACCCCCCTACACCAGGAGACATAGCCACTGCCGATCCCCCAGAGGATAGGGAGTGGCCCACAGCATGGTTGCCAGAAACTCCAGACAGCTGGTTATTCTTACCCACAGTGCCATCCATCACCATCTGTCCTAAAGCAGACAAGGCCAAACTAACTGTATCCCCCAGCTGAAAGAGGGGGGGGGGGGGGGCAAGGCCTCCAGGGATGACTCCGAAATTGCCATGCAATAAGAGCCGAGTCCAGAAGCTGGAGAGGAGGCACTTCTCTTGACACAGGCCAAACAAGGTTTCCTGGAAGAAGTCACAAAGAGTTAAGGGAATCACAACAGTGTGCTAAGGCCGCAGCAGCCCAGCAGGTGCATGTTAACAGCACTTACACAGCAATGTGTGTTACGAATGCTTGGGTAGAAATGTGCTTTGGAGGCGCTTGGGTGGACGTGCGCAAGGACCCTGTGACCACCAGGTGCACAACAGTAAAAATGCTATCAATGTGTGCAGAAAATGGCAGGAAACCCCCAAAACATGCCAACGGTCGCCAGCTGTCCACCCTGAATTGCACCCCAGATGAACAAACTCAGGAGCTCCCAACAAGGGCAATTACAAGGTCAAGCCTTGGTACTCACCCCCTGAGAGCCCCAGGCATAAATCTGTGCCAGGCTCAGCTCTATTCCCCTGAAACTGTTTCTCTGGCTTTGCAGGCACTGCATTTAAGTGGCTGGCAGGAAGATTCCTCTGAGAGCCTTCTGTAATCTTCAGGAGCGAGCAGGGGGGACAGAGGAGGAAAGAGAGAGTGATGAGGTTGTGTGAGGCTGCTGAACTCTTCCAGTCCTTCTAGATTCTTCCAATTTTCTTGCTGGTCAACAGGCTCTTATCATGATAAGAGCGTGGAGCTGAACCAATTTTCCCTCCTCTTATGGCTACCAAAAAGACCGCAGTCTAATGGAGCCTCCCACATCATGCTCAAGTGAGAGAATCACCCTCAAGGTGGTTGTTCACGAGTGTTTAAATCAATTTTTTTTTTCAGATTTTCATCAGAGTGGAGAAAATCCAGTTACCATCTGCTGGAGACAAAGAAATACTTTAGAGACCTCTGGTGGCTGAGGTGGATAGAGGCATGGGAATGATGTCATTGAAACCTGGGCTTTTCATTGGCTCTTTGTCTCCACCAATCTGCTGGTAGGGGAACAAAACTCACTTGTCTGTACTGGTCCAGCAGGACGATATGGAAAATGTAATAAAAACTGAAAAGAAGGAAAGAAGGAAAGGGGAGTTTGCTTAGCTGTAGCATCTGTTGACCAAGCACAGAGCCACAGCTATAATCTGGCTACTATCTTTGCCAGCATGGACTTAGAAGAGATGTTGACGAAGTCAGAGAAGGCACCAGCCACCTAGGCAGTCCACTACTCCACTTGTAGCCTCTGGGCTGTCTGGCAGCTGCTGGATCCAGCTTCAGATGACTTGGGCCACCAAGCATGCCCACAGCATGAATGCTTGAAAGCCTAAGGCAGCAGCTGCAAAGGCTTGGTGGCCTCAACTTTCCTACCATGAGACCCCTTGAGGGCAGTGTCTCCCTTCACAGGGATGATCATGCATTTTACCACAGCCATGACCAGGGCTGAAAGGCTGATCCAACTTGCTCTGGGGCAGACGTTACAGCCAAAAAAGGAATTTTGGTTCCCTAAGGCCCAGCTCTGGAGTCTCTTATTGAGAGACTATGAGCTGCCTCATAAGTTCCGGGAGAAGATGGTCAGGAGGACACCTAATACCTCCCAAAATGGGATTCACTAGTGAAGACTGCACAAGAGCATGCACGGCAATATGCACAGCCTCAATAGCACATCAAATATGAAGAGGAAGGTCTTCTGAAGAAAGAGGCAGATCATTAAAGACCCCCTCCCTCCCAAGAGGGAATTTCCTTTTCTACCTCAGACTCATTTTCTGAAGGAAGGATTCCTCATTTGCATCCCATGCAACCCCTGTAGGGAATAAGATTAGGTTCCTGGAGAAGCGGGCAGATGCAAGTGCACAGTGGGGGCACTAAACTCCACGGCTCTAGAGACAGAGCTGCCTGAGGGCCCTGGACTCCCCGTAGGAGTAGCCTGGGCCACCGATGCCAAGGAGGGGGCTCCCAGAGCTAGCAAAGACTGAGAACAGCCATGAGCTATTTAAGGGCATGTTAACTGAGAGAAGGGGACTCCAGGGCCCTTCAGAGGCCCACAGGCTTGCAGGTGTGGTCATGGCACCAAAAATGGTATCCGGTCCTGAACATTCCAAAAAAAAAAATCTGCAATCCTGCAGCACCTGGGGCAAAACCTGCAGCCGTGGGGGAAAAAACCCACCAAAGTTGCAGACTGCATCGGGCCGTAGGTAGATACTATAACAGCTCAATGAAAAAGTTGCAAAAAACAAGTCTGCCGTAAAAAAGTCAGAAAAAGCATGGCAAAAGAGCACAGGCAGTGAGACCTGAAATCGTGAGATCAGTCAAACTTCCTCCACCGGGTGGCTCAAGCATGTAGAGAGCCGATCATTGTGGGGGGAAGTCTGAAACATTGTGTTTTTCAGGAGCTGCAGCCATGCCCAAGAATGGGTGAGTAAGAGAGACTGAACTAGGGGTGTATGAGAGAGAGAGAGAGAGAGAAAAACTGGGTGAAACCAATATGCCCAACAGATCCGCATACTATAGTCTGTGCAGCCAGTCCCAGGCCACTAGAATCACAAGACCTGGGTGAGGCCGAATCCTGTGCAGAAGATGGCTCACCAAGCGCCACAGGATGGGGGAAGAGAACTACAGAGAACCTTCCTGGGGCCACTCCTGAAATAGGGCATCCAAGCCTGCTGCCTGAGGGTCCCTACTGCAACAGAAAATGGAAATTACACTTACCTGGTAATTGTTGTTCCTTGAGGAATTCCAGTTCAGTCCTCCACCTCTGGGTTGTGTACCTCCTCCTGCAGCTTGGAGACTGGGCATGTCAAAATCGTGACATCACTGGATGTAGTCTGCTGGTCTCTCCCAGCAGCCCCAGTGAACTATTGACAAAGCACACTCAAAGGAGCAACACATAAGTAGCTATCCTATTAATTTTAACTTTATAATGAAATTGAACGTATAACAACTATGTGAAAACAAAATTTCCCTCTAGTAAGAAAGGACTTTTTCTTGTACCTTTTCCTTCCGCCTTATTCAGAACCATAGACAAGAAAGAGAAAGAATAGACAGAAATGAATAGAAAGGATCAAAGTGATCAGAATCCCATTAATAACTATACCTTACACTTCTCCCAACTGAACATCCACTGCCAACGACACCACCCCGGGCGGGAATGAGGACTGAACTGGAGTTCCTCAAGGAACAACAATTACCAGGTAAGTGTAATTTCCATTTCCTTATCGTTCCTCCAGTTCAGTCCTCCACCTCTGGGATGTAACAGAGCAGCAATCATTGGGAGGGACCTTTCCAGCCAGCTTGCACCACCGCCGACCCGAAACATGCATCGTTCGCTGCCAGAACATCCAGGTGGTAGTGCTTACTGAAAGTATGAAGAGACGACCAGGTGGCTGCTCTATAGATTTTTGCTGGCGGCACTAAACTGTGTTCCGCCCAGGAGGTCGCTTGCACTCTGGTAGAGTGCGCTCATAAGCCTGTTGGAACTGAATGACCTTGTAGAAGATATGCTGATGCAATCACCTCTCTAATCCATCTAGAAATGGATGCCTTCGCCGCCGCTTCCCCTTTGCAGGAACCCCCAAACAATACGAATAAATGGTCCGATTTGCGAAAAGCCGCTGAAACCTTTAAATACTGCCGTAGCACTCATTTTATGTCCAAACGGCGTAAACCACGGTCCGATGCGTTCCGTTCCAACGAACCTAGAACTGGAAGAGAAACTATTTGATTTAAGTGAAATGGAGAAACCACCTTTGGCAAAAAGGACAGAACTGGTCGCAATACTACCTTCTCTCTGGAAAAAGACAAAAACGGTTCTCTACATGACAATGCCTGTAACTCCGAAATTTGCCTCGCCGAACAGATGGCTACCAAAAACACTGTTTTTAAAGTTAAATCCTTAACCGACACCTGGTGTAAGGGCTCAAATGTTTTTTTAACCAACGCCCCTAAAACCAAATTGAGATCCCACGGCAGAACCACGATTCTACGAGAAGGCCGCCGCTTGGTCACTGCTTTAAGAAAACACAACACATCTGCATGTGAACGTAGAGCCTCTCCCTGCACTTTGCCTCTATAGCAAGAAAGAGCTGCTAACTGAACTCTCAAATAACTGGCTGCCAGGCCCTTATCAAACCTGTCTTTCAGGAAACTTAAAACCAAGGGGACAGATACTGTAGCCGCGCAAACTTGCCGCCGTGAGCACCAGTCCTCAAAAATACGCCATATGCGGACATATGCAAGGGACGTAGACTGTTTCCTCGCTCGAAGTAAAGTCGCGATGACTGCTCCAGAGTAACCTTTTTTCTTTAACCTCGCCCTTTCAATGGCCAAACTGTAAGCGAGAACCGATCCACCTGAGGCATTCAAAGCGGCCCTTATAGCAACAGACTCTCCGACGCTGGTAATCTCCAAGGATCCCCGTCGAGCAGCTGAATGAGATAAGCGTACCATGGGCGTCTTGGCCAGTCCGGAGCCACCAGCAGCACTCTCCCCCAATGAGCTTTGATACGCTGAACCACTCGGCCTATGAGCGCCCACAGAGGGAAGACATAGAGGAGACCTGACGACGGCCAATGTTGCATCAGGGCATTGATCCCTTCCGACATCCTCTCTCACTGTCTGCTGAAGAAGCGACTCGCTTTTGCTGATTGAAAGGTCGCCATGAGATCCATGATCGGCGGTCCCCGTCTGCGGACTATTTGCGCAAACATGTCCAGATGCAATTCCCATTCCCCGGCATCCACTTGGACCCTGCTGAGAAAATCTGCCATCACATTGTCCTTCCCTGCAATGTGCGCTGCCGAGATCATTGGCAGACGATTTTCTACCCAAGGAAACAGCACCTCTGCTTCTTCTTCCATGGCTGCACTTCCTGTACCACCCTGTCGATTGATGTAGGCTACCATCGCGGAGTTGTCCGAGAGCACTCGCACCGCCCGACCTGACACCGTAGCTTCGAACGTTTGAAGCGCTAGAAAGACAGCTCTCAGCTCTAGCTGGTTGATTGACCATTTGCTCTCATGAACGGTCCAAAGTGCCTTGCGCGAAGAGATCTCCGCAATGTGCTCCCCATCCCGCGAGACTCGCGTCCGTCAACAATGGGAGCCACTCTGGCTGCTCCAGAGGCATTCCTGTTTTCAAAGATCCTGGAAGCAGCCACCACCGCAGGGACTGCCTGACCCAGAGAGGGCAGGGAAGTCGTTTGTTCAACAAGTCGGACTGATGCGACCAACGACAAAGCAGCGCTCACTGTAAAGGCCTCATATGAAATTTGGCCCATGGTACTGCTCCAAGGTTGCCCCCATCGTTCCTAGCACGCAAAGGTAACTCCACGCTTAAGGCGCCGGAGCGGACCTGAACTTGTGCACCAGCTGTCGAAGGCCTTGAACCCAATGATTCGGTAGGAACACCGCTCCTGAGTGTCGAACTGCACCCCCAGATACTCGAGATCCTGGGACAGCACTAAGCGGCTTTTGGTTGAATTGACCACCCAGCCTAGGCTCTGCAAAAACTTCACTACTTTATCTGTAACCTGAACACTTTCGGCCTTGGACTTTGCCCGAATTAACCAATCGTCGAGATAAGGATGAACCAGAATTCCTTCCTTTCGTAACACCGCCACCGCCGCCACCATGATCTTGGTGCAGGTCCGCGGCGCCGGCGCCAGACCAAAAGGCAATGCTTGGAATTGATAATGCCCCCAAGGAAGAGCGAAGCGTAGAAACCTCTGATGAGTTGCTCCGATTGGGATGTGTAAATACGCCTCCGTAAGATTGAGGGAAGTCAAGTACTCTCCTTGGCGCACTGCCACAATGACCGACCTCAACGTTTCCATCCTGAAATGTGGTACTCGAAGACAGCGATTCACTCCTTTTAGGTCCAAGATAGGACGTAGAGATCCGTCTTTCTTTGGTACCATGAAATAAATTGAGTATCGACCCATGCCGTAATCGTCTATCGGGACTGGCTCGACCACTCCCATTTGTAAAAGTCGATCTAATGTACAGTGGACCACCAGGGTTTCCATTGAACTTTGCAGGGAGACATCACAAAGGAATCCCGAACCGGTCTTGCCAATTCCAGCACATAACCCTCATGAATTATCTCCAACACCCACTGGTCGGACGTTATTTGGGTCCAGGCAGGAAGGAACCCCCGAAGTCGCCCGCCTATCGGTTGGCTTCCTACCGGGACCCACCACATTTCATTGGGGTTTTCGAGTTGCCGCTGCGGACGTTGCTGCAAAACCTCTACTTGCTCCACGAAACCCCTGGGCTCTAGAAGCAAATCTTCCTCTCTGGAAACCACCCAAGCGAGAAGTACGAAATCTCCTGAAATCCCTAAACTGACCCCGAAAGGCCAGAGAGGGCTTCCCTTGCTTAGGTTTATCCTCCGGGAGTCTTCCCTCTTTAGACTCTCCTAAATCCTTAACCAACTTGTCAAGATCTTCTCCAAACAACAACTTTCCTTTAAACGGAAGCTTACTGAGGCACGACTTAGACGAGCCATCGGCCGCCAAATTCCTTAACCATAGAGATCTACGGGCTGCAACCAACGAAGTCATACTATTAGCTAGCGCTCTAATCAAGTCGTAATGTACATCCGCCAAATATGCGGACCCTGACTCTAGCCGATCCAGCTCTCTTACACTTTCCTGCTCCAGTTGAGTAGACTGCTGTTAAGCGTTGCGACCATCGGAGACATGCTCTTGCCACCCATGCTCCACAAATGGAAGCCTGCAAGGACAGAGCGTCAGCTTCAAAAGATTGTTTCAACAAACCATCTACTTTCCTATCCTGCGCATCCTTTAAGGCCATGCTACCTTCTACCCGAATAGTGGTCTTCTTTGTGACCGCTGACACTGCCGCATCAATTCGCGGAGAGCGAAACCTCTCTTTGTCCTTATCCGCTAAGGGATAGAGTCTGTTCATAGTCCGGACTCCTCTTAGTCCTGCTTCCGGTTGATCCCACTCCTCCTGGATCATCCGGTCTACCACTCGGTGAACGGGAAACACTACCTGCGCTTGTCTTACTGCTTGAATGATAGGGTCTTCCACATTCCACATTTGGAGTGGAGGAGTGGCCTAGTGGTTGGGGCAAGGTACTTTAGGCCGGAGGTTCGGGGGTTCAAATCCCACTAGAGGACAGCAACCTTGGGCCGGAAGGGCTGGGGTTTCTAGTCTCACAGGTGGTCCTTGTGGTCTTGTGCAAGCCACTTAACCCTCCATTTATTTATTTATTTATTTACAATTCTTATATACCGCACTATTTATGATCAGCGCGGTTTACAAAGAACAACAACATCCGACAATATACAAAATGTCTGGTCATTACATTGAACAGGGAATGAAACTTGGAGAGAGAGGGTAACTATATACATAGGAAGTTAAATGGGGGAGGAACCTGTTTGGTGTTTTAAGTATTTGAGGACGAGCTATTCGAGTGTGACTGGGGTTCAGAGCCGTCAGTAAGATATTTGACAAATAGGAAGTGTTTCAGGGCTTTCCTGAACTGGCTCAGGTTAGGGATTGCTCTGATGTGTGGTGGTAGGGTGTTCCATAGCGCTGGGGCGCAGAGACTGAAGGCTCGGTTGGATGTTGTTTTGGTGCAGTTTGTCGTTTCTTTTGGTATTGATAACATATTGGTCTCGGCGGTTCTTCTTTGTCTGATGGTGGCAAGTGGTTGTATGAAATCAGATAGAGAGGAGGAGGAGAGCCTCTTGATGGCCTTGAACGTCAACAACAAAGTCTTAAAACTGATCCGGGCTTGAATGGGGAGCCAGTGCAGCTGTTTCAGGAGGGGTGTGATATGTTCTCTTCTGGAGGCTCCGAACAGTATCCGCGCTGCACTGTTCATAGCCAGTTGCAGGGGGTTTAAGGTTGATCGGGGGTGTCCTTGTAGGATGGCGTTAGAGTAATCAAAATGGGGTATGATGAGGGCTTGGTAAATGGTGCGGAAATCGTCTGGTTCTAGTAGCGGGCGTAAGTGCCTGAGGGATCTGATTTTGAAGTATATCGCTCTAACAGTGTTAGCAATGTGTTGCTTCATATCGAGATGTTGGTCCAGTGTCACCCCAAGGTAACGTATAGCTGGTTTCACTTGTAGCTCGGCATTATTTACCTTCAAAACGCTGGGTGGTGTGAAATTAGGGTTTCTCGAGATGAAAAGCACCTCTGTTTTCTTGTGTTGAATTCGTAAGTTCTGTGATAGTAGCCATTCGGATATGGTGTTGAAGCATGTAGTCAGAGGGGTAAGATCTGGGCTGTCAAGTGATATTGGCATGTATAACAGCACGTCGTCAGCATATAGCATACAACTCACATTGAACGACCTGATGATGTTGCAGATTGGTTGGAGGTATATGTTAAACATCAAGGATGATAGGGAGGATCCTTGAGGCACTCCTTGATTTTGTGGAAATGGTTTGGATGTAGCCCCGTCTGCTCGAACATGTTGCCATCTTCCAGACAAGTAAGATCTGCACCACTCTAATGCTGTTCCGCTGACGCCTTTTTCTCTTAGCCGGTATAAGAGGATCTCATGGCAAACAGAGTCGAAGGCTGCCGCTATATCCAAGAAGATGAGTACAAAGCCATGTCGTATGTTATCCACGCCTGAAATTACTATGTTGAAGAGAGCTGTGAGGAGTGTTTCAACTCCATGTGATTCTCTGAATCCATGTTGGGATGGATCTAGTGGGGCGTTGGTGTCAATATGATCTTGTAGTTGCTTGTATACTATCTTTTCAATGATTTTCGCAAGCATCGGGATGCTGGATATTGGCCTGTACGACTCCACCTTTTGGGGGTCTAGCTTGGCATTCTTTAATAGGGGTCTAACAGAGGTCTGCTTGAGGGTGGAGGGGAAAGACCCAGTGCTAAAGGATAGTTTTATCATATTGGCTATAATTGGGGCGAGGTCAGTGCGCAACTCTTTTATCCAGAAAGCTGGACATGGATCTGTATGTGCAGTGGTGGTGTTTAGGGCTGAGATGGTGTCTTCGATAATTTTCTTTGAAGGTGTGGAAAAGGAAGTTAGTGATTCTGGGTACTCTTGTTCGCAGAGGGGTCCAGGTATTACTATTTTATCGGTCTTGCACATTTTAGATTGCATAAAGACAGCGTAGTCTTGCGGGCGTATGCCGCAGAGTTGCTCGGGGGTGGGTTCTTTGGTAAGAGATTTGATTAAATTGAACAAGTCATGTGGCTTATTCAATGACCGTTTCAGGGTGTTTGTATGGTGTTGCTTCATCTCCATAGCCCATGTTCCCTGTAAAATAGTTATCTCCAAGTTATAATGCCCTATTCAATGTAATTTCAGTTTGTTCAATGTAAACCGCACTGATGCAGAATAGCACGGTATATAAGAGAATGTAAATAAATAAATTCTCTTCCTCTGTCGGTTGCACCGTAGCCAGATTTAGCATCTGGAGGGATTCCATAATAAGTGCCGCCAGTTTGTCCTTCCAGAATACTCGAATGATTTTCACCTGATCCTCAGGCTCCGGAATTTCTCCATCTCTGCTTTGAGGTCTACCTCAGCCTCATTTGTCTCTTTCCACTGCAAATCTGAGGGAGAAAGCTCACGAGGCCTTGATCTCTTTGGGGGTCTCGGAGAAATGCTACCCACTTCAGCTATCCCGGGCTGTTCATAGGACTAGTCAGTGACAAGGGTTCCGGTAATTTCCCCTGACGCCTCAAACAAAATGCCTGATGCATTATTAATACAAAGTCTGGACAGAAATCCACAAGTTGCGGTCGCGCTCCCAAGGCTGGTAGCACAGTTGACGGACTGACTGAGACTTCCTGGCCGACCCCTGGCGTAGTGGTCAGCAGGACCTCTCCTTCAGGTCCAGCCGACGAACCCTGGGGCTCCTGACCTACCTTAACCTCCATCTGCTGCTCCACGCTGGTAGACACTGTAGCGCAGTCCCAGCAGATTCTGGAGTCAGCAACCGTACCTCTGCGGGTACCGCAGACAATACACTGAGGGCACGATGCCATAAGCCAGGCACCCCCACCACTCTTAGACAACAAATGAAAAAATGCAAAATTTTTATTTTTTCAATAAGAACAAGTTAAAGAAAGGAAACCCAACTATAAACTAAAACTTATCCAAAACTCCCCCATTGAAATAAACCAGGATCCAATTATTCAGATGACACCCGAAATCCAAAAAGGTAAATCAAAACACCTTAAAATGCACCAAACCAAACCAAAGAAACTATATCTTGAACAAAACGCAGGGCTAAAGCCTCCTAAGTGCTGTAATCCCCTACATGAGTGCTTGCCACGCGGTGAACACACTATCAAAATGGCCACCGCTTGCTGAAATAAAAATGGCGCCAAACACACAGCGAGAGAATGCGACATGTCTTCGGCCCGTTCCCCGCTTGCCGGCACGATCCCCTGCACCAATAAGAGTACCTTCTCTCTGTCTTACCGCTCCGATTGCACTGTGCTTCCGCGGAGCTCAAGCCCGCGCAGCCCTGTTCAGCTCCGGAGTGAGCAGAGAGCCGCTGGACGAGCCTACCGTTGTTCTGCCAGTGTTCTCCGCAGTATCATGGCAATCCAGACTCGCTGGGGAATCGCTGTTGCCTGCTACAGAGCTCTCCTCCGTACAGGCAAGGAGGAGAGATCTGAGTGAGAAATTGGCCTGACAGCTATGAAGTAATATGAGAAGGCATACAGGAACTGGCACAAGCAATAAGATACAGCTTTTTTTATTTTTTAAAGACACAGTAACCAAATTAATAAATTTAAAGAATAAGGACAAATCAAACTACAAATCTAACTGTAAGGCTACTCTAACAGCTCCTTATCTGTTCCTCAAGTGAGCCCAGCACCTAGGCTCACTATGTCCTCCTGCTGCATGGAGACTGGACACACTGGGGCTGATGGGAGAGACCAGCAGACTACATCCAGTGATGTCATGATTTTGACATGCCCAGTCTCCAAGCTGCAGGAGGAGGTACACAACCCAGAGGTGGAGGACTGAACTGGAGGAATGATAAGGAAGATTTCTTCACTTTGGCATTCTCCTGAGTGGCCATTGAGTCGAATACTTGAAAGCCCAACCTCTGCACCATGAGGTCAAAAGTGCGAGGACTTAACTCCCACTTGCCAGGACCCACGGTGTTCCAACTCAATGAAGAATACCCGTGATTGGCCACAATACCACGGCTCTTTTGGTCTCTGATCCCTCAAGCAGTGAGAAATAAGCAGAGAGTAACACAGAACACAATCACACACAAAGTGCCACTTTCTTTGAGCTCAGAGGGAAAGCAACAGAAGGTCCATGTATACAGCACGGTTCCACCTCTGTTGGAATCAAAGTCTTCCTCCCTTGAAGCTCTTTTTATTAAAGAAAAAAGGAAAGTAACACAGTCATTAATCATAAACATGAAATAACACAAGGTGTCGCTAGAATTCTTTTACAGAGTAAGAACTGATTACAGTGTATTAGATGAAATTTACTTGATTATGACAGAATTATTTATAATTGCAGAGTTGCAGAAATTATGCTGTGCCAGCAGTGACCTATAGTTGACTGTATAATGAACTATGGTTGCACAGTTCGTAGCCTATGTTTACTCTTTATGCTTGCGTTAACAATGTTCTCAAACTATTTTAAAGACAGTTACACAGAACTCATGATCATGATATCCTATTCTATTTAAGAGGAAGTAGGTGAAAGGACAAACTTCTGAGCATATTTTAGAGATCTGCATCAAGAAATTCATCCATCTTTTTATTTATTTTTATTTTTTATTTATTTAACATTTCTTATATACCGCCTTTCATGATATCAAGGTGGTTTACACTGAACAAACTGAAATTACATTGAACAGGGCATTATAACTTGGAGATAACTACTTTACAGGGAACATGTATTCAATCCCCAATATGTCCTCAATTACATATTGGGGATTCTGGTATCCCTTTTACCTGCCCATTCCTACACTCAAGAAGTTGGCCTCTACATTATCAATGCCTGCTATGTGGGTTGTAGAGAGGGCAGTCAAAAACTCCTTTGCCCAATGGCATAGTTCTGTTATCTCAAGAGCCACTCAGTGGCATTGTCTGAGAACACATGGACCATTTTGCCAACCAGGAAAGCACTATTCACCTGGCTCTCTAGAGGTTCAAGCCTCTCCTAGTGAGCAAAGCTGATCTAGATGGTCCCCACAAATGCCAGACTGAACAGCTAGGGAGCCCACCATTACCCAATCTGGCGTGCCCAGAGGCATCCCGACTAACAGATGGTGAGACTGCAACCACCACATTAACTGTTCCTTGCTCTCCCAGGGGAAAGGAAGGGTCTGGTCGAACTGCTGGGAAAAGGAAGAGTCAGAAGATGTTTCTGAAGGGGGTGCATGTACACCCTGGTCCAAGGGACTAACTCTAGTGTCAAAGCAATGGTCCTCAAGTAGTTGAAGGTAATTCAAAGCACGACTGAGCAAAAAATGCCCCAAGTTGGCTCTGCAGCTGGAGAATCTTCTCTGGCATGAGGAAAACTTGACCCATGAGAATGTTAAACTGAGCCTCAAGGTACTCCAAATTCTGGGAGGGGATCAGGCTGCTCTTGGGTAAGCTGATCACCAACCCCAGCTTTTCCAGCCAGTAAATCATCAGTACTATGTTGTCCCTAGGCTTCTCAGGGAGTCCGACCACATTAACAAGTCATCCAGGTACAGGTGAAACCATAACTCCTAGCTATGCAGAAATGCCACCAGCACCACTATCATGAACTCTGAGAAGGTGTGAGGAGTGTGGCCAGGTCAAAGGGCAGAGCCCAAAAATGGAGAAATCGCTGGTGGTGCTCCCTGATGGGAATATGGAAGTATGCCTCAACAAAATCCAAGGAGGTGAGAAACTCCCCCTCCTGGACGGATGCAATGACTGACCTGATGGTGAAGGAAATGAATCCCTCGTCAGGTAATACTGTCTTCCATCTTTGTGCTAACATCTATAGCTCCAGGCCTAAGAAAGAAAGAACAAAGCTTGCTGACCCTTTCATCTTTTCACACTAAAACTGCAGAAATAGCAGTGTGGAGCTACGGAATAAGCTAATATCCTGACCCACAGCTGAGACAATGAGAACTACACAGCTAGTGACAAAACTGTCACCTGGGCCCCTTGAATGATCAAAGGGGAAAACGAAGAACTTTATCTACAGGAGCCAACTTTATCTACAGGAACCAGAGTCAGCACACAGCTATGACGATTACCATGAGAATGATTTTAGACAGGATGCCACAGGAGAAAAAAAGGGAGGGCAGAGATTGAGGAGCAGATTTGCTTGATAGGGAACATGAAAGGAAGGGAATATGCATATCAATAGTAGATTTGTCTCAAGCTTAAAAGTGAATATAAATATAGCAGAGAAATTCAGATAGATAGACAGACATGGGCTGATCTCACTAGAGTGAGGCTCTCTCTCTCTGTCTCCAGAACCTTTTACACTTAAGTCAGGAGCTTTGCTTGTTATAGATGTATTGATGCTATGGATTGATATTGAAATTTGTACCTTATAAAGATAAAAAGCAAAGCTTGTGATGTTACAGACCTGACAAGATAAAATAAAAAATTTTTCATGTTCTTACGGTGGCACGAGCAATTTGTTTAAGGTAGGTCCTGTATGGAATGTTGGGGTGGACATAGCAGCCATAATACAAAATAGAAAACTCCCCAAATAATCGTAGGGGAAGCTCAGAAAACCCCCAACAATGGTCTCCATGCAGAAATGCATTGATAACTTTCAGGTTCAGGATAGGCCAGAAGGAATATCCCTTCTTGGGCACTATAAAATGGATAGAATAGTGCCACTAGCCCTGCTCTGAGGAGGCCATGGATAGAATAGCCTTCAACTGCAAGAGTTGCTGTAGAGTTTCTTCTATTGTTACCCACTTGAGGGGGGAGCCACAAGGAGACTCTACACAGATATCCTGCAGAAGTTCTGCAAACTCCAGAGCATAACCATGACTGAGGATTTTGAGCACATAGTGGTCTGATGTGATGATGGAGTCACTCCCCAACATACTGAACCTTGGAAGGGACCTGCTGGATATCATTGCTGGGATCTGCTGACTCCTTCGGGAGCTGCTGCTGAGTCTTGAGCATGCCAAGAGCCCTGATAGGACTGATCTTTCTTGGGCTTAGTCCCATAGAATGAATTGGAATTACCTAGACTCCTAGCAACCCCAGGGCATTGCCCTGCTCCATTCAAGGCCCCATGCAAGGCACTACAAACCCTCTGTGCCTATCTTCTGGGAGGGCGAGTCTCACCCAGGTCTTTCACCAACTTCTCCAGATCCTCCCCAAAGATTAACCTGACCTTAAAGGGTAGTTTGCTCAGCTGCAGCTTAGAGACAGCATCAGGCGACCAACTGTGGAATCACTACACCATGGACTTGGAGGAGATCCTTATCAATTCCTACAGTGCATTTGCCACATACCTAGCTCCAGACTCAAATCTCACAGTCTCTGGGCTATCTGGCAGCTGTTAGACCCAGAGCAAGAAGGCTTTGGCTGCCAGACGTGCCCACAAAGCAGCTTGAGAGCCTAAGGCAGAGGCTGTAAAGGCATTCTTAAGGAAAGCTTCTTGAGTGCAGCATCCCCTTCTGCTGGGATGGTTGTGCACTTTGTCACCTCTGTGATGAGGTCATTTATCCAAGGAAACTCAAAATACTGATCCAGCTTACCCTGAGACAGAGGGTACAATCAAGAAAGGCCCTTAGGACCTAAAAGGCACAGTTCATGGTTCTCCCACTGGAAGACTAAGAGTTACCACATAGGCTGAGGTAAAATAGAGAAGCCAGGACACCCAATAACCTCCAGAATAGGGTTCACTTGCAACTCTTGCACAGAGACAGGCTCTATAATATGTAAGACAGCCATGGTGTCCTGAATAAGAATAGAAAGGTCCTCTCAGTAAAAAAGGTGGATCATAGAAGGATCCTTGCTTTCCATTAAAGGATCTCCTCTTCCTCCTCAGACTCACTATGTGGAGTAGAAAAGTCTCCTTCTACCTCCCATCCAACCCCCATAGGGGATAAGGCTGGGCTCTCTGAGAAACGAAGAGGGGGTGCTTAATTCTCTTGCAGCCAGAGATAGGGGCCACTCGAGAACCTCAGATCCCACGTAGGGAAAATCTGGGCCTTCGATTTCCGTGAAGGGCGCTGTCAAGCAGTAAGAAAAAATAAAAACACCCCATGAGCTGTTTCAGTAGCTGCTGCTCAAAGCCAGATGAAAAAATACCCTGGGGCCACTTTGGGTCCAAGGGAACTTCCTGGCTAGAGCCTCAAGCCTTCTTACCATGGTCTCCATCCACAGAGGCCTGGTGGGCATCTAAAGTGGCCAGCTCCCTGCAGATGGGAATACTATGGAGGAATTAGAGGAGGCATTTGAATCAGCATTGAGCCCAATAATGCTGAAAAAATTGTACTCAGGGGATCCCCATCATGCATGGGGCAAAAAGTGCCAACCACTATTAAAAAGGGGATCAACATTTCATTAATCATATTCTAATAAATCTTGTGTATGAGATGAGTGTGGAACTAACCTCAGATGGAAGGGAAAATAGGTGCAATGCTTATAGAGTGACCATTTGCTTCTAGAGCAGGGGTTCTCAACCCTGTCCTCGGGACCCACCTAGCCAGTCGGGTTTTCAGGATAACTACAATGAATATGCATGGCAGAGATTTGCATATAATGGAGGCAGTGTATGCAAATCTCTCTCATACATATTCATTGTGGTTATCCTGAAAACCCGACTGGCTAGGTGGGTCCCGAGGACAGGGTTGAGAACCCCTGTTCTAGAGGGAAAAAAATCGCTAGCATCAATTTGCGGTAGTTCAGCACTGGGTCATGAACACCTCAGTGAGATTATGCAGCCAAGTATCCTTCTGACTTTTGCAGTCACCTTTTCTATCTTTTTAGCCACCTTAAGATCATCAAAACAGGTCTTGCTCTTCTGTCATAGACAAAGGTACTTCATCCCTTATATACTGTACTGCTCCCTTGGAGTTTTGCAGCCCAAATGCATGGCCATACAGTTTTTAGGGTTAAATCTCAGCTGCTAAATTCTTAACCATTCTTCAAGCTTTGCTAGATCCCTCTTCATGTTATCTATTCCTTCCTAGGTGTCTACTCTATTGCATATTTTGGTATCATCTGCAAAGAGGCAAACCTTAACTAACAGCCCTTCTGCAATATCACTAACAAAAATGTTAAAAAGAATCAGACCAAGGAAATATCCCTGGTAACAAACATCCTTCTCCTCTATTTACTTGTACCCTTTGTCGCCTCTCACCCACTCAACCAATTTCTAACCCAGTCAGTCACTTTAAGGTCCATCCCTAGGGTGTTCAATTCATTTATAAGTCACCTGTGCATAACAGAGCCAAAAGCTTTACTGAAATCTAAGTACACCACATCTAGGGCTCTCCTTCAGTACAACTTTCTGGTCGCTAAACAAATTAATTAGATTTGTCTGACAAGACCTGCCTCTAGTAAAACTATGTTGCTTCAGATACTGCAATCCATTAAACTCCAGAAACCTCACTATCCTTTGTTTTAGCAGCAATTCCATTAATTTTCTTACCACAGAGGTCAAACTAATTAGCCTGTAGTTCCCAACCTCATCCCTACTTTTGCTTTTGTATAAAGGGTCCACGTGCACCCTTCTCCAGTCCTCTGGGACCACTTATGACTCTAAAAAAGCATTGAAAAGGTCAGACAGAGAATCCACTAGAACTTCCCTAAGTTCCTTCAATACTCTCGGATGAATCCCATCTGGCCCCATCGCTTTGTCTACTTTTAGTTTAGCTAGCTCCTCATGAACACAGTCTTTTGAAAATCATTCACGATCCCCTT
Organism: Ichthyophis bannanicus; assembly: GCA_033557465.1. Classification (NCBI taxonomy): domain Eukaryota; kingdom Metazoa; phylum Chordata; class Amphibia; order Gymnophiona; family Ichthyophiidae; genus Ichthyophis; species Ichthyophis bannanicus. The sequence goes on along the minus strand of CM066036.1, from coordinate 653,619,038 downwards.
CACTTCCATTCCTATTTGAGAGTTTTTTCTGAGGTCCTGCTCCTGGCACTTCATCTGTGAACACAGAACAAAAATATTTGTTAAGCAATTCAGCTTTATCCTCATCTTCTACATATTCCTCCCCTTCAACCTTGAGTCTGACAATATCACTTTTGCATGTCCTCCTCTCGCTAACATATCTGAAAAATGTATCCCTCCCCATCCATTTTACTTTACTGGCAATTTTTTCTTCCATTTGTATCTTTGCTTTCCTGACTATTTTCCTAGCTTCACTTAGCTTATAAAATATTGATGCTTGTCTTCCTCTTTACGTGATCTCTTGTATTTTATTTTATTTATTTATTTATTTTATACCGCGCTATTCGACATCAGTGCGGTTTACATGAAACAGAAACTTATACGGTGTAGGTGACTGTTCCGTATTTACAATAAATAGGTGCTTACTCTTTTTCTTCATTTTCTCAGCTACTTCTTTTGAGAACCATAGTGGCCTCCTTTTATATTTATTTACTTTTCTAAAAAAAAGGATTATTGCCCTTAACATATTCTCTTTCAGTTTTGCCCACTTCTTTTCTATATCTCCATGGTGTTCCCATCCTGCTAACAACTCCTTGAAGTATTGTCCCATCTTGGCAAAGTCAGTTTTCCTAAAGTCTATGACCCTCCCATTTGAATGGACTTTATCAGCTGTAGTCCTAATACTGAACCAGATCATATATTCATTACTGAATGTGAGATGATCACTCACTATAACATCAGAAACTCCCAATTGGTAAGCTCCAGGTGCAGTGTGGCCTCCTCACAGGTGGGTTCTGTTACCAGTTGCTGGAATAGTTCTCGTTGTACAGGATCTCCTTACTTCTAGATGATACCACAGCAGAGATGTGCCAATCAATATCCAGCATATTGAAAGCAGCTACAGTAGCACTTATCCTTTTACAGCAATACTGCGAATGTCTTCAATTAAATCTCTGTCCAGTTCTTCTGTCTGTGAAGGAGGTCTGTATATCACATCAATGAAAATGGATGCTCTATTCCCTCAACCAACCGTGCCTCCTCCTTCCCTCATAAGCCCTATAATTCTGTAGCTTTAATGTTATTTTTTATATATAGTGCCTCTCCTTCTTCCTACCCTGTCCTTCCTGAATAAAGTATAGCCTAGAATAATTACATCCCAATCATGGTTCTCCATGAACCATGTCTCTGTAACCACCACTACATCCAAATTAGCTTCTTCCTATAAAGTCTTAATATCTGGAATCTTATTTCCCATAGTACATGCATTAATGCACACCACTTTCCAGATGTTGCCACTTTTACCCATTTTGCAGAGGTATTTAATATTTTACTTACCCGAGGGCTTTTACTTATGTGCAGGCTTTCTTCCCCCATCCCCAATGATCTAGTTTAAAGCCCTCTTCAGTAGGTTAGCCAGTCTGCTGTGGAAGACATTTTGCCCTTATTGGATAAGTGGACACCATCTCTGCCCAGCAGCCCTTGGAAAATTATCCTATGGTCCAGGAAACCATGGACAAGCAGCATTGGATAATAGTCAGTAGACTTGATGAGTATCGGCAAAGTCTCTGTAACATCTCAGAATTTTGCACACCTTCTGGGACTTCAAGTCTGGTCAGCCTCAGTACCCCACAGAAGAGAGTCACCAACCACCACTACTGTTTGCTTCCTTGTGGACACTGATTTTGAAACTTTGGGATGCTTGAGCTCTGATTCTTCCCATTCCTAAGATGTTTTTACCTCGTCCACTTCCACATCTGCATACTGGTTCTTCAGTTCGGAGGCTGGTGGAGTTGGATTGCCAAATCTGCAGACTCTAGTGACTCGTGTCCAACTCTCTTCTTTCTGCAGCATACTATCTTCACCTCTGTTGGAGAGACATCCACTTGAACTCCAAAAAGCTGATTCAGCTCACCCTCAGGCAGAAGGTACAGCTGGGTGAAGACCTTAGAGCCCTTGAGGTCCATTTCTGGTATCTCTCAGTGGCAGACTACAAGTTGACACATAGGCCCCAGAAGGGAGAAAAGTCCAGCTGCCGGAGAAGCAAAGACTTTTGTTTTGTTTTTTTAATTTAGAGCTGCTTTATTGCAAGTAGCAAAGAACCAAATGGAGCCAACTGAAAACTATGGAGACAAAAATATCAGAAAATCACAGCAAGCAGATTGAGGATAGCATGGGGGAAGGAGGGTCTGGGCCCAACTTACCAACCCTCCTCAGGGACCCCATGGGGTCTTCCTGTCCGCTGTCTGGCCCATCAGTGCTGGAACCTGTAGGTAACAGCACTGGACACAGGACAGCTGTTGGCTTGCAGAGACAGGGCCATACCTGAGCGTCAAGTAAATGTTGGACCTATCAGTCTCGGTTTCACAGGCAACAGGACCTTGGTCTGGGCTAGGGGAGACAGGCCTATTTGCACTATTGCACCAGTCCAGACATCTTGCCACCTGCTGGGGAGAGACAATACTAGTTTCTCTCAGTTTTGCACCAGTAGATGTACCAAGTGATGACATCACTGAAAGCTGCTCTGTTCTGCCCCTATCTGTTGGCTGGGCAGCATAACCCATTCATCTGGACTGGTCAAACAGGATCATTAGGAAGATTAAATTGACTGCACTGTAACTAGTTGCTCAGGTCTGCTTTTATAGGACATATTTCAGAAGATCCAGTACAGATGGTAATGCCATCAACTTGTACTTTTGAAAGGGCTACACAAGATGCCTTCATCTCATGCCTGTGCAAACATTCCGAGGAAGACTGTGCTGTTGGCCTGGCAACCTTCACAGAGCTGATTTACACACAAAAGCTGATTTACATAAATAAAATTAGGTCACAACAAAAGGGATCTGGATTTTGCTCACAGGTTTTCAGAGTTCAAGGCGAGTTACATTAAGGTGCAATGGGTAGTCTTCCTCTCCCCAGAGGGCTTACAATCTAATTTTAAAAAAGTACTACTACTACTATTGAACATTTGTATAGCGCTACAAGGCATATGCAGCGTTGCACAGACACATGTAAAAGACGGTCCCTGCTCATTGGAGCTTACAATCTAATAGAGACAGACAACACAGTAGCTATAGACATGGGATACAGCTAGGGGAAATGGTAAGGAAACACAAAGGACATTAGGAGAATCAAGATCTGAAAGTGGCAGCGAAGAGGTAAGTTTTCAGCCTGGATTTGAAAAGGGTCAGAGAAGGCGCCTCACACACATACTCAGGTAATTTGTTCTAGGCATAAGGAGCAGCAAGGTGAAAGGAGTGAAGTCTGGAGTTGGCAATAGAAGAGAAGGGCACAGACAGAAGCGATTTGCCACAAGAGTGGAGTTCCCGAGGAGGGGTGTAGGGAAAAATAAAAGAGGAAAGGTAGTGAGAGAAGCTGCAGAGTGAATGCACGTTAAGTCAGCAGGAGAAGTTTGAACTGGATGCGGAAATGGATAGGAAGCCAATGAAGAGACTTGAGAAGAGGGTTAATATGAGCATGACAAGGCTGGCGGAAGATTAGCCGCACAGCAGAGTGTTGAATAGACTGACGGGGAGAGAGATGACTCAGACAGAGACCAGCAAGGAGCAGATTACAATAATCTAGACAGGAGGTGACTAAGGAGTGGATGTGTCTTAGTAGTGAGTTCAGAAAGGAATAGGCGAATTTTGTTGATGTTGTAGAGAAAGAAACGGCAGGCTGTAGCTATTAGTTGGATGTGTGTGCAGAAGGAAAGAGGAGTCAAAGACAACCTCATGGTTGTGAGCTGAGGAGACAGGGAGGAGTAGAGAGTTATCCACAGAGACAGAGAAAGGAGGAAGGGGAGGGTTTAGGGGGAAAAATAAAAAGCTCAGTTTTGGCCATGTTCAATTTCAAGCGGCGGTGAGACATCCAAGCAGCAATGTTAGAAAGGCAGGCAGAGATCTAGGAGAGATTTCAGGTGTAGAGTGGTAGATCTGGGAGTTATCAGCATAAAGATGGTACTGAAAGCCATGGGAAGAGATGAGTGCACCAAGGGACTGGATATATAGAGAGAAAAGAAGTGGACCCAAGACTGATCCTTGGGGTACACCAACTGAGAGCATGATAGCAGTACAGGAGGATCCACCGGAACAAACACTGAAAGAGAGATAAGAAAAGAACCAGGATATCACAGAGACCTTAAAACCAAGTGAGGACAAGGTATCAAGGAGAAGATTGTTGTCAACAGTGTCAAAAACAGCAGAAAAGTCAAGAAGGATGAGGATCAAGTAAAGGCCCTTGGAGTTTTCCAGGAACAGGTCACTGGAAACTTTGGCAAGAGCTGTTTCAGTAGAATGTAAAGGACAAAAGTCAGATTGTAGAGGATCCAGAAGGGCTTGAGAGGAGAGAAAGTCAAGGCAACGGCGGTGAACCGCACGTTCAAGTAGTTTAGAAACGAAGGGGAGGAGGGAGATGGGTCAATAGTGAGATGGATAGGTAGGATCTAGTGAAGGTTTCTTGAGGACAGGAGTGACCACAGCATGCTTGAAGGCTGCAGGGAAAGTTGCAGTGGAGAACAATAGATTGAGAATATGAGAGATGGAAGGGACTACAGTGAAGACATGGAGCTAAGGAGATGGTGGGAATAGGCTCAGAGGAGTAGGTAGTGAGTTTGGATGAAGAATGATGGTGAATGGTTTCCTCCTCGGAGATCATAGAAAAGGAAGAAAGGGTAGCAGAGATAGGTGGGGAAGGTTGGAAGTAAAGAGGGGGAGGAGAAGAACAGCTGACCTCGTGGAGAATTGGGAGTGTGATCTTGTGGATTTTGTCATGGAGGTAGTCACCAGGGGTTGGGCAGAAAGGGATGGAGGAGTCAGAGCTGGAGGCACCTTGAGGAGACAGTTGAGAGTTGTAAAGAGACGGCGAGGGTCAGAGGCAAGAGAATTAGTCAGATGGACATAATACTCTTGTTTAGTCAGTGCTATGGCTGACTGGAAATAGATAAGCATGAATCTGAAATGTAGAAGTCTGCAAGGGTGTGGGATTTGAGCCAGGCACGCTCAGCTGTGTGGGCACAGGAACATAGACAGCGGGTAGTAGAAGACAGCCAGGGTTGAGGATGTACCTTGGACAGAGCAAGAGCATCCAGAGCAGAGGAGAATGCAGCGTTATAGGAAGCTACTGCCTCATCAACAGATTCAGATGACATACTGGAGAAAAGAGGTGATCAGACAATGGAGGAGAGAGCCAATGGGTCAATAGCATGAAGATTTCTAAAGAGTTTGGAGGAGACAGGGTGAGGCTGAGGCAGTGAGTGATGAAGAGTGAAGCTTAGCAGGTGATGGTCCGATAAGGGGAGAAATGAGGTACAGAGGTTTGAGGGTAGGCAATTAGAGAAGAATACAAGGTCAAGACAGTGGCCTTGCTGATGAGTGGGGGCAGTAGAGTAAAGCTGGAGATTGAACGATGAGGTAAGGGAGAGAAGCTTTAAATCATAAGGATTGGAGGAGTTATCAACATGAATGTTAAAATGCCCGAGAATAAGGGAGGGGGAAGAAGAATCCAGAAAGAAGGAAAGCCATGAGTCAAAGTCAGAGAGAAAGGTAGAGGTGAACTTGTCAGGGGGTCAATAAATTACAGCTAGTCAGAGAAGTAGTGGGATAAAAAGCCAGATGGAATGGACTTCAAAGGAGGAAAAGGAGTGAGAAGGAGGCAGAAGGAGAGGTTGAAACTGACAGGAAGGAGAGAGTAGAAGCCCAGCACCTCCACCACGGCCAGTAGGATGAGGCCGTGGTGGAGGTGCTGGGAGAATTGATAGCCACCATGACAGAGAGCAGTGACTAAAGCTGAGTCCTCGGGAAGAGCCAGGTCTCAGTTAGAGCAAGGAGATGGACAGCATTAGAGATAAAGAGATCATGAGTAAAGACATTTTTATTTGAGATGGAGTGTGTGTTCCACAAGGCACATGAGAAAGGGAAGAGAGGAGGGGGAGAGGAAAGGGATATGAATAAGATTTGAGCTGTTGTATGGGGATCTATTCTGGGAGTGTGACAGAAGTCTAGGGGGGCCAGGGTTGGTGTATCTCCGGAAGACAGGAGGAGGAGTAGAAGAATGTGAGGCAGAGAGGACATAGCATAGCAGTAACACCTGTGAGGGATTGTGGTACTGAGCACAGGACAGCTATAAGAGACTATAAGCCATGGGGATCAGGGCCGGCCCGTCCATTGAGCGAGAATGTTTTTTGCACAGGGCCCCGCGTTTCAGGGGGCCCCGCGCAAAAAACATTCTTAACCTTAAAGTAAAATTAAAAGAAAAAAAAAAACTGTCTTCTCCGGCTGCCGGGGCCGCCGCGGCAGAATCGAGTGTGCCGCGGGGCCCCCCCTGCCTTGCCTAGCAGAGCCTGCCCTCCCCTCCCCTGTATCACCTCTCTCTCTCGTTGTAGGTTCTGTCACACGCGCCGGCTTTCAGAGCGCGAGAGAGTTTCTCCCTCGTGGCTCTGTTAAGCCCCCGCGGGCTTAACAGAGCCGCAAAAGGGAAACTAATCCTTTCGCGCTCTGAAAGCCGGCGCGTGTGGCTGAACCTACAACGAGAGAGAGAGGTGATACAGGGGAGGGCAGGCTCTGCTAGGCAAGGCAGGGGGGGCCCCACGGCACACTCGATTCTGCCGCGGCAGCCCCGGCAGCCGAAGACAGCGTTTTTGTTTTTAAATTTTCCCTGGGCTGGGGGTGCTGGGGGATTAGGAGTGGTGATGGGCTGGGGGGGTTTTAGGAGTGGTGATGGGCTATGGGGGGGTTAGAAGTGGTGATGGGCTATGGGGGGCTGGGGGGGGTTAGAAGTGGTGATGGGCTATGGCGGGGGTTAGGAGTGGTGATGCGCGATGGCGGGCTGGGGGGGGTTAGAAGTGGTGATGGGCTAAGGGGGTATATGGGGGGGTTAGAAGTGGTGATGGGCTATGGGGGGGGTTAGAAGTGGTGATGGGCTATGGGGGGGTTTGGGGGGGTTAGAAGTGGTGATGGGCTATGGGGGGGGTTAGAAGTGGTGATGGGCTATGGGGGGGCTATGAGGGGGATTAGAAGTGGTGATGGGCTATGGGGGGGGGGTTAGAAGTGGTGATGGGCTATGGGGGGGTTAGAAGTGGTGATGGGCTATGGGGGGCTGGGGGGGTTAGAAGTGGTGATGGGCTATGGGGGGGTTAGGAGTGGTGATGGGCTATGGGGGGGGTTAGAAGTGGTGATGTGCTATGGGGGGGTTAGAAGTGGTGATTGGCTATGGGGGGGCGGGGGGGGGTTAGAAGTGGTGATGGGCTATGGAGGGGGTTCGGAGTGGTGATGGGCTATGGGGGGTTAGGAGTGGTGATGGGCTATGGGGGGGCTGGGGGGGGTAGAAGTGTTGAGGGGCAAGGGGGGGGCGATGGGGGGGGGGGGGGTTAGAAGTGGTGATGGGCTATGGGGGGGCTATGGGGGTTAGGAGTGGTGATGGGCTATGGGGGGGTTTGGAGTGGTGATGGGCTATGGGGGGCTGGGGGGTTAGGAGTGGTGATGGGCTATGGGGGGGTTAGGAGTGGTGATGGGCTATGGGGGGCTGGGGGGGTTAGGAGTGGTGATGGGCTATGGGGGGCTGGGGGGTTAGGAGTGGTGATGGGCTATGGGGGGGGGGCTTAAACTGAAAATTGGGTGATGGGGATTAGGACTGGAAATGGGCTGGTGGGATTAGGACTGGGAGTGGGCTGATGGGGAGGTTAGGACTGGTAATGGGGTATGGGGGGCTTAAACTGAAAATTGGGTGATGGGGATTAGGACTGGAAATGGGCTGGTGGGATTAGGACTGGGAGTGGGCTGATGGGGAGGTTAGGACTGGTAATGGGGTATGGGGGGGCTTAAACTGAAAATTGGGTGATGGGGATTAGGACTGGAAATGGGCTGGTGGGATTAGGACTGGGAGTGGGCTATGGGGGGCTAAGACTGGTAATGGGTTGGGGGGGTTGCTAGGACTGGAAATGGGCTGGGGGGATTAAGACTGGAGGTGGGCTGATGGGGTTAGGACTGGTAATGGGCTGTGGGCTGTTGGGGGGGGGGGTTAGGACGTAATGGGCTATGGGGGGGCTAGGACTGGAAATAGGCTGATGGGGGGGTTAACACTGGAGGTGGGCTGATGGGGTTAGTACTGGTAATGGGCTGTGGGCTGATGGGGGGTTAGGACTGATAATGGGCTATGGGGTGGCTAGGACAGGAAATGGGCTGATGGGGAGGGGTTAGGACTTGAGGTGGACTGATGGGGTTAGGACTGGTAATGGGCTGTGGGCTGTTGGGGGGGTTAGAACTGATAATGGGCTATGGGAGGGTTAAGACTGGTAATTTTATTTATTTATTTATTTAACAAGGATTTATATACCGCAGCTTCCAGAGATCAGCTGCGGTTCACAATTAACAACAGTCAACAAAACATTGTTTGTTTTACATGAAACGTCATAACTATATACAATGTAAAGTTAATAGAATATGTTAAACAGATTGGCACAGAACAGTGCAACACTATAAACATTATGTATACATTTACATGAAACGTCATAACTATATACAATGTAAAGTTACTAGAATATGTTAAACAGATTGGCACAGGACAGTGCAACACTATAAACATTATATATACATTTACATTTTATGTGAGATATAGACATAATGATTGGATCAGGTTCAGGTAGGGTGGATTATCTTTTCTATTGTCGTGGTATGTTGAGCATAAAGTATAGTGAGATGATGAGTAGAGAGTGATTATCCATTATCTAATTCTTTTGAGGGTTGATCTATGTTGTTGTAGTGTATTGTGAAAAGGTGTGTTTTCAGTTTTTTGCGGAATTCATTAATCTCTGTTAACGTTCTTAGCTCGACAGGGAGGGCATTCCAGGCTATTGGGGCTGCATGTGAGAACGCTCTGTAGTTTGTGGATTTATTTGATTTTATGAAGTCTTTGGGGGTTTTGAGTTTGTTCAGTTGAGCCTTTCTTTGAGTAGGTTTTGAATGTTCTTTGGTAATTAAGTTACTTAATGTGTCTGGTGCCATATCAAATAGTGTTTTAAAAGCAGTTATTAGTGTTTTGTATTCTATCCGGCTTTGAATTGGTAGCCACTGAAGTGAAGCTAGTATTGGTGTTATATGTTGATGTAAACAAGGAATCACAATTTAGAAACAGGAAGGCAATAATTAAACTGGGAACCCCAATGGGCTGTTGGCTGATGGGGGCTGTCTGGTAATGGGCTATGGGGGGGGTTAGGACTGATAATGGGCTATGGGGGGGCTAGGACAGGAAATGGGCTGATGGGGAGGGGTTAGGACTTGAGGTGGGCTGATGGGGTTAGGACTGATAATGGGCTGTGGGCTGATGGGGGGGTTAGGACTGGCAGTGGGCTATGGGGGACTGACTGGAAATGGGTTGATGGGGTTAGGACTGGAAGTGGGTTGATGGGGGGTTAGGACTGGAAGTGGGTTGATGGGGGGGCTAGGACTGGTATTGGGTTGGGGGGTTGCTAGGACTGGAAATGGGCTGATGTGGGGCTAGGACTGGAAATGGGCTGATGCAGGGACTAGAAGGGAATGGATGCTGGGTGAGGCTGGAACTAGAAGGGAGCTGATGTTGGGGGAGGATTAGAATGGGATGGGGCTGGGAGAGTAAAATGGAGAGGGGAAAAATATTTTGTGTGGGAGGGATAAAAAAATCTACATTTAGCCGGGTATTGGGAGAGTAAGTGGGGATTGAGGATGGAGGGGTAAAATTTGAGTGGATGAAATAGGAATGAGGAAAGAGCAAAAGGAGAAAGATTAGTATGTTAAAGCAGATGTAGAGAGAGAGAATGGAAAAAAAACTAGAAGAGAGAAGAAAGGACAAATGGACAGCAGATGATGGAGAGTTAGCAGAAAACATGAAGAAACCAGAAGAAAGTGGCTGGAGCAATTGCAACTGAAAAAAAAATGCACAAAAGGTAGAAAGATATAGTTTTATTTTGAATTTATTAACTGGAATATGAAAGCTCTGGGAAATGTGCATCATTAACGTCTGCGCTTTGTTTGGTACAAGAGGAAATTAATTTATAGTTTTATTTCTACAGTGTTGTTGTACATTCCAAGTTTGGCTTTTGGGGTTCCCAGTTTAATTATTGCCTTCCTGTTTCTAAATTGTGATTCCTTGTTTGGTGATGGTCTATGTTCTGCATGTGTAACTGAGCTGAGGTATTCTGTTTATGTAATTCCTATTTGACATTGCCACTTGTTCTCTTTCCCCAGTAGGTCATGTATTGTTGTTCTCTGAAATGTATTGGTTTAATATTTGCAGTGTTGCCTTTTGATAGGTAGGGTATGGTGCTTTGTGAGTCCTGGTAGTGCTGTTAGGATACGGCGGGTTTGCTATGGGTTCTAAATGGGCAGTGTTTGTAGTAGTTCCTAATGTGCCTGGCGGTTGGCACTGGATTATAGTAATGTAGAAATCTTTTAGTCTGTCTTTATCCATACACTCATTAAGAGACATGTTTACTAAAAGTTAGTGTATGTTAGCATTATGCAAATATTTATGCAAATGAGGCCACTTATGCAAATGAGGCCCCACACCGAGTCTCCGCACATGGCCCCGCACCCCCCTTGGGCTGCCCCTGATGGGGATGGTGGGTTGTGGGGAGGGAGAGTAGGATAATAAGGAAGAGAAGAGAGAGACACACACAGCTGAAGATAGAGCTAAACAAGTGGAGCAGGGAAAGTGCTGAATTCAAGCAAGTGAAAGCAGCCAGGGTCCACAGAACGCACCCTGGTAAAAAAACAGAGGACTGAAAATACCAACTAGAGAGGAATAGAGAGAAGCAGATAAAAAAGCACATCAAAATGTGCAATCAGATAGTCAGGAAAGTGGTGAGAAAGAAACCACAGTACTATAGAGGGCAGGACACACACTGACAAAACAGAAATATAGACAAAACAATAAATAAACAATAAGCTAGAAAGTGAACAGGCACATGAAAATAATTGAAGTTTGCAATGAGGGTGTCCACAGAACCAGGAACCACCAGCAAATGGATCAGCAGCCCATGTTATCACAGAGAAAAGCTACTGAACACACAATGTACTTACGAGTGTATTTGTACAGTATGTATGCTCAGTGGAGAAGATGGGACAGGGTAGAGTTACCGTTTACATGGGTATTTAATAAAACACATGGAGACATGCCAGTTCCCAAGCAGGTGTAAATGTCAGCAATTATGATCTAGGCACTGTTTCTGCAGGACCTATGCTAGTGGTGCTGATAAGTTATCCAGTTCCAGGAGGAAACGTTTAGGCCAGTTCTCAATTTCTAACAACCCTATCCTGATGTATGTGAGACATGCAGCACTAATTTTAATGGGAGACGAACATACTACTTTGTGATGCAAGTTCAAAATCATCACTGGCCAAAAAGTCTCCTTCTTGGAGCTGGGTAACTTGGTAACTCTGCACTGGTATTTCATAATGACACAATAGACTAAAAATAGGTGCTTTCTCCACCTCCAAACATAAGCACTGTTATAAAATTATCCTCCAGTCCGTGTTATTTAAAGTGCTGATTTTAACTGCAAGGAGCAAGCACATAGATAGTTGTGCAGGGCTGGCCCAACGACTAGGCAAACTAGGCAGTTGTCAGAGACAGTCAAAGCAAAACAATGGGTCCTAACAGCCAAATGAACTCAAATACTCATCACTTCTCACTTTTGCCCACAGGAAGAATGAGCAATTTGCAAATAGTAACTTATTCTTTTAAGTAGCTTCTGAAAATTCCCCTCATTATGTATATATTTATAAAACAAAGTTTAATATTTAAAGGTTTGATGCCCAAATGTGCATTTTATAGCATTTTTTGAGAGGGATAGTGTTGAGATGCGTATGATAAAGTTTGATTATCAGATGTCTCAAATTGTAGACCTGTGTCCCTGATTTCCGCTCATTTGGCAGCCTCTTGTCCCCAATTCCAGCAATAGGGATATTGTGGACAGCACCAAGTATGGTGGAATGCCATCGTCTTTACACCCTCTGGATGTTTTATGGCTGAAATAAGCATGTCCCGATGCCTATTCGTGCCTGGAGCAGGTCTAAACTTGGATGGGGTTGCAAACATTCATGACATTTCTGAAATCCAAGTGGGGACATCTAGATTGTGAACTGTGATGAGAAGGGACCGACTCTTACATATCTCTATACAGCACTGTGTACGAATTTTAGAGCTATACAGATGATCAGTAATAGCAGTAGTAAGTAGAAAAAAACATTTTCAACTTAATGATTTGAATATATTAGTTTTCAAAATTGACATCCATTATCTTAATATTTTGCACAGTACGGGGAATTGCATCACTGTTTTCTATTTCTCTGTCAATTTGCTCGGAAGTGATATTGTTCTTGTCATGGGATGGATGAAGGGAAGGGAGGGGAGAGGGCAGAGTAATGACTCCCCTCTCCTAGAGCCTGCCCCAGAGTTGGTTCAAGGTGTTGGTGCCCTATACAAACCTTAAATTTTAACAGCCAGAAGGGATGTACAACTTATTGTTTAGCTTTGAATGCCCTGCTATTTGCTGCTGCTGCTGCTGCTGGCCCTCCACCCCCCCCCCCCAATAAACAAACAAACAAACAAACCCACAACAACACACCCTAGGCAACCACCTAGTTTTCCTAATGGTTGGACCAGCCCTACTTCCTCCAGGCATAGTTGATTAAACCTAGAACTAAAGTTATGCCTTCCTCTCCCCTCCTCCAAAACACTTCGGATAATCTGGTAACTTTACGATAGAGTTTAATAATCAAAAACATTATTTAATATTTTTTGTTTGGGGGGGGGGGGGAGTGCTAGGGATCTAAAACGGTAATCATGAGGGAGCACAAGGCTCACTTAGGCCGTTTAATAACTGGCTCCAGATTTTAGGGACACCCTGATTCAGTCCTGGTTTTACCTTTCTAGCTGAACGGACTCGCTATCTGGATTTCTTTAGAGAAATCAGGAAAGTAAAACCAGGACTGGATCATCAGGGTGTCCCTAAAATCTGGAGCCAGTTGGCCACCCTTGTACCGGCCCTAATTCTGCGATATAAAATCAACATTCAAACTTACGCTTCTCTATATTAAGCAGCTCACTTGGTAACTTCCTTTATTTCTCAAGTTACCTTACTAACATCCTCATTGACTCTCAATGGAAAAATGGATAAAGCAGCTAGTAGAATAATGCGAATAAGCAATATTACTCTAATCAGCCCCCCTCAGTCCACTGCAACTGGATATTTAATCCCAACAATAATACTAACCGTACCAGTTTCTCAATATCGATGCTACAGCTACATACACCCTGCATTCACTTCCCCCACCCTCAGACCATGCCGTCACCGCGGAAGTAGTAGGGGTACTAGGGGCCCTGATCCCGGAAGTGCTCTCCGAAGCAAGCTGTGCAACTCTTTTGAATGAAATCGAGCTGATTCACTGCCGCTACTGATTGAAGTTGGGAACGTGAGAGATTCAGGTATGGATGTGCTGAGGGAGCCAAAGCGGTGGTTGGTTGTGGAAATTGTATACTTTCGGTCGTTGGCCGGCAGGGTCTCTTATGTTTCTGGGATTCGATCAGATACTGTCCTTTGGCATCCACTTTGTGTACACGCGAGGACTGTCCTCGGAGCTCGGCCTCGGTAGATGCGGTTGTGATGCGCAGTATATTAGGTTTTTGTGATATGTGTTTATGTTTATTTCGCTTGATAGACCGCCCTTCTGTGCTGGTTGTATAGTATGTGATGTCTATACTGTGAGGTTATATGGTGTATAAACAGTATATTCGGTTTCTGTGGTATATGCTAGTTGTATAGTATATGGTGTTTACGGGGGGGGGGGGGGGTAACTGGTATTTGACAGCTATGTGGTATGCAGTTTATATGTGTAGGCGTGACGTTTCAGGCCCTGTAGCAGGAAGAAAGAGACATAGAAGCAAAACAGAGGAGGCAGCAGTCGTGAGTCTGCTAGTGTTTTGTATCCATTTTGTAACTAAAATTCTTAATCTTTTTTTCACCTTGGAAAATATTTCTTATTTTATGAAAGAGAACATATTTAAAGGCGTGCAGTTAATTAGTGGCATACATATTTCTTTGATATTTAAACTACTTTGTATTCTTGCATATACATTGCTCTATGGGACACATTGCTGTATTTAATTTTCATTTCATTTTGTTGCTGCCGTTCTCTATATTTCTAGGTGCATAGCAATAAATATCAACAGCATACCCTGCTGAGTGTTAATGTTACACAACTTTCAGTTGATGAAAGCTCTGGCCATGCCTGTTTCCCCTTACAATGCACTGAACTGTATCAACATTTTATCTAGTCATAGGGTATAACTATTCCTTATCATTCCAGACCAGGTAGTATGCTCCCTTGCTAGTAGGTCAAGGCAGACCAGAACAACTTTTGTTGATGTCATCACTGGGTACACATGCTGGTGCAGCACTGAGAGAAGCCAGTTTTGTCTGCTTCTAGCAGGGGACGTGTGGACTTGTGCAGTAGTCTAGATAAGCTTGTCTCCCTTAGTCCAGACCATGGTACTATGGCCTGTGTGACTAAGACCTGTAAGCCCAACGTTTGGCGCGTGTGTATGTCTCTGTCTCCTGGAGCTAACAGCTGCCCTATGTTCAGTGCTGTTTACGTGAGTTTCTAGTACTTGAAGGGTAGGAGGCCCCTGAGAGAGGCTGGTAAGTTGAGCCCAGGCTCCCCTCCCCCCTCCCTGTCCTTTATCTGCATGCCTTGGCTGATTTGTACCCAGTAGGTTTTGGAGTTCCTCAGGGGGCTTTGTCCTTGTTCAGTTTGTATGTTCAGCCTTTAGTCATGGCATTCAATACAATTGTATATGTCATCTGCATACATCTCGAATCTTCCACTGGGCGTGTCATGGACTTCGGTTATGGAAACTTGGTTGTGGATCAGTGGATGCAACAGAATAAGTTAGTTTTGAATCGTCAGAAGACAGAGGTGATTTGGGTGCACTCAAGTATTCAGCATTTGACCTACTATCTGTAGTTTGGCAAGGAGTGCAGTTGGAAGAGAAGAAGAATTCTGGAATTCGCTTCCGCTCCGCACTGAACTATCCCACTCCCGCTTTAAAGCCCTCCTCAAATCCCATCTCTTCTGTCAAGCTTTTGATCTCCCTTCCCCTGCCGGTGGCGCCTTGTCCCCCAGCCGCGCCCCCCACCCCACATAATCTCCTCTCAATCACTTCACTTCCGCCATTCCTCCTGCTTCCTCTCTCCGTCCCCCACTGCCCCGCCCCCCTCTAGATCTTTTCTGTCTTCTATGTTTTTGACTGTCTCTCTCTGTCCTATTATTATTGGCGTTCTTTTCTGTCTTTATTTTTTCAGTGGCCTTTACTATTTTTGTATTGTACACTGCCCTGACGCCTTGGCCTGGGCGGTCTATCAAACATTGCAAATAAAGATAAAGCATGTGCAGAGCTTGGGAGTCGTGCTTGATAGTTGGTGAAGGGGTGTTTTAATTACATTCGCCAGCTGAGCAGGGTTTGATATTTTTTGATTGGGATATGGTGATCCTTGTGCAGTCTTTAAATCTTATGCGGCTTGATCTGTATTTAGGCCTCATTGTGAGGACACTGAAGAGATTCCAGAGGGTGCAAAATGCAGGTGCAGAGCTTTTGGTGTGAGCAGGGCTTAGGAATCATGCCAAGCCTATTTTGGAGGCTTTCCAATGGCTCAGTGAATTAAGTTGAAGTTATTGGTCAGGCCCTTTAGGATTTTTTGTTAATCAGTTTTGTCCTATTTGTTGGCTTGTCTACAAAAGTAAAATGCTATGCGGATTAGCCGTTCTTAGGATGCATGTCTGTTCCAGCTTCTTAGTGCTAACTTGTTTCACTCAACCAGGCTAGAGACTGACCTTGTACTTTTCCTTTTATGTGGAATGGCCTGCTCTCACCTGTATGTTATATTTCCAAATTTTAGGGGTTTTGGAAGGCAGTAAAAACATTGTTAATTTCTCAGGGTGACTGAGTATTAAGTTGGGGTGTGAGCCTGGTATCGGCTCCAGTTGTTGTTGGAGTGTTAAGTTTTCTATTTTATTGAATATTTTGTAATGTGAGTAAATTTACTGTATTGAATGTTTTTATGTTTGTATTATTGTATTCTGCCCAAGGCTCTTTGTTAGGGCAGGGAAAATATCTATGAAATGAAATAGAAGTATGACGGAAAAAAAAGACCATACCGCCTATTCAGTCTGCCCTTCCATATCAACTACTATAGTCTTTCTTTTTTGTTTTTGTTCCCTTTAGAGATTCTGTGTTTGTTTGTCCCATGCTTTCTTGAATTCAGATACAGTCCTCATTTCTACCACCCCCACTGGGAGACTATTCCATGCATCTACCACTCTATCCGTAAGGAAATATTTCCGCATATTATTCCCCAGTCTGTGCCCTTTCACCTTCCTTTTATGATCTCTCATTGCAGAGCTTTCTTTCAGTTGCTCTCCTCTTGTGTATTTATGCCATGGAGGTATTTAAAAGTCTTTATCATTTATTTATTTAACATTTGTTATATACCGCCTTTCATGATATCAAGGCGGTTTACATTGAACAGGGCATTATAACTTGGAGATAACTATTTTACAGGGAACATGGGCTATGAAGGGTGTGGCTTGCCCAAGACCACAAGGAGCACCTGTGGGACTAGAAACCCCAGTCCTTCCGGCCCAAGGTTGCTGTCCTCTAGTGGGATTTGAACCCCTGACCTTCTGGTCTGAAGTACCTTGCCCCAACCACTAGGCCACTCCTCATATCTCCTCTCACAACTTTTCTCCAGAGTATACATATTGAGATCTTTAAGTCTGTCCCATATGCCTTATGACGAAGTCCACTGACTGTTATGCATATAAAAATATCTAGCTGTGTTTTGTAGCAGACCCATGATATCTTCAGGATAGTTCAGTATGGAGTGAAAATATTGCTCTTTTTCATAACTGAGCTAAATAAATAGTGGCATCCCCAAAGTCTCCTCTTTTTTTGCTTTCAGTGCTGCATCTGGAAAAGATAGTAAATAGTCCTATTCAAAGCTTGCAGATAATAACAAAACTATTTACCAGAATTGATGGTGGAGAGCTATTGACGACTGATAATGCAGAGTGAGTTGATAAAGTGGCAAATAACTATTATAGATAAATGCAAAGTGAGGTTCATGGGGAGGAACTTGTCATACAGAGTAGCGGCACTATGTTTATTTTTTTTTCTCTCATAGAGTAAAGAGAACTTAGTGTTACTGTGGATAGTTACCTAGAAAGAAAAAATGTGAACTATTAATTCATTGATTTGGCTCTTACAAGCTACGTAAGTCATAACGAGCCTCTGTTGGGGTATGGCAGCACGACCCTTTGAGAGCTGTATAGGAGCTTTCCCTAGTTTTTAATCTACCTTCTCTTCCCCAGTCCTTATGCCCAGCCCAGTCTTCAGTTAGTGGATTTAGATTCTTCTAGAGTCTGGTGTGCTTGTACCTTGAGTCTGGCTACTAGGTATTGCTGTTGTAGTGTCTACCCACTCTCAATCCCTGGGTCTGTGAAGATTTCCTCCACAGCATTCTTGGTCCAGCTAACTCAAAAAAACAGAAATTGTGTTCATGTATTGAGCCCAAATCTTTCAAATGGCAGTTCCTCCAATGGCCCCTCCTGCCTTATAGGATATTAGTAACCATTAAGAATTAAAGGTCAGCAAACAACTTGTAGACAATTTCTGTATTTCTGATGGAGAGAAAGGGATTGTAGAACTGAGCAGGTGGTGTGGATGGACAGACGAGATGAGCCATATGGTGCTTATCTGCTGTCATGTTCTGTGTTTCTAACTTAATTCATTTGTGACTAGCTTTTGAATGCTACGTTCCTTTCATCAGGTCAGTGTGCTGAAAGGAAAGGAAACCTGTGGGAGAAGTGCGGGGGGGGGGGGGGGGCTTCATGGGCACTG
This sequence comes from Ichthyophis bannanicus, assembly GCA_033557465.1. Classification (NCBI taxonomy): domain Eukaryota; kingdom Metazoa; phylum Chordata; class Amphibia; order Gymnophiona; family Ichthyophiidae; genus Ichthyophis; species Ichthyophis bannanicus. The sequence continues at coordinate 653,601,095 of CM066036.1, read as the reverse complement.
TATGTACATAACTGCTCATAATTTACACCTGGGGGAATTCTGCACAAAAATTTAAAGAATTCGGTACATAGTATTTTAAAATTCTGTATGTTTTATTAATACATTTTTGTGCAGAATTTCCCCATCATAAAGCCCAACTTCTCCTTTAGACATGAAATTTCCCCTGCCTTTTACCTCCTTAGCTCGCCCACTCTAATCACAGGTCTCTCCTAAACCCCCACGCCCTCCCTGCTCCCCGTTCTCACGCCCTCTAACTTCTAGCAAGTTCCCTACTGTTATTTGTCCCTAAGGTCTACGTAACCCCATCTCACCTCTTTCTCCCTTCCCCATGTACCAAACCTATCTCTCCCTTACCACCCCTCGCTCCTTCTTAGGCACATGTCTCCACCTTCCTTTCCTCCACCCCCTGGCATACAGCTGCCTCCAACCATCTCCCTAACTCATCATCGGCCGTTCTTCATCCCTTAGCCACCTCCTGATTCACCAGCAGCCTCTCTTCTGCCCAACCTGCAGCAGCTTTTTAACACAGCCATGGGAGCATTTCCCTTTGCTCCCACGGCTGTGCTAGACTTGTGACGTCCTGGCACCACAGGTTTTAAAAACGTAAACAAAAGCACTTCCTGTCCGTAGCAAGAAACTGGAAGCACTTCCTTTCACTTTTTAAAAACATTGCATGCCAATGTTTGAAGTCTAGTACAGCTGTGGGAACAAAGGGAAATGCTCCTGTGGCTGTAAAAAGGCAAACAGTGAGGCAGGCTCAGGCACCCATAAAGTTTGTGTGCCCCAAGCCTGACTCACTGATTTTGGTGCCTTTGCAGAATTCTGCATAGCAAATGGGGAATTCTGTGCAAATTCTGCATTGCATAGTTGCACAGAATTCCCCCAGAGGTATCATCTCGCGCAGTATCATAATTGGTGCAGTGTCGCTGGCAGTGATAGCTCAGAGAGAAGCTCACTGTGTAGTTCTGCTGACTGGAGATGTGGCAGGGATGGAAAATGTTTTAGAAAATGGTATCAGCAAAAATTATTGGGAGCTAGGGAAAAAAAAATCCTTACTTTTTTTTTTTGTTGTGTAGAGAATTTAGCAGAGCCTTGACTCTTTGCTCAATGTGTTCATTAGCCTTTTTGTAAGTACCAGCTTTTAAACTGTTGTCTAGGTCCAGTACATGAGGGTACATTTTTTTCTGTAGCCGACACTCGGGCCTGGAATGCCCTTCTACTCATACTACAAACTGAATTGAATCTGTGAAGGTTAAGGAAAGGTTTAAAGACTTTGCTTCAGGGAAGCTTGTGATCATTTTGTCTCTCTTTTATTTTAATATTTAATATATTGTATCCTCTCTGTTCAGAACCTATTTTAGATGTTCTGTTTATAATGTGCCTAGGATTGCTAGATGGGTTGCGTAAAAGAAGAAAAAAATGCATTTATTCATTCATTTTATAACCTACCCAACAAGAGCTCTTGGTCCTGAACCTGAGCCCATTGGTGGGTTGTTCACTATGCCTCAATCGTATGAGAGTTCCAGGCCCGGTACTGGCAAATATTCTTTCATAGGAGCCAGCCCCATAACTTAGAAGCCAGTGACTGAGGCCTTTCACTCCTTCCTGCAGCCCCCATTGTCCCAACCAAAGTTTAAGAATGGGGGAGGAAGGGGCATAGAAGTAAGTTACCTCTTTCCTTACCATCCTACTAGACCAGACCGAACAAGTGGATTATGTTCCCCAGCCAGCAGGTGGTGGCAGACTTGAGTAACTCAGTGATGACATCAGCGGTATATCCTCTGGTGCAGCACTGAGAGAAGCTAATATTGTCTGCCTCCAGCAGATGGCAAGGTGTATGGACTGATGCTGCAGTGCAGATGGGCTTGTCCTCCCCTGGCCCAGACTATGGGCCTGTATGCAGATGAAAGCCCAGTGTTTGCTTGGAGCTCAAGGATACCCCTGTCTACTTGAGCAGACAGCTTGCCCTGTTTCTAGTGCTACTACTCATGAGTTCCTAGTGCTTGGTGGGCCAGAGAGAAGACAGGAGGACTCTGTTCTAGAATTAGTGAGTCCAGTATCCATGCGGCTCGTATCTCTGATCATTCCGCAGTCTCATTCATCCTGTTTGACTCAACGAGCTGCCCATCTCACTCACGCTGGCATTTTGATAGAACTCTTCTTGGCAGCCAGGAGTTCCGAGAGACCATCCTGATGGCTATAGAGGAGTGTTTTCAGTTTAATTTACCTCAGGATACCTCGGGTTGGGCGTGGTAGGAAGGATTCAAAGCTAATATGCGGGCCACCATTACCAGTTTTGCTATACATCAGGCCAAGCAGTGTAAAGCAGAACTTGAAGCTTTAGACAAGCAGATTAAAGCGGGAGAATGCATTATAGGTCAGAAAACTGATCCTAACATTCTGATACAGTTACAGCATCTTAGATTTAGATATAATTCGATTTTGACTACCGAGGCTTCACAGAATATTCAAGTACAGGAAGGGCAGTATTACTTGGAAGGTAACAGGGCCGGACGGTTACTAGCTAACTCGTTAACAGGTCATAAGGAAGCTTCTCGCATCACTGCTTTGAGAGATCCTCGGGTGCAACAATTGATTGTCAAAGATTCTGATATTGCAGAGACCTTTCGCCAGTTTTATGCTCAGTTATACTCCCCAGAGAGATTTCTCTGAGGAGGATTTTGATAGATTATTTGCCAATATACAGAGGCCGGTGTTAGATCAAGAAATAACTGCTGGACTAGATAGGCAGATTACGGTCATGGAAATTATCCAGGCTATTGACTCTATGCAAGTGGGCAAGGCTACTGGCCCAGATGGCCTTCCGGCTGAATTTTATAAAACCTTTTCCAAAATCTTAGGCCCATATCTTCAACAATATTATAGGCTTCTTTTAGTAGCAGAGGCCCAGACTGGAGCGTTCGCATCTGCAAACGTTGTTGTTGTTGTTTAAAACCTGGGAGGGACCCTCATTTGGTTAGTAACTATCGCCCAATTTCGTTACTAAATGCAGATTATAACATTTTAGTGGCCATTTTAGCTGGTCGTCTCTCCAAATTGATCCCTTCTTTGATACATCCGGACTAATGTGGCTTCACTGAGGGACACTCCACAGCCAATAATGCTAGAGTGCTTTGTCATGTTCTAGAAGGTGCGGAAGGAACAGAGGGCCCACTTGTGGGATTATCGTTAGACGCAGAGAAAGCGTTTGACTGCAGTGGCCTTTCTTGTTTGCTGTTTTGAATTGGTGAGGGTTTCTGTAGATTAATCAAATTTATGTATGCGAGACCAAGTGCTAATATTTCTGTGAATACGACTCAGTCTAGAGATTTTCTCTTAGGGCGAGACACCCGTCAGGGTTGCCCCCTTTCACCCATCCTTTTCAATCTGGCCTTGGAACCTTTGGCCCTATTGTTAAGACAAAGCCTTTCGGTTAAAGGTGTGTCCATTGCTGACATGGAAATTTAAACTTTCTGCATACGCTGATGATCTACTGCTGTTCACCACGCCAAGCTCTATACTGGCTATTCTAGAGTTGATAGATCAATACTCAGGATTATCAGGCTACAAAATTAATTGGTGAAAGTCTGTAGCGTTCCCTTTAAATTCAAGGGTTTCTAGGGTGGAGTTGGGAGATTTTCCCTTTGTGTGGGAGCCCAAAATGGTGAAATACTTGGGAGTTCACTATTGTTATCCACTTAGTGAAACTTTACAGTATAATGAAGGGGAGCTCCTTTCTATGGTTTGTAATATAACTGCGAAATGTTTGCCGGTCTATCTTTCTTGGTGGGATCGTCTTAAAGCGATTAAAAATGACTATCACTCCTAAAGTGAACTATGTGTTAGAAATGTAACCAATCTTTCTTACAAGTAACACTTATTGTCAAGTTGAAAGGACTCTTGTCCAGTTCTTATGGAAAAATATACTGCCTATAATTGCTCTCAGGAAGCTCGAGTCTTTTTTTTTTTAAGAGAAGGTGGGGGGGGGGGGTGTGAACTTCCCTGATTTTCAGGCCTACCATTGCGCTTTTCTGATAAAACAAGGTTCAAAATGGGTGGAGGGGGACAGAGGACTTCCGGTGACGACATCGGGCCGAATGGTGGTGTGAAGAGGGAGCTCTGCCATCAAAGCCTGCCGCAACGGGGTAAAAACACCCCTAAGAAGTGAAAGAATGCGACGAAATGAAGTGGGCAAGGCAGAGGCACAATCGGTGAAGCAGCTGGAGACAGTGTGCTGGTGAAAGACCGGTCAGTGGGGCGCTGAAAGAGACGCGGGCCCGAACAGCAGAGCACATGGCCGAGAAGTGCAACAGTCTGGGGAGCTGAGGCAGGAGCGCTCCCAGCAAGAAAGCCGGTGATCAAAGGCGGCGCATGGTGGGAGACTCAATGGAGAGGGTGGAAGCGGCAGCGGAGCAGAGAGGGGAAATCAATGCTGACCGGTGGAGGCAGGCAAGCAATGGGGGGGGGGGGGGTTCCTTCGTAAAGCAAATTGAATTAAATAAAACCAAATAAAAATATATCTTGAAGTACTATAAAGGCAAGAGAACATATTAACAGAGTGAGCAGAAGGACAGACAAGAAAAGTGACACAGACTGCAGTTAAAAGACACAGAGCACTGCAGAAGCACTTTGAATATAAGGAGAAGGTGGAGAGAGTGCAGATGGAGAAAGCAAGAGGAGGGATATCGGCCAAGAAAAAGCTGGCGGAATTTAGATCCTCCTATGTGTCATCAAAAGGAGAGAGAGAAGGGGAGAAGGAAGGTAAAATGGTGGCTGAGCAGGAAGATGAGATGGAGGGTCCATAGAGCCCGGGAGTAGCTGACATGATTAAAACGTGGCTGGTGGAGCTGAAGGAGGAACTCAAAGTGGAAATCAGTGGCGTTAAAAAAGAGTTAAGAAACATTACAATCTCTAAGACAAGATATAGTGGACCTGGGATCCCGGGTTGAAGAAACAGAACAGCAGTTGGAGCAACAAGGGGAAGTAATGGAGGATTTATAAAAAGGATGGGAGGAGTTAAAGCAAGCTCAAGAAGAGCTGAAAGAGAAAACGGAGGACCTGTAAGACCATTCACGGAGATGCAATATACGAGTGAGAGGCATCCCAGAGGACTCTAAATATAAAAACTGTGACGAAGTTATTACAAAAGTCTTTGGACACTTGTTACAAGCTGCAGCACTAGAGGAGGGAGTAGAGGATGAGCCTCTGCAAATTGAGCGAGTGCATAGGGGTCTGGGGCCCATAAGAGACAATCGACCAAGAGACATTGTGGTATGCATGAATTCTTTCAAAACCAAAGAGCACATCTTGAAGACTTCCAGGAAATTGGGACATTTTAAGTGGGAGGAGCACGTGATGGAACTGTTTCAGGATTTGTCCCTTGGCATATTGGGCCGTCACCTCCTTCAGCTCTCTCCGCACTGTATTTGAGGAGGGAGGGGATGCGCTATAAGTAGTCGTACCCTTTTGGTCTACTAATAACAGTGAAAGGGGTGTCGACGGGTGAAGACAAGCGAGGAAGCATGGAGCGCACTCAGAGACTTGGGACTAACTAACCTTCCAGAAGATGAGGAGGGACCAGCAAAAACAAAAACAAACACAGCATCCACATCTAGGGTGGAAAGTTTGAGGTGGCACAGAGCACGTCAATGGCCGGAGGTTGGCGAGACTTACCAAGGGAAGCCATGGTGGGAAAATGGCAGCGAAGGAAATTGGCTGAGGAGGAAGATACCTGGAAGCCGAGCTAAAGAAGAATTAACAAATGAAGCGGGACGATGGACATTGCTCAGTGATCTGTAAAGAGATGTAGTTTAATAGGGACGGGTGGAGGGTGAGGGGAAAGGAGGGGGAATGGGGAGAAGAAATATGTATGGATGGGTTGGGAAGGGTGGGGGAAGGGGGATATTGACGGGTTAATGTTAAGTTATCCATTGGAGGGGGTAAATGGGATAGAGTAGAGGGAGGCATGGGTTACGGAGGCATTGAAGGAGGAGTAGAGATGGAGGGAATGGAATGGGGAGGGGGGTTTCAGCCAGGGGGGAAGGGGAGGAGGATTGTTGGGACTAAGGCCTGGGAAATTTTGGGGGGTGGGACAGGGAATGGGGGGGGTGGAGGCGGAATGGTAAGATCTAGGACAGGCGGAGGCACCGATTAGCCAGTCGCCACTTATGGAAGGAGAGTCTCCGCAGAGGGGACGGGGAAAGGGAAAGGGGGCCGGGAGGGAGGGATAGAGAGGGGGGAAGGGGGAGGAGAGAGAACAGCAAAGTATACTATCTAATGTTTGTTTTTAAACAATGGCGAGAATAGGTACAATTAATGCGAAAGGATTGAATAGCCCGCAGAAGAGACGACAGTTGTTCAGGGAAGATGAGAGATTACAATGGGATATTGTTTTGGTACAAGAAACTAATTTTAAGGGTACGGACGAGAGGTTGTTGAGTAATGGGCAGTTTCCATGGCAATATTTTGGAAGGGGGAAGGGAGAGGGGAAGGGGAGAGAGGGGAAGAAAGGGGGGGGGGGTGGCAATTTTAGTACATCAAGGATGTCCATTTCAAGTGGGGGAAGTGGTTCGGGATAGAGAGGGAAGGGTCTTAATTTTAGTGGGTGAGTTGAATGGGGAACAGGTAACGATTGTAAATATATGCGCCCAATGGGGGGCAGGCTCCATTTTGGAAAGAAGTAAGGGGGTTGTTGGATTGGACGGTACGTACAAGGGAAAATGGTACTGGGGGGAGATTTTAACTTAGCACTACACCCCAAATGGGATCGGCAGATGACGGGGGGTGAGGGGAGTGCTCGAAGTAGGAGATTAGTGAAGGGGATACTCAGGAAATTCCACTTGTTAGATGTGTGGCGGGAACATAAGAGGGACAAGAGAATACACCTTTTACGCACATCTCCACAAAACCTATAGTCAGATTATATATTGATAGATAAAATGTGGGGGATAAAAGTGAGGGGAGTAGAGATTGGAAATATCACATGGTCAAATCATGCTCCGACGTGGGTGGATATACAGGGTGATCAAGGAGAAGGGGATATAAGATTCTGGAGGATGAATGAAAGCATTCTCCGAAGGGATGAAATAGTAAAAGAGATTTAAGAAACATTTGCAGGAGTATTGGCAGCTGAATGATACCGGAGAAGTGAGTGAGACAGGAGTGTGAGAAGGAATGAAAGCAGTAATTCTGGGGAGGTTGATTATGTGGACTGCTAAATATAAAAAGTCTAGAAAGGAGAGGGAAGATAAACTGCATGTCGAGATCAAAGAGGCCACAAAACTGTATAATAGGCAAGGGTCAGCCAGGCAACTGAAATATTTAAATCAATTGAGACTGCAGCTATATAAGTTACAGTTAGAAGCCATTGCTTACCAGATGGAGCGAGTAAAACAAAGGTTTTACGAGTGGGGAGACTGTTAGCTAGGAAACTTAAGAAACAGGAGGTAATGAATGCAATTGTAGCCATTAAGGGAAAAGAGGGGGACATTGTGAGGGGAGGAAAACAGATAGGGGATAGAGTTTGTCAGTACTATTCAGAATTGTATTCTCAGTGAGGGCGGGGGATCCTCTATAGACAAATTTTTGGGAAAAGTGGAGCTGCCCAAGGTGGAAGAGGAGCTGGGGGCAAGGTTAGAGGAGCCTATTTCTATAGAAGAAATTGAGAAGGTGATTAAAGAAATGTCTCTAGGGAAGGCACCAGGCTTGGATGACCTACCTAATTTGTTCTATAAGACCATCAGGGAGGATTTGATGGAATTTCTGGTGAGGCTGTTTAATGGGCTAGTGGGGAATGGGGGCCAACTATCACAGGGGATGCTGACAGTGGGTATAACAGTAATACCAAAGGCAGGGAAAGACCTGTTGAGCTGTGGATCATATTGCCCAATATCGTTATTTAATACCAATGTGAAGATTCTGGCAAAAATATTAGCAAATCGCTTAGCCCAGAGAATGCCTACTCTTGTGAATATCGACCAAACAGGGTTCATCAGTGGTAGACAGACAGGCTTTGGATAACATCAAGAGAGTGTTAGAGGTGTTCCTTAGCAGAACTCCAGTCCAGTCCCTTTACTCTCGGGTTGCGCAACCCTTCCAGCAGCTTGGAGGCTGAGCCCATCATCGTTTTGATGGTGTGGTATAAATACCACTGGCACCACCCATAGGCACCAGTATTCTCAGCCTCCAAGCAGCTGGAGGGTTACCGTAAGCCAGGAGCTTACTGGTCTTTAGTTCTTTTTTGATACCCTTTTTATTACTTTTCTTTAATTTCTTTGATTTCCCTTTACTTTAGTTGAGGGAGTTTTTCTTACTCCCGTGTGTTTTTTGTGTAAATCGCTGTTGCTTCTTTCCTTTTCTTGCTCTCCCTCCTCTTCCCCCCCCCCTCCTTCTCGGTTCTCCGGGGTCCTTTGGAAGGAGAGGGCTTACTTGGCAGCGGGGTGCTTCGGGGCACTTCTCCCCCGCGGTCGCGGCATCCGGATCTCCGGTCTCCTCTCCGCTCCCATTTGCCTCGCGCCGAAGACCCCGAGGCGGGCTGAGCGCTAGAGGCAACACTGCGCTGAAGCCCCGGTCGGGGGCTGAGCACGGGATCTAAAAACGCTCCTCTTCCTGCTTCTCTGCCGCCTCGCGCTTACAGCGGCTGTCCAGGCTGAGTGCTAGAGGCGGCGTTGGAACGACGAAGCAATTGCCCTAAAATCGGGGGGGATCCGAGCTACGGCGGTGAGGACAAGTTCGCCGGCCGCATGACCTGACTCCACGTGGCTGAGGCCTACCACGTGGAGCCTATCAGCACTCAGCTGGCCCAGCGTGAGGAGCGCGGCACGCAGAGCATCTGACCAGCGAAATCACAAGTATTGCAGAGACCTTTATTTATTCTAATTTGTTCCATCTATTTTAATTGATTTTAATTTATTTTTAGTTTGATCAGGGTCCTGGTCCAGCCTTGGGGTCAGGGCCCCCCAATTCCCCCCCCCCCCCTCCTTCCTCCCTGTGGTTGGGAAATTTTTTCATTTATTTTCATTCAATTTCATTTCTTTTTCATTGATTGCCAGGTTTGTTTTTTCGTTGGATCCTTCTTCCCCTAGGGCAGGGGTCACCAACCTGCGGCCCGCGAGGTCCCTCCGTGCGGCCCGCGAGACTCTACCCCGGTGCGGCCCGCCAAGGCAAACTCACCAACTCCTTCTTCTGCAGCCGCGGCTCCCTGCCTCTTAGGGAACCGCGGCTGTGCTTGTAAAATCATCGCGGAGCCCTTCCTGTCTTGACGGGCTCCGTGCAGCATTGTCCCGCCTCCAAAGGAAGTGGTAAACAACTTCCTTTAGAGGCGGGACAATGCTGCACGGAGCCCGTCAAGACAGGAAGGGCTCCACGATGATTTTACAAGCACAGCCGCGGTTCCCTAAGAGGCAGGGAGCCGCGGCTGCAGAAGAAGGGAGGGAGCTGACATGGAAAAATAAAACTACAGGTATGAGCAGTTTTTTTTTTTTCGCGCGGGGGGGGGGGGGGGGTGTGCGGCCCGCCAGTCTGCCGGTAGTCGGCTGTGCGGCCCGCGGCCCTCTGGAGGTTGGTGACCCCTGCCCTAGGGGGACTCAAAAAAAAAATTAATATTAATAGAGGAGGAAGAATGACGGGAAAATTATGGTGCCCGTCCTGCGGAACACGCAGAATTGCGGATTCTGAAGCCGGGATCTGCCGGGGTTGTGCTGCGGAAGCAGCCTCTGTGGAGCATGAAATTCAGTTGTCCATGGATCAGACTTCCCAAGTGTCTCAAGGTCTCCGGGAAGGGGGAGGGGATTCTTCCTCCACTCCCCCGCCCTCTACCTCTGCCTTACGAGGCCCCTCCCAGTCCCTTCCCCCTGTTTCCAGTGGAGCGGAGGGAGGCTGGGAGCATTTTTCTCCAGAATTTGTCCTTCTGTTGCACAAAGCTTATTGTATGCGTCAGCAGGGACTCATGGAGCCGACGCTGCTGAAAGAAAGTAGCCGGCCCGGCCCAGGGAAGACAAGCTCCCATGACCCCGGAGCCCCTCCTAAGCGCTCTAGACTAATGAGCGAAGAACCTCTCACTTCTCCATCTCCGGCCACTCCGGATGAGGAGGGATCGGACAGAGAAGTGGGGGAGGAAGAGGAAGAGCTTGAGGAGGGGGAGATCCCAGAAGAAGAGCATTCCCGAATTAGTTAGAGTATTTCGTCGGGAGGAGCTCCCAGCCTTAATTAATGAATCCCTGAAGGTGCTCAATATGGCATCAGACATCCCTGCAGAGGAAGAAGCATTAGGGGATCCTTTGATTCAAGCCGTCAGAAAGACTCAGAAAGTCTTTCCGGTCCACAGGGTGGTACGCCAGATGATCCAGGAAGAGTGGAATCAACCGGAGTCCAGTCTAAGGGGTGAGGGCCATGTCTCGCTTGTTCCCTTTACCGGAAACTGACAATGATCTGCTGAAGTCCCCAAGGGTAGACGCGGCGGTTTCAGCGGTGACAAAGAAGACGACCATTCCGGTCGAGGGCAGCGCAGCGCTTAAAGATAGTCAGGATAGAAAGCTGGACTCTCTGCTGAAGCAAGCCTTTGATGTTAGTGCCCTCGCCCTGCAGGCCTCAGTGTCAGGAGCGTGGGTAGCAAGAGCCTGCCTGAGGTGGGCTCAATAGCTTCAACTAACGGATGGCGCCTCTACCGACGCGCAGGCTAGTGTTGCGCGGTTAGAGTCGGGTTCCGCCTTTCTAGCAGATAGCCAGTACGACCTTATTAGGAGTCTAGCAAAAAATATGGCCTCGGTGGTAGCAGCCAGGAGATATCTGTGGCTGCGCAATTGGGCGGCGGACCCCTCCTCGAAGGCTCGTCTGAGTCGCCTTCCCTTCAAGGAGAAGCTTCTGTTTGGTGAAGACCTGGAAAAGTTGGTGAAAGACCTTGGCGAGTCTAAGGGAGGTAGACTCCCGGAGGATAGACCTAAGCAAAATCGTTTGACAGTTCCAGCTCGCAACCAGCCGAGGGACTTTCGTAGGTTCCGGTCGACCAGACAGAACTTTTTTCCTAGGGGTCGCCCCTCGCCTAGAGGACAAGGCTTCCGAGGGTTTCGAGGAGCTGGAAGAGGTTTTGGAGCTTCCTTCTCATCCTCAGGTCCTAGGAAGCCACAATGAAACTGCGGGGGCCCAGGAGAAAGGCCTGCTGGTGGGGGGTCGGTTAAGGCAGTTCCTTCCCGCCTGGGCCCGAGTCACATCGGATCGTTGGGTACTGGAAGTAATCAGAGAGGGTTATGCTCTCGAATTCACAAAGCAAGTTCCCCCAGCCTTTATGCAGTCTCCTTGCAGCTCTCCAGAAAAGAGAGCAGCAATAGAAGACACTCTTTCAAGGCTGATCGAGTTGGGAGCGGTGACTCCCGTCCCGAGAGACCAATACGGTTCCGGTCGATACTCGATCTATTTTGTGGTCCCAAAGAAAGAAGGGTCCTTCCGTCCAATCCTGGACTTAAAACAAGTCAATCGCTGCCTCTCGGTTCCTCATTTTCGGATGGAAACCCTGAGGTCGGTCATTGCAGCGGTAAGATGGGGGGAATTTCTGACATCACTAGACTTGACGGAAGCATACTTACATATTCCGGTACGAAAATCTCATCAGCAGTTCCTGAGATTTGCAGTGCCGAGGGGTCATTTTCAGTTCAAGGCTCTTCCCTTTGGCCTAGCAACAGCCCCCAGGACATTCACCAAGGTAATGGTAGTGGTAGCCGCGGCCCTTCGCAAGGAGGGGATTCTAGTACATCCATACCTGGACGATTGTCTGATTCGGGCAAAATCCGAGACAGAGAGTCGTACAGCTACAGCCAGAGTGGTGGAATTCCTGGAGGAGTTGGGTTGGGTCATCAACCGGTCAAAGAGCAGATTAATTCCCTCGCAGGAGATCGATTACCTCGGAGCAAGGTTCGACACAAGGAGGGGAAAGGTCTTCCTGTCGGAACAGAGGTTACGAGATCTGAGGAGCCTGGTCTCTCGCTTCATTTCAAGACGGATCCCTACCGCCTGGCATTACCTTCAGCTGTTGGGCACCATGGCGGCAGCGATAGAAGCAGTGCCGTGGGCCAAGGCACATATGCAACCTCTTCAACGCGCGTTGTTACGACGTTGGTCCCCTCAGCATCATACCTTATCCATGCAGCTGCCCTGTCCTCTTCAGATCAGGAAGACTCTCCTCTGGTGGGAGTGCTCAAGGAACCTAGGCTGCGGGATGCCTCTCGATCCACCCCAATGGATACAGCTGACGACGGATGCAAGCCTCGCAGGCTGGGGTGCTCATTGCGAGGGTCAGTTCGCACAGGGGAGCTGGACCCCGAGGGAAGCCCGGTGGTCCATCAACAGGCTAGAGCTGAGGGCAGTGGCGCTGGCACTCAGAGCTCTCGAGCCCTTAGTTTGGAAAAGGGCAGTCTGCGTCCTCTCGGACAATGTCACCACGGTGGCCTACATCAACCGCCAAGGGGGGACGAGCAGCCCCCTGCTGGAGAAGGAGGCAGACAGCCTCTTACAGTGGGCCGAAGCACACCTATTGGACCTGTCAGCTCAGCACGTGGCAGGAACAGAAAATGTGACGGCCGATTACCTCAGCAGACACAAGATAGACCACGGGGAATGGGAGCTAGCGCAGGAAGTGTTCGACCAAGTGGTAGCCCTTTGGGGAGCGCCAATCATGGACCTCATGGCGCGCTACGAAACATCCAAAGCAAGCCGGTTCTTCAGTCGAAGAAAGGAAAGGATGTCAGAAGGCTTGGATGCCCTGGTCCAGAAGTGGCCTTCGGAAGGTCTCCTGTATGTGTTCCTGCCCTGGGCCCTCATATGGAGGGTTCTAAGACGAATAGAGGCCCACCCAGGTCTGGTAATCCTCATAGCTCCGGATTGGCCTCGCCGCCCATGGTATGCAGACCTGGTGAGGCTAACGGCGCATCGCCCTTGGAGGCTCCCCGACAAAGGATTTGCTACGGCAGGGTCCAGTACTCATGCCCCACGTGCATCAATTCTCGCTTACGGCTTGGCCCTTGAGAGGGCACGGCTCGGGAAGCGGGGTTACTCGGCTTCGGTAATTTCGACCCTGCTGAACGCCCGGAAACGCTCGACCTGCCTTTCCTATATCAGGGTTTGGCGCATATTCGAGGCGTGGTGCACGGATCTCCATAAGAAACCCTAGAAGCCTCAGTTCCGGAGGTGTTAGAGTTCCTACAAGCAGGCTTCGAGAAAGGTTTGGCTCACAGCTCGTTACGAGTTCAGCTAGCGGCAATTTCTTGTTATAGGGGAAAGGTTCGGGGCAAGTCTCTAGGAGACCACGCTGATGTGGGTAGATTCCTGAGGGCGGTCAAGCACTTACGGCCTCAACAAAGATCAGTGATTCCCCCTTGGGACTTAAACCTGGTTTTGGATTCCCTAACCAGGGAGCCCTTTGAGCCAGCAAGGAGTGCCTCTCTAAAGGACTTGACCCTCAAGACGGTATTTTTGGTAGCTATTTGTTTGGCTAGGAGGGTCTTGGAGCTACAAGCTCTCTCTTCTCGACCTCCCTTCCTTTCCTTTTTCAAGGATAAGGTGGTCTTACGGACGGTTCCTTCCTTCCTACCCAAGGTCTCCTCTCCTTTTCATATGAACCAAACAGTTTCGCTCCCGTCCTTCGCAGGAGAAGCTCAGGAAGGGGAGAGTACCAAACTGTGGCTCCTAGATTTGCAGAGTGCTGAGACGGTATCTCTCACGCACAGCATCTTTCCGCAAGTCTGAACGGCTTTTCGTTCAATTTGGAGGGCCGCACAAGGGGGAAGCAGCGGCCAAAGCTTCCATTTCTAGATGGATCAGGGAGACCATTGCCTCTGCCTACATTCTCAAGGGGAGGCAGGTCCCAACAGGTCTTCGCGCGCATTCAACTCGAGCGCAGTCGACCTCCTGGGCAGAGAATAGCTTGGTTCCACCGTTAGACATTTGTAAAGCGGCCACCTGGTCCTCTCTGCATACCTTTTCCAAGCACTACGGACTGGATGTCCAGAGTAGAGCAGACACCAGATTTGCAGGTGCGGTACTTCGGTCCGGGTTGGCGAACCCCACCCAGGGTTGAACTGCTCTGTTACATCCCGAGAGTAAAGGGACTGGACTGGAGTTCTGCTAAGGAAAAAGTAATTAGTCCTTACCTGCAAGATTTGTATGATGGCGCTGTCTATCGACGCGGAAAAAACATTTGATCGCGTCAGCTGGGCATATTTATTTGCAGTGCTGGAAAAGATGGGTTTTGGTGATAACTGTTGCTTGGGTGCAGGCTCTGTATGCTGGGGTGCGAATTAATGGACGATTCTCCGAAGTTTTTCCCCTACAGAGAGGAACTAGACAGGGGTGCCCTTTATCTCCCTTGCTCTTTGCATTGGCTATGGAGCTGCTGGCACAGAGGATAAGGAAGGAGGATAGGATTCAGGTGGTCTGGGTGGGAAGGAGGCAACATAAGATATCATTGTTTGCAGATATCATCTTATTAACGCTAACGCAGCCAGAAGAGACATTGGGAAAAGTTTTTTTAGAAGAGAGAGAACAATATTGAGAGGTGTCGGGATTTAAAATTAAATATGGAAAAGACTGAGGCGCTCAATGTTAATATGGGGGGAGAGGAGTTGGGTAGGTTAAAGGAAAAGTATCCCTTTAAATGGGCAAAGAAAGCGATTAAGTATCTGGGGGTGTATCTTACGGCGCAGCCACAGCCTTTATATGGGGCAAATTACCCCCAATTATGGAAACAGGTGCGTCAAGACTTATGGGAATGGAGATATCCTGGCTGGGCCGAATAGTGGTGATTAAGATGAATTTAGTACCAAGGGTTTTATATTATTTTCAGGCTCTCCCTATAGAGGTACCAGAGAGGCAATTAAGGGAGCTTCAAGGGAAAGTATTTAATTTCATTTGGCGTAAGCGACCGCCCCAACTAGCGCGGGCAGTACTGTACCGGTCCAGGGGAGAGGGGGGACTGGGGGTTCCGGACCTTCAAGCATACTATCAAGCTGCCCAGATTAGGCATCTGATGGACTGGAGAGTAGGAGGGGAATGGAAAACATTTGCAGCTATGGAAAGGGAGGGGTGGAAGGAAGGGCCAATTGAGGCAATACCATGGATTAGGGGGAAGGATAGGAATAGGGGTTTCTTAGAGAATCCATATACACGGCATGTTTTGGATGTATGGGATAGAGTGCGAAGGGGGGAAGGAGGAAAAGGGGCATCAAGTTTTTCAGTAATGCAAAGACTGTGTTATACGGGCGATTTTATCCCAGGAAGGGAGGGGGTATATAAACAGTGGGAGAGGAAAGGTCTGAGGAAAGGTCTGAGGTGGTTCTATCAATTTATAGATGGGGGGGGGGGGGGAATGGGTCTCGTTTGAGGATCTACAGGAGGACTATCAATTAGGGGCGGGGGAGTTACTTCATTATTGTCGATACACTATTTGAAAGGAAAGCTCGGGAAGGAGGGGTTAGAGCGAGAATTTACTGAATTGGAAGTGATTTGGTATGGGGAAAAAGCGGTCCAGGAGGCTAATCATGGTACTGTATAGAGCAGTGCGAGGGGGGGCAAAGGGAGGAGAAACTGGGTTATATGAAGGCAAGGGAAAGGGAGATGGGTAGGAGTTTGGAGATTAGTCAATGGAAGGCCATTCTGGAGCAGCGACATCATCTGCTGATCTTGATTGCTGTTCGGGAAAATTGGCACAAGGTGTTAATGCAGTGGTACTTCACACTGATGCGATTGAATAAAATGTACCCAACAGCATCAAAGAGCTGCTGGAGGAAGTGTGGTGAGGATGGCACAATGTACCATATATGGTGGGAGTGCCCATAGGTCCGGACTTTCTGGGAAGGGATTCAGGGCTGGATACGACCGGTGGTGGGTGAGGAGGTTACGAGGGACCCAGAAATTTTTTTGTTCGGGTGGTGGTGGGAAGGAGGTCCGAAGGGGAATAGGAAACAAATTTTAGCATGTCTCAGTGTGGCAGGATGTGAAATAGCCTTTCAGTGGAAACAGGAGGAGCCGCCACAGGTGGCACACTGTGAGGATAGGCTAAGGCGCATTTACCTAATGGAGAAATTAACAGCGATACGAAAACAAAACAAAAAGGTACAAGTTTGATAAAGCTTGGCGAAAAGTATTGGTGTACTTAGGGGAGGGGAGGCAAGGGGGATATGGGGGGGGGGGGAGAGGAGCTAGAATAGGCCTGATATGTAGGAATGCTGGTTAAGAAATGGGAAGGCATGAATACGGAATGTGGCGGATGTTCAGTGAATTAATTGCCCTGAGTACGTATACATGCAACCGTTTAAGGGGGGAGGGTATAATTAGGAATATTGTTAAGTTGTGACAATATACTAACGATGGGAAATAAATAGACATCAGTTGTTGAATGTTAGTTGTGTAAATGCAAGAGTGCATATGTATGTTATCAGATGATCAAAAAGAAAGTAAAATAAAAAAAAACTTTAAATATTAAAAAAAATGGGTGGAGGGGGCTGGGGGAAACGCCCACTATGGCTCGACCTGGAAGAGAGATCGAGTGCTCCGTTCCCCTTGAATCTCCTCCCTGGCATGGTGTCTTCTGAGAGGTTGAAGTCCTCATAGGGTAATAGCAGACACACTCAAAGGGCATTTCAGCAGCTAGCAAGGGCAATTCCTAAGGAGGAATGCTTATCGAAACTAATCCCCATCTGACACAGTTCTTTTTTAGAAATTCATCAAAGTCCGTTTACATGGAAACAATGGTTCAGTAGGGGCATTTGGGCTATAGGCCAGCTGTTACTGGATGGCAAATGGAAGCCTTTTGCTTCTCTGCAGCGCGAGTTTGACTTGCCTAAATCCTTATACTTCCAGTGGATTCAGCTGAGACATTTGCATGGAGAAATCCCCTATAGATATTAAATCTTTACCTGAAGAATGGGGGTTGCTGAATATTGTAGGATCAGCCCAAATGGCTTCCGGGGTGGCTTCTTACTATTATAAATTGGTCGTTCAGAACCCCACCCCACAGTCTATTGGTGTTCAACGGATATGGGAACATGACACCTGGGAGACCCTTTCTCCGGAATCATGGTTGAAATTCTGGGGCAAGCTAACTAGAGTATCTGTCTGCCTCTATCTCCCAAGCTCTATATTTTTTTGCACACAGAGCTCACTTTATCCTGATAAAAGTTGCTAAGTGGGATAAAACAGTTGGAAATGAATGTTGGTCTTGTCAGAGTGATATTGGCACTTTAAGACATGTGATATATGACTGCCCTAATATTCAGTCCTATTGGATTTCGATCTGGAACCGAATCCAAGAGGTCTTGGGATTCAGGGCCACTCTCTCCTGATCTGTTATTGTTTTTCAGTCAACAATTGGCATCTCGTCGTTACAGAGGGATTGTCATTTTTTATTTGACATCATGATGGGAGTGGCTCTGCATCTCATTATCGCTAGCTGGAAACATACAGCAGATCTTAGCTGGCACTAATGATGGAACCGTCTGTGCTTATGCTTCAAATATGAACAAATGCCACGTTATTGCACAACTCTTATGCCTTCCACCTTCCTCAAGTGGAAACCCCTGCATACTTACATCTCAAAAGCACGATATGGTGTAAATTAAGGGGTAATCAGTCAAGCCATCATGTTTTCACATGGTGGAGAGCTGCTTGGGGTGTCCTAGCCCTTGTAGGCCTTTCTTTGCTTACTTTTCATAGTCTTTTGATGATCGCATGGTGAAGGGTGGGTTAAGGTTAGGATAGGCTGTTAAGGCCTTGCTTTTTGCTCTTATGTTTAAAGAGAAATATCACTAAGTGTAATTTTTTTGTTTTGTTGTAATTTGTTTGAAAATGTAAATAAAGAAGTTAATCATTTTTTTAAGTTAATGTTTAGCAAGGTCCTGGATAAGCTGGTGAAAGATTTAGGGTATTCAAAAGGCGGATGTTTGCCGGAGAATCTCCCTAAAAGACCCAAGCAGGATAACCCTCTGCAGGGTCAGCCTAGACTTCGGTGGTTGTTTCATCCTTTTTTCAATGAGGTCACTGCAGCACACAGGGTTAGCCCTTTCAAGGCTATAGGAAATCCAATAGGAAACATAGAAACATAGAAATATGACGACAGAAAAAGACCACATGGCCTGTCTAGTCTGTCCTTCCACATCAACAACTACAACAGTCCCCTTTTTTCCTTTAGAGATCCTTTTTGTTTGTCCCATGCTTTTTTGAATTCAGTTAGTCCTCATCTCCACCACCTCCACTGGGAGACTATTCCACGGATCCACCACTCTTTCCGTAAAGAAATATTTCCGCATATCACTCCTAAATTTATCCCCCTTCACCCTCATCCCATGTCCCCTTGTAGCAGAACTTGCTTTCAATCGAAAGAGGCTCTCCTCCTGTACATTTTATGCCATGGAGGTATTTAAACGTCTCAATCGTATCACCTCTATCCCACCTTTCCTCTGAGGTGAACATATTAAGATTCTTAAGTCTGTCCTCATATGCTTTATAATGAAGACCACTAACCATTTTAGTAGTCACCCTCTGCACCGACTCCATTCTGTTCACATCCTTTTGAAGGTGCGGTCTCCAGAATTGCACACTATACTCCAAATGAGGTCGCACCAAAGACTTATAAAGAGGCACTATCACCTTCTTTTTTTCTTCTAGCCATTCCTCTCTGTATGCACCCAAGCATCCTTCTAGCTTTTGCTGTCACCTTTTCTAACTGTTTAGCTACTTTAAGATCATCAGACACAATCACGCCTAGGTCCCGCTCTTCTTTAATGGATAAAAGTACTTCACCCCCTATACTATATTGCTCCCTTAGATTGCTGCAGCCCAAATGCATGACCTTACATTTTTTAGCATTAAATCCCAGCTGCCAAATTCTAAACCATTCTTCAAGCTTAGCTAGATCCCTTCTCATGTTATCTACACCTTCCTGGGTGTCTACTCTATTGCAGATTTTGGTATCATCCGCAAAGAGGCAAACCTTACCCGACAGCCCTTCCGCTACATCACTAACAAAGATAAGAACATAAGATATGCCATACTGGGTCAGACCAAGGTCCATCAAGCCCAGTATCCTGTTTCCAACAGTGGCCAATCTAGGTCATACGTACCTAGCAGTTTCCCCAAAAGACACAGGTTCCACAATGCTTGTATTGGGTCAAGCATTGATATCCTGGGTCCCTTCTTAATAATGGTTTATGGACCTTTTCCTCCAGGAACTTGTCCAAACCTTTTTTAAACCCAGCTACACTAACAGCCTTTATTACATCCTCTGGTAACAAATTCCAGAGTTTGATTACATGTTGAGTGAAAAAATATTTTCTTTTATTAGTCTTAAATAGTTTACGCTGTAGCTTCATTGCATGACCCCTAGTCTTTCTATATTCTGATAACGTATACAATCGATCTACGTTTACCCGTTCCACTCCGTTCATTAATTTATAGACTTCTATCATATCTCCCCTCAGCTGTCTCTTTTCCAGGTTAAAGAGCCCTAACCTTTTTAGCCTCTCTTCATAGGGGTATCCTTCCATCCCCTTTGCCATTTTGGTGGCTCTTCTCCGAACCTAATAAGCATAAAATGTTAAAAAGAATCGGACCAAGGACAGATTCCTGGGGCACACCACTGGTAATAGGAGTTCTTACTCTGCCAAGAAGTCCCAATGAAACCAGAGAGGCCCAGGTAGAACTAGTTCCAGTAGGAGCTCGGTTACAATGCTTTTATTCTGTCTTGGGTCAATATCACTACTGACCAATGGGTGTTAAAGGTGATTAGGGAGGGGTACACATTGGAGTTTGCTCGGCCCCACTCTGAGGTGTTCGTACAGTCACCCTGCCAGTCCCTGCCAAAGTTGGAGGAAGTGCGAGACACCCTCCACCGATTGTTGCACTTGGAAGCAGTGGTGCCAGTATCACGAGACCAATGTGGGTTAAGTTGGTACTCCATTTGCTTTGTGGTACCAAAGAAAGAAGGTTCCTTTTGACCAATTCTGGATCTCAAACATGTCAGCTGCTCCTTTCGGATGCTGCACTTTTGAATGGAAATGCTGTGCTCCGTGATTCTGATGGTGCGACGGGAGGGAGTTCTTGACAGCGCTGTATCTCTGAGGCTTACCTGCATATTCCAGTTCATCTGGAACATCAGCAGTGTCTACACTTTGCCATGCCTATGGGGCTTTTTCAGTTCAGAGCATTGCCTTTTGGTCTGGCCATGGCTCCACACACCTTTACAAAGGTCATGGTGATGCTGGTGGTGGCAGCCCTGAGAAAGGAAGGTATTCTGGTTCGCCTGTACCTGGACAACTGGATATTTTGGAGCAGAGACACAGCAGGAGGCTGTGTTTTTCACTTGGAGAGTGGTATATTTCCTCCACAGCTTGGGATGGTGGTCAACCCTTCCAAGAGTTGGCGGAAGCCTGTCCAGCAGTTGGTGTATTTGGGAGTGAAGTTCGATACCAAGGGTAGGACTCGTTTCCCTCCCGGCAGGATCCACAAACTTCAGCATCAGATGTGACAGTATCGTGCTATTGGCACTTTCATCGCCAAAACCTATCTACAACTTCTGGGGTCGATGGCGGTGGCCTTGGATTTGGTACCATGGGCTCAGACCCACATGTTACCCCTCCAGCAGGCGCTGCTGTCTCGCTGGTCACCACAGGACCAGTTGTTGTCACTGAGGGTAGTTTGCCTGGAAACTGCTAATGAGCCATCTAGAGGCAGGAGTGCTCTTGGAACTACTGGATTGGATTCTGGTGACAACAGATGCCAGCCTCACGGGATGGGAAGCGCATTGTCTGTCACAATTCACACAGGGGCAGTGGTCCCTGGAAGAGAGCACTTGGTCCATCCATCGTCTAGAAATGCAGGCGGTTTTTCTGGCTCTCCAGTTTTTCCTTCCGCATATAGCAGAAGGAAAATATGCAAGTAGACTATCTGTCGGCATCGCTTGGATCTCGAAGAATGGGAACTGAATGCAGTGGTGTTCCACGACATCACATGCCACTGTAGCGCACTGATCATGGATCTGATGGTGACCCTATCCAATGCCAAGGCGACGCAGTTCTTCAGCAAGCGCAGGGAGCACATGTCAGAGTGGTTTACTCTGTTGCGCAGAGTGGCCATCGGAAGGTCTCCTGTATGTGTTCCACCGTGGGCTCTAACTACTCATCTTCTACAGCGCATAGAGGCTCTCAGTGGTCCAGTGATCCTTATTGCTCTGAACTGGCCCTGCAAGCTGTGGTATGCGGATCTAGTACGGCTTCTGATTGACAAAACATGGCGTCTTCCCATCAGGGTTAATCTGCTGTTACAGGGACTGATATTGATGTCTCAGGTGGATCGATTCTCACTTATGGCTTTGCTTTTGAATATGCGTGGCTGAAGCGCAGAGGATACTCAGCATCTGTGATTTACACTCTGCTAAAATTCAGGAAGAATTCTACTATCCTGGCTTACGTGCAAGTGTGGCGAGTGTTTGAGGACTGGTGTTCTACTAAAGTCATTCAATCACTTTCTTCTGTCCTACTGGATATTTTAGTGTTCCTACAGGATGGGTTGGAGAAGAGGTTGGCCCTCAACTCCCTGAAAGTGCAGGTGGCGGCCCTTTCCTGTTACAGGGGGTGCATGCAGGACCATTCCATAGCGACCCATCTGGATGTGGTCCGTTTTCTCAGGGCAGTGAAACAAGTCCGTCCACTAGTGAATCCGCTGATTCTCCTGTGGGACCTTAAGTTAGTGCTGTCTGCCCTTGCAGAACCGCCCTTTGAGCCATTGGTTGGGGCGTCATTGAAGAAACTTTACTTTTGGAGATGGTGGTCTTGGTGGCTTACAGAATTTTGGAACTGCAAACTTTGTCTTGCAGGGAGCCCTTTTTCATGATTTTCAGAGAGAAGATGGTCCTGAGGCCAGTGCTTTTGTTCCTACTTAAAGTGGTTGGTTTCACTCATGGCTTTTGTGGACTTGGGCGAGTCTGTGGAGAATCGATAGCCGCACAAGCTAGATGTGGGCAGGGTGCTGCATCTGTATCTTAAAAGTACAGAATCCTTGCGAAAGGCTGATCGCGTCTTTGTGTTTGGGGATCCTTGGAAAGGTGAAATGGCCTCCAAGGCTTCAGTGGTGCGCGCTGGGTGAAAGAGGCTGTAGTCTCTGCCTACACCATAAGAGGCAAGGTGGTGCCGGTAAGCCTAAAGGCTCATTCTATGAGGTCGCAGGTGACATCCTGGGCAGAACATGGCTAGGTTTTGCCGGTGGACATTTGTGCAGGGTTGGCGACGTGGGCATCATTGCATACGTTTACCCGACATTAGAAAACAGCTAAAAACCATGCTGTTCATAGAACACTATGGACACATCACATAACCTCAGAGAATGTATAACAGCACATGATACCGCCTAAACACTGTATGTATAGAAAATGTTTTTTGCATCACTGTATATAGCCCATATTGTACATAGCTCAAACCACTCTAGCACACAATACAACACACACTCAACTAAATATCACCCTCACTGCATGTTTAACACTCTCACTTTACCCCGATTGTTTGCTGTGATACCACCTTGATTAATAAGATAAGGCGGTTTAGAAATACTGTTAAATAAATAAATAAATAGTTGGATGTGCAGGCATTTGTGGATGCATGTTTTGGGGCGTCAGTGCTCAAAGCAGGATTCGCTGATCCCTCCCATAATTAGTTACTGTTCTGTTTCATCCCACACATTCTGGACTGGAGGAACGATATGGAAGGTGAAATTAGACCTTACCTGCTAATTGTCTTTCCGTGTGTCCCTCCAGTCCAGGCCTCTCCCTGCGATTTCTTGGTGTTTTTTTAGGCAGGAGGTTTTGGAGGGAGTCCAGCAGGTTCAAGGGGGAAAGATCATCTGAAGAAGTGCATCTAGACATGGTATGAGATCTTCCTCTGTCAAAGGTAGGCATATTGACAGTTTTTATCATTCTGTCAGCACGACTCGACCTCATTACATGGTAAACCGTCTTGAATTGTAGAAAGACGGTATATAAAACCAATTAAATAAATAAAATAAATAAATGGTTATTAGTTTATGCAGTTTATGAATATGCTACTTCTGTTGTCTCATGATGGGTTCTTCGGGGCCTAATAGGGGTTTGTTTTTGATGCTCTCTTGTAGTCTGCTTTGTCAATAGGATATAGGATCCTGGAGCAGAAGGGGGGGGGGGGGGCTTTTGTACTGTGACATCCGAATTCTGACATGCTTAGTCCTCAGCAGCTGGTGAAGGAAGATAACCCACACATTTTGGATTAGAGGGCCTCAAGGAAAGACAATTAGCAGGTAAGGTCTGATTTCACCATTATTCCCTTAACATGAGAGACAAAACTGAATTTATGTCCCCCATGGATCATAGGGAAAATGTGATCTAGCACCTTCCACTGTAGATCTTCAAATGTGTGCTGGTTATTGCATACAATGTTGTACAATCGGTGAAGATAATGATCTTGTATGTAATCTCAAATGGTGCGATCTTAAACAAATCCTTATACTATTTGTCCGGACAATATTAAGTTTGTTACTTAGACATACCAATAGATACAGAACATAACTAAAGACGCAAGTAGTGCATTGCCTATTGGCAGTCTTATGATTACCCACTGGTGTCTCCCATATGTGGCTCCTTGTATCATCAAATCACACATATTACAATTGCCACATGCATAATATCTTGCTTGTTGATTACTCTCCCATTGATCAGTCCCCAGGTAATTGATCTACTGACCATATCACCTATACTTAAACCCCTCCATGGGGATAATCATGAGGCAAAAATTGATTTTAAGGGAACTTTTTTTTTTTTTTTTTGGCAGGCTTTTCATGGCTTGTGAATTTTTTTTTCAGTGTGCTGTTTTTTCATGTCCTAACTTAGCTTAATTTTGGTGGGTTTTGGCACAGTTTTTGCCTTTCGCACTACATTGACCTTGGCTATGATATTATGCGCCCAGTGTTTCATGTGGCATTCGGAGGGTTAGCTCTTGGCTGGGCTCCTGTTTCTCCTAGTCTGATGGGCACCTATGGGGCCCAGATTTTTCGGCATCTCTGGGTTCATCATGGCAGAACCGGAGGCCTCATCTGTGTCCTCCATACCTGCTTTGCCTTCAGGAAAGGCAGGCCCCTGGGTCTGCTTTCATGGGCTGAGTGAAGGGATGGTGAGGACTCGGACTTCATCTGGCCCTGCTGGGACCCAGGAGACTGTAGATACTGATCCTGAACTGCAGCTTTTGAAACAACTCATGAGCTGTTTTTAGTCTTTAAGCTGTATGGCAACCCCAGATGCAGGAGTCTGGTGTCCAGGGCTCCTATGGGGGTTGCTGGACTTGCAGGTGGCACTGCCATGGTCATTTTGGGGGCTAAGTGCCCCCACTTGCCCCTTTCGACTGGGCCTGCTTCTGGGAGCTGAGTCTTATCCTTTATGGTAGTTGGTTGGGCAGTTGAAGAGGATTCTTTTGCTTCAGAAGGTAAGTTGTAGGAGGAAGGAGGGGGTTCCTCCTCGTAGAGGGTGAATATCCATCAATGCTAATTCAGGATGCAATGACAGTGTTACACATTGAGGAATTAATGCCTGCACCCTAGTCTAAAGTAGACCCCACTTTGGAGTTAAGTGTCTATCTGGGGTTTTTTTGGTCCCTGAATGAATGGAGCAACTCCTGGTTTCTCAGTGGGCAAATCTTGAGTTGGGCCTTAGGAGTCCTGTCCCCCCCAACGTTCTTTTTAGGTTGTACCCCCTGCCTCAGAGCAAGTTTGAATAATGTTTTGGGCTCCCCTGAGTAGATGCCTCTACTGTGTTGACTTAAGCATGTGACTGTCCTGGTGGAGTGGGGCACTATGCTCAATGAGTCTCCTGATAGGAAGGTGGAGTCCTCCTTAAGAATGCCTTTATGGTCTCTGCCCTGGGTTCCCAAAAAGCATCCATATGTGCAGATTTTTGTGGTTAGAGCTTATTACTGCTGGATTCAACAGATGCCAAATAGCCTGAAGATTTCCAGACTGTGTATGTAGCTAAAGCATTGTATACCTTGCTCAAGACCTTCTCTAAATCTATAGGGGCAGTGGTGGTAGTTCTGTGCTGGCTCTGACTGGATACGGCCTCCAAACTTTGCCTGAACAAGTTTCCCTTTTGGAGTAAGTTGCTCTTAGGTGAGGACCTTGAATAGCTGGTGTAGGACCTGGGAGAGTCTTGCCCTTGATAGCTTTCCAAAGATAGGTTCAGGGATTCTAGATTGGACCCCCCAAGAGGGCCGTGCAGAGTGCTTGGAGACATCCTTGGGTGGCTAGAGTTCTGACTTCTATCGCCTGGAGTTGGCAGACGGCTGAGGGATCTCGCGGCTGACGGGTAGCGGGTCCGGCAGTGCGAGCGGAGACACCAGGACCCGGCCTGCTCTCCACGTGGCTGAGGCCTAGCCACGTGCAGGACTCCGGAGGGCAATTTTCTTTCCCGGAGGGACCGCCGATTTAATCATCTTCAAACCGTAAGTACTGGGGATCTCACTCAATCCTAATTGTTGTAGCCAAGAATCCTTTTTTGTCTGTTTTAGACAGCGTTATTTTGCTCCGAAGGCTACATTCTGTCCGGGGGGGGGGGGGGGGGGACAGGAGTCTGTTCAAGAAATTGTTACTTTGTTCAGCCTAGAGACGGCATCTTTAGATAGCTAGATGATTTTTAAGAATTTTTAAGGATTTTAAGAATTTTTGTTTTTCCGTTCTCTGCCTCCTTTTACTTTGAGTCTGATTCAGGGTTTGTTTATTTTCACCATGTCTGGCAAACTAAGGTGCCCTTCTTGTGGCACTCGCAGGGGCACTGCCTCAGACTCAGGTATCTGCAGGGGTTGCGCTGCAGAAGCTGCCTCTGTGGAGCAGCACATTCAGTTGTCCATCTCTCAAGCTAATGAGGGTTCAGCGGAGACTTTGGTCGGAGAAAGAGAGCCTCCCCTCCCTCCGCCCTCAACATCCGGAATTCCAGCTCCCCCCTCCCCCCCTCCCATCGGCCCTGGGTGAAGAGGATACGTGTGATCTATTCTCTCCTGATTTTATCCTCCTGTTACACAAGGCCTACTGCATGCGCAAGCAGGGGCGGGGGGCAGGAGGCTCGAACACAGGGAAGGAAGGCCTGGGGGTTAAACCATTGAAGGCCATGCCCCATGATTCCGGTATCCCGGCTAAACGCGCAAGGCTAGGAAGCGAAGAGCCTCCCTCGTCCCCTCCTCAGGACATGCAGGAGGAGGAGCTCTCCGATAAGGAGATAGGAGAGGAGGAAGAAGACAAACTCGAAGAAGGAGAGATCCCAGAGGAGGATCAATCCCGCATAGTACGAGTCTTCCGTCGTGAAGAACTCCCGGGGCTAATTAATGAATCCCTGAGAGTCCTCAAGGTGGCCTCGGACACTCCGGCTGAGGAAGAAGCGCTGGAGGACCCCCTGATCCAAGCGGTCCGAAAGTCTCAAAAGGTTTTTCCTCTCCACAGGGTTGTCCGCCAAATAATTCAGGAAGAGTGGGACCAACCCGAGTCCTCCCTGAGGGGTGTGCGTTCCATGACACGCCTCTATCCAGTACCAGAATCGGACAGAGAATTGCTGAAGTCACCCCGCAGTTACTAAGAAGACGACTATCCCAGTAGAAGGTAGCACGGCCTTGAGAGACACACAGGATAGAAAGTTGGACACCTTGCTAAAGCAGGCCTTTGATGTTAGTGCCCTTGCCTTGCAGGCCTCGGTGTCAGGGGCCTGGGTGGCGCGGGCCTGCTTGAGGTGGTCCCAACAACTTCAGCTGACAGAGGGCCCTGCAGTAGACTTACAGCCCATTGCAGCTAAATTGGAGTCAGGTACAGCCTACCTGGCGGATAGCCAGTACGATCTCATCAGGAGCCTAGCTAAGAAAATGGCATCAGTTGTTGCAGCTAGGTGCTATTTGTGGCTCCGTAATTGGGCAGCCGATATTTCTTCAAAGGCCCGGCTGGGTCATCTCCCCTTTAAGGGGAGATTATTATTCGGCGAGGATTTGGAAAAGTTGGTAAAAGATCTTGGCGAGTCCAAGGGAGGCAGGCTTCCGGAGGACAGGCCGAAGCAGGCTCGTATTCCTGCGCCATCGCGGAGCCAACCAAGAGACCCCCGGAGGTTTCGTCCAGCCAGGTCAAACCCCTTTCCTAGGGGTTGTTTCCCGGCCAGGGGTTCGAACTTTAAGGGGTTTCGAGGAGCAGGGAGAGGCATTGGGGCCTCTACCTCCTTCTCGGGACCTAGAAAATCACAATGAGATAGAGGGGGTCCAGGCGTGCGACTTAGCTTTGGGGGGCCGCCTAAGGCTATTTCTTCCCGCCTGGTCCCGGGTCACGTCAGACCAGTGGGTCCTGGAAGTGAGCAGAGAAGGTTATGCGCTCGAATTTGGAAAGCAGATCCTTCCAGCCTTTATTCAATCCCCCTGTGGCTCTCCAGCAAAAAAGAGGGCGATAGAAGTCACTCTCTCAAGACTTTTGGCACTCGGGGCAGTGGTTCCGGTCCCTCCAGACCAATTCGGCTCCGGTCGGTACTCCATTTACTTTGTAGTTCCAAAGAAGGAAGGATCCTTTTGTCCCATTCTAGACTTAAAGCAGGTCAATCGCTGCCTCAAGGTACCCCATTTCCGAATGGAAACTCTGAGATCAGTCATTATGGCTGTAAGAACAGGGGAGTTTCTGACATCTCTGGACCTGACAGAGGCCTATTTACATATCCCGGTGCGAAGGTCTCATCAGCAGTTCCTGAGATTCGCGGTACCAAGAGGACACTTCCAATTCCAGGCACTACCCTTCAGTCTAGCTACGGCTCCCCGGACCTTCACCAAAGTTATGGTGGTGGTAGCCGCCTCCCTACGAAAGGAAGGGATCCTGGTTCACCCATACCTCGACGATTGGCTGATCAGGGTGAAATCAGAAGCGGAAAGCCTCTCGGCTACAGCTCGAGTGGTAAAGGTCCTGGAGGAGTTAGGGTGGATCATCAATCGGACGAAGAGCAAGTTGGTACCCGTTCAGGAGCTCGAGTACCTCGGAGCAAGATTCGACACCAGAGAAGGAAAGGTGTTTCTCCCCCGGAAGCGGGCAAAGGATCTAAGGGCTCTCGTAGCACAGTTCCTGGAGAGGCGGAACCCCTCAGCGTGGCTTTACCTTCAATTGCTGGGTACTATGGCGGCGACAATAGAGGTAGTCCCGTGGGCCAGGGCCCACATGCGGCCTCTACAGCGCTCCTTATTGCTTCGTTGGTCTCTGCAGATTCATCTTTTGTCCGTACCACTACCCTGCGCGCCGCGAACCAAGAAGGCTCTACAGTGGTGGAGGTGTCCGAAGAACCTGGAATGCGGGATGCCCCTCGAAACTCCTCAGTGGATCCTGCTGACAACGGACGCCAGCCTGTCGGGCCGGGGAGCTCATTGCCAGGGCCATTTCGCCCAGGGTCTTTGGTCCTCGATAGAGTCGCAGTGGTCCATCAACAGGCTGGAGTTACGAGCAGTAGTGTTAGCCCTCAAGACGCTGGAGCCATTAGTGAGGCGAAACGCAATCCGCATCCTATCAGACAATGTCACCACGGTGGCCTACATCAACCGCCAGGGGGGAACAAGCAGCCCCGCCCTAGAGAAAGAGGCGGACAGCCTGTTCCGATGGGCAGAGCCCCGGTTGTCGGCCCTGTCAGCTCAGCACGTGGCCGGATCGGACAACGTTACAGCCGATTACCTCAGCAGGTTCAAGATCGATCACGGAGAGTGGGAGCTGGACCAGGAAGTCTTCAACCAGATTGTCTCCCTTTGGGGTCCCCCAGTGATGGATCTCATGGCCCGTTATTCGTCAGCCAAGGCAAATCGTTTTTACAGCCGAAGAAAGGAAAGAATGTCCGAAGGCCTGGATGCTCTCGCTCAGATGTGGCCCTCGGAGGGGCTCCTGTACGTGTTCCCGCCTTGGGCCTTGATCGGAAGAGTTCTTCGGAAGGTGGAAACCCACCAAGGGCTGGTCATCCTCATTGCTCCAGATTGGCCTCGTCGTCCTTGGTATGCGGATCTAGTGAGGCTAACGGTTGACAAGCCATGGCGGCTCCCCTGCAGGAAAGGCCTTCTGAGTCAGGGGCCTGTCCAGATGCCTCACGTGGATCGATTCTCGCTTACGGCCTGGCTATTGAAAGGGCGCGGCTCCAGAAGCGGGGATATTCGGGTTCAGTGATTTCTACCTTGCTGAGCGCGCGAAAGCATTCGACCTGTCTTTCCTACGTAAGAGTATGGCGCATCTTCGAAGCCTGGTGTACAGGGCGCCGGAAGAAGCCATTTTCAGCCTCTATCCCTGAAATCCTAGAATTCTTGCAAGCAGGTTTTGAGAAGGGTCTTGCTCCCAGCTCCCTACGAGTCCAGGTGGCAGCCATCGCTTGCTATAAAGGCAAGGTCCGAGGAAAGCCCCTGGGAGTCCACCCGGACGTGGCCAGGTTCCTGAGAGCGGTTAGGCGCCTGCGCCCCCAGAAGAGATCAGTGATCCCCCCCCTGGGACCTTAACTTGGTGTTAAATGCCTTGTCCAGAGAGCCTTTCGAGCCAACAATGGAAGCCTCACTTAAAGACTTGACGCTGAAGACGGTCTTCTTGGTTGCCATTTGCTCGGCCAGACGCGTTTCCGAGCTCCAAGCGCTGTCTTCCCACCCCCCCTTCCTCTCCTTTTTCAAGGACAAGGTAGTCTTACGGACAGTTCCCTCATTCTTACCCAAGGTATTTTCGCCTTTCCATCTTAACCAGCCAGTGTCGCTGCCCGCTTTCCCTACCGTCGGGCGGGAAGGGAAGGATGGCAGACTTCGCCGATTGGATGTACGGAGAGCATTTAAACGTTACCTCTCCCGTACGGCCTCCTTTCGAAAGTCAGAACGTTTGTTCGTCCAGTTTGGGGGTCCTCACAAAGGGGAGGCCACGGCTAAGGCGACTATCTCTAGATGGATCAGGGAAGCTATTGCTTCCGCCTATATCCTGAAAGGGAAGCAGGTTCCGGGAGGGCTGCGGGCCCACTCCACGCGGGCGCAGGCCGCTTCCTGGGCAGAGTACAGCCTTGTACCGCCGCTGGAAATTTGTAGAGCGGCGACTTGGTCGTCGCTACATACCTTTACCAAACACTACAGGCTGGATGTGCAGGCGTCTGCAGATGCTAGGTTCGGGGACGCGATAATTCGTTCCGGGTTAGCGAACCCCACCCAAGTTTGAACTGCTCTGTTACATCCCAGAAGTAAAGGGACTGGACTGGAGTGACGATAAGGAAGAAATAATTGGTCCTTACCTGCTAATTATTGTTCCTGAAGGAACGACAGTCCAGTCCCTGATCCCACCCGGGTTACTGGGAGTATAGTGGTCCGAATTACCAGGCCGAAGCAGAGGCGGAAGGGGTCTTGCACAGGTCAGGTGAATTGGGGATTGGGGAAGGCTGCGGCAGCCTCAGGTGAACCTTCTCCTCCCTTCTCCTCGTGTTGGCTCTTCGGGGTCCTTTCTTCTTCCTACATTATTTACATATATTAAAAAAAAAAAAAAGAGTTTTTGGATTTTGGTTGTTTGTATATTAAGTCTGCTTTTCTATAGATTACTGGGGCTTAGGGGTGGTGCCAGGGGTATTTATACCTAACCAACCTCAAAAGGGTTTGACTCAGCCTCCAAGCTGCTGGAAGGGTTACGCAACCCAGAAGTAAAGGGACTGGACTGTCGTTCCTTCAGGAACAATAATTAGCAGGTAAGGACCAATTATTTCTTCTACCTCCTATGAATGGTCCAAAAAGGAACAGTCCTTTTATGCCTCTCACAGGCTCCGAGACCCACCGGTGATCTCTTCATTGCTGGTAAATCCTCAAATTATATCCAATAGGTGTCTTCTAAGATGCAGCTGGTTGGGGGTGGCTCTGCTTGTTTCTTGCAGAGTGGACCTATATAATGTCAGCCAATGGATCTCGGAAGTATTTAGTCTGGGATACATGCTGGAATTTTCAGAGATCATAAGGGACACCTTCATGGTCTCCCTGTGACTCCCTACAGAAGCTGGTGGCAGTTGAAGATATGCTACAGCATCTCCAGCAGCTGCAGGCTATTGTAACTGACTGCTGCAGAGCAAAGGGCAGGCTCGTTATTTCATCTGTTTTGTAGTGCCTAAGAAGGGGGAAGATCCTTGTGGCCTATTCTAGACATGAAAGCTGTGACTACATCTCTCCGGATCCCTCATTTTCTCATGGAAACCATCAGATTGGCCTTTGCATCTGTGTGGCCACCTCCCTGGATCTGGCCGAAGCTTACTTCCATATCCCCTTACGGAACAGCATCATTGTTTTTCTCCGCTTTGTGTTATGGGCTGTCATTTCCAATTTCAGGTGCTCCTCTTTGGTTTTGCCAGTGATTCCATGCAGCTTTTTGAAAGTGATGGAGGTAGTGGCATTGTCCCTGGATGACTGGCTGATCAGGTCAGACTCTCTGCAGAAATAGGATACAGCACAGGTGATTCACTGACTGGAATGGTTAGGAGTGGTGACCAGTTATCCCAAGAGCAGCCTCTCCCCTTCACAGGATTTGGAGTACCTCA
The DNA here is from genome assembly GCA_033557465.1 of Ichthyophis bannanicus. Lineage (NCBI taxonomy): Eukaryota > Metazoa > Chordata > Amphibia > Gymnophiona > Ichthyophiidae > Ichthyophis > Ichthyophis bannanicus. Next base: position 653,569,531 of record CM066036.1, on the reverse strand, counting down.
GAGTCTGTTTTGACATGCTCAAGGGCTGGATTTTCCTCGCATCAAAAAATACAGAAACTCCATTTCCAACTGGGGCAGTTTTGTGTGAGTCCAGCTCCTTGGGCTTGGGATTGGGATTATCTGCAATTTCTTGTTTCCATGTCATCAACACTGGAACTGGCCCCTTGTGCCGGAGCTCACATAAGTCTTCCACAGAAGCATCTATTGTCTCTCTTTCCCAGCAATTCAACCAGAATCTACCCCTCCCTAGGGCTGTTAAGGAGAAATGGGAGAGAGAGCTTTAGGTGAACCATCAGATTTGTTGCATGCCACTGTAATTCCCAGACTGGATGATAGTAGTTACTAGCTTGAAAGGCTGGGGAGTGCATTGTCAAGACCAGATGGTTCAGGGTCTGTGATCCCCTCAGGAAGCTGAGTGACCTTTCCACCTGGCTGTGGAGAGCAGAACGGTCCACATGTTCTCAGACAATGCAACGGCAGCAATTTACGTCAACAAGCAAGGCGGGACTCAGAGTGCTGGGGTAGTGTTCAAGGTCACTGGTCTTTGCCAATAGGCAGAGGAAAACTCACTCGCTGAATCAGCAGCCCATATAGCAAGAACCAGCATTGTGTAGGCCGACTTCCTAAGCTGGCAAACAGTGCATCCCAGAAAGTGAGAGTTGAGTCCCCACATCTTCAGCCTGGTAGTGCGAAGGTGGGGCTCCCTGGTGTGCAATCTGATGGCCATGAGGGAGAATGTCAAGGCAAAAATATTTTTCAGTCGCAGGAAGGATGTGTGAGCAGCAGGTTTGGATGCCCTTCTTCAGGCATGTTCCCAGGCGAGGCTGCTGTATGTCTTCCCCTATCATAGCCCTTGGTGAGCCCCCTCCTTTGCAGGGTTCGGTTCCATCTGAGCTTGGTGATTCTGGTGACCCCAGATTGGCTGCCCAGACCATGTTATGCAGATCTAGTGTGCCTGCTAGTGGAGCCCCCCACTCTTGCTGCCTCAGGAATGGGCCCTTATTTGTTAAGGTTCCCTAGTAATGGAGAATCCTACTCCCTTCTTGCTTATGGCTTGGCCCCTGAGAGATATAAGCTGTCCAGATGAGGCTACTCTAGGGCCATGCTCGGGGCCCATAGGGATTCAACCTTAGCCTGTATTGGAGACTGAAGAGTTTTCAAGAGGTGGTGTTACTCTTGAGAACTCTGGTGGCTAGAAGAGCGAACATGGAAGCATTGTGTGTGTGGTTTTTTTTTTAAGTGGGGCTGGATCAGGGGCTCACCCTAATCTCACTTGAGGTTCAGGCAACAGCCTTGGCATGCTTCAGGGGATGTATCCAGGGCATGTCTTTGGCAGTGCATCCTGATGTTTCTCACTTTCTCAAAGGAATGAAGCAACTTTACCCTCTGGTTCAGTCGTTAGTCCCCAGTGGAGCTTGTCTCTGGTGTTGACAGGGCTCCCTCCTTTAATCCCTTTCAGAGGTTCTTGTTTAAAGATCTGACCCTTAAAGTGATATTCCTAGTGGCTATTGTATTCACAAAGACTTGTGTCAGAGCTTCATGCCTTTTCTTGTTGGGAGCCCTTATTGATTGATATTGATCATCATGGAGGGAGCAGTGACCTAGAGGTTGGGGCAAGGTACTACAGGCCGGAAGGTCGGTGGTTCAAATCCCACTAGAGGACAGCAACCTTGGGCCGGAAGGACTGGGGTTTCTAGTTCCACAGGTGCTCCTTGTGGTCTTGGGCAAGCCACTTAACCCTCCATTGCCCATGTTCCCTGTATTAGTGTATGTGTCTCATATCCCCTCGTGTTAAATTGTATTTATTTATTTTTTTAAATCTATTTTATTTATTTAATAGTTTCTTCTATGCCGCCCCTTCCAGAGATCAAGGGCGGTTTACATTAAACAGTTAACAAATTTTGTATACTTCTGTATACTTTACATGGAACATGGTATTAACTATATGGAACATGGTTTTAACTATATACAGATAATAATACATAAAAGCATAACAGAACTAAATTACAAAAGGTTATTTACAAGAGCAGTAAAAACAACAGATTGGGTAAGACTTTTGCGTGTTGGGTAAAGTGTGTAAGTAGTGTAGTGTAAGGTTTTCTTGTGTTAGTCGTTTGTCCTATCGGGTGCTGTGGATGTGTTTTTGTGATTGTTGGGGAGAGGTTCTCTGTTGGTAGGGGATTTCAAAATGGTTTGTGAAAAGGTAGGTTTTAAGTTCTTTTTTGAATTGATAAAGGTCTTTTATCATGCGAATGGTTAGTGGTAGATCGTTCCAGAGAATGGGGGCAGCGAAGGAGAAGGCCCTATCACTTGTAGTTACTTTAGTTTTTCTGATGGTTGTTTTTATGTTGAGGGAATGGATTGCGTTTTGTCTGCGCATTCTAGTTTCTGTTGGGGGGTGTATTAGGGTAGACAAATGTGAGGGAGAGATTTTATTAAGGAGTTTGAAGGTAGTTAGGAGGATTTTGTATTTTATTCGGCTACTTATAGGGAGCCAATGCAAGTCTAACAGTATTGGGGTGACATGGTCTGTTATTTTAGCTTTTGTGATCATCTTGGCGCATATGTTTTGGGCTCTTTGTAGTAGGTAGATGCTCTTTAGCGGTAAACCAATTAGGAGACTATTACAATAGTCAAAGTGGGGGGTGATGAGGGTATTGACTACTGATCTAAAATCATGTGTGTCAAGTAGGGGTCTTAGGTGCTGTATTGTCTTGAGTTTATAGAATATCGTTTTTATTGTCTGTTTTATGTGGGGAAGCATGGTGAGGGAGTGGTCTAATATTAGTCCCAGGTACTTTACCTCCTTTTTAACAGGTATAGGTGTGTTGTTGATTGAGATTAAATGTGTTAAATGTATCCCCCAACCGCTTTGACCCGGTGAAAAGCGGGATATAAATGCAGCTAAATAAATAAATAAATAACGGTGGATGTGGTTTCCTTTCAAATGGTGCCTTCCTTTCCCACCGAAAGTGCTGCACTCAGAGTTAATCTTGGAGGAGGATTGTAGGACATACCCTTCTCTGTATCTGCTGGATGTGAGGAGAGAGCTCTGATACTTGGAGGTTGTGAACTCCTTTCATCAGTTTAACTATATATCTTTGTCCTATTTAGTGGCCCATGGAAGGCTCAGGCAGCTGCCAAGTCCTCTATTTCTTGATGGCTTAAGGAGGCTGTCACTTCAGTGTGTCTCTTGGCTGGAAAGCCAGTTCTGATAGGAGTGTGAGCTCCACTCTACTAGGGCACAGGCCGCCTCTTGGATGGAGTCTGCCTTGGTATTTCAGAGGACACTGTAAGACTGCTTCCTGGTCTTCCCTGAGTACTTTTGTGAAGTGCTTCAGGTTGCATATGGGAGTTGAAGCTGTGATAGTACGTTTTCGCAGGGCAGTTCTGTCTAGAGCGCGGTCTTCTCGCACCCTGGTTCCTGACTGCTTAGGTATATCTTATTTGTTAGGACTGGTCTAACAGTATGATAAGGAAGGACAATTTAATAAATACCTGATGATTTCCTTTCATTAAATACTACTAGACCAGTCCAGGACTCGCCCTGGAATACTGCCTGTACGGTTTGGGAAGCTCTGCTGTTTTTCTATCAATTGGCTGACAGACATTAGGCCTGACACATATTTCTCCATAAGAGAGCTAAATACTTGTTCCAAATAAAGGTCTCTCGCGAGTTCTACATTAGAAGTTGGTTGTTAACCTAAATGTTGCTGAGTGTTTTTCAACTGTGTTTAAGATTTTTTGGGGGGGTTGTTTTTGTGCTCAGAGCTTGGGAAGAACCAAAAACTGTTTTCTCGGTCTGCTGCATCAGTATATATCCTTAGGTGATATTATTGAAGGTTGCTAGAGTCTGCTTCCATCTTCCTGCAAGGGGGCATGACCCATTCTTCTGGACTGTTGTAGGTGTACTTGAGGAAAGGAAATTATCAGGTATGATTAAAATGTCTTCTTTAGCAGCCATAGCACACTGGGTGGAAATTTTTTTTTTTTAAAATGCTTTATTTTCGTTTTATAACAACAAAGGAAAAGGAAGACATACAGCTAAAAGACAGATACATAAAGTGTAATACATACACCAAAGTAAACCCCTGCCACCCCCCTCCCCCCTGCTTCTTCTCTAGAAAACTAAATCCTTCCCGAAACGGGCGTGTACTTACATTATTGTGTTACAAAACCTAACGGTGATCTGAACCATGATGAGTGCACATTATACAGGCATGTTGGAGCAATGAGCAGATTGTACATAATCATTGAGCATCTGCCATTTAGACAAGCAAGAGTGAGGTTGGGCATGAGGAATAGCTCTCCGAGGTATCTGCTCATATTTACTATATAAGCAGACGAGGTTCCACCATTCATTGACAGTCAGTCGAGAGCTATCCTTCCAATTCCTCGTGATTAAGCAGATGGCTATACCCAGCATGAAATCAAGGAGAAAGCGACCCGTCTTAGGAAGAGAGGGGACCCCCGCCACAGAGCGGAGTCCCACAATCTTCCAAGAGAGAGGCTCGTGAAGGTGTAAGATACATTGAATACGACCCCAGACCCGCCCCCAATAAGCCTGTAGATGAGGACATTCATAAATAACATGAGCGAAGGTTCCCACAGCAGTATGGCAAGACCAACACTGGTCCCTAGCATTTGTGTTCCATTTAGCTATTTTTTCTGGGGTGTAAAAGCATCTGTGTGCAAAAAAGAAGAGAGTTTGGGTAACAGAGGCAGACCGGGAAACCCGCACTACTTTGCTCCAGAAAACGCTCCATTGCACAGGGGTTAAAGTGATTTGCAGTTCGCGCTCCCAGGCTTGTTGGGCTCTAAAAGTGGCCGTGTCTGTGCCCTGACATAAGATTTTATAAAAGTTAGAGGCTACCCCATGTGTACTACTAATAGAGTGAACTATCTCTAATAGCCCGTCCTCAGTAGGGGCAGAGGGCGGCATGATTCGGGCACTTTTGAGGCAGTGTTGAAGCTGCATCAATTGAAAGTAGTGTTTCGCTGGTAACGCAAATTCCTTTTGTAAATCAGAAAAGGTTTTCCAACGAGCTGCTGAGAAAAGCTGTTGGGGTGTCCAGATCCCCCTTGAGTACCAGGGTTTCCAGGCTATCGTTCTATTTAGGACTTGAATTCTGGGGTTATTCCATAGCGGGAGTCCGTTCTGAGGACATACGTTCGGGCCCAATGATAGAATGAGAGTGTTAAAGGCCGCGAGAGTATCGACAATCATTGGTGGATGGCGGGTGTCTACTTGATAGGACATACCGGGGAGATGGGTCAACGGAATTGGGCTACTAAGCTCCTCTTCTATGTCAAGCCAAACAGGTCTGCTGTCTGTTGAGGCATCTAGCCATCGGGCACCTTGCTTAAGTAGGAAGGCTTGATGATATCTAAGAAAATCAGGAAATCTGGTACCCCCTCTTTCCTTTGCAGACTGTAGTTTTTGTTTAGCTATCCTTGGTGGCTTGCCCTGCCAGAGATAACGGACGAGAAGGCCCTCAATATCTTTATAAGTATGTAGCGGGAGTAAACATGGCAGCATTTCTAAAATGTAGTTCACTTTGGGGACTATCATCATTTTCACGGTTTCTAAGCGGCCCCACCATGTAAGAGATAAGGGAGACCAACGATTCGTGAGCTCACGGACTTTGGAGACTACCTCTTTGGCATTAAAACTAATAGTGTCTTCTAAAGGAGAACAATAATGGACCCCGAGATACTTCACCATGCGGGATTGCCAAAGGAAGGGAAAGGCCTGCATGTCAGCCTCATGTACCCAGCGGTTCAGTGGGAATGCTACAGATTTGGTCCAGTTAATTTTATAGCCCGATAATTGTGAGTATCCGTCAATCAGATCCAAGACAGCTGGAACCGAATCGAGGGATACGAAAAGCATAAGGTTATCTGCATATGCAGAGAGTTTGATCTCCCTATGACTGAAGGGGACACCTCGAATACGTGCGGACTGTCTAATAAGGAGGGCTAGGGGTTCAAGAGCTAGATCAAAGAGCATTGGTGATAGGGGGCAACCTTGACGCGTGCCTCTTTGGAGATTAAATGGCTGAGACTTGATGGCATTGACACAAATACTGGCGACGGGTTGAGTATACATGACTTGGAGATATCGGAGGAAGCCCTCCCCAAAGCCATACCATCGGAGAACTGCAAATAAGAAGGGCCATTCTAAGCGGTCAAAGGCTTTTTCGGCATCCAGGGAGAGACCCACCCATGGATGATCTAGATTGGCAGCACTGGATAGCACATGGCACAAGGTCCGAGCATTGTCAGCAGTTGATCTGCCGGGTATAAAACCGCATTGGTCGGGGTGAATTAGGGTGGCCATCCTGTCAGATAGCCGGGTGGCCAAGATCGTTGCGAAGATCTTATAATCGGCATTAAGTAGGGAGATGGGACGGTAGTTGGCGGTTAGTAGCGGGTCTCTGCCTTCTTTCTCAAATACTACCACATTAGCTGCAGAAAAGGATCCCAAAGAGGAGGTATCTACCACAAGGGCAGTAAAATAGAGTTTTAAATATGGAACTAAGTCTGCACTGAACGTTCTGTAGAATTCGGTCGGGAGACCATCGGGTCCTGCGGCACGGCCCGAGGCTGTTCGTTTTAGGGCAGATTGTATCTCTAAAGAAGAGAAGGGTTCATCCATCGCATCCCTATCATCTTCAGAGAGGGTCGGCCGCTGAATGCCAGAAAGCAATCGCTCAAATGTCTCTGACGAGAACTCACATTCAGATTGATATAGGCGGGTATAGAAATCCCGAAAGAGCTCTACAATGTCGGAGTCTGTGGTCACTATGCCCCCTCCCTGTGGAGCTCGAATGGCCGCTACGCGTTTGGCTTCTTTTTGACCTTTCAAGGCGTTGGCTAAAAGTCGACCGGCTCGGTTATTTTCACGGTAATATGTCCCTCGCTGAAGCTCAATGCTCTTAGAAGCTGCAGTTGAGAGGATTGAATTATATTGAAAACGGAGACGTTGTAATCGAATTAATACACATGGATCAGTATGGGAAGTTAGAACTCGTTCGCCTGCTTTTATTTGTTGGTCTAGGATGAGTAGCTGCTGTTTGCGTTGTTTTCGCAGGCGGATTTGATAGCTAGTGATCGTTGCTCGAATGGCCGCTTTGAAGCCCTCCCACCAAGCCCAATTCGCAGTATCCTGGGGCAGATTAAAATGGAAGTAATCCTGTATGGCAGCTCGAATTTCTAACTGGAACTCTGGCTGAGTTAGCAGGGCTCTATCAAAGAACCAGGCCCCCGAATTCCCTTGGGGTGCAGTAGTGTGTAATTGAAAGGAAATAGCAGCATGATCTGAAATATGTTGGGCGTGAATCTTTGCAGTGTCCACCTGAGGAACTAACAGTTTTGATATTAGAAAAAAGTCTATGCGAGACTGGGATTTATGAGGGGAAGAGAAAAAGGTGAAGTCAAGCTCATTGGGGTGTAGTAACCTCCATAGATCAACTAAAGCAAGATCTTTGATCAAGGAGGTAAGCGTGGTGTGACTCTTGGGGGGACCACTTGTCCTAGGCGGCTGTTTGTCAATCAGGGGATCAAGGACTAGATTGAAATCCCCCCCAAGTATCAATGAAGTATTAGCAGAGGCCTGCGCAACCTGAGCAATGGTAGCATAAAAGGCAGGGTCATCCACATTAGGAGCGTAAAGGCATATACATGTAACTTCAAGACTACCTATCTTGAGGTGAACTCTGGACCATCTACCTTCTGTATCTGAACTAGTCGCAATAATAGTAGCTTGCAAAGATTTCCTAACCAGTATGGCAACCCCACATTTCTTAGAAACGGCTGGGGAATAGGCGGCCACCATGTAAGGTTTAATATTGAGTTTAAGAGTTTCCTTCGAGTTTAAATGCGTTTCTTGGAGAAAAATCAGATCCGCAGCCTCCTGACTTAGGTAGCTTAGGATTTTCTTCCGTTTTATCGGATTATTGATTCCTTTTACGTTCAATGAGAAAATCTTACATGGTGCCATCAATCAGTAATAGACATTTTAAGTGAGGGCGCTTGAAAACATACAACATAATCAGAATCTGTGCAACAATGACATAATCACCGTGTATTCTGGCTAATACACCCCATATTGAAAAGTGTGTACCAAAGTATCTTAGAGAAGAAGCAAAACCCCCAAAGAATATGGCGACCATATGTCTGCGGGAGGAGGCCCTAGAGAGGAAATAGAAAGACATGAGAAGGAAAAGAAACACCAGAGTCCATAAGTAACACTGTCTCTGATACTCATCGAGGCTACTGTGGGTAGATGGAGTCGGGTCACAGATATCATCGAAAGTAAGGCAACTAAACGTCCTCGCCAGACTCTTTGCTGGGCTGCGGCAGATCCAATATGGCAGGCACAGCGGACATGAGAATACTTGCAGGAATGTTCTGGAAGTCAGCGCATCAAGTCGGCTTCTTTGGAATCCAAAAACTCCGCTAGTAGATCAGGGTCCTCAAATGTTCTTGTCTGATTGTGAAGCGTGACTCGAAGCTTGGCCGGGTACATCAGGCCATAACGTGCTTGTAGTTGTTGAAGCCTCGGCCTGAATTCCAGAAAGCGCTTTCGGCGGTCGACCGTGGGTTTAGCCAAGTCGGGATAGAAGGAGATCTTGTGGCTCTCAAACTCCATATGGCCCTTTGCCCGAGAGGCATTTAGAATTTGCTCGACGTGTTGATATCTCAAAAGTCGAAAAATGATAGGCCGCGGGGTCTTCCTGTTGAGCGTTATGCTTGTGGGTACACGATGAGCGCGATCGATCTCCAAATCTTTAGTAAAGGTGACTTGGAGCAGGGAAGGGAGGATTTTGCATAAAAACTCTTTCATGTCTCCCGATTCCGCTCCCTCCGGTATGCCCACAAGTCGTATGTTGTTGCGGCGCGCGCTCGATTATTGCCATCTTCCACTTCTTTCTGCAAGGCCCGCACCTGGCGTTCAACTTTGTCGAGTTTGGACAACCGGGCCGCATGGGAGTCCAATATGCTCTCCATTTTGTCCTGACGCGAAGAAAGCCCTTCTAGCTTGCTTTGCAGCACACCAAAATCTTCCCGCAGCGCTCGGAGTGCTTCACCGTTTGACTGCACGAGGTCCTTGACCCCTCTAATCTCTGCGAGGATTTCCTGCTGCATTTCGGGGCCCTCGCGCGAGGCCAGCCCCTTCTGCGGGGACGGAGGTTCAGTTTTGGAACGTTTGCCGTGAGAAGCCGCAGGAGATCCAAATTCCAGACGCGTAGGTTTGGTCCCCGCCATCTCACCAATGTGCCCCGGTAAGATCAGAGTAGAAGATCCAGGTATGTACGGTGTTAATTCAGGATTCTGAGTAGGCCTCTCGGGAGCCTCAGCGTTATGCGACCATCCCGCTGGACATCAGGCTCCGCCCCCCACTGGGTGGAAATTTTTAACATATTGAGTACAATGACTCCAAGATCCTTTTCTTGGATGGCAACTGCTAAATCAGAACAGACATTGCCTCCTATCCACTTCAGTTTCCTAATTTTCCTCTCATGAAGGACTTAGTACATTTCGGATTTTCTGAAGGCATTTGACAGAGTCAGCTGGTTCATTGTTATCCACTCATTTTATATTACAGCTCCTAAAAATCAAATAAATTTGTAAGGCATGGTTTGCCTTTGAACACATGTTGGGTCTTTACCATTAAGCCATATCTACTTACATGGTTAGTAATTTTGCTTTTAAGTGTAGCTTCAACCATTTTGCCTGTCATCAATGTCAGGCTCACCAGTCTCTAATTTCCTGCATCACCCTTGGAGTCCTTTCTAAAATTTGGCATTATATTAACCATCCTCCAATACTCTGGTATTTTGCCATTTTCAGTGATAGATTACAGATTACTAGATTGTCAGTAGCAGGTTAGAAATTTCATATTTGAACTTTCTCAGGAATATCCAGCCCTGATGATTTGTTGCTCTTGAGTTTGTTTGATTTCATCAAATCCCACTGATGATTCTTTATGACCTTGGCCAAGTCACTTTTAACTTTCAATTATGTCAGGTACCAACTTGGATTGTAAATCCTTTAGTCTTGAGCTACTGTTGGAAAGGCATGAGCTAAATACAAAAATAAATAAATACATCTTCTAGATTTACAATGGTGCTTTAGTTGCTCTGAATCATCACCATCAAAAAAGTTGGTTGTGTGTGCAGGCATGATGACCCAAGCTCTTCTCCGGTGGATTCAGGCCCTTGCCCTGGAGGATAGTACTCCCCTCTTTGAGTCAGCCACAGCCTTTCTGTTGTGCGCTATGTATGATCTTGTCTACTTGGCAGCTAAGGACATTGACCTTTCGATAGTGGTGTGGCATTGAATATGGCTTCACTACTGGGCAGTGTATACATCCTCTAAGGCCTGACTGACCCAGCTAGCTTTTTAAGGGGAAGCTTCTGTTTTAGGCTGACTTGGAGAAGTTGGTTAAGGACTTGGGTGAGTCCAAGCCTCATTGCCTCCCAGAAGATGGGCCTGGGAAACATACGGTGATGTCCTCTTCCTCTATGTGCACCCACTTTCCTCTCTCATGCTACTTGGACTCACAGAGGTCCTGGGACTCCCAAAGGTACTGACTTGGAAAGCCCTCCTTCTCTTCCTCTTCTGGATTTTGGTCCTGCACTCACTCCTGTCGTGGGTCTCAAGGGCCCTAGGATTCTGCCTCCTCCAGGGGTGCACCTCCCATTCAGCACAATAAGAACATAAGATATGCCATACTGGGTCAGACCAAGGTCCATCAAGCCCAGTATCCTGTTTCCAGCAGTGGCCAATCTAGATTATAAGTACCTAGCAGTCTCCCCAAAAGACACAGGTTCCTCAATGCTTGTATTGGGTCAAGCAGTGATATCCTGGGTCCCTTTTAATAATGGTTTATGGACCTTTCCTCCAGGAACTTGTCCAAACCTTTTTTAAACCCAACTACACTAACAGCTTTTACTACATTCTCCGGTAACAAATTCCAGAGTTTGATTGCACGTTGAGTGAAAAAATATTTTCTCTTATTAGTCTTAAATAGTTCCTTATCGGTCCTATAGTTCAGTCCTCCACCACTGGGTAGTGCACCTCCTCCTGCAACATGGAGACTGGACATTTCAAACTTGTGACATCACCGGGTATATCCTGCTGGTCTTCTCCCATGATCCCCCAGTGTGTCCAGTCTCCATGCAGCATGAGGACGTAGTGAGCCTAGGTGCTGGGCTCACTTGAGAAGCAGTTTAGGAGCAGTTAGTCAGGATTTGATTTACCTTGCATTTCTTTTGCCCTTCTTTAGGTGTAATCCTGTAAATTGAAGTCATTTTCATTTTCATTTAATTTCATTTACTTTTACTTTATTTATTTTCACCTAGTCTGCCTTAGTGTAAAGGGGGGTTCTGTCCCTTTTCAAAGTTCACGCTGCCAGCTAGCTTCTCTGCTTGGGATTCTTCGGTCTCTGTGCCCGGTGATGATCTCTCCCCCAGGACTGTACGGGGGAGAGCTCTGTGGAACACCTGCATTTTGGCAGTGTCCATGCGGCAGATTCCCATCGCGGCGGGAGCCTCAGGCCGTTTGAGGTTCTTTAGCCGGTGGGCCGGGGCTCGCAGCGTCTGCTACTTCTGGTGGCGCGAGGCAGCAGCGTGTCTGGACAGCTCTTCACCCCGCAGCTACAGCGGGGTAACTGCTGCATCCCGACGCCACAAGGGAGTCTCTCGAGTCCGCATGGAGGGGCTCTGAGCTCTTGCCGCCTCTGTGGTGTTTGGCGCCAAACGGGCCTGCTTCGGATTGGCGCCATTTTCTCGGCAGGGCTGAGGCCTCGTGGCGGAGAGCGGAGCAGCCCTGCGTTTGAGCAGACGACGCTGTTCCACGCGGCTACACCCAGATAAGGACTTCCTTTTGCTGTTACTTTTAATTTTAATTCTAATTTTAATTTCCTTTTAATTTTAATTTCCTTTTAATTTCATGATAGTTTATAGTTCTTTGAATGCAATGTGATTGGTTTGGGTTTTACTTCTTGGGGGGTGCCTTTACCTTTGTCTGCTTTCTGGCAGTTAGCGACGTCTGTCAGCAGCAGGTTTCCGTGCTAGGATTTGGTCATTCAGGGTCATCGGCGGCACAACCACCTACAAATTGAGCCCTTTCTGAAATTGTCATTTACATAAGGATGCTATTTCCATGTTTATACGCTTGGAAATTGTGCAGACAGCCTCTAAATGTCGTTATGCCATCTGCAAATTTGATCGCCATGCTTGCTGATCTCTTTTCCAGATCATTTCAGTGCAGTAGATGTTACCAGATGCCAGTTCCAGTGCAGATCCCGAGACATTCCACTATTTACGGGTCTCCTGTGAGAAAACTGGCCATTTAGTCCTATTGTGTTCCTGTTTTTGATCCATTTCCCATTCTATAATAGCACATCATCTCCTTCCTCAGAAGTTCATAAGGGGCTTTGTCAAGTACCTTCTAAAACATCCAGATACATATCATTTGGCTTACTCACATGTTTATTAACCCTTTGAAAAGACAGCTTGGTGCTGCTTTTCAGAACAAGTTCTATCATTTAACTGGCACTGAACTCAGATTCATTGGTCTGTAGTTTCCAAGATCGCCTTTGAAGCTCTTTAAAAAAAACAACAAAAAACCCAATTAGTGTTACATTAGTAACTCTTCAATCTTTAGAGATCATTAATACTAATGTTATGATTGAGCCTGGCTGATATTATGAATGATCACTATTAGACAAAAATTAGCTAGGTTAAGACACTTTGATTTGGTTTTCTGCACTATGTTATCAGAGCGCAGCTTGCCCATTTGGCGGGAACACTGCCCATCTGGGCCATCTGGGGAAAGGCCCCTGCTGGGGATCGTGAGAAGTGTTGCTGGATGGCACAGTCCGGGGCTTAGTGTTCCAGGGTCCTGGAAGGGTTGATAGCCGCAGTCAGGCCTCCCTGTCTTTGCTATGACGGTCACCTAGGTTCAAACGTCCTGTGTTTTGGGTGACAGGAGTGGGACACCTGGACATGTGGTGCTCGATGTTGGATAGGCTCATACTTCTTAGGTGCACTCTCCTTGAGTGCGTCTGCATGTCCGTGTTCCGTCTGTGATCTCATGCTCAGGTGATTGTTGCAGCAATGACAGAGATCGCTTGGGATATCGTGAGCGGGGTTGTCATGGTGTTGCATGGGGTTGCCAATGCAAGACGGGGCCATCCTGAGGAGTTTGGGCCTCAGTCATCAGCTTTCCCTTCGGTGGCCCGGCTGTCCAGGAGGCACCCCTACAGATCTGCCGGTCCATTTCTTCTCTGCCTCTTCTCAATGTGGGAAGGGGGGCTGGCAGATCTGGAAATTCACGTCCACTGCACGTTCTACTGTTTTACCTCTGTCTTGGGGTTCTGAGGTCATATATTCCCAATCATTTGTTTGGTGGGGTGCTGCTGTCTGTTGTGCAAGACAAGGTGGTCAACAGTCGGAGGCTGTCGTCTATTCCCCTTACCCCTGAAGGTGCTCACAATTTACGTTTTTTGTACCTGCAGAGGTGTATGTTGTTAAAGGCTAGCAGGCGCACCTGTGGGACCAGAATCCTCGGTTCTTCCGACCTTCCGTTGAGGTGCACGTGTGGGGTTTACTCCCTTGGTCAGCTAGCAACTTGCTTCACCCATTGGGCCTTCCCTTTCCTCAAGGCATCGTTGTGTCCCACTTCTTCGTGGGGGCTCGCCGCAGGGCCTGGAGTTATGCTTAGCCGGTTCCAGCCAGGGCTGAGTCCTTGGGGGGAGGCTCCGATCCTAACGATACAGGGAGTGCTGGGATCCGTTCAACCAGGTTCCTTCGGGCCCAGCGTATGTCGTCTTTTGCTGGCCGGTTTAGGTCTTCGGGTCGTGGCGGTGCTCCGAGTAGACCAGTAGGCTGCACAGTGCTTGTCTTGGAGCAAGCGCGGGATATCTGTAGGTTCATATTCAAAGCCGTCCGGTTACATGTCCCTCCATTGTGGAATGCTGTACTAGTAGGCATACTTCATATGCTGGGCTTACAAGTTGGCTTCCGCGCTGCTCGGCATCAGCCAAGGTGACTGCCGGTTTAGGCTGTGGAGTCAGCCTGGAGGAGGGGCCTTGCGTTCTCTGGACAATGCTCTGTTCGGTTGTGTGCCTTGTGGCCCTTATGGAGTTGTAAAAAGGAAAAAAAAAAAAAAAAAAAAAAAAAGAAAAATAAAACAGGAAAGCCTTCCTAATTGTCCCCACTTCTTTTTTATAAGGTTCTGTCCCTTTCTTCCGGGAGCTTGGCCGCAGCGTGGTTAGACTCAGCTACATTTTGGGGATCCTTTATGTACAAGGCGTTTTAGTGTACGCAGCACGCCCAGTGTTCCATCGTCTGACTGGAACGGTACGCGGTACGTCAGCCGTGGCAGGCATTCACGGACACGGTAGCGGATCGAGCGCTGTAGGTGCTGTCTGAGATCTCCGGGATGGTGGCCTATTTCGATCGGCAGGGTGGAGTCGGTCGGGTGGTCAGGGTGGCCCGAGCGAAGGGACAGCGTGCGCGGTTGAAGCCTTGGCGGCCTGCATTTCGGTGGGGACACACTGGTGGCGAATGTCCTTAGCGGGGTCCGAGTGTTTGCCGGAGGAGTGAGATTGCATCAGGCGGTGTGCGCGCTGCGTGTGCTCAGATGCGGTCAGCCCATATTGGACCTCATGGCGACCTGTCAGTCTGCGGCGACGGGTCGATGTTTAGCAGAGGACATATGAGGCTACTGGATAGCGTCGACGCATTGGTACGGGGTCGTGGCCCGGTCCATTCTATGCCTTTCAAAGGTCATAGTGAAAATGGCCGACTGGGTCTGGTTGCTAAGATATGTGCTCTTCATTAGTCAGTGGGGACCATTACCAGTGTATTCTGCAACATTTGCGTGAGCTTGCATAATCTTTACTTGCAACCAATCGAAATAACTGTCCAAAACCAGTTGATGCAGTCACTACTTGAATTTGCCTCGCTTGACAGAAAAAAAAAAAAAAAAAAGACATATTTATTTTATACCGATAGGTCACTCACAGCATATTTGGCGATTCCTCGTCCTGGTGTTAATCATGCAGATAATTTCTGCTCTAGTTGTGGTGATGTGACTTTTACATCACAAAAATGGCATATGACTGTGGTGGTTCAGAAAGCCTACAATTTATATTTTGGCTGCAGAATAAAAGATCAGGATAAAAGCTAGGCGCCACACATATGCTGCAATACATGTGTAGCAGATCTCAGGCTGTGGATGGATGGGAAAAGACCATCAAAGTCTTTTGCGGTTCCAATGATCTGGAGAGGGCCCATGGATCACGTCGGCGATTGCTACTTCTGCATGGTTCCTCCAATTCCAGAGGTCATGTAAGCGGTTGGCCTACTGGCATTGTGTCGTGGGCATGGCTACCAGATTCTCCTTTCTTTTTTGTCACACCATGTAAGACTCCACATCTTCTGAAACAACGCTGGACTCTGGGGCACTTGACACCCTCTTATATGCCCTTGGTGGATCACGCTTGGTTTATTGCAACTCATTGCTTAGCTGCATTCCACATTCTCAATTAAAAAGACTCCAACTGGTCCAGGACATAGCTGTAGAGCTACTTTGTGTTGCAAAGAATAAAGCCCTTAAGAGGTGTGATAAATAGGGTGTTTGACGCTGGTGGTTTTTCCATTTCCCTCATTTTGCTTCCCACCTCTGTCTGGATGGACCTCGGTTCCGTTCTCCCTCGTGGAATCCAGCTGTACCTGTTTAGTTGTCGGTTTGGGACTTACGCAAGAACACTTTGCTTGTAACCTGCGTTCCTTGGACCTTAGGTGAGGTTCTGTCGCTTTCTGGGAGGTCTCTTCGCTGCCTGTCCCTCCGTGGAGGCGGGTTCTGCGGGAGAGCAGCGGTTGCTAACACTTGACACCCTGGTGGGGTCGAGAGCCAAGGGGAAGCTCAAGCGGATTTTTCAGGCGGAGCTCCGGTAGCCTTCTCAGTAGATCTGTTTCTAGGGCGTTCAGTGTGTTTGCGATGGCGAGTTTGTCTTTCTGAAGCACTAGCGCTGCTTGGGGCAGAGTTCTGTGCTGTTTTCACCAGTGAAGAGGATCCAAGTGGGCTCTCGGTCGTGTCTTCCTGGTTGGCTTACCGCCTGTTGACGTGAGGAGCGGGCTGGGGTCGGTGCCTGCTCTGTTCGTTTAGGGGCCGAGCCGACTGGATAGGTCCCTCCCAATGATTACTGCTCTGGTACATCCCAGTGGTGGAGGACTGAACTGTAGGACCGATAAGGAAATGGAAATTACACTTACCTGGTAATTGATGTTCCTTGAGGGAGTACAGTTCAGTCCTCATTCCCGCCCGGGGATGGATGTTTCAGACGCGAGGCGTCAGTTCCGAGAATGCTTTCGGATCCTAGAGTCGGCAACGGGCTCTGATTGGCAGGTAATCGCGAGAGCAACCTTTTCTGCCTATACTCTTCCTTAGTTCTCCTTCCTTCTAGCTCTCTGTCTTCCACTGTTTGGTGCGCAGGGGGACAGGGGCACGGAGGAGGGTGTTTTCGGCCTTTCTTTTTGGGGCCCTGTGATTTTAAAGTTGAAGTTTTGAGCATAGCTTTGTATTTAGTACTTTAACTGGTTGTTTGTTTGCTCCTTTGAGTCTGCTTTGACAGTAGGTCACTGGGGGATCATGGGAGATGACCAGCAGGATATACCCGGTGATGTCACAAGTTTGACTTGTCCAGTCTCCATGTTGCAGGAGGAGGTGCACTACCCAGTGGTGGAGGACTGAACTGTACTCCCTCAAGGAACATCAATTACCAGGTAAGTGTAATTTCCATTTTACCCTGTAGCTTCATTGCATGTCCCCTAGTCTTTCTATATTGTGATGACGTAAAGAATCAATCTACGTTTACCCATTCCACTCCGTTCATTAATTGATAGACCTCTGTGTGTTTCTTCGCTGAAATGTGAGTGTGTGCTCTTGGATGGGGAAAACTAACGTTGCCAAGATGGGACAATACCTCAAGGAGTCATTAGCTGGATGGGAACAGATGGAGGATGTAGAAAAGCAATGGGCAAACTGAAAAGGAATATTTAAAGAACAAACCTTTTTGTTAGAAAGGTAAATAAATGTAAAAGGAAAAGGAGGCCACTATGGTTCTCAAAAGAAGTAGCTGAAAAGGTGAAGAAAAAGAGGGAGGCCTTCATGAAATACAAGAGATCACAGAAAGAGGAAGACAAGCATTTGTATTTGGAAAAACTTAAGAGAAGCTAGCAAAGTACTTAGGAAAGCAAATATACAAAAAGAAGAAGAAATAGCCAATGCAATAAAATGGGGGGATAAGACATTTTTCAAGTATGTTAGTGAGAGGAGGAAGGGCAAAAGGGCTATTGTCAGACTCAAGGGTATAGGGGATGAATATGTAGACGCCAACAGATTGATAGCCTATTCCAGGATGCCTCCAGTGGGGGGGGGGGGGGGGGCAGGCTGTGGCTGTTCTTCCAGGAGAGGGCCCAGATTATAGAGGATCACTGGGTGCTAGACACCGTTCAGCATGGCTATGTTCTGGAATGCAGAGAGCCTATTCCAAATGCCTTCATCGTCTCTCCAAAGTGATTTAGTGACCAAGAGAATCACTTTTCAGATCCCATAGGTTGCTCAGTCTGCGAGCAATGGTGCTGGTTCCTCCTGCTGAGTGGGCAGGGGCCGATACTCCATCTACTTTGTGGTGCCAAAGGGACTGTTCTCTTTGATCAATCTTTGACCTCAAATGAATCGTGCTCACCTGCGCATCCTATGCTTCTGCATGGAAACCCTACAGTCGGTGATCCAGGTGGTATGCCATGGAGTTCCTTGCTTCTCTGGAAGTAGCAGAAGATTATTATCTGAGAGAATCAACAGCATTTTCTCCATTTTGTCATGTTTGGCTCCCATTTTCAGTTTGACGCTCTCCACTGCCCCCAAGGACCGTTCTCAAAGGTCATGGTAGTGGCAGCCGCTGTGCTGAAGTACCGAGGGATCTACAGTATGTTCACCCATATCTGGACAATTAACTCATCTGTGCCAAGTGGCAGTGCGAAGCATCTTGGGTTTCATCCTGGGTGATACAGTTTCTGTAGAGTGTTGGCTGGGTGAACAGTTGAAGAAAGTCATTTCGAGCCTTCCAAATAGCTTGAATAACTGGGAGCATGTTGTTGGCCCAGCTTTCAGTCTCAGCAGATTCTCGGGGTTTGGGATTATCTACAGCTTCTCAGTTTGATGACAGCAGCAATAGGGATGGTGCTATGGGCACAAACCCATATGAGGGCGTTTCAGAGGCCCTTGCTGACTCTGTGGACTCCAAGCTCACAGGCATTCAAGGTTAGACTTCTAATCCAGCTGAAGGTGGAGTCCATACTGTGGTGGTGGCAGCAGACACAGCATCTCTGAGGAAGAGCAGGCTACTGGGAGTGGAGGAGTGGCCTAGTGTTGGGGCAAGGTACTTCAGGCCGGAAGGTCGGGGTTTCAAATCCCACTAGAGGACAGCAATCTTGGGCCGGAAGGACTGGGGTTTCTAGTCCCAAAGGTGCTCCTTGTGGTCTTGGGCAAGCCACTTAACCCTCCATAGCCCATGTTCCCTGTAAATAGTTATCTCCAAGTTATAATGCCCTGTTCAATGTAATTTCAGTTTGTTCAATGTAAACTGCACTGATGCAGAATAGCGCGGTATATAAGAGAATGTAAATAAATAAATAAATACTGGGATGATCATTTGTGATTTCTCCTTTGATGGATGCCAGCCTATTTGGTTGGGGAGCCCATTGTGAATATCAAACAGCTCTGGGCCATTGAGCCACTGGGAGGTGGCATAGCCCATCGCCTATCTCGAGACAAGCGCCATTCGTCTAGCCCTTTTGCACTTCTGGACCCTGGTCAAGGGCAGAGCGTTCCGGGTATACTTGGAAAATGCCAGGGTGGTGACGTATATTCAGTCGGCAGGGGGGCCAGAAGAGTGCTGGAGTTGTCATGGAGATGACTCTGCCTTCTGTTTTCCTGGGTGGAGGAGAAACCTCTTTGCTCTGTCTGTGTACACATCGCCAGAATAGACAACATGGAGGCAGACTTCCTCAGTTGTCACTCTGTCAATCCCGGGGAATGGAAACTAATTCAGGTGGCATTCCAGCAATTTCTGCACTGTTGAGGCCATCCCAACATGAACCTGATGGCGACTCTATCCAATGCTAAAGTGCGCAGGTTCTTCAGTCGTTGCGGAGAAGCAAGTTAAAGAGCATCAACACCCTAGTTCAGCCTTGGCCAAAGTACTGACTGCTATATGGGTTTTTTTGTTTTTGGTTTTTTTCCCCTCTATGGCCACTTGCGGGACGTAAACTTCGACACATTGGGTGGCATTTGGGCTGGATAGTCCTGGTGACATCATATTGGTCACTGAGGCTGTGGTTCGGGGACCTGCTATGGCTCCTGCACGATCCTCCTATGTGGCAGCTCTCAGCCCAGGAACTATTACGTTAAGGGCTGGTCCGTCTGAATGACCTAGCTCCTTCTGGCTTATGGCCTGGCTCTCGAGAGGCATCACTTAAAGCAGTGGTTCTCAACCCAGACCTCTGGGACCCCAGGCCAGTCAGGTTTTCAGGATATCCACAATGAATATGCATGTGAGAGATCTTCATGCACTGTTTCCATTGTATGCAGATCTGTCTCATGCATATTCATTGTGGATATTCTGAAAACCTGACTGGCCTGGGGGTTCCAGAGGACTGGATTGAGAACCACTGGCTTAACATGTAAAGACTATTCTGCTGTGATTTCCACACTCCTCAAGGCGAGGAGAGTTCCACCAGTTTGACCTACATGTGTATGTGGTGTCTTGTTTTCCGAGCATTGGTGCCATGGGCATCAGACTAGACTTGAGATGGCAGACTTACTTCCCTGCTTGTCTGTCTTCCAGATGGCATGGATAAGGGCCTTTCTCTTAGCTCCCTGAAATATGAGGTTGCAGCTTTATCCTGCTTCAGAGGACTGCTGTCTGGGCGGTCCATAGCCTCACACCCAGATGTTTCCCGTTTCCTTCAGAGGTTTCGACACCTGCATCCTCCCCTGTGTTCAGTTGTTTCCTGTTGGGATCTCTACCTGGTGCTCTGGCTTTGTCAGAGCCCTTTGAGCCCTTGAAGTGGGCTATGCTTAGAAATCTACTCTTAAGACTGTCTTCCTGGTCGCAATATACTTGGCCAGACCTGTTTTTGAGCTACAGGCACTATTATGCAGAGATCTTTGCTTATCCTCCTCAGAGGAGGCCGTCTGCATTTGGCCTGTTCCTTCCTTTTTGCCTGAGGTGGTATCTTTTTTTTTTTCCTTGTGAATCAAGTGGTTTGCCTACCATCCTTTTCCAAAGAGCAGTGCCATGGGAAGGACAAGGATCCACCTAGTGCAGTGGTTCTCAACCTAGTCCTCTGGGACCCCCAGGCCAGTTAGCTTTTCAGGATATCCACATTGACTATACATATGAGAGATCTTCATACACTGGAAACAGTGCATGCAGATCTATCTCATGCATATTCATTGTGGATATCCCAAACATCCAACTGGACTAGAGGTCCCAGAGGACTGGGTTCAGAATCACTGATCTGGTGGATGGTCCGGAGTGTGCTGCTTCTGTACTTGAAGGTTACTAATTCCTTTTGCAAGTCAAACCATCTTTTTGTGCTGTTTGCAGGTCCAAATAAGAGTGACGTGGTGGCTAAGTCTACTTTGGGGCACTAGATCAACGAGGCCATTGCCTCAGCAGATATGATGTGCAAATATCCTCGTGGGTGGAGCATAGCCTGATAGCTACCTCAGATATTTGTCAAACGGCAACATGAATGTCACTTTCTACCTATGTCGATCATTACTGCTTGGATGTCCATGGTCAAACATGGTCTTTGACTCGGAGGTCTTACAAGCTGCTGTGCCTTCTTCGCACCGTGGAGGTGTAACTTTGGTTCTCTGGGAATAAGCAGGAAGTCGGTCCTCACATATGAGTAACATCAGCACCGATGGCGTGAAATTATCTCCCCAGCTTTCAAAGAAAGCCTTTGGGAGATGCACCATGCATGCACGATCCCCTTCCTGCCCAAGGGTGCCATCTTGCCTCTCTCCCCTTTCTTCCGCAGAGCCCACCAGAAGTCCGTCTTGTTTCCCTAGGAAAGTGTCTCTCTTTTTGCCTTAAAATTCTATTTTTCGGTACATGTACTGGGTCCTCTTCCTGCCTCTGAGCCAACTTGCCTCTGTGTTGCTCCTTGGGTTTGTTTTCTTGTCTTTTTCTTGAGGTGTCCCTCGACGGCGCTTCACACCTTTTTTGGCTAGTAGACCACAGACCCTTGCATGGGTTGAAGAACCGTTTTTTCCCATGGCCTTCAGCGGCTTAAAAAAATGTTATTGGTGCTGTAAGATGATGTCCCTCACCGACCCACATGGCTGCTGCCTCCATTGCCTCGGGCCGGACCATGACAACTTGGACTGTGACTTTTGCAAGTCCATGTCCGCAAAAGCCATCGAGAGCTGTCAGTTGCAGCAGGAGAAGTTGTTCCATAGATCTGACTCTGGCTAGAGTCCCTTGCGACACCACACTCCAGGGATACCTCTGTGACCCACGATGCCCAGGCTGCCTCAGAGTCCTGCAGTTGCGGTTTCTCCAAAAGGAACTCCCTAGAGGTGGAACACAAGAAGATCTCGAAAACCTCAAAGATCACCTCAGGATGGGTTGGGAAAAGTGGGTAAATCCCACATCAAGCCCCACAGTCCCCAATGTAGTCAAAGGAGTCTGAGAGGGAGCAGCCTCACAAGCTGCCCCGGTAGGAGTCGTCAGCGTTGGCGACCGGCCTCGGACCCCTGAGGCCATCCTGGTTGTGGACCCCCTTCTCAACAGAACCAACGCAGGCCCAAAGTCATTGGTGCCTGGTTCGAAGGCTGTGGAGCCACCTGGCATGGAGACGAGGATGGTGGCCTTGGAGTGCAGTGTCACTGCCCTCCTGGTCCAGCAGCAGGTGTTTGTCTGGTGGTTCCGGTTCATCCGCTCTGACGACCGGACATTTGACCTCGAGGGCTTCCCTGGGGGTCGAGCCGATCCTCAAGCACCACCTGTCTCAAGAGAGTCTTCAGCATTAGAAGAGGTCCCAGTCCCATTCTTTGGGACACCGACCCTCCCTGGTGAGTGCATGTGACTTGGACCGTAGGTCCTCTGGGGGTCGCAGGCCTTTAGGCTCATGGCCTGACTATGGGAGCTGTGGAACCTTGGATTCTTCTTCTGACTTTGAGTCAGACTGGGAGACCAAGGATGAGGAATCCCCAGACACCTGGCAACACAGACGTGCTCTTGGACCTATCTCCACTGGTGCCCCGGTGCTGTTCCCCATCCGAAGATGTTGTCTTCGTCCACTTTATGCAGGATATGGCAAAGGTGCTCGCGTTCGAGGCTGAGGCAGATGAGGAACACTGCACGGAGGAACATGAGATTTTCTAGTATGAAACCCCTCTGAAAGAGGCCCTCATGGTGCCCATCTCTCTGATCCTCGAGCGCCGCCTCCTCCATATGTGGGAGACACTGGCATCGGTGCCCATTGTGAGAAGACTGCTCAACTCCATGTACAGAGTCCACCGAAGCCCAGGATTTCAAAAGACCCAACTCCCGCACAATTCTATGGTCATCATGTCAGCCATGCGTCAAACTCAAGAGCCAAAAGACTCACTCCTCGGTGCTCCCGGGTAGGGAGCTCCGGACCTTAGACTTCCTCGGCCAAAAATGCTACCAGGGCTCGATAATGATTTGCCGATTCCAATCCTACCAGTTGTACATCAGTATGTACCTCAAGGAACTGGCAAGGGGGCTTGATGGTTTCTCTGCAGGCTTCGATGGGGAACCCCTTCAGCGGCTCATAAGAACATAAGATATGCCATACTGGGTCAGACCAAGGTCCATCAAGCCCAGTATCCTGTTTCCAACTGTGGCCAATCTAGGTCATACGTACCACACAGGTTTCACAATGCTTGTATTGGGTCAAGCATTGATATCCCGGGTCCCTTTTTAATATTGGTTTATGGACCTTTCCTCCAGGAACTTGTCCAAACCTTTTTTAAACCCAACTACACTAACAGCCTTTACTACATCCTCCAGTAACAAATTCCAGAGTTTGATTACACGTTGAGTGAAAAAAATATTTTCTCTTATTAGTCTTAAATAGTTTACCCTGTAGCTTCATTGCATGTCCCCTAGTCTTTCTATATTCGGATAATGTAAACAATTGATCTATGTTTATCCGTTCCCCTCCGCTCATTAATTTATAGACTTCTGTCATATCTTCCCTCAGCCGTCTCTTTTCCAGGTTAAAGAGCCCTAACCTTTTTAGCCTCTCTTCATAGGAGTATCCTTCCATCCCCTTTACCATTTTGGTGGCTCTTCTCTGAACCATTTCTAATAACACTTTTAAGATACGGCGACCAGAATTGCACACAATATTCAAGGTGCGGTCGCACCATGGAACGATACAGAGACATTATAATATCCTTTGTTTTATTTTCCATTCCTTTCCTTATGATGCCTAGCATTCTATTTGTTCTCTTGGCTGCCGCTGCACACTGGGCAGAGGGTTTTAACATTTATCCGCAATGACGCCTAAATCTTTTTCCTGGATGGTGGTTCCTAATGTGGAACCTTGCATCATGTAACCATAGTTTGGGTTGTTCTTCCCTAGGTGCAAACTTTGCACTTGTCCACATTAAATTTCATCTGCCATTTTGATGCCCAGTCTTCCAGTTTATTAAGATCCTCTTGCAATTTTCCACAATCCTCATTGGTTTTAACAACTTTAAATAGTTTTGTGTCATCTGCAAATTTCATAATTTCACTCGTTATTCCCTTTTCCAGGTCATTTATGAATATGTCAAAAAGCAGCGGACCCAGCACAGATCCCTGGGGTACAACACTATTCACCTTTTCTCCATTGGGAAAATTGGCCATTTAGCCCTACCCTCTGCTTTCTATCTTTTAACCAGTTCCTGGTTCAAGTCACTGGCCTCTGCAGTTAAGGACTGCTTGAAGTTCCTGTCTCGAACAGCATACGATGGCTTTGAAGCCTCAGCCAGAGTGGTTGCTGTGGGCGTTGTGCCCCGACGCCAGATATCGCTGCATTTGTCTGACCTCGAGGAATGGGTCCAGGACAAACTCATCGATGTCCCTTGCACCGGAGAGAACCTCTTTGCGAAAACCCATGTCAGACAAGTCTGTTAAGATAGAGACTTGAGTTCTTGACCAGGACCAGACTCTCGAAGAAGACCTCAGTGCATCCCTGTAAGAAGGCCCCGGGCAAGAAGCCTTTTTTACCGAGAAAGAAGGGGATGTTTGGTAATGCCTCACAGTACTAGGTTTTCTGCTCCTAAGACCCTTAGGACCCAGGCACCGGCCCCGGCCCCGGCCCAGCCTGGAGGGAGTTTTTGACTCCTGGGGTATGGCCTCTTTTTCTCCATGAGGCCCTCGGGGCCAGATGTCCCCCTGTGGGCTGCTATTTGCCCACAGGTGGTCCTCCATCCCCACTGATTCCTGGGTGCTGCAAGTAGTCAAAGAGGGATACCTCCACCTGCAACAGACACCATCCATGTTCTTCCCGGGAGAACCCGTAAGGCCTCTGTTTCACCAGACCCTACTCCTCACCGAGCTTGCAGGCCTCCTTGCGGAAAAGGTGGCGCCAGTGCTCAAACATCTCTGGGGCAAAGGCTTCTACTCCAGATATTTTCTCATTCCCAAGCAAACAGGGAGCCTCTGGCCCATCCTGGACCTACGGGACTTGAACAGATTTCTGGTAAGGGAGTTCAAGATGCTGTCCCTGGGAACACTGCTGCCTTAACCTCCAGCAGGGAAATTGGCTATGCTCTTTAGACCTGATGGGTGCATATACACACATCCTGATCCATCCTCAGGTTTGTGGTGGGAGGAGGTCACTACCAGTACAGGGTGCTACCCTTTCGGGCTGATGTCCTCACCAAGGGTCTTCACCAAGTGCCTAGTGGTGGTTGCAGCCCTCTTTAGTCTCTAAGGGGCCTTTGTCTTTCCCTACCTGGATGACTGGCTTGTAAGGGGAGGCATAGCTGAAGAGGTGCACCATGCAACAGCGTACCATCCACATCCTGCAGTGCTTGGGATTCATCATCAGCTACTCCAAGTCCCACCTCTCTCCGGCTCGGTGCCTGAAGTTCATTGGGGCTCAACTAGACACCCTCCAGGCTAAGGCCTTCCTCCCTCCGGAGAGGACAGAATGCCTCAGGGCACTAGTCGCAGAGGTTCAGCACCACTGGTCTGTGCCCGCTCTCCTTCTCCTGCGCCTGCTGGGCCACATGACCTCCACGGTCCACATGACCCCATATGCCTGCCTGCATATAATGGTGCTTCCGCTCCCAGTGGACACAAGCCACGGGCAGGCTTTTTAGATGGGGTAAAGGTGACCTGCCAACTAACGGTCCCTCGATTGGTAGCAGATCCCCTGCTACGTTCAGGCCAGGATGCCCTTCCAGGCACCCACATTCCAGAGGGTCCTTAATATGGATGTCTCCCTGCAAGGATGGGGAGCTCACTGTGAGGATGTCTACACCCAAGGCATAAGGTCTCAGACGGAGTTTCAGTTGCAGATCAATCTCCTGGTGCTCCGGGTGGTATTTCTGGCAATCCGAGCCTTTGGCCACCGGTTGCAGCACCCAGTCGGTGCTGGTCAGACAGACAACCAAGTCACAATGTTCTATGTCATCAAACAAGTGGGCACGGGGTCGTACTCCCTCTGCCAGAAGGCAGTAGCCCTCTTCTCATATGCGACATGCAATGGGATGCTCCTGCAGGCGGTCTACCTCCCGCGCCTGGACAGTGCCTTGGCAGACAGGTTGAGCAGAGTCCTCCAGCCACACGAGTGGTGCCTGGACCCCAGAGTGGCCTTCCGGCTTTTCCAACTCTGTGGCGTCCCCCTAGTGGACCTGTTTGCCA
The DNA here is from genome assembly GCA_033557465.1 of Ichthyophis bannanicus. Classification (NCBI taxonomy): domain Eukaryota; kingdom Metazoa; phylum Chordata; class Amphibia; order Gymnophiona; family Ichthyophiidae; genus Ichthyophis; species Ichthyophis bannanicus. The sequence continues at coordinate 653,543,550 of CM066036.1, read as the reverse complement.
GCCCGAACAACACGCAGTTGCCCTGCTTCTGCTCCCACACCCATCCTGGGTTGTGCTGGATGAGTTCCTCATCCCATGGATGGAAGGCCTCCTTTACCTGTCCCGTCGACACCGCTGGCTCTCTCCTGAACCCCAATCTGGGGTCCCTGTTGCTCACAGCTTGGCTGCTGAAAGAGTAGCTCTAGCTCCCTTCAACTTCCCACGAGATGTGGAGGTGGTCCTTCTGGCCTCCCACAAGTCCTCCATGGGAAGGGCGTATGCCTTAAATGGTGGTGGTTTCCAGTGTGGTGCGCTGAAAGGCAAGCAGATCCGTTCTCCTGCTCGGTATACCTCAGTATACCTAATCCACCTGTCCCAGATGGGGCTAAAGTCCAACTTTAGTCAAAGTGCACCTGAACGCTATTGCGGCGCACCCGCCACTCCATTGAGGGCCAGCCCCTCTTGACTAAGCCTCTTATTTCTCGTTTTTGTGTGGGGCCTTATGTTATCCAAGCCCCCATCTGCCCGCCAACGGCAGAGTGGGATCTCATTGTGGTACTCTCATAGCTCACTAAGTTGCTGTTTGAGCTCCTGGCTACTTGCCACCTGCGGTACCTCTCCTGAAAGGTTGTCTGTCTTGAGACACTCACATCGGCTTGCAGAGTCAGCGAGCTCCAGGCTCTGATGGCAGAGCTGCCTTACACGAGGTTCTACATGAGCAGGGTGGTGCTCTGCACACACCCCAAGTTTTTTGCCAAAGGTGGTGTCCCCTTTCCACCTCAATAAGGAGGTAGTGCTCCATACTCTGGATTGCAAGAGGGCCTGTCTTTCTATTTGCAATGGACTCAGGGCCACTGCAAAGCGCCTTGGCTTTTTGTCTCCTGTGACCCCAGTCGACTGGGGCCTCCAGCAACCAAGCAAACTCTGTCCACTTGGGTGGTGGACTGCATTGCCCTTGCCTGTGAGCAGGCTGGGATCTCACTGGACCACCGGTTCACGGTGCACCACGTCATGGCCATGACTTCCTCTGTGGCAAATCTGCGTTCCGTACCTGTGATGGAAATCTGCCAGGCCGCCACCTGGTCTTTGGTCTATAACTTCATAGCTCATTTACTGCCTGGAGAGAGAGAGTTCTGACGGGACAGTGCCTTTGGCCAGGCTGTGTTCCGTAATCTCTTAGAGGTGTAGGCAACTCCTGTCCTCCGACCCTTCTATGTTCAGGCGACCGCTGATTCCACACTGGACATTTGGCTCTTGTGAGAATCTCTCAGTTGGGACTCAACTGCTGCAGTTCACGGCTCCCCTTCTCTGGCCAGTCGTGGCATTTTGTACAAGTTCTCGGTAGCCTGTAGTTGGGGAGTCCCATATGTGAGGAGTGACTTCCTGCTTGTTCCTGGAGAAAGGGGATAATGAGTGTTCTCCGGGGACAGCAGGAATCCATCCTCACAACCCTCCCTCATTCCTTTGGAGTTGCTTCTCTCCTGTATTTTATTTTTGCCGTCTTAGCTATGTCATTAGACTGAGCCAAGATGGCACCCTTGGGCTGGAAGGGGACCACGCATGCGTGGTGAATCTCCCAAAGGCTCACTTTGAAAATTGGGGAGATGCTTTCGTGTTGGATCTGTCGATGCCAACATCATCCATAGGTGAGAACAAATTCCTGTTGTCTGCGGAGAGCACCTGTTACAGGTGTTACTACACTTATGTCCCACCTGTCTGGACAAGTCTAGTAGGACGATGTGGAAGATGACATTTTACTTACCAGATAATGCCCTTTCCTTGAGTCCTGCTTGTCTGTCAGTCCAGGACCTGCCCCTATAACCTGTATTGGTCTGCTGTACTCTCAGTGGTTGGCCCTGTAGGCTTATAACCTTCTGACAAGCTTTCTGTTTTAAAGCTGTTCCAGTACATGAGTATGCTTGCTATTCTATTGCATGTTATTTTCACTAAGGTGATGTGAGGTCAGAGATTCTTTGCCATATGCTTGGGTATGAATACTGAATCATGTGACCTAGAGGCTCAGGCTTTTAATGGCATGTTCATGTCATAAGAAGCCTCTGGAATGTCTATCTCCACATCTAGTGGTTGGAGAACACAACCCACTTCTTTGGACTGGTCTAGCAGGATTCAAGGAAAGGACGTTATCTGGTAACTAAAATGTCAACTTATTGTTACTAAATTAGTTGGTCTTTTTAATAAACATTTGTAACATTTTGTTGCAATGTATGGCAGTAACTAAAGAGATAGACATAATAGGCATTTCAGAGACTTGGCGGAAGAACATCAACACATAGGACACCATGATATAAGGATACAACTTATATTGAAATGACTGAGTGGGTTAAATTGATGTAGGGGTAGAACAGGATAAAAGTTCTACATGAAACAAAATGCAATGCAGAAATTCTATCTATAAAAATTCCACATGTGATGGGGGCAGGCGTGTACTATTTATTTAGCAATTTATTTTTATTTAGCAATGCTTATATACTGCTTTTCACCAAGTCAAACTGGTGTGCATTCAGGTACAGTATATATTTCCCTTGTCCCTAGGGGCTCACAATCTGTTTTGTACCTGAGGCAATGGAGGGTTAAGTGGCTTGCCCAAGGCCACAAGGAGCACCTGTGGGACTAGAAACCCCAGGACCTCTGGCTCGAGGTCACTGTCTTCCAGCGGGATTTGTGCCCCCAGCCCAAGGCATCTTGCCCCAGCCACTAGGCCACTCCTCCCTCTACTGTAAACACATCCTTAACACGCATTAATGAAATTAACGTATGTTATGTGCCATTACACCCATAGAAATAAAAGGGTTGTGGACACTTAACATGCAGGAAACATGTCCCTTAGTGTGTGGGGAAAAAAATGGCAAAAAGACACATGGTGTTTGAAAATGGGCCAAAGTGGACCGGGTGTTCCCGAGAAATAAATCAAATAAAGAGCCTGATGGTTCTTGGAACACCATCTATAACCGCCAGAGTGACCTGACTGGGAGCACAAGTAACTTTCTTGTGTTTCCCTTGTGCTAAGAGGCTAAATATTGGAAGAGTGCAAAAGATACGCTGAAAGTGTAAGCCTAAGAAATCAACGCCTGAAACACTGGCCTTGGGTTAGTTCAAATAGATCTAGTTTGTAGCGTAATCAGATTATGCAGATGAATTTGGTTCTTGGCTCAAATGATTTCAAGTATATCCTGTTGGATAGTCATTGTGGAAATTCTGAAAGTCAGACGTTTTTTACCCCTGAAGACAGATATCATGGAACTCCGAAAAAAACTAAAAACCTATTTATTCTCCATGCACTACGGTAACATAGATAACCCCTGGATACACTCAGATAAAGGTTAAAAATTATGACAGAGTAATACTAATTCCAACAATTTAACAGACAATACACTATTATAAAAACACTATGATCCAATTCCAAAGTACCCCCAACATGTATTTGTATATAGTTTTTTGTACATAGTTTACAAGCCAGTTTGCTATTTTGCACTAGTTCTTGCTGTTAACCATTACTTTTATTGTTACAAAATGTTCGATGTAAAACTAAGCTTATGCTTTGTAGATTGTTGTTTTATTGTGAACCGCAACTGAACTCTGGAAGTTGCGGGTTATAAATATATGTTAAATAAAATAAATAAATAAGATATTCATTATCTGTGCTTTCTGTTTGAAAGCATATTCAATATTTTACATTCTATTTTTTTCAGACTTAGCAATTTCATTTAATATGTTGCTAGATAGAAAGAATATCCATATTATGTAATGGAAAAGAGGTTAGATGATATGTAGTGCATCTTTAAAGTTAGGAAATAGCAACAGACTGCAACTTGACTCTGTTTCCCTAATGAGGTTCCATCTTGTGACTCTCAAATTTATTTGTCTGCTTACTCAAAGGTTGCAAAGTGCTGATGTAGCAGGTGGTTCTGGGACAGGGCAGAAAGTACTTAGTGCATGTTGATTTCTATTTTAACTCTGCTTTGACCACTGTGCATCAATCACATCATTGCAGTAGTAAGATAGCAATGAACTCTTTCTCTTATACCAGCATTCTATTTGTATAGAAAGCAGAACGTGATAGCAATTGTTTCATCACTCACTGTAGTTGAGAAGGATATCGGTACAGATTTGACACTTTGGGTGTCTGGTAGCTTTAGTTTTGTAATTGTCAGACAATGCTGCATTCTACCAGTCTAGTGGTAGACAAGAATATTGGATGCCGTCCATGGGTATTATGATTTTTGTCTTTCAAGTAAAGAACATATGTGTTCTTTAAGCAAAAGCGTACTTTAGAAATATATAATTGAAAGCACATTTGTATTCCGAGAGAGCAGATTTTCTTTCTTTTTGTATGCTTTTTTTTTTCTGTTGAAAGACTAAATCTGGATGGCAGTAGCAGGAAATGCTCAAAACACATGTATGATTACAAACATCAGACTAATTTAGATTACAATTTATTGAATCTTTGCCTACAAATCAAAGGTTTCTTTCAAAGAAATTGGCAAAAAAGAAGAAATGACTACCTTTAAATCAGCAGCACTGTCTTGATTGTGAATATAGAAGCCCTCACTGTTCTATTGTGGTCATCTTCCTAGATTACCTCCCTTATTTTTATCCTTCCGACCTTCTTAAAATAATCACTTTTTTAAATCAAAGGGTTGAATTTTTTGAGTAAGGTTTTATACTCTATTTATGAAATCATGTGAGTTTAATACTGTTCATATTTTTCCAATTTTTTGGGGATTTAACTAATGCATTTCCAGTAATAGTTTAAGGTGCGTTACATTCAAATATAGTAAACATTCCCTGTTGCCAAAAAACTTTCAGTCTAAGTTTTGGCAAGTCACTTAACACTCCATTGCCTCAAAAGTCACAAGGAGTGTCAGTTTAATTTGAACCCTGGCTTCCCTGGTTCTCGGCTCACTGCTATAACCACCAGGCTACTGAAGAGAATTCGGGATTCTGAAGAGAATAAATATAGCATTTTCCTTTAGCATGAAAAGTTCAAGGACTGTGGAACCAATGTGAAACTCAAAAGAAGGGGAGGCACAAGTGTAATGTGAGAAAATGACTTTTCCTTATCATACTGCTAGATCAATCAGGGCTGGTGTGGCCCTCTAGGCAAACTAAGTGGTCATCTAGAGTACCATTGTTTGCAAGGCACCCATTGTCTCTGCTGTTGCCCCTCTCTGGAACCTGCAGTGGCATTTAAATGACAATGCATTGCATGCCTGAACTCTCCAGCACTGCGTTGCTCTTCTTGCTCTCTGCGATCTGCCATTTCCGTCCCCTCTGATGCAGACTTTCTCAGTTGCCATTTAAATGCAATTGCCACTGCTGTAGATCCTGGAGAAGGGTGGTAGGACTGAAGACTTGCTTAGGGTGCCTCATATCCTTGCATCTCCTCTGAGACAAATCTAGACAAATGGCTTATGCCTCATTGCCAGCAGGTGGAGGCAGACAAGAGCAACCTTCGGTGATATCATTTTTTGATATATACTGTTGCAGCAGCTTGAGAAGCTGTTCCTTATCGTTCCTCCAGTTTAGTCCTCCACCTCTGGGTTGTGCATCTCCTCCTGCAGCTTGGAGACTGGGCATGTCAAAGTTGTGACATCACTGGATATAGTCTGCTGGTATCTCCCATCAGCCCCAGTGTGTCCAGTCTCCATGCAGCAGGAGGACTTAGTGAGCCTAAGTGCTGGGCTCACTTGAGGAGCTGATAAGGAGCATTAGTTAGCTAAAACAGTTTAAATTTTCTTTGAACACTTTGTATTCTTTATATGCTTTTATTGAAGTCTGTACTTTAAAAAAAAAAAAAAAAAAAAAGGCAAGCAGTGAGCTGCAGTCTCGATCCAGTGCCGTGCTTGCTATCTGTCTCCCTCTTTTGTTGCCTGCGGTAATTTGGTTGGCTCTCCCCTCCTAGATTGAACGGAGGGGAGCCCGGCAGAGGTGAGAGACTGAGTGGCTCACCGAGCTCCCAGATGGACACGGGGCGTTGAAGTGAGCCAGCGACATCGGGAATGCAGCCCTCACCGCGAACGCTGCTCACAGCGTACAGGGGCAGGGGGACGGTTTGAGGGACTGCGAATTTGGCCAGAACCAGTCAACTTGCCTCCGGAGGTGAGTGTTTTCCCCTCACCGCATGATTCTGCCGGCGGTGAGTTCAGGGGGGGGACCCCCCCCTTGCAACTCAGACCTGATGGAAGGCACAGGCCACTTCCCGTGCTTCTCAGCCTCCTGAGAAGAGTTGATTGGGGGAAAATCTAGCTGTTTGCAGTTTCTTTTCTGCTTTCCTGCTCTCCCCTCCTGGATGGGATGGAGGGGAGTTGGGCGGCGACAGCATGGAGGGCTTGGAGAGCTCCAATGCTGGTCGCATATTTCGGGGCAGCAATTTGAGAGTAGCGCAACCCTCTCCGTGCTTGCTTGACACGCATGGCTGTGTACTGTGGCACGGATGGCAGGGCAGGCGCGGATGCAGACATACAACCGCGGACTGTGCAGGCCGGGACAGTTATTCGCCGGTCCGCCTTCACTCCGGGGGAATTCGGAGAGAGCAGCAGCGGCTCGAGGGGGAGGCAGGCCCTGCTGGTTTGGGCGCGGGCCGTCTTTCCCGCGCATTTGAGGTCACGAGGTAACTTTTAAATTCTCTAGTCTCTTGGCTCTGGTGCAGTACCCATGCGTTTAAACTGAATGGCAGGGAAGTTATTTTCAGTGCGGTTAGTTGATAGGCTTGTTGAGGCATTTTGTTGGTACTTATTTCTGAAGCCCTAAAGGTACTATATTAAAAAAAAAAAAAAAAAAAAAAAAAAAAAAAAAAAAGAAAAGAAAAAGTGGTTGGTTGATTTTGCTGTTTGGTCAGTCTTCATGGCTGAGGGTCATTGCCTTTATCTAGATTTTGGCTAATAGGATCAATGTCGCCAGCAGGGGCGCAGTCTCAGTCATCAGGGCCAAAGGGGGCTGCGCTCTTGCTTCCGCTACCATAGTGCGGGAGATTTTCCGATACAGTTTGTGAAGAGACTCAGGAGTGCTCTGGTGGTTGGACCACCTGCCTGGTGGACAGACATTCAGGGCTGCGGTCGCCACGGGCCTAAGGCTTGTCCATGCTGCAGACCAGGCTTTAATGTATGCCCGCGGCAATGGACGGTTCTCATTCTGATTCTGGTAAGATGACTCCACTGATGTTTTCTGAAATCATCCTGGTTAACTTTGCAACGTGCGGAGCATTCACATGGTTCAGGTTTCCTGGAAGGTTCAACAATTGTACTTCAGGTAGTCTTTTCTGTGGCGTTAGATCATAAAAAATTTGCAGTCCTGATTTCGTCTTCAAACATCCGGTGCCTATCTAGAGGACATGAGAGCGAAGTTGTCGGAGAGGCCTTTTGTTGGCATGTGGGGAAACTTATTTCCTTTTTCTTTCGGTTCAAGAGGTAGTATAGGGGTTTCATTGGAGAATATAGCGGGCAGACCTTTGCCCCTTTATTGTCTATGACAACCCTGAGATCCGGGGCCTCCATATCTCCCTATTCGGTGACTACGTGTGCTATGATGCACTGGCTGTGGACATGTTTTCTTTGTTTGGGAAAGCTTCTTGAGCATTGGAAGGGGTTTTACTTGTGTGGAGCAGATTCACCACTTTAGCGATGAGTCGGCCACTCTATACATAAGCGGCAAAGTTCTAACCACCTTGCTCATAACAATTTTCACCTTCCAGGGGAATGTGACGGGTTAGGCACCGTCCATGTACACTCGCCTTTGGATAGCTCTGGAGGAACCATTTAAGGCTAGCTACCCAGGTTAGCTGTCAGTGTCTTCTTATGGTTCATATGGTGACTCCAAAGAGGCTGTTTGGTTTTGGTGTGGAAAAAAAAAAAAAAAGAAAAAAAATCACTTTAGGCCTATAGGGGCAACTACGAGTTTCACTTAAGGAATTTCAAAGGTCTTGACATGTGGCGTTAGTCATCCCTCTATTGATTAGGTAGTACCAAAGAAGGGCGAGCCCTCACGTCCTAATCGGGCTCTCAACAGAGTAAACCATGGCCTTCGAGGAACCCTTTTTGCGCATTGCAACATTAGGTTCAGTCATAGGACAGTGCGGCGAGGGGCCTTCCTACAAGTCAAGTTAGTATGCAGGCAGATGCCCTACTTCTAGTTCCCTTGTCCCTGTAGGGTCCTCACTGTAATTTTGGTGCCTGCGGAGGTTTTAGTAGTTTAAGGGGATCTGGGGACCCCAGTTCTTAGGGTCCAAGATTGATGTTGCGGAGGATTCAGATCCTTGGTCTTCTAGCATCTTGTCTCCACCTTTAGTCCTTCCTTCCCGACAAGACATCATTGAGCCTCCCGCCTTCGTGTGAGCTAGCCGTAGGGGCATAGGGCTAGGCTTAGCACCTTGCATCCAAGGCAGGGACCTCGGGGACGTGCCGTTCAGAGGCATTCAGGGGAGGCCACTCGGGGTCAGGCCGGGCTCCATCTGGTCCCGTGTCTGGTTCCTTGGGTGGCCAATCCAGGTATTAAGAACCTGGCAGTGGTTCAAGAAGGACAAATAGGCTACACACGGTTTGTTTTGGAGCAAGCACTGCATGCATGTATGCTCATAGTCGGAGTTCCATTGCATGTACAGCAGATTTGACGCTCATAGGTTGTGTGTCTTCAAGACCATCTTAAAAAAAAACAAACAAAAAAAAAAAAACCCCAGTCATACAACTGAGGAGATGAATTGATAGCCTGTCTCAGCTTCTCTTTCTTTATAGGTGATGGATTATTTCTCTGGGAATTTGGCCAACCTTTGGTTCCACTTAACTACCTTTCGGAGATCCCGTTGCATACCGCTGTTGGGGTACGCAGGTGACCCGTGTTCCTGCAATTGGCTGCAGCTGTGTATGGTACACAGGGCATTCGCAGCTTTGGTGCCGGATCGAACGGTGCGAGACTGCCCGGGCACTCCATGACGGTGGTCTACATCGATCGGGCGGGGGGGGGCGGAACCGGAAGTGTGGCCCTGGTGCCGGGGCAAGGGGTCTGTGTGCGCGCATACCGCCTCGGCTCACAGTGTTCTTGGAAGCGCAGATTGCGGGACAGGACAAGGGGATGGCCCAGGGTCCAAGTAGTTATCGGAGAATGGTGGTGCCATCTGGAGGGGTTTGCACAGGTCGGCCGCAAATGGGGACACTGGAGGGGGCTACTCTTAGTGCCGTCGCAGTCGGCGAAAACAAGTCTTTTGGCAGCAAATGATATAAAGGAATATGGCAAGGCATCGATGCTTGGGTATGGCGAGGACCGTCGTCCGGTCTGCCTTGTGTCTTTCTCCGGGAGCACTCTTTCGAGCGGTTCGGTGTAATGGGGCCCGTCGGGGGGGAGTTCTTGTTGGGGACCTCGGGCTGGCCGAGGCGTCCGGGGTATTCCAGCCTCATAGGGTTGATAGACGGGAATCCTGGGGGGTTCCGCCCTTTGAAGGTATGTTGCTGCTGCTTCCTCTTCTAATGCCTCCGGTGGATCGCTGATCGCTTCTCGCTTCCGGCATGGTCATTGCCATGTCAGTGTTCAGTACACACGAGTTTCTCAGCAGCGGTTTCCTTTTTTTCTGGTTCGCAGATAGGGGAACCTTAACTTTTGAGGCTGGGTGATCTCTTGGTTTGGATTAATGGGGTGGCCACAGGGAATTGGTATGGCACTAGTTTAAAAAAAAAGAAAAAAGAAAAAAAAAAAAGGTGGTGTTATGACCTATGTCCTACTTCCCCACACACAGATAGTTGGCTGAGAGTGTAACGTGAGTAAGCAAAGAATGCAAAACCATAGGCAGCAGGTAAGCTTGCAGGCGGTCTGGCTTGGCTATGTTCATGCCGGCAACCTCACTCCCTTCGGTCGTCCAAGGGGAGTTGAAGTCGCGTTGATTTCGTCTTCAAAGCGCTTTCAGATTGGTTTGTCGCTGTTTTTGTTCTCAGTGGACGTCCACGACAGTGTAGCAGGCTAAGAGGCGGATTTATTTGAATCTCGTTGTTTCAGTGGTCTAGGATAGATTAGCAGTCCTGTAAGGCCCTGCGTGCTGCTGGCATAGATGCTTACCGTAGTTTATTTCCAGCTGCAGGCTAGCAGCCAGGCTTTTGTAGGTGCAGGTACCAGCTCTGTCAGACAATAGTGGCAGAGTTAGGGGCTGACCCTGGGTTGTCACTCAGAGGATTTGCGTGCTTTATAGCAGTGTCCCGGCTGCTGCCGTTGCATAGCGTATTATTTATTTATTTATTTATTATTTATTTATTTAACATCTTTTATATACCGCTCTATTTATAATCAGCGCGGTTTACATAGAACAAGAAAACATCAGATAAGGTACATGTTATCTGTTTTTTACATAGAACAAGGAACAAAAACTTGGATAACCGGGGAAATTATTTACAATGAATACAACACATTGGCTATTTACATATGAACAGAATATTAGTAACAGTATTATTTACAATGAATACAACACATTGGCTATTTACATATGAACAGAATATTAATAACAGTATTAGTCCTGCTGGGGACTCTCGATGTGGTTGGAGGAGCAAGCGGTTGCTCTTCTAGCTCTGGCTTAGACGCAGGGGAGCGTTTTGGACCGTGGCTTCCGCTACTAGTGCATAGAGAGGCTGCTGCGGCACTCTTTAAGACTTGGCGAATCTCCGCAGTTGCAACTGTTGAATTTCTCTAGTCAGGGATTTTCTACAGGGGAGACGGCGGAGAAGGCTTTGCTCGCAAAGGAATGGATGATCGGAGAGCATCAGTCTATAGGTGGCTCGGCTGTGCAGTGTCACCCCCTTACAGGTTCACTCGGGGGCGTAAGCATTTTCCTGAGCGGAATGCAGTTGGGGTACACTGGTAGCTTTTTGAGGATCGGTATTTTGATCGTCTGTTTCTTTAGTTTCAGTATTTTTCTTTTTGCCGCCTGGCGGTTCTGGCGGCGAGTGACGTATGTGCCAACTAGGCGGAGTAACGATCCGGGTTGAAAGGTCCCTCCCAATAATTACTGCTCTGATACATCCCAGAGGTGGAGGACTAAACTGGAGGAACGATAAGGAAATAGGAATTACACTTACCTGGTAATTGTCGTTCCTTGAGTGACGACAGTTTAGTCCTCATTCCCGCCCGGAGAGTGTTTTCTTCAGAGTTTATTTTCAGATGGAGTGGAGCGTCACTTTCAAGGTATGAGAGAGCCTTTCAGAGTTTGGATCGCAGTGAGTATTGCTCTCTGAGCTGTTTCTTCCTTCTTGTTTATTTACGTAAGGGGGTGGCACAGGGAAGACGACAGCCTGAGGAAAACGTGAATATTTAAAAAAAAAAAAAAAAGAAAGAAAACATAAAATAATGCTATTAATAATAATATAGTTAAAAGGTCTCTCAGCTTGAGGGTTGGATAGTACCGTTAACGTTATGTTGTTCTGCTTCTTTGTTGTTCCTCTAACTTTGCTTTTGTCAATAGCACACTGGGGCTGATGGGAGATACCAGCAGACTATATCCAGTGATGTCACAACTTTGAAATGCCCAGTCTCCAAGCTGCAGGAGGAGGTGCACAACCCAGAGGTGGAGGACTAAACTGTCGTCACTCAAGGAACGACAATTACCAGGTAAGTGTAATTCCTATTTCCTTATCGTTCCTCCAGTTCAGTCCTCCACCTCTGGGTTGTGCTCCTCCTCCTGAAGCTTGGAGACACGGCATGTCAAAATTGTGACATCACTGGATATAGCCTGCTGGTCTCTCCCATCAGCCCCAGTGTGTCCAGTCTCCATGCAGCAGGAGGATGTCGTGAGCCTAGGTCTGGACTCACTAGAGGAACAGATAAGGAGCCTGTAGTATAGGGTAGCTTAGGTTAATTTGGTCCATTCCTTAAAATGTCAATTTTTGGTACTGTCTCTCCTTTTTTAAAAAAAAATAAATAAAAAGTTTTACTTTCTTGCCTGGTCCCTGTCTGTCTGTCCTTGGCTGTAACTGTTTACTTCCTTTTTTTGGGGGCAGTCAGATCTCTCCCCCCTGACTGTCCGGGGAGAGCTCTCAAGCAGACACACTTACCCTGCCGATCCCGTGGAGCTCGCAGGGTTCGCAGCCATGGTAGATCAGGCTGAGGGCAGTACTGCAGTGTGCTGTTTAGCCGGCGGCACACTCCCGTAGGAGCCGGGGGGGGGGGGCGCGAGGTGCAGGACATCCATCGGCAACGAGCAGGACAGCTGCGGGTAAGGTAGGAGTACAGAAGGGGGCCCGGCGAGAGACTTCAGCCGCCACGCGGTGGTGGTCTGGAAGTCGGGGGTTTGGTCGCAGTGCTGTTCGGAGCCATTTTCATCAAGTGTTTGCTACGCTGTCTTCTAGTCTGGAGCAGCAGATGGATGTGAAAGGGTCCCCTGAGGCGCCGACAGCTTCAGCGGGGACGGTAGCCGAGGCAGGGAGGACCTCATTTCAAGGACCTGACTTGGAGGTTTTGGCAAATCTGTCAGGGGCACTGCCGACCCCGGGAACGAGCGCGAATCTCGTGGATTTTTGCCCGGATTTCGTATTAATTATGCACCAGGTCTTTTGCATGTGGCGTCAGGGTAAGGTGCCGGGCTGTTGCCCCTGCCTATTCTTACGCAGCAGTTGGGGGGGGTTGCTGAGGCTGAGAGCGTTGGTCAGGCGGAGCCTAAGAGGGCGAGGACCCGGGAGCTGTCACCCGCTGAGGGCGATTGGCCTGAGACCGAGGATCCCGACTTGGAGCACGAAGAGAGGATGGAGGATCTGGAAGAAGGGGAGATCCAGAACCCGAGGATCAAGCAAAAATCATACAGGTCTTTTGCAGGAATGAGCTGATGGCGTTGATTACGCAATCCCTGCAGTCGTTGAATCTCGGTCCAAGTGGCAGATGAGTAAGAGGTGGAAGACCCTATTATTCAGGCAGTGAGACAAACTCAGATCGTGTTCCCAGTTCACCGGGTGGTAAACAGGATGATCCAGGAGGAGTGGGATCAGCCGGAAGCGGTTCTCAGAGGGATCAGGACTATGAATAGGCTCTATCCCTTGGCCGATAAGGATAAGGAGAGGTTCCGCTCCCTGTGAGTTGATGTGGTGGTGTCGGCGGTCACGAAGAAGATGACGATACTGGTGGAAGGCAATGCGGCCTTAAAGGATGCACAGGACCGAAAGGTTGATGGCTTGCTGAAGCAGTCATTTGAAGCGGACGCTCTGTCATTGCAGGCTTCCATTTGTGGAGCTTGGGTGGCACGTGTGTCTCTTCGCTGGGTCCAGCATCTACGCCAGTCGACGTGCTTAAAACAGGAGGACATCAAGGAGCTGGGTCATTTGGAGTCTGGTTTGGCGTATCTCACTGACGTCCATTACGACTTGACTAGAGAACTCGCTAACATTATGGCTTTGGTGGTGGCCGCACGCAGATCTCTGTGGCTGAGAAATTGGGCGGCCGATGGTTCGTCTAAGTCCCGTCTCAGTAAACTTCCCTTTAAAGGAAAGTTGCTGTTTGGGGAAGACCTGGACAAGTTGGTAAAGGACCTCGGGGATTCAAAGGGTGGCAGACTTCCGGAGGATAGGCGAAAACAGGGGAAGCCCAGACAGAGCGTTCGGGGCCAGTTTCGGGATTTCCGGAGATTTCATATGACTCGCTTTGGGGATTCTCAGCGGGGACGCTTTGCTTCGCGAGCTCAGGGGTATTGGGGAGCAAATAGAGGTTTCTCAGCAAGCCCAGCAGTGGCGGCTCATAAGCCACAATGAAAGGAGGCGGGTCCCGGCGGGAAGTCCACTGATAGGCGGGCGACTTCGGGAGTTTCTTCCTGCCTGGACCCACATCACGTCTGACCAGTGGGAGTTAGAGATTATCTGCTAGTGTTATGCGCTGGAATTAGCGCAGCCCGTGCGGGACTCCTTCGTCATGTCTCCATGCAGAGGTCAACAGAAAACTGGCGATTTGCAATACCTTAGATCGCCTTGTGCAGATGGGAGCTGTTGTACCGGTGCCAGTGGCAGAGCACGGCGTGGGTCGGTACTCCATTTATTTCGTGGTGCCAAAGAAAGATGGGGCGTTGCACCCTATATTAGACCTGAAAGGCGTGAACTGCTGTCTTCGGGTACCGCATTTCCGAATGGAAATGTTGCGGTCGGTCATTGTAGTGGTGCGTCAGAGAGTACTTGACATCCCTTGACCTTATGGAGGCGTACTTACACATTCCCATCAGAGCAGCTCATCAAAGGTTTCTGAGGTTCGCTTTGCCCTGGGGACATTATCAATTCCAGGTGTTGCCCTTCAGCTTGGCAACGGCACCGTGCACTTTCACCAAGACTATGGTGGTAGTAGCGGTGGCATTGCACAAGGAAGGAATTCTAGTTCATCCATATCTCGACGATTAGTTAATTCGAGCCAAGGCCGAGAGCGTTCAGGTAACGGACAAGGTGGTAAAGTTCTTGCAGAGTCTCGGCTGGGTGGTCAATCCAGCCAAGAGTCCTTTAGTACCAACCCAGGACCTCGAGTACCTTGGAGTCCAGTTCAACACAGCGAGAGGACAGGTGTTCTTGCCGGACCGCTGAGTCAAGGGACTTCAGCAATTGGTGCGCAAGTTCAGGGCCACTCCGGCTCCTTCGGCGTGGACGTATCTACGCATGCTTTGGGCAATGGCGGTGACCCTGGAGGCGGTGCCTTGGGCCAGATTTCATATGCGGCCGTCGCAGAGAGCGCTGCTTTGCAGGTGATCACATCAGTCTGATTTGTTGAACCAAACGGCTCCCCTGCCCTATGCAGGTCAGGCAGTCGCTGCGGTGGTGGCTGCTCCCGGGCTCGCTGTCAGCCGGAATGGCGCTGGAGCAGCCGGAGTGGCTTCCATTATTGACGGACGTGAGTCTTGCAGGTTGGGGAGCTCATTGAGAAGGAAGGTTTGTACAAGGGGAATGGTCTCCCATCGAGAGAGCATGGTCGATAAACCAGCTGGAGCTGAGAGCTGTCTTCCGAGCGCTTCTGGCATTCGAGGCATTAGTGGTAGGTCGGGCAGTGCGAGTGTTGTCGGACAACTTGGCAGCGGTGGCCTACATCAATCGACAGGGTGGCACGGGAAGTGTGGCCATGGAGGGGGAAGCGGAGATTCTGTTCGTGTGGGTGGAGAGTCGGTTGACAGCAATTTCGGCTGTGCACATCACGGGGAAGGACAATGTGATGGCCGATTTTCCTCAGCAGGGTCAGAGTAGATGCAGGGGAGTGGGAGCTGCATCCGGACGTCTTTGCACAGATAGTTTGTCGATGGGGTCCGCCAATGATGGATCTAATGGTGACCTTCCAGTCAGCGAAAGTCAATCGTTTCTTCAGCAGGAGGCAGGAAAGAATGTCAGAAGGCATAGACACACTGTTGCAGCAGTGGCCGTCGATGGGTCTTCTGTATGTATTCCCTCCGTGGGCGTTAATTGGCCGAGTGATTCAGCGGATCGAGGCTCATCCGGGAAGAGTTATCTTGGTGGTGCCGGACAGGCCGACACACCTGTGGTATGAAGATCTCATTCGCCTCCTCGACGGGAAGCCCTGGAGGTTACTGGTAACGGCGTACCTGTTGGTTCAAGGCCCACTTCGCATGCTTCAAGTGGATTGGTTCTCGCTTATGGTTTGGCCATTGAAAGGGTGAAGCTAAAGAAAAAAGGTTATTCGGTGGCAATCATCGCGACCTTGCTTAGAGCGCAAAAACAGTCCACGTCACTAACTTATGTTCGTGTCTGGCGTATATTTGAGGACTGGTGCTCGAGTCGGCAAGTCCGGGCGGCTACGGTCTCCGTCCCCCGTCCCCTTGATCTTAAGTTTTCTGCAGGACGGGTTTGATAGGGGTCTTGCAGCTAGTTCCTTGCGGGTGCAGCTAGCAGCTCTTTCGTGTTATTGTGGCAAAGTACAGGGCGTCACTCTCGACAGCCATGCGGATATATTGCGGTTTCTCAAGGCAATAGCCAGACTGCGGCTCTGGTGTAGAGTGATGGTTCTGCCTTGGGATCTCAATTTGGTGTTAGGAGTGTTAAGCAAAGCGCCCTTGGAGCCGCTGCACCGGGCTTCAGTTAAGGATCTGACATTTAAAAAAACGTGTTTTTGGTTGCTGTCTGTTTGGCTAGACGCATCTCAGAGTTGCAAGCATTATTGTGTAGGGGACTGTTCTTATCCTTTTCCAGGGAAAAGGTGGTGCTGCGGCCCGTTCCGTCCTTTTTGCCTAAGGTGGTATCTCTTTTTCACCTGAATCAGACGGTGTCTCTGCCGGTGCTCGGGTCGCTGGAAGGAGGTGACTTGGACCGCAGTCTACGCCGCTTGGATGTGAAGCGGGCGTTGCGACAGTATTTGAAGGCTTCTGAAGTATTTCACAAGTCGGACCGGCTATTCGTGTTGTTCGGAGGTATCCACAAAGGGAAAGCGGTGGCGAAGGCTTCCATTGCCAGATGGATTAGGGAGGGGATTGCATCAGCTTATTTTCTACAAGGTCGGTCGGCGCCGACAGGCCTACGAGCTCATTCTACCAGTGCGCAAGCGTCCTCTTGGGCGGAGCACAGTTTGGTTCTGCCGGGGGAAATTTGTAAGGCGGCCACCTGGTCTTCCCTTCATACTTTCAGTAGGCACTACCGCCTCGATGTGGCGGCGGCAAATGACTCCTGCTTTGGTTCGGTAGTGTTACGAGCTGGCTGGAAAGGTCCCTCCCAATGAGTACTGCTGTGTTACATCCCAGAGGTGGAGGACTAAACTGGAGGAATGATAAGGAAATTATAATTACACTTACCTGGTAATTGTAGTTCCTTGAGCGACGACAGTTCAGTCCTCATTCCCACCCGGGGTGATATCGTTGGCAGTGGATGATTGATTGGTTGGAAGTGTGGGAAGCTTACAGGTAGGTCGGTATTTGAAATGCATCATTCTCACTCTTTCTGCTTGCTGATTCTGTGTGTGTAGCGGTGAAGGGTGTAAGAAAGGTCTGCCTGGGACCGTCTCAGGTGTACATAGTCAAGGTTGTAGTTAAGTTCATGTTACGGTTGATATAATAGCTACTTATTTGTTGCTCCTTTGAGTATGCTTTTGCCAATAGTTCACTGGGGCTGATGGGAGAGACCAGCAGGTTATATCCAGTGATGTCACGATTTTGACATGCCCAGAGGTGGAGGACTGAACTGTCGTCACTCAAGGAACTACAATTACCACGTAAGTGTAATTATCATTTTTTGTATGCCTCCAGCAGATGATCTGGTACAGTGTTGCAAACGGGCCTGACTTCTCTGGCCCACACTATGGTGTTGTGGCCAGGGCACTTGAGTCTGTGAGGGCCCAATGTTGCTTGCTGTGGGGTTTCCCTCTATTTCCTTGAGCACTGAGGTGGGCTGAAGAGATGCAGGAGCCTTTGGGGCCCCTGATGGTGGTGGTAAGTTTGGGTCCAGACCCCACTTGCCTCTTGCTTTCTTAGTTTGCATGCTCCTTTCTTCAGGGAATCTTTTTTTTCTTAAGTTTCTCTCTTTTGTTAGCTCATTCTTTTTTATGGGTTGTACTTGGCTCTCTAACTTGCTTTTAATAAGGTAGGTTGAAGAAAAAAAGGCCCTAGTGCTGATGGGTCTTTGCTACTTTTTTTCTACAGCGAGATCTCCTGGCTTGTGTGGGCAGTTAGAGGAAGCCCTTATTGGATTCTCCAGCTGGACTTACTGGCTCTGGGACCCTCGTTTTCTGCATAGTTGTAATTTTTTGTCCTGTGACTTTTTTGTCGGGTTTTTCTCAGCCTATGTATTTATTTTTCAATGTGCCATTTTTTGCGACTTAAATTCACTTAATTTTGGCATGGCTTTTGCCTTTCAGATGGCATTGAACTTGGCTATCATGCTATGTGCCAGTGCTGTGCTTCATCTGGTACCTGGAGGATTAGCTCTGTGGCAGGCTCCTATTGCTACCAGTGTGATGGAGTCCTACAGGGCCTGGATTTTGTGGCATCTGTGGGACTCTCTGCCATCGGTTCTTGGGTCTCATCTGCGTTCTCCATGTCTGCCCAACCTGCGGGGCAAGAGGGCTGTCTGGTGTGCTTTTACAAGCAGAAGGAAAGGATGATGAGGCCTTAGGCTCTGACCAGCAGTCTCCTTGGGTCCTTTGGTGTCCTAGGAGGCTCTAGCTTTTGGTCTTAAGCTACAACTGCTGAAACAGCTTACTGGTTGTTTTCAGTCCTTTTAAGCTTCATGGCAACCCCATATAGAGGGATGTGGGGTCCAGACATCCCTTGTGGAGGCTGCTGGATCTGCAGGTGGGGCTGTCATGGCCATTCAGGAGGCTAAGCGTCTCCCCTTGGCCCCTTCACCCTGGCCACCTTCTGATAGCCCAGTATAATCCTCTACGGAGATAGGCTGGGCAGCTGAAGAGGACACTTATATTTCTGAAGGTGAGTTTAGGGAGGAAGGAAGGAGAGTTCTCCCTCCTAGAGGGCG
The DNA here is from genome assembly GCA_033557465.1 of Ichthyophis bannanicus. Lineage (NCBI taxonomy): Eukaryota > Metazoa > Chordata > Amphibia > Gymnophiona > Ichthyophiidae > Ichthyophis > Ichthyophis bannanicus. The sequence goes on along the minus strand of CM066036.1, from coordinate 653,525,158 downwards.
AGGATCCATCTGTGATCCACCTTTCACCGACAAGACCTGTCTGTTATTTCGGGGCATGATGGCAGAGTTGTGCATTTAGGAGTCAACGCCTTAACCCCAATCTAAAGTGGATCCTGTTTTGGAGCGTATTAGGCATCTGTCTTTTTGTTTTTTTCAGTGCCCAAGCCGATAGAGCAGCTCCCGTCTCTTACTGGGAGCCAAAGAGTGTGCAGCATAAAAATTCACTAACAGTTGTTGGTGACTTGATGTGCATCTCTTAGGAGGAGAGAATAAAGTTCCCTCCAAGTCTTGTTGAGTACCTTCACGTGGTGACCCTGCTGTATAACATCTATACTAAATCTCAGCAAGGCGACACTAGAATTGAAATATGGTAGGAAAGAAAAATACACACTGGCCGCATGTCGTCCATGATAGAAAGGTGCCCACCTGTGTAGTTTATGCACTAGGGCTAACAATGGTGGTTGCAATAGTGTAAGCATTGCAGATGTAGATAACGTCCCTGCCACGGATAAAGACCATGTTGAGCGTGTTCATGGACCCACTGTGGCAGGAGATAAACTCTTCACTTTTTCCTTAATTTCTGTGGTTTAACTACAGTTAAGTGGACTTCTGCAGATCGAAGAGATAACGTACTTCTATTTTTATGCTACAAACCTTGTTTTTGTGTTTTTTTTAATTTAAATTTTTATTGGAAACTTCATAACCAACTTTACATTCTTCACCCTAAACCAAACCAACATTTGTTTTTCTCTCCATTTTCTCCCCACCATAATCCTCTCCTCCTATGCCCTCCATCCCCTCCCTCCTTCCCTCCTGGCATAGTAGTACATACATACATACATACATTAGTGTTTGGACAAAGCCATACACTTTTTTACAAATAGTGTCCATATATCTTGAAACTGTAGCAATCTGTCTTTCAATATGGCAGTTAATTTTTCCATGATGTACATCTTTTGCATTCGAACCCTCCAGGTCTCCAATGTGGGGCTTTTCACACTTTTTCATCCCAGGGTTATCTCATGTCTTGCTGCTATAAATAAGATTCCCTGCCCTACTCTCCCACCCATTTCCTGGTGCCCCCAGCAAAACATTATCCGCTTCCGAATCTATCAAGTGTCGCATCAACTCTTATAGTTCTTGTTAACTACTTGTTGGAGGTCATTGTTATTATTGGACATTGCCACCATATATGCAGATATGTCCTCTGTGTCCTACAACCCCTCCAGCACCTATCTTTGCCCTCTTTCGCTCTACGGTGCAGTTGGACCGGAGAGAGAGACCATCTGAGAGCCACATTATAATTATGCTCTATGTGCCTCATGTTCACCATACCGTCCCCTCAACCAGCAAATATGCTTTTCTATTCCGGTGGGTTTATCTTCTTCCCCAAATCAACCTCCCACTGTTCCTGATTACGTGCCTTTCCTTTGGTGTGCACCTCCACTAGGAGCTGATAAATTGTTGATAGGGGTCTCTTTCGGATACCCGTCTCCCAATTTAGCACCTGTGATAAGGAAGCTTATCATAGTTCAGAAAGGAGCTATAATAGAGGTGAAGTGACTCTGAACAAGCAACCTGTCTGTTCTGGTAGAAATAATAAAACAGAATGTTTCCATAAAAGACTACCAGTCCCAGAATGCACCAGGTTTCCAACAGCCATTAGAAGAGCTGAAGTGGGGAAACGTGTGTTCAATCAGGAGGGCTATGAGGTAATCCCCAAGCACTCATCTCCAAGGGCAGGGCTTGATTCAGCACAGCTGCGCTGTGCTAGGGTGGAGCATTCGTCTAAGCAGGATAAAGGTAAAGCTTATTCCACAGAGAATCATCAGAGGCATCTTGATCAGAAGCACCTTGATCATCCTGACCATCATCATCAGCAGAAGCCAGAGCTGACGGACAGAGAGAGCAAGAAACACTTTGGAAGAAAGAAGAGAAAAGCATTTGGGAGGTTTAAAGGAATCCATAGCAGTACGTATACTGGGAGGCATTCCAGAAGCAAGCATACACCATTGGACTGGGGAAAGCCAGAGGAGTGGAGTTGCAGAGGCAGGAATCCCCGGACGGCACCTGTGAGGGAGACGACTGCACTTGGAAGGGACCCTAAGACCAGTGCAAGAAGGTATGTGAAGAGAGATCCAGTGTCCAGGGATCTTGATTGGAAGGCTGGACATAAGAACTGGACTACATACTGGCCAGGATATTTAGAGAGGAACTCTAACAGCAATGGAAGCTCAGGTATGAACACTGATCTATGCCCTAGCTCTTCACTGGGAAGACAGCAGGGAAACAAGTATTGTCCTGAGTGTGTTCCATTGAGAAATTCCTCTGTGCCAATCCATGATATTGAACCCATGATAGTTGAAGAAGGGGAAGATGTTATAAATGGGGACTTTGAATACATGGATTGCTCTCTGTCTAAACTTCTGTGGTAATATGCTGTCACAAAATACAACAACCATCACAAAGAAATATAAACTTGTTCTTTAATCTACTCAGAAAAGCTTCTGAGTAGGATTTGAGCCACGTAATAGAAAGTAAACCAGCCAAGAGGTTTTCAGCTGGTAATTGTTAGCAATTGAGCCTTGCCTAATTGCCTGTGAGCTCTGAAGGGACACTTCTGAGTCTGTGTGAAGATACAAGAAGTTATCCCTGAAAAAGAACAGTTTTTTTCCTACTTTGTGGGTTTTGTTCTTTGAAGCAATGCTAAGGAGATATTAGCAGGAGTCTACAGAAAAGACCTTTCTGTTCCCATCAAGGTGTTTATGCTTTGATTTGATTGCTTAACAAGTTCAGCTGTTTTTCCTTATTTGTTTTTCTAAGTATAATACTGAAAGCAAGTATTCCTTTTTATGTGCTACCAAGTATATCTGTGTTGGGAGAAATAACCCCATAAATAAAATATCTTCTTTGCTTTACATTCGAGCAAGCACAACTAATTTATTGTGAACGGCTGAGTCTGGTATGAATGGACTATATTTCTCACAATCCTTTGCAAGTCATATTTATATTTGCCTTTGCCAAGACTGTGGACATTCTCACCCAGCGCCCCCGTTTACACACCTCAAAAGCCGAGAGTCCCTGCAGTATTCTTGCCCCCCAAGATTCGAAAGAGAGCCAATGCCGTACCTGTAAATAACCATAAAAATCATGCTTATGGATGTTATTTATTTATTTAACTTTCTTATATACCGCGCTCTTCTGTATCAGTGCGGTTTACATCAAAACACAACTGTCCAGCACAGAAGGTCTGCACTGGATTTACAATATAACGTGGGTATATGTACAGGTAATAACAGGGTAACTATATACAAATATATACAGGTAAATTACAGCATACGTTTGGAAATGACTCAAATGTGTCCTATTGGCTCAACTGCGTATTGGTGATAATAGGGTGACTTTGCTGCCTCCTCCACTCTCCGGCCGGCCGCGGCTCTCCCAGGAGGGATCGAGCACCCGGCGAAGAGAAGGACACCCTGCAGTCTCCCCTGCCCAATCGGGGCAGCCCGGACAGAATTTAAAAAGGAGCGCCATCGGGCGCACCCCTGCCTGGCGGGCCCGCGCCTGAGGGCCCTTTGGCGAGGACCCTCAAGGAAGCAACAGCACTCAGCCCACCCAGAAAGTGCCGAAGCCAACCATCACCACATCAAAACGCCACAAGGCCAGCGGTCCACGCACACGGCCTCTAAGACAGAAAACTGAACTCCTCAAGAAGCAAAAAATTCAGCAGTTTACCGACCGCTAATCCTGCTACAGCTTCCAGCTCTCCCCCGCGCTACCTTACTGCAAGTATTTCTATATACCATTGACTGTTACAATTATTGTTACCAATACTCCATACAGTTATATTGTAATTTGCTACCTCTGTTACTATGCCCTACTAGTATTTTGCCAGTAAGTTGCCTCTATTAGCCTTTCATCACTTCACCTACAGTGTTGCTTCTAGCTCTTGCCAGTATTATTGCTGCTAGCTCTTGCTAACATTTTGTGCTACTACTCCTTTTGTCAATATTACTGCTATTATTATTATTATTTTCGACTGCTTTGCCAGAACTACTGCTGATAGATCTCCCTCAGATACATCAGCCCGCCAACACCTTAACCATCACACCACATGTCAACCCCAGACAGCCGAATCACCATGCTGCAACTCACCTCAATCACACATGCCTATGCCCTTCCCATGTGCTACATACTACGCGCCCTAGCACTCGACTCTCAAGCCCTCACCACTCATTACAACTCCATCCCAATATTACACAGCCCCTGGAAGAGAAGCTATAACCACCATAGTCAACAGACAGCCCACCAACCAGGCTATACACCTTATCCCCACCTCATCTGTATAGCCCTTCAGCAGTCCAAACCCCACCAACAAGAACACTATACCCCCCCCCCCCGAGACCTTAAGTGTGCCTTAATAAATGCACGCTCCATCCGACAGAAATGGCCAGCAGTTGTCGACATGTTAGATGCCCTCGACCTCGACGTCCTATGCATTACCGAGACCTGGCTGTCAGCCTCGGACACTGTCCTCCTTCACCAATTTGTCCCACCCAACTTCTCTGTCCATTCATGTCACAGGAGTGATAAAAAAGGAGGAGGAACAACCATCCTGACCAAGACAGATCTACAATTTCATCTGTTGTCCTCCAGTAGCACCCACATCTTGACTCCATCACCATAGCCAATAAACATAGCACCATTAACCTACTCTACCGGGCTCCTTCCCCTCACCAGACGATCTAGCCACAATTGTTGACCTCGCCTGCAACCCCCCAAATCCTCGCACACCTAACTGGGTATTAGGTGACTTCAACCTCCCTGCTCTCCAAGACACTCACAACAAAGCCTTCCTCGATGCCCTAGAAATGCTAGGATACACCCAATTAGTTAACACACCAACTCACATCAAGGGAAACATACTTGACATGATTTTCGCACCGTCGGCTTCTCTTAGCTCCACCTATGACCCTAAGATTACTATAAGCCCAGTACCCTGGTCTGACCATAGCTTAATCAACTTCTCAATGCCAGGATGCCCTGAACCCACCATCCCCCAGTCCTCGGACAAATCTTATGCCTCAACACCTAAGTCATTCCGTCCATTTAACAAAGATGAAATCCTGAAAAAAACACACCTTCTCCTTAACCCACCTGAACAGAGCCTCGATGATATGATTACAGCCTGGAACTCAAACCTAGATGCCAGAATTGACCTGCCCTCCATCACCAGAGAACCCCGCAGGAGAACAAAAGCACCATGGTACTCACCCGAGTTGAAGTCCCTACAACTGCTCAGACGTCTCGAAAAGCGCTGGATGCACTCAAGATCAACTGAGAGTCATGAAGCCTACACCACTCAACTAGCTAAACATCGTGCAGCAGTCTCGACAAGCATGAAACGATACTACGCTGAAAGGCTGCACAAATCATTGAATAAGCCACACGATCTCTTTAGCATTGTCAGCTCACTAGCAAAAGAACCTTCCCCTAGCCAACCTAACCATCCTGACCCCCAAGAATATGCCGAATACCTCCGAACCAAAGCCAGTCAGGTCAACGTATCTTCCGGTACCAGTGCCCTGGATGACAAATCCGGGCGGCTCCCCCCCTCCACCTTAACCTCTGACTTAACCGTCACCCAACAAATGCTCACGACATTCACAACCCCATCCGCTAGAGAACTCCAAGACATAATCAACAGCATAAATACCACCACGGCACCGAATGATCCTTGCCCAGCACAATGGATAAAAACACTACGTGTTGAACTCAGCCCATTCCTTACCAATCTTATTAACACATCCTTCCTGACCGGAACCTTCCCCAACAGCCTGAAGCAAACTTCAATCAGACCCCTGCTCAAAAACAACAGACTTGACCCTGCTAAAATGGACTCCTACAGAGCAATATCAAGCATTCCGTTCCTAGCCAAAATTATGGAAAAAATAGTCCAACGACAACTAGACCATCATATTGAAAACAACTCACCCCTGGACACCTGCCAACACGGGTTCCGCGAGTCACATGGGGTTGAAACTCTTTTAACCACGTTATTCAACACCCTAACTGTAGGTATTGACAACCTCAGACAAGCCTTTGCTCTCATTTTCCTAGACATCGCGGCTGCCTTCGACTCCATCAGTCACGACCTACTTCTCTCCCGCCTTGCCGAGAAGGGAGTGCACGGCACTGCGCTATTATGGTGTACATCATACCTAAATGAAAGATGGCAACATGTTCGCTCCGGCCCCTCAAGATCAGATCCATTCCTGCAAGCGAAGGATGTACCACAAGGGTCCTCACTTTCAGCACTTCTTTTTAATGTTTACATGCAACCCATCTGCGCCCTCATTAGATCCTTCCACATCAACTGTCTAATATACGCTGATGACGTTCTGATGTACACAACAATATCAACTGAGCACCCAGATCTCTCCCGCCTGTCCTCATGCTTCGACGCGGTTACAGACTGGCTGCACACCCAGAAGCTCAAAATAAACTTAAAAAAAAACAGAAGTCCTATTCGTCTGCAGAGACCAAGCATTCACTCCACCATCATCCATAAAAGTGCATGATGCTGAACTCTTCGCCAAACCTACGATACGATACCTTGGTATCATCCTTGACCAACATCTCAATATGAAGGAGCAGATATCCAACATGGTAAAGGCAGTATATCATAAAATCCGAACACTGCGCCACATTAGACAACTGCTAGACCCGGTTGACTTCAGAACAGTATTTCAAGCTCTAGTAATGCCTCATTTCGACCACATTAACTCCATACTTCACGGACTTCCGAAGAGCACCCTACATCCCTTACAGTTGGCAATGAACGCTGCAGCAAGAACTCTACACGGAGCCTCCAGAAGAGAACAAATTACCCCCATACTAAAACACCTACACTGGCTCCCCGTCCACTACAGGATTTCATTTAAGATTCTAACAATGACTTTCAAGGCCATCCATAATTGCACGTCCACCTCCCTCTCTGACTTAGTCCAGATAACCCCCCCCCCCCAACAGGATAAGGAGATCAGCTGCTACTAACACTCTCATCCTTCCCAAAGCAATCATTAAATGCTCCAAGACTACGAGCAACCGTGCCTTTGCCTTCTACGCACCCTCCTGCTGGAATGCTCTCCCACCTGACATCCGCGCCATCTACAACCTTCTTCAATTTAGGAAAGCGTTGAAACGTCACCTATTTACCCAGCACTTCTCCATCCCAAATGACAGCTCTCAGCCACCATCCCTCACGTCCAACTCTCTCCGCACGAGCCCCCTGCCCATGACACTACTACTTTCTGAACCCACCTCTATTTAATTTTCAGAATGTCATTGCCGTATCAACTGTACTTACCGACGAGATAGGTGTATAAGCCTGCATACCTAATTGTAAATAGTTGTTACCTGTTAACCTGTTATCCATGTTTATTTACCCTGTTTATTGTAAGTTCATTGAACTGCCCTCTTTGCACAAATACGTTTCCTGTAAACCGCGCTGATAATAAATAGTGCGGTATAGAAAAGCAATTAAATAAATAAATTAAATAAATAAATAAATAAGAGTTACTATTTGTCGGGAGAATCCGTGTCCGGCATGCTTGGTTTCAATCTTAACGTGGTTGTCACTCACGGGTTGTTTATGTGGGTCACTGGGCGTGGCTTGCTGTGGGGAGTGGCCCTGGTCAGTATAATACTGTAGGAAGAGATGATATTTAAGTGCCTTCCTAAATTGGGAGATGACCTTGATAGCCCTGATAGTGGGGGGAAGGGCATTCCAGCAGGTAGGTGCATATAGTGAAAAAGCTCTGAATCTTGCTGCTTGTGAGCATTTTGTTATCTGCCTTGGTAGAATCAAAGTATTTATAGCGGCTGATCTTCTCGCTCTATTAGGGGGTGTCATCTGGATAAGATCTATGATTGATGTAGAGGAGCAGTTGTTAATGGCTTTGAATGTAAGTGTCAGCATCTTGAAAGTTATCCTGCTTTGGACTGGAAGTCAGTGCAGCTGTTTTAGTATTGGTGTTATATGTTCCTTCCTTGAAGCCCCTTGCGGAATTCTGGCGGCTGCCTTCATGGCTAGTTGCAGCGGGGTTATGGTGGCTTTTGGAAGGCCGTGTAATATGGCGTTCGCGTAATCAAAATGCGGGGTCACAAGAGCTTGGTAGACCGAAAATCTTCTGGTTCCAGGAGCTGTCTCAGGTGGCAAAGTGTTCTGATTTTGTTGTAAACTGCTTTTACCATATTGCTTATCTGGGCCTTCATATTGAGCTGTTGGTCAAGGATAACTCCAAGGTACCGAATTGATGGTTTACTTGTGAGTTCAGCATCTCGGACCTTCAGGGAGCTAGGTGGAGTGAATGATGAATTCCTTGTGAGGAAAAGGTCTTTGTTTTTTTAAAGTTTATTTTTAGCTTCTGTGTATGTAGCCAATCCGTGACCGCATCGAAACAGGCAGAGAGGGGTGCAAGGTCTGGTTTGTCCAAAAGGAAAGGCATGTAGAGGAGGGCATCATCGGTGTAGATCAGGCAGTTAATGTTGAAGGAGTGGATGAGATTACATAAGGGCTGCATGTAAATGTTGAATAGCAGTCCTGACAGTGACGATCCTTGGGGAACGCCTTTTTCTTGGAGAAAAGGTGCGGATGTGGAGGGGCCGGAACGTACCTGTTGCCATTGATCTGTTAAATATGATGCACACCATGTTAATGCGTTTCCCTGAATGCCCTTCTCGCTAAGGCGGGAGAGGAGTATTTCGTGACATACCGTGTCAAAGGCTGCTGCAATATCCAGGAAGATCAGTGCAAACCCTTATTTGGTGTTGTCCAATCCAATGATAAGCGTGTTGAATAACGTGGTCAGGAGTGTTTCGACCCCATGCGCTTCCCGAAAGCCATGTTGGCAAGGGTCGAGGGGTGCACTTATTTCGATATGATGGTGAAGTTGTTGTACAACCTTCTCGATGATTTTCGCCAGAAGCGGGATACTTGATATCGGCCTGAAGGAGTCCATTCGTGCTGGGTCCAGTTTGTTATTTTTTAGTAGCGGTCTTATCGCTGTCTGTTTTTAGGTTTTTGGGGAATGTACCCGTTGAGAAAGATAACGCAATGAGTTTGGAGAGGAAGGGGCTGAGTTCAGTCCGCAGAGTTTTTATCCAAAACGCCGGACATGGGTCATTCGGTGCAGTGGTGGTGTTTATGGAGGAGACGATGTCCTGTATGTTTCTTGCCGATGGGGCAGAGAACTCAGTGATGGTGTGTTTGGTGACAGTTGTTGCAGTATGTGGTTGGGTCGTTAGGGGGGAATTATTTGTGGTAGGAGTGTTGACCTGGTTTGCCTTGGTACGCAGGAAGTCGGCATATTTTTGGGGGTCAGGGAGGTCTGGTTGTGTAAACGAGGGCTCTTTTGCTAAGGTCTTAACTAAGCCAAACAGTTCATGAGGCTTGTTTAGAGAGCGTTGTAGTATCTCTGCATGAAATTGTTTCATTCTTGCTGTTACGTCTGCTCGGTGTCTTTTGAGATGTTCATTGTACAAGTTTTTCTGTTGAACGGGATCGTCGCCATGATCTTTCAATGACTACTACTACTTTAGCACTTATAAAGCACCACGCACGCAGCGCTGCACAGCTAACCTAGAAGAGGTAGCCAACATACAAGAGACAGTCCCTGCCCGTCAAAGTCATGCTCATCGGAGCTTACAATCTAGTTAGAACAGTACATTAGTTAGAACAGTACAGAGCATTAGTCAGTTCTGCGCAAGGTACGGTGTGGTACAGTTTGTTCCAGTAGTTTGGTCATAAACGTTGACGGGGGTAGGGTAAGATGAGGAAGGAGTCAAGATCTGAATGCAACAGTGAAGAGGTGGGTTTTCAACCTGGATATGAAGATGGCCAGAGAGGATGCCTGGCGCACAGATGCAGGTAGGCTGTTCCAGGCGTACGGTGCAGATAGGTGAAAGGAGCGAAGTTGGGAGTTCGCGGTGCGGGTGAAAGGCATTGATAGAAGTAATTTGTTAGCGGAGTGCAAATTTCGAGAGGGGACGTAGGGAGAGATAAGAGATAAGAGGTATTGAGGGGCCGTAGAGTGAATGCATTTATAGGTCAGCAGGAGAAGCTTGAATTGGATGCGGAACTGGACAGGGAGCCAGTGAAGCGACTTGAGAAGAGGAGTAATGTGGGCATGGCGAGGCTGGCAGAAGATTAGTCGAGCAGCGTGATTTTGTATAGATTGAAGGGGAAAGAGGTGGCTCACGGGAAGACCAGCGAGGAGTAGGTTGCAGTAATCGAGGCGAGAGGAAATTAAGGAGTGGATAAGCGTTTCGGTAGTGTGTTCAGAGAGGAAGGGGCGGATTTTCCTGATGTTGTAGAGAAAAAAGCATCAGGTCCTAGCAACAAGCTGGATATGAGTGGAGAAGGAGAGAGAGGTGTCAAAGATAACTCCTAGATTGCAGGCCAAGGGAACAGGAAGGATAGTAGATCCATCCACATGGATTGAGAGAGGGGGAAGTGGGGGGGTGGGAGGGAGGAGTTACGTGGAAAGACAAGGAGTTCAGTCATGGCCATGTTCAGTTTCAATCGGCGATGAGACATCCAGGCAGCGATGTCCGAAAGACAGGCAGAGATCTTGGACTGGGTTGCTGGAGAAATATTGGGTATAGAGAGGTAGATTTGGGAGTCATCAGCATAGAGATGTTATTGAAAGCCATGGGAGGAGATAAGCATGCTAAGGCCTTGGGTATAGAGAGAGGAGAGGAGGGGGCCCAAGACAGATCCCTGGTGTACACTTACATGGAGCGGGTAGGGGAGGAGGAGGAGCCACCAGAGCATAGACCAGAGCATACACTGAATGAGCGATGGGAGAGGTAGGAGGAGAACCAGGATAGTACGGAGTCCTTGAAGCCAAGCGAGGAGAGGGTGATGAGGAGAAAGTCGTGGTCAACAATGTCAAAGGCAGCAGAAAGGTCAAGAAGGATGAGGATAGAATAGAGGCCCTTGGATTTAGCCAGGAACAGGTCGTTTGTGACTTTTGTGAGTGCCGTTTCAGTGGAGTGTAGGGGACGGAAGCCGGATTGAAATCGGTCCAGGAGGGCCTGGGAGGTGAGGAAGTCGAGGCAGCGACGGTGGACTGCTCATACTAATAGTTTGGATATGAAGGGAAGGAGGTAGAAGGGTCGAAAGTTAGAAGGGCATGTCAGATCAAGTGAGGGTTTCTTGAGGAGGGGTGTGACAACAGCATATTTGAAGTCAATGGGGACAGTTGCAGTGGAGAGTGAAAGGTTGAGGATATGAGTAATGGAGGGGGGCAGTGGTGAGGGGAATGAAACATAGGAGATGGGTGGGGATAGGGTCTGATGAACAGGTGGTGGGTTTGGAGGAGGACAGAAGGAGTGTGGTTTATTCCTCGGAGATCGGAGGGAAGGAGGAGAGGGTGGCAGAAGGAGTATGGATGGGGGAGGAGAATTGGGGAGGAGGGGGTAGGGAATTGGAGGGTAATCTTGTGGATTTTGGCGTGGAAGTAGTCAGCTAGGGTTTGGGCAGAAAGGGAGGGTAGGATTGGGGGCAGGGGGACCTTGAGGAGAGAATTGAGGGTATTAAAGAGACGGCGAGGATCAGAGGCAAGGGAGTTGGTCAGATGGATATAGTAATCTTGTTTGGCAAGTGTTAGGGCTGACTGGAAGGAGCCAAGCATGAATTTGAAGTGTAGAAGGTCTTCTGGGGAGCGGGATTTGGATCAAGCTTGTTCGGCAGAACAGGCGCAGATGCGTAGGTAACGGATTGTGGGTGAAATCCAGGGTTGGGGAGTAGACCATTTGACAGGACGTGGGGTGGGAGGGGCAAGAGTGTCAAGGGCTGAGGATAATGTAGCATTGTATGAAGATAATGCCTCGTCGATGGACTTGGAGGAAAAAATGGCGGAAAGAGATGGAGAGATGGTGGAGGAGAGAGTCAGGGGATCAATATTGTGAAGGTTTCTAAATAGGTCGGAGGAGACAGGACAAGGTTGGGACGGCAGAAGTTGAAGAGTAAATATTAAGAGGTGATGGTCAGATGAGGGAAGGCTTGATTTGCGGAAGTTTGAAGGAGAGGCATTGGAGAAGAGTATTAGGTCAAGGTCGGAGTGGAGGAGTGGCCTAGTGGTTGGGGCAAGGTACTTCGGGCCGGAAGGTCGGGGGTTCAAATCCCACTGGAGGACAGCAACCTTGGGCCGGAAGGACTGGGGTTTCTAGTCCCACAGGTGCTCCTTGTGGTCTTGGGCAAGCCACTTAACCCTCCATAGCCCATGTTCCCTGTAAAATAGTTCTCTGTGTGCTGTGCTTTCCTGTCTAATCAATGTGTTTATACCTCAAAAAAAAAAAAATTTCCTGTCATGATTTGACAATTTCCAATTTGTAATCAAACCGCTGCTGATCGCTGGAAGTAGCGGTATACAAATGTATACTAAATAAATAAATAAATAAGGCAGTGGCCGTGTAGATGTGTGGGGGCAGTGGAGCAAAGTTGGAGGTCGAACGAGGAGGTAAGAGCGAGAACTTTGAGGCATGAGGGTCGGAGGGGTTGTCGATGTGAATGTTGACATCGCCAAGAATAAGAGTGGGGGAGGAGGGATCCATAAAGGCAGAAAGCCAGTAGTCGAAGTCGGTAAAGAAGGTTGATTTGGATTTGTCCGGTGGGCGATAAATAACAGCTATTCGGAGGAGAAGTTGTGAGAGGAGGCGAATGGAGTGGACTTCGAAGGAGAAGGGGGACTGTGATTGGGGTGGCAGGAGGGAGAGAGTAGGAGACCAACGCCACCACCGCGACCAGTAGATCGAGGTGTATGGGAGAACTGGTAGCCCCCATAGCAGAGAGAGGCAATGGATGCGGTGTCTTGGGGAAGCCAGGTCTCGGTCAAGGCAAGAAGGTATAGGGCATTGGAGATAAAAAGGTCATGAATAAAAGTGGTTTTTTTAATGACTGAGCATGCGTTCCCTAGGGCGCGTGAAAATGGGAGAGTGGAGGGGGGGGAGGAGAGGGATATGGATAAGGTTGGATACGTTACGTGTAGATTTCTTATCAGAGTAGTGCGGGGGTCTATTTTGTAGGGTAATGCCGAGATTTAGAGGGAGCAGGGTGTGGGTGGGTGTGTCTGGGTGAGTGTGCTGTCCAAGAGGGACATGAGGGAAGGGAAATGAGGGGTAAATGGATGGTATCGGGTAGGTTATGTGAGGGATTATTTTTGGGGGTAGGGTTGGAGTTGATATCTATGGATAAGTGATTGTGGGATGAATGAGGGAGGACGGAAGGAGGGAGGAATGGGATGTGGATGAGATTAGATAGGGTACGTATGGGACTTCTTTTAGTGTGAGAGAAATCGAGGGGGGCCAGGGTTGGGGTTGATATTACCTGATGAGAGAAGGAGAAGGAGTATTAGAGAGCAAGGTATAGTGAAGATAGTATGGCGGAAGTGAGGGTGGGGTTGCCTTAAAGAGAGGGGGGTTGGTTGAATGCGGGGGATGGTGTGAAGAAGCTCAAGAGCAGGTGCAAGTCGGGGGCAGAGTGGAGGGAGAAGTGAGGAAGGTAGGGGGAAGGCAGTTGGGGAGGATAATGAAGAGGAGGACAATGAGATATGGGGCCATGGTAGTGGGCAGCAAGGTCTGAGCAAGCAATGGGTAACAAGTGATAGGCAAACAAGCAGGCAGTGGGTAGCAGTTCAATGCAAGCAATGGGTAGCAAGCAGAGGATAAGCAGTGGATAACAGTTCTATGCAACAATGGGTGGCAACAGTGTGCAACAATGGATGGCAACAGTGTGCGACAATGGGTGGCAACAGTGTGCGACAATGGGTGGCAACAGTATGCGACAGTGGGTGGCAGCAGTATGCGACAGTGGGTAGCAGTACTATGCAAACAATGGATAAGCAATATATAACAGTTCCATGCAACAGTGGGTAGCAACACTATGCAAACAATGGGTAGCAGTTCTAAGCAACAATGGGTGATAACAGTGTGCAAACAATGGGTAGCAGTACTATGCAAGCAATGGATAAGCAATGAATAACAGTTCTATGCAGTGATGGGTAGCAGTTCTATGCCCAGCAGTGGGTAGCATTATGATGCAGGCAATGGGAGCAATGCTAAGCAAGCAGAGGGTAGTGGTGCTATGCAGGCAGTGGGTAGTAATTCAATGCCAACAATGGTGGCCGTGCAGGCAGTGGGTAGCAAGTTCTAGGCGGGTAATGGGAGGAAGAACAATGCTAGCAGTGGGAAGGAAGACTAAAGGAGAGTTACTTGAAGGTCCCAGGGTGGAGCTCGTGAGATGGTTTGGTCTGGAGTCGGGCGTGGGCCTGCCAAGCGCGGCTGCGCCTTTCGGCGGCCTTTCAGTGTGGTGGATGGTGGGCCTGATTGGCCTTCGTTGCAGGGAGCGGGTGGAGTCGGCGATCCTCTCCCTGTTCTGGATGCCGGTCGAGCTCAGGTGATGGGAAGCTGAGCCGGTGAGGAGGTGTCGTTTTCACACCTTTCAGTGGCCTTTAAATGTGGTGGCTAGTGGGCCTGATTGGCCTTCGTTGCAGGGAGTGGGTGGAGTCAGCGATCCACTCCCTTTTCTGGATGCCTCTTCAAAAGGCTTTAGCCGATCCTCTTCACAAAACTGACATACTCTTGATAATCCTTGCCTTTCCCATCTCACATAAAGTGGGTCCTGTAAACCTGGGGGAAAGGTTTGATCAAATCGGAGTGATTGCAACAAGGAGCTGCCCCCCCCCCCCGATGTTCTGCACCTTGCGTCCATACTTCCATATTCTTTGAAGAGGGTATACAGTACAAAGAGAATCCGCCAAAAACTGAAAGAAAGTTGAAAATTGCCACAAGAAAAACTGCAAAAAGCAACGGAAGCAAATTTTAAGATCTTTAATTTCACAGATCAAAGTAAAGAAGTATGTGAATGACATCTTGAAGTAACTAAGGGTTCCGTGGAAAAAGAAATGCATGGAGGAGGAGGAGACCCAGGTGAGAGTACCAGAAGATGGGAAAACACAGAAAAAGAGCAGTTGAGGGGAGATGGAGTGTAGACATCTAGAATTGCAGGAAAGTGAGATGAATAAAGGACAGGTCAACAAATCAACTGAATAGGAGGAAGAAAGGGAGGAGAAAGACGTAAAGGTGGAGGAAGTTAAGATCAAACTCCTAGTTCACATGGAAAAAGATGAATATGCTGGGTTCCAGGCAAGGGAAAGATTACCTAAGTTAAATTTAACATCTGAGATTAGAAGTATGATAATTAAGATGAAAAAAGTCATATCCAGTATAAAGGGATCATTTATTGACATCACTGAAATAAAATGAATCGGGACCAGCATGTCCACTAGGTGGGCTAGGCGGCTGCCTAGGGCATCAGATCTCTGTGGGCGGCAGGACATATGTTTTGGCACACATGGTCTGCCCCTCCCCCCGGCGTGCTGCCGGCCCCTTCTCCGCTGCTGCTGATTCCAGCAGTGGTATTGGGAGAGCTACTAAGCTTGGCGTCCCGCGGCAGGCCATGAGCTTCAGCACAAATGACCTGCTGCTTCTGACTCCCTGAAGTTGTTGGGGGGGGGGGGAGGGGGAAGGGTCAGAAGCAACAGGCTATGTGTGCCGAAAAACATGGCCTGCTGCCGACCTCTTCCCCCCTCCCTGGAATCAGCAGCAGTGGGAGGCGGCAGCGCAGTGCGGCTCAGCAAGAAGGGGAGGGGGAGTGCAGCTCAGCTCAGCACTGGGGGGGGGAAGGATGGCGTGGCTCAGCGTGCAGGGGAGGGGGGGGGGGCAGGAGCATGGCTATGGCGTCTGCCTACGGCGGCAGAAACCCTTGGGCTGGCCCTGAATTGAATACAATATTGTGCAGCTAAAATTATTATTGCAAGAATACTACCAAAGTACAGTGCCAGAAGAAAGAGAACAATAAATATTCCTCCTTGGAAAAAGTGCATCGTTGGAGAAATTACAATCATTGCTTGCGGAGGTATCCCTGGTAGACTGGTATCTAAAAGGATTAAGATCATCAAAGAGATTGATGAAGATCCAAGACATAAAGCTGAAGCATGGTGCATTAACAGAAGAAGACCTGACATTTATATGTTCAAACAATAAATTGAAAGTAGCAGCAGAAGCGCAAAAACTAACCCAAAACAGTTCTACAGGGAATTGGGAAAGACCATTAATATGGTAAAAACACCACCAACCATGGAAGACGCTTGGCTGCAGGAGGAGAGTGTAATCGGGACTGTCATCTGCCCCACTGGACTCCTGGCGTTGTGGCTACAGTGCCTGCTTCTGAAGCTAACAGGCACTTTGGAGGCTGACCCGATGGAGGACCCCATTGCCTGATAAAGAGCGCTACGTATTGTGGCCTGTGGGGCGTGGTCCGAAGGGGCGTGACCAAAGGGGTAGGCATGCCCCTTCGGTGCCCCGGAGGTCGCTGGTGGCCCTGGGTTAGAGTATTTTTGAAAAATGGGTGTAAGAGAGAACAAAGAACTTACCAAGGTGCCTGTCCTGTCCGGGGCTCAAGGTTAAGACTCGTGGACCCATGGACATGTAGTTCCCGTGATATCCAGTTCACTAGTATCGGAGGGAGCTTCTTTGAGCTCTGGAACCCGGTCCTTACCACCTTTTCCAGGACCACCTTTATCATCTACGTTTGTGGAGGACATTGACTCTGGTTTGCAAGTCCCCATACCTAAACTGGCTTCTCCGGTCGGTGGGGGGACAGTTATATCTCCCTCGCCAGGAGATACAACTTGAAAAGATTTATGGGGGGCTATAGTTTAATATTAATCTTTAACTTTCTGCTACTGTTGCTTCTCTTTGCACTTATACCCATGGGATATCTGAGAAATTTATTGCTATAGATAATCAGGTTACCTCTTTGTACAAATCTGTTGCGCAGTTTCAGTCCCAGGTCCAGTTTTGTGTTCTGTCTGGGGCTTCTTGTCTTAAGGATTCTTTGACAACTCATACAAGACAGGAAGCATTGAAAAATAGGACCTGAGCTTGCAATCTCAGGTTTTTGAGTTTTCCTGTGACTCACCTGCTTTCCTTTGAGATACTTAAAATACTTTTCAGAGATTTTGCAGTTCTCCTATGTTATTGATATGGTTCAAGCTTACTATGTCCCAAGTAAAAGTAAGGAGTTATCTCTGGATAGCGGTGATCAGATCCCCCCCTGGGAATTAGTCAGGATTTGATGGTTTTCTTGGAGGACTCTGCGATTATAATCTCCAAGCGGTGTACCCTAGTGGTGACATTAGGATCTGAAGCTGTAAAGCTTCAAAAATTGAAGGCCTTTTTTTAACATAAGAATGATTTGTTTTGTGGAGATGAGCTTAATATCTTCCCAGATGTAACCCGTCAGACTCTGGCCTGGAGATGTCAGTTTCTGGAACTGAGACTGCGTGTGTTATTGTTAGGAGCTACCTTTTATTTAAAATTCTGTAAATGTATTATGTTTATCAGAGTCATGTGTTTCTGGATGTTTCTCATTTACAAACTTTCCTGCAGAATAGGGAGATCCGGTAGATTGGTAGGTGGGTTTAGTTGAGTTAATGGCTTTCCTTAATTTTGACGCCTGGGTGGTGCGCCCTTTTTTCCCTTAATTGATGTGTTGGATTAGGGCTGGAGCTGTTTCCTATGATGTGGACTTGACCTTTTTTCTTAGTAAAAAGAAGGTGATATTATTTTCTGATGATGTATTTGGTTTTCTCATGATTTAAGTGGAATTGAATTGATTTTCAAAATCTTAGTAAAAACAAAACAAAAAACCCCACCACCAACCAAAGCTGAAACAGAAAAGCTCTGGAGAAAACTATGAAGACCCTGTTGAGCACAATCAAGAAGCAAAATGGTTACCCAGCATAGAGGATCATTTAGAAAAAGCAAATATCAAACCTGTGCAATGGCCTGCAGTAATAATGAAAGAACTAGAAAGCAGGTTAAAACAAGCCCCAAACTGGAAGGGCCCTGAACCAGATGGAGTAACCAACTTTTGGCTCAAACAGTTATCACCCCACTAAGACCTGGCAAACTGCAAAAATTAATTGTTCAAGCAGCCAGACTTAACTCCATAATGTCTTACTACAGGAAGAACATTTCTCCTTCCAAAGGAAATAACATTCCCAATTATTACAGACCAATAACTTGTTTATCTACAATCTATAAGCTGTTTATTGCAATAGATGCAGACAGAATATATGATCATATTGAGTCCAATAACGTCATGGCGATAGAGTAAAAGGGCAATAAGAGGGGAGCATATGGAACCAAAGACCAGTTAATGTTGAATTAAGGCCATCTTAGCCAGTGCTAAAAAAAAAAAAAAAAAAAAAAAAAAAAAAAACAACCAAACGCAAGCAGAAATCTCAGTATAGCTTGGATTGATTTATAAGAGAGCTTTTCACAGCGGCCCACTCTCTTAGATAATTGCCTTGAAATGTATATAATAAATCCTGGTTTGATAGAGTACATTTAAATTCACTATGACAATGTGTCAAACCATACTCTTTTTGAAATATGAAGCTGGTCAGTACATCATTTGTAACATCAAAGACCTCAAAGAATATTTCAGGGAGATTCTCTGTTACTATTTCTGTTTTGTGTGGTGCTTAATCCACTGAGTACTCTCATAAACTCTGTTGAATATGGATTTAGCCTGAATCCTAAAGAAGGTGGTAACCCAGAAGCAACATCTAATTTACTGTTTATAGACTATCTGAAGCTCTACAGTTCCAGTGATCAACAATTAGAGCGACTCTGTGTGGTGAAAAGATTCTCTGATGACATCAGGATGACCTTTGGCCTTGTTAAATGTGCCAAGGCAACTTTTTTTGTTGTTTTTTTAAGAGGAATGTTGAGCAAAACAGAAAACATCTACCTGGCTGAGGGCTGTGACATCAAGGACCTTTAATAGGAATGTGTATATAAGTATCTCGGAGTAGAGGAAGGAATGACACTCAAGCAGAAATTACTTAGAGAAAAGATCATTCCTTATCGTCGCTCCAGTCCAGTCCCTTTACTTCAGGGTTGCGCAACCCTTCCAGCAGCTTGGAGGCTGAGCCAAACCTTTTTGGAGGTGGGGCGGTATAAATACCACTGGGACCACCCCTCCACTCCAGTATTCTCAGCCTCCAAGCAGCTGGAGGGTTCCGTAAGCCTGGGGCTTACTGGAGTCTTCCTTTAACTAAATTCCCTTAAAATTACTTTTAAAATTTATAACTTTATTACTTTATTGCTTTTAGTTTCTTGCATTTATTTTCCAGTGCCTATCAGTTAGTTTGGGTGCTCTGTTCCTTTAACTACACTCTGCTCTCTTCCCCTCCCTCCCCCCCCCCCCACACCGGTTGGGCCGGGCTCCGGAGGTAGAAGGGTGCTGGCTGTTTGCCTCAGATCATCGGGATTTCCCCGCTTGCCCTGCCTCGCGCCGAAGCCCTTCAGGTGGCTGAGCGCTGGAGGAACCCCCGAGAGGCAGATTGCGACCGCCGGTCTCACCCCGCGGCTGAAGAACGCGGCGGCGATCCTCGGGTCTTCCACCCGCGGCGGAGGACTCTGCTCGGCTCAGCACTGCTCTTCACGGTTGGCACAGTCTCTGCCGGCATCCACTGCCTCAGCGACGTTTTGTCCCGGGAGGAGAACAACGACCCGCAGAACGCGCTCACGATCCCCCGTTCAGGCTCCACGTGGTGAGGCCTACCACGTGTAGAGCCAACGGGCAGAGATCGCTGAGCCGGGTTCACCAAGCTACAAACCGCAAGTATCAAAGAGATCTACTCGCAGTTTCCTGGATCGCTATTGCCTGTGTTTTAAGTTTATTTTATTTTGCTTTTAATTGTATTTTAATTTAGTAATTTAATTTTCTAATTGTACTTAGCCACGGGCCTAGGTTTCACTGTTAGAGAACAGAGGGTCTGGTAATTCCTCTTCTCTCTCTCTCCCTCAAGTATAAATTGCTTTTAAAAAGAGGGAGAGAACTATTCCTTGCAGCTACATTTTCTGTTTTCCTTGTAGCTGGGGTCCGGGCCTATTGCTTATCCCTCCAAACAGGTCTGAGGTACCTGGGATCAAGAGCATGGCGGCGAAGCCCAGATGCCTTTCCTGTGGCACCCGTAGGGGCACTTCCTCGGAGGCAGGAGTCTGCAGGGCTTGTGCTGCAGTAGCTGCCACAGTGGAGCAAGAAATTAATTTGGCCATGTCTCAGGCCTCTCAGAATACTGAAGACCCCTTACAAGGGGAGGGGGGGTCCCAGCTTCCTTCCGCCTCAATCACAGATTTACCCACCCCTCCGCCCCCAGCGTCTCCCCCCCCTTCGGGGGAAGGGAGTTCAGGGGACTTTTTCTCCCCAGACTTCATTCTTTTACTCCACAAGGCCTATTGCTTGCGCAAGCAGGGTTCGGGTACAGGGGGGAATGCCCCGGCGACCGAGACCATATCCAAGAAAGCAAGCATCCCTGACTCAGGCCTTCCACCCAAACGCCCACGCTTGGGCGGGGAAGAACCTCTCTCCGTCCTTTCCCAAGGCTCTCCAGAAGAAGAGGGCTCTGACAGAGACTGGGACGAGGAAGAAGAGGAACTGGAAGAAGGGGAGATCCCTGAAGAAGATCATTCCAGGATAATTAGAGTCTTTCGGCGGGAAGAACTTCCGGCTCTAATTGATGAGTCCCTAAAGATCCTCAATGTATCCTCTGATACGCCAACAGAGGAGGAGACAGTGGAGGATCCGTTAATCCAGGCCATCAGGAGATCACAGAGGGTTTTCCCTGTCCATAGAGTGGTGCGCCAGATGATCCAGGAAGAATGGGATCAACCCGAGTCTAGTCTAAGGGGAGTCCGATCCATGTCTCGCTTGTACCCTCTACCAGAGGCGGACAGAGAACTACTGAAGTCTCCGAGGGTGGATGCAGCGGTTTCAGCAGTTACTAAGAAGACTACTATTCCAGTGGAGGGCAGCACCGCCTTGAGGGACTCTCAAGACAGAAAGCTAGATACCCTCCTGAAACAAGCGTTTGATGTGAGTGCCCTTGCCTTGCAGGCCTCGGTTTCAGGGGCTTGGGTGGCGAGACCCTGTTTAAGGTGGTCTCAACAGCTGCAGGCAGCAGAGGGTCCATCTAGCGAGGCTCAGGCCCACTCGGCTAGACTGGAATCCGGAACAGCGTTCCTGGCGGATAGTCAGTATGACCTCATCAGAAGCCTAGCCAAGAACATAGCCTCGGTAGTGGCAGCTAGACGTTATCTATGGCTACGGAATTGGGCAGCGGACGCTTCCTCGAAGGCGCGCCTGAGCCGCCTTCCTTTTAAGGGGAAACTATTATTCGGAGAAGACTTGGAGAAGTTGGTAAAGGACCTTGGCGAGTCTAAAGGGGGCAGGCTGCCTGAAGACAGACCAAAGCAGGGGAGACCCTTAGCTCCAGTACGTAACCAGTCCAGGGACTCCCGAAGGTTCCGTCCAGCTAGGACAAACCCCTTTCCCAGGGGCCGTTTCATCTCGAAGGGACAAGGTTTTAGAGGGTTTCGAGGAGCAGGCCGAGGTTTTAGCTCGTCCTCCTTCTCCTCCTCTCAAGGAAATAGAAAACAATGAGGCGACGGGGGTCCAGGGGGAAGAGCCTTCGGTGGGCGGTTGCCTAAGGCGTTTTCTTCCTGCCTGGTCCCGGGTCACGTCCGATCAATGGGTTCTAGAGGTTATCAGAGAGGGCTACGCTCTCGAATTCGCAAAACAAATACATCCAGCCTTCGTTCAGTCTCCCTGCGGTTCTTCGGCAAAGAGAGTGGCGGTAGAGACTACTCTCTCCCGCCTGATAACGCTCGGAGCCGTAGTCCCAGTACCGCCAGACCAGCGCGGTACTGGTCGGTACTCGATTTACTTCGTAGTTCCAAAGAAAGAGGAGTCTTTCCGCCCAATTCTAGATCTAAAACAGGTCAATCGCTGCCTCAGAGTTCCACACTTCCGGATGGAAACCCTACGTTCGGTCATAGCAGCAGTCAGGGGCGGGGAGTTCCTAACTTCCCTCGATCTGACAGAAGCCTACCTACATATCCCGGTCAGGGATTCCCATCAACAATTCCTGAGATTTGCAGTGCCAAGGGGCCATTTTCAATTCCAGGCTCTTCCCTTCGGCCTAGCCACGGCTCCAAGGACATTCACCAAGGTGATGGTGGTGGTAGCGGCCTCTCTTTGGAAAGAAGGAATTCTAGTACACCCCTACCTGGACGATTGGCTAATCCGGGCAAAGTCCGAGGAGGAAAGCCACATCGTGACGGCAAGAGTGGTTCAAGTACTGGAAGAGTTGGGGTGGGTCATCAATCGAGCGAAGAGCAGGATGACTCCCTCCCAGGAACTGGAGTACCTCGGAGCAAGGTTCGACACCAACAGAGGCAGGGTGTTTCTGTCTCCATCAAGATCAAGAGAACTAAGACTCCTGGTCACTCAGTTTCTAGCCAGACGAAACCCCACGGCGCGGCATTATCTACAGGTCCTGGGAACAATGGCAGCGGCGATAGAGGTGGTACCATGGGCCCGGGCCCACATGCGGCCACTACAGAGGGCCCTATTGCGTCGGTGGTCGCCACAACGTCACTCCATATCAATGCAGTTACCCTGCGCACCTCGAACCAAACAGACGCTGCACTGGTGGCGATCCCCGAAGAATCTGGATCGCGGGATGCCCCTCTAGCCTCACCAGTGGTTATTACTGACGACGGATGCCAGTCTGGCAGGCTGGGGAGCTCACTGCGAGGACCAGTTCGTTCAGGGCAGCTGGACTTGGCTAGAAGCCCAATGGCCCATCAACAGACTGGAATTGCGGGCCGTAGTATTGGCGCTCAGAGCTCCAGAGGCCTTGGTACAAAAAAGAGCAATTCGCGTGCTATCAGACAACGTTACCG
Organism: Ichthyophis bannanicus; assembly: GCA_033557465.1. Taxonomy (NCBI): domain Eukaryota; kingdom Metazoa; phylum Chordata; class Amphibia; order Gymnophiona; family Ichthyophiidae; genus Ichthyophis; species Ichthyophis bannanicus. Next base: position 653,502,268 of record CM066036.1, on the reverse strand, counting down.
CGGTGGCTTACATCAACCACCAGGGCGGCACCAGCAGTCCCGCCCTAGAGAAGGAGGCGAGCACCCTGTTCCAGTGGGCAGAAACTCGGTTGGAAGCTCTCTCGGCACAGCATGTGGCAGGCATAGACAACGTCACGGCAGACTATCTCAGCAGGTGCAAGATAGACCACGGGGAGTGGGAGCTGGAGCAGGAGACGTTCGACCGGATAGTAGCCCATTGGGGTCTGCCAGTCATGGATCTCATGGCGAGGTTCGCGTCCGCCAAGGTGGAACGGTTCTTCAGCCAACGCAAGGAAAGGATGTCCGAAGGCCTGGATGCCTTGGCCCAGAAGTGGCCCTCGGAGGGCCTTCTCTATGTGTTCCCTCCCTGGGCTCTGATCGGAAAGGTGCTACGAGTGGAGTCCCATCACGGATACATAATCCTCATAGCCCCGGACTGGCCTCGCCGTCCCTGGTATGCGTATCTGATGCGATTAACCGCCGACCAACCTTGGCGTCTCCCTTGCAAAAGGGACCTACTGAGGCAAGGCCCATTACGGATGCCTCACGTGGATCGGTTCTCGCTTACGGCCTGGCTATTGAAAGGGCGAGGCTCCTAAAGAGGGGTTATTCGGGAGCCGTCATCTCTACCCTGTTAAACGCTAAGAAGCGTTCGACCTGTCTCTCTTATATCAGGACGTGGCGCATCTTCGAAGCGTGGTGCGCTGAGCGCAGGCAAAAACCCCTATCCGCTTCAGTCCCCGAGGTCTTAGAATTCTTACAGGCAGACTTTGACAAGGGTCTAGCCCACAGCTCCTTGCGGGTTCAGCTAGCGGCAATCGCATGCTATAGAGGGAAGGTCCGCGGAAAGCCCCTAGGGGCGCACGCGGATGTCTCCAGGTTCCTAAGGGCGGTGAGGCGCCTGCGGCCTCAACAGAGGTCCGTCGTCCCCACCTGGGACCTCAACCTAGTACTTAACGCTCTGATCAAGGAACCCTTCGAACCAGTGAAGAGGGCCTCCTTAAAGGACTTAACCTTGAAGACAGTCTTTTTGGTCGCGATATGCTCAGCAAGGCGGGTTTCCGAACTACAAGCGCTTTCCGCTCAGCCTCCCTTCCTACTGTTTCTCAAGGACAAGATAGTTCTACGTCCGGTCCCCCCCTTCTTGCCCAAGGTCATTTCTCCTTTTCATATGAACCAGGCAGTTCACCTTCCGGTCCTCTCCGCCGTGGAGGGCGGAGAAGGGGTTAGCAAACTGCGGCTCCTGGATGTCCGGAGGACCTTGAAACGCTACCTTTCCCGCACGGCCCCCTTTCGGAAGTCCGAGCGGCTATTCGTTCAGTTTGGGGGTCCACACAAGGGAGAAGCGGCGGCCAAGGCCTCCATCTCCAGATGGATCAGGGAAGCGATTGCTTCCGCCTACATCCTGAAAGGAAAGCAGGTGCCTGCGAGGCTACGGGCGCACTCCACCCGAGCTCAGGCTACGTCATGGGCAGAGTTCAGCTTAGTCCCTCCAGTGGATATCTGTAGGGCAGCAACTTGGTCCTCTCTTCATACATTCACCAAGCACTACAGGCTGGACATTCAGAGCGCAGCGGATGCTCGGTTTGGTCTGGCGGTCCTTCAGTCCGGTTTGCCGGATCCCACCCAGGATTGAACTGCTCTTGTACATCCCAGAAGTAAAGGGACTGGACTGGAGTGACGATAAGGAAATAGTAATTAGATCTTACCTGCTAATTATTGTTCCTGAAGGAACGACAGTCCAGTCCCTGATCCCACCCGGTGAGGACCTATCAATCAGGAGGAAACTCTGGACCGAGCGGGGGGCCTTTTCAGGATGAAGGGACACGGGAGAAAACCGGATCGGGCAACATCAAGCATTTCTCCTCCGTCCGGTCACTCTCTCTCTCCCTCGCTCTCTCTCTCTCTCACTCTTCCTTGCATTATCCATTTGCTATATAAAAAAAAAAAAAAAAAAAAGGTTGTTGTACATAGTTAGGCAATGTTGTTTAGATAAGTTCTTAATGGAAATCTGTAGATCTGCTTTTTCAGTCGATTACTGGAGTGGAGGGGTGGTCCCAGTGGTATTTATACCGCCCCACCTCCAAAAAGGTTTGGCTCAGCCTCCAAGCTGCTGGAAGGGTTGCGCAACCCAGAAGTAAAGGGACTGGACTGTCGTTCCTTCAGGAACAATAATTAGCAGGTAAGATCTAATTACTATGTAAAGAATAATACAGGAGATTAAAATAGTTATTTAAAAGTGCTTTAACATCACGGCATAAGATACAAACCATCAATCACTGGCGAACAAGAAAACGCCTCCTTTATCATTCCTCCAGTGCACTCCCCATTTGTGGGTTGTCACCTCTCACCAGCAGCTTGGAGACTGAACATGTCACAATTTCTGAGCTGTCCCCAGATAGACAACTGGCACCTCCACCAGCTCCAGTTTCTCAGTCTCCAAGCAGCTGGTGAGACATGCTCCTACTAATAGGATTCACTGAGTGGACAACTAAGGAGTTCATAGCTGTTAAATTGCGGTAGATTTCCTGTATTCCACGAGCACAGACTGCTTTCTGTTCTGGTGGGAAGTATTGCTGTTTTAAAGTTTGAAGCAAAAAAAAAAAAGACAGGCTGGCCCAGGTAGAGAAGCCTTAGCGAGGAAAGTACATTTTCCTGGTCACTAGGCTCCCTGTTTCAGGTTTTCACTATCTACCGGCATCTCGGGGAAGAGGGCAGCTGATTGCAGCATGTTGCCTCCTCTGGGGGATTTGGCATGCTTTTTCAATCCAACACTGCTGGTGCTCAGATTACAGCAAAATGGCAGCTTGGGAGGCTCTTCGCACCAGTGTGCTGTTGTGAGCAGAGGAGTTTCCTGCTCGCACAGCTCAAGGTAACTCTAATAACTGGTATATATTGTGCAATCGGGGTCGTGGCAGCATGAGGGAAGCCATGGTTGGGAATAGCTTCTCCCCAGTTTGAGCGGGAACTGCTGCCATTTTATTAGCAGATACTGCCACATGGAGGGAGGCCTCCAGAGTCAGGGCTGGACACTGGGGGTTACTTCCAATGAATTTTTTTATGTTTGCTGGGATTGGGAAGCATAGGAAGGGTTTTTTTGTTTTTTTTTCCTCTGGGGTTTCACTTTCTTGTTTTGATTGGAAGGTAGCATTTGGAATGAATGAATGCAAGCATAAGGGGAAGTGCTAGAAGGGGAGGGGCCTTCATTTCCCGAACTCTGTGTGCCTAAGCTGTGGGTCGTGCAGGGGGGCTGTCTCCACAGCCAGATCTTGCTGTGGCTGTGAGGCAAAGTCCAGGTCCATGGAACACGGCCTCAGAGATGAGCAGGCTCTTTGAGGTCCTGGGGATGGAGGCTCTCAAGGGGGCCTCCCTTCCCTGGTCATGGGCAAGGGTGGTCCAGAGCAGGATCCGATGGCACTGTATTCGGGGTCCCCTAAGCCCTCTGCGTCTAAGGATCCCTCAGTTGGGGACACTCCCAAGGGGTTTTTGGTCCGAGTTTGTTCTCTTCACACATAAAGCCTTTCGCATAAGGCAGAGTGGGCATGACGGGCCAGGAGGCTGCCAGGGCAGAGTAAGAAAACGCGGGATAGCGGACTCCCTTCAAGAGACAGGGAGAACCCAAACCTAGCCAACGCAGAGACGACAGTGACCCTTGGGAAGATCTGGGGTATGCCCATTAAAGTGAGATGGAGGATCCAGAGGGGGAGACGATTGGAGATGCCTAGCATATGGTACTCGGAAGGGGAGGAATCCTGTATTGAGCGTGTTTTTCACAAGGAGGAGCTGTCAGCACTCATTGCTCACGCCTTGAGGGCGCTGATATGGATTTGAAGACTCCGGAGGAAGAGAACCCGCTCGAGGACCCTTTGTTCCAGGCAGTGTGGAAGACTCAGATGGTGGTTCCCCTTTCATAGAGTGGTCAAACAGATGATTCAAGATGAGTGGGAGGTCCCTGAGGGCCTGAAGGGAACGTGGGTAGTGACCTGTTTGTTTGCTTTCTTAGATCAGGCTACGGTCTCGTTACACTCTCCTAGAGTGAATGTGGCGGTTTTGGCTGTCAAAAAGAAGACTTCCATTCTGTTAGAGAGGGGCCTTGGCGCTTAAGGATGTGCAGGACAAGAAGCTGGATTATCTGCTCAAGCAGGTGTTTGACATTAATGCCTTGTCCCTGCAGGGTATGGCCTTTGTGGTGGCTGCTTGATGCTACCCTTGGTTGCAAAACTGGTCAGCGGACATTTTGTCCAAGACACGGTTGAGCAAGCTGCGAAGCTTTCTTTAGCAAGGACTTGGATAAGTTGGTGAAGGAGTTTGGGGAGTCCAAAGGTGGTAGACTCCCGGAGGATAAGCCAAAGTTGGTTTGGTCCACAGTCCCAATGAGGGGGCCATCAAGGGACTTCCGGCATTTCCAGGCAGTGCGGTTTGCCCTGTTCCTGAGAGAAAGGTTCCTTTCATGGGAACAGACCTTTTGGGGGTTCCGAGGTGCAAGCAGAGGTTTCTACTTGCCTATGACCTCAGCCAATAAGAAGGCGCAATGTTGCTAGGTCAGTTCGGGTGGCATTGATTCCTGTGGGAGTTTGGCTGTGGGAATTTTACACAACCTGGACTAGGGTCACCTCCGACCAATGAGTATTCTAGATCATCTGAGACAGCTATGCACTGGAATTTGCCTGGCCTCTGCGGGAGGCCTTCATCGGTTCCCCCTGCAGGGTGCCATGGAAGTACGATGCTGTAAGGGACACAGCAGCATTTGGTCATATTGCAGGTGGTAGTGGAGATGCCAGAAGACCAATGAGGGTGTGGTCGATACTCCATTTACTTCATGGTCCCCAAAAAGGAAGGTTTCTTCCTGCTTATATTGGATCTCAAACATGTAAATCACTGTCTGAGTACCCTGCTTCCATATGGAGACTCTTTGCTCCGTCATCGTGGGGGTACGGGAAAGAGAGTTCCTGACCTCGCTCGATCACACAGAGATGTACTTGCACATTCCCATACGGTTGGAACATCAGCAGTTTCTGCGTTTTGCAGTGCCAGTGGGTCACTTCCAATTTCAGGCCTTGCTGTTTGGTCTGGCAACAGCCCCATGTACATTCACCAAAGTGATGGTAGTGGTTGCAGCCCAGCTCAGGCAAGAGGGCATCCTCGTACATCCTTACCTGGACGATTGGCTGATCCAGGCCAGATCATGGGAAGAGAGCCTGAAGGCTGCGGAACAAATGATCACCTTTCTGCAGAACCTTGGCTTGGTCATCAATGTGGTAAAGAGCCAACTCCAGCCATCCCAGGATTTGGTGTATTTGGGGTCAGGTTTTGGATGGGGGCGGGCATGGTGTCCCTATCATTGGAGTAAATGGTCACTCTGTAGACTCGGGTCAAATGTTTTTTCTGCATGAATGTGCCAATGGCATGGTATTATCTGCAGTTGCTGGGGTCGATGGCAGCATTAATTGAGTTGGTGCCCTGGGCGCACGTGCACATGCGACCGTTGCAGCGTGCGCTGTTGTGGAGATGGTCGGCTCAACACCATGAGCTTTCTCAAGTATTGTCTTGTCTGCGGATGGTTTGGATATTGCTCAGGTGGTGGTTGCATGCAAACTAAAGGTGGGAGTGATTCTAGAGCCACTACAGTGGGTTCTCTTGATGATAGATGCCAGTCTTTGGGGTTGGGGAGCACACTGCGAGGCTCAGATTGCCCAGGAGTATGGACAGTGGCAGAAAACGCTTGGCCGATCAATCGGCTGGAAATGAGGGCAATATATATGGTGCTCCAGGCCTTCTAGCACTTTCTTTGGGGGAAGCAAGTGCAAGGGTTCTCTGACAATGCCACCATGGTGGCGTACATCATTCAGCAAGGAGGAACAAGCAGGATGAAATTGCACCCTAATAATTGCAAGCTAATATCATGCCCGTAGAACAGGGTCCTACAAGGTATGCTGTACGAAATGTTGATGGCCCTCTCGCAGCATTCCACTTGTTCATGAGGAAGAACTTATTGAATGAAATCATGATGTGGACGAGCAAACAAGGAAGACACATTTATGACAACACCTGGAAAGATTTGACAGATGGAGAATTTCAATGTTTTCTTGAACTTTTGATCCTCTCAGGCGTGTACAAGTCACGAAGTGAATCCATAGTTCAGTTACGGAACCTTGAAGATGGTCCATTCTGTTTTCAGCAAAAATATGGCCCGTAACTGTTTTCAGCAAATTTCTTGTGCTCTGCACTGTTCCCTCTAAGCTGTGCGCGTGTGCGCGCGCACACACCTCGCCGAGCGAGCGCACATACTTTACAACAGAGCGCACAAAAATTACGGTTCTGATTCTGATAAAAAACAACACAGATGTCTTAAAATTTAAAAGTTATGATTGTAATTACTAGAAATTTCCCGCTTCATTTAGTAATCATCTATTTTCATTTAATTTGATTAAAATCAATGTGGTGTGCATACTGTATTCTGACGTGTAGTCAAATTTTAAAGTATATAACTCCGAGTGTCGCTATGTGGCGCATAAAAATTTAACCTTCCTTCAAAAGCTGCACACAGCTGATATTTTATGCGCACACAGCCTACAGAAAATTAGAGGGAACATTGGTGCTCTCAGATTTGATGATGCAACCAACAGATGTGAACAACGAGGTGTGGATAAGCTTGCTCCAATCAGACACGGTTTTGATACCTGGGAAGCAACTCTAAGTGACGCCTTTGTTCCTGGTGAAAATGTTACCGTGGATGAGCAACTGCTTACATTTCATGGCCGTGTTCCGTTCAGACAATATATTCCCAGCAAACCTGGGAAATATGGCATAAAGCTATGGATGTTGTGTGACAGTGCAACATCTTATGTTCTGCGTCTTCAAGTATATACAGGAAGGGAACTCAGACAAAACAGGGAACAGTATCAGGGTGAAAGGGTTGTGCTGCAACTCACTGCAGGATTGACGGGATCTGGCAGAAATGTTACTGTTGACAATTTCTTCTGCAGTTTATCCCTGTCACGGAAATTGCTAGAAAAACAAATGACACTTTTGGGGACAATTCAAAAGAACAGAAAAGAATTACCTCCAGAATTTGTAACAGCAAAGGGCCAAGAGGTATTCACTTCACTGTTTGCCTTTCGCGATGACACCACTCTGGTTTCCTATTGCCCGAAGAAAGGAAAAGTAGTTGTTCTTCTGAGCAGTTTGCATGATCAAGAAGAAGTAGATAACACACGTCCAGACAAAAAGCCACGCATGATCTTGGACTATAATTCTAGTAAAGGTGGGGTAGATACGGCAGATCAAATGTTGCACACACATTCCACAAAACGAATGACAAGACACTGGCCAATGACAATCTTCTACAACATGTTGGACATCAGTGCTTTGAACGCCTTCATTGTTTGGATGTCACTAAATCCAGAATGGCAGTCCAAGTCAAAGCACAGACGTTGTCTATTCCTCTTGGAATTAGGAAAGCAGCTGCTTCAGAGTAATTGCAGCGAGACTTCTTCAAGCATTGAAGAAGCCACTGATGCTGTTTGCAATGTCGGGATTCCAAAGAAAAGGGCAAGGTGTCACTGCTGTTCCAGAGAAAAAGACAAGAAAAGCAACATGGTTTGTTTGTACCTCCTGCAAGCGCAATGTTTGCAAAGAACATTCAGAAATTCTGTGTCTCATGCAAATGACTGTAGTACTTTACTGTGTTCATCAAGTGCATGCAAAAACTGCTTTCATGGCAACTCTTCTTCATGTAATTTTATGATAAAGCATTACATTTCAAAACATTTAACCTTCATATAATAAATAATTAATTTGGAATAATATTTTGTCTGTTTAGTTTAAAGTTTTCATGGTTAACAATTAAAATTCATCGTGGGGTCATTTATGACCCCAACGGTATTCAGTGTGTGCAAAAAATCTTGGTAATTCCAGGGTTAAGGGCCTGAGCTTGCCCCTGGCAGGTGCATACTAATGTGTTTTAAGCTTCTTGGTGCCCCCCCCCTGCTTGGGATCTGATGAGTCTTGGTGCCTTTAGTGGATTTTAAAGCCTTTTAGCAGTTCCACTTGGACTGCAGATTGACCAGGAACCCTTGGGGTTTGAGTGGTGGCATGTCTTTTAGGGGGTGTATTGGTAAGGCTTCTTTCAGTTGGAATGAAGCAGTTCTGTCCGCCTGAGTGACCTGTTGGGTGTTGGTGGACTCTAGTGGTGAAGGGCGCTGGGAGGACCCTTCAGGGGGATGTGTGAGGTCTCCAAGAGGAGCTGAACACCTACTTATCCATTCTTGGCATCTCTGGCATCCATAGAAGGGTCTCTGTGCTATGGCCCTTGGCTTCCAGTACGCTTTTGTGGTTATTTGGCTCCTTTTTTATGGTTATGTATTCGTCATCCCTCTCTTCAAGGAGGCTTTCCCCCTCCTTTTCTCATTCTGACTGGATTATAGAGCTATCCTTCGTAGAGAGAGGTCTTCAGAGGTCTTCAAAGGACTACTCTCTGCATCTGGTGGATGGGCAGGTGGTGTTGCTAGAATTCATCGCAATTGCTGATGCATCCCGTCAATTGGATAGTCTCCATCCTTGGCAGTTTTAGAGAAGTGCTGGCAGAGGTCAAGTCTTCTATGTCCCTAGAGACCTTTGAGTGTAGTGTGCATCCTGCCTGGTTAGTGCAGCTCATACAACCCTCTTACATGGAGTCCATGTGGGTGTCCCCAGGGTACAGATAAGCCTCCTGACTTTTGTTTTTCACATTTGCAGGGCCTCGGGTTGCTAAGGGAGATTACCCTCCCAGAGGATTACCTTGAATAATCTGTGCTATTGGATGTCTTCCTCCCATCCTGAATCCTTATTACTTGGGTACATCCCACTTGTCTGGATTGGTCTAGCAGGATGATAAGGAAGGAGAGATCTCCTGTCCTTGAATCCTGCTAGACCAGTCCAGGACCCACCCTGGAAGACTCATTTTACAGGTTGGAAAGCCTGCAACTAATTGGTCACATTGGCGATTTTGCTGCCTGGGAGATTCTGCTGGTTTCTGTGGGTTCTGGCTGCCGTAGAAAGTCTAGTCAGCCTTGTGGGCTGGCTCCACTTTTTCATAGTGAGAGAGCCAAGTACTTGATCAGTCTTAGTGACAAGGATGTGTGTGTTTAGTAACATTATCTGAGTCTTTTTCCGAGTTTTCAGTTTTTCTGCTTGGAAAATGTTGTTATACTGGCTTCTCTCAGTGCTGTAACAGAGGATATTACCAGGTGATGACATCACTGAAAGTTGCTTAAGTCTGTCTCCACTTGCTGGCAGAGGGACATAGCCCACTCATCTGGGAAGGTCTAGAGGGATTCAAGAAAAGGAGATTATCTGGTATGTTAAAATCTCTCCTTGTTTACCTTAACACACCTTTGGGAGCACCTCTTCTCCCTGCAGCTAATAGTACTGCTATGGAAGCCTGCAAGTACTTTTAGCTGGCTGAGGAAGGCAATTTACATATAGGGTAGTCTAAGCACATTAATCTATTTTAATGCGTGTAGGTTACCTTGAAAATTGTCTTCTCCATGTTTACCTTGCAGTATTTTTAAGTATGAGTTTCATTAATAAAAGCTCTTGATGCTTATCTAGAGACCCATAATCTGTTCACAGTATCCTTCATATGCAGTTTTGATGATAACTGACAAGCTGTAAGTTAATTAGCACAGAAGTTACTAATGAGGATGTTACAATTTTTAAATTCAGGTGTAAGGATTTCTATTTGTGCAAATCTGGGCAAATAAAATAAATGCATTTCTACATATGGTAAGCGATTTAGGACCATTCCTGGTCCAGACATTAATTTATAGAAGAAAATATTTATTGATTGCTAGTAAAGTTTGAGAAGAGAGTTGAGGTGGCTTGCCGGTAAAGCTTGGGATAACCCAAACCCAGACAGTAAAATAAGGTCTATTAATTAGCAGGAAAGACTGCTTCTTGAATTAATATGTGGTGTTAATTAGCAGGAAGTCTATTGTGTTGAAATTACCACCAATATTTTTGACATACTGAGTGACTGAAGGTGAATTATATACATGACAATTGCGTAAACATTTGTTTTCAGAGCATTTTCTGTCATTTCTGTTTTCTAGAAATATGGACAGACTTCTACGGCTTGGAGGAGGTATGCCTGGGCTGGGCCAGGTTAGTACACAGTACAACTATTTTTCTTCCCTGTGTGTTTTGTATTTTAGAGTGTTACCTCGCTGGCTGATATGTTATACTAACAATACAGCAATTCAATTATGCAAGCAGGGACACATATAATGCCTTATTTTAAAATCATCTGCAGTACCTGAAGATTGGAGAATGGCCAAGGTAACGCCACTTTTTAAAAAGGGTTCCAGGGATGATTTGGGAATCTGCAGACCCGTGAGCCTGATGTTGGTACTGGGCAAAATGGTAGAAACCATTATAAAGAATGAAATTACTGAACATGTAGATAGTCGTAGATAATGCAGTGATTCCTAACCCAGTCCTTGGGTACCCCCAGGCCAGTCAAGGTTTCAGGATATCCACAATGAATATGCATGAGATAGATCTGCATACAATGAAAGCAGTGCATGCAGATCTTTGTATGCAGATCTATCTCATGCATATTCATTGTGGATATCCTGACTGGTCTGGGGGTACTCGAGGACCGGCTGGGAACAACTGGTTTAATGGGAGAAAGCCAACATGGATTTAGCCAAGGAAAGTCTTGTCCTACTAATCTGTTTTATTGTTTAAAGCTGTGAAAAAACTGGTAGACAATGATGAGCTGGTCTATATAGTGTATCTGGATTTTCAGAAAGCCTTTGACAAGGCCCCTCATGAGAGATTCTTGGCAAAATCAAAAAGTCATGGGATAGGAGGCAGTGTACTATTGTGGATCAGGAACTGGTTAAAAGGCAGAGTAGAGCTAAATGGCCAATTTTCTCAAATTAGAAAGGTGAATAGTGGAGTACCCCAGGGGTTTGTGCTGGGCCTGCTGCTTTTAAACATATTCATAAATGACCTGAAAATGGGAATAAAGAGTGAGATGATCAAATTTACAAAGTTATTGAAACACAAAAAGATTGTGCAAAATTGCAAGAGGACCTTGATAAATTGGAAGGCTGGACATCCAAATGGCAGATGACATTTAATGTGGACAAGTACAAAGTTATGCACTTAGGCAATAACAACCCAAACTATGGTTACACAATGCAAGGTTCCACATTAGGAAGCACCACCCAGGAAAAGGATTTAGGCGTCATCGTGAATAATATGTTAAAACCCTCTGCCCAGTGTGCAGCAGTAGCCAAGAAACAAATAGAATGCACGGAATCATAAGGAAAGGAATGGAGAATAAAACAAAGGATAATATCAAAATCAAAACTTTACTCCAGAAGATTTCCCGGGCTCAGACTTATTCATTTGGAAAAAGGAGAAAAGGATTGCGGAACACCTAGAGGTAAGAGTCATAGACACTCAGTAAATAATACTCAGGCCATGACTTTTCCTCAGTACATCAATGGTCTTGAAAAACTCCTTTCTATTTAGGTTATAAAATAATAATAATTTTTTATATATATTTTTTTCTTCTTTTTATTCAAATATATTTCTCTTTTACTTCTTCCAGATCTTCCCACAAAGCATACTTGCCAGATCTACCAATTTCATATTATTGAGACCCTGAAATCGATCATGCAATTAAACTATAATCAGCACTTAGCTGCCATACTGAGACACACTAAGCTATTCCCAGTGGACAATTCTCAACATTGCTCGAGACACCTGCTTGGGCGTTTTGCCTAACGCTTCCTCATGGGGTTAGGTCTCAAATGTAGGGATAATGCTGTGAGGGATAATAGGCACATGAAATTAAGCAAATACAGTATGTGCATGCACACTTCTCTTCAGACCCATCAGAATTTATTCAAACCTATGGCAAGAACTATCAAGCAACAGCCACGATAAAGAAATTGCCCTTACCCGGTAGCTTTTAAAACTAAAAATACTAATATCAGAACTCGCAGCCAACATACTCTTATTGGAAACCCCTCTTTCCTTCTCATTCAACCCCAGAACAGAAATAGCCACTCCTCCGAGTTGATGATATATCACCTATTCATACCTGCTGAACTAAAATCGAAATCTTCTAACCTGTGCTGGCGGCGATACATGCTCTATCGGAGTTACAGAAGAACGCCACGCATGCGTGTTCCTTATAGAGCTATCCCTCTGGTGCCTTGCTTGAAATTTAAAGGTCCAAAACAGCAAACCTCCAACACTGCAACTCTCAGAACCATCCCTATTAATATTGATCACAGCTTCCATGAACTCTGCAATAGTTGAACAGAACAGTAGGTGTCCACACAAAACTCTTCACACTTACATGCCCAAATATGCAATATCATACCTGCAGTACACTGGCAGGACCGCTAGTTATATAGTTTAATTGCATGATCGATTTATACATTGAATTGCTGTATGTCTATAATATGAGATTGGATCATTGATGTACTGAGGACTAGTCATGGCCTGAGTATTTATTTATTTGTTTGTTTTTATATACCGCTATGTCTTAGAAATCAGAGTGGTTTACATGGAAGTTTAGAACTCCTGCGCAATGCAGTTTATATGGAACAAGAAACACTAACATATAACAATTGTAATTAACAATAACAATTAATAATGTAAATATTTACATGTTCTTGTATTCTTATCACTTTACAAGGGAGTGAGCGGTAACAGTGCATTTATAGTAGGTGAAGATGAAAGTCTTGGTGTTTTTCTGAATTGGGTGAGATCTTTGGTATTTCCAGAAACAAGCAGGAATGTAGTCTTCACATATGGGTATCGACGGTACCGATGGAGCCTGGGTGGGAACGCTCCCCAGTGTCCAATTAGAAAGCTTTTGGGAGCATCCCACAGCGCCAGCGTGCTGCCTTCCTGCCTTTCCCAACTGCCTCTTTCCAGTTCTTCGTTTTCTGCGGAGCCAGCAGGTCGTTGTTCCTGTCATTGCAGAAAATTTCTCCTTATTCTCCTTTTTGTGGTCGCGTCTGCCTTCCTCGACGCTATACCGGTACCGCTGGTGGTTCTTTCTTTCTTTAAAAAAATAGTATTTTTTTCAAACTTTTCTTTTTCAGTTACGCGCGCCATTTTGGGCCTTAGGCCCAAAATTTCCTCCACTATGGAAAAACCCGCTTCGGGTTTCAAAAAGTGCACCAAGTGTGGCGGTACCATCTCCGTCATCGACACCCATGAGTGGTGTCTTAAAGGTTTAGGTCCTGACCACTCCATCTCGGCGTGTATGGCTTGTGCCATGATGTCCAAGAGGGGTCGACAAAACCGAGCTGCTAAACTCGGTACTCTTTTTCCCTCCGATGCAGCTTCTATGGCATCGACGTCTTCCTCCCATGGATCTCAGGTAACTAAATATAAGTCTGGCCGGTCCTGAAAGGGTAGATCTCCTTCCAAGCATCGAGATGCCTCTGGCATTGCCCTTGAGGGTTCTGTACCGGCAAAATTGCCCCGGCGGGAGGCTTCGGCTTGCAAAGCATTATCGGGGTTCCAGGATGTTCTCGAGGCCTCAACCTCGGCAGAACTACTGGTGCCATGCTCTGGGGTACCGGCTCCTTTCTCCGGTACTGATACCCAGGCATCGGCAGCGTCGATAGACCAGAGGTTCCTGGCTATTGAACGCAGTCTGGCGGCTCTCCTTGCGGCATCAACACCCTCGGAACCGCATCAGACACTTCAACCGGTACCGGCACCGACTCCGGCACCGGTATCAGTACCGGTACCGACAGCATCGACATCGGCATCTACTTTGCCGGCACCCAGTCATGCTATGCCTTCCGGTACCGATACACCGGTACCGATTCCTCCCAGTACTGACTTCGGTCGGTATGGGTATCGTGCTCTACAAGAGCATCCGGACAGCTGTTGGTACCGGAATACTTCTCCCGGAGGAGCCTTCCTCTCCTAAACGTAGGATGTCTTCTCCAGAAGATATTTCCTTTCAGGATTTTATCAGGGAGGTGGCTAGAGGTCTTTCCATTACTGTGGCTCCCGAAACAGAGCCCAGGGCAAAGGAGTTGGAGATTCCCACAAGCATCAAGGCTCCTAAAGAGGCAGCTACTTTGCCTATCCATGAGATCTTACATGATCTCATGCTAAGAATGTGGGAAACACCTCTTACCACCTCTTCTCACTCTCGTAGACTGGATACCATGTATCGAGTCCCCCCTTGTCCTGGTTTCCAGAAGACTCGGCTTCCTCACCACTCTATTGTAGTGGAATCAGCTATGAGAAGGATCGGGAGTGCAAAGAGGCATGCCTCTAAAACACCAGGACGTGAGTGCAGAACTTTGGATGCCTTTGGACGTCACACTTTTCAGGCTTCCATGCTTTCTGCCAGGATCAGTTCCTATATTTTATATATGGGAATGTTCCTTAAAGAAGCCACAGGAGATTTGGAGATTTTAAGCCCTCTCCTTCCTGATAAGAGGCAGGATTTTCTCACACTGGTTAAACATGCCCAGGATGTTTCTAAGTTTGTCAATCATGCAGCTTTTGACTGTTTTGAGTGCATAAACAGAACCTCTGCCTTTGCCATAGATGCATGTAGAATTGCCTTGCTCCAGGCATCCGATTTGGAGCTCTGGGTGCAGGACAAACTGGACAAAATCCCTTGTACAGGTGAGAATCTATTTGGAAAAAATTGGCAAGAAAAAGCCAATGAATTAGATGCTGACAACTCCACTTTGGATAGATAGTAAGAAGGGTGTTAGGAGATTAACAGAATTGACAGTTATTGTATCAATTGCAGCAAGCTTTAAGCCTGCTCTCACTAAGATACTTACTGACAGGAGACTGAGAAATAAAAGGCAAAAGGGACAGGAGGTAATAGCTTTATCAGGAAAGATGTATATTGTATTCAATGAGGGACTGTTTTACCTGTGTAACTCTGTCTTTTCTTAGCAGCTCAAATACTAGAGAAAAATCTGTAGCAAGCCTATACATAAAAATAAGACAATTGCAAGCCACCCTATGTAATGTCCCTAGGTGTAGGTAATAATTAAAATTCAGGATTATTACAAAGCCTTTTGACAATAAAAGTCTCACCTTGTCTAACCCACAAAACAAAGTTATCACTGGAACTTTTCACTAAATCCAGCCTGTAACCAAAATTGTAAATTGTAAATGGTCACAAGGGCTTTTGATTTTCCTGTCGCACCCTGTCTGAAATCCACTTTAAAAGTATCAAACAAAATTATTACTTACCCAACTGGAGATCTGCTGTGAAGTATGTAATCTTCTGACTTGTAATCTTCTGGTCTACTCTCCGTTTGGTCCTGGGTTCATTTCACAGAGACAGTAGGATAAGCAGCACAAATAAGACAACCAACCAGGTGTGGCTTGGAAACAGGTCTTTATGTAGAAATAGACTTATTACATAGGTACAGGACAGAGTTATATAGTGGTTGTTAAAAAGCTGCTTCAGTGTACATCAATGAATCTGTGTGTGTGTGTGCATGTGTGAAGTGTGAGAGAGAATAGAGTATATGAAAGACTGTGTGTGTGTGTGAGAGAGATCAGAGAGAGAGAGAGGGGGGGAGGGGTGAAGAGAATTGATTATCAGAGCCTCCTGTCCTTCATGTCCGATGAATAGAGGAAGAGAGAGAGAAAGAGGAAGTATTTCTGTTCTTTATAGTGAATTTTCTCTAGCACCTCCCTTTGAGGTCTGCTATTGTTTCTAGCACCTCCCTTTGAGGTCTGCTATTCTTGATTTAGCAAGGAGGGGCTGCAGACCAATCTCATCGGGCCCGGAGACTGACATCACCAGGGGGTCAGAGTTAATCTCATCTTGTAAACTACCCTCATTAACTTTGGAGACTGATATCACCAGAGTAACAAAGCTGCATGAAATCCAAGGTCTGGGGAAAAAGCCATGACACCTATGCCATGCTGATGTATGCTGACACCCTGCATTTCAGTAGCTTTAATATTGCATTTGACATACAAGGTTGCTACTCCTCCTTTTCCGTTTTCTCTATCTCTTCTGAATAGATTATAGCCAGCTATGGTTATATCCCAATCATGCGATTCATTAAACCATGTTTCTGTAATGGCCACAGTGTCCAAATCCATTTCCACCATTAGGGCTTCCAGGTCTGGAACTTTGTTAGCTAAGCTTCAAGCATTTGTGCTCATTGCTTTCCAGCATTTAAGCGGTTTGCATGTATTTTGTATTGATTTTGTTCTGCCCACTTCTTTCCAGTTGCTTTTGATGTGTGGTTTAAAAGTGTGGTTGTTTCTGCTGATGATCTGCTTTTGCAGGGAGTGACGTTCTGAACTTGACCTTCCCCATCCGTCACCCCCTTTTTCTAGTTTAAATGCATATCCACATACTGCCTGAATTTTTCACTTAGAATTATTTTCCCTCTGACAGACAGATGTAGTCCATCTGCACTGTATAGTCTGTTGGTTCATCTGTTTCCCCAGTCGCTAATAAATCTGAATCCTCCTTGTTCGCACCAGGTCTGGAGCCATGTATTAAAGCTGTTTATGCGATGCAGCCTTTCTGCCCCCTTACCATGTACAGGTAGAACTTCTGAAAATACTACAGTGTTAACAATGGGCTTGAGTTTCTCTCCCAGAGTCTGGGAGTCCCTTTGAACTGCAGAGGCACTGTTTCTAGCCAGGTCATTTGTACCCAAGTGGATGACAACATCAATTTTGGAGTGTTCACTTTCTGCGCTACGTACATCAACAATTTGGTTTGTATCCCTGTTGGCTGAAGAGCCTCGGAGGTATTTGACCATCTTCTCTCCTTTGAACTGTGTTCCAAAGGTGGTGCCTCTGATGATGGAATCTCCAAGCAGTAGTAGTTTTCTGTTTGGTGAGTTTTTCTTCATATTTGGTGCTTTAGCAGGAGATTGGGCGTTGACTGACTCATTTAAGGCCCATTCAGTTTCCATGGATTGGTCAGCCTCTTTAACCAAAGCAGAGAAGGCATTAATGCAGGGATATCTCTTGATGTATAGGATGTCTCAGTGTTACAGGTCGCAATCTACCCGAGCCCACTGTGATCCATTTGTTCCTGGGATGTTTTGATTCTTTGTGGGAGCAGTGGTGGACATTGTTCTGTTTGTATCCTAGAAGAAGTGCGTTTCATTGCAGCTAGTTCTTCTCTTAGTAGAGTCACTTCTTTATGCATGGCAGCTGACTTGAGGCACATAGGATAAGCTGTTAGGTTCCAAATGATTTGTCTCAGAATGAGAGCACCACAGTTATTACACTGAATGCACGACATGCTGATTAAGCAATTCTAAAAGGAGAAGGAGAAGAAAGAAAGAAAAGGTGGGCTTAACACCAAATTAAAAAGGATGATTGGCAATGTAGGTGGCCACTATATAGGTAATGCAGCCCTGGGGTGGGTGGGGTGAGGGTAGGGTGGGTGGAAACCTAAGTGTCCCTGGCCAGTAGGCCTTACATGAACAGTGGGCACGCACACATATCTGATTTAAGGGCTACGCAAGGAATGTAGGCTATATGAGAGTTAAATTCTATATTAGCAACAAGCAAAAAGATAGAAGCTGAAACTTAGTTGTTTGCAGGCCTTGGTTCCAGGGGGATGGTTCCCTCTCAGGGACAAGCCTGCCGTGTCTTTCGTGGAATGGGGAGTGAATACCACCTCACTACCTCTTCCTTGGTCCTGAAGATGACACAATGAAGCGAGACGGGCCCAGGTAGTACTGTAGTTCAGAAGGGGTCGGTTATCGGACTAATACCCGACCTGGCTCCACATCACAATGGACCTAAGGGGCCTCATAGTTATTCGGGAGTACTACGCGCTGGAGTCCGCAAGGCCCTCCCGATTCTGCCTTCATACGACACCCAAGCATGAAGGCTGTGCAAGTAGCTCTTGAAGAGTTGCTGCAGTTAGTGGCCTCCAGGGCCAGTGCAGCAGAGGTCGATACTCCATTTATTTCGTCATGCAAAAAAAAAAAAAAAAAAAGAGGGTAGCTTTCGGCCTCTTCTGGATCTCAAACATGTAAATAGATGTTTAAGGGTGCCTCGGTGTCACAGGGAGATCCTACGGACGGCCGTTCAGGAGCAGCAGTTCTTACCTTCCTTCTCCTCATGGAGGCTTCTTACACATTCTGGTCCGTCCAGAGCCGTCCGTCCATTTTGCAAACCCAAGGAGCAGTTTCAGTCTCGAGTGTTGCCTTTTGACTTGCTGATGGCCCCACTCACTTCCAAGGTCATTGGTTCCTTCTTACCTTGATGACTGGCGCATTCTGGCAAAGTCCCGGAAGGTATAGAGCAGTTGTAGAGTTGCTGCAGAGCCTTGGCTGGGTCATCAATGTGGCAAAGAGTCAGCTAAACCCCTTCAGAGGACCTGGAATATCTTTGGGTGCCCTTCGGCGCGCACAAGGGCAGGATATTCCTTCCAGAACAGAGAATCAGAAGGCAGTCACCTTCTACGTGACATTATCTTCAGGTGCTGAGGACCATGGCAGCTACAATAGTAGGTGCAGTGGGCACATGCCCACATACATCTTTTGCTCCGAGTGCTGGTCTTCGTAACACCATCCGCTGAGCTCACCCTTAGCCTGATGGGGAGCAACCCAGAAAGCACTCGGAGGGCATCCACGGCGGAGCAGTTAGAGGCCGAATGCCTCTGGAGTCACCACACTGGTTCACTTTCACAACGGACACCAGTCTCCTATGTTGGGGAGCATATTGCAAAAACTGTGTGGCCCAAAATCGCTGGACACCGGGAGGGACCAGCTTGGACATTCAACTAGCTCGAGATGCGAGCAGTATTCCTAGCAGGCTAGGAGTTTCTCCCCTTCCTACAGGAAAACTGGCTCTGGTTTTCTCCAACACCACCACCATGGTGACCTACATGAATCGACAGGGAGGGCACAGGAGGTGTCTGCCTGGAAAGCGACGCCCACATCCTGTTGGATTGGGCAAGAGATACATCTGCAAGCCAACTTGGTGGCCCATGTCACGGGCATGGGAGAAGGTGGCAGTGGACGAGCTGAGTTGTGTGCACCTGGACCCAGGAGGGTGGATAATCGACGGTCTTCTCTCAGATATCGCAGAGGAGTCATAAGCCCATAATAGATCTGATGGCGACCTTGGCGATGGTGAAGATGAACAGGTTCATCATCTAGTGATGGAAGAGATTGGCGGACGTCCTAGATGCTCTAGTGCAGAGTTGGCCCACGGGGGGCTGTTCTATGCTTCCCTTCTGGGGCACTCATTGGGCATGTCATACAGCGAATCAAGGCACACTGAGGACGAATGAGTCCCTTTGCTCCCGACTGTCCCAGCGGACTTCAGTATGCGGAACTCATCAGAACAGTGGTGTGGCCGTGGTGTCTGCTGGTCCTGCTCCTGGGGCTGGTTTGGATATCTCAGGTGGATTGATGCTCTCTTATGCCATGGCTCTGGATAGGGCTTGGTTGAGCAAGTGAGGCTTCTCTGCTCCGGTAATTGCAACCTTGTTGAGGATGCAGAAGCAGTTGGCATTGTTGGCATTGATCCATGTGGGTCGTGTTTTTTTGAGGCCTGGTGTGGGAGTGCCAGTGCCGGCCTCTGTCAGTGTCCATGCCCGATAGTTTTAGCCTCCTGCAGTCAGGCCTGGTCAAGGGTTGGCCTGTGTTGCATGCTGGTGCAGGTGGTGACAAGCATTGGCTACTGAGGTGACGTCTGGGGGGTGCCCTTAGGGAGGCACCTGGAGGTGGTATGCTGTCTCAGAGTGTTCAAGCAGCTCTGCCCGCTATAGCGGGTGGTGGTTCCTTCCTAGGACCTCAGCTTAGTGTTGTCAAGTGTGGCGGAGGGGCCATTAAACTTCTTCCCCTGAAGGTCTTGGCACTTAAGATAACGATCCTTGTGGCCATCTGCTCTGTTCGTAGGATATCGGAGCTTCAAGCACAGTTCTGTCGGAAATTTTTTCTCTCCTTCTTCAAAGAGAAGGTAGTCTTGCGATCGGTCCTGTCGTTTTTTTTACCTACGGTGCTCTCAGCTTTTCATGTTAACCAATCAGTCACCCTGCCAGGGTTTTTCGGAGACATTGGAGGGGGCCTCAGCCCAGCAGTAGCACCAGGTGGGCGTGCATCGAGTTTTGGCGCTGTTTGAAAAAGGCAGAGTCTTTCCAAAAGGCAGACAGGCTGTTTGTTTTTGTCTAGAGTTCCTGCATTTTTGCTATAGTGGCGAGCAGGGCCCCAGGTTTTGTACTGCTAGCAGAGATTTTGTAGGGCAGTTATTTGGTGACACATGGCAGCCTGGATGTGCAGGCTAGGGGAACGCAAAGTTTGAGGCGGCATTTTTGCAGGCTGGGCTTGCAGGTCCTTCCTGAGCGTAATACTGCTATGGTACATCCCAGAGGTCGGGACTGGACTGGAAGGATGATAAGGAAAGCAAAATTAGACTTACCTGTCAATTATTGTTCCTTGGCCCAGTTTTGAGCTGCTTTGGGAATGCGTCGTTCTTGGGCTTAGGACTATTTGCAAGTTCTCTGACCTATGGCAGCTATGTTAGAATTAGTGCGTTGGGCCATGGCACACATGCATCCTCTTCAGCAGGCACAATTATCGGGATTGTCGGCGCAGATGCAGTATCTATGGCAGAGACTGCTGTTGTGTGGGAAGGCCAGAGCGCGTCTACACTGGTGATTGGACTCCACAAAGATTTTGGTAGGAATCAGTCTGGAGGTGCCGGAGTGGCTGCTAGTGACCACGGATGTCACTTGGCTCATTCTCTGTCCCAGGTGTCTCTGGAGCAGTGGTCTGTGGGGGAGATCTGGTCCATAAATCAGCTGGCGAAACAGGCAATGTTCAGGCTCTCAAGGTCTTTTGCCCCTGGGTCCATCACAAGGCAATATGGATCTTTTCGGGCAATGTAACTATTGCATCTTATATTGGTCACCAGGGCTGCATAGGGAGCCTCATAATGGGGGCAGAAGAGGCATCCCTTCTGGAATGGGTGGAGACCCACCTGGCAGTGCTGTCGGCAGCTCATGTAGCTGAAAGAGAAAATATTCAGACAGATTATCTCAGCTGAAATCTCTTTAGATCTGTGAGAGTGGTCTCTTGCCGAGTCAATGTTTCATAAGGTTGTGTATCTCTGGGGGACTGCCAGTAATGGATCTCATGGTGTCTGCAGCTAATGCCAAGGTGAACAGGTTTTTCATCCATAGAAAGGAAAGAATGTTGGAAGGCCTGGACGTGTTGGTTCGAAGATGACCTTGGGAGGGTCTCTTTTATGTAGCCCTCCCATGGTCATGTGCTTTAGAAAGTGGAGGCCCATTTTGTCAGATGGTTCTGGTGGCTCAGGATTGGCCGTGGATACCATAGTATATGGATCTGGTGTGCCTGGCATGGAAGATCGATTTTCTCTGCTTGTAGTCTTTTTTTTTTTTTTTTTTTTCTCAGAGGCCAATTTCAGTTGCCGGAGGCTGCTCGGTTCTCGCTTATGACTTGGCTCTTGGAAGGCATGATTGAGAAAGAAGAGTTATTTCCCTCAGGTCATAGCAGCTTTGCTTTAGGCACGTAAACGCTCCACTTCATTGGCTTATGTTTGGGTTTGGAGGCTTTTTGAAAGTTGGTGTGAGGAGAGGTATTTTCACCCCTTGGGTTCTTTGCTGCCAGACGTCTTAGCCTTTTAACAAGTGAGGCTGGAAAAAGACTAGCCCTGAATTCCCTGTAAGTGCAGATGGCAGGGTTAGCTTGCTTCCAAGGTGGGCTCCAAGGCATGTCTCTCACCTATCCAGATGTAGTGCTTTTTTTTTTGAGGAGGGTTAAGCATTTTCGGTCAGTGACCTATGTGGTGGTTTAGCTGTGGCACCTTTTATTTTGGTGTCTGCACTCATGGCAGCCCTGTCTGAGCCATTTCTAGACATTTCTTTGAAGAATTTGACGCTGAAGGTGGTGTTCTGAGTAGTGATTTGTTCAGCACATCGGATATCTGAGCTTCAAGTGTTGTAATGCAGAGAGCCATTTTTGTCGTTATCTAAGGAAAAGGTGGTCATCAATTTGGTGCCGCCTTTTCTACCAAGTGGCATCAGTGTTCCACTTTATTCAGTCAGTGTGTCTCCTGTTCTTTTTTTTTTTTAATCTGGTGGAGATCCGGAGTCTTGTACTTTGCACAAATTGGATATCTGCTGAATCCTTGTCAGTACTTGAAGAGAACAAAAGCGTTTCCACAGTTGGATTATCTTTTCGTAGTGTTTGGGGTGGGCTGTGCAAGGATGAAGTGGCCATCAAGGTGTCACTTACTCATTGGCTGAAGGAGGCTATTGCATTGGCCTGTCTGCTCAAGGGTTGGCTGGTAACGGCAAGGTTCCGAGCCCATTCCACCAGGGCTCAGGTCTCTTTGTGGGCAGAATTTGACATGGTGCTACCCCTCACGATTTGTAAGGAAGCAATATTGTTGTCCCTCCATTCCTTTGCATGTCCTAGCCCTCCTGTTAGGTACTGCTTTGGTACATCCTATGAATCTGGACTGGACTAGAGGGGACGATGAGGAAGGTAAAATTTGGCCTTACTTGCTAATTTTCTTTCCTTGAGTGCCTTTAGTCTAGTTTAGGATCCATCTTGAGTACTTCTGTTTTGAATTCGGCTGTACTGGGGGTGGGAAGGCGCTAGGGGCAGGGTATTTGCTCCCTTGTGTGTGGCTCGGTCGCCTCATGCCTGAGAGAGATCGCTACTATATGTTTTCATATTATACATTGCCTTGGGAGTCTAAGGGTGATTTGTTCCATATTCCCTATGCTGGACCCACTTCGGAGCAAGTGTTTGAAATTAAGATGTTAAGTAATTAGC
Organism: Ichthyophis bannanicus; assembly: GCA_033557465.1. Classification (NCBI taxonomy): domain Eukaryota; kingdom Metazoa; phylum Chordata; class Amphibia; order Gymnophiona; family Ichthyophiidae; genus Ichthyophis; species Ichthyophis bannanicus. Next base: position 653,479,460 of record CM066036.1, on the reverse strand, counting down.
TAGTGTTTGTGAAGTCTGTTTTTGTTGCAGAAATACTGGTGAGTAGGTAGCTGTATAGGAGTTTTATAGGGTGATGTCATCAAACCACTGATTCACTGGTCAACAAAATTTTACAAAAGTCATGTTACTGAAATAAAAATAGTCATTTCTTATCAATTTTTATATGCTGAACATGAATATGACAGTGAAATTGCAAAGATGGCTCTAGTTTTTTTGTAATCTACAATAATTAATGTTTACATCATGAAATGCATGTCAATAATAAATATAATAGGCCTTCAGTTAATACCTGTAAAAAACCAAGTCATAGACTACTTCTTAGATTTTTTCGCTTGTCTCTTGTACAGCTGTTCGGGAGCTTCTCTGGGGAGTATTTATTTATTTATTTAACACTTCTTTTATACCGCGCTATTACAATCAGTGCGGTGTACATTGAACAAGAACATACTACAATGTATACAAGTAACATTGAGTTTTACATTGAACAGGGAACTTCAACAATAGGACAACCGGGGAAACTATGTACAGAATAACTTAATGATATATACAGTAATATAAAATTCGTTTGGATGTTGCAAAGTGGTTCACTAATAGGACTAGAGAGAAGGTTGACCAACTAGCCCTTTTCGGGTTGTATTGAGGTGTTAGTTTTGTTAATGTCTAGGTTGACTTCCGGGTAGCATTTTGTGAACAAGTGGTATTTCAATGCTTTTCTGAATAGGATTAGGTTTTTGATAGCACGGATTTCGTGAGGTAGCGCATTCCAGTTTAGAGGTGCAAATAAGGAGAAGGCCCTGTTGGAGGTGGCCTTAGTGCACTTCGTTATTATTTTTGGGACAATTAAGGTGTTCATTGATGTGGTTCTTCTTTTTCTGTTTTCCAGGGTGCTATGGATAAGCTTGCTGATTGGCGTAGGGGGGCAGTTATTTAGTGCCTTGAAAGTAAGGACTAAAGACTTATACTGGATTCTGGCATGTAATGGTAACCAATGCAGTTCTTTCATGATGGGTGTTATATGGTCAGATCTTGATGAGCCGGAGAGGACTCTGGCGGCTGTATTCATGGCTAGGCGGAGCGGATTTAAAGTTGATTGAGGGAGGCCATGAAGGATGATGTTGGCAAAATCCAGGTGTGGGAGGACTAATGCCTGGAAGGTTGTTCGGAAGTCTGTGGGATCTAGTAGGGAGCGGAGGTGACGTAGCGATTTGATCTTATAATATATAGTTTTTGTGATGTTCTTGACATGCGTTGTCATGTCCAAGTGCTGATCTAATGTGATGCCGAGGTAACGGATGGTAGCTTTTGATTTCAACTCTGTTGTTGACGAGTAGTGATTGAGGAGGTATGAACTTACGGTTCCTTGTGACAAAAAGAACGTCAGTTTTGTTGTGGTTAATCCGAAGGTTTTGTGATAGCAACCATTCGGCTACAGCTTCAAAACAGTTGATTATTGGGGAGAATACTGGATGTTCAATTGTGAACGGCATATATAGGAGGATGTCATCTGCGTAAGCGAGACATTGTACATTAAAGGATCTGATCAAGTCACATATCGGCTGCATGTAGATGTTAAACATTAGTGCCGATAAGGACGATCCTTGGGGTACTCCCTGTGATTGCAGGAATGGTTCTGAGGAAGCGTGACTTGTTTTTACTTGTTGCCACCTGTTAGATAGGTATGATTTACACCACTCGAGTGCTGTGCTTTGAATCCCCTTATCTTTCAAGCGTTGTAGGAGTATGTCATGACTCACAGAGTCGAAAGCGGCGGATATGTCCAGGAAGATGAGGACGAACCCCTGTTGTATGTTATTTATTCCTGTTACCAGAACATTGAATAGGGTTGTAAGGACTGTGTCAACTCCATGTGCTTCCCTGAAGCCATGTTGAGATGGATCTAGTGGTGCTTCAGTGTCAATATGATGTTGGATTTGTTGTTGGGCGGCCTTCTCAATGATTTTTGCGAGCTGTGGTATGCTCGAGATAGGCCTGAAGGAATCAACCTTGGATGGGTCCAGTTTATTATTCTTCAGTAGGGGCTTGATGGAAGTGTTTTAGACTCTGCGGGAATGAACCTGTTGAGAAAGACTGGTTCAGTATTTTGCTCAATATTTGACTGAGGTCATGTCGCATGTCCTTGATCCAGCTGGCAGGGCATGGGTCATTAGGAGCTGTACTGGGGTTGATTGAGGCGATAATGTTCACAACCTCTCTATTTGATACAGTGGAGAAGTTGTGTAGTGGCATTGCATGGGATGCCTTAGGTGAAGTGGAGGCGTTATTGACATTTATGTCTGTGTTGGTTTTAATCATCTTTGATTGCAGGTAGTTTGCGTAGTCCTGCGGCTGAGGCATAGGGGGTTGAGCTGAGACCAGTTCACCTGTTATGGACTTTACTATGCTGAACAATGCGTGTGGTTTGTTGATGGAGCGTTTTATTAAACCTGTGTGGTAGGTTTTCCTGCTCTGTGATATCTTTTCTCGGTGGGTAGTTAGGTATGAGCTGTATGCTACGAGCATCTCAGGAGAGTGAGTTCGTCGCCACTGTCGCTCAAGTTTGCGTAGATGGTGGAGAGATGTCCGAAGGTCTGTGGAGAACCATGGAGTATGTTCATGTTTTCGAATTCTCTTTTCGGTGAGTGATGGGCAGGAGGCAGCTCTCAGGTTTTCATCCCATTTGGATATGAGATCATCTAAGTCCATGGTTGTGTTGGCCATGAGGGGTCTGAGATTCTCTAGGACTATGCTCTGGTTGAGTGGTCTAAAGCGGGTTGTGTGGGATCCAGAGGTGTTAGAAGACTTTCGGCTTTTGTGGGATGTATTAATGGGTATATTGAAACTGAGAAGACTGTGGTCAGACCAGGGTACTGGTATTACAGATAGTGCAAGAGTTAGGGGTATTGTGGAGGTGGAGATAGGTGCGAAAATGAGGTCTAGTTTGCCACCTTTAGTGTGGGTGGGGGAATCGACATGCTGTTTGTAACCTAGGTCCTCCAGGGCGTCAAGGAATGCTGCTGAGTGGCTGTCTTGAAGAGATGGGAGATTGAAGTCACCGATTAGCCAACTTGGTGAGCGTGAGGTGGATGTGGTACATGCCTGCTCAATTATAGTTGGAAGATCATCTGGTGAGGGGGAGGGTGCCCGATAGAAAAGGTTGATTGTGCAGAGCTCATTAGCTATAGTGAGGGAGTCAAGGTTAGTTGAGCTAGAGGAGTTGCACAACTTGAAGTGTAAATCAGCTTTGGCCAGGATGAGGGTTCCGCCTCCTTTCTGACTGGATCTGTGAGAAGTGTATATCACAAAACCTGGTGGCAGCATCTGATTCAGTAGTACGTTGTCACAGTCGGATAGCCATGTCTCCGTAATCATCAAGATGTCGAGATTATATTGGGGTATCAGGTCAATGGCTGCGGGCCATTTAGATCGTACTGATCTGGCATTTATCAGTGCACATTTTAGTAGGCGCTGATGATGTTGCTTCTCTTCTTGTATCTTTTTGATGGTTTGGAGAGGAATGTTGAGTAGATGGGAGTGGGGTGAAAAGTTATTTTTTGCTGTAGTGTGGTGGGGGAATTCGGACCATCTCCTTCCGTATGTGCGTAGGATTGGTATATGATATGTGTCATGGTTGAATGCATTTGATGTGTAAGGGAGACCAAGGGTAAGGAAGGTCATGAATAAGAGCAGAACCTTGTACATTCTCTTGGGTGTTAGTAATGAGAGGGATAATTGTGGAAATGTTGGCTACAGTGCAGTGAGATGCAGTATTCGCACTCAGGAAAGATTAATTGCAATAGTACTGTGAATGCAGGTGGTAATAGCAGTAGTGGTAATAGTACAAAGGATTCTAATTACTGGTATACAGTAAGATAATTGCATGAAAAGCAGTACAGAGTATGTAAAGCGTTATCAACGTTAACAGGGATATTGTTACTAGTAGAGATTAACAACAAAAACATCTACATGATACCGCTAAAAGCTCAGGTGACTGCTGGATAATGGTCAAGGCAAAGGCTGCTATCTCAAAAAAACAGTTAGCTGTGAAGGACTTGCCTTTTTGGTATTGGTAGCTGGCTCTGGTCTGGGTGTGAGTTGTGGCTTCGTTTGTGGCTTGCTGGAGTGCCACCGCCTACCGCCCCGTTCCACGCCTAAGGGCCACGCCAAAGGGCCCTCTGGCGAGGCCCTCAGGCGCGGGCCCGCCCGATGGCGCGAAGATTTCAAGTCTGTTGCACAGCCCCGACTGGACTGTGTGCAGCAGATGGCCCCTCCTGCCGCTGGTGGCTCGATCCCCGGGAAGGGGAGAGCTGCTGGAGGTGGTGGGGGCTGAAGAGGAGCAGCGCCCGATGGCGCGAAGATTTCAAGTCTGTTGCACAGCCCCGACTGGGCTGTGTGCAGCAGATGGCCCCTCCTGCCGCTGGTGGCTCGATCCCCGGGAAGGGGAGAGCTGCTGGAGGTGGTGGGGGCTGAAGAGGAGCAGCGCCCGATGGCGCGAAGATTTCAAGTCTGTTGCACAGCCCCGACTGGGCTGTGTGCAGCAGATGGCCCCTCCTGCCGCTGATGGCTCGATCCCCGGGAAGGGGAGAGCTGCTGGAGGTGGTGGGGGCTGAAGAGGAGCAGCGCCCGATGGCGCGAAGATTTCAAGTCTGTTGCACAGCCCCGACTGGGCTGTGTGCAGCAGATGGCCCCTCCTGCCGCTGGTGGCTCGATCCCCGGGAAGGGGAGAGCTGCTGGAGGTGGTGGGGGCTGAAGAGTATCCAGCAGTAGTCAGCCAGCATTGTAGTGGACCATTTTCCCTGGTATCTTTGCTCCATCGTTGCGATATCCTGGTGAAAACGTTCGCCCTGTTCATCACTAACCATACCACAGTTGTCAGCAAAGAAATCGAGATGGGAATCAAGGAAATGGATCTTTAGAGACATATTGCAGCCAAGTTTCTGATACTGCATCAGCATGTCTTCTACTAGTTCCTTGTAGTTTTCTGCCCTAACATTCCCGAGAAAGTTTGTTGACACTAGGCGAAAAGCATTCCATGCTTGTTTCGCATCACCTTGCAGCAAGTTGTTGAACCAGTCATCTTTGAAGAGCTCTCGAATCTGAGGACCCACAAAAACTCCCTCTTTAATCTTTGCTTCGCTGAGTCAAGGGAATTTTTCATGCAGTTATCGGAAAGCTGGCAAAGTGCGGTCCATGGCTTTCACAAAGTTTTTCATCAAACCTAGTTTGATGTGAAGGGGTGGTAGCAGGATTTTGTGAGCCTCAACCAGAGCTGGGTGCTGGATATTCTTCTCTCCAACTATTACATTTTGTCTGCGATTCCATTCCTTCCGCAAGTAGTGCCAATCCCTTGCTCGACTATCCCACTCACATAAGAAACACATGTATTTTATATATCCCTGCTGCAGTCCCATTAAAAGGGCAACTACCTTCAAGTCACCACAGAGGTGCCACCTGTACTTGTTATAGTTAATGGAAGTCAGTAGATGCTTTAAGTTATCGTATGTCTCTTTCATGTGGATGGCATGCACTACTGGAATAGATGGAAGACGGTTTCCATTGTCCAAAAGCACAGCCTTCAGACTCAGTTTCGAAGAGTCTATAAATAGTGTCCAGTCTTGTGGGTCATGAGCGATTTTTAAAGCATTCATGAGGCTTTCAATATTGGAACAGAATACCAGATTACTTTCCTTTCCGACTGCGTATAGTACACTGCTGACGTCAGCAGCCGTCTGACAGTAGTATTGCATTGCATCAGAAAATGATGCAATCAACTCTGGATGATGTGTGCATGCTGGTATTATGCAATGTGATGCAATATTACATCATTCAAGGCTTATTTGGGATGTTGTTGATGTCCTACTGGATAAATTTACACGGTGAAACATCAGAAATGAACTACATGCAATATCTTCAAAACAAGAGCTAATAATTTTTTTTTAATGTTATATTCATGTTCAGCTCACCAAGATACTACAGATTAGGGCATTTTAAACTCAGTAACGATTTCAATGTTGACCAGTGTTCTTAGTCTCCATCTGCTGGTAGGAATGCATAAACCCACGCATATGGACTGGACTGGCGTAACTTGATGAAAGAAAATTAGCCGATAAAGCCAAATTTCACTAATTCAACCCAGACAGGCTGAGCAAGCAGATATTATCGACCAGGGGGTTAGAAATTCCAGGTAGGGAGGGGGCAATAGTAGGGGAGGGGGGCGACCAAAAATAAACTAGATCGCAGCAGATTTTTTTCAGATTTAGATGAAGACATTTGTCAGAGAACCAAGTTAACATAGCAGAAAGGCAAGTGTTGAGGAGTGAGAGGTCAAAGTACGATGGACTGGTGTGTTGAACAAGAAATATGTCGTCGGCATAGTAATGAGCAGTGATACCATGCTGTTGGACCAAAAGAGTGAGAAAGATGTTAAATAGAAGTGAGGCCAGGACTGAACCTTGGGGGGGGGGGGGGGGGGCGGACACTACAGAGAAGCGATCGAGAAGAAGAAGAGCAGGTACCAACAGAAACTGAGAAAGACTGAAGTGATAGGAAAGAAAGGAACCAACTGAGCACAGCACCTCGAAGACCAAGGTCATAGAGCTGGGAAAGGAGAATAGAATGGTCAATTAGATCAAAAGCTGAGGATAGGTCAAGAGAAACTACCACTGAACTATCACTACGATTGTGAATTCGGTGCAGGTCATTCAGGAGAGAAAGAAGAACAGTCTCAGTGCTGTGCCTGGGACGAAAGGCCGGACTGACGTGGATGAAGTGCATGGACAGAATCTAGGAAACCAGAAAGCTGAGAGAACACAAGTTTTTCAAGTAGTTTTGACAAGAAGGGAAGAGTGGAAATTGGATGGTAATTTGCTAGAACAGAGGGTTCAATGGAGGGATTCTTCAATATTGGACTGATAATGGCGTGTTTCCAGCTGAGGGGCGAGGTACCAGAAGGAAGACTGTTAAACATGGAAAGGACTAATGGCAGAAGGGCAAGCTAAGGAGTGATAAGCCAAGAACAAAAGATAAGATCCGAAGAACAGGTTGTTTTTTGAGCAGTTTTAATGATCTTAAGAAGTTCATCAGAAGGGATAGCAGAGAAGGAGGATCAGTGGTGAATTCGGGAAGGGTTGGAGGTGTGAAACTGCTCCTGGGGTTGATGGCTTTGACCCTAGAGCTGGTTTCTTAGGCCAGAGCATGCATGTGCCACTTGCAGAGATACCTACTTGGATCACTGGTCTCCCTGAAATCAGTTGTTCGAACAGCACCTGCCTCTTCCCAAAAGTATTAGGGGGGGGGGGGGGATTGCAGACTGGCCTGATGATGGATGGGATGACTGAATGCATGGACTCCAGATGAACACACTACTTGGCTGTCTGCTGTTGTGGGCGCTTTCCCTGGGGCTCCTCCTGTCCAAAAATACTCTTCCTCCTCCGGGTCCGAGCCCTGCTTGCCAAGCTTTGATGGGCAGTTGTCACCACTATATCTGATGTGAAGGATGGTGTTGCAGCTGCTGTGCCCGAGGGAGAAAATGGTGGGCCTTCCCATCAAAATCAGTTCTCTGCAGCTGCGATTGCCTACTGCAGTGAGACCGCTGCACTCGGAAGGAGCATAAACGTCCTACTACCATGCTGGAAAGAAATAGTGTCCTGGCCTGTGACCTTCTGATCTTGTTGTACCAGTGCCCCTGCATACTCGTGGGCCCAGCACTACTGAACGTGCAGCCATAGCTGTGTACCACCCAACTAAGGAGGCAAGAGGACCCTCCCACCCACGGTACTCACTAATGATGGTGGACCATTGCAGCCTTGGTCTCAAACAATTTCAGCTTGCTTAGTTCACCGTCCACAGGTAAACGTAGGCAACTGTAGCATTTCTCTTTTACTTTCTCTATGGGCAGACAATAGCCCTCGTGACCCTCTCCCAAAGGTTGGAGAGGAGGAAGGGAAGACTTCATCCAAGACTCCCTCTGCCCTATCCCAGATGTTGAGGAAGGGGAAGGGGGAACATCTCCACCAATACCAGGCACTTCCAAAATCCTGCTCCCAGAAAAGACTGAGGGAAGGTGGGTGGTTGGGAAGAAGTTGCTGGGTTCTGCACCCAAGGGCCCTTTAGTCAGCCAGCCGGCACTGCACTACTCCCACTGGTCTGCTATCAGGCATTTTTAAAAATTTCTCATCTAAATCTCTCTGATCCAGTCAAGACTGCACAGGTTTAAACAGCCTCCATGTTTGAGACTGAGAAATACTGGGGTGAGGATGGCTGCATGGGACCCTTATAGGATGACATCATCAAACCAATGATTCTCAGTCTCCATCTCCTGGTAGGAAGGCTTAAACCCACGCATCTGGACTGGATGACTGGAGGGACTCAAGGAAAAGAAATGAGCAGATAAGGCCTAATTTTACTTTCTAAGTTTTTCAGTCACACTTTCTGCTTGATAAATGTCATACTGGCAAATCTCTTTGCTGCACCACCAGTTAAACAGTCAGTAATGTTGCTGAAAATAGTTCTGTTCTACTGGCTGGGAGTCATAACCTACTCATCTAGACTGGTCTAGCAAGAATCATGGAGGGTAATGTATAAATCACAAGGCATGCAGTCATGATGGGTGTCACTGCAGATTTATTTAGCTATTGAGATGATGGCTTAGAGTGTTCATTTTTGCAGATTTTTCTTGTTTTTGCTATAGTTCCACTTTTGTGGATCAGAAAATGGATGCAGTGTATAATGTTACATATTACATTTAAAAACAAAAAGGAAGAAAGTTGGAATTGAATTCTGAAAATGTTCCAGAGATGCCTACTTCTTCAATTGTAGTGTTTCCAATCTCCTCTTAGCTAATTTTACAATAATTTTGTCCAGTTTTCTAAGAATATTTTTTGTGAAGTGGATTCTTCAGGGGTTTTGTCATGTAAATAGCTGACTACAGGCTTTTTAAGACAAAATTCTAGTTAACAGATTAAACCTTTTGAGTTAAAACTCAAAGAACTTAATTTTCTGTATACATGCCTATTGGAGCACACATTGGCATAGGATAGCAAAGGCTTCTATCCAACAAACTGCTCATTTTCTTGAGATTTTCCAGTGCTAGTCTTACTTCCCAATGCAGAAAGTAAGCTAGCATAAGAAAATCCTGAGCAAAACCACTGCACTAAAGTATAGTGCAGTGGGTATGTTTATTGCATGGAGACAAGTAAATATTTCAGTGCTCCCGTTGTAAATAAAACTGTGCTGAAATGGCACAATTTTTTTTTACTTAATATTGGATCTTTATGCTAGCTTCAGAAAGGAATAAAGATGCAGTGGAAAGCAAAAAGGATCATCTGAGGTGAAGTTTGATACTTCACCTCAAATAGCCCAATCAGGCCCAGACTCCTGATCCCCCAGCCAGTTGCAGAACACCCCATCCCTGGGTGTTGTCCCAGTGATCCTGATCCCCATAAAAAAAAATTAAACATATCCCTGGTTCCCTACCATAGTAACTCTGATTCCCCTCCCCCCGGGTACCATTTTTGTTGGGGATGCATGAGCGATGCTCACACGCTCCTGTACCCATGCTGCCATCTTGGAAAATGGTGGCACCTAAATCTGTGCAGTATATCCCCTGTGGCCCCAGTCCCCCTAAAAAAAATTAAATATGGCCCTAGTGCCCTACCCCTAGTACCTTCAATGTCTGTCACCTCCCCATCCTTTTCCACTTGGTCCCTGTGATACACCAGGCAGAGTTAGTCTGCCAAATATGGCAATTTGACAGACTGACTTGATTTGGCGCATCCTGGTATGCACTACATGGAGTCAGATGCCACCATTTTCCAAGATGGCAATGTGGGGGCAGGAGTATATGGGCATCATACTTGCCCACCAAAGAAAAAGGGAGGAGGGGGAGTTGGAAGTACCCGGAGTGGGGCACTAGGGCCATATTTAATTTTTTAGGGGGATTGGGGCCACCAAGGCAACTTGAGGGGTTTGGGGGATGGGTGTTTTGTAGCTTGGGATTGTGAAGTGTCAGGTGGGTGATTTAGGGGGGGAGGGGGTTGGGCTTCCTTGGGTCATCTGAGATAGTATCACACTTTTACCTCAGATGACTCTTTTTATTCTAACTTCAGTTAACATATGTGCATATGTATGCTGTGCTCTGCTGCCTTCTGTGTAACGTTTCGTGCATAACTGTTTTGCATATTATGTTTTTTGCTGTATTTCGGAGCAAAAAAACGTGCATTAGCGTGCTGAGTTATAGCCTGTGGCTTTAATGCAAGGTTTCTGTATTGGGCCAAAATGGGGTGGGCCACTGGGGCTATATGGCCTGACCAATATTGAGGCCAACACAGCATCAGATATTAAAGAACTTGGGACAGGTCCAGAGATTTGGTTTGTTTGGCTCCTCCAACCAAAAAGGTTCTGCTGCCCCCACACTTCAGTGTTTACTAACAAATCCATAGATTAATTTTTCAAATTACTGAAATATTAAAGGGTTTGTATTAGCATGCAGTGAGAATTAAAACAGACACCAAAATTCTTATGTATGTTTTTTCCTAGTGTACCTAGAAAGTAAGGTGTTTGTTCTCTTTATAAAATCCACAGCTACTACCATGCTATTTTCTTGGGAAAAGTAACTTTTTGGGTTAAATAAATGACAAAATATTGGAAGGTTCCGTAAACAGTGAGGAAAAAGTCTAACTTATATTTCACTAATTGGAGTTGCTGCCAAAGAAATGAAACATAAACCAAGTTATGTACATTTAACTGAAAATGGCTGAGATCAAAGCCAGATAGCTGCCACAGTTGGATGTTTGCCAACAAACACAACATCCAGTTTCCTGCAGTAAGGGTTTGCAAATTCTTTGCATATTTGCATAAATTTGAATTATTTTGCCCATCAAATAAAGCAAATTTATTTCCAGTAATCAAAATAAAGTAGTTTTTCAGTCTTATTTTGTGTCTGAGTAATTTTTTTTGTTCTTTTAGGAGTTTTATGGGAAAGGGAGGAGTGGAAAAGAATTTCTTGGTGATTGGATGAAGCGAAGGAAGGAGGCTCATAAATGGGGGAAAATGAAAGGAAGATGAGGATGGGTGGTTAGGATAAGAGGGCGTATGGAGTAAAGGAGAGAATATGGGGATGGGACAGAAGAAGAATAGGAGGAAAGAAGGTTATGGGAGATAAAGGGTAAACGTAGAGAATCTGGGATCTTAAAGGTGGAGTCCACAAAGAAGAAAAGTTATCTGTCCCCTTGCTACCCCCCCCCCCCCTTTGCTTCCTTTCTCCCCTTTTGTGCCTTTACTCCTTCTCCCGTTTTTGCACAGTGGACCTACTTTTCTCACATTTTCTCATCCCACCAGTACTTTCACCTCTCTTTCACACATACACTCTCTTACAATATATATACCTTTCCTCTAATTCTTCTGGCACAAATACTCCATCCCTTTCTTGAGAAAGTAAAATCCATATAAAAACATCAACTTTTTTCTCAAACTCCCCACAGCTCTATCTCTCAAGGAAAACCAAGTTGAAAACTGTACACTTGCAGTGTGACACAATGGGATGTTTCCTCCCATTGCAGAGTCAGACATGTGGAGGGTACATGTGTGTCGCTCATGTCGGGGCTGCATAGCTGTGTGTGTCACATGGGGCGTGTTGGAGGGTGCCTGCATATGTGTGTATCATGGGGAGTGTTGGGATTGAGGGGTGCATCCATACTCACGTGTGAGGCGTGAAGAGTGTCGGGTGTGCTTGCATGTGTTGTGCTTATGTGTCTTGGTGGCTCTTTGCATGTACATGCATCAGGAGCTGTGTGTGCGGTTGGGGGGGGGGTGTCTGTGTACGTGCATGTTGGAGTGCTGGGAGTGGATGCATGTGTTTTTGTGTGTGTGTGTCAGGGGGTGGCTGTTTCCCTGTGTGTACTAGAGTGGTGGGTATGTGTCTGTATTTTCACCTGGTCTACTGTACCTGCTTCTCCTCCTTCCCACCTTCTTGCGCTATGCCCCATTCTTATTCTTCACTGCTCTCTCTTCCACTCTCCCTCTCTTTCCTCCACCCACCCATGCACTCTCCCTCCCCTTGCTACCCAACTTTGCACACTCTGGCCTTTCTTTCCCTCCCTCACTCCCTTCTCTCCTCCTCCTCCTCCTCCTCCAATCCTGCTTCTTCCCTTATGCTCCACCCTTAACACAATCCTATCTCCAGGAACAAGCAGGAATGAGTCTTCACATATGGGTGTCGTCGGTACCGACGGAGCCTGTGCGGGAACGCTCCCCAGCGTCCAAAAGGAAAGCTTTTGGGAGCATCCCACAGCGCCTGCGTGCTGCCTTCCCGCCTTTCCTAACCGCCTCTCTCCAGTTCTTCTTTTCCGCGGAGCCAGCAGGTCGTGTTCCTGTCACCGCTGAAGAATTTCTTTCTTTTCTTTTATTTCTTTGGTCGCGCGTCCGCCTTCTCGATGCTAGACCGGTACCGCCGGTCTTTTCTTTCTTTATTCTAAAAAAACCCAAAAAACTACTGTTTTTCTCACTTCAGTACATTTTTTCTTCTTTGGCCTTAGGCCTAGGAAATTTTTCCTCATGGAAAAGCCCGCCTCCGGGTTTAAAAAGTGCACTAAGTGCAGCGGCACTATTTCTGTCATCGACACCCATGAATGGTGTCTAAAATGTTTAGGTCGTGACCACTCCATTACGGATTGTGAGTCCTGTTCCACGATGTCTAAAAGAGGTCTACAGAATCGAGCAGCCAAGCTCAGTACCCTGTTTCCCTCTGATGCAGCTTTGGTTGCATTGACGTCTTCCAGGGCTGCTTCTTCCTCCCATGGATCTCAGGTAACCAAACTTAAGTCCAGCCGGTCCTCGAAGGGTAGATCTCCCTCTAAGTATCGAGATGCCTCCGGGCTTGCTCTCGAGGAATCCGCACCGGCAAAATTACCCCGGCGGGAGGCTCTGGCTTCCAAAGCTTTATCTATGGGGTCACAGGTTGACATCAATGGCTTGGCCTTGACCGATCACCTGTTGCCATGTTCTGGGGTACCGGTGGTTTCCAAAAAGGAGAATGTCTCCTCCAGAAGACTTGTCTTTTCAAGACTTCATTAGGGAAGTGGCCAGGGGCCTTTCCATCTCAGTGGCCCCTGAGACAGAGCCTAGAGCCAAAAAAATAGATATTTTACAATATCCTAAGGCTCCTAAAGAGGCAGCCACTTTACCAATATATTTGAGATTCTTTATGATCACATGTTGGGCATATGGGAGACTCCTCTCACCACTTCCCCTCATTCTCGTAGGTTGGACACCATGTATCGTGTTCCTCCTTGTCCTGGCTTTCATAAGACTCGGCTTCCTCACCACTCCATTGTGGTGGAGTCTGCTATGAAGAAGATAAAGAGTACAAAAAGGCACTCTTCTGCTCCTCCAGGAAGAGAATGCAGAACCTTAGATGCCTTTGGCAGGAGAATTTTCCAGGCCAATATGCTTGTTGCCAGAATCAACTCCTATAGTCTCTATATGGGGATGTTTCTAAAAGAAGTTACAGATCACCTGCAAACTTTGTCTCCTTTTATTTCAGAAGATAAAAGGGAAGAGTTCCTCACCTGGCTCAAACATGCCCAGGATGTTTCCAAGTTTTCCAACCGTGCAGCCTTTGACTCTTTTGAAGGTGCCAGCAGAGCCTCGGCTATTGCCATAGGTGCATGCAGAGTTGCTTGGTTACAAGCTTCTGATTTGGAACCCTGGGTTCAAGATGGACTAGGAAATCTTCCTTGTACAGGTGAAAACCTTTTTGGCAAAGATTGGCAAGCAAAGGCCACCCAGATGGGTGCTGAAAATTCTGCTTTAGATAGACTTTCAAAGTCTACTTCTGCTCCTTTTAAGAAAAGGTTGTTCAAAAAGGGTTTTTTTTCCCAAAAAAGGGAAATAATATTCTGCTTATGGTCAGCAGTCATCTTCTGCAGGTCGTTTTGCTACAAAGAGACAGCAACAACCGTAACAGGCCAAGCCTAAGGCTGCTAGGACTGCTACGGCCCAACAGCCTCAGCCTCCTCAGGGCCTCTGACTTACAACTAGAGAACTTAGCCTTTCTGGCTCTAGAACATCCAGAGCCTCTCACCATTCCAGGAAGGTTAGCTCACTTTGCTCCCAGATGGGAACAAATCACAGCAGAGCAATGGACCCTCTCCATCATAAGGGAAGGGTACAAGCTTCATTTCTTAAATCTTCCCCTCACACCATGGTGAGACAGTTCAATTCTCCAACATCTCTCCTCGACCTTCTGGGTCAGGAGATTGCTACCCTTCTTGCCCAAGGGGCAGTAGAAGAGGTACCCCTTCTTCAACAGGGCTCAGGGTTCTACTCCCCCTATTTTTTCATCCCAAAGAAAACGGGGCTACAGACCCATATTAGATCTCAGAGAATTGAACAAGTTTCTATGCAAGGAGAAATTCAAGATGACTTCTCTCGGTACTCTCCTTCCCTACCTCCAGAGTCAGGACTGGCTTTGTTCCCTAGATCTCAAGGATGCGTACACCCATGTCCTCATCCATCCAACACACAGAAGGTTCCTTCGGTTCCTTTTTCAAGGAAAGCACTATCAATACAGAGTGCTTCCCTTCGGTCTGGCCTCTGCACCAAGGGTGTTTACAAAATGCATGGCAGTAGTAGCTGCATTTCTACGCACTCTAGGAATATTTTTATTCCCATATCTGGACGACTGGCTCATCCGAGCTCCATCCCAGTCAGAGGCCCAGGCTTCCCTGGCCTGCACAAGGCGTTCCTTCAGTATCTGGGACTTGTAATAAACATCCCAAAATCCCATCTCACCCCTACTCAATCTCTGGAGTTCATAGGGGCCTTACTGGATACCACCACTGCAAGGGCCTATCTTCCCCAGGCCCGTTGCCTACGCTTGGTGCAGTTAGCCTCCCAGATTCAGTTAGAGTCCCTTTTAACTGCTCGAGAGATGTTACAACTGTTAGGCCACGTGGCATCCACCGTGCATGTGGTCCCCTATGCCTGCCTTCACATGAGGGCAGCTCAATGGACTTTGTCCACCCAATGGACCCAGGCATCAGGGTGCCTGTCAGACAAAATAGCAACCTCCAGTCGCCTTTTTTGCTCTCTCCAGTGGTGGAGGTCCACCCAAAATCTTTTGCTGGAGTCTCCCTTTCAACCGGTGTTACCCCAAGCAACCCTTACAACAGATGCCTCCCCAAAGGGTTGGGGGGCTCATCTACAAGATCTCTCCACCCAGGGCAACTGGTCTCCACAGGAGACATCTGTACATATCAACCTCTTAGAGCTCAGAGCAATCTTTCTAGCTCTGAGTCTTCCACACCCTGTTCAGCTACAAGACAGTCCTCAACCAAGTAGCCATGTTCTACGTGAACAAGCAGGGGGGGACTGGCTCTCTGTCGCTTTGCAACAAAGCTCTGAGATTGTGGGCCTTCGCCAGAGAGCATCAAATTCATCTCATGGCAGTGTATCTTCCAGGGGTTCAAAATTCTTGGGCAGACAGACTCAGTCGAGTTCTGCTTCCACACGAATGGTCCCTCCATGGGGACCAGATAGCCAGGATCTTTCAAATTTGGGGAACCCCAGACATAGACCTGTTTGCAAGTCCGTGGAATGCCAAACTTCCCCGGTTCTGTTCCAGGATTCCGTGTCAGGGAGTTCAGGCCAGGGATGCCTTCCTCCTTCATTGGGGGCAAAACTTCCTCTATGCCTTTCCACCCATTCCCCTAATTCCCAAGACACTGTTCAAGCTTCAGAGAGACAAGGGGTCTATGATCCTCATAGCACCACGTTGGCCACGTCAAGTGTGGTACCCTCTACTTCTGCATCTCTCTCAAGCTCCCTCCCTGGACTTGGGATCTGCTCCAGACCTCCTATCCCAGGAGGAGGGAACGTTGTGGCACCGAAATCCCTAGTCTCTTCATCTCAGGGCCTGGTTGCTGAAGGCCTAGACCTTCAAGATTTGCATCTTTCTCAGCAAGTGAAGGATATCCTTCATGCTTCCAGAAAGCCTTCCACCAGACGTTCCTATGCTTTTAAATGGAAGAGGTTTACCATTTGGTGTGCAGAGAAGGGTCTTAACCCTCTTGCAATACCTCTGAATTCTTTACTAGAGTATTTGCTGCATTTATTCCATGCAGGCCTTAAAACAAATTCAGTAAGAGTCCATTTGAGTGCTATTGCAGCATCCCTTTAGCCTCTCAATGGTCAGCCTATTTCATCTCATCCTTTTATAGCAAGATTCATGAGAGGCCTTCTTTTGACTAAACCTCCCATTAGACCACCTCCAGTGGCATGGGACTTGAATCTGGTTCTTGGCTAGCTTATGAAGCCACCCTTTGAACCCTTAGCCACTACCTCCTTGAAATTTCTTTCCTGGAAGGTTACTTTTCTCATTGCAGTCACTTCAGCTCGCCGCATCAGTGAGCTGCAAGCCTTGGTGGTTAATGCTCCTTATGCAAGGTTCCATCATGACAAGGTAGTCCTCAGGACTAATCCACACTTTATGCCTAAAGTCGTCTCACCTTTTCATCTGAACCAGGAAGTTTATTTACCTGTCTTTTTTCCAGGACCTCATGCATCAAGTGCATAAAGGAATCTTCATACCCTGGATTGTAAGAGAGCTCTTGCTTTTTACTTAAAAAGGACACAGCAACATAGAAAGTCCTCTCAACTCTTTGTTGCTTTTGATCCCTCTCATTTAGGACTTCCAGTCTCTAAGAGAACTCTGTCCAATTGGATTGCTCAATGTATTTCTTTTGCCTACCAGAGTAAGAACCTTTCTCTGGAGGGCCATGTCACAGCTCACAATGTGAGGGCCATGGCAGCCTCTATGGCTCTTCTGAATTCTGTGTCCATCGACCAAATCTGTCGAGCGGCCACCTGGGCCCTCGGTTCATACCTTTACAGCCCATTACTGCTTGGACAAGGACTCCCGTCGGGATGCCTTGTTTGGTCAGGCGGTTCTCAAACACCTGTTCCATACCTAATCAACTCCTACCCTCCATCCCTGGCTGGATGCCTGAGATTCATGGGTGGAGGTAGAGCCCTTCTCGAGGACTCACCACCTGGGTGATCTCACAGGCATCTCTAGCTGGGGAGTCCCCATATGTGAAGACTCAATCTCCAGGAACAAGCAGGAATGAGTCTTCACATATGGGTATCGTCGGTACCGATGGAGCCTGCGCGGGAACGATCCCCAGCGTCCAAAAGGAAAGCTTTTGGGAGCATCCCACAGCACCTGCGTGCTACCTTCCCGCCTTTCCTAACCGCCTCTCTCCAGTTCTTCTTTTCTGCGGAGCCAGCAGGTCGTGTTTCCTGTCACCGCTGAAGAATTTCTTATTTTCTTTTATTTTTCTTTAGTCGCGTGTCTGCCTTCTCGACTCCGGACCGGTACCACCGGTCTTTTTTTCTTTCTTTTAAAAAAAAACAAAAAACCCCCCTGCTCTTACTTCAGTGTATTTTTTCTTCTGAGGCCTTAGGCCTACAGATATAAATTTTCCTCATGGAAAAACCCGCCTCCGGGTTTAAAAAGAGCACTAAGTGCAGTGGCACTATTTCTGTCACTGACACCCATGACTGGTGTCTAAAATGTTTAGGTCCTGACCACTCCATTGCGGATTGTGAGTCCTGTTCCATGATGTCTAAAAGAGGGTTACAAAATCAGGCAGCCAAGCTCAGTACCCTGTTTCCCTCCGATGCAGCTTCTGTGGCATCGACGTCTTCCAGGGCTGCTTCTTCATCCCATGGATCTCAGGTAACCAAACTTAAATCCGGCCGGTCCTCAAAGAGTACATCTCCCTCTAAGTATCGAGATGCCCCCGGGCTTACTCTTGAGGAATCCACACCGGCAGAATTACCCCGGCGGGAGGCTCCGGCTTCCAATGCTCTATCTATGGGGTCACAGGTTGACATCGATGGCTCGGCCTCGACCGATCACCTGTTACAATGTTCTGGGGTACCGGCGGTTTCCACCGGTACCGACATCCAGACATTGGTGGCGTCGATGGATCAGAATATTCTGACCATGCAGCGTGCCATCACGGCATTCATACAAGCTGCGACGCCTACAGTACCTCAACAAACCCCGTTGTCGGTACCGGTACCGGATCCGATACCGGTACCGCTTGCATCGACATCAGCGTCGACGGTAGCGGTACGCTATCCAGTGATGCCCATCAGTACCGACCCGGTACCGATTACTCCCGATGTCGATACCCCCTGGTACGCGTATCGGGCTCTCCAAGAGCCATCCAGACAGTCGATACTTCGATTCCTATGAAGATTCTGATGCATCAGAGGCCTCTATTGAAGCATCGGGGATCCTTCCTCAGGAACCCTCTTCTCCAAAAAGGAGAATGTCTCCTCCTGAAGACTTGTCTTTTCAGGACTTCATCAGGGAGGTGGCCAGAGGCCTGTCCATTTCAGTGGCCTCTGAAACTGAACCTAGAGCCAAAAAGTTAGATATCCTTCAATATCCTAAGGCTCCTAAAGAGGCAGCCACCTTGCCAGTACATGAAATTCTTTATGATCACATGTTAGGCATATGGGAAACTCCTCTTTCCACCTCCCCTCATTCTCGAAGGTTGGACACCATGTATCGTGTTCCTCCTTGTCCTGGTTTTCATAAGACTCAGCTTCCTCACCACTCCATTGTGGTAGAGTCTGCTATGAAAAAAATCAAGAGTACAAAAAGGCACTCCTCTGCTCCTCCAGGAAGAGAATGCAGAACCTTAGATGCCTTTGGCAGGAAGATCTTCCAGGCCAGTATGCTTGTGGCAAGAATCAACTCCTATAGTCTCTATATGGGGATGTTTCTGAAAGAGGTTACAGATCATCTGCAAACCTTATCTCCTTATATGTCAGAAGATAAGAGAGAAAAATATATCACCTGGCTTAAACATGCACAGGATGCATCCAAGTTTTCTAACCGTGCAGCCTTTGACTCTTTTGAGGGTGCAGGTAGAGCCTCGGCTATTGCCATAGGTGCACGCAGAGTTGCTTGGTTGCAAGCCTCTGATTTGGAATCCTGGGTACAGGATGGTCTAGGTAACCTTCCCTGTACAGGGGACAACCTGTTTGGCAAAGATTGGCAAGCAAAGGCCAACCAGATGTATGCTGAAAACTCTGCTTTAGATAGACTTTCAAAGTCTACTACTGCTCCTTTTAAAAAGAGGTTGTTCAAAAAAGGATCTTTCCCAAAAAAAGAGAAATTTTCTTCTGGTTATGGTCAGGCCTCTTCTCAAGGTCGTTTTGCTACAAAGAGACAGCAACAACCAAAACAGACCAAGCCTCAGGCTGCGAGGACTGCTATGGCCCAACAGCCTCAGCCTCCTCAGGGTCTTTGACTTTCCACTAGGGAACTTAGCCTTTCTGGCTCTAGAACATCCAGAGCCTCTCACCATCCCAGGAAGGTTAGCTCACTTTGCTCCCAGATGGGAACAAATCACAGCAGAGCAATGGACCCTCTTCATCATACGGGATGGGTACAAGCTTCATTTCTTAAACCTTCCCCCTCACACCATGGTGAAACAGTTCAACTCTCTAACATCTCTCCTCAACCTTCTGGGTCAAGAGATTGCTACCCTTCTTGCCCAAGGGGCAATAGAAGAAGTACCTCTTCTTCAACAGGGCTCAGGGTTCTACTCCCCTTATTTTCTCATCCCAAAGAAAATGGGGGGCTACAGGCACATATTAGATCTCAGAGAGTTGAACAAGTTTCTATGCAAGGAGAAATTCAAGATGACTTCTCTCGGAACTCTCCTTCCATACCTCCAGAGTCAGGACTGGCTTTGTTCTCTAGATCTCAAGGATGCGTACACCCATGTCCTCATCTGTTCAACACACAGAAGGTTCCTTCGGTTCCTTTACCAAGGAAAGCACTACCAATACAAAGTGCTTCCTTTCGGTCTGGCTTCTGCTCCAAGAGTGTTCACAAAATGCATGGCAGTAGTAGCTGCATTTCTATTCCCATATCTGGACGACTGGCTCATCCGAGCTCCATCCCAGTCAGAGGCCCAGGCTTCCCTGGCCTGCACAAAGCATGTTCTTCAGTATCTGGGACTGGTAATCATTATTCCAAAATCCCATCTCACCCCTACTCAGTCTCTAGAGTTCATAGGGGCCTTACTGGATACCACAACTGCAAGGGCCTATCTTCCCCAGGCCCGTTGCCTACGCTTGGTGCAGTTAGCCTCCCAGATTCAGTTAAAATTCCATTTAACTGCTCGAGAGATGTTGCAACTCTTAGGCCACATGGCATCCACGGTGCATGTGGTTCCTTATGCTCGCCTTCACATGAGGGCAGCTCAGTGGAGCCTATCCACCCAATGGAGCCAGGCATCAGGCTGCCTGTCAGACAAAATAGCAACCTCCAGTCGCCTCTTTTGGTCCCTCCACTGGTGGAAGTCCACTCAAAATCTGTTGCTGGGGTCCTCCTTTCAACAGGTGTTACCCCAAGCAACCCTTACAACAGATGCCTCCCCAAAGGGTTGGGGGGCTCATCTACAAGATCTCTCCACCCAAGGCATCTGGTCTCCACAGGAGACATCTCTATATATCAACCTCTTAGAGCTCAGAGCAATCTTTCTGGCTCTCAGAGTCTTCCACACCCTGCTCAGCTACAAGACAGTCCTCATCCACATGGACAACCAGGTAGCCATGTTCTACGTGAAGAAGCAGGGAGGGACTGGCTCTCTGTCGCTTTGCAACGAAGCTCTGAGATTGTGGGCTTTCGCCAGAGAGCATCAAATCCATCTCATGGCAGTGTATTTTCCAGGGGTTCAAAACTCTTGGGCAGACAGACTCAGTTGAGTTCTGCTTCCACACGAATGGTCCCTCCATGGGGACCAGATAGCCAGGATTTTTCGGATTTGGGGTACCCCAGACATAGACCTTGTTTGCAAGTCCGTTGAATGCCAAACTTCCCCGGTTTTGTTCCAGGATTCAATGTCAGGGAATTCAGGCCAGGGATGCCTTCCTCCTTCATTGGGGGAAAGACTTCCTCTATGCCTTTCCACCTATTCCCCTCATCCCCAAGACTCTGTTCAAGCTTCAGAGAGACAAGGGGTCTATGATCCTCATAGCAGCACATTGGCCATGCCAAGTGTGGTACCCTCTACTTCTGCATCTCTCTCAAGCTCCCTCCCTGAACCCGGGGTCTGCTCCAGATCTCCTCTCCCAGGAGGAGGGAACCTTTTGGCACCCAAATCCTCAGTCTCTTCATCTCAGGGCCTGGTTGCTGAAGGCCTAGACCTTCAGGATTTACACCTTTCTCAACAAGTGAAGGATATCCTTCATGCTTCCAGGAAGCCTTCCACCAGACGTTCCTATCTTTTAAATGGAAAAGGTTTTCTGTTTGGTGTGCAGAGAAGGGTCTCAACCCTCTTGCAATACCTTTGAATTCTTTACTAGACTATTTGCTGCATTTATCCCATGCAGGCCTTAAAACAAATTCAATCAGAGTCCATTTGAGTGCTATTGCAGCATCCCTTAAGCCTTTCAATGGACAACCTATTTCCTCTCATCCTCTTATAGCAAGATTCATGAGAGGCCTTCTTTTGACTAAACCTCCCATTAGACCACCTTCAGTGGCATGGGACTTGAATCTGGTTCTTGGCCAGCTTATGAAGCCACCCTTTGAACCCTTAGCCACTACCTCCTTGAAATTCCTTTCCTGGAAGGTTATTTTTCTCATTGCAGTCACCTCAGCTCGCCCTATCAGTGAGTTGCAAGCTTTAGTGGCTAATCCTCCTTATACAAGGTTCCATCATGACAAGGTAGTCCTCAGAACTAATCCACACTTTATGCCTAAAGTGGTCTCACCTTTTCATCTGAACCAGGAGGTGTATTTACCTGTCTTTTTTCCAGGACCTCATGCATGAAGTGCAGAGAGGAATCTTCATACCCTGGATTGTAAAGGAGCACTTGCTTTCTACTTACAAAGGACACAGCAACATAGAAAGTCCTCTCAACTTTTTGTTGCTTTTGATCCTTCTCATTTAGGACTTCCAGTCTCTAAGAGAACTCTGTCCAATTGGATTGCTCATTGTATTTCCTTCGCCTACCAGAGTAAGAACCTTTCTCTGGAGGGCCATGTC
This sequence comes from Ichthyophis bannanicus, assembly GCA_033557465.1. NCBI lineage: Eukaryota > Metazoa > Chordata > Amphibia > Gymnophiona > Ichthyophiidae > Ichthyophis > Ichthyophis bannanicus. The sequence goes on along the minus strand of CM066036.1, from coordinate 653,457,384 downwards.
ACAGCTCACAATGTGAGGGCCATGGCAACCTCTATGGCTCATCTAAACTCTGTGTCCATCAACCAAATCTGTCGAGCGGCCACCTGGGCATCGGTTCATACCTTCACAGCCTATTACTGCTTGGACAAGGACTCCCGCCGGGATGCCTTGTTTGGTCAGGCTGTTCTTGAACACCTGTTCCACACCTAATCAACTCCTACCCTCCATCCCTGATTAGATGCCTGAGATTCATGAGTGGAGGTGGAGCCCTTCCCAGGGACTCACAATCTGGGTGATCTCCCAGGCATCTCTAGCTGGGTAGTCCCCATATGTGAAGACTCATTCCTGCTTGTTCCTGGAGACAGCACAGTTACTTACCTGTAAAGGTGATCTCTGGTAACAACAGGAATAAGTTTTCACAACCCACCCACCTCCCCTAGGAGTTGTATCTCTCTCTATCTATCTTTCTTTTCCTCTCTCTCTCTTTGTCTCAGCTTTAAAACTCGAACTGGAGAGAGGCGGTTGGGAAAGGTGGGAAGGCAGCGCGCAGGCGCTGTGGGATGCTCCCAAAAGCTTTCCTTTTGGACGCTGGGGAGCGTTCCCACGCAGGCTCCTTCGGTACGACGATACCCATATGTGAAGACTTATTCCTGCTGTTCCCAGAGATCACCTGTTACAGGTAAGTAACTGTGCTTTCCCTTCTGCCCCACCCATTCTTTCCTTCGAACCCCACCAGTCCCCTCTAACCCCACCCTTCCCCTTAGATTCCTCCCCTTCTTTCAGCTACACTCCTTATCTTATGGCCATGGGGACCTGGGGCCTCTCACTGGCCTCTTTGGACTGCAGCTCTGCTCTTCTGGCTATTAGGATTCGGGGCCTCCCATTGGCCTCTTCAGGATGCAGTCCTGACTCTTCATTCTACTACTGTTACTACTACTGAACATTTGTATAGCGCTACAGATACATGTAAAAGACTGTCCCTATTTATCGGAACTTACGATCTAATAGAGACAGACAACACAGTAGCTGTAGACATGGGATACAGCTAGGGGGAATGGCAAGGAAACACAAAGGACATTAGGTGAGTCAAGATCCAAAAGCGGAAGCGAAGAAGTGAGTTTTCAGCCTGGATTTGAAAAGGTTCATAGAAGATGTCTGACATACAGACTTAGGTAGCTTGTTCCAGGCATAAGGAGCAGCAAGGTGAAAGGAACAAAGTCTGGAATTGGCAATAGAAGAGAAGGGCACAGGGACTTCCATTTGGCTTTTTATCTGCCTGGGGACCATACACATGTATGTTTGTTTGCAATAAAACCACAGTGGTGATGAAAAATAATATAAAACCAGATAAAAAGGTCAAAGAATATTTATTACAATCACATAAATACCATACTATAATAACCTTTCATAAAAATCATACATAAAAACATAACAGCCTTAAACTGCCCAACATGTTTTGGCAGGGTGCCTGCATCAGGGACATACATATTTACATATGTACATAAATAAACCAGTATGGTAAAACACAATTTGGGAATATACTAAATCTGTAAAAAGGAATCTGTGAACAACCCCCCCTCTTGAAAACAGACCATAAAACACTAATAAAAAATATTAATAATACAACTTACAAAATGTATATACATATGTATAAATTTCAAATAGATATATTCTAAAAAGGAAACTATACAAATACATAAAATGAGAGTAGTAATACAAGTAAACTGGAGATGGGTCAAAACATTGAGAACCTAAAGAAAACCACAAAATAAGAAAAAAAGAACAAGAAATAGCCAAAAGATAAACTAAAAACTGGAAAAAAAAAGTTAAGAACAAATAATAAAAAGCAAACCTCACTGGGAAGGAATCCAAAAATCAAGGCAGGAGTCACAGGCATCTATCTACGGGATGATATCCCCTATAATTAAAACAACAAGCCAAATCAGTGGCAAATGCCATCAAAAGAAGCCGGGAATAGTCAACATAGAAAGTTTTTTCCTTACTGCTGGGTTATCCAAACGACTGTTAAAACTGGCGGCTTCCACTTTGTTTCTTTATACAGAGGTGTTACTCACTGATGTTACACTGTTACTTTTCCTGTTTGTTTGCCTAGAGTTCTTAATGCCATTGTGAAGGCTAAGTACTTGGTAATGGTTATCCTACCTGTGGAAGCCAAGGTCTGCCCTTTTGAGGGAGCAAAGGGTGAGCAGGGGATACTTTGCCGCTGCCTCCACGGCTCCCAAAAAGCCCCAGTGAAGCGAGGCGGTCCCAGGATGGGGTGGAGCCTTTGGGGAGAGTTCGCATACAGCGTTTTCTACCCGCCTGGGCCCAGATCACCTCTGACCAGTGGGTGTTGAAGGTGTTAAGAGATGGATATGCATTGGAGTTCGCACACCCACTACCAGACTCCTTTGTACGGTCTCCGTGCAGAGCTCCAGAGAAGGACTGGGTGGTCCAGGAGACACTGCAGCACTTGGTGCAGCTTGAGACACTAGCATCAGTGCCGTGCCGGTCAATATTCAATCTATTTTGTGGTTCCCTAGAAGGAAGGCTCTTTCGGGTCAGTCCTAGAATTGAAGCAGGTGAACAGGTTTTTATAGGTACTGCATTTCTGGATGGAGACTCATAGTAGTGGTGCGTGCAGGGGAGTTTCTTATGTCCTTGGACTTTACCGAGGTCTGCTCACACATTCCCATCTGGCCCGCTTATCAGTGTTTCCTCTGGTTTACAGTGCCTGTGGGACATTTCCAGTTTTGGGTTCTTCTGTTTGGCTTGGCCATGGCTCGTCAGACATTCACCATTGTAGTGGTGGCACTGCATCGCGAGGGGATGCTGGTGTATCCGTATCTTGACAATTGGTTGATACTGGTGAAGTTTGCCGAGGAGAGCATGGAGGCCACACAGAGTGGTAAACTGTCTCCTGAGGCTTGGTTGAGTGATCAACCTGGCGAAGAGTCTTCTTCAGCTGTCGCAGGACCTGGTTCATTTGGGGGCTCTTTTCCAAACAGTGTACAGCCGGGTCTCATTACTGGAGCAGAGAATCTCAGGCTCCAGGTCCACATGTTCCTACGCATATCAGCCCCTACAGCATGGCATTATCTCCAGCTATTGGGATCCATGGCAGCAGTGCTGGAGTTGGTCCTGTGGGCGTGGCCTCACAAGAGGCCATTGCAGAGAACATTACTGGCACGTTGGTTGCCCCAGAGCGAGGAACTGTCGACAGTGCTCGAGTGTCCGAGGCAGACTAGGTCATCACTGCGTTGATGGCTCGATCCATGGCATCTTCTGGCAAGGAATGCCATTGGAGTTGCCAGACTGGATCTCTCTGACCTCTCAGGATGGGGGACGCACTGTCGAGGTCAGGTGACACAGGGATGGTGGTCCCAGGAAGAGAGCGGTTGGTCCATAAACTGTCTAGAGATGAGTGGTCTTCCTGGCTCTGCAGTGTTTTCTGCCAGTGATTCGGGGAGCAGCGGTGCAAGTCTTCTTGGACAACGCTACGACGATGGAGTACCTCAACTGTTAGGGGGGTATGGGCAGTGTGGTGCTGGAGGACGAAGTGGTTCCGATGCTAAAATGGGCAAAGGAAACCCTGCTTGCTGTCTCTGCTCGCATGTGGCAGGCAAAGAGAACGTGCAGGCAGATTTTCTCAGCAGGCATTATCTGGACCCAGGAGAGTGGTCCCTTGATTCGGTGGTGTGTGAGTGGTTGGTGCACCGGTGGGGGCAGCCCCTCATGGATCTGATGGTGACATTTGAGAATGCGAGGGCTCTTCATTCTACAGTCAGTGTCAGGAGCACATAGCGGAAGGTCTGGACGCAATGGTGCAGTGCTGACCACAGGGAGGTCTTCTGTATTTTCCCTCCATGGGCACTTATCTGTCGTCTGTTGCAGTGGATCGAGGCCTCATAGTACTGATCACACCGAATTGGCTTCTCAGTCCATAGTACGCACATTTGATGTGGCTCCTGGTGGACCGGCCGTGGTGGCTGCTGGAAGGGCTGAACTTTGTCAGAAGGCTCGATTCTCATGCTACAGGTGGATTGCTTCTTGCTAACAGCCTGGTTATTGAGAGGGCTTGGCTGAGGAAAAAGGGATATGCACGAGAGGTGATTGCCATGCTGTTGCGGGCCCGTAAGTGTTCTACCTTCCTGTCCTATGTGAGAGTCTGATGGATATTTGAGGACTGGCGTGAGAATAATGGTTTCCAGGCCCTTTCGGCGCTGATGCCAAGCATTCTTGTGTTTCTTCAGGTGGGTCTGGATAAGGGCTTGGCCCTTAGCTCACTGTGGGTGCAAAGTGGCCCCTCTGTTATGTTATCAGGGGTGCATCCAAGGTGTTTCGCTGGCATTGCACCTGGATATGGTCTGTTTTCTGCAGGTGGTAAGCAGGTGTGTCTACCTCAGAGACCCATGGTACCCGTGTGGGATTTAAATCTGGTTTTGTCCGCCCTAACTATCGAGCCCTTCAAGCTGCTGAAGGGGGCTCTGTTGAAGAATCTCACCCTGAAGATGGTGTTTTTGGTGGCGATTTGTTTGGCGCGGCAGATTTCAGATCTGTAGGTTCTCTCCTGTAGGGAGCTGTTTTTGTCATTCTCGAAGGAAAAGGTGATGGTGCGTATGTTTCCTTCATTTTTCCCTAAGGTGGTCTCTACCTTTCATGTGAACCAACCGGTTATTTTACTGGTCTTTCCAGGGGCAGGATCCTGTCCTGAGGACTGGCAGTTGCAGCTCTTGGACATCAAAAGTGTGTTGCATCATTACTTGAAGCGTACAAAGTGTTTCAGGGAGTCAACTTGGCTGTTTGTGTTGTTTGGAGGACCGCGCAAGGGGAAGGCGACCTCCAAAGTTTCGGTGGCGCAATGGATAAAGGAGGCAATTGCTTCTGCATACCTCCTTAAAGGCTGTGCAGTGCCACAAGGTTTGTGGGAACACCGTACCAAGCAGCAGGTGGCATCTTGGGCAGAATGTTCCTTGGTGCCTCCGGCTGACATTTGCAAGGCAACAATGTAGGTTTCATTGCATACCTTTGTTTGGCATTATCGCTTGGATGTGCAGGTGGTGTGGGACACAGGCTTCGGGGCATCGGTTTTTCTGGCCAGGCTTGCGGGACCCTCCTGTGTTTAGTACTGCTTTGGTACATCCCGCTGGTCTGGACTGGAGTGATGAAGTGGAAGGGAAAATTAGGTCTTGCTAATTTTCTTTCCTTGAACCCCTTCAGCCCAGTCCAGGACCCTCCCGGTGTGTTACCTGCTTTGCTTGGTTGGCGAGCCCAGACTGTGTGATGGTTCCTAAGTGGTTTTTGCATGCTGAAGTGTTTTAGTGGTGATCGTGGAGGATGGTGTTCAGCTACTCGGGATGTTGCTCGGGTGAGCTGTTGGCAAATACTCAGCGGGTCGATTGACCCATAGTGGAATTTGCAGAAGTTAAATTAAAGTGGATGCCGGCAAAATTGTAAAAGAAAACAGGACAAGAAAAAGGAAAAAGCACAAGAAAAGTGCAATAACTAGAGTAGAAGTCTGAGCTTGGTGCTGGATGGAGCATTTGGGTTCCTTAGAGGGGGTCCTCTTCCTTGTTTTTTGCTGTTTGGTGCTGGTTAGTCAGGGTTTAGTGATACTGTTTGTCAGGTGGTTACTGGCTCTAGTGGGTGGTATGAATGGGCTGACATCAGTAGGTTTTTGGGCCTGCTCAGTTTCCAGCTGCTGGTGGGGAGTGTCAACCCGCTGGACTGGACTGGAGGGATTCAAGGAATGTAAATTAGCAGTAAGGCCTAATTTTCCTTTTTCCATTCAGCCTTTGATTGGCTGGTGTTCTTACTGATAGTGAGTGTGCATTCTGCTTAGTTCATATACTGTGGAGATTCAGAAGTGCTTTGGAGAACACACAGATAATGTACCAAAAACTCTGACACATTTTCTTGTATCTGAACTCTGAGAACTTTCTCTTTTGGTGCCTCCCCTAATTGATTCATATCAAGTTGAAATTTTGAATTGGTGTATGTTTCCAAGGGGAAGAGGGAAATTGAATCTGAATAATCTATATTGACCTGAAATATATGGAACCAGGCCTGACATATTGCTGTTGGTTGAGCTTAGGAGGTAATCGCACGTCTCTCCAAAATTACAACCAAAGATTCTCCAGTAGCAAGATCAGACTTTTTGGAATTACTCAGCCAGATAAAGCTTTAAAGAGGGGATGCAAGTAAAGCAGTTAATGATCTCAAAGCTGAGCTGAAATCATTAGATGAGAGTTTCACAGAATGAGATAAATATTGGTAAACAGATTGATGCCATGGCTCTTATCCAATCTAGATTGCATAAGCTGGAAACATTATGTAAGGGGACAAGAAATAAACAAAATGATTTGGAAAACCAGCCACAGATGTTGCAATATAAAAATTCTTGGTATACTGGAATCTACCCATCAAAAAGGTTGTGTTTACAGTGTGTCAGATTTATATCAGCATTGTTAACTGGTGTCTTAAGTGCTCAAGTTTTCATCAGAGCACATAGACGTTCATCATGCGCTACCTTGAAGCCTGGTCAAGCTCAACCTATAATTAATTACCTGTTTTCCATTATTTCGAAGACATATGGAAGGTAATGAACACCATCAAAAATGAAAATTCCATCCAGTATATAGGAGCATTTGTCAAATGTTTTGTAGATCTCTTGTAACACACTATCCAAAAGCGTAAGAGCTTATGATTCTTAACAAATATTGAGAAATAACAGGTGGGGAAAACATATAGAGCGTGGCTCATGGAATTCTTTCCAGCTGGTGTGTGTGTGTGCGCTTATTTTGTACTTTTCTCTGTTTTGTGGGTGTGGGTGTGTGGGTGTGTGTATTTAAGGTTTGCCCAGGGATTAGGCCATATCCTTCGAGGTCAGAGACTAGAGACTTGTGGCTGAGCCTCTGAGGCCTTTTGGCTGCAACCCAAGTTCCAGAAAACATTGAGTTAGAGGCAGAGAGAGGAAATATTGCGCGCCCCTCCCCCCCCCCACCCCACACACTGAGGAGCCTATTAGATCAGCAAGAGGTTTGTCTTACAAGAAACCATATATAAGGAGATCCAGCCAGATGTACCCTTCCACTCATGTGCTTCTCTGGAGTGTATGTGTTGAGCGCCTCTGTGTGTGCTGGCTTTTGCAGTCTTCTGGTTGATCTCACCCACCTCACTGACAGCCAGCTACGCATTCTCCTGGAGGTGATGCACATGATAGAATTTCTCTTTAAATTACAATCAGTGCTGCGTGAAGTGTTTTATAACTGTTTCATACTGGTGTGGTTTGTTCTGCTGCTTATTCTTTCTCCCTCTTTGCAGCTTTTGAGTGTCTTTGTATATGCTTGCTGTGCTGCCCTCCAGTTGATCCTGCCCACCTGACTGACTGACTCAATCATATTTTGTCCTGGAGGTGATCCACACAGAATTTCCCTTTAAATTAGCAATACCGCTGCACCAGAAGGACATCTCAAGGAGTTTGCTGCGCTCCTTTGGCAGTCCTTTGGGCACTTCTCAGTTCAACCCTCAAACTTCTGCTGCTCCTTCATACTTTTGTTTCTGTTTATATTGTTTATCTTTTGTCCTACCATGTCATCTATTCCTGCCCTTTGGGGCAGACTGCAGCCCCCTTCATTCATTCTGTTCAATACTGCATCTTGGCTCCAAACTGCCTTGTACTTATTCATAAGAACATAAGATATGCCATACTGGGTCAGACCCCAAGGTCCATCAAGCCCAGTATCCTGTTTCCAACAGTGGCCAATCTAGGTCATACTTACCTAGCAGTTTCCCCAAAAGACACAGGTTCCGCAATGCTTGTACTGGGTCAAGCATTGATATCCTGGGTCCCTTCTTAATAATGGTTTATGGACCTTTCCTCCAGGAACTTGTCCAAACCTTTTTTAAACCCAGCTACACTAACAGCCTTTACTACATCCTCTGGTAACAAATTCCAGAGTTTGATTACGCGTTGAGTGAAGAAATATTTTCTTTTATTAGTTTTAAATAGTTTACCCTGTAGCTTCATTGCATGTCCCCTAGTCTTTCTATATTCTGGTAACATAAACAATCGATCTACGTTTACCCGTTCCACTCCGTTCATTAATTTATATACTTCTATCATATCTCCCCTCAGCCGTCTCTTTTCCAGGTTAAAGAGCCCTAACCTTTTTAGCCTTTCTTCTTAGGAGTATCCTTCCATCCCCTTTACCATTTTGGTGGCTCTTCTCTGAACCTTTTCTAAAAACGCTACATCCTTTTTAAGATATGGCGACCAGAATTGCACACAATATTCAAGGTGCGGTCTCACCATGGAACGATATAGAGGCATTATAATATCTTTTGTTTTATTTTCCATTCCTTTCCTTATGATACCTAGCATTCTATTTTCTCTCTTGGCTGCCGCTGCACGCTGGGCCGAGGGTTTTAACATGCTATCCACAATGACGCCTAAATCTTTTTCCTGGGTGGTGGTTCCTAATGTGGAACCTTGCATCGTGTAACCATAGTTTGGGTTGTTCTTCCCTAGGTGCATAACTTTGCACTTGTCCACATTAAATTTCATCTGCCATTTTGATGCCCAGTCTTCCAATTCATCAAGATCCTCTTGCAATTTTCCACAATCCTCTTGGGTTTTAAGAACTTTAAATAGTTTTGTGTCATCTGCAAATTTGATAACCTCACTCGTTATTCCACTTTCCAGGTCATTTATGAATATGTCAGAAAGCAGCGGACCAAGCACAGATCCCTGGGGTACACCACTATTCACTTTTCTCCATTGGGAAAATTGGCCATTTAGCCCAGCCCTCTGCTTTCTATCTTTTAACCAGTTCTTGATCCACAGTAGTACACTGCCTCCTATCCCATGACTCTTTAGTTTTGCCAAAAGTCTCTGATGAGGGACCTTGTCAAAGGCTTTCTGAAAGTCCAGATACACTATATCAACCTACTCACCTTTGTCCACCTGTTTATTCACACTTTCAAAAAAACATAATAGATTAGTAAGACAAGATCTTCCTTGTCTAAAACCATGTTGGCTGTCTCCCATTAGACCATGACTATCTACATGCTGAGTAATTTTATTCTTTATGATGGTTTCTACCATTTTTCCCGGTACTGACGTGAGGCTCACCGGTCTGTAGTTTCCCGGATCACCTCTGGAACACTTTTTAAAAATTGGCGTTACATTGGCGATCCTCCAATCTTCAGGTATTACAGATGATTTTAATGAAAATTCACAGATTACTAATAGCAGGTCTGCAATCTCATATTTCAGTTCTTTCAACACCCTTGGATGTATACCATCCGGCCCAGGTGATTTGCTACTCTTCAGTTTATCTAATAGTTGTAATACATCTTCCTGATGTATCGATATTTCCTTCAATTCTTCCGCACATTTAAATACCACTTCAGTCATGGGTAACATCCCTACATCTTCCTCAGTAAAGACCGAAGCAAAGAATTCATTCAGTCTCTCCGCTATTGCCTTGTCGCCTCTTAGTGCCCCTTTAACTCCTCTATCATCTAATGGACCAACTGATTCTCTCACAGGTTTTTTTGCTACGAATGTACTTGAAAAAATCTTTATTTCGCGTTTTTGCTTCCGCAGCAAGCTTCTTCTTAAAGTCTCCCTTTGCCTGCCTTATCAATGCCTTGCATTTGACTTGCCAGTGCTCGTGCTGTTTCCAGTTTTCGTCGTTTGGCTCTTTTATCCATTTCCTGAAAGATGCTTTTTTGGCAACAACAGCCTCTCTGACCTCCCCTTTAAACCATGCTGGCAGTTTTTTGGACTTCCTTCCACTTTTCTTAAAGCGTGGAATGCAGCTGATCTGGGCTTCCAAGATAGTATTTTTCAACAACACCCAAGCTTGATGTAAGTCTTTAACCTTTGCAACTGCTCCTTTTAGTCTTTTCTTAACTATTTTCCTCATTTTATCATAGTCTCCCTTTCGAAAGTTAAAAGGTAGTACTGTGGATTTCCTTACTATCCCTCCTCCAATAATTAAATCAAAGGCGATCATGCTATGTTCACTATTGCCAAGTGGTCCCAACACCCTTATCTCTTGCACCCTTATCTGGTGTTCCACTAAGGACTAGGTCTAATATGGCTTCCCCTCTGGTCAGTTCATGAACCAGCTGCTCCAAGAAGCAGTCATTTATGTCTTCTAGGAACTTTATCTCCCTAGCATGTCCTGCTGTGACACTGACCCAGTCGATACCGGGGTAATTGAAATCACCCATTATTATTACTACACTATAACTTTTGTTAGCTTCCTTGATTTCTTTGAGCATTTCATCATCCATTTGTTCATTCTGGCCAGGCGGTCGATAGTACACCCCCACTGCCATCGCCTTCCCCTTTTTACATGGAATTTCAATCCATAAAGATTCTACAGCAAATTTTGTTTCCTGCAAAACTTTAATCCTTTCTGACTCAATGCCCTCTCTAACATAGAGCGCAATCCCTCCACCAATTTGATCAGCTCTATCATTACGATATAGTTTGAATCCAGGTATCACAGTGTCCCACTGGTTGTCCTCCTTCCACCATGTCTCTGATATTCCAATCATATCTAACCTCTCATTTAGTGCTATATATTCTAACTCTCCCATCTTATTTTTTAGACTTCTAGCATTTGCATACAAGCATTTTAGAGACTGTATTTTATTCATATTAGTTTGGCTGTTGGTAGACATGGGTAATTTGGGATCTTTAAGCTCTGTCTGCTCCATACTCGAGGGCATTTGGGCTACTTTACTCTTTTTTGGAACCTCTCTGCTTTTGGTAGTATCCTTCAAGGATACATTCTTCCGAACCATCCGCTCTTGGGCGACTGTCGGCTTTCCCCTATTATCTAATTTAAAAGCTGCTCTATCTCCTTTTTAAAGGTTAATGCTAGCAGCCTGGTTCCATCCCGGTTAAGGTGAAGCCCATCCCTTCGGAAGAGCCTCTCCTTTCCCCAGAATGTTCCCCAGTTCCTAACAAATCCAAACCCCTCATCTCTGCACCATTGTCTCATCCACGCATTGAGACTCCGGAGCTCTGCCTGCCTTTTGGGTCCTGCACGTGGAACGGGAAGCATTTCGGAGGACGCTACCCTGGAAGTACTGGATTTCAAATTTCTACCTAAAAGCCTAAATTTAGCCTTCAGAACCTCCCTACCACATTTTCATATGTCATTGGTACCGACATGTACCAAGACAGCAGACTCCTCCCCAGCACTATCTAAGACCTTATCTAGGTGGCACTTGAGGTCTGCTACCTTCGCACCAGGCAGGCATGTTCCTAGGCGATCCTCATGTCCACCAGCCACCCAGCTATCTACATGCTTAATGATCAAATCACCAACTATACCGGCTGTCCTAACCCTTCCCTCATGGGCACATGGCCCTGGAGAAACTTCCTCGGTGTGAGAGGGTTTTACATCACCTGGAGGACAGGTCCTAATTACAGGATCACTTCCTGCCACACCAGGGTGATGCTGTCCTGTCACGTGACCTCTTTCCTCCATGGCAACAGGAATGCTGCCAGACTGGAGGTGGGACTTCAGGACTATATCCCTGTAGGTCTCGTCTACGTACCTCTCTGTCTTTCTTATGTTTTCCAAGTCTGCTACTCTAGCCTCTAGAGAACGGACTCGTTCCCTGAGAGCAAAGAGCTCCTTGCACCTAGTGCACACGTAAGACCTCTCACCAACTGGGAGAAAATCATACATGTGACACTCAATGCAAAAGACTGGAAAGCCCCCATCTCGCTGCTGGACTGCTGTCTGCATCTTAGTGTTAAGTTTTTGTTTAGATCTTTAAGTTCTTTACTTCCTAAGGGTTGCTATGGATATTTATACTAATAAAACTGTACCTAATATGTTTAATATACCTTGTTCACCTGAAGCTTTATTAAAAGAGGGCTGCTACACAGTACCCTGTCCTGTGCTGCAGAGGTAAGCTATACTCTTATTTGATTTTAAATTTTAAATTATAGCTCTTTGCTGCTGCTAGGCTCTAACTTATTATGAAATTTAAACTACAAGCTCTCTGCTGGGTTCTAAATTTAACCAGAAAGCTCTCTTCTGTGTTTTAAATTTAAACTAAAAGTACTTTGCTGATGCTAGGCCCCTATTGACTATTAAATGTAAACTACAAGCTCTCTGCTGGGTATGATATGTAACCAGAAAGTTCTCTTCTGTGTTTTAAATTTAAACTTGAACTGCTGCTACTAGGCCCTGACTGACTGATTTAACAAAAAATAGTGGGTTCACAGATTAATTAGCTTTAATACCAAGAATTCCTTACAGAAAATTCCCAGAAGTATATACTCAAAATTGCAGATCTCTCTCCAGAAGTTACAGTCCCCTTTTGTAACTCTTCATGAATCTGCTCTGATTATTTCCTCTCTTGCACTCCACATTGGTCTGCTGTAATACAAGTTTTCTTATCTCACACCTTATTCAGTCCAGTAGTTGCAACCTTTTTTGATTTACTGAGACTGGATCAGGGAGGTGGAAGACTTTTCCTACTTCTTCAGGTCTACCTGCCTGCCTAGTTTTTCCTGTCTAAGCCTCATGAGAATAGGACTGGTGTTGGCGTAGTCTGCATGTTTAGAATGGCTTAAGCATCACTGTTCTTCCTTTGCAATGCATATCTTCTGCTGAGATCCTTTTAATCAAGATTGTTTCCATCTCTCCCACGTTTCTGGCTATGATATACTATACTCCTTCCACCAGTATTAATGGTGTCCAGAATCTCACTGATCTTATCTCTATCCGCTCTGACTGGTATTCCAATTTATTACTGATTGGTGATTTTAATGTCCATGTAGACAATCCCCCAGGATTCCTTGGAAAAGGACGTTCTTAATTCCATGGATGCTGTTGGTTTTCAACAATTTGTATGTTTTTCCGTGCAGAAGATTGACTATTCGCTCAACCTTATTTTTCCCCTCCCTCTTCTGATCTTCTCATCTTTTTCTGTCTTGCCCTTACCCTGATCTGATCCCTTTTAGGTAAGCAAAAAATGACGGAAACCAGTCTCAGAAAAACTAGACCAGAGAGTGACCGAAACCACTAGAGATTCAGATGAAGTCTCATCTGATGCTCTTTCATCTCTAAGTTCCTTTCTACCTATTCACTTTCCAGATCTTCCCATTGAGAAGCAGGTTTCTGCTTTATATTCTTACTTCGTCCAGGCCTTAGATGAAGTTGCTCCTGTTGCTTGTTTGTTATTTCACTTGCCGTAAAGCATGGAAGCAAATGGTTTTATAGCGGCAGGGCCAGCTCTAGAGTTTATTCAAGGTGTTGCGCCCTTGGCAGACCTTAAACCTCATGCGTGCTTCCCCCCCCACCCCATTTGTCAGAATCTGTTGTATCTCCAGGAACAAGCAGGAATGAGTCTTCACATATGGGTACGTCGGTACCGATGGAGTCTGCGTGGGAACGCTGTCCAGCGTCCAGTCAGAAAGCTTTTGGAAGCATCCCAACACGCCTGCATGCTGCCTTCCCGCCTTCCCAACTGCCTCTCCTCAGTTTTCGTTTTTCCGCGGAGCCGGCAGGACGTCCTCCTGTCACCGCAGAAAATTCTTCTTTTTATTTTTTAGTTTTCTTGTGGTCGCGGCTGCCTTCCCCGACTCCACCGGTACCGCCGGTGTTTCTTGTTTCTTTTTTCTTTTCTTGTAAAATTTTCCTTTTTAAGGAATATTTTTTCTTCCTTAGTGTGTCACGGTTTCTCAGGCCTTCTAGGCCTCTCCATCATGGAACCGCCAGCCATTTTCCCCAAGAAATGTACAAACTGTGGCTGTACAACTTTATTTTTAGACACTCACAATTGGTATCTAACCTGCTTGGGTCCTGACCATTTTCCTTCGGAGCCCTCGGGCAACACTTTTGTGAGAAGAAGCTTTCAACATCGAGTTCTTCTCGACACACGGTCCCCCTCCAACTTCAGGGCACCGACCATACCTTCTTTCCCACAGCATCAGGTAACCCAAAAACAGTCTGTTAAGACTAGCCAGTCCTCGAGCGGCAGTTCTCATGCACAGCATAGAGATGCCTCCGGCCTTGCCCTCGAGAATCCACTGACTTCAAAACCCCGGTGGGAGTCTTCGGCCTCCAAAGCCTGTGTGGGGTTTCAGGTTGTTCCTGAGGTTCACCCCTCATAGAACATACCTGAGCCATACCCGGTGGTGGCATCCGCTTCGAGCGGTACCGATACCCCGGCATCGGCACTGGTGTTGGATGAAACATTCCTCACCAAGGATCGTCGTCTGGCGTCCTCGGTACCTACGGGCCCGGTGGATACGCTTCAGACTGACTTTCCAATATCGGTATCGACACCGATACTAGTACCGACGTCGGTACCCTCCAGACGTGCATCGATAGACTCGCTTCCTTCGATGCCGAGTCTGGAATCGATCTCCAGTCTGGAGGACTGGGTACTGACTCGCCTTGGTACCGACTCCCGTCGGTACCGAAGGCTCGATTCCGATACTTCGGATCCGCAACTCTCGGTTCCTCCGATACCATTAGAGTTGCCACCGGCTGGCCTTCATCCTCCAGTATCAGATACGGTACCGAAGTCGGCACCAATATCCACATTACCTTTGTTGTCGGTACCTTCCATGCTTCTCTCGTTAGGCTCGCTTCCCTCGATGCCGAGTTTGGAATCGATCCCTAGCATGGACAATCTGTTACCGACTGTCGCTGGTCCTGACCTGCAGTACCAGCGACCACCATCTAAGGATCCCGTACTGCACCATTCAGGATCTTCTACATAACATGCACAATACATGATAACATATTTTACTTTGATTTTTTTCATGCCGTTATAATACAGAACAGGATAGTATTAATAATAAATAGCGAGGTCAGCTTTCTTCCAGTCTGTACAGCAGCTCCATTGATACTCCATTGATACTCCATTGATACTGAGTGGAGGAGTGGCCTAGTGGTTGGGGCAAGGTACTTCAGGCCGGAAGGTCGGAGGTTCAAATCCCACTAGAGGACAGCAACCTTGGGCCGGAAGGACTGGGGTTTCTAGTCCCACAGGTGCTCCTTGTGGTCTTGGGCAAGCCACTTAACCCTCCATAGCCCATGTTCCCTGTAAAATAGTTATCTCCAAGTTATAATGCCCTGTTCAATGTAACTTCAGTTTGTTCAATGTAAACCGCACTGATTCAGAATAGTGCGGTATATAAGAGAATGTAAATAAATAAAATAAAATAAAATACTATTCAGTAGTACTACATCTGTAAATAGATTGTAAATAGTTTCCCTTGTTATCCAAGTTCCTTCCCTTGTTATCTGTAAACTCATGCAAGTTAACTGTACTGAGATTTTTGTTCTATGTGAACCGCGCTGATGCTGAATAGTGCGGTATATAAGAGAATATAAATAAATAAATAAATAAAATAAATACTCACAGTCCTCGGCCTTCATGGCCATTAACCAGCTGCTTCTATCCAGAGCTTACGTACATAACACACATACCTATCTCCATCCCCCTAATCCTTAAACCAACAGCCATGCAACAAGTAAATCAGACACATCACGTATGATATGGGAAACAGTAAGTGCCCCGATTTTGGCTCAGTGTGTATAGGTCTATAAATTAATGAACGGAGTGGAACGGGTAAACGTAGATCGATTGTTTACCTTATCAGAATATAGAAAGACTAGGGGACATGCAATGAAGCTACAGGGTAAACTATTTAAGACTAAAAAAGAAAATATTTTTTCACTCAACGTGTAATCAAACTCTGGAATTTGTTACCGGAGGATGTAGTAAAGGCTGTTAGTGTAGCTGGGTTTAAAAAAGGTTTGCACAAGTTCCTGGAGGAAAGGTCCATAAACCATTATTAAGAAGGGACCCAGGATATCAATGCTTGAACCAATACAAGCATTGTGGAACTTGTGTCCCTTGGGGAAACTGCTAGGTAAGTATGACCTAGATTGGCCACTGTTGGAAACAGAATACTGGGCTTGATGGACCCTGGTCTGACCCAGTATGGCATATCTTATGTTCTTATTCCTATATACTTAGATAGATCCCTCGGTGCCAACGCTAGTTCTTCATCAGATCTAGCCTATCCAAGGGAAGTTCCCTCTAGCGATCCTTCTTTCCAGACTTTCCTCCTGGATATGGCAAAATCACTTGCCATTCCTATTCCTGGACAAGATCCTACACATGGGAATACAGAATACCTCTCTGTTCCTAACAAAGCAAAGGAGAATATAATGCTTCCTTTGCATCATTCTTTGCAGGATCTCCTTCTACGAATGTGGGAAGCTCCTTTAAAGGTACCCCCACCTTCTAGAGCAACTGATCTTCTATATCAGGTGCCCCCCTCTCCAGGGTTTCAAAAGACTCAACTTCCTCATCATTCCATTGTGGTAGAATCAGCAATGAGGCGAGTGAAGAGTAATAAAAAACACTCTTCTTGTCCACCAGGTCGTGAGTCTAAGACACTAGATGCCTTTGGACGTCAAACCTTCCAGACATCCATGCTTTCAGCAGGGATTCTCTCATATATTTTTTATATGGGTCTATCTCTTGAGGAGGTCACAAAGCAATTACATCTTTTGACTCCTTTTCTTCAAGAGCTAAGATGTACAGACTATTCCTCACTGGTTAGTCATACTCAAAATATCTCTAAGTTTCTTACTCGTGCTACCCTAGACTCCTTTGAGTCTGTTAGCAGGACTTCTGCTATAGCTATAGGGGCACGACGTAGAGCCTGGCTTCAAGCCTCAGACTTGGACAAATGGGCACAGGAAAGACTGGGAAATACTCCTTGCACTGGAGAAAATCTCTTCAACAAGGAGTCTTTACTTCAGGTTACTCAGTTTTCCACTGACTTTCCTTTTTCCAGAGGCTGTTCTACGCCTTCTTCTTTCCCAGTAGGTAGCAAATGTCCTACCAAACTTTCTTCCCCTAAGGGGAGAAGGTTTTACCCATCATCTGCCCATCATTCAGATGTTCCCAAACAGGGGAAACATCGCCCTGGTCTGAAGAATCCACAACCTCAACAGGGTCAACAAACCCAGCAGTCGCAGGGTTTCAAATAGATCATTGTCCCTTTTGGTTGGGGGTTAGGATGGCAGTCTGCTTCTTTTCA
This sequence comes from Ichthyophis bannanicus, assembly GCA_033557465.1. NCBI lineage: Eukaryota > Metazoa > Chordata > Amphibia > Gymnophiona > Ichthyophiidae > Ichthyophis > Ichthyophis bannanicus. The sequence continues at coordinate 653,440,295 of CM066036.1, read as the reverse complement.
CTTGAAGTATCTGCACTAATTTTATCCTAACCTATCTAGATATCTCTTCATGAGACATCTTTCTCTAACTCTAAGAGTCTTTATGATGATCATGCCCATAATCAATAGATTTTCCTCTTCCTCTTGGAGGAAAGAGAGGTAGCAACTATCACTAGACAGTTGTTTCCTTGTACTGGCATGTATCATCTCATCTGTCCGAGACCTCCTCCATAGTCGCTCTCTTGCAGCTCTGTCTTACCTCCCTCTTACTACAATATTTGCTTTGTAAGAGTGGCTCTTTAAACGGGTAAGCCCCTATGGTTCTCTACCTGTTCTACCAGGGGATGCTCCCTTCTGGAGTTGTCCCCCCCCCCCCCCTTGTTACCTTACACTAGCTCATCAGACAATAGGAAGTCCTACCATGTCTGTTGTTTCTTTTTCCCAGTCTAAAAAAGGGAAGAGGGAAAAGAACTTTTCCATGCTGCCCTGGTAGTTGCTGCAGATACAGCAATTCCTAGGGGTTAAGCCACTGGTTTTGTTCACTACACAACCAGGGATTTCCCTCCACTAGCAATCCTCCTCGCCTCAGTGCTAAGTTCCAAACAGGTTATCCACCTCGTTTGGGAAACCCTATTATCACAGTCTGGTTGGTTAACTTCTATTCTTCGCCCCCTTGTCCTTGGCAGAACAGCTGGTTCCCTGATGGCTTTTTACAGCCAGTTTTTTCTTCTAACCAACCTGCAGCATGCTCTCTGCATCTCTACAGAGTAGCTTTGCACTATGGGCCCTTGCTAGAGAGCATTAGTATCTTGCCTAGCAGATAACCCCAGATGGTTAGGGGGGTTCCCCCAGTCATGTTCATGTCTGGCAGGTATTCCCTTCCCTTACCATCTCATCTTAAATCTCTTTTGAGACATAAGCCTCAGGCCTTTCATTAAGTGAAAATCTAAAGGAGGGCCAATTTCCTGGTTTGGCCCATATCTCCTTGGGTCTTCTCGTCAGAGGTAAATTTCTTCAATAGCAGCTAGAGGACGCCTAATACCCATCTTGCCCTCATAAGCGGGTCACTAGGGTATCTTCCTCCAGAGGCGTCCTCTATCCATTCTCCATACTGCAATTCTGGAGATATCTGGACTTCCTGTCTGCAGACTGAAGTTATCCTCTGCAATTTTCACGTAGGCCATCCTGGTTATTCAAGAGCTCGAATTCTGCTAAGAATTCAGCCTTCTTCTTGTCAGGGAGACCTTTCCTCTGACTCTGCCAGTCATAACCAGGAAAAGAGGATTCTCTATTTATCTATTCAAGCAGGTATCAACCTTCTTGCTGTCAGATGAATCTTCCTCTCTCCCTATATCCCTAGGGGGGATGGGGTTCTATGGACATCTCTCCATCCATATACCTGGAGACGTGTCTATATGCCTGCCTATTCATATAGGTATATATATATATACTTATCTATATCTATCTGTGTGCCTAACGCCCATACATATTTCTTTGTAGATATATGCATATATACCCTATATGTGTATGTATATGTGTATGTATATATATATATATATATTTATTTATATATGTATTTATTTATTTATTTATATATTTATTTATTTATTTATATATGTATTGATTTATTTATATATATATATATATATATATATATATATATATATATATATATATTTTTTTAGATAGATAGATAAGTAGATGGATACAGATCTATCTGTCTGTTAGGTTCAGATATCCTTACATTCCTATATGATCCTGACAGATGGGCACTACCCCTATCAATGCTGTGCCAGCATACTTAGGGGGCTACACCTATAACCACTTCCTGTGGTAATTAACAACCTTTTTTCCTTACCATAACCTTTTCAGGTTAGGTACTCCTGAAGCTTTCCATGTACCTTTATCTTTCCTAATTGACCCCATTTAGGAAAGACATTGCGGAGCTTCAGTTGCTCTAAAGCTTAGCGCTCCTGAGTCTGTCCTTACTTTCTTATCAGATACAAGATATGTACAAAGTTTCCCAAAGTTATAATCCCAGTTGAACTCTCCTGTTATATGTAAACTCACAACAGCCTGTTGCTTGTAATGAGAATTCTTGTTTAATGTGAACCGCGCTGATGGAAAAGAGTGCAGTATAGAAGAACTATAAATAAATAAATAAATAAATAAAAAACAAGGGTCTCCATACCCTTTCTCCCCTACATGGACTGATCCAACACCAGTCCAGTTGGGTCAGACTCATTTTTTCTCTTGGACCAAAACAGCTTAAGCTTTCTTTAATAGTACCTTCTGCGTCTCCGCTGAAGCTCTACCTCTTATACTACCCCAGTTTTCCCCTGGGGCTATTTCTCACCCTGAAGGGTTCTGACCTCCACTTGTTTTTGTTCTACTTTATTACCTCTACTTCTCAGTGAGGTACCCCTTGAGCACATTCACTGGCTCTTCTATCAGATCCATATGTAGCTCCGTGCACTTGTACAATGCCAACAAGGGAGGCCCAGATTACAAGTTTTTCACTACTAAATGCCCTCTATACAGGGTCTTCCCCTTTGAAGCCCTGTTCTAGCCAGCTGTTCCACAGCTCCTGTATTCAACTCCTACCCTCCATCTCCAGGATGCCTGAGGTCCTGAGAAATAGCATGGCTCGTTCTAGACTTGCAACATGCTCGGACTCCCTCTGGGCATCTCAGCTTGGGAGTCCCCATATGTGAAGACTCATTCCTGCTTGTTCTTAGAGATAGCACAGTTACTTAACTGTAACAGGTGATCTCTGGGAACAGCAGGAATAAGTCTTCACAACCCACCCACCTCCCCTAGGAGTTGCATTTCTCTATCTCTATCTTTCCCTCCTTGCTCTCTCTCTCTCTTTGTCTCAGCTTTAAAACTTAACTGAGGAGAGGCAGTTGGGAAGGCGGGAAGGCAGCACGCAGGCGTGTTGGGATGCTTCCAAAAGCTTTCTGATTGGACGCTGGGAAGCGTTCCCGCGCAGACTCCATCGGTACGGATGTACCCATATGTGAAGACTTATTTCTGCTGTTCCCAGAGATCACCTGTTACAGGTAAGTAACTGTGCTTTACTGTTGAATGCCCCCTTCTTTGCCATCCTCTCCCCCCTTCTTTGCTAACCCCTCCCCCCTAAAAAAGAGGCCTAGACAACCACCTAGTTTGCCTAATGGTTGGGTCAGCAGTGCATAGTGGTCTGTACCTTCTAAAACCAACAAGCTTGATGTGTCAAAATAAATCAGATACCATCTTGATGCTCTTTTAAAGAAATCTATTCAGATGATCGGAAACGGATTGAACAAAAAAGTTTCATTATGCAAAGCTTATTGAGGCTTATAATTCTCATTGTAAAAAACCTTTTAAACATCTTCCATACCTTGCACCTTTTTCAACTCCCAATACAGAGCTGCCACATTCTTTACTCTTTAGCTAATTTTTTTGGCAACTAAGATAATTAACCTTACTGCAAATCTTAGGTTTCTCTACGGTTGAAGTTATTTGCTCCTCATCTAGCTCCCCTGTCACTCCTGATAATTCCATCTCCTCTCATGTCTAGTCATCTTTTAATCAAATCACTTCCTTTGCGTTAACATGGCTATTGGTTTAATTCAGTCCACTAGTTTCCCCCTTGATAGCCTTCCCCTACAACTCATAAAAAACTCCTTGACTGATCTATCACCATATCTTCTTTTGATGTTTAACAATAACTTTTCTTCCAGGATATTTCCTAGTCAACGGACACATGTCATGATTTGAAAACCTACTAAAGAAACCATCTCTTGACCCTTCCTTCCAGTATCAGCAAATTTCATCCCATCTCTAACCTCCCTTTTATTTCTCAAATTTTGGAGAAAATAGTACATGTCCAACTGTGCAGGATTCTTGAGGACACCAATGCCCTTCACCCGAGGCAGGCTTGACAAAATGAAAATTGCTCTTATTGTCTCCCATGATTTAACCACTGCCTTTGAAATGACTGACTGCTCTCTGATTTCCTTCCCGATATAAGTATGCAGGAGTAATTGGATGTTTCTCATCCTGTTTGACTGACCAGTACTTAGCTCTGGTTCTGTTTGCACAAATGACTATAAGAACATAAATGCCATACTAGGTTAGACCAAGGTCCATCAAGCCCAGTATCCTATTTCCAACAGTGGCCAATCCAGGTCACAAGTACCTGACAAGTTCCCAAAAGGCACACAGGTTCTGCAATGCTTGTTCCGGGGCAAGTAGTGGATTTCTCAAGTTTAATAATGGTTTATGGACACTTCTTCCAGGATCTTGTCCAAACCTTTTTTTAAACCCAGCTACACTAACGGCCTTCACTACATCCTCCGGTAACAAATTCCAGTGTTTGATTACGTGTTGAGTGAAAAAATATTTTCTCTTATTAGTCTTAAATGGGTTACATAAAGCTGTGACTTGTCCAAGCTCACAAGATGCAGCAACTGGCTTTGAACCCAACTTCCCAACCCACTACTCTAACTGCAGGGTTACTCCTCTTTTCCACCCGTACTACTTACTATGCTCCATGATCTTCCTCTAGTATTTCCCTGCCCTATGAGGTTCTTCAGGGCTTAGTCCTTCCTCCTGTGTTTTTCAGTTTTTTCAGGTCTTCGCTTGCTACTCTAATTCAAAGTCGAAACGTAGAACACTTATGCTGACAATGTTCAGATAGTGCACTATTTCAGTTTCTCTGTCCCAGATCTTAATCACTCTTTGAATTCTTTGCTGATTGGCTTCTCAGCCACCAATTTAAACCTGAATTACTACCAAGTCTGTAGTCATGAGTCATGCATACTCTACTCTACCCTACCCAATCCTGGCTCCATCTATTAAGGGTTTGCCTTTTTCAGTAAAAGACAGTATTTCTATCGTGAGCATATGTTTTGATCCTCTCTTTCACTAGTCCTGCAGATGCCAGCAGTAAATTAAGACTGTCTTTTTCACCTTAAGACATCTACATCTGGCCAGTCCTTTTTTTTGGGAACCAATTTGGTCTTTATGCCCCTCCTCAATAGGCTTGCCTATTGCAGTTCTTTATACTGTCTTCCTCTTTCTTCACTCCAGCAGTTGCAATTGATTACACAGGTACACTACCAAAAAACTGCCTCCAGTTTTGCAACTGATTCCTATAGATTTTGGGGTGCTGAATCCAGGAAAAATAGCCAAAATGTTCCATCACGTCACGTTTTCTTGCAAAATTAGATTTCTTACCCATATAAGGAATGTTCACATAATTTCTTTTTAGCCGACTGCAGTTTATTTTCTTGGCCCAAAATAGAGGTTGTAATGGTTAACTAACTAGAAACACTCCCTCATGATATTTTAGAGCAGGGGTCTCAAACTCAAATTGCTTTGAGGGCCAAATGAGGACTTGTAAAGTAACCCGGGGGCCGCATAAGACGCGGGGCCTCCTTTGCATAAATATTTGCATAATGTTACCATACACTAACTTTTAGTAAACATGCCTCTTTAATGAGTATGGATAAAGAAAGACTAAAAGATTTAGAAACAGGAAGACAATAATTAAACTGGGAACCCCAAAAGCCAAACTTGGAATGTACAACAACACTGTAGAAATAAAACTATAAATTAATTTCCTCTTGTACTAAACAAAGCGCAAACATTAATGATGCACATTTCCCAGAGCTGACATATTCCAGTTAATAAATTCAAAATAAAGAGATATTTTTTTACCTTTTGTGCATTTTTTTCAGTTGCAATTGTTCCAGCCACTTTCTTCTGGTTTCTTCATGTCTTCTGCTAACTCTCCATCGTCTGCTGTCCATTTGCCCTTTCTTCTCTCCTAGTTTTTTTTTCCATTCTCTCTCTACATCTGCTTTAACATACTAATCTTTCTCCTTTTTCTCTTTCCTCATTCCTATTTCATCCACTCAAATTTTACCCCTCCATCCTCAATCCCCACTTACTCTCCCAATACCTGGCCAATTGTAGATTTGTCTTCTCTCCCAGACAAAATATTTTTCCCCTCTCCATTTCACTTTCCCAGCTCCATCCCATTCTAATCCTCCCCCAACATCAGCTCCCTTCTAGTTCCAGCCCCACCCAGCATCCGCTCCCTTCTAGTCCCTGCATCAGCCCATTTCCAATCCTAGCCCCCCATCAGCCCATTTCCAATCCTAGCTCCCTCCCCTCACAGCCCATTTCCATTCCAAGCCCCCCTCCCCATCAGCCATTTGCAGTTCAAGCCCCCCTTCCACTCAGCCCATTTCCAGTCCTAGCAACCCCCCCCAGCCCATTACCAGTCCTAGACCCCCCATAGCCCATTACCAGTCCTAACCTCCCCATAGCCGATTACCAGTCCTAACCTCCCCATAGCACACTTCCAGTTTTAACCACATCACCCCATTTTCAGTCTTACCTCCCCTCATAGGCCATTACCAGTCCTAACCCCCCAATCAGCCCACCTCCAGTCCTAACCCCCCAATCAGCCCACCTCCAGTCCTAACCCCCATCTGCCCATTTCCAGTCCTAGCCCCCACCATAACCCATTACCAGTCATAACCCCCCCCTGCCAATAGCCCACTTCCAGCCCTAACCCCCATTACCCCATTTCAGTCAGCCCCTCCATAGCTCATTACCAGTCCTAACTACCCCCATCAGCCCACCTCCAGTCCTTCCTATAGCTCTCCTGCCCATTTCCAGTCCTAGCCCCCACCATAGCCCATTACCAGTCATAACCCCCATGCCAAAAGCCCATTTCCAGTCCTACACCCCCCTTGCCATTAGCCCATTTCCAGTAATAACCCCCCTGCCAATAGCCCATTTCCAGTCATACCCCCCCTACCAATAGCCCATTTCCAGTCCTACACCCCCCCTGCCAATAGCCCATTTCCAGTCCGAAACCCCCCCTGCCAAGAGCCCATTTCCAGTCATAACACCCCCATGCCAATAGCCCATTTCCAGTCCTACACCCCCCCTGCCAATAGCCCATTTCCAGTCCTACACCCCCCCTGCCAATAGCCCATTTCCAGTCCTACCCCCCCCCCCCATCAACCCAGGTAAATAAAAAAAAACCTGGCTTCTGCTGCTGCAGCAGAAAATCAGCTGTCCCGCGGCCCCTTCCCCTCTGCACGGAGAGCCCTGAATGTGCTTCATCAGCGGCGTGCTTTTTAAGCCGCGAAGAGAGTATTTCCCTCTCGCGCGGCTTAAGCCTATTCACTTTTCAAGCCTCGTGAGAGGGGAATACTCTCTTCGCGGCTTGAAAAGCACCCGCTGATGGAGCACACTGAGGGATCTCCGGGCAGAGAGGAAGGGGCAGCAGGACAGCTGATTTTGCTGCTTGAGCAGTAGAAGCCAGTTTTTAAAAAAAAAAAATTGACAGTCGATTCTGCCGCTGCCACGGCGGCAACGGCAGTAGCAGAAGCAAGGCTTTTTTGTTTCCTTCCGTCGCGGGCCGCACAACGTTCTCTCGCAGGCCGCGTGTTTGAGACCCCTGTTTTAGAGTGTTTTGTATTCATTTTATACATTAACAGGACAATTGGGAGGCGGGGGGCTAAATCCAGTACTCGCGCTGGCGCATGTTCTTTCCTGTTCGCCTCGCCTCGTTCGCTCGCTCAAACACGGTGATTGCGACATAAACGTTCCTGTCAAATTTCAGTTTCTTGCAAGTTCATTATTACCTTTTATTTGCTCAGTCGTAATCCAGCTTTATTCCGAAGTGGTTCACTACAGTTGTAGTTTGCAGTGCTGTGTATTTGTGATGGCTCACAGAGCCAGAGGTTGCGTCAACTCTCCGGACAGTTTTTGTTTTATTTGTGGGGAATATACCGTGAAAAAGCGGCAGAGGAACATTTCTGCATTTATTAAAAAAGTATATTTCGCCTATTTCGGTTTGAAGTTAGGCGATCAAGACAAACCGTGGGCTCCTCACAAAGTGTGCAAGACATGTGAGGAAGATCTACGCTTATGGATGAAAGGTAAAAAACAAGCATTTCGTTTCGGAATACCTATGATGTGGCGTGAACAAAGAGACCACAGCAGTGACTGCTATTTTTGCTCTTGCATTGTGAAGGGATACAACTTAAAAAATAAGAACGTAATAAGTTACCCCAACCTTCCCTCAGCAATTAGGCCTATGCCTCATAGCAACGAAGTACCTGTGCCTGAACCACCAAAATCTTTGGATCATATTTGTGTGGACGGTTCTGATCATGATGAGACTCATCAGATGGCTTTTCCCGATGAGTCCAGTACTTCCGAGTTTGAAACGGAACCAGATCCGAAACCTGAACTTTTCTCTCAAGCTGAATTGAATGATTTAGTCCGGGATTTAGGACTCCCAAAAGATGCTGCCCAACTGCTAGGTTCTCGGCTTAAACAGAAAAATCTATTGTCACCAGGAACAACTTTTTATTGGTACCGCAACCGCGAGACACAATTTTTGAAGTATTTCAGCAAAGAGGAAGATTTGGTATTTTGCAACGATATATACGGAGTGATGGAAAAGTTTAAACTCAAGTATGATCCTGCTGAATGGCGGCTGTTCATTGATTCGTCAAAAGACAGCATAAAAGGTGTTCTTCTTCATAATGGCAACACATTCGCTTCAGTTCCTATTGCTCACTCTGTTATTCTCCAAGAAAAATACGAGAATTTGGCCCTGATTCTTCAGAAGATTCGTTATGATGAGCATAAGTGGATGATTTGTGGAGACTTTAAAATTCTATCCATGCTATTAGGGCAGCAATCCGGTTTCACCAAATATCCCTGCTTCCTTTGCTTGTGGGATAGCCGGGCCCGCGACCTACACTGGGGGAAAAAAGACTGGCCAATTCGGGAGTATTTGAGACCCGGTGAGAAAAATGTTCTTCATGAGAGCTTGGTACCTCGTGATAAAATTCTATTACCACCTCTCCACATTAAGTTGGGTCTCATTAAGCAATTCATCAAGTCCCTTCCAAAAGATGGTGAGTGCTTTCGGTACCTTTGCTCAAAGTTCCCCCGACTTTCTGAAGCAAAGCTAAAGGAAGGAGTGTTTGTTGGCCCTGATATAAGGAAACTCATTTCAGATGGAGCATTCGCTGAAACGATGTCTGAGAAGGAAAAAGAAGCCTGGGATTCCTTCAAGGATGTTGTTCTCAAATTCTTGGGGAACAGGCGGGATGAGAACTATAAGGATATTGTTGCCAGGATGCTCAATGCCTTCAAAGAACAAGGCTGTAACATGAGCCTGAAAGTCCATTTCTTGCACTCCCATGTGAACTACTTTCCCGAAAACTTGGGGGCGTACAGTGAAGAACAAGGTGAAAGGTTTCACCAGGACATCAAGGACGCAGAGAGAAGGTACCAAGGAAGATGGAACACCACTATGATGGCTGATTTCTGCTGGTTGCTGCTGCGGGAAACCCCAGATGAAAAATACGCCAAGCAGCGCACCAAGAGAAGCATTCGGGGGAAGAAGAAACGGGCACACCAGGAGATTGATTGACCCAAGAATGACTTTAAGATCTAAACTGTGTTGAGAAATATCGTGTTTTTACTAAACTTTGAAATAAAAATTTGCTAGTTATTACCACAGTGTCGGATCTCATTTATTAGAATTTTATTTTCACACCATCGGGTGTTTGTCTTCATGTATTGCAATGGTGCGGTTTGCGTTTTCTATTCTTACATACATACCTGTACAACATTTTTTGCACATTTCTTTGCTTTGCTTTGTGTCTAACCTCGCTCTTATATGCTCAATGTTTGTGCACATGTATGTGGCTGTTTTAAGTGCAGACAATTTTGCTACCATCACAGTGTGTTTTGTTGACATGACTCTATTCTTATGTGCTGCCTTGTTACAATTTTCTTTATTCTTATTTGAATAACTACTAAACAATTAGTATAAAGAATTCATCCAAGAAACTTTTATCTCGATCGCACTCAATCTGAAACGTTCACCTCAAACTGCTAACCCAATGTAGCAAAAAATCTGTACGTGATGGAGCAAATTGGTTACCAGATTTGGATTCAGCGCACCAAAAAACGTAAAAATCAATCGAAACATTAGAGGCAGTTTAAAAAAAAAATTTTTTAGTGTACCTGTGTTATGAATACTGTAGCTCAGTGCTTTTCAAACTTTTATCCTGTATGACCCCAATTTAACAATTGAAAATTCACGTGACCCTAGATGATGAAATCAAATTGGCAGATCTCAAGCCGCCTCCTCCACTTTCCTCTCATTCAAAGCAGGAAGGCAGCAGAAAATATAGTGGCCACAGCAGCAGCAGTCCACACAGAGTTCCTTGTCAGTGTGCAGTGCGTGCTTACACACCTCAGTAATCAGCCTGGGTTTCCAGCCTAACAGGAAGCTTACGCAGCAGGAACAAGAGAGCCTATGAATGTTCACTGGCTCACAGGCCACATGTTGATTGGTGACTTGACATAGGTCACAGCGCAAATCCAGAGAGAGATTAGAAAATGGCCATATTTCTATGGCCACCAGCCACTGATGATGTAACCCCATTTGGGGTCCCGACCCCAAGTTTGGGGACCACTGCTGTAACTAAACTTCTTTGGTGCAAGCAGATCTAATCATATCACTACTCTTTTGATTGACTTTCATTGTTTTCCCATTACCTACTCATTCATTATAAGGTACTGCTGCTAGTACATAAGGCTTATTTCCTTATCCTGCTAGACCAGGATAGCATCAGCAGGTGGAGGCAGATTTGAGCAATATTTAGGGATGACATCACCTGATATGTCATCTGGTGCAGCACTGATAGAATCCTGTAGTTTCTGCCTCTAGCAAGTAGGAAGGTGTATGGACTAATGCAGATAGGTCTGACTTTCCTGTCCTATATCATGGTGCAGAGGAATCAGGATTGAGTTGGAAAGGACCTAGTGGTGCTCAGAGTGAGGTTGCACCCTTGACTCCTTGAGCAGAAAGACATGCAGGAATCCAGTGCTATTTCCCATGGGTTACAAGTGCTTGGTGGCCTTGAAGAGGAGTAGGAGACCCCATGGGGCTCCTGAGGGGGCATGTAGTAAATTGGGTTCAGGCCCCTCTTCTCTCTTGCGGTCCTTATCTGCATGCCTTTTTCTTTCTAATTTTTTTTAAAGATTTTATTTCTGTTTTTCTTTGTCGCCCCCTCCCCCCCCCCCCATTGATTTCAGTGGGTAACCTCTGGCTCTGCTGCTTTAAATAAAGCAGTTTCATACTTCGGGGGAAAAAAAGGCCTCTTCAGTAGCTGGTCCTCCAAGGATTATGAAGGGCCTCCAGGGCTCCCCTACTCATGTTTTCCCAGACAGTCCAACAGGCCTTGAAATTCCCTTTTTTACTATGGCCTGTGTTGTTTTTTCCAGTCATTTTTTTTTCTAATGCTGCTTCTGCTAATTTCATCCATGCCCATTTTAAGGTATGATTGAAAACCTACCTTTTTATGCAGGCTTTCCCTGAGGCTTGATCATTTTGGTATTCAAGGCCTTAAGGTGCCTCAGATTTCAGGTGCTGTATTGATGGCTTTTCCTTGCTGCTGTTTTTTTTTTCTCCCTGCTTTCTCTTAACCATTATTTGCAAACTGCTTTGCTTGCCTTTTTGGCCAAATGACAGTATATTAAGAATATTGATAAGCTAAACTAAGCTAAATTCTTCTTAATTCAGCAGTTTTTGGTGGGCCTGACCTACCTCTACTGCTATCCATCTTCACTGTTTCAGTGGAGTGTTCTTCTGGCTGTACTTGGTTACTTTTCCACCTCCCCTGGACCTAGCCTCTCCCCCATGCCCTGCCCAGAGTAGGCTTTAACAGTTTGAACCAGCCCACACCCAAGGTGTTAGGTCAGAATGAATTCAACCACCGAGACTCTGAGGAACTTTGCCAAGGCCTGCAAGCCATGAAGGGTCTACTCCAGGACCTTCAGCACAGGGTGGAAGCTCTCTAACTCTGGACAGGAGCAAGGACAATAGATTATCCTGCCCTGGAACTGCATACACCATTACTGGAGAAATTTGATAGCACCAGGAGAAACAGATTTTCACACACTAGTATAACCTGTGGTTCCAATTCCATTAGAATGGCCAAACTACAGGCCAGTAAGCCTTATCTTGTTGGTTGGAAAAGTAATGGAGATGCTGAAAGAGCGGATAGTAAAATTTATGGAATTCAGTATTTTGCAGGATCCGCGACAACATTTTTTTTTTAACCAAAGGAAGATCATGTTAAATAGGTGATTTCCTTGACTGGTTGATCAGAGAATTGGATCAAGAGCATGCGATGGATGTGATCTACTTTGATTTCAGCAAAGCCTTTAATACTGTTCTTAAGAGGCTTATGAATAAACTGAGGAGTCTGGGGATAGATCCCAAGGTGATGAAATGGATCAGAAATTGGTTGACTGATAAACGACAGAAGGTTGTTGTAAATGGAAATCATTTAGAAGAAAGGAAAATGAGTAAAGAATTGGTACTTTTCAATGTCTTTGTGAATGATATTGCTGAAGGCTTAAAAGGAAAAGTTTGCCTTTTTGTGGATGAGACAAAGATTTGCAACAGAGCAGAGGAAGTAAACAAGATGAGAAAAGATCTACAAAAATTAGAAGAATGATCTTATACTTGGCAGTTAAGATTTAATGTGAAAATGTTCAGTGTGATGTACTTAGGATGCAGAAATTCAAAGGAACAATATGCAATAGAGGGAGAAAGGCTAGGGCACACTGACCAGGAGAGGGATCTCAGCTGATTAGTATCTGAGGATCTTAAGGTGCTGAAACAATGTGACAAGGCAGTGGCCAAAGCCAGAAACATGCTTGGCTGTAAATAGGGAGGCATAACCAGCAGAAGGAAGGAGGTAATGACCCTATACAAGTCATTAGTGAGGCATCACTTGAAGTATTGTGTTCAGTTTTGAAGATTGCATTTCGCAAAGGATATTAAAAGACTTCAAATAGTTCAGAGGAAGTTGACCAAAATGATATGGGGCCTGCACCAGAAGACATATGAGTAGAAACTTGAGGACCTAAATATGTATACTTTGGAGGAAGTGAGAGGAGGGGGAGGGGAGATACAATGCAGATGTTTAAATATTTAAAGGGCATTAATGAACAAACAAAACTTTTTCAAAGATGAGGAAGCTATAGAACTAGAGGATCTGAAATGAAGCTCTAAAGAGGTAAACTCAAAAGCAACATCAGGAAATTCATTTGCACAGAAAGGGTGTTGGATGTCTGGAACGCCCTCCCAGTGAGGGTGTTGGGGGCAGAAACTGTTTTGGAATCAAAAAGGCATGGGACAGACACAGAGGACCACTTTATAGCAAGAGGATGGAATCAAAGCAAAGTTAAATAGCTTTTACACTTCAAAGAATAGAGAAGGATACCCTGCATAGAGTGGCAGGTACAACCCTTGCTACCTTACTGGGCAGACTAGATGGATCATGCAGAACTTTGTGTTGTAATTTACTATGTACATGTAACAGTTTAAGCATTATCATTAGATTTTTTTTTTTTATTGCCATCAAGTCAGTGTTGACTCATAGTGACCCAGCTACCTCTGGGTTTTCTTGGCAATGTATCACCGGAAGAAGATTGCCAGCCTTTTCTTCCGAGGCAACGGAGAGTAAAGTGACTTGCCCAAAATCCTAGGGATTTATGACAGAATTTATTGTGGAAGTGTTTAGGTTTTATGTAGGATTCTTCATCAGTCTTTAGAATATAGTCTTTGCTTCTTTAACATTAGATGTCCAGTTTTACATGCTGTTCTCTTAGTTATCGTCATTAGCTGTTTTCTGTCCCCTGACGATTAAGAGTTTCCCTAACGATGTTACAGATATCTGAAAATCCTGTTATCTCATTTCTTCATTTCTAATACATTTGACAACTCATTATAAAACCTTCTGCACTCATTGATGCACCATGCTCAGAAGCCAAGCATTTTATTTTAGAAAGTGCTGTTAATCGTATTTATAATAATGGAATTTCATCCATCCCTAAGATAGATTACACAGGTACACTAAAAAAATTTTTTTTTAAACTGCCTCTAATGTTTCGATTGATTTTTACGTTTTTTGGTGCGCTGAATCCAAATCTGGTAACCAATTTGCTCCATCACGTACAGATTTTTTGCTACATTGGGTTAGCAGTTTGAGGTGAACGTTTCAGATTGAGTGCGATCAAGATAAAAGTTTCTTGGATGAATTCTTTATACTAATTGTTTAGTAGTTATTCAAATAAGAATAAAGAAAATTGTAACAAGGCAGCACATAAGAATAGAGTAATGTCAACAAAACACACTGTGATGGTAGCAAAATTGTCTGCACTTAAAACAGCCACATACATGTGCACAAACATTGAGCATATAAGAGCGAGGTTAGACACAAAGCAAAGCAAAGAAATGTGCAAAAAATGTTGTACAGGTATGTATGTAAGAATAGAAAACGCAAACCGCACCATTGCAATACATGAAGACAAACACCCAATGGTGTGAAAATAAAATTCTAATAAATGAGATCCGACACTGTGGTAATAACTAGCAAATTTTTATTTCAAAGTTTAGTAAAAACACGATATTTACAGTTTAGATTTTAAAGTCATTCTTGGGTCAATCAATCTCCTGGTGTGCCCGTTTCTTCTTCCCCCGAATGCTTCTCTTGGTGCGCTGCTTGGCGTATTTTTCATCTGGGGTTTCCCGCAGCAGCAACCAGCAGAAATCGGCCATCATAGTGGTGTTCCATCTTCCTTGGTACCTTCTCTCTGCGTCCTTGATGTCCTGGTGAAACCTTTCACCTTGTTCTTCACTGTACGCCCCCAAGTTTTCGGGAAAGTAGTTCACATGGGAGTGCAAGAAATGGACTTTCAGGCTCATGTTACAGCCTTGTTCTTTGAAGGCATTGAGCATCCTGGCAACAATATCCTTATAGTTCTCATCCCGCCTGTTCCCCAAGAATTTGAGAACAACATCCTTGAAGGAATCCCAGGCTTCTTTTTCCTTCTCAGACATCGTTTCAGCGAATGCTCCATCTGAAATGAGTTTCCTTATATCAGGGCCAACAAACACTCCTTCCTTTAGCTTTGCTTCAGAAAGTCGGGGGAACTTTGAGCAAAGGTACCGAAAGCACTCACCATCTTTTGGAAGGGACTTGATGAATTGCTTAATGAGACCCAACTTAATGTGGAGAGGTGGTAATAGAATTTTATCACGAGGTACCAAGCTCTCATGAAGAACATTTTTCTCACCGGGTCTCAAATACTCCCGAATTGGCCAGTCTTTTTTCCCCCAGTGTAGGTCGCGGGCCCGGCTATCCCACAAGCAAAGGAAGCAGGGATATTTGGTGAAACCGGATTGCTGCCCTAATAGCATGGATAGAATTTTAAAGTCTCCACAAATCATCCTCTTATGCTCATCATAACAAATCTTCTGAAGAATCAGGGCCAAATTCTCGTATTTTTCTTGGAGAATAACAGAGTGAGCAATAGGAACTGAAGCGAATGTGTTGCCATTATGAAGAAGAACACCTTTTATGCTGTCTTTTGACGAATCAATGAACAGCCGCCATTCAGCAGGATCATACTTGAGTTTAAACTTTTCCATCACTCCGTATATATCGTTGCAAAATACCAAATCTTCCTCTTTGCTGAAATACTTCAAAAATTGTGTCTCGCGGTTGCGGTACCAATAAAAAGTTGTTCCTGGTGACAATAGATTTTTCTGTTTAAGCCGAGAACCTAGCAGTTGGGCAGCATCTTTTGGGAGTCCTAAATCCCGGACTAAATCATTCAATTCAGCTTGAGAGAAAAGTTCAGGTTTCGGATCTGGTTCCGTTTCAAACTCGGAAGTACTGGACTCATCGGGAAAAGCCATCTGATGAGTCTCATCATGATCAGAACCGTCCACACAAATATGATCCAAAGATTTTGGTGGTTCTGGCACAGGTACTTCGTTGCTATGAGGCATAGGCCTAATTGCTGAGGGAAGGTTGGGGTAACTTATTACGTTCTTATTTTTTAAGTTGTATCCCTTCACAATGCAAGAGCAAAAATAGCAGTCACTGCTGTGGTCTCTTTGTTCACGCCACATCATAGGTATTCCGAAACGAAATGCTTGTTTTTTACCTTTCATCCATAAGCGTAGATCTTCCTCACATGTCTTGCACACTTTGTGAGGAGCCCACGGTTTGTCTTGATCGCCTAACTTCAAACCGAAATAGGCGAAATATACTTTTTTAATAAATGCAGAAATGTTCCTCTGCCGTTTTTTCACGGTATATTCCCCACAAATAAAACAAAAACTGTCCGGAGAGTTGACGCAACCTCTGGCTCTGTGAGCCATCACAAATACACAGCACTGCAAACTACAACTGTAGTGAACCACTTCGGAATAAAGCTGGATTACGACTGAGCAAACAAAAGGTAATAATGAACTTGCAAGAAACTGAAATTTGACAGGAACGTTCATGTCGCAACCACCGTGTTTGAGCGAGCGAACGAGGCGAGGCGAACAGGAAAGAACATGCGCCAGCGCGAGTACTGGATTTAGCCCCCCGCCTCCCAATTGTCCTGTTAATGTATAAAATGAATACAAAACACTCTAAAATATCATGAGGGAGTGTTTCTAGTTAGTTAACCATTACAACCTCTATTTTGGGCCAAGAAAATAAACTGCAGTCGGCTAAAAAGAAATTATGTGAACATTCCTTATATGGGTAAGAAATCTAATTTTGCAAGAAAACGTGACGTGATGGAACATTTTGGCTATTTTTCCTGGATTCAGCACCCCAAAATCTATAGGAATCAGTTGCAAAACTGGAGGCAGTTTTTTGGTAGTGTACCTGTGTTATAAATACGTGCACTTCAGTGTATTATGAAAGAGAAATAAAATGTTGTAATAAAAAGTAACAATTTGCATGCCTTATTTTTTGCTTTGATTTTCCTTCCTGGATTTTATTCCGCTTCTAAATATTTTATCTAAATAGAGCCCATCTCAGTAATTTATTTTTCTGTTAAAAAGGGAGAATAAAATGCCTTATTTTTAACCCCTCATTTCTTACTTTTTTGACAACAGTGCCTGGCAGTTGAACTCTCATGTAGAAACCTCAGGTTTATGTACTACCTCTCAGCAGCAAATATAAAGGGCTCAACCAGACACCCTTCTAGTCAAACTGCCTGTAGGTGTCTTTGGAGAGCAAGGGTATTTACCTTGCTTGGCCTTTGTTTTCTATTGGAGTGGCCCATGATCAGAGAGACCACATAACCGTGCCAGATCCAGATGTACTGAAATTTAGCAGATAAATAACTTTTAAGTTTTTACTTAATAATGCTATACTTCCTAATTGTCCCTCCAGGCCAGTCCAATACGCATGGGTTTTCTCTGTCCACCAGCAGCTGAGGACTGAATATGACAGAGGTCTGATGTCATCTTACAAGAGCTCCCTCTTCAGTTCCAGAACCCAGTGTTTTAGTTCTCAGCAGCTGATTGAAGACCTTCTGTGTAGTGGACTCCACTGAATGGTGATAAGAGCAGAAAAAGGATGGATTAAAAAAAAAAAAAAAAAAAGATAGATTTACTTATTTCACTGGGGTCCTTCACTCTCCTGTATTTTTGGGTAGGTGACGAGGGCAGGCAGTGCAGCTGGGCCTGCCTTAGTTCTTGGCTCTGGCAGAGCACAGGAGTGTCGGGTAAATTACCTGGGTGCCCCAGGTCCCTTTTCACCCCCGGCAGTGTAGTCCAAGAGGTCTGTTGGGAACAGGCTGCTGGCTTTCTTCAGACTCCATGGAGAGGATAGACTCCAAATTGTGCTGTCTGTACAGGGATGGCTAAAGCCTATTGAAAAAAAACCAGCAAATAGAGAAGGAGGATCTGAGCAGAGAGTAACGTGTGAGTAGTTGGGGTTGTGGGTGGTAGATCACTGCGGGCCGAGTCCCCCCCCACCTCGGTCCTTCCTTTCTGATGGCTCCCATGGTGTCGCATGGCAGCGTGGTTGGGGCTTTGTCGCGTGCTGGGGCCTTCGGTTCTCTTTGTGGCTGCAGCAACGTCGGGTCAGATAGTGTAGAGGCGTGTGGTGGCTTGGTGGTGCTTCCCATTTGTTTTCCTCCCTAGTTCAGTTTTCCTTTCATCCCTGGGGTCAGCATGGAAGCGCAATCATGCCCACAGAGAGGGAAAGTGCAGCAGCAGCTGAGGGAGCTCGGGGAGGGTGAGATTTTGGCGGGAAAGACACACTTCCTCCAGCGTTCCTGCCACTGCTGGAAATAATTTCAAAATGCCTCTTTCATTATATTGTGAAACTGCTGTATGGAATTTTGCTTTATGGTCTCCAAGTCGTCAAATCTCTTTCCTTGCAGTGGTAATTTCAGTTTTGGAAACAAGGAAAAGTCACAGGGTGCAAGGTCAGGTGAATATGGAGGCTGACAGACTTGCTAGATTTGGTGCTTGGACAAGAACTGCTGGACAAGATGTGGTGCATGAACTTTGGCATTATCGTGATAAAGCAACCATTCACCATTCCTGTGCAACTCTAGCCTAATGAACTGGATCTCTCAAATGAGTCAGAACTTGGATGTAGTATTCCTTATTGATGGTTTGGCCTTTTTGAGCATACTCATGATGAACAATACTCTGGTAATCAAAGAAAACTGTGAGCATAACTTTGACATTGCTCCTCACCTGATGGGCTTTCTTGGGTCTGGGAGAGTTTGGAGTCTTCCATTGTGAGGATTGCACCTTAATTTCCGGGACAGAACCATAAACCCATGATTCATCACCAGTAATAATCTTTTTGATGAAATCTGAGTCCTTTTCAATGCATTCTAACAACTCCCTGGTTGTAGACAGTCTATCTTCTTTTTAGTCAGGGGGCAGGAGTTTCAGCACAAATTTTGCAGACACACGTCTCATCTCCAAATCGACAGTAAGAATGGATTGTACTGACCCGAAACCGATGTCTATGTCCTCAGCAAGCTCTCTGATAGTCAATCGACGATTTGAGCGTATTGTGACATGCATTCCTTCAACCTTGTCTTCATTCCTGCTCGTGGATGGCCTTACAGAACATTTGTCACTGTCAACACTTTAGCCACCCTCTTGGAAATGTTTGTACCAGTCATGAACTTGAGCACGATTCATGTATTCATCGCTATAAACTTGCTGTAACTTGTCATAAGTCTCTTTGTATGAATCTCCAAAATTCTGGCAGAATTTAATGCAAATTCGTTCAATTTTTTTCAGTCATCATAAATCTGACAAACTGCTTTTACATGATACCAAACATCACGTGATTCAAAAAAGTACGGTGTGCTGCAGCCACGCTACACACTGCACATGCAGAACACATAACTAAGTCACTGCATGCTTAATAGCATCGTGGTGCGATGTAGTGTTTATATAGCTTCCCAACAAGTCGCAATACTTTTTGATCACACCATGTATAGTTAGCTACTCTCTGTTAAATTATATTTAAGGTGTTATTTGATAAAGTGCCCTTATTAACGTCAATGCCTGATCTTACTTTTGGGATCAGTCTTCTCTGCATATTAAGAATGCCCTAATTAAGAATCTCTGGTTAAAGATGCATCATTCTGAATCCTCAATAAATATCAGTTGATTTTCCAAAATGTGACAAAGTGAATCTAAAGAATATATTGTGTGTGCCTATAGAACCTGGTTTGCTAAGAAAATGAAAAATGTTGAAACATTAGAACCACTGACCAGCCCATCTTAAAACAGGATGTGCCTGAAGCGTTTGCAAAAATAATTTGGAAGTTACTACATTTCAAATTCTATAGATTTTTACCAAAATCTAGATGCTTAAATATTAAGGCTGTCAGGTGCTCTAGTTTAATATTTGTAGATCTGCTAGTCCTGTTTTTTTAATTAAAAAAAAATCTTTCCAACACAATGGAAGTTTGAAAGAATTATATACAGTAAAAGGGATTGAGAGTGTCTCTGCCCATCTGTCTGGGGGCAAAGTAACTCAAGAAATTTAATGGAATGGGATGAAACGTGGCATGTGAGAAAAACTTGTAAAAAGACACATTTAATTTGGTTCCAGAAATATAAGCCCCCCTTAAAAAGCTAGCCATAATGTATTTCTATGGGAGAAGGAATTAAGCTTCTGTAGCATAGGAACTTACATACAGTGAAACATAGCAGTTAATGAATTGTTCCTTTCAAACTCCCTGTCCTTGTTCTCTCCTCTCCAAACCCCCAAAACTGCCCCTCGCATTTCCCCACCATCCTGACACACTATCCCAACCCTTAAAAGTACTTCCTCACAACTGCCCTATCAACCAATCAAATGTCTCCACCACAAAAAGAATACCCCCCACAACTGCCTCACCACCCTACAAACTGCTCCACCCCCACAAATAGCCTACCACACTGAAACTGTCCCACTCCAATAAAGAACTCGTATAACTGCCTGACCACACTACAAACTGCTCCAGCCTCAAACACTTCAACCCTGCTACTGTCACATCACACCACAAACTGCTCCACCTCAATAAACACAACCTGCAAATACCCGATCTCTAAAAAAAACAAAAAAAACAAACAAAAAAACCAACCTTCTTATAACTATCTCATCACCCACAAACCACCTTACCCTCAAATCCTACCCCTTCCAATTCCCTACCACTTAACATACTGCTTGCACCCCTAAACTGTTCCCCTGCAAATTGCCCCATCCTCAAAATGTATCCCATGCAACTTCCCCACCAACCCGCGCACTACCAATATCACCAAAAAAACACTCCCTTGCAACTGTTCTACCACCCCACAACCCACCCCTAAAAATGTTCACAACTACTCCATCATCCTGCAAATTACCCCAATCCCCAGAACCATCCCACAACTGTCCCACCACCTCGCCAACTACTCCTACATTTTCCTCACCATCCTGGAAACTGCCCCCCATTCCCAAAAACTACTGCTCCAAAATTGCCCCACCCCACAACTTGAAGGACTACCTAGAGGGACTACTACAACTGTAAATAGATCTGCATTTGTAAGTATTTTTCTTCTGGAATATAATCTAAATCTTGGGAGAAAAAGGGGTAATCTTTGGGTTAAAGCAGATAAATTTATGTATTTCAGAATTCAGTGTGTTTGCTGAGTCAGTCAGGTCTTAGTACCACCAGAGAACTTTTCATTTAAATCAAATCTGAGTATAGCTTAGCATAGAAAGAAAAATAGAGTAAATAGTTACTGAAATAACTGTTTCTAGAGAGCTTTTTTATTTGAATCAAATCGGAGTATAGCTTAGCATACAAGTAAAATAAATATCTCCGAGTACAAAGAACTAAACTTGTTTCTAGTGACCTTTACAAAAAGGCATTCAGTTTGGAAGCAAAAGATCTGTGAAGTTGTCTTTTAAATAGGTGTTAAAGGCAAGTGACAGATCAAAAGGGGCAATTTGAAAGGCCCCCTGTATCAAACCAAGGACTATGTGAATCATCCAGGAAATTGGTAAGACTTTACCTTAGAGGCACAGGTCAGGGCACTGTGTAGCAAGCCAGCCTGTAAGTCTTCTTTCCCTCCCACACATCCATGGGATAATCTTAACTTTATAGGTTCCTAAACCTATTAAAGGTGGGAGGTGCCCATAATCACTTTCAGGTGCAGCTGGTTATCCTCATCAGGAAGAGATTTATTAAGGACCTGAGATTAATTATTCTTGAGGTGAACAAATTCTATTAACTTGTAAGATATAGTTGTATTAGGTTTGCAGGGGATACTTATATTAAGTAAGCAAACAACTTTAATTTTTGAACAAAACGTAAAACTAAGATGCAGACAGCAGTCCAGCAGCAAGATGGGGGTTTTCCTGCCTTTTGCATTGAGTGTCACATGTATGATTTTTCTCCCTTGGTGAGGAGCCTTAAGTGTGCACTAGGTGCAAGGAGATCTTTGCTCTCAGGGAACTAGTCCAATCTCTGGAGGCTAGAGTAGTTGACTTGAAGGACATAAGGAAGACAGAGAAGTATATAGACGAGACCTACAGGGATGTAGTACTAAAGTCCCACCTCCAGTCTGGCAACCTCCCTCTTGCCATGGAGGAAAGAGGTCATGTGACAGGAGAGCATCAACCTGGTGTGGCAGGAAGTGATTCTGTAGCTAGGACCTGTCCTCCGAGTGATGTAAAACCCTCTTGCACTGAGGAGGTTTTTCTAAGGCCATATGCCCATGAGGGGAGGGTTAGGTTAGCCATTATAGTTGGTGATTCGATTATTAGGCATGTAGATAGTTGGGTGGCTGGTGGACATGAGGATCGCCTGGACAAGGTGTTAGATACTGCTGTGGAGGAGTCTGCTGTCTTGCTACATTTTGGTACCAGTGACATAGGAAAGTGTGGTAGAGAGGTTTTGGAGGCCAAATTTAGACTTTTAGGTGGGAAGTTGAAATCCAGAACTTCCAGGGTAGCATTCTCAGAAATGCTTCCTGTTCCACCCACAGGACCCAAAAGGCAGGCAGAGCTCCGAAGTCTGAATGAGTGGATGACACAATGGTGCAGAGAAGAGGGTTTTGGATTTGTTAGAAACTGGGGAACATTCTGGGAAAAGGAGAGGCTTTTCCAAAGGGATGGGCTCCACTTTAACTGGGATGGAACCAGACTGCTGGCATTAACCTTTAACAAGGAAATAGAGCAGCTTTTAAACTAGATAATAGGGGAAAGCCAACAGTCGTCCAAGAGTGCATGGTTCGGAACAATGTATCCGTGAAGGATACTAGCAAAAGACTGAAGTTAGGACATATTGACAGAGAGGGTCCAATAAAAAAAAAAAAAAAAGTAACCCAAATGCCCTTAAATGCCCAGAGTTTAAAAATTCCAAATTATCCCTTCCTACGGATAAACAGATTAATATGAATAAAATGCAGCCTCCAAAATGTTTTAATAAAATACAGCCTCCAAAATGTTTTAATGCAAATACTAGACATTTAAAAAATAAGATGGGAGAGTTAGAATATATAACACTAAATGAAAAGTTAAATATGATTTGTCCTCCTTCCACCAGGTTGCTGAGATACCAATCAGTGGGGCAATGTGATACCTGGGTACAAATTATATCGCAATGATAAAGGAGATCAAATTGGTGGAGGGGTTGCGCTTTGTTAAAGAGGGCATTGAGTCACACAGGATTAGAGTGTTGCAGGAAACAAAATACATGGTAGAATCTCTATGGATTGAAATTCCATGTAAAAAGGGGAAGGCGATGGCAGTGGGGGTGTGCTACCGACCGCCTGGCCAGAATGAACAAATGGATGATGAAATGTTCAAAAAATCAGGAAGCTAACAAAAGTTACAATACAGTAATAATAATGGGTGATTTCAATTACCCCAGTATCAACTGGGTCAGTGTCACGGCAGAACATGCTAGGGATATAAAGTTTCTAGATGAAATTAATGACTGCTGCTTAGAGTAGCTGGTTCATGAACTGACGAGGTGAAGCCATTTTGGACCTAGTCCTTATTGGTACACAAGATCTAGTGCAAGAGATAAGAGCGTTGGGGCCACTTGGCAATAGTGAGCATAGCATGATCACATTTGATTTCATTAATGGAGGAAGAACGGCAATGAAATCCACTGTACTGCCTTTTAACTTTCAAAAGAAAGACTCTGATAAAATGAAGAAAACAGTTAAGAAAATAATAAAAGGAGCAGCTGTAAAGTTAAAGATATACATCAAGCAGGGGAGCTGTTTAAAAATACTATCTTGGAAGCCCAGACCAGCTGTATTCCACGTTTTACGAAAAGGTGGAAGGAAGTCCAAAAAACCTCCAGCATGGTTTAAAGGTGAGTTCAGAAAGACTGTTGTAGTCAAAAAAGCAACTTTCAGGAAATGGAAAAAGGAGCCAAATGACACAAACTGGAAATAACATAAGCACTGGCAAGTTAGATGCAAGACATTGATAAGGCAGGCAAAGAGAGAATTTGAGAAGCTTGCCATGGAAGCAAAAGTGCATAATAAAGACTTTTTCAAGTACATACTAAAAAACCTGTGAGAGAGTCAGTTGGACCATTAGATGATAAAGGGGTAAGAGGGGCACTTAGAGGGTGCAAGTCCATAGCTGAGAGACTGAATGAATTCTTTGCTTCAGTCTTTACTGAGGAAGATATAAGGAAGTTACCCATGACTGAAATGGTATTTAAAGGAAGAAATGAAAGAAATATCCATAAACCGGGAAGATATTGAAACATAGAAACATGACAGCAGAAAAAAGACCACATGGCCTACTGTATCTAGTCTGCTCTTCCACATACCCACTACAAGAGTCCCCTTTCTTCCTTTAGAGAGCCTCTGTGTTTGTCCCATGCTTTTTTAAATTTAGATACTGCCCTCATCTCTACCACCTCCACTGGGAGACTATTCCACGCATCTACCACTCTTTCCGTAAAGAAATATTTCCGCATATTACTCCTGAGTCTATCCCCTTTCACCTTCATCCTATGTCCCCCTCATAGTAGAGCTTGCTTTCAATTGAAAGAGGCTCTCCTCTTGTGCATTTATGCCAAGGAGGTATTTCAACGTCTCAATCATATCAGCACAAATGCATGATCCTACAATTTTTAGCATTAAATCTCAGCTGCCAAATTTTAGACCATTTATCAAGCTTAGCTAGATCTCTCCTCATGTTACCTACACCTTCCTGGGTGTCTACTCTGTTGCAGATTTTGGTATTCTGGCAAATTTTACCAAACAGCCCTTCCGCAGTATCACTAACAAACATGTTAAACAAAATCGGACCAAGGACAGATCCCTGTGGCACTCCATTGGTAGCTGCCTCCTCCACAGAGTGAACTCCATTTACCTGTACCCTTTGTCACCTCCCACTCAACCAATTTCTAACCCAAGCAGTAACTTTAGGGTCCCTCTCTAGGATGTTTAGTTTGTTTATAAGTCGCCTGTGCGGAACGGTGTCAAATGCTTTACTGAAATCTAAATATACCATATCTAGGGCTTTCCCTTGGTCCAATTCCATGGTCACCCAGTCAAAGAAATAAATCAGATTTGTCTAACAATACCTGCCCCTGGTGAATCCATGCTGCGTTGAATCCTGCAATCCGTTGGACTCCAGAAACCTCAGTGTTTTCTTTTTCAGCAGCATTTCCAATAATTTACTCACTACCGAGTTTTTAAACTAACCGACTTGCAGTTTCAATTACATCCTTACTTCTGCTTTTGTGTAAAGGAACCACATGTGCCTCTCTCCAGTCCTCTGGCACCACCCCCGACTCCAAAGAGGCATTTAAAGGGTCAGTGGAGCTGCTAGAACGTCCCCAAGTTTCTTCAGTATTCCTGGATGTATCCCATCTGGTCCCATCGCTTTGTCTACTTTAAGTTTAGCTAGTTCCTCACGAGCACAGTCCTCTGAAAATCATTTAAGATGCCCCTCACTTTTGTTCTTGTTTGTGGGTGTTTGTCTGAGGTCCTGCTCCTGGCCCTTCATCTGTAAACAGAGAGCAGAAATATTTGTTAAGCAATTCTGCTTTATCCTCATCAGCTTCTACATATTCTTCCCCTTCATCCTTGAGTCTGACAATAACACTTTTGTCCTTCCTCCTCTCACTAACAAATCTGAAAAATGTCTTTATCCCCTCATTTATTTCATTGGCTATTTCTTCTTCTTTTTTGTAACTTTGCTTTCCTGACTACTTTGCCAGCCTCTGTAAGTTTTTCCAAATATAGATGCCTGTCTTCCTCTCTCTGTGATCTCTTGTATTTCATGAAGGCCTCCCTCTTTTTCTTCACCTTTTCAGCTACCTCTTTTGAGAACCATAGCGGCCTTCTTTTCCTTTTATTTACCTTACTAACAAAGGTCGGTGGCCCTTAAAATATCCCCTTTCTGTTTTGCCCACTGTTTTTCTACATTCCCCAGCTGTTCCCATCTCGCTAATGACTCCTTGAGGTATTGGCCCATCTTGGCAAAGTTAGTTTTCCTAAAGTCTAAGACCCTCACCTTTGAATGGGTTTTATCAGCCTTAGTCCTAATACTGAACCACACCATCTGGTGATTACTAGATGCGAGATGATCTCCCCATATAACATCAGAAACACTTTCCCCATTGGTAACACCAAGTCCAGTATGGACCCTTCACGTGTGGGTTCTATTACCAGTTACCTGAATAGTTCTTTCTGTAAAGAATCAGGATCTCCTTGTTTCTAAATGACACCGCAGTAGGGAAGTGCTAATCAACATCCGGCATATTGAGATCCCCTATCAGTAGCACTTCCCCTTTCCTGGCAATGCTGTGTATATCTTGTATTAATTCTCCATCCACGTCTTCTCCCTGTGATGGAGGTTCGTATATCACGCTAATGCAAATGGATTTCTCTTTCCCTCTTTCCAGTTTACCCCACATTGCCTGCTCTCTCCCTTTTGAACCCTGTATTTCCATAGCTTTAATATTATTTTTTGCATATAGTGCCACTCCTTCCCTTCTTCCTACCCTGTCCTTTCTGAATAACGTATAGTCTGGTATAGGTATGTCTCAGTCATAGTTGTCCATGAACTATGTCTCTGTAACTGCCACTAAATCCAAGTCAGCCTCTCCCATTAAAGCCTCAACATCTGGGATCTGATTTCCCATGCTATAGGCATCTATAGACACTGCTTTCCAGATGTTGCCCCTTTTACCTATTTCTTTAAAAGTATCTAAGGTTTCACTTACGTGGGGGCTTTCTTCACTCATCCCAATGTATCTAGTTTAAAGCCCTCTTCAACAGGTTAGCCAGTCTGCTACCAAAGACATGTCGACACTTGTTGGACAGATTGATGCCATGTGCAGCCCTTGGAACATCATCATCCCATGGTCCAAGAAATCAAAACGCTCTTGATGACACCATCCATGCAACCATGTATTTATCTCCAGGATGCAAGCTTCTCTGCCCTGGCCTTTACCATCTACAGGGAGGATTGAGGAAAACACCACCTCCGCCCCTATCTGCTTCACCCTTTGTCCCAGAGCCATGAAGTCACTCTTGATACACTCACAGGTCACTTCATTGATTCCCTATCAGTTTCCGCATCCAGTTCAAACTTCTGCTGACCTATAAGTGCATTCACTCTGCAGCTCTTCACTACCTTTCCTCTCTTTATCTCTCCCTACAACCCTCCAGAACTCTGCTTTTCTGGCAAATCGCTTCTACCTTAGGCGCTGGTCCGTGGCATCTGCATCTGGAGTCCCTGATGATGTTTGATATACTACCTATGTATCGGGGTAATTTGCTGTTCTATGTCCTTCACTTCCTCTTGCCTATTTAACTATCTCTCTCCTCTACCCTATCCTATCATATAAATGGCGTTCCTTTCTTCTTTCCTTAAATGATGTATTATTGTAAACCGCTCTATGCCTTAGGGTCTGAGCGGTATATCAAATTCGATAAACATAAACATAAACTCAGAGGGATTCCTGGCAGTATCATTTGTGCCGACATGGGTGAACAATATCTGGTAATAGTCAGTAGGCTTGATGAGTCTCAGCAAACTCTCAGTAACATCTTGGATTTTGGCACCTGGCAGACAGCATACCTCTCTGAACATCAAGTCTGGTCAACAAATGGATGCCTCAGTACTCCTGAAAAGAGAGTCACCAATCACCACTACCCTTTGCTTTGTAGTGGTCATTGATTGAGCAACTTTGGGGGGTGCTTGAGCTCTGGTTCTTTCCTTTCCTGGGATGTCTCCACCTCTTCTACTTCCAGGGTTGCATAATGGTTCATCAAGGGCTTGAGGAGTTGGATTGGTGATGCTGCAGGTTCTGGTGACTCGTGTCCAGCCTTTGTCCTTCTGAAGGCTCCAATCCTTACCTCTGCTGGAGTGCTTGGATGTTTCAAGAAGCATCTCATAAATGAACCTCTCACTGTCTTGAATTTTCCTCAGCTTGCCATCTCTTCTCTGAGCTCTTCTACCTGTTTCCTGAGAGCTTCAGCATGTAGTCATCCTGCACATGGAACCAGTCCTTCAACTGGCAGTGGGATCTCTGTCTGTAGAAGCTGTAGCGGGGGCAACAGCTTTGGCAATACGATTGTTCAATTGGTGAATCTTTGGTACCTTGGTTTGAAATGGAGAGACCCTGTTAGGAATGCCTTGGAAGATTCTAAAGATTATTATGCAGTCCTCAGTTCTTTCACAGGCTAATCAGGCCTACTAACCCCTGGTGAGTGAGGTGTGAGTGGCTTCAAAGAGCTGAGAGAAAGAGAAACTAACAGCAGAGTTTTAAACTTACACCACTACCCCCCCCCCCCAAGTGTTTCCCTTTTTAAAACAAAGCAGCAGAAAGACTAATTCTTTCTAAAAATGCAGACCAAAACCCTTTTAAGAGCTCTCAGGCAGAGAGCTAGTACTTAAAAGCCACACGCTCTTACCTTGCTTTGAAATAGAGAGACCCTAATATAATACAAGTATTTGATAAACTAAATAATAGTAAATCATCTGGACTGGATGGTATACACCCAAGGGTGTTGAAAGAACTGAAAGATTAGATTGCAGACCTACTATTAAGTAATCTGTGAACTATCATTAAAATAATCTGTTATATCTGAAGATTGGCGAATGGCCAATGTAATGCCAATTTTTAGAAAGGGTTCCCGGGGTGATACGGGAAACTATAGGCCAGTGAGTCTGACATCAGTACCAGGCAAAATAGTAGAAACCATTATAAAGAACAAAATTACTGAACATTTAGATGGTCACGGTTTAATGGGAGAAAGCCAACATTGTTTTTGCCAAGGAAGTTCTTGTCTGTCTTATCTGTTATGTTTTTTTGAAGGTGTGAATAAACAGGTAGACAAAGGGGAGCCGGTCGATTATAGTGTATCTGGATTTTCATAAACCTTTGACAAGGTCCCTCATGAGAGACTCTTGGCAAAGTTAAAAAGTCAGGGGATAGGAAGCAGTGTACTATTGTGGACCAGGAACTGGTTAAAAGACAGAAAGCAGAGAGTAGGGCTAAATGGCCAATTTTCCCAGTTGAGAAAGGTGAATAATGGAGTACCCCAGGGATCTGTGCTGGGTCTGCTGTTTTTTTAACATATTCATAAATGAACTGGAAATGGGAATAACGAGTGAGGTAGTCAAATTTGCAGATGAGACAAAATTATTCAAAAGTTGTTAAAACCCAAGAGGATTGTGAACAATTTCAAGAGGATCTTGACATATTGGAAGACTGGATGTTCAAATGGCAGATGAAATTTAATGTGGATAAGTGCAAAGTTATTCACCTAGGAAAGCACAACCCAAACTAAGGATACATGATGGAAGGTTCCAGATTAGGAACCACCATGCAGGAAAAAGATTTAGGCGTCATCGTGGATAACATGTTGAAACACCCTCCACCCTGTGTGCAGCAGCAGCCAAGAATGCAAGTAAAATGCTAGGAATCGTAAGGAAAGGAATGGAGAATAAGACAATGGATATTATAATGCCTCTGTATTGTTCTATGGTGCGACTGCACCTTGAATATTGTGTGCAATTCTGTTTGCCGTATCTTAAAATGGATATAGTGGAATTGGAAAGAGTGCAGAGAAGAGCCGCCAAAATGGTAAAGGGGATGAAAGGATACCCCTATGAGGAGAGGCTTAAAAGGTTAAGGCTTTTCAACTTTGAAAAGAGTCGGCTGAGTGAAGATATGATAGCGGTCTATAAATTAATGAAGGGAGTGGAATGAATAAAAGTAGATCGATTGTTTACACCATCAAAAAGTAGAAAGACCAGGGGACATGCAATGAAGCTACAGTGTAACCCATTTAAGACTACTAAGAGAAAATATTTTTTCACTCAAATTCTGGAATTATATTACTGGAGAATGTTTTAAAAGCTGTTAGTGTAGCTGTGTTTATAACAGGTTTGGACAAGGTCCTGGAGGAAAGGTCCATAAACCATTATTAAAGAAGATCTAGGTAATCCACTGCTTGCCCCAATACAAACATTATGAAACCTGTGCGTCTTTTCTGGAACCTGACAGGTTCTTGTGACCTGGATTGGCCACTGTTGGAAACAGGATTCTGGGCTTGATGGACCTTGGTCTGACCCAGTATGCCATTTCTTATGTTTAACTGCTCCACCAGTCTGTGTACTGCCCCACTATAAAAATCACTAAAAAGCAAATGCCATACCATGCCATCCCATAAATTGCCATACCCCTAAAAAATACCACCCACAACTGCCCCACCAACTGAAAACTGTCTCCACAATCCTCACACTATCTCACCAACTGTCCCATCACCCTGCAAACTACCCCCACTTCAATTAAATGTGGCTCTGCAATTGTCCCACTTTCAAAAGCTATCCCCTGCAACTGTCCCATGAACTCCATACAATGCCCCACCACCAAAAAATACCCCTTGATAACTGCCCCACAACCACACAAAATGCTTCATCCCCAAAACATACCCTCTGCAACTCTCATCACCCCAAAAACTACTACTGACATTGACACAAACACATCACTAACTGCTTCCTGTATCTGCCTCTCCACTCCACAAACAGCCCCTTCCTCCAGTTGTTTTACTCCCAGTCTACACCACTGCAGCTGCCACACACACACGTTGACATATGTATTTCATTTCCCTACTGTTATTTCTACTTAGAAAGGTACTGACTGAATTATAGTGCCTTTTTATCAGTTCCTGTGTGTACTGCAGGCTACTGTCTGTTGCTATGGGTAATGCTAGATGAGGTCTTGGGCAGATTAGGAACATATGTAGAACTCAAAGGCAGATTAGGAACATATGTAGAACTCAAAGTTTAGTGGAGGGGGTGCTGACAGATGTGCTCAGTAATTAGGATATTAGGATTGACAACGGTCTTGTTTTTTTCCCATGATTCTATAGATTATCTACATTAAGAACTGAAATTTAGAAGGAAGTTTATAACTTTTTTCTGCAGCTCTCTAAACATCCCCCTCTTAAATTTAATTGAGCCTGTCCTGCTTACTTCCAATGTAACTTGCTACAGAGACCGTGTGTAGGCTCCAACCAAAGGGAAGGTTATAGTGGCAAAGCACTGGAATACTGCTTTTGTCACAGGAAGGGAGGAGGAGAACTGGGGGACATTCCTGTGCTCTACAAGTTTAGTTCTTACATATGGTGGAAGTTGGGAAGGGAAATGAAGCCAGAGGACCCCCTCCCCCATATGCCTAAGTGTATTTCTGTAGAAAAAAGTTGCAACGGCTGCACTATAAAAACAAGGAGCTCTTTTCTCTCAGGGAACAAGTCCATTCTCTAGAGGCTAAAGTAGCAGACTTGGAAAACATAAGACAGACAGAGAGGTACATAGACGAGACCTACAGGGATATAGTCCTGAAGTCCCACCTCCAGTCTGGCAGCACCCCTGTTGCCATGGAGGAGAGAGGTCACGTGACAGGAGAGCATCACCCTGGTGTGGCAGGAAGTGATCCTGTAACTAGGACCTGTCCTCCAGGTGATGTAAAACCCTCTCGCACCGAGGAAGTTTCTCCAGGGCCATGTGCCCATGAGGGAAGGGTTAGGACAGCCGTTATAGTTGGTGATTCGATCATTAGGCATGTAGATAGCTGGGTGGCTGGTGGACATGAGGATCGCCTAGTAACATGCCTGCCTGGTGCGAAGGTAGTGGACCTCACGCGCCACCTAGATAAGGTCTTAGATAGTGCTGGGGAGGAGTCTGCTGTCTTTGTACATGTCGGTACCAATGACATAGGAAAATGTGGTAGGGAGGTTCTGGAGGCAAAATTTAGGCTTTTAGGTAGGAAGTTGAAATCCAGAACTTCCAGGGTAGCATTCTCCAATTTTCCCAATGGAGAAAGGTGAATAGTGGTGTACCCCAGGGATCTGTGCTGGGTCCGCTGCTTTTTGACATATTCATAAATGACCTGGAAAGTGGAATAACGAGTGAGGTTATCAAATTTGCAGATGACACAAAACTATTTAAAGTTGTTAAACCCAAGAGGATTGTGAAAAATTGCAAGAGGATCTTGATAAATTGGAAGACTGGGCATCAAAATGGCAGATGAAATTTAATGTGGACAAGTGCAAGGTTATGCACCTAGGGAAGAACAACCCAAACTATGGTTACACGATGCAAGGTTCCACATTAGGAACCACCACCCAGGAAAAAGATTTAGGCGTCATTGTGGATACCATGTTAAAACCCTTGGCCCAGTGTGCAGCGGCGGCCAAGAGAGCAAATAGAATGCTAGGTATGATAAGGAAAGGAATGGAAAATAAAACAAAAGATATTATAATGCCTCTATATCGTTCCATGGTGAGACCGCACCTTGAATATTGTGTGCAATTCTGGTCGCCGTATCTTAAAAAGGATATAGCGATTTTAGAAAAGGTACAGAGAAGAGCCACCAAAATGGTAAAGGGGATGGAAGGATACTCCTACGAAGAAAGGCTAAAATGGTTAGGGCTCTTTAACCTGGAAAAGAGACGGCTGAGGGGAGATATGATAGAAGTCTATAAATTAATGAACGGAGTGGAACGGGTAAACGTAGATCGATTGTTTACCTTATCAGAATATAGAAAGACTAGGGGACATGCAATGAAGCTACAGGGTAAACTATTTAAGACTAATAAAAGAAAATATTTTTTCACTCAACGTGTAATCAAACTCTGGAATTTGTTACCGGAGGATGTAGTAAAGGCTGTTAGTGTGGCTGGGTTTAAAAAAGGTTTGGACAAGTTCCTGGAGGAAAGGTCCATAAACCATTATTAAGAAGTGACCGAAGATATCAATGCTTGACCCAGTACAAGCATTGTGGAACTTGTGTCTCTTGGGGAAACTGCTAGGTACATATGACCTAGATTGGCCACTGTTGGAAACAGAATACTGTGCTTGATGGACCTTGGTCTGACCCAGTATGACATATCTTATGTTCTTATGGAATTCTGCCTGTTGAACAGCAGTCACCTCTAATCTCCTCTCCCTATCACAAAAACATAGAAACAGCACAGATACTAACATGTCTACATACACAAAAGCACACATGAAATGACATACAAACATGCATAGACATACCATCGCACAGAACTGTTTACACACAAAACAAAAGCAAAAAAAAAAATGTACAAAATGGAGAGAGATACACGCATTCAGACACCACACACAAGGCACATCTGTATAATCAGGAATTACAGAAAGGTGGATATGTGTGCATACACACACACACAGATTAGAAAGCTCCACAACTATGGAACCGGTTGTCATGTGAGTTGCGGGCAAACTGTGACTTAAAGGACTTCAGAAAAAAGCTTAAGACTCACCTCTTCCAAACACATTACAATGTAACCTAGGCATTGTATCCCACTACCAACTGTCCACCATGTTACGGAAAGTCACCCTACCCTTGTAAGCCCGCTTTGAGAAACGCATTCAGTAAATATGTAAATTTTGTATACTGTGTAAAGTATTCCCAGCAATTTCTGTATCTTGTGTAGAGTATTTCCCAGCAATCAAGTGTAATCTGTAATCAAGTGTAATCTGTAACCCAAAATTTGCTGTGTTCCGAAATTTACCTCCCAATCACAGTGTATATTTTGCTAATTCCTGGCCTGTACAGCCACACTTGCTCTTGTATAGCAACCGCTGCTGATCGCTGGAAGCAGCGGGATAAAAATGTGCAATAAATAAAATAAATAAATAAATCCCATGAGCCATGCTCTGCATACTTTCCCCACTTGTTTTATAATGCTGTGGCCTTAATGTCTCCCTCCCCCCGCCCCCCCCCCAAAAAAAACATACACGGGATGATATTGGCTATACCTGATAACCATGATGTAACTTTCTGAAATAGGATGATGGAAAGGCAAGAGTTTTTATGCAGGGAATTTGTCATGTTGAGTAAGCTGAACTTAAAAGAATTGTTTTTTTATTTTTTTTTTTTAATTTGGGCATGTTATCGGGTTGTGAGGAGAGTACCTACTAGGGCTGACATCTGCCCTGTTGGACTGTGAGTTCTGTGGCTGGCATTTCTGCTGTTGTGGCAGACAGGCGTGAGGAGGACATCCCTAGGGAGGACCCTACCACCCTTAAAAAAACAAAACAAAACAAAAACAACCCCCCCCCCCCAAAAAAACCCCATAACCTATGGTTAGTACGTGCACCCGCGTGTCGTGAACTGAAGGGGTGTGCACACCAGAGCAACCGGAGAAGCAAGTGACTATTGGGACCAATAGTAATGGGTAAATGGAAGAATAAAGGTACCATTAAGGGGGGTTCCGCTTCGACATTACATGGACAAAAGGTGGGTCCCCTTGATAGACACTTGTTTCCCCTAGCGCCCAGCATGCTATCTCCGGATGGCGCTTCATTGAGCTCCAGTATTCGGACTTCACTGCCACCTCCTTTTCTGTCTTTATCTTCTTCATTTTCTGAAGAAATAAGTAATGCTGTTTCTGTTGTTCCAATACCGAATCCGGTTCTTACGGTGGAGACGAGGATTAGTATATCCCCTTCTTCTGAAGGGGATATTACACTTAAAGACCTCTGGGGAGCCTTCCGAAGAATATAAAACATCTGTGAAACTTCAGTATCTTCCGTGAGTTTAAGACTCTCCATAAAGTATCTTTTAAGCAATATCTCTGGGACAAGAAGTTGACTAAGGAAAATTTAAGAACTTTACATTTCTGGCTTGTGCTCTCATCTCCAGAGCCTCTAGTCTGGTATGAGTCGCCAGAGAATCTTTAATATAGGCGAAATTAGAAGCAACACAAGACTGAGTTTGGGACTGAACACTTGCCCTAGATTTATGCAAACTGGAAACCTGCTTATCTAAATCAGTTAACTTTTCAACCACCCCATGGTGGATTTAAGAGGTTTGGACATGTTCCTGGAGGAAAATTTCATAAATCACTATTAAAGAAGACTGGGGAAATCCACTGCTTACCCATTGGACAAGCAGCATGGAATCTGGATATCTTTTTGGGAACCTGACAGGTACTTGTGACCTGGATTGGCCACTGTTGAAAACAGGATACTAGGCTTGATGGATCCTTGGCCTGACCCAGTATGGCATATCTTATATTCTTATGTCAAGCCTGTCACTCCTGGCCCCAGATCATGTGGCCTATGGATTTGAGACATGACTCAGTGTTTGCTTGGAGCTTGGGTATACCCATTGTCTCCTCGAGCAAAAATTTGTCCTGTGTCTAGCACAATTAAACACAGGTTCCAGCACTGATGAGCCATAGAGTGGGCAGGAGATCCTCGTGGTATCCATGAGGGGGTTTGATAAGTCTGGGCCCAAGCCCTCTTCTTTTTCACTGTCCTATTTCTGCATGTTCTGCATATTTTCTATATTTATTTTTGTCCTGTTTCTTTCTTTCTTTCTTTCTTTCTTTTATTTATTTATTTATTTAACATTGTTTATATACCGCACTATTTAACAGCACGGTTCACAAGTAACGTAAATGTCCAGTGTGGGGTATACACTGGACTTACAGTAAAACAAGGAATTTAAACTTGGAGAAAACAGGAAAACTATGTACATAACTCTTCAGTATATCTATGCATGTTATTTAAAGGTCGCTTTGGTGTGTAGAATCGAGGTTTCTTTGACTTTCTGTCTTTGCTTCTTGAATAAAGCAGCTTAAAAAAATAATCCTTTCTGTCAGTCAGGCTTTCTCAAGCCTGTATGGGTGGCTGCGGAGGCACTTAGCTTTCTCTGGCCAGTCTGACAGTTTCAGGGATTCCCTTACTGATCAAGGGTTCATTTGTTCCGTGGTTTTCTTCTCAGTGGCTTTCCATTGTTTTTTCTTTCTTTGACCATGTTTGAACTCCGTCACAATGCCAGGTACGTGAAGGTGTGCTGCTTGCAGCTTCCATAGAGTGATCCGCGGCTGGCTCTTTTTGCCTGGAATGTGGGCAGCTGGCTCTTTTTTTCTTGGAGTGTGATGGAGAAACCTTAACATTTTTTTCGGCAAGCTCAGAACCTCCTGTAGGAGTCCCAGAACCCAATACTTATTTTACTGCCTCTTCTCATCTCCTCCAATTTTTCTGCCAGTGGGAACAGTGGCTATCTGGATAGCCATATGGCCTTGACTGAAGGAGAGCATAGTGAAACAGCTGCAGGATCAAGCCAGCAGACCTCTGAGGGTCCTCCCAGGGCCCCTAGGCCCATTCTTAGCTGGCTTTGAGCAGCAGCTCCTGAAATAACTTATTGGCTGTTTTTAGTCTTTGGTAGCTGGGTGGCAGCCCCTCTTGTGGGGGTCCGAGGCTCAGTCACTTAACCCTCCATTGCTCAGAAAAATCCAAGTTATCAGTGTCCCTGTTTAATTTACATTTCCAAATTTAAGTTACAATGTAAACCACTTTGATTGAAATGATAAAATGGTATAGAAAAACCTGTTAAATAAATAAAATGTAAAATAAATAAATGTGCCCCTGCCCTTCCTTTTTTGCCTGTCTGTTCCTTTGAGAGTCCAGCCCTGTTCCCTCTGGGGAGGGGGTGGGGGGGTGGAGGAGAGGCTGCGAAGAAGAAGAGGGAGTTGTCTACAATGGATGAGTCAATGGAGGAAGGAGAACTACCCCTGTTGAAGGAAACGAATCCACTGGTGATCTGTCTTTTTCACAGGGAGGATCTGTCCATCCTTATTCAGGGTGCCATGATGGCTCTGTGCATTCTGAAGCCCCTTCCGGTAGAAGTTTCACAAGTGGACTCTATTCTCGAGGAATTGTGATATGCCTTCAGCTTCTTTCCCCCTCTCTGAGCCCTTGTAAAAGCTTGTGTTCTCAGTGGGAGACATTGGAGCTGGGGCGAGAGGTTGTACAGTCTTGGTTCAGCTGCTTCCTCTACCCCAGGGAGAGATGGAAGAGCATTTCAGGGTCCCTAAGGTGGATGCCCTGCTATGGCTGTGACGAAGTACACAATCATACCAGTGGAAGATGGTGCTTCGCTGAAGGAGTCTCATGATAGGGTGGAAACCCTCTTCAAAAATGCCCTTTGGCTTTGGCTTCAGCGCTTCATTTATGTGTGGTGGCCCAAGCACTTTTATGTTGGTTCCAGCAATTGCTGTACAGGCCAGAGGTAGTGCAATTACAATATGGAGCATCATTTGTGGAATATACCATGTATAACTTGATTTTCTGAGTCCATGGTAATGACTGTGGCTGCTCCAAAGTGGCTCTGGCTCTGAAAGTGGTCTACCAATGCTGTATCCAAGCTACAGCTGAGCAAAGCTCTCTTTTAAGGGCAGGTTATTCTTTGGAAGACCTGGAGAAGCTGGTGAAAGACCTTGCAGAGGCTCTCCTGCAGAGGCTCCAGGGATTCCTCTTGTAGGACTCAGCAGGAACTGTAGGAGTGATTTAAGGCTGTAAGGAGTTCAGGTAAGACCCGTTCCTCCTAAGATCTTGGTGCTCAGCAGGTGCCGCCTTAGGAGAGCAGGTAAGCTCTTGCAGTGAGATGTGGCTGGGTCCTTCTGAGGGACAGGAGGTCGGGGGGAGGGAAGGGGCATCTCCTGCTGTTTTACTCAGAATGGATTCTCTTCATATCAATGGGTCCTCGAGGCCATTAAAGTACATGCTGCTATTTGCGGAGCCTCTTTTGGATGCCTTTGTGGAGTTTCCATGCAGCTCTTTAGTCAAGAGTGGCAGTCGCTGCTTCCTGTAGTTTCAGGCTATCGTACCCATGCCCTCCTCACGACAAGGCCAGTGGGTGGTATTCCATTTACTTCATGGTGTCCCAAAAAAAGGTGAGTCCTTCCGACTCATTCTGGACATGAAGCAATCAGTGCCAAGATAAGAGTGCTCCACGTCTGCATGGGGACCCTCAGGTCAGTCATTGCGTTGAATCAGTGAGGGGAGTTTCTAACCTCCTTGGACCTTTCTGAAGTGGTCTTCCATATTTTGATATGGGAGCAACATCAGCACTTCCTCTGTTTCTGTATCTTGGGCTGCCATTATCAGTTTTGTGCCTGCGTTTTGGTTTTGCCATGACACCTCACACCTTCTCGAAGGTAATGGTGGTAGTGGTGGCGGCATCCCTCCATTACATGCAGGGAATCCAGGGTTATGTGTACCTGGACGACTGGTTGATTTGGTCTGATTCCATGGAGAACTTCAAGGTGGACATGACAGAGGTGATTCAGTGGTTGGAGAAGCTGGAGTGGATGATCGCCTTCTCCCCAGAGTAGCCTAGCTCCCTTCCAAGATTTAGAATATATGGGTGCCTGTTTCAATACTCGCTTGGGTTGGACAAGTTGCAGTTGGGGCATTTTTGTTCCCAGGCAGCTTATAGGGCCTGGGACTACCTGAAGCTTCTGGGGTCAATAATGTTGAACATGGAACTGGTACGTTCTATGTTCAACATTATTGACCCCAGAAGCCAGGACGTGCATCTGTCCCCTGCAGTGAATACCCTATGACAGTGATGGCTAACCTTTTTGAGCCCGAGTGCCCAAACTGCCGCACAAAACCAAAGAATTTCCTCAAAGTGCCAGCACGTCAATTAAAGCTCCATTTGCATAAGGTGCTTCATTTGCATAAATATTTGCATAATGTTACCATACACTAACTTTTAGTAAACATGCCTCTTAATGAGTATATGGATAAAGAAAGACTAAAAGGTTTCTACATTACTATAATCCAGTACCAACCGCCAGGCACATTAGGAACTACTACAAACGCTGCCCATTTAGAACCCATAGCAAACCCGCCGTATCCTAACAGCACTACCAGGACTCACAAAGCACCATACTCTACCTATCAAAAGGCAACACTGCAAATATTAAACCAATACATCTCAGAGAACAACAATACATGACCTACTGGGGAAAGAACAAGTGGCAATGTCAAATAGGAATTATATAAACAGAATACCTCAGCTCAGTTACACATGCAGAACAGACCATTACCAAACAAGGAATCACAATTTAGAAACAGGAAGACAATAATTAAACTGGGAACCCCAAAAGCCAAACTTGGAATATACAACAACACTGTAGAAATAAAACTATATATTAATTTCCTCTTGTACTAAACAAAGCGCAAAAATTAATGATGCACATTTCCCAGAGCTGACATATTCCAATTAATAAATTCAAAATAAAGAGATATTTTTCTACCTTTTGTGCATTTTTTTTCAGTTGCAATTGTTCCAGCCACTTTCTTCTGGTTTCTTCGTGTCTTCTGCTAACTCTCCATCTGCTGTCCATTTGTCCTTTCTTCTGTCTTCTTGGGGTTTTTTTCCATTCTCTCTCTACATCTGCTTTAACATACTAATCTTTCTCCTTTTGCTCTTTCCTCATTCCTATTTCATCTACTCAAAATTTACCCCTCCATCCTCAATCCCCACTTACTCTCCCAATACCCGGCCAATTGTAGATTTTTATCCCTCCCACACAAAATATTTTTCCCCTCTCCATTTTACTCTCCCAGCCCCATCCCATTCTAATCCTCCCCCAACACCAGCTCCCTTCTAGTTCCAGCCTCACCCAGCATCCATTCCCTTCTAGTCCCTGCATCAGCCCATTTCCAGTCCTAGCAGCCCCCAACCCATTTCCAGTCCTAGCAACCCCCCAACCCAATACCAGTCCTATCCCCCCCTCATCAACCCACTTCCAGTCCTAACCCCCCATCACCCCATTTTCAGTTTAAGCCCCCCCCTATAACCCATTACCAGTCCTAACCCCCCATCAGCCCACTTCCAGTCCTAACCCCCCATCAGCCCACTTCCAGTCAGCCCCCCATAGCCCATTGCCAGTCCTAACCCCCCATCAGCCCACAGTCCATTACCAGTCCTAACCCCATCAGCCCACCTCAAGTCCTAACCCCTCCCCATCAGCCCATTTATTGTCCCAGCCCCCCATAGCCCATTATCAGTCCTAAACCCCCCCATAGCCCATTACCAGTCCTAACCCCATCAGACCACCTCCAGTGTTAACCCCCCATCAGCCCATTTCCAGTCCTAACCCACCCAACAGCCCACCTCAAGTCCTAACCCCTCCCCATCAGCAGTCCTATCCCCCCCCTCTCTAGCCCATTAGCAGTCCTAACCCCCCCCCCTAGCCCATTACCAGTCCTAACCCCCCATCACCCCATTTCCAGACAGCCCCCAACAGCCCACAGCCCATTAGCAGTCCTAACCCCCCCCCTAGCCCATTAGCTGTCCTAACCCCCCCTAGCCCATTAGCAGTCCTAACCCCCCCCCTAGCCCATTAGCAGTCCTAACCCCCCCCTAGCCCATTAGCAGTCCTAACCCCCCCCCTAGCCCATTAGCAGTCCTAACCCCCCCCTAGCCCATTAGAAGTCCTAACCCCCCCCCTAGCCCATTAGCAGTCCTAACCCCCCCCCCAGCCCATTAGCAGGCCTAACCCCCCCACGCCCATTAGCAGTCCCAACCCCCCCTACCCCATTAGCAGTCCTAACCCCCCCCCTAGCCCATTAGCAGTCCTAACCCACCCCCCATGGCAAATTTAAAAAAAAAAAAAAAAGCAGCTGGCTCTGGCTTCTGCCGCGGCAGCGGCAGAATGCAATGTCCCGTGGGGCCCCCTCCGCCCGCTAAGCCCCTCTGCAAGGGCTTTCAGATTCGCGAGGGAGAGCGTCTCCCTCGCGTCTCTGTTAAGCCCGCAGGGGCTAATGGGAAATTTCCCATCAGTCCCTCGCGTCTAAAGGGGCTGATGGGAAATTTCCCATTAGCCCCTGCGGGCTTAACAGAGACGCGAGGGAGACGCTGTCTCCCTCGCGAATCTGAAAGCCCTTGCAGAGGGGCTTAGCGGGCGGAGGGGGCCCCGCGGGACACTGCATGCTGCCGCGTCCGCGGCAGCAGCCAGAGCCCGCTTTTTCTTTTTCTGCGGACCTTCATGCGTGCCAGCTGCAAGGCCTTCGCGTGCCACAGCTGGCACGCGTGCCATAGGTTCGCCATCGCTGCCCTATGACTTGGTGGTCTCCGTTCTCCCAGTTGTTTGAACATTCTAAAGAGCAAGGAGGAATAGGCATATGGCTGCACACTCTCCCTCTAATGAGCGGGATGCTTCTAGAGGTGCATGATTGGGTGATATGATTCCATGAATGCTAACCTGCTGGGCTGGGATGCACATTATCTGGGTCAATTTGTTCAAGGGTATTGGGGCCTTTCAGGAATCTGCCTAGTCAATCAATGGACTAGGGCCACCAATGCTTATTTTTTTAAGGGGGGGGGGGGTCTAGTGCCCACTTTGGAGGAGTAGCCTAGTGGTTAGAGCAATAGCCTTCACCCAAGAGATCTGGGTTAGATTCTCACTGGCACTCCTTGTGACCTTGGAAATCATTTTACCCTCCATTGCCTCAGAAGAAAAGATCGGGCAGTCTACTTCCTGTCATACCTTGCCAAGAAAACCCAGGGGCTGCTGGGTCGCAAGGAGACAGCATTGACTTGATGGCACTTAAAAAAAAGTGTTCATTAGAGTCATCAGTGTTTTCTCTTTGGTAAGTTGGAGGTTGATGATTAGGAGATACTGTGGTTCTTTTGTTCTGACTGCATCTTGACACAGTCGTGAGCGGGTATAAAGATCCAGCGTGAATAGAACAGTAAAATACCACCTTTTCCTCGAGCATTACCCGGATGACAGCACCTCAAATGCCTCATCAGTAAACTAACCACTTCAAACAGACGTTCAGCCCGCTCTTTCTGTACAGTTGTAAATAGTTACCCCCTTGTTATCTATCCAAGTTCTGTTGCCTGTTAATTGTAAACACAAATTGAAAGTTTTGAGATGTGTATTTAACTGGTTCTATGTAAACCACACTGATGGAAAATAGTGCGGTATATAAGTGCATGTAATAAATAAATAAAAAACTGTGATAAAAGTTTTTAGTGCAGTTTTTTTTATATCTGGAGCAATTGCAAGTTCATTTGTTTGCATGCAATTAGTATGCCCATTGTGCTATATTTTAGTGCAGTTCTTTTGCTCAGGTTGTCCTGTGCTAACTTGCTTCCTGCATCAACTTGTTGTTTCAGGGTCACAGTGGATAGACTGAGAAATGGTCATACAATAGTTCTAAGTCTGTTCGTGAACAGCTGGACAAAACATTGCTTGGGCTGGGGATTGCTATAGAGAAGTTCTTTTGGATCTCAGAATATTTGTTTTCAAAATGCAGTGTAACTCAGTTCTACAAGACACTTTAATAAAAGTTGTTTTATGGATTCCATATTTCAAGACTTTGAGTGGGTGTACTGGTTACATTGTTTCATTAGGTATTATACTAAAGAGTACTTTCGTTGCTAAAAAGAAGAGAAACTCCATTGATATTTGTATTATTTTATTGCATTTCTGAACTTCACAACCTATAATGCAAATAAAATAAAGACCAAAAATTGTATACAGAAGTTCAAGAAATAGTATAAATAAAATAAAGGCAAATCATAAATATATACCACTCCATATATATATATATATATATATATATGGAGTGGAGGAGTGGCCTAGTGGTTGGGGCAAGGTACTTCAGGCCGGAAGGTCAGGGGTTCAAATCCCACTAGAGGACAGCAACCTTGGGCCGGAAGGACTGGGGTTTCTAGTCCCCCTGGTGCTCCTTGTGGTCTTGGGCAAGCCACTTAACCCTCCATAGCCCATGTTCCCTGTAAAATAGTTCTCTCCAAGTTATAATGCCCTGTTCAATGTAATTTCAGTTTGTTCAATGTAAACCGCACTGATGCAGAATAGCGCGGTATATAAGAGAATGTAAATAAATAAATAAATGTAAATAAAAATAAATAAATACCAGATAATAAAGTCAGAATTTTACTAGTGTGTTGTAAAGGTTTGCACTTGCTACAAGGTAAGACTCCAAATTACCACACTCTAAGGGAAAATCTTGTGTAGTAACTGCTGAGTGTTCCCAGCATCTTCTCAT
The DNA here is from genome assembly GCA_033557465.1 of Ichthyophis bannanicus. Taxonomy (NCBI): domain Eukaryota; kingdom Metazoa; phylum Chordata; class Amphibia; order Gymnophiona; family Ichthyophiidae; genus Ichthyophis; species Ichthyophis bannanicus. Next base: position 653,397,558 of record CM066036.1, on the reverse strand, counting down.
ATAGTTACTGCTTAGAACAAATCCTTGGCTGTGCAATAAGTGCATCCACACTATGTGCATTGATGACAGCATGCAGGAAGTTACCATGCCCTAAATGGATGGTGCAATCCTTGCCCATTTCCTGCCCTATTCCACTGCATGCACTTAGTGTCTGATTTAGCACATGCAACCATGCTAGCATGGCAATGGTTACTGCAGCCATGTGCTAAGTTACCGCATGCTAATTCATGCAGTAATTACGTATTGCATGGTAATAAGGTCCCATAAAATCCTTTCATACAAAAGGAAGATCATCTAGGTCCCATTGAAAAAGCCAGCTGGAAAAAATGAACTTTCAGAAGCTACCTAAAATTTTAAATATTATCTTTCTTCTCTTTAATTCTTTGAATGTAGCAATATTTAGCTAATTTGTGCTTTTCCCTTTATTGGTATAAGGTGTCTAGAAAAATAAAACTTTTTTTTACAGTGCAAATCCTATGAAAGATTAATCTTTTAAATATTGATATTAACATGTTTAAATGTTTGCTATTGTTGATACCAGTATAATACTTTGAAAGAAGAAATATAAATTTATAAATAATTTGTTAAAAAAATCATATCCCAGTCTGTGTTTTCATTTGATGATTTATTTTAGATTAAATCTTAGTTCATCAGGATTAAATTTTAGATTTAATCTTAGTTCATCAGGATGCTGTTCTGTTGACCCTCATTCGACCGCAGGCAGCCGTCACACTGATGCATGCTAAGAATTATATTACAGGAGCAACTAAAGATTGAAGTTGGAAGGAAGCTTTTTAAAAATTGGTCATGGTTGTAATAAAGTGTATACAACTATTAAAAAAAAAAATGTAGATAAAATGTCAAAGCAGCGGTTGGACCTGTGGCTTAGCCACAATATGGTTCTGCAGGAAGCTTTAGTGTTGGTATTCTATACAATAGGGCTGGTAGGACTCAATGGTACAATCAAACTCAGAAGAGCGAGGAGGATAGCGGCTGTTGTAGTAACCAATCGGCAGCACAGAGGAGAGTTAGTCTTGGTGGAAACTTCCCTTAGGCCTTTAAAAGGTCCTGGTATCAGTCAGGCATGCTGCCCATGATGAACAGGGAAGGAATATACAAAATAATGAAAAAATGAATACAAAATTGCTATTGAAACAGAAGTTTAAAGGAAACTTTAGAACAAGATCTAACATTGAAGCAGTAGAGCAGACACCTTGATAGTTTCAATAACACAGGTACACTACCAAAAAACTGCCTCCAGTTTTGCAATTGATTCCTATAGATTTTGGGGTGCTGAATCCAGGAAAAATAGCCAAAATGTTCCATCACGTCACGTTTTCTTGCAAAATTAGATTTCTTACCCATATAAGGAATGTTCACATAATTTCTTTTTAGCCGACTGCAGTTTATTTTCTTGGCCCAAAATAGAGGTTGTAATGGTTAACTAACTAGAAACACTCCCTCATGATATTTTAGAGTGTTTTGTTTTCATTTTATACATTAACAGGACAATTGGGAGGCGGGGGGCTAAATCCAGTACTCGCGCTGGCGCATGTTCTTTCCTGTTCGCCTCGCCTCGTTCGCTCGCTCAAACACGGTGGTTGCGACATGAACGTTCCTGTCAAATTTCAGTTTCTTGCAAGTTCATTATTACCTTTTGTTTGCTCAGTCGTAATCCAGCTTTATTCCGAAGTGGTTCACTACAGTTGTAGTTTGCAGTGCTGTGTATTTGTGATGGCTCACAGAGCCAGAGGTTGCGTCAACTCTCCAGACAGTTTTTGTTTTATTTGTGGGGAATATACCGTGAAAAAGCGGCAGAGGAACATTTCTGCATTTATTTAAAAAGTATATTTCGCCTATTTCGGTTTTGAAGTTAGGCGATCAAGACAAACCGTGGGCTCCTCACAAAGTGTGCAAGACATGTGAGGAAGATCTACGCTTATGGATGAAAGGTAAAAAACAAGCATTTCGTTTCGGAATACCTATGATGTGGCGTGAACAAAGAGACCACAGCAGTGACTGCTATTTTTGCTCTTGCATTGTGAAGGGATACAACCTAAAAAATAAGAACGTAATAAGTTACCCCAACCTTCCCTCAGCAATTAGGCCTATGCCTCATAGCAACGAAGTACCTGTGCCTGAACCACCAAAATCTTTGGATCATATTTGTGTGGACGGTTCTGATCATGATGAGACTCATCAGATGGCTTTTCCCGATGAGTCCAGTACTTCCGAGTTTGAAACTGAACCAGATCCGAAACCTGAACTTTTCTCTCAAGCTGAATTGAATGTTCCTTATTGTTCCTCCAGCTTAGTCCTCACAGATGGGTTGTGCACCTCCTCCTGCAGCATGAAGACTGGACCAATCAAATTTCAGCTCCGCCGGAATCAGCCTACCAGGCATCCCTGAAGCTCCAGTGTGTCCCGTCTTCATGCAGCAGGAGGACGTAGTGAGTCTAGCTGGGCTCACTAGTTTCATAGTCTAGTATACCTTTTTTTCCCTAGCTAACCTTTTGAATCCTTAATTTTTGTCCTATTAGGACTTATTTTCCTTTATTCCTTTCAGGGGTTCCTGTTTCTTTAAATTTCCCATTTTCATTTGAGCACTCTGTGCGGGGGGCGGGGGGGGGGGGGAGGACCTGAGGAAGGTCTCTCTCCTGCACAGCATCTACTGCCTTTCGCTGCTTGATTGTCTGCATTTCTCCATTGGGATCTCTGCCCCAGGACTGTTCGGGGCAGAGCTCCTCTAGTGCCGGTACAGCGCTTCCTCTCCGGGGGCTTGGGGGGGCAGCTGATTCAGTGCCGGTAAGTTTTGGCGGCTAGCGGCGGTCAGAGCCGGTCCTGGTCAGGTTCACCGCGCCTCTGCCCGGCCTTGCTAGAGTTTCTTTTTCCTTTGGCGGTACTTTTAATTTGTTCAGGCAGCCTCCGCACCGGCGGGGCTTCGGGGATCGATCGGCTGCAAGGGTTTTCTTTTTTGGCCTCGGGCGGTTTCTCAGGCGGGAAGTGAAAGCGCGCCAAGGTCTGCTTGCTCTCGCGGCCATTTTACCTTGCCCGGTCTTACCAGCGTGTTTTACACGCGGCGCTATTTTTATTATTTTATGATTTTTCTCTTCTTTCTACTGCTTGCGATTGTTTCATTCTTTGGTTTTCCCTTTATTTTCTTGTGTTAATATCAGCGATTTGCCTTATATTTGCTCCCCTTTTCTTTCAGGGTGTTTTGGTCCCGCGGCTAGGGGGGAGGGGGGGGGGCTTGCGATTTCTCTCTCTCTTCTTCCTTCTACCTTGCGGGTCTCTCGGTTTGTTCATTGGTACTGTGCGAATTCTTTACTCCAGTTTTTCGTGGGACATGTAAAAAAAAAAAAAAAAAATAGAAACCAGCGCATTTGACAGGGGTGAGAACACTGTGCCTTGGGTTCTCTCTCTCTGGTATTCTGTTTCTCGCGGATGCCCAGTTCCCACTTTCTGTGCTGGTTCTGCTGGGTCTGTCAGCCCTTTTTTCAATCTCAGCGCTGAGGGGCATTGTTACCGCCTACTACTCGGTGTCAGGGCGTTTCCATGCCCGCGGGGTCCATTTGTGTGATTTGTGGATCTCGGAGGAGTACAGCTGCTGACACAGGCGTCTGTCAGCGCTGTGCTTCGGTGTCGCTCAGCATGGAGCAGCACCTAGAGAGTTCATTGCCAGCTGTGGCGCAGCCCGGTCCCGCGACGGAGGACTTGGAGTCGCCGCTGGAGGGGCCCTCCGGACTTCCTTCTGCAGTCTCCTTGGCGTCTGGGGGGCAGTTGGACCTCAGGGGTACCTTGCCCTTGGAGGATTTCTCTCCCGATTTTGTCTTAATGATGCATCAGGCGTTTTGCCGTAGGCGCCAGAGCGTGGGCGCTGCCCCACCGTCGGCGCCAGGGGTGTTGGCCCCTGCCTCGTCGGCGGAGAATCAGTTTCCTGGGATCAAGGCTCCCAAGCGACAACGTCTGCACGAATCCTTCCAGGCGGAGACTGAGTGGCCTGAGCGTGATGATCCTGATTTCGACCATGAAGCGGAGGGGGAGGCCTTGGAGCACTGTTCCCTCTAAGCTGTGCGCGTGTGCGCGCGCACACACCTCGCCGAGCGAGCGCACATACTTTACAACAGAGCGCACAAAAATTACGGTTCTGATTCTGATAGAAGATAACACAGACGTCTTAAAATTTAAAAGTTATGATTATAATTACTAGAAATTTCCTGCTTCATTTAGTAATCATCTATTTTCATTTAATTTGATTAAAATCAGTGTGGTGTACATACTGTATTCTGATGTGTAGTCAAATTTTAAAGTATATAACTCCGAGTGTCGTTATGTGGCGCACAAAAATTTAACCTTCCTTCAAAAGCTGCACACAGCTGATATTTTATGCGCACACAGCCTACAGAAAATTAGAGGGAACATTGCCTTGGAGGAGGGCGAGCTCCCTGAACCGGAGGATCAAGCAAAGATTATTAGAGTGTTCAGACGAGAGGAGTTGCCCGCTCTTGTTTCGGAGGCGCTCCAGACTCTGGGTTTGGCTCCGACTCCTCCGGTGGAGGAGGCGGACGGAGCGGACCCCATTATTCAGGCGGTTCGGCAGACTAGCGTGGTTTTTCCCATTCACAAAGTTATTGATCAGATGATTCAGTCAGAGTGGGATACTCCTGAATCAGGTCTCAAAGGGGTAAAGGTAATGCGTCGGCTCTACCCTATGTCGGACCACAATCTGGAGCGTTTTCGCTCTCCCAAGGTGGATGCGGCGGTCTCGGCGGTGACTAAGAAAACCACGATTCCGGTGGAAGGTAGTGCGGCCTTACGCGAGCCACAGGACCGGAAGATGGACGGTCTATTGAAGCAGTCGTTTGAGGCAGATGTGATTGCATTGCAGGCCTCTGTTTGTGGAGCTTGGGTAGCTCGTGCCTGTTTGCGCTGGGTTCAGCGGCTTCAACAATCGGCCTCCGCGGAGGCCGATATGTTAGGTGAGCTTCACCGCTTGGAATCGGGTTCGGCCTATTTGGCAGATGTTCATTATGATCTCATCAGAGCCCTCTCTAATAGCATGGCGTCCGTGGTAGCGGCACGCCGAGCTCTTTGGTTGAAGAATTGGGCGGCGGATGGGTCGTCCAAGTCGCGGCTGGGCAGATTATCCTTTAAAGGTCGGCTGCTTTTTGGTGAGGATTTGGATAAGTTGGTCAAGGATTTGGGCGAGTCCAAGGGCGGTCGCCTGCCAGAGGATCGGCCCAAGTGAGGGCGGCCGCTGCCAGCGGTTCGGGGGCAGTTTCGGGACTTTCGTAGGTTTCGATCGCCCCGTTCTGGAGGTTTCCAGCATGGCAGATATATTTCGAGGACCTCGAGCTTTCGAGGCTTTCGCGGAGCCAGTAGAGGATTTGCGGCTGCAGCCCCTGCGTCTGCTCGCAAGCCCAAATGAAGGGCAGCGGGCCCCGGTGGAGATTCCAGTGATCGGAGGTCGCCTTCGTCGCTTTCTCTCCGCTTGGGCCCAGATCACCTCCGATCAGTGGGTTTTGGACATCGTCCGGGATGGGTATGTCCTGGACTTGGCCAGGCCCGTCCTCGACTCCTTTGTGGCGTCTCCCTGCCGGGGGGCTCGCAAGACAGCTCAGGTTCGCCAAACTCTCGATCGTCTTGTCCAGCTGGGGGCGGTAGTTCCCGTGCCGCAGATGGAGTATGGCCTCGGAAGGTACTCCATTTATTTCGTGGTGCCAAAGAAGGGTGGCGACCTTCGCCCCATTCTGGATCTCAAAGGGGTGAACCGCTGTCTGCCGTTGCCCCACTTTCGCATGGAAACCCTACGGTCAGTGCTAGTCGCCGTCCGCAAGGGCGAGTTCCTCACTTCCATCGACCTCACGGAGGCTTATCTCCATATCCCGATTCGGGAGGACCAACAAAAGTACCTCCGATTCGCTTTGCCGTGGGGTCACTTCCAGTTCCAGGCATTGCCCTTCGGTCTCGCGACCGCGCCGAGGGTGTTCACCAAAATCATGGTGGTAGTCGCGGCGGCCTTGCGCAAGGAGGGGGTGCTAGCCCATCCTTATCTAGATGATTGGTTAATTCGGGGGAAGTCTCGCGAGGAGAGTATGGCAGCGACTTCCAAGGTCGTGGCGCTCTTGCAATCTCTCGGCTGGGTCATCAACCCGCGCAAGAGCCATCTGGTTCCGACGCAGCATCTCGAGTATTTAGGCGTGCGGTTCGATACTTGCGGGGGAGCGGTTTTCCTTCCCGACCGCAGGGTATTGGCGCTTCAGTCTCTCGTCCGTCGGTTTCGGCAAAACCCCACTCCGTCGGCGTGGCTCTACCTTCAGTTGCTGGGGACGATGGCGGCTTCCCTGGAAGTAGTGCCTTGGGCTCGCTTTCACATGCGTTCCCTTCAGAGGGCCTTGCTCCGTCGCTGGTCCAACTAGTCGGATTCCCTGAACAAACGGCTTCCTTGCCCACTGACGGTATGGCGGGATCTTCAGTGGTGGCTGCGACAATCCTCGCTCCGGGCGGGAATGCCTCTGGAGCAACCGGATTGGATTCCGATACTGACGGATGCTTGTCTGACGGGCTGGGGTGCCCACTGCGACGACCAGTTCGCCCAAGGTCTCTGGTCTCCGGAGGAGAGCGGTTGGTCCATCAATCGCCTGGAACTTCGAGCAGTGAGGTTGGCCTTGCAAAGCTTCGAGACCCTGATATCTTCTCGGACAGTGCGGGTACTCTCCGACAATGCGGCGACAGTGGCATACATAAACAGGCAGGGCGGTACCGGAAGCGTCGGCTTGGAGGCGGAGGCTCGGGTATTGTTCCAGTGGATCGAGCCTCGGCTCCAAGCCATCTCGGCAGCGCACATTGCCGGGAAAGACAACATGACGGCCGACTTTCTCAGCAGGGTTCAGGTGGATCCCGGCGAATGGGAACTCAACCCAAAGGTCTTCGCGCAGCTGGTTCAGCGTTGCGGCCAGTCGGTCATGGACCTGATGGCCACGTTACGCTCAGCAAAAGCGGCTCGGTTCTACAGTCGGCGACGGGAGCCGATGTCAGAAGGCCTGGATGCCCTGTTGCAGACTTGGCCCTCCACGGGTCTTCTTTACGTGTTTCCCCCGTGGCCTCTGCTGGGGCACGTGATTCAGCGTATCGAGGCCCACCGGGGTCGAGTCCTCTTGATAGCCCCGGATTGGCCTCGACGTCCTTGGTATGCCGATCTGATGAGGTTGGTAGACGGCTCTCCGTGGCGGCTTCCGCTGGATCCGGATCTGTTGTGTCAGGGTCCTCTTCGCATGCCGCAAGTGGGGAGATTCTCTCTTACGGCCTGGCTATTGAACGGGCGAGGCTAATAAAACTAGGTTATTCCAAGTCTGTGGTGGCGACTCTGTTACAAGCGCGCAAAAGATCCACTTCTCTGGCCTATGTCCGGGTGTGGCGCATCTTTGAGGATTGGTGCTCTCGACGTCAGGTTCGAGCCGCTACGGCCTCAATTCCCGTGGTACTCGATTTTTTACAAGACGGTTTTGCTAAAGGTCTGGCTGCCAGTTCCTTGCGAGTGCAGTTGGCGGCGCTTTCATGCTACCGGGGTAAGGTTCACGGCGTATCGCTGGGTGCCCATGTCGATGTCGTTCGCTTCTGGAGGGCCGTATCTCGGCTTCGTCCGGTTCGCCGAATTTCTGTGCCTTCGTGGGATCTCAACTTGGTTTTGCGGTCCCTCACTGAGGCTCCCTTTGAGCCTCTCTCTCATAGTTCGGTAAAGGATTTGACTCTTAAAACGGTGTTCTTAGTAGCGATTTGTTCGGCGCGGCGTATCTCCGAACTCCAGGCGCTTTCTTGCAGGGAACCTTTCTTGTCTTTCTCGGCCCAGAAAGTCGTTCTGCGGCCAGTGCCTTCCTTTTTGCTTAAGGTGTCTTCTCCTTTCCACGTGAATCAAGTGGTTTCGCTCCCGGTATTTCCTGCATCGGGGGAGCAAGACTCTGATCGCGGTCTTAGTCGTTTAGATCTTAAGAGGGTTCTCCGGCGCTATTTGAAAGTTACCAGTGATTTTCGTAAATCGGATCGTTTGTTTGTGCTGTTTGGCGGACCTCGCAAAGGTGAGGCAGCGGCAAAAGCCTCCATTGCTCGGTGGATTAAGGAGGCGATTAACTCGGCTTATCTGTTGCACGGTCGGCTGCCGCCTGTTGGTTTGCGCGCCCATTCAACCATGGCGCAGGCTGCGTCCGCGGCGGAGTTTAGTTTAGTATCTCCGGTGGAGATATGTAGGGCGGCAACGTGGTTTTCTCTGCACACCTTCAGTAAGCACTATAGACTTGATGTCTTGGCGGCGGGCGATGCACGTTTCGGATCATCGGTTCTGCGTGCCGGCTGGAAGAATCCCGCCCGTTAGGCTGCTTTGTTACAATCCCATCTGTGAGGACTAAGCTGGAGGAATGATAAGGAAATAGTAATTACACTTACCTGGTAATTGTAGTTCCTTGAGAGACAACAGCTTAGTCCTCCTGCCCTCCCTATATTCTTTCTTTTTAGCGCGGCACGCCTTGGGTTCAGAAGTCCGTACTCCCAGGTGAGTGTCTTTCTTTAGTTCTTTGGTTTCGTTTCCATCTTTTTTTCTCTTTATCTCGCTATCGGCTTATGCTGAGGCAGGAGCGAGACATTCTGTGTCTGTGGATTTGGTTCCATTAACTATTTAAAAAAAAAAAAAAAAAAAAAAAACAATACAAAGAAAATGACCGAACAGGACTTTTTAAAGGTTAGCTATTTCTTTGAGTTTGCTTTGACAATAGGTCACTGGAGCTTCAGGGATGCCTGGTAGGCTGATTCCGGCGGAGCTGAAATTTGATTGGTCCAGTCTTCATGCTGCAGGAGGAGGTGCACAACCCATCTGTGAGGACTAAGCTGTCGTCTCTCAAGGAACTACAATTACCAGGTAAGTGTAATTACTATATTTAGTCCGGGATTTAGGACTCCCAAAAGATGCTGCCCAACTGCTAGGTTCTCGGCTTAAACAGAAAAATCTATTGTCACCAGGAACAACTTTTTATTGGTACCGCAACCGCGAGACACAATTTTTGAAGTATTTCAGCAAAGAGGAAGATTTGGTATTTTGCAACGATATATACGGAGTGATGGAAAAGTTTAAACTCAAGTATGATCCTGCTGAATGGCGGCTGTTCATTGATTCATCAAAAGACAGCATAAAAGGTGTTCTTCTTCATAATGGCAACACATTCGCTTCAGTTCCTATTGCTCACTCTGTTATTCTCCAAGAAAAATACGAGAATTTGGCCCTGATTCTTCAGAAGATTCGTTATGATGAGCATAAGTGGATGATTTGTGGAGACTTTAAAATTCTATCCATGCTATTAGGGCAGCAATCCGGTTTCACCAAATATCCCTGCTTCCTTTGCTTGTGGGATAGCCGGACCCGCGACCTACACTGGGGGAAAAAAGACTGGCCAATTCGGGAGTATTTGAGACCCGGTGAGAAAAATGTTCTTCATGAGAGCTTGGTACCTCGTGATAAAATTCTATTACCACCTCTCCACATTAAGTTGGGTCTCATTAAGCAATTCATCAAGTCCTTTCCAAAAGATGGTGAGTGCTTTCGGTACCTTTGCTCAAAGTTCCCCCGACTTTCTGAAGCAAAGCTAAAGGAAGGAGTGTTTGTTGGCCCTGATATAAGGAAACTCATTTCAGATGGAGCATTCGCTGAAACGATGTCTGAGAAGGAAAAAGAAGCCTGGGATTCCTTCAAGGATGTTGTTCTCAAATTCTTGGGGAACAGGCGGGATGAGAACTATAAGGATATTGTTGCCAGGATGCTCAATGCCTTCAAAGAACAAGGCTGTAACATGAGCCTGAAAGTCCATTTCTTGCACTCCCATGTGAACTACTTTCCCGAAAACTTGGGGGCGTACAGTGAAGAACAAGGTGAAAGGTTTCACCAGGACATCAAGGACGCAGAGAGAAGGTACCAAGGAAGATGGAACACCACTATGATGGCTGATTTCTGCTGGTTGCTGCTGCGGGAAACCCCAGATGAAAAATACGCCAAGCAGCGCACCAAGAGAAGCATTCGGGGGAAGAAGAAACGGGCCCACCAGGAGATTGATTGACCCAAGAATGACTTTAAAATCTAAACTGTGTTGACAAATATCGTGTTTTTACTAAACTTTGAAATAAAAATTTGCTAGTTATTACCACAGTGTCGGATCTCATTTATTAGAATTTTATTTTCACACCATCGGGTGTTTGTCTTCATGTATTGCAATGGTGCGGTTTGCGTTTTCTATTCTTACATACATACCTGTACAACATTTTTTGCACATTTTTTGCTTTGCTTTGTGTCTAACCTCGCTCTTATATGCTCAATGTTTGTGCACATGTATGTGGCTGTTTTAAGTGCAGACAATTTTGCTACCATCACAGTGTGTTTTGTTGACATTACTCTATTCTTATGTGCTGCCTTGTTACAATTTTCTTTATTCTTATTTGAATAACTACTAAACAATTAGTATAAAGAATTCATCCAAGAAACCTTTATCTCGATCGCACTCAATCTGAAACGTTCACCTCAAACTGCTAACCCAATGTAGCAAAAAATCTGTACGTGATGGAGCAAATTGGTTACCAGATTTGGATTCAGCGCACCAAAAAACGTAAAAATCAATCGAAACATTAGAGGCAGTTTAAAAAAAAATTTTTTTAGTGTGCCTGTGTAATTTATTTAGTACTGCTGCTTTTAAACAAAGAAATTGAAAATTGGTTTACATAGTTGTTCACATTGACCGCCAAAATAACCATTAGGCAGAATCTGAGATTGCCTAGAACAGAGTTTCTCAAACGGATCCTAGAGCACCCCCTAGCAAGTCCAGTTTCAGGGTAACCACTGAGCATGTGAAAGATCTGCATGCATTGCTTCCACTTTATGCAAATCTAGTGCATATGTCTTCTTTGTGGTTATCCTGAAAACCAGACTGGCTAAGCGGGTGCTTCAGGGCCAGTTAGAGACACACTGACTAGAGCACAAGCTTCTAGGTGGAAGCAAAGGGCAGCTACAATCAAAGCAGATCAAATGGACCTCAGTGTGTGTGTGTGTGTGTGTGTATATGCAAAAACATGATGCTCAAGTATGCAACCACTAGGCCACTCCTCTCCTTGGAGCATGAAAGTTCCTCAAGGTTCTGCATTGTCCTCCTTACTTTTCAACCTCTACCTTCAACCAATATGTTCAGTCATAATGAAACATAATATTTATCACTTTTATGCTGATGATGTTATGCTATATGCTGCTATTAACACTAAGAGCACAGATATTTCATCTTTAATGAAATGTTTTAGTGGCGTTACAAATTGGCTCAATGAACATAACTGTTATTAACTACAATAAGACCCAAGTCCTCTATATCTCTAAGGACATCTGCTTTACACTGCACTATTGATAATATTCAACTACAGGTGAAATCTGAGATACGCTACCTTGGTGTTATATTGGACCAATATCTCTCTTTTATGTCTCATATCAATCACACCATAAGGGACATATATTTTAAGCTCAAGACTATTCAGCACCTAAAACTGCTTTTGGAACATCAAGACTTTCGCTCTCTATTACAGGTGCTTATTTTCCCACACCTTAGCTTTTGTGCCCTCATTCTCCAAGGTCTACCTAGCTATGCCAATCACCCTCTCCAGCTTGCTATGAATACAGCTGCTCGTCTCCTTTGCAGTGCTTCAAGGTCTGCACATATTGCTCCGATTATCAAGCAGTTGCATTGGCTACCAGTCTCTCGATGTATTAAATTCAAGTCCCTTTTTATAATATTTAAAGTGTATCATGGTCTTTCAGCTGTTTACTTTCAATCTCTGATCCAGAAAATTCCAGATTAAGACAAGCTTCACTACATCTAGAAGAGCTTTCTCCTTTCGGGTACCTGCTTTTGGAACTTGCTCCCAAATGATCTTCGTACTACCTATGACCACCTGGATTTTAAAAAGATGTTAAAAACTCATCTTTATGGACCATTTTTCTAATTAAAATTTTTTCCCCCTTATATAGTATTTTACTTATGTATTAACTCCTTTTCTTTTTGTTTTATGTAAAGCCTACTTGGCATGTTTGTTGTAAACTGCCTAGACTCTTAAATGGGCAATATATATGACTAGCTAAATAAATAACAAATAAACTTGTCTGTAGAATTTCTATTTGAAACCCATATCTGGTTTTAACTCACTTAACTTGCTTCTACTTGGAACGATACATTCCTTTTCATCCAGAAGACCAGTCCAGAATGCAGAGGTGGTTTCCATCAACTAGTTGAATACTTTGGCCTTCAAGAGGCTCCATGCAGCTATTTGCTTCACGTATTCTCTGTCTCCCACAGATGGTTGACGAGGCAATCCATCTAGCTCTGAACTGATTTGTGTGGCAGCTCCTAGGTGCAGTTGGAGAACTGGTTCTCCATTTGAGCAGTGGTGCACTTGTCTCTTTTCTGGGATAGCCACACATTCAGGGCATACTTGGAGGAGTCTGTCCCTCCCCTTTCTGGAAGACCACAGGGAGTATGTTATTTTTGTTTGACTTCTCTCTCTTTCTCTCCCTCCCTCCCTCTCTTCGGTGCTATATATTTTTCTCCAGCAGTGTTCCTTTCTCAGCAAATAAAGTTTTAAAGAAATAAAAGATCAAAATCTCTTGTCCAGCACTGTAATTTGCAGTGCTGGGGCAAGTAGAAGAAAACAGGAGCATTTTCTGCAGTCTGCCAGAATGAATAATGCAGTTTAGCGTGGGGGAATTCCTGTATTGCTGTCTGAGCCAAACAAAAAGGGCGAGCAGAATGAGGGTCACTTGCACTTTATTAAAAACCAAAACCCCGACGCGTTTCGGCGGATGCCTTAATCAGGGGGCTAGAGGACTGCAAACACAAAACATAAAACTCAATAAATCATAATAAAAACAGCAATGTAAATATAAATATAAATGATCACAAGTGGTATAAAAAGACAACCGTAAATATATTATACTCACAAATTGTATTAATTCAATGCATTAGATGGAGCGCATAGGAACATGTAACCAGTAATCTCCAGGAACAAGCAGGAATGAGTCCTCACATATGGGCATGTCGGTACCGACGGAGCCTGCACGGGAAAGCTCCCCAGCTTCCCAGAAAGAAAGCTTTTGGGAGCCTCCCACAGCGCCTGCATGCTGCCTTCCCGCCTTTCCTAACCAACTCTCCTCAGTTCTTCTTTTCCGTGGAGCCAGCAGGTCGTGTTCCTGTCACCGCTGAAGAAGTTCTTTATTTTAATTTATTTCTTTGGTCGCGTGTCTGCCTTCCCCGACGCCGGACCGGTACCGCCGGTCTTTTCTTTCTAAAAAAAAAAAAATATATATATATATATTTTTTCCTCACTTGGTGTATTTTTCTTCTTAGGCCTACAGGCCCACAAGAAAATTTTCCCTCATGGAAAAACCAGCCTCCGGGTTAAAAAAATGCACTAAGTGTAGCGGTACAATTTCTGTTACAGATACCCATGAATGGTGTCTTAAATGTTTGGGTCCTGAACACTCCATTCCGGATTGCAAGTCCTGCTCTCTAATGTCTAAACGAGGGTTACAGAACCGAGCAGCCAAGCTTCATGTGCTGTTTCCCACAGATGCACCGGCGGTGGCATCGACATCTTCCAGGTTTTCCTCTCCTGATGGGTCTCAGGTAACCAAACATAAACCTAGCAGGTCCGTGAAGGGCAAATCTCCCTCTCAGCATCGAGATGCCTCCGGGCTTGCCTTTGAGGATCCTGCTCCAGCCAAACAACCCTGGCGGGAAGCTCCGGCTTCCAAAGCTCCTCCTATGGGGTTACAGGTTGACATAGATGGCACGGCCTCGACCGATCACCTGTTAGACTGCTCTGGGGTACCAGCACCTTCTCCCGGTACCGACATCCAGGCAGTCGTGGCGTCCATGGATCACACTGTTCAATCCATGCAGCAGGCTATAATGGCTTTTATTAATGCTGCGACGCCGACTGTACCGCAACGAGTTCCGTTGTCGGTATTGGCACCGGTACTGGTACCAGCGCCGATACCGGTACCATCTGCATCGACATCGGCCAGGATACCAACTTCAGTTCCTTGTCCAGGGCTATTTCTCGGTACCGATCCGGTACCGGGAACGCCCAATGTCGGTACCGATCGATATGCGTATCGATCGTTGGAAGGGGACAGACGATACTTCGATTCCTCTGATGATTCTGATTCATCAGATGAGTCTCCTAAAGTATCCATTACCCTTCCTGAGGAACCTACTTCTCCAAAAAGGAGAATGTCTCCTCCAGAGGATTTGTCCTTTCAAGACTTCATAATAGAAGTGGCTAAAGGACTCTCTATTTCAGTAACCTCTGAAACAGAGCCCAGAGCAAAAAAATTTGATATTTTAGGATACTCTAAGGCTCCCAGAGAGGCAGTCACCTTGCCAATTCATGAAATTCTTCATGAACATATGATTGACTTATGGGAGACTCCTCTCACCCTTTCTCCTCATTGTCGTAGATTGGACACTATGTACCGTGTCCCTCCTTGTCCTGGATTTCAAAAAACTCAGCTTCCTCACCACTCCATTGTGGTGCAGTCAGCTATGAAAAGGATAAAGAGTACCAAAAGACACTCTTCTGCTCCTCCAGGAAGAGAATGCAGGGCCTTGGATGCTTTTGGTAGAAAAATCTTCCAAGCCAGCATGCTTATTGCCAGAATCAACTCATATAGCCTTTATATGGGTATGTTTCTAAAGGAAGTTGCACAAAAGCTGCACAACTTTCTCCCTTTTCTTCCAGAGGATAAAAGGGATGAGTTCCTCCTTTGGCTTAAGCATACTCAAGACATTTTAAAGTTTTCCAACAGGGCAGCCTTTGACTCCTTTGAAGGTGCCAGCAGAGCTTCAGGCTTTGCCATAGCTGCTCGCAGAATTGCTTGGCTCCAGGCTTCTGATCTAGAGCCCTGGGTTCAGGATGGTGGTAAAGAGTGGCAAATAAAGGCCACTCAAATGGATGCAGAGAATTCTGCTCTGGATAGACTTTCCAAGTCAACCTGCATTCCAGCCAAGAAAAAACCTTTCAAAAAGCCTTTTTACAAAAGGAGCAGATTTCCTTCCACTTCTGGCCAACAATCTTCTACAGGTCGCTTTGCTACTAAGCGTCAGCAACCTAAACAGGCCAGGCCTAAATCTGCAGGGACTGCTACAACCCAGCAGTCCCAACCCCCTCAGGGTTTTTGACTTGATACTAGAGAACTTAACCTTTCTGGCTCTACAACAGCCAGAACCTCTCATCATTCCAGGAAGGTTAGCTCATTTTGCTCCCAGATGGGAGCAAATCACATCAGAGCAGTGGACCCTCTCCATCATAAGAGAGGGCTACAAACTTCATTTCTCAGACCTTCCTCCCACACCATGGTGAGACACTTCAATTCTCCCACATCTCTCCTCGACCTTCTGGATCAGGAGGTGACTACCCTTCTGGCCCAGGGGGCCATAGAAGAAGTTCCTCTTCTTCAACAGGGGTCAGGGTCTTACTCCCCGTATTTTCTCATTCCAAAGAAAACAGGAGGATACAGACCCATTCTAGATCTCAGAGAATTGAACAAATTCCTATGCAAGGAGAAGTTCAAGATGCTTTCTCTAGGCACTCTCCTTCCATACCTGCAGAGTCAGGATTGGCTTTGTTCTCTAGATCTCAAGGATGCGTACACTCATGTCCTCATCCATCCATCTCACAGAAAATTCCTACGTTTTCTGTTCCAGGGAAAACATTACCAATACAGAGTGCTTCCTTTCGGTCTAGCCTCTGCTCCAAGAGTGTTCACCAAATGCATGGCAATAGTTGCTGCATTTCTACGCACTCTGGGAATATTTGTCTTCCCATACCTGGACGACTGGCTCATCCGAGCTCCAACCCAGTCAGAGGCTCAGATCTCCCTGAACCGCACCAG
Organism: Ichthyophis bannanicus; assembly: GCA_033557465.1. NCBI lineage: Eukaryota > Metazoa > Chordata > Amphibia > Gymnophiona > Ichthyophiidae > Ichthyophis > Ichthyophis bannanicus. The sequence continues at coordinate 653,381,597 of CM066036.1, read as the reverse complement.
GCGCATTCTGCAATACCTGGGACTTGTGGTAAACCTCCCAAAGTCCCAGCTCACCCCTATTCAGTCCCTGGAATTCATAGGGGCCTGGTTGGACACCACTTCTGCAAGGGCCTACCTTCCTCAGACCCGTTGTCAACGTCTAGTGCAGTTAGCCTCCCAGATTCAGTCAAAGAGCCACTTAACTGCCAGGGAGATGCTACAACTGCTAGGACATATGGCTTCCACAGTACATGTGGTACCCTATGCTCGCCTACACATGAGAGCAGCTCAATGGACTTTGTCCACCCAGTGGACTCAAGCTTCAGGAGCTCTCTCAGACCAAATAGCAACCTCCAAATGTCTCTCTTGGTCTCTCCTATGGTGGATGTCCACTCAAAATCTGTTGCTGGGGTCCCCCTTCCAAACTTTGTTACCCCAAGCAACCCTCACAACAGATGCCTCCCAAACAGGTTGGGGAGCTCATCTACAAGACCTCTCCACCCAAGGCACTTGGTCCCCACAGGAGACCTCTCTTCATATCAACCACTTGGAACTTCGAGCAGTGTTCCTAGCTCTCAAGGTCTTTCATACCCTCCTCAGCTACAAGACAGTCCTCATTCATACGGACAATCAAGTAGCCATGTTTTACATAAACAAGCAAGGAGGAACTGGCTCTCTGTCGCTTTGCAATGAAGCTCTAAGATTATGGGCCTTCGCCAGAGAGCATCAAATCCATCTCCTGGCAGTATACCTCCCAGGAATCCAAAACTCTTGGGCAGACAGACTCAGTCGAGTTCTGCTTCCACACGAATGGTCCCTGCACATGGATCAGGTACTCAGAATCTTCCAGGAATGGGGAACCCCGGACATAGACCTCTTTGCAAGTCCGTGGAATGCCAAACTTCCCCGGTTCTGTTCCAGAATTCCGTGTCAGGGAGCTCAGGCCAAGGATGCCTTCCTCCTTCATTGGGGTCAGGGCTTCCTGTATGCCTTTCCACCCATTCCTTTGATTCCCAAGACTCTGTTCAAACTCCAGAGGGATCAAGGATCTATGATCCTCATAGCTCCACGCTGGCCATGCCAAGTGTGGTACCCTCTACTTCTGCATCTCTCCCAAGCCCCCTCCCTGGACTTGGGAGCTGCGCCAGACCTTCTGTCCCAGGAGGAAGGGACTTTGTGGCATCCAAACCCCAAGTCCCTTCACCTCAGAGCTTGGTTACTGAAGGCCTAGACCTTCAAGACTTCAATCTTTCTCAGCAAGTGAAGGATATCCTCCATGCTTCCAGAAAACCTTCCACTAGGCATTCCTATGCTTTTAAGTGGAAAAGATTTTCCATTTGGTGTGCTCAAAAGGGTCTTGACCCTCTGGCACTTCCTGTGAATTCTCTATTGGAATATCTCCTGCATCTCTCCAATGCAGGCCTTAAAACGAATTCAGTAAGGGTCCATTTGAGTGCTATTGCAGCATCCCTTAAGCCTCTCAATGGACAAACTATTTCCTCTCATCCTCTTATTGCAAGATTCATGAGAGGCCTAACTTTAACTAAACCTCCCATTCGACCTCCTCCGGTGGCATGGGACTTAAACTTGGTTCTTGGTCAGCTTATGAAGCCACCTTTTGAACCCTTAGCCACTACCTCCTTGAAATTTCTTTCCTGGAAGGTTATTTTCCTTATTGCAATCACTTCTGCTAACCGCATCAGTGAACTGCAGGCCTTAGTGGCTAATCCACCTTATACAAGGTTCCATCATGATAAGGTAGTCCTTAGGACAAATCCTCACTTTATGCCTAAAGTGGTCTCACCTTTTCATCTTAATCAAGAGGTTTATTTACCTGTCTTTTTTCCAGCTCCTCATGCATCCAGTGCAGAGAGGAACCTTCATACTCTAGATTGTAAAAGAGATCTTGCTTTTTACTTACACAGGACACAGCAACATAGAAAGTCTTCCCAGCTTTTTGTTGCTTTTGATCCTTCTCATTTAGGACTTCCAGTCTCTAAAAGAACACTGTCCAATTGGATTGCTCAGTGTTTTTCTTTTGCTTACTAGAGTAAGGACCTTTCTCTGGAGGGCCATGTCACAACTCACAATGTGAGGGCCATGGCCACCTCTATGGCTCATCTTCATTCTATGTCCATCGACCAGATCTGTCGAGCAGCCACCTGGGCCTCGGTTCATACCTTCACAGCCCATTACTGTTTGGACAAGGACTCCCGCCGGGATGCCTTGTTTGGTCAGGCTGTCCTCAGACACCTGTTCCATTCTTGAACAACTCCTGCCCTCCTTCCCTGAATGGATGCCTGAGATCCATAGGAAGACGAGGAACCCTTCAGGGTCTCATACCCTTGGGGATCTCCCAGGCATCTTAGCTAGAGAGTCCCCATATGTGAGGACTCATTCCTGCTTGTTCCTGGAGATAGCACAGTTACTTACCTGTAACAGGTGATCTCTGGGAACAGCAGGAATTAGTCCTCACAACCCTCCCACCTCCCCTAGGAGTTGTATCTCTCTCTATCTTTCCTTTCCTCTCTCTCTCTATTGTCTCAGCTTTAAACTTGAACTGAGGAGAGTTGGTTAGGAAAGACGGGAAGGCAGCGCGCAGGCGCTGTGGGAGGCTCCCAAAAGCTTTCTTTCTGGGAAGCCGGGGAGCTCTCCCGCGCAGGCTCCATCGGTACTGACGTACCCATATGTGAGGACTAATTCCTGCTGTTCCCAGAGATCACCTGTTACAGGTAAGTAACTGTGCTATGTAGTTAATAATGCTGGAAAACAATAAACACATTGAAACGCAAAACAAGTTAAGATACAAATAGTGAACAAATAACTGGACAACGGAACAAACCGGAAAATGGGAAACCCAGACCCAAAACAACATGATTATGTATACTTAAAATGCGAACACAAAGGAAACTAATAAATACATATCATCAAAGTTTATTACTTAACATGATCAATTAAAACCCAAAAAACAATTAATAAACATATAAAAAAGAAAACCCATTATGATCAGACTCAAGGAATGTAGTGCAACTAGTGTTGTAATGAAATAATACTGTTATACAAACCATGTATAAAAGGTAATTGTGAAAACAACCTGTCTGCATAAGAGCTAGTTTATTACTTTACATGATCAATTATAACTAGAAAAAACAATTAAGAACCATGATATGAGCAGACTCAGGGAAAATGGTGCAACTAGTGTTATAAAATAATACCGTTATAAAAACCAGTATAGGGAGTAATTGTTAAAAACCGCCTGTCTGCACAAGAGCTAAGTAAAAAATAAGGGAAATAAATAGGAATGATACTGGAGTAACACTTAGTAACAGCTGTAAGGCAGGGATTGTATCAAGTGAATTAAAAGCGCCAAAGAAGAATGTATCCATTAAAAAAGCACTTGTGTTTAAGAACATGTACATTTGAGCCATACTCAAAAAGCAGATACTCAACATCTGAAACAATTGAAGATCAGAAATCATAAAATATGCTATATCAGGTTTGTAATAAAAAAGAGAACTAAACGTCACATAGTAGATATGAAAAATGAAATTAAAAACGCTAAAAATGACGTGGTCTAAAAGGCATATAAGTAAAAACAGCAAATGCTGACCACTTCATAAAGAATTAATGGCTAAACCAAATGATAAAAGGCGCTCTATGTAACCTAACCCCATGCAGTACAGCACTATTCAAAAAAATATACCATTGTGCAGAAAAGGCTGGCAAATATTTTTTCTTATCATTTGGTTTAGCCATTAGTTCTTTATGGTCAGCATTTGCTGTTTTTACTTATATGCCTTTTAGACCACGTCATTTTTAGCGTTTTTAATTTCATTTTTCATATCTGCACCATTTTCCCTGAGTCTGCTCATATCATGGTTCTTAATTGTTTTTTAATTGTTTTTTCTAGTTATAATTGATCATGTAAAGTAATAAACTAGCTCTTATGCAGACAGGTTGTTTTCACAATTACCTTTTATACATGGTTTGTATAACGGTATTATTTCATTACAACACTAGTTGCACTACATTTCTTGAGTCTGATCATAATGGTTTTTCTTTTTTATATGTTTTTTAATTGTTTTTTTGGGGTTTTAATTGATCATGTTAAGTAATAAACTTTGATATGTATTTATTAGTTTCCTTTGTGTTCGCATTTTAAGTATACATAATCATGTTGTTTTGGGTCTGGGTTTCCCATTTTTCGGTTTGTTCCGTTGTCCAGTTATTTGTTCACTATTTGTATTTTAACTTGTTTTGCGTTTCAATGTGTTTATTGTTTTCCAGCATTATTAACTACATTACTGGTTACATGTTCCTATGCGCTCCATCTAATGTATTGAATTAATACAATTTGTGAGTATAATATATTTACGGTTGTCTTTTTATACTACTTGTGATCATTTATATTTATATTTACATTGCTGTTTTTATTATGGTTTATTGAGTTTTATGTTTTGTGTTTGTTTGCAGTCCTCTAGCCCCCTGATGAAGGCTCCGCTGAAATGCGTCGGGGTTTTGGTTTTTAATAAAGCGCAAGTGACCCTCATTCTGCTCGCCCTTTTTGTTTGATTTGGACTCTCTGCGAGCCAGTGCTCTTCTCTGTGTCTCTTGCTGTCTGAGCCAGCCCTGAAGGGAACATCCAATCATACTGGGACCAGCAGTGAACTTGGCCCATGAGACCCAGAAATGCAGTTTTTATTTTCTGCATCAGGAGCAGCGTACATAGCTGTTGGGAAGGGTCTTTCATTATGGTCTGGGCCGAGTGTGCAGGTAGTTTAGCAGCTGCTTGATAAAAGTTTTGCTTGTGAGGCAAGGAGGCACCACCAGAGTGTGCTAAGCATTATTTGTATTGTAGAACTCACACAACTGTGCTGAGAAATGTGGTTGCTGTCATGGCAGCACTCCAACATCTTCCGTTTCAGTTTTTCCTACCGGAGTGCTACCTTCTTCTGTGGGCAGGCATAGATCTTTTAAATTCTCAGCTAGTCCTGAGGTACCCCTGCTTACTGGTGGTGGAGACAACAACACAAGAAATGAGGCCATTTTGTCTTCACACACCAGTCAGATGCAAATTGTGGCAAATCCTTTCTCATAGTCCTTGAATTTGTCTCTGTGGACGGTCCTGGCCTTTTCTAAATGCTCACTATGTGGCTTTTTCTGAGGATGTATTCCTGTCACAACCATAGGATTTCTCCTCTGAGTTTGTTCTCCTGCTTCATAAGTCCTTTTTTGTTGATGCAGAATTGAGGTTCTGTAGCACCATATGGAAATAAGGGCCCAAATGAAGGCTCTTATGAGTCTTCTCTACTTTTAGCATTCTTGGTTGCATGGTGCAGAAGGCTGGGAGTCAGTCTATGCTTTCCTGTTCAAGCTCTGTCCATTCGAGTATAGCCAGGATAAAAGGGACATCTTTGTGAGCTCCACTAGAGGGGGTGGGAGGGCGTTTCTTGTTGGGGAAAGAATTGATGCCTGTGGCTCATTCTTAAGGTGGAGCTCTTGAATATGATAGTGCAGGTGCTGGAAGCTCTGAGTGTTGGGGAGCCCATAATGCAGATGATAGAACTTTCTGAAGACTATTTTTCAGGGCATCCATAAGCCCTCTAAAGTGTTCCTGATCCATCAGGCCATTCAGTATCTTCTAGCTGTGGAATGGGTCTGAGTAGGCAGGGCCATGGAAAAGTTATGCCCTTTTGTCACTGAGGAAAAAGAAACTGAAACTGTGCATTGATAAGTTATACCCTGCAGTCACTAAGGAAATCAAAATTCTAATAGAAGGTGGTACTGCTCATAAGAACATACAGGACTGTAAGCTAGAGTCCTGTTAGAGCAGATCTTTTAAGGTTTCTGCTTTGGGTTTCCAGGTTTCTGTTTGTAGTGCATACATTTCTTGGGCATGTTTACACAGGGCATTAAAATGTTTGCAAGGGGACGCTGTGGAGTCCAGCATATCTAGGACTCTGCATGTTTGGAGACAGTTTTGGCTTATGCGGCCTATGCCTTTATATGTCCTCATTCTTGCCTTTGCCAGAACTATAACTGTGCCTATTTTGGCAGTGTGGTGGTGAAGAAACCGGTTGGTGGATACAGCTTCCAAAATGTGATTGGGCAGGCTTCCCTTTTGGGATGTTGATCAGAACTTTGAAAAGATAATAAGGGATGTGGGGAGGCTGAGCCACAGTAGTTGCTGACCAGTAGGCCTAAGGGTACAGTGCATACCTCTTCTGGAATTTCCAGGCATGGCATTATTGCTTGGTCAATCCCTTGCCTCTGCAGAAAATAACATCTCATGCAGGCCTGGTGATTGTTAGCCCCAGATTGGCCACATCATTGGTGAGGACATCCTGGGGCTTTCACAAAAGGTAGGTCTTTTCTTGCAGGCTCTGCCCTCATGGAAGATCCATCTCACTTATGTCTTATGACTTAGCTCTTTAAAGATTATATCTACAATGCAAGCTTTACGTGCTACGAGCTTATAACCCCATCTCCTATAAGCACTTAAAAGATCTATCTCCCTAGCATATGCAGGGATTTGGATGTTCTTGGATGCTTTAATTGTCTGCATTCTTTACTTTCTTCAGGACAGTCTGAAAAGGTAATTGGCCTTGACCTGCTACAGTAGTAAGGTGGAAGGTCACATCCTGAAGTAGGATGTTTCCTCATGGGTGTGGCATATTGGCAATCTCAAATCATCTTGTTTGTCCATCTTGGAATTTGCACTTAGCCGTCAATGCCTTGGGGAAGGTGTCCTTTGAGCCCCTCAAATGAGCCACTTTTAAGGATTTGTGTTTGTGAGTGGTGTTTGTTTAGTAGCTGTCTGCTCTGCTAGAGGGATCTCTGAGCTATAGGTTTTATCTTGCTGGGAACCCTTTGGTTTTCTGAAGCAGGGGTTTCATTGTGGACAGCCCCTCTTTCCTTCTGAAGATGGTTTCTCATTTTGAAGTTACCTTCCTTCCAGAGGGTGGATTGCGTGGCTTCTGCATCAGCATATCAATTCTCTTCAAACATTTAACTATCTTGAATTTACCAATGAGTTTGCCAATCAGATCCTCCTTCATCCTCTTTACGGGTCTGTTTCTAAAGCCTCTCTTACTCATTGGATAAATGAGACTGTTGTCTCAACTTACTGTATATTGTTAAGCCAAGAGCATCCCCACAAGCTCAAGGCTCATTCAAGAAGTGAGGTCTCTGCCAGTTGGGCTTAAGCAGTTTCAGGTTCTCCTTCAGAAATTTAGAGTGACAACATGGCCTTCATTGCATTCGTTTTCTAAGTACTATAGGTGTGATGTGCAGGCCTAAAGTGATGTAGTATTTGGGGACCGGATTCTTAAAGCAGGGTGTCTTCACCCCACCCGATATAAGGATTGTTTTGTTACTTCTCTTGTGTTCTGGACTGATCTGCTGGACAAAAAAAGGAGAAATTTGGATTTACTTGCTAATGTTCTTTCTCGAGTCCCAACTAGACCAAGCTGAAGACCACCCTAAATACTTCTTGTCTATTCGATAGTTCATTTAATTTAGAAAGCGCATGTGTCTCTTCTGGGTTTGATGTGTGAAGGATTGTTTGATGAAGGTTGTTTTAGGAAAAGATGTTTGTTTCTATGGCTTTTATACAGAGAAACTAAAGAGCAAGACTGGACTGGTTTGGTTCGACTCGAGGAAAGAAAATTAACCGGTAAAACCAAATTTCTCCTTGTTGATTTTATGTGCCTGGTTCTTTGATCTTCTATAACTATTAGAAGTAGTTGTATTACCAAAAGACATGGTGGAAATGTATTTTACTAAATATGCACTTTTTCAGGTAGTGGGTTTTTTTACATACTATATCAGGAACACACAAACCTCTCATTGTAATAATGTAAACATTTTGGGTCCTTTTTCTTTACTTAGGATTGCTGTGCTTTTATAATTATTTGTGTTAAATATAAAGGAGCACCTTGATTTACAGTAAGCATAGACCAAGATAGCAATAGTTATTTTTAATAATGGACTTGCCAATTAGCCATCAAGTGCTTCCATCTGTGAAAATGTTTTATCAGATGGACTAGCTGGGATGTTTCCAGATTAGGGTATTATTGATGGCACTTGAAAACCTTGTCACTGATTAGGAGATTTTAAGCACTTGTACTGTTCAAGTGCCATAAAACCTTTTTTTCTATACCATAATGTCTTTGGAATATAATGATAATATTTATGAAATCTCTGACACTAAAGACTTGGGTGATCATACCCGAACAGGAAAAGGCTTTTCCCTATCTGCTGCAATCTCCTTTGGAATATAAGAAAATTTATGCTTAACATTTCCTCAGTTGTTGTGAGAATTGTTTTGTCAGTATTTTTAAATTTACCTTTATCTTTGCAGCTAAACTCTCTAGAAGAAAAACTCTTATATCAACTAATCTGATTAATTTCTAAGTTAGTGGGTAGATCTGTGGGAGGCCCAGGTCCACAGCAAATAAGGAAATCAACCGCAAGACCTTGTTTGAGTTAAAAGCCATGGTTCTTAGATGGGAATGAATCTAGGACATATTGTCAGAAAAGGGAACAGCCACAAAGATCAGCAGGAATCTTAATTCCTTCAGTGCAGTTGCAAATGTCTAAGGATCTAGAGAGGGTCAGATATTGTGAGACTTAATGGTTTTCCTTGTGGAGACTTTGGGTTAAGTTTAAGGTTTTGTGCTTTAGATTTTGGTAAACTTCCTTGCACCTGTCCACTAATGAGTATAAAAAGTGAATTAAAAGGGCTACTCTCCTTGAAAATGAAAGGTAAGTTAGCTTTGAGTTTGATCCTGTAGTTCATAAATGATGAGACCAGCACTTGTCACCTTGTGTGAAGTGATCTTGATGTATACTGTGTGAACAATAATCTCATTAATTAACAGAATTATGGATGATGATTGCTGTTAAACTATAATTTCATTAGTCTATGATAAAAGCAGGTGTGCCTTTGTGTGTCTGTAGTATGTATGCATGTATGTGTGTGTCTATATATTTTTTTTTCAGTGCCGTCAAGTCAGTGCTGACTCCTGGCGGCCCAGCAGCCCTTGGGTTTTCTTGGCAATGTATAACCAAAAGTAGCTTGCCAGGCCTTTTCTTCCGAGACAGTGGAGGGTTAAGTGACTTGCCCAAGGTCACAAGGAGCACCAGTGGAAATTGAGCCTTTGATCTTTTGGGTAATAGGCAGTTGCCCTAACCACTGGGCTACTCCTCCACCCCCTTTATACACATAATGCACATAATTTCTTCTTAGAGTACTTGTGTACTTCTGTTTTTGTGTTTTGGCACTTGCTATTGTATAAAAAACAGATACCACTTTTAATCTGAATAGTATAACTCCTTCATCTTAGTACATTTGTGCCTGGAAGACAGAAGGAGAGCAAAATCTACTCACACAGGAGTAAAGAACCAACAAAAAAGCAGGAGTACCAGATACAGACAGTATGGTTTAAGCAGCTTTATTCTAAAATTGAAAATGAGAAATAAAGTGACCTAAAGCGAATAGAAAATGCTTAATAATGATTTTCTATTCACTTTAGGTCACTTTATTTCTCATTTTCAGTTTTCACTTAAATTCCTCTTTAGCAATCATAAATTAGTTTGGCAGCCCATACATTGATGATGTTTTTAATTCTGTGGTCATTTATCAATACTACTTGATAAGACAGGTGGTTGACAAGAAACAGCCATATAAGAATTACCATTAAGACATGGTCCACCTTTACTAGGTCAGTGTACTTAGATCTTTCTTTTTTGGTGTGAAAATTTCCTTGAAATACACAGTATTTTCCCTGCAGTCCTCTTTTCATTAGTGTCCTGAAGCTTCATGCGCTGCGGGAAGGTTTGCTCCTTTACTTTCATTTTCACTTCTCAATTATAATGGGTATTTTGCCACTTTATAATAGACCTCTTTTTAAGTTGTATACTTCGTTTTAGGACTTTTTAGACGCTGCCTAGACATTATCAGGTTCGGCAGCAACAAGAATGAGTTTATTCATTTTTTGGTTTGGGTGTCGTCTCTTCCCTTTCCTGTTTCTATGACCATGCACACGGTCCTCATATACAGGGTCATTTACAGTTGACACTATGTATGCTGCTTTTTAATCTAAGTGTATGTCAATAGTGCAACAAATTTGACACATTATGCTATTTTGTGTTTTATGTTTTATTCATTGTTTCATTTACATTTTGTACGTGTTTCAGCCTTTCCTTTTATGGTTTAGCTGTATGAACTACTATTTGAACATTTTGAATTTGTAGTTTGTTTTATTATTTGCTTATTATTTATGATGTTTTTGTTTATTTATGAGGTTTGCAGTCCCTGAAGAAGGCTTCACAACTGAAGCGCATTGGGGTCTTTTAGAATAAAACTGCTTAAACCGTACTGTATCTGGTACTGCTGCTTTTGTTGGCTCTCACATTTCTGCCTGGAATACATAATTTTCTGCACACTTGTGTAACTCGTGCTTAGATATAACTTTGTTTCTGTTAATAAGCAGGATTAAGTCAGGTGTACAGGTGAATGATGTGGCTACATACTGCCTGGATGAAACAGCTCTCTCAAAGCACACAACTTAAGAGGTATGCTTACTGAGCCAGGCTGTTAACCCATGCTGTTTGTAAGTAGGTCCCATTGAATAACATTGGGACCTAGTTACAAATAGCATGGGTTAACTGTTACACCAAGAGGTATGTTTACTAAGTTGGGCTAAAGTTCTGAGCATGCACAGCCCTTCCTGCACATAGTGATTTCAACTCTTCAGTTTTGTTTTTTCTGCTCAGCAAATAGATGTTAAAGCTCTCCCAACAAGTATGTTTGCACATTATTAGAATTCTTTCAACATTGTTGTCATATTTTCTTCTCCAGGAACAAGCAGGAAGTCAGTCCTCGCTTTATGGGTGACGTCGGCACTGATGGAGCCCGGGCGGAGCAATTCCCCAACTTTCAAAGAAAGCCTTTGGGATTGCTACCACGCATGCATGGTCCTCTTCCCGCCCAAGGGTGCCATCTTGCTCAGTCCCCCTTTTTCCGTGGAGCCCTTCAGACGCACGTTCTCGTCCCTGTCCTTCAGAAAAAAACGTTTTAGTTTTCTAGCCTTAACAGGCTCTCTCTTCTTTTTTTCCGGTTGCACCGGTCCTCTACCTGTCCTCCCCATGCTCTCTTTCGGAGCTTATGGGGATACCTTTTCAAATGTTTTCTTTTCAGGCTTCGCACCCTTTTTTGTCTTCCCAACCGCTGACCGTGTGGGTCTTCAACCTCGCAAGGGATGTTTTTTCCCCATGGCCACTGGGTTTAAAAAATGCGATAGATGCTCTAGGAACATGTCGCTTACGGACACTCATGACTGTTATCTAAGGTGTCTGGGAGCCGACCATGACCCAGAGCTCTGTTCACTCTGTAAGAAAATATCCTCTAAGGCCCTGCTCAGCCGTAAGCAGAAGTCCCAAGACATTTTTCGAAAAGCTGCCTCGGAATCTCCGGTGGCACCTTCGGTCATCTCCCCTCCGGTGGGTTCTCCCCTTGCGGCACCGCATTCCAGGTGGCATTCTGACCAAGGGTCCTCAGAGGTGGAATGATGCAAAAAGAAGGCAGCCTCAAAGTTGCTGTCTGGGGCTCCCGCCAAGCACGAGCGCTCCCGCGCCTGGTCGCTTAGCCCCCTTCGGCGTTCCTAAGAGTCAGACGAGTGGCCCCGCAAGGTACCTCACAGTGAAATGGAGGCCTCCGGCGAAGGCACCCAGTCTCCTGAGGGCCGCCCGGTGAGGACTCCCTCTCCTCCTCGATGCCCGATCCGGTGACCCAGTATCCGGCGTCCTAGGGTCCCACACCCACGTGGGAGTCCCGTATGCTGGTGCTGGAATGCAGCATTTCTGCGTTCATTGCTTCCCAGCAGGTGCTTACTGCCAGCTTCGCTGACTTGCGTCCAGAGACTGCGGGTCCCTCTTGTGGGATGTCCAAATCCATCCAGGAAACCCCCGAGAGCCACGGGCTCGTGAGGGTCACAGACGTCAGTCTCGCTCGCTCTCCCGTTCCTCGGAGGTGAGATTGTCCAGGGCCTCAGGCTCCAGGCCACTGGCCATCAGACAGGGTGAACTGCCCGGCTCGGATCCTTTGACTGACTTCTCGGACTGGAAATCCGATGGGAACACATCCCCGGAGACCCGCACCCACCGAGATCTTCCGTCAGACCCCTCGCTGCCTGGTCTCCAGCTGCGTTCACCGCCTGAGGACATCTTTTTGGTGTACATTCAGGACATGGCTTGGGCCTGCAGTCTGGTCACCTAGGCCGAGGAGGACTCTTGTGCTGAAGAATTCAATATTCTTCTGTGTGAGGCCTTGCCCAGGGAATCCCTCACCGTGCCGGTGCCGCTGATCCTCTTCCGGCTATTGTTCCACATGTGGGAGACCCCAGCCTCGGTTCCCATTGTGAGCAAGCGCCTTGACACAATGTACAAGGTGCAGCAAGGGCCAGGCTTCCAGAAGACCCAACTTATTTATTTAGCTGCATTTATATCCCGCTTTTCACCAGGTCAAAGCGGTGAAACATTGAACGAGGGGGGGGGGGGGACAATAATCAATTGTAAGGGTCTGGGCTGTCACCAGGCGGCCGACATTAATGATTTTAGCAAGTGTTTGGGACATAGACGTAGACATAGACATTTGAGCTACAGTCTCATTTGTGGTGGTTTGTTTCAGGTCCGAGGAATTCCTGGAATAGTGTAGTTTTTAGTTGTTTCCTGAAGGATAGGGGGTCTTTGTTGTTTCTGATGTGATTCGGTAGAGAGTTCCAGATGGATGGTGCATATAGTTCAAAGGCTCTGTTGCAGGTTCGTTGGTTGCATTTCGTCCTCTTGTGGGGGATGGTGAGGGAGTTGTTGGTGGTTTGTCTGGTTTTTTTGTTGTGGGTTGGGCTAGTAGTGTGCGGATCTGGGATGTTTGAGTTTGGTAGAGAGCTTTGTGGGTGAGTAGGGCGGATTTGTACTTGACTCATGCTTCTAGAGTGAGTATGTGTAGCTCTCTCAGTATTGGGGTGATGTGGTGGATGGTGGTGGAATCAGCCATGAGGAAGCAGAAAAACCCGAAGTCCCACTCATTGGTTCCGCCGGGCCGAGAATCGAGAGCCCTTGATGCCCTGGGCTGCAAGGCCTATCAAGGCTCCATGCTCTCTTGTCGCATCCAGGCATACCAATTATATATTGGTATGTTCCTCTGTGACTTGGCAAAAGAACTTGGAGGTTTCTCCGTGGGCCTCGAGGGCGAGCCCGTCGACAGGTTCCACACACTGTTGAAATCAGTAGCTGATTGCTCCAAGTATATCTCTCGAGCCTCTTATGATGGCTTCGAGACATTGGCTGGGGTGGCGGCCGCGGGCATCGGAGCCTGCTGCCAGGCATGGCTCCAATCTTTGGATTTGGAACAGTGGGTGCAGGAGAAGCTTTTGGACGTGCCCTGCCTCGGTGAGCAACTTTTTGGGTAAGCCAATGGAGGAGAAGGCTGCGGAGATCAAGACAGTATGTCACTAGGATCCGTCTCTCCCGCAACACCTCTACGCTGCCTCGGAAGAAGCAGCCTGCCAAGCAGCCCTTCTTCCCCAGGAGCGGCTACCCCCTTGCCGATCATTCTCGCACAGGGGAAGCTTGGCCAGGATCGCCGTAAACCAAAGGGCCCAAAGGCCCAGATGCCGGCTCCCCCACAATCCCCTCAGGGGTTTTGACGCCAGCGGCATAGCCCCTCGCCCTCCGGTGATACAGCAGCCCATGGGGGGACGCCTGATCTCCAGGAACAAGCAGGAATCTGCGTGGGAACGCTCCCCAGCATCCAATCAGAACGCTTTTGGGAGCATCCCAACACGCCTGCGTGCTGCCTTCCCGCCTTTCCCAACTGCCTCTCCTCAGTTAAGTTTTAAAGCTGAGACCAAGAGAGAGAGGGAGAGAAAGGGAAAGATAGAGATAGAGAAATGCAACTCCTAGGGGAGGTGTGTGGGTTGTGAAGACTTATTCCTGCTGTTCCCAGAGATCACCTGTTACAGGTAAGTAACTGTGCTATCTCCAGGAACAAGCAGGAATGAGTCTTCACATATGGGGACTCCCCAAGCTAAGATACCTGGAGGGAGTCCTAGCATGTTGCGAATGTAGAATGAGCCATGCTACTCCTCAGAACCTCAGGCATCCTGGGGATGGAGGGTAGGAGTTGAATTACAGAAAGGTGCTGTGGAACAGCTGGACTAGAACAGGACTGTGGAACAGCTGGACTAGAACAGGACTTCTATAGAGGAAGACCCTGTATAGATGAGATTTAGTAGTAAAAATATTGAGTGCAATATTCTAATATGGACCTCCCTTGGTGGTATTGTAAAAAGTCTATTGAGGTTCATATGGATCTGTTAGAAGAGCCAGTAGAAGATCCTCAAGGAGTACCTCACTGTGAAGTAGAGGTAATAAACTGTAGGAAAAACAAGTGGAGGTCAGAACCCTTCAGGGTGAGAAATAGCCCCAGGGGAAACTGGGTTATTACAATGAGGTAGGGCTTCAGCGGGAAACGCAGAAGGTACTATTAGAGAAAGCTTAAGCTCTTTTGGCCGTAGAACAGTACAATCCTAGGAACAAAAGGAAAAATAAGTCTGACCGATTTGGACTGACAATAGAAATAGTCCATGTAGGAGAGAAGGGGTATGGAAGACCCCTGTATCCGATAACAAAGTAAGGACAGACTTATGAAGCGTTACAGCTTTAGATTAACTGAAGATCCGTAATGTCTTTCCTAAATGAGGTCAATTAGGAAAGAAAAAGGTACATGGAGAGCTTCAGAGGTACCTAACCCTGAAAGGTTATGGTAAGAAAAACAAAAAATTTGCTAATTACCACAGGGAGTGGTTGTATGTGTAGAACCCTAAGCATGCTGGCACAACATTGATGGGGGTAGTGCCCATCTGTCAGAGTCATATAGGAATATATGGATATATGAACCTAAACAGACAGATAAGTACGTAGATACATATCTACCTAAAAGATATATCTCTACAGATATATAAATAGATAGATAGATAGATATATACAGAGATATACATGGGCAGAAGATACACAGATACAGATACATATATCTATATCTATATAAAAATATGTAGACATATAGACACATGTCTCCACGTATGTAGATGGAGACATGGCTATATAACTAGATCCCCATAGGAATATGGCGAGAGAGAAAGATTCATCTAATAGCAAGAAGGGTGATACCCGCTTGAATAGATGCATAGAGAATCTTCTTTCCCTGGTTATGATTGACAGAGTCAGAGGAATGGTCTCCCTGACAAGGAGGAGTCTAGGTTCCTTTAAGAATTCGAGCTCTTGAATAACCAGGATGGCCTACGTGAAAAATGCAGAGGACAACTTCAGTCTGCAGGCAGCAAGTCCAGATCTCTCTAGAACTCCAGTATGGTAAATGGATAGAGGACGCTAATGGAATAAGATACCATATTGACCCGCCTATGAGGGCAAGATGGGTATCATGTGTCCTTCAGTTGAACATGAGCGTCCCCTGAAGTATTGGGAAGGAAGCATATAAGGATGAGCTGCAATGAAAAGAAAACTATCCCTGGTGAGAAGTCCAAGAAGATGTGGACCAAGCCAGGGAATTGGCCATTCTTTAGGTTTTCACGTGATGTGTGGCCTGTGTCTTTTGTTTCGAAAGATTTTAGATGAGATGGTAAGGGTAGGGAACACCTACCAGTCATGGGAGCATGACTGGGTGAACCCCTCCTAACCATCTGGGATTATCTGCTAGACAAAATACTAATGCTCTCTAGCAAGGGCCCATAGTGCAAAGCTACTCTGTAGAGTTGCAGAGAGCATGTTGCAGGTTGGTTAGAAGAAAAAACTGGCTGCTTAAAGCCAGTAGGTAACTTAAATTATTCTGCCAAAAACAAGGGAATTGGAGATGACGAAGAATAGAAGTCAAACCAACAAGCCTGTGATAATAGGGTTTTCAAAAAAGGTTGATACCCTGTTTTAGGTTTACTACCCAGGCCAGAAGGATTGCTAGTGGAGGACAAACCCTGGTTGTGTGGTGAACAGAACCAGTGGTTTAACCACTAGGAAGTGCTGCATTTGCAGCAATTACCAGGGCAGCGGAAAAAAATCTTTTTCTCTCTTTTTTTTTTTTTTTTTTTTTTTTTTAAATTGGAAAAAGAAACAACAGACATAAGCAGGAGTGGTAAGACTTCCTTATTGTCTGATAAGCTGCCCTAAAGTAAGAATGTGAAAGGGGGAGACAACTCTGGAAAGGAAACCCCTACCTGGAATAGATAGAGAACCATAGGGGCTTACCAATGTAATAGAACCACTCTTACAAACCGAATGTTATAGTAAGAGGGCAGGTAAGACAGAGCTGAAGGAGACTGACGATGTAGTAAGTCTCTGAAAGGTAAGATGATACATGCTAGTACAGGGAAAACTGTCTTATTGATAGTTGTTACACCTCTTTTTCCCAGTAGGAGGAAGAGAAACCTGTTAACTATAGGCATGATCATCATAAAAACTCTTAGAGCAAAAAGAAAGGATGTCTCGTGAAAAGAGATCCATGAGAATTTAGGATGAAATTAGTGTAGATGCTTCAAGTGAAAAGAAGCAGACTACAAACTCTAACCCCCAAACAGGAGATGTAATGATAATCTATCAGAAACCCTGCGACTGCTGGGTTTGCTGAACCTGTTGAGGTTGTGGTTTCTTTAGCCCGGTTCGATGTTTCCCCTGTCTGGGAACATCTGTATGATGGGTAGAAGATGGATAAAACTTTTTCCCCTTAGGGGAACAAAGTTTGTTAGGAAATTTCCTACCAACTGGGAAAGAGGAAGGCGTAGACAAGCCTCTGAAAACAGCAATGTCAGTGGTTAACTGAGCAGCTTGGAGTAAAGACTCCTTGTTAAAGAGATTTTCTCCAGTGCAAGGAGTATTTCCCAGTCTTTCTTGTACCCATTTGTCCAAGTCTGAAACTTGGAGCCAGGCTTTACGTCATGCCCCTATAGCTATAGCAGAAGTTCTGCTAACAGACTCAAAGGAGTCTAGGGAAGCACGAGTAAGGAACCTAGAGATATTTTGAGCATGACTAACCAATAACGAATAGTCTGCTCTTTTGGGCTCTTGAAGAAAAGGGGTCAAAAATAGTAATTTCTTTGTGACTTCTTCAAGAGATAATCCCATATAGAAAATATATGAGAGAATTCTTGCTGAAAGCATGGATGCCTGGAAGGTTTGGCGTCCAAAGGCATCCAAAGTCTTAGACTCACGACCTGGCGGATAAGAAGAGTGCTTTTTAGTACTCTTAACACGCCTCATTGCTGATTCTACAACAATGGAATGATGAGGAAGGTTGAGTCTTTTGAAAACCTGGAGAAGGGGGCACCTTGTATAGAAGATCAGTTGCCCTAGAAGGTGGGGATACCGTTAAAGGAGTTTCCCACATTCGAAAGAGCAGATCCTGCAAGGTTTGATGCAAAGGAAGCATGATGTCCTCCTTTGGACTCCAGGGAATATACAGAGATTCTGTATTCCCTGGTGCAGGATCCTGACCAGGTATAGAAATGGCAAGTGACTTTGCCATATCAAGCAGGAATGCTTGAAAAGAAAAATCCCCAGAGGGAAGTCCTCTAGAAAGAGGAGTACAGACTAGATCTGTTGAAGAACTAGCATTGGCACCCAGGGATCTATCCAAATTCATTGGAATAGAAGACCCTAAGGGGTGGAGCATCGGACTGTCCTTACAGGATGGTCGCCGGTACCGCAGGAGGTCGGGACCACAAGCAGTCGGTAGCGCATCGTCCATGCTAGGGATCGATTCCAAACTCGGTACCAAGGTAAGCGAGCCTGTTGAAACAAGCATGGAAGGTACCGACAGCGATGCTAATGCGGATACCGGTACTGACTCCGGTACCGATACATGAAGACCAGTCGGTGACAGCTCTAACGGTACCGAAGAAACCGAGAGTGCCCGACATGGATTATCGGAACCGTGCCTTCGGTACCATCCGGTGTCGGTACCAAGGCGAGTCGGTATCCAGTCATCCAGACTGGAGATCGATTCCAGACTCGGCATCGAAGGAAGCGAGTCTATTGATGCACATCTGGAGGGTACCGACGTCGGTACCAGTACCGGTACCGGGATCGATACCGATACTGGAAGATCGGTCTGCAGCATCTCTAACGGGCCCGAAGGAACCGAGGGCGCCAGACTGCGATCTTCGGTGAGGAATGTTTCATCCAACACCATTGCCGATGCCAGGGTATGGATACCGCTCAAAGCAGATGCCACCACCGAGCATGGCTCAGGTATGTTTGGAGAGGGGTGAACCTCAGGAACAATCTGAAACCCCATTAAGGATTTGGAGGCCGAAGACTCCCACCGGGGTTTTAAAGCCAGTGTGTCCTCGAGGGTAAGGCCAGAGACATCTCTATGCTGTGCATGAGATCTACCACTCGAGGACTGGCTAGTCTTAACAGACTGTTTTTGGGTTACCTGATCGTGCGAAGAAGAAACGGTGGTCGGTGCCCTGAAGTTGAATGGGGACCGCGTATCGAGGTGAACTCGATGCTGAAGACTTCTTCTGACTATACTGTTCCAGGAGGGGCACTCCAGCGGATAGTGGTCAGGACCCATGCAGGGTAGACACCAATTATGAGTGTCTAAAATCAATTTTGTACCGCCACAGTTTGAACATTTCTTAGGGAAAGTGGCTGGCGCTTCCATGAAGGAAAGTGAGTAGGCCTAGCAGGCTGAAAAAAACGTCAGGCACTAACAAGGAAAAAAGTATTCCTTAAAAAGGAAAATTTACAAGAAAAAAGAAAAGAAACACCGGCGGTACCGGTGGCGTCGGGGAAGGCAGATGCGACCACAAGAAAACCAAAAAATAAAAGAAGAATTTTCTGCGGTGACAGGACGACGTCCTGCCGGCTCCGCGGAAAAACGAAAACTGAGGAGAGGCAGTTCGGAAAGGCGGAAAGGCAGCACGCAGGCGTGTTGGGATACTCCCAAATGCGTTCTGATTGGACGCTGGGGAGCGTTCCCGCGCAGACTCCGTCGGTACCGACGTACCCATATGTGAAGACTTATTCCTGCTGTTCCCAGAGATCACCTGTTACAGGTAAGTAACTGTGCTTTCTGCTTCGCCCCGTCATGGGCGCTTATCACCTCGGACACCTGGGTCCTCCAGGTCATCTGGGAGGGATATCGCCTCCACTTCGACAGGCTCCCACCCCCTTTCTCCTCGGCGGAGCCTCCTCAACTCCCCATGCACCAGCTGTAGCTGCAGCGGGAATTACACTTCCTGCTTGCCAAACAGGCAGTCGAGAAGGTCTCTCCCCACCTTCGAAGTCGGGGCTTTTATTTCCGGCACTTCCTCGTCCTGAAAAAGACAGGGGGTCTGCAGCCCATCCTCGACCTCTGCAAGCTAAACAAGTTCCTGGTGCAGGAGAAATTTAAGATGTTATCTCAAGGGCAGTAGCAGACCAAGAGATAACATCTTAAATTTCTCCTGCACCAGGAACTTGTTTAGCTTGCAGAGGTCGAGGATGGGCTGCAGACCCCCTGTCTTTTTCAGGACGAGGAAGTGCCGGAAATAAAAGCGACTGGCTATGCTCCTTGGATCTAAAGGACGCTTACGCCCATATCCTGATCCACCCCCAACACAGGCAGTACCTGCATTTCAGGGTGCAGGGAGAGCATTTCCAGTACAGGGTGCGGCCTTGCATCCGCCCTATGGGTCTTCACGAAGTGCCTCATCGTGGCCGCCGCTCACCTTCGGTGCTGGGGCGTGTCGGTGTTTCTCTACCTCGACGACTGACCTCGTTACGGGCTCCTCCGTTGAGGAGGCCTGGCAAGCAATGTTACGCACTGTCCTCCTCTTGGAGAGTTTGGAGTTCCTGGTCAACTACCCAGAGTACCTCATGCCGGCACAAGCTCTTGAGTTAATCGGGGCACGCCTTGATACTTGGCAGGCCATGGCCTTCTCGCCAGAGGATTACTCCACCTGCCTCTGGGCTCTGGCGGCTCGCGTCCAGAGCACCTACCAGGTCACCATTCGGTCCATGCTATGTCTCTTGGGCCACATGGCCTCGACCGTGCATGTGGTTCCTCATTCCCGCCTGCACATGCGGACAACGCAGTGGTGTCTCAGCTCCCAATGGAGTCAATCCCTTGGACACCTCAGGGACCCCGTCAGGGTTCTTCTCGATCTTCATTTGTACCTGAATTGGTGGCAAAACCCCTGCAACCTCCTGCGGGGATCGCTCTTGCGGGCCTTACAGCACGATGCGGTACTGACCATGGATGCTTCCCTGTTAAGGTGGGGAGCCCATTGCTGGTCTCTGCACACAGGGGCAGTGGTCGCCAGTGGAGGCTCAACAGCAGATAAACCTGCTCGAGCTCCGGGCCATCCGGTGGGCCCTGAGGGCCTTTGAGAATATCCTCAGCGGGAAATCGGTTCTGGTGCAGACAGACAACCGGGTAGCAATGTTCTATATCAACAAAGAGGGGGTCACGCTCCCTCTGCAGGAAAGCAGTCCTCATCTGCTCTTTTGCCGCCCAGCGGCAGATGTCCCTCAAGGCAATGTACCTCCCGGGTCAGGAGAATGGCCTGGCAGACAGGCTCAGCAGAATGCTTCGCCCCCACGAGTGGCGCCTGGATCCCAGAGTGGCAGGCTGGCTGTTTCTATGCTCGGGTACTCCAGCGATGGACCTCTTCGCCAGTCCTCAGAACACACAACTCCCTTGATTCTGCTGCCTGGTGCCACGATGCATTTCTCCTGGACTGGTCCTCCAGCCTTCTCTATGCATTCCCTCCTTTCCCCCTCATTGTGAGGACTCTATTCAATGCTCAATGAGACGGGGCATTGCTGATTCTCCTGGCCCCCTTGTGGCCTCGGCAGCCTGGGTTCCCACTCCTGCTCCGGCTGTCCTCGGAGCCTCTGATTCACCTAGGCTCTGCCAGGGACTTGCTGATGCAGGAGGAGGGTCGGGTACTACACCCGAATCTACCCTCCCTATCCCTCATGGCCTGGCGGCTGAACGGGTCTCTCTAGCCTCTCTGACCCTTCCGGAGGAGGTCGAGGAAATCCTCCTTGCCTCGAGGAAGGACTCCACTAGGCGGGTGCCTTCTCCACCTCTCGAGGGAAGGGCTGAAGTCAGAGTTCATTTGTGCACCATATTGGCTAATCATTTCTCTATCCAGGGAAAGTCTCTCTTGGAGCAACCACTAGTTTCCCGCTTTATGAGGGACCTTCTGTTATTCAAGCCACCCATCTGTCCCCCTCTGGCGGAATGGGAATTGAACGTGGTGCTCATGCAGCTCATTCGTCTACCCTTCGAGCCGATGGCGACCTGTTCGCTCCAACATTTGTCCTGAAAGGTGGCCTTCCTGGTGGCACTGACCTCGGCTCGCCGAGTCAGTGAGCTTAAGGCGCCCATGGCTGGTGCCCCTTACACCAGGTTTTATCGGAACAGGGTGGTTCTCCGGACGCATCCTAAGTTCTTACCCAAGGTCGTGTCGGCCTTTCATCTCAACCAGGAGATAGTGCTCCCGACCTTCTTCCCGAGGCCCCACGCCGATCAGGCGTCGGCGACTCTCCACACCCTTGACTGCAAGCGGGCCCTCACCTTCTACTTGCAGCATACCCAGACTCATCGTAAACTTGACCGGCTCATCGTGACCTATGATCCCAATAGGCAGGGACAAGTAGTCATCAAGCGCACCCTCTCTGTTTGGGTGGCGGACTGCATCATGTTCGCCCATGCGAAAGCAGGCGTTCCTCTGGATCGTCGAGTCACTACACATGGGGTCTGAGCCAAAGCGGCCTCGGTGGCTTTGCTGTGCTTCATGCCCATGACATCTGCCGAGCGGCAACCTGGTCTTCTAAGAATACCTTCGCCGTCCACTTCTGCCTGGAGAGGGAGTCCTGCTGGGACAGCGCATTTGACCAGGCTGTACTCAGTAATCTGTTTGGGGTATAAGCAACACCTGCCCTCTTACCCTTCTTCACACTACTGAGGGTTTTGCCCTGAGGACCCAAAGACTCAGGCTCCTTTGGGCTTCGGCTTCTGCTTACAGCCTCGCAGAGGTGTTTTTTTGGTTACAGGTTTGGTAGCCTGTAGATAGGGAGTCCCATAAATGAGGACTGATTTCCTGCTTGTTCCTGGACAAAGCGTAGTTACTCATCTGTAACAGGAGTTCTCCAGGGACAGCAGGAATCAGTCCTCTCTACCCTCCCGCCTCCCCTGATGAGTTGCTGAATTTTTGTCCTTTCCTTGCCATAGTGCGGTTTTTAACATCAAAATAAAATTAGTTAAATTAAAACTTATTTTATTTTGGTGGTAGAAACTGCCCTGTGGTTCTCTTTTCTTTTTTTTTTTTTTCTTTTTCCCCCTTGGCATGTGAGCACCTTACATCTCCTTTTGTTTTTTTTGCAGAATATATATTTATAGCTGTCAGTATGTTTTTATGTTTGTTTTTTATCTTAGAGTGCCATGTTAAATAATTAAAGAGCTAGGATTTTTGCTGCATTTTAATTATATAGCCTGGGAATAAGTTGCTTTCTTTTTTTTCTTTTGGCAAAGCCACTGAATGAGAACCTCAGCTCCCTCTCTTAGTATCTTAGGGTCACCAGTTCATCCCTTGTCTGTTTGATGTACTAGCTTCCTACCCATCTAGTGTTTTTTTTAAGATCATCATAAAGAATATGCTAATTATATGCAAATTTGCCATTCCAACCTTTGCTCCTCCAAATGAAGTAGTCAAATTACGCCCATGGCATAGACCGTCCAGGAGGGCTACTCTGGAGCAGTAGTGGACACTCTAAGGCCCAGAGGGCCTCCAAATCTTTATCCTGTGGAAGAGTTTGGAGGTTTTTCAAGAGGTGTGCACCTAGGGAAGAACAACCCAAACTATGGTTACACAATGCAAGGTTCCACATTAGGAACCACCACCCAGGAAAAAGATTTAGGCGTCATTGTGGATAACATGTTAAAACCCTCGGCCCAGTGTGCAGCGGCAGCCAAGAGAGCAAATAGAATGCTAGGTATCATAAGGAAAGGAATGGAAAATAAAACAAAAGATATTATAATACCTCTATATCGTTCCATAGTGAGGCCGCACCATAAACCATTATTAAGAAGGGACTCAGGATATCAGTGCTTGACCCAGTACAAGCATTGCGGAACCTGTGTCTTTTGGGGAAACTGCTAGGTACGTATGACCTAGATTGGCCACTGTTGGAAACAGGATACTGGGCTTGATGGACCTTGGTCTGACCCAGTATGGCATATCTTATGTTCTTATGACCCTAGAGCTCAGGAAGATGGGCATTGTTGTTTTGTACTTCATACAGTCTGGTTTGGCCCAGGTGTTGGCTCTGAACTCTCTCAAGGTTCAGGGGGTGTATTCAAGGCATGTCCTTGACGGCACATTCTGGTGTCTCCCATTTCCTGAAAGGAGTGAAGTAGATCTATCCACCAGTACACCCAGTTTTTCCTCAGTGAATCTTTCTCTGGTGTTGAAGGTACTTAAAGGGCCCCCATTTTGAGCCCATTCATAAGGCCTGGATTAAGGATTTGATCTGTGTGTTTGTTTTTCTGGTGACTATTGCTTCGGCCATATGAGTATCAGTTGCAGGCCTTGTCCTGAAGGGAACCTTTCTTGGAAATTTTGATGACTTCTGTCTCCATGCAGGCTGTTCCGTCCTTTCTCCAGGAACAAGCAGGAAGTCGGTCCTCGCATATGGGTGACATCGTCACCGATGGAGCTTGCGGGGAGTATTTCCCCAGCTTTCAAAGAAAGCCTTTGGGAATGCCACCACGCATGTGTAGTCCCCTTCCTGCCCAAAGGTGCCATTTTACTGTTGTCTCCCTTTTTCTGCAGAGCCCTTCAGATGTGCATCTCGTGCCCGGAAAACGTTTCTCTGTTTTCAACCGGTCTTTGCTATCCAGCCTTCGCCTGTCCTCTTCCCACCTCTTGAGCACCTCTGCTTCGGCCTTGGTCTCATGGTTTTTCCCTTTCTGCCTTTTTTGTATTTTACCGCGCTTTCATGCCCTTTTTAACTGCTGGCCGCGTTGAGGATCTTCGACCTCTCAGGGGTCCATTTTCCCCCAATGGCCTCTGGTTTTAAGAAATGTGATAGGTGTTCAAAAAAGCATGTCGCTTATAGACACCCATGACTTGTCTTGGGTATCTAGGAGCCGACCATGACCCAAAGCTATGCTCCCTCTGTAAGATGATGTCCTCCAAGGCCTTCCAGAGACATAAGCAGAAGCTGGATGATCTCTTCCATAAGACAGTTCCGGTAGCCTCCCGCTCTTTGGCCCCACAACCTCTGGAGTCTCCCAAGGCTCCTCCCTGGGCCCAGTGGCACTCTGACCAGGGGTCGCCCGGACGAGCAGAAGAAGAAGAAGAAGGCTGCGAGGACTCTGTCGGGAGTTCCAGACAAGCAAGAGAGGTCACGCACATGGTCTCT
Source organism: Ichthyophis bannanicus (assembly GCA_033557465.1). Taxonomy (NCBI): domain Eukaryota; kingdom Metazoa; phylum Chordata; class Amphibia; order Gymnophiona; family Ichthyophiidae; genus Ichthyophis; species Ichthyophis bannanicus. Next base: position 653,357,129 of record CM066036.1, on the reverse strand, counting down.
CAGCCTCCCTCGGCAGTCTCTGGAGTCGGAGAGGGAGTGGCCAATTAAGGTATGCCGAACTGATATGGAGGCCTCCGGCGAAGGCGCCCGGTCTCCCGAAGGTTGTCCTGGCGAGGACCCCTTCTTCTCCTCAACACCTGACCCAGTCACCCCAGCATCTGTCGCATGGCCCCACTCCCGAGTGGGAGGCACGGATGCTGGCCTTAGAGGGCAGCGTTTCTGCATTCCTCGCTGCCCAGCAGGCACTAGTGCCCGGCCCCACCGGCACTCGCCTTGAGACCGCAGGGACCTCGATCTCGAGGATTCCCCGGGCTGCTGCAGTGACTCCCGAGAGCCAGAAGCCTCGTGAGGATCCTCGGCGTGGGTCTCGATCCTCGGGCGCGAGATCTTCTCGGGCGCGCTATCTGGCTCCGGGCAGGCTTTGGCCTCAGAAACCCAGCGGGGCTCACCAACTCATCTCAAGCCACCTGACCTCAAGTCCTCCACGGACTACTCAGTGGGAATCCGATGGAGAGACCTCCCTAGAGACTCGGTACAGCGAGACCTCCCCTCGGACCCCTCCCTGCCGACCCAGAGGTGGCGGTCACCTCCCTAGGACACCTCCTTTCTGGAGTTCGTCTGGGACATGGCACGGGCCCTAGTGCTCTCCACTGAGTCTGAGGAGGAGTTCTGTGCGGAGGAGCTTGATATTCTCCAATATGAAGCCGCTCCGAAAGAAACTCCAAGGGAGTAATATAGTAACGCCAATTTTTAAAAAGGGTTCCAGGGGTGATCCGGGAAACTACAGACCAATGAGCCTGACGTCAGTACCGTGAAAAATGGTAAAAAACCATCATAAAGAACAAAATTACTTGGCATGTAGTGCGACACCCACCGGCTGGGCCAAGAGGCTGACAGCTGGTAGGCGGCCTTAGGGTCCCTCGGAATAAAGGTTTTTCACTCCTCAGGCAATAAATTTGTAGTTGAGTCAGTGGTAAGGCTTTGCAAGATTTTTATTGTCTGTCTTTTATGGGGATTTCCAAAAGCACGCTGGGGTTCAATTACAATCAAGGCAGAAGGATAACATCTCCAAACAGAAAAGATGAATTCAGGAAAACCAGGAGAAATAAATCAAATAAATTTTTCTTTTCTCAGCCTTACTGCTGCTCTGTGTCCTCACACTCTGCACTGCTCCGTGTGGTCACACAATGAACTGCAGCAGAACTCTATCACAGCTGTTCTCACTTTGTAATGCAACGTTCCCTCACAGCTCCGTTGCTCTCAGTCAGTGAACAAACAAACATTGAATGCTTCTTACAACTCTTGTGGTAAGCACTACCCTTACTATAGGGTTTTTACATTTCTTCCTTTCTTATCTCACAACTGTAGCGTTCCTTTGAGCCAGAGAACAGTCCATAGGAATTGGGCAACAGACCTCATTAGGCACACATGTCTTTATTTGCATTTCTTCAAAATCATTTGTACCAACAGAGTCTCTCTCATATTGTGGAGTTTCTTTAAGTTTCCCCTTTCTTAGAAACTGCTGAAACTGGTCCCACAGCAAGTCAGCCCTCGTAGGTATTTTTGCATTTGAGATAGAATTTCTCTCATTAGAGTGTATCCCTTGCAAAGCCCCTAGTTTAGAGGATTCAAAAGCTTCTCTGTTATCTGCACTGGGGATTCCAACACTGGCTAAGCTTTCAATCCACTGGTTAACGGTGGGAGGTGAAGGTTTCAGTTCCTGCCCTTTAAAACCAGCCCTTAGCCCTCTTGCCACATTATCAGGAAAGAAATTATCGGCTTTACCTTGAGGCTGTTTCTGTATGTCAGCAATGATACCTTTTCCACCTCTGCAGCTATCACCGTTGTCCCGGTTGCTGGCCTGATGTGCACTTCTCCTCCAGTTACTTGTACTTCTGCTTTTAAATGCTGGCTCAATATCTCTTTCTTCCTGGTCTGAAACAGTAGACGGGCTTTGGCCTGAGACTGCCACTGCCACTGCCTCTCGGTGAGCTGCTGCTGCCTGAGTTTGAGCCTTCTCTCTGGCTCCTTCTCTCACCCAGACTTCTCTCTCTCTGTCTAGCTTCAGCCACTCTCCTCTGGCATTCTCTCCAGCAGGTCTCCCGCTGACTCTCACTCCCTGGAGTCTCCCTTCGTCTCTCCGTCTCTGTCCTTGAGCTTGACACTGTGCTTGTCTCTTTCCATGGCTCTCTCCTTGGCTCCTTCCTTGTCTGCCTCCTTGTCTGCTACACGTGGTTTTTAACCACTGCTTCCTGCTGGGCCTTCCCTGTGCTCCGCCCTCCTCTGACCAATCAGGAGGGTGGCTTGTCTCCACCCCTGAGCTAGGGCGTGTTCCACCCCTTGCAGGGGGCTGAGCTTTTCTCTGACGTAGGCTGTAATCCCCTTGCATCTGTGCACTGTCATTGACTTCAATGGGGCTTTCAGGATTTTCATCCATATCCATGCTTTCTACTATGCTTTCACCATCACAGTAGATAGTCATGGCCTAATGGGAGACAGCCAACATGGCTTTAGACAAGGAAGATCTTGTCTTACTAATCTGTTGTGTTTTTTTGAAGGTGTGAATAAACAGGTGGACAAAGGTGAGTCAGTTGATATAGTGTATCTGGACTTTCAGAAAGCCTTTGACAGGGTCCCTCATCAGAGACTTTTGGCAAAACTAAAGAGTCATGGGATAGGAGGCAGTGTACTATTGTGGATCAGGAACTGGTTAAAAGATAGAAAGCAGAGGGTAGGGCTAAATGTCCAATTTTCCCAATGGAGAAAGGTGAATAGTGGTATACCCCAGGGATCTGTGCTGGGTCTGCTGCTTTTTGACATATTCATAAATGATCTGGAAAAGGGAATAACGAGTGAGGTTATCAAATTTGCAGATGACACAAAACTATTTAAAGTTGTTAAAACCCAAGAGGATTGTGAAAAATTGCAAGAGGATCTTGATAAATTGGAAGACTGGGCATCAAAGTGGCAGATGAAATTTAATGTGGACAAGTGCAAAGTTATGCACCTAGGGAAGAACAACCCAAACTGTGGTTACACGATGCAAGGTTCCACATTAGGAACCACCACCCAGGAAAAAGATTTAGGCGTCATTGTGGATAACATGTTAAAACCCTCGGCCCAGTGTGCAGCGGTGGCCAAGAGAGCAAATAGAATGCTAGGTATCATAAGGAAAGGAATGGAAAATAAATCAAAGATATTATAATGCCTCTATATCGTTCCATGGTGAGGCCGCACCTTGAACATTGTGTGCAGTTCTGGTTGCCGTATCTTAAAAAGGATATAGCATTATTGGAAAAGGTTCAGAGAAGAGCCCCCAAAATGGTAAAGGGGATGGAAGGATACTCCTATGAAGAAAGGCTAAAAAGGTTAGGGCTCTTTAACCTGGAAAAGAGACGGCTGAGGGGAGATATGATAGAAGTATATAAATTAATGAACGGAGTGGAACGGGTAATGAACGGAGTGGAACGGGTAAACGTAGATCGATTGTTTACGTTATCAGAATATAGAAAGACTAGGGGACATGCAATAAAGCTACAGGGTAAACTATTCAAGACTAATAAAAGAAAATATTTTTTCACTCAACGTGTTATCAAACTCTGGAATTTGTTACTGGAGGATGTAGTAAAGGCTGTGAGAGTAGCTGGGTTTAAAAAAGGTTTGTGTCCAACAACTAATTCTGTGGGTTTCGTTAGAGTAAATTACTAAATCAAATAAAAAAATACTCCAATGCTTACCTAAAAATACTATATATACTTTCTTTACCTAAGATCAAGAACTTTTCTTTTTCACGGGAACAGGTCTCAGACTCAGTTCATATGGGGTGGGACCCAGGAGGTATACCTCTGCTGTGGTACCTCAACCCCTGCTTTGCATCAAGGACCCTTATGTTCCCTTTTTATTCAAAAGGCTTATGATGATAATCTCAAAAATTAATACTTATAAACGTTGTTATAACTAGTAGACCACAAAACTCTCTTGTTATAAATTGCTCAGTCCTTCAATTATCACTCTGACTTGTGGTCTCTAGAGTAAAGATTTTTTCATTGCTGACATGATGAAATTCGGCACAAACTGTAAGAACTTATCTGTGCTCCCATCTGCGCTCCCAACGCCAACCCGGCGCGCTCTTGCGTTTCACTGCATAAGCAGTTTCTTCATGGGATCTTCAAAGGTTGTACCAGATGAAATCATCTTCATGCAGCCGCTAAACTTTTTCCGCGCAACATTTGCTGCCCAAAAAATCAATACATTCAGGCATCCGACTCCATTGTCTTCAAACATGCGCGGCGTTTTTTGTTTGAAGACAATGGAGACCTCAAAGACTTCAGAAAACAACTGAAAACCATGCTGTTCATAGAGCACTATGGTCACATCACATAACCTAAGAGAATGGATAACAGCACTCCAATCCTCCCAAACAACTGAATATATATAAAATATGATTCTAGCACCACTGTAAATAGCCCACCCTGTATATAGCTCAAACAAAATCAAGCACCCAACACATCCCTCACACAACTAAGTTTTATCCTCACTGCATGTACAACACACACACTTTACCTGATTGCTTGCTGTGATACCACCTTGATTATTAAGATAAGGCGGTTTAGAAATACTATTAAATAAATAAAAATAAAAATATCTTATATTCTTATGTATGAAGTATTTTTGTCCACTAAAGAAGAGCGGGACCTAGGCGTGGTTGTGTCTGCTGATCTTAAAGTAGCTAAACAGGTAGAAAAGGCAAAGGCAAAAGCTAGAAGGATGCTTGGGTGCATACGGAGAGGAATGGCTAGCAGAAAGAAGGAGGTGATAGTGCCTCTGTATAAGTCTTTGGTGCGACCTCATTTGGAGTTTACTGTGCAATTCTGGAGACCGCACTTTCAAAAGTATGTGAACAGGATGGAGTCGGTGCAGAGGGTGGCATTTAAAATGGTTAGTGGTCTTCATTATAAAGCATATTAGGACAGACTTAAGGATCTTCACTGTTGGAAACAGGATACTGGGCTTGATGGACCTTGGTTTGACCCAGTATGGCTTATCTTATGTTCTTAATTCCCAAAACCCTATTCAAGCTTCAGAGAGACAAAGGCCATATGATTCTCATAGCTCCACATTGGCCACGGCAGGTGTGGTACGCTCTGCTCCTACATCTCTCTCAAGCTCCATCTCTGGAGTTAGGATCTGCTCCAGATCTCCTGTCTCAGGAGGACGGGATGTTGTGGCATCCCAAGCCCCACTCTGCATCTCAGGGCCTGGTTGCTGAGAGCCTAGACCTTCATGGTCTTAACCTTTCTCAACAAGTAAAAGATGTCCTTTGTGCTTCCAGGAAACCTTCCACAAGACACCCTTATGCTTTCAAGTGGAAAAGGTTTTCCATATGGTGTTCGCAAAAGGGTCTTTACCCCCTTGCGATACCTCTGGAATCATTACTGGAGTATCTCCTTCATTTATCTAATGCAGGACTTAAGACTAACTCAGTATGAGTACATTGCTATTTCAGCTTCTTTAAGGCCTGTAAATGGACAGCCTATTTCCTCTCATCCTCTCGTAGCGAGATTTATGAGGGGCCGCCTTCTAACTAAACCTCCCATTAGGCCACCTCCAGTGGCATGGGACCTGAATCTGGTTCTGGGGCAGCTCATGAAGCCGCTTTTTGAACTGTTAGTTACTACCTCCTTGAAAGTCCTTTCCTGGAAAGTTATCTTTCTCATTGCAGTCACATCAGCACGTCACATCAGTGAATTGCAAGCATTAGTTGCTGATCCTCCTTACACGAGGTTCCATCATGATGAGGTAGTCCTCAGGACTCATCCACATTTTATGCCAAAGGTGGTCTCACCTTTTCATTTAAACCAGGCGGTTTACCTGCCTGTATTTTTTCCAAGGCCTCATGCTTCAAATGCAGAAAGGAATCTTCATACTTTGGACTGTAAAAGAGCACTTGCATTTAATTTGCAAAGGACACAGCAACATAGAAAGTCCTCCCAACTCTTTGTTGCTTTCGATTCTTCTCTTTTTTTTTTTTGGCCTTCCAGTCTCCAAGAGAACATTGTCCAACTGGATTGCACAGTGTATTTCTTTTGCTTATCAGAGTAAGAACCTATCTCCAGGAACAAGCAGGAATGAGTCTTCACATATGGGTACGTCGGTACCGACGGAGTCTGCGCGGGAACGCTCCCCAGCGTCCAATCAGAAAGCTTTTGGGAGCATCCCTCAGCGCCTGCGTGCTGCCTTCCCGCCTTTCCAACTGTCTCTCCTCAGTTTTCGTTTTTCCGCGGAGCCGGCAGGACGTCTTCCTGTCATCGCAGAAACTTTTTTCTTAAATTCTTAAATTCTTGTTTTCTTGTGGTCGCGGCTGTTTTCCCGCTGCCACCGGTACCGCCGGTGGAGTTTTTTGCTTTTCTTTTTCTCAAACTGAGGGACAGTTCCCTCAGTTTTTGTCTTAAAATTTTTAGGCCTATAAGGCCTCTCCATCATGGAGCCTTCTTCTCCTAAGAAGTGCCTTCACTGTGGAAATACAGTTTTCTTTTTAGACTCCAGTAACTGGTGTCTAACCTGTTTGGGTCCTGACCCTTTTTCCCCTGAACCGTCAGGCTTCAGTGCTGTGAGAAGAGATTCTCTATTTCGAGTTTCCCTCGATATCGTTTACCCTCCCTGTGTCAGGGCACCGGCCATTTCTTCTCTACAGGATCAGGTAACCCACAAACAGTCTGTTAAGACTAGCCAATCCTTGAGTGGTATGTCTCATGCTAAGCATGCTGACGGCCTCGGCCTTGCCCTCAAGAACCCATTGCCATTAAAACCCCGGCGGGAGTCTTCGGGCTCCAAAGCATTTCAGGGGTTTCAGGTTGTTCCTGGGGCTCACCCCTCACAGAACATACCTGAGTCATGCACGGGGGTGGCATCCGCTTCGAGCGGTACCGATAACCCGGCATCGGCACTGGTGTGGAGCGATCCACTCCTCACTAGGGATCGTCATCTGGTGTACTCGGTGCCTTCGGGATCGATCGATATCCAGATTGATTTTCCGGTATCGACAGCTCCGTCGATACGATCCCTGACGCCGGTACCATCTAGATATGCATCGATGGATTTGCTTTCTTCGATGCCAAGTCTAGAATCAATATCTAGTCTGGAAGACTGGGTACCGACGCGTCTCGGAACCGACACGCACCGATTCCGGATGCACGGTACCGAGGATATCCACCGACACTTTCGAGTTTCCTCGGTACCGTTTGAGCAGCCTCCGCTGACTGCTTCGGCGATTCCGGCACAGCTACCGGTATCGGTATCAATGTCGGTACCGGAAGTATCATCGGGACCAGCTCCTTCCATGCTTGGTTCACTCGGATCGCTCCTTTCTATACCTAGTCTGGAGTCGATACCTGGCATGGATGATGCACTACTGACTGTCTCAACTCATAATTGCCAGTTCCAGTATCCATCCATTACAAATCCTGTGCTGCACACCGGACAGGTACATCCTCCGGTACCCAGGCTTCCTTTTCAGGTCTAACCTGTCCAGGGATGGTTCCCATCGGAGATCCTTCCTTTCAGAAATTTCTCCTTGACATGGCAACCTTCCTTAATATTCCTATCCCTGGCTATGAGTCTTCTCAGGACTTTTCTGCAGAAAAGGAAGTTATAATGCTTCCTTTACATCACTCTTTGCAGAATCTTCTTCTGAGGGTATGGGAAAAACCTTTAAGGGTTTCTTCACCTCCTACAGCAACTGATCTTCTGTATCAGGTGCCCCCCTCTCCAGGATTTCAAAAGCCTCAACTTCCCCATCATTCCATTGTAGTGGAATCAGCAATGAGGAAGGTAAAAAGCAAGAGAAAACATTCTTCTTTCCCGCCAGGGCGTACATCTAGAACACTGGATGCCTTTGGACGTCAAACCTTCCAAACATCTATTCTGGCAACAAGGATTCTCTCCTATATTTTCTATATGAGTCTATCCCTTCAGGAGATCACAAAGAAATTATCTCTTTTGTCTCCTTTTCTATCAGAACCCAAGGCTGCAGACTATTCCTTACTTCTTAGTCATAGCCAAAATATCTCTTGGTTTCTTTCTCGTGCTTCCCTAGACTCTTTTGAGTCTGTTAGCAGAACCTCTGCTATAGCCATAGGAGCACGTCGTAAAGCCTGGCTCCAAGCTTCAGACTTGAGTAGATGGGCACAACAAAGACTGAGTAATACTCCTTGTACTGGAGAAAATCTCTTCAATAAGGAGTCCTTACGTCAGGTTGCTCATTGCTCCACTGTCTTTCCTGTTTCTGAGGGCCATCCTAAGCCCTCTCCTTCCTCAGCAGGTAGGAAATGCCCTACCAAACCTTCTTTCCCTAAAAGAAAAAGGTTTTCCTCTTCTCCTGCCCATCATTCGGATGTTCCCAAGCAGGGGAAGTCTCGCCCTGGTCTGAAGAATCCAAACTCTAGCCAGGCTGAATAACCACAGTAACCATAGGTTTCTGATTAATCTTTTTATAACTACAGTTAATTCTTTTCAGCAGAAGTTTTTCCATTCAAAACTCTGCTCAGGGATTCCTATTCTCAGGAAATCCAGTTACTCTTCACTATGCTGAACTGTCAGGCTATTCATGTCTATAAGTTACAGAGTTTTCCACCTCTTCCTGACTAGAAGAGAGGTTAGCAACTATCACATGATAGTTTCTCTGTACCAGCATGAATTTTTTCCCTCCAGGGACTTACCATGTGGTAAGTCCTTCTTCAGCTTCTCTCTCTACCCTCTTTGCCAGGGTTTCCCCTGTAAGAGTGGTACCATACCATTGAAAGACTTTTCTGTCTTTCTTTTTACTGTAGTTTCTTCTCCTGAGTAAACTCCCTTCTTTATCTAGGCAGCTCTGCAGACAGAGACAGCTTGCTCTCTTTGTTCAGTCTGTTCTCTCTGTTTGACACAGACTGACTCTCTCTGTTGTCCTATTCATTAGCTGCCCATGCAGGAGTCCAGTGCTTGACTACTGGTACTTTTCCACAAGTCCCAGTCTTGTCTTCCACCACTCCTGTCTGGCCTTAGTAGTGATTCCAAGAAAGATTTCTACATCTTTCTTGGATAATCTTTTCACTACAGGCTTCTTACACTATCTTCTACCCTTGTCATCTCCAATCTCTGGATTTGGCAACGTAGTGGACGTGGCTGTCAGTTTTCTCCATCAGCCAGTTCTACATCCCAGTTCTCCTGCATAATGCTCTCTGCAATCCTACTGAGAAGCTTTCCACTATGGGCCCTTGCTAGAGAGCATAGAGTTTTTCTCTAATGGCTATCCATCATGGTTGAAAAATGCTTCCTCAGTCATCCCCTATGACTGTGAGGGTTCTTCATATCCTGCTATCTTCTTTAAAAAAAAAAAAAAAGAGGGAAAAGGACATACGCCTTCTCCACGTGAAAATCTAAGAGTTCTCCCATTCCTTAGGGAATATACTCTTTTTTTTTCTTGCAGCTTGTCCTCATGGTATCCTATCACTTCAAGGACAGCACATATTAATCTGAAAAACGCATGATACCTCCTTTGTCCCTCACGTAGGTCAACCTGGTATCTTATCCTATGCGTTTCTGTCCTTTTACCATGCTGGAGTTCCACAGGACTCCGGACTTGCTGTTTACAGACTGATATTATCCTCTGTTTTTTCACGTAACCATCCTGGTAATTCACTGGATAGCATTCCTTTACCATCATCTCTGGGGGAATAGATTCTCTATATATCTTCTCAAGTAGGTTTCACCTCCTTGTTCTTAGATGAATCTTTTCCCTTCACATCTCCATGTGAATGTCCTGATATGCATAGCTCTGTCTGCTCACTGCAGGCATCTATCTTTAGACCCATATATTCAGGTATATATATCTATATATATCTATACCTATATACATCTCTGTAGATGTATCTGTCTGTCAGCTAAGTGTGCATATGCTATGCCCTTCAGATCTTATTATAGATATATATATATCTATATACCCATATATATATATATATATTGTGATAAGGAAGCTTATCATAGCTCAGGAAGGAGCTATAGAAAAGGTGAAGTGTCTCTGAACAAGCAACCTGTCAGTGCTGGTAGAAATGAGAAAACAGAATTTTGCCATAAAAGACTACCAGTTCCAGAATGCACCAGGTTTCCAACAGCCTTTAGAGGAGCTGAAGTGAGAAAACGTGTGTCCAATCAAGAGGGCTATGAGGTAATCCCCAAGCACTCATTGCAAAGGGCAGGGCTTGATTCAGCACAGCTGCGCTGTGCTAAGGTGGAGCACTCATCAAGGCAGAATAAAGGTAGAGAGTATTCTACAGAGAATCATCATGATCCTTGGTATCTTGATCAGCTTGGAGATCCTGATCTTCATTCTCATCAGAAGCAGAGGTCAGAACGGACGGACAGAGAGAGCAAGAAGCCCTTTAAAAGAAGGAAGAGAAAAGCCTCTGGGAAGTCTACAGGAGTCCAGCACAGTACGTATACTGGGAGACAGACAAGAGGCCAGCATACACCATTGGACTGGGGGAGACCAGAGGAGTGGTATTGCAGAGGCAGGAATCTCCAGACGGCACCTGTGAGGGAAACAGCTGCACGTGGAAGGGACCCTAAGACCCATGCCAGAAGGTATGTGAAGAGAGATCCAGTGTCCAGGGATCTAGATTGGAAGGCTGGACACAGAAACTGGACTACATATTGGCCAGGCTATTTAAAGGGGAACTCTAACAGCAATGGAAGCTCAGGTATGAACACTGATCTATGCCCTAGCTATAACTTTGAAAGGAAGCAGGGAAATGATTATTCTCCTGGTAGTGCTCCATTGAGAAATTCCTTTGTGCCAAGCCAAGATATTGAACCTATGATTATTGAAGAAAGGGGAGAGGTCTTAGAACCAGAATGTGAATATATGGACTGCTCTCTGTCCAAACTCAAATGGTAGTTTTCTGTTACAAAGTGCAACAACCCTCACAAAGAAATACCAACTTGTTCTTTAATCTACTCAGAAAACCTTCTGAGTAAGATTTTGAGCTACACAGTGAAAGCAAGCCAGCTAAGGGGTTTCAGCTGGGTGATTGCTAGCAATTGAGCTTACCTAATTGCTTGTGTGCTCTGAAGGGAATCACTTCTGAATTTATATGTAAAGATATAAGAAGTTAACCTGAAGAAAAGAACATTTTTCCTACTTTGTGGGTTTATTTGGTTGCTTACTGCATTGCTAAGACATTATTTGCTAAAGCCTACAAGAAAGACCAGTTTGTTGCCAACCAGGTCTTTAATCCTTTGCTTTAATTACCTGACAAGTTCAGATGTTGGTTTTTTTCCTGATTTTGTTTTCCTAACTTTAAAACTGCAAGCAAGTATCCTGAGTTCTGTGCTACCAAGCATTATCTGTGTTGGGAGAACCCCTCATAAATAAAAATCTTATTTGCTTTACCCTTGAGCAAGTATAATTAATTACACAGGTACACTACCAAAAACTGCCTCCAGTTTTGCAACTGATTCCTATAGATTTTGGGGTGCTGAATCCAGGAAAAATAGCCAAAATGTTCCATCACGTCACGTTTTCTTGCAAAATTAGATTTCTTACCCATATAAGGAATGTTCACATAATTTCTTTTTAGCCGACTGCAGTTTATTTTCTTGGCCCAAAATAGAGGTTGTAATGGTTAACTAACTAGAAACACTCCCTCATGATATTTTAGAGTGTTTTGTATTTATTTTATACATTAACAGGACAATTGGGAGGCGGGGGGCTAAATCCAGTACTCGCGCTGGCGCATGTTCTTTCCTGTTCGCCTCGCCTCGTTCGCTCGCTCAAACACGGTGGTTGCGACATGAACGTTCCTGTCAAATTTCAGTTTCTTGCAAGTTCATTATTACCTTTTGTTTGCTCAGTCGTAATCCAGCTTTATTCCGAAGTGGTTCACTACAGTTGTAGTTTGCAGTGCTGTGTATTTGTGATGGCTCACAGAGCCAGAGGTTGCGTCAACTCTCCGGACAGTTTTTGTTTTATTTGTGGGGAATATACCGTGAAAAAGCGGCAGAGGAACATTTCTGCATTTATTAAAAAAGTATATTTCGCCTATTTCGGTTTGAAGTTAGGCGATCAAGACAAACCGTGGGCTCCTCACAAAGTGTGCAAGACATGTGAGGAAGATCTACGCTTATGGATGAAAGGTAAAAAACAAGCATTTCGTTTCGGAATACCTATGATGTGGCGTGAACAAAGAGACCACAGCAGTGACTGCTATTTTTGCTCTTGCATTGTGAAGGGATACAACTTTAAAAATAAGAACGTAATAAGTTACCCCAACCTTCCCTCAGCAATTAGGCCTATGCCTCATAGCAACGAAGTACCTGTGCCTGAACCACCAAAATCTTTGGATCATATTTGTGTGGACGGTTCTGATCATGATGAGACTCATCAGATGGCTTTTCCCGATGAGTCCAGTATTTCCGAGTTTGAAACTGAACCAGATCCGAAACCTGAACTTTTCTCTCAAGCTGAATTGAATGATTTAGTCCGGGATTTAGGACTCCCAAAAGATGCTGCCCAACTGCTAGGTTCTCGGCTTAAACAGAAAAATCTATTGTCACCAGGAACAACTTTTTATTGGTACCGCAACCGCGAGACACAATTTTTGAAGTATTTCAGCAAAGAGGAAGATTTGGTATTTTGCAACGATATATACGGAGTGATGGAAAAGTTTAAACTCAAGTATGATCCTGCTGAATGGCGGCTGTTCATTGATTCGTCAAAAGACAGCATAAAAGGTGTTCTTCTTCATAATGGCAACACATTCGCTTCAGTTCCTATTGCTCACTCTGTTATTCTCCAAGAAAAATACGAGAATTTGGCCCTGATTCTTCAGAAGATTCGTTATGATGAGCATAAGTGGATGATTTGTGGAGACTTTAAAATTCTATCCATGCTATTAGGGCAGCAATCCGGTTTCACCAAATATCCCTGCTTCCTTTGCTTGTGGGATAGCCGGGCCCGCGACCTACACTGGGGGAAAAAAGACTGGCCAATTCGGAAGTATTTGAGACCCGGTGAGAAAAATGTTCTTCATGAGAGCTTGGTACCTCGTGATAAAATTCTATTACCACCTCTCCACATTAAGTTGGGTCTCATTAAGCAATTCATCAAGTCCCTTCCAAAAGATGGTGAGTGCTTTCGGTACCTTTGCTCAAAGTTCCCCCGACTTTCTGAAGCAAAGCTAAAGGAAGGAGTGCTTGTTGGCCCTGATATAAGGAAACTCATTTCAGATGGAGCATTCGCTGAAACGATGTCTGAGAAGGAAAAAGAAGCCTGGGATTCCTTCAAGGATGTTGTTCTCAAATTCTTGGGGAACAGGCGGGATGAGAACTATAAGGATATTGTTGCCAGGATGCTCAATGCCTTCAAAGAAACAAGGTTGTAACATGAGCCTGAAAGTCCATTTCTTGCACTCCCATGTGAACTACTTTCCCGAAAACTTGGGGGCGTACAGTGAAGAACAAGGTGAAAGGTTTCACCAGGACATCAAGGACGCAGAGAGAAGGTACCAAGGAAGATGGAACACCACTATGATGGCTGATTTCTGCTGGTTGCTGCTGCGGGAAACCCCAGATGAAAAATACGCCAAGCAGCGCACCAAGAGAAGCATTCGGGGGAAGAAGAAACGGGCCCACCAGGAGATTGATTGACCCAAGAATGACTTTAAAATCTAAACTGTGTTGACAAATATCGTGTTTTTACTAAATTTTGAAATAAAAATTTGCTAGTTATTACCACAGTGTCGGATCTCATTTATTAGAATTTTATTCATGTATTGCAATGGTGCGGTTTGCGTTTTCTATTCTTACATACATACCTGTACAACATTTTTTGCACATTTCTTTGCTTTGCTTTGTGTCTAACCTCGCTCTTATATGCTCAATGTTTGTGCACATGTATGTGGCTGTTTTAAATGCAGACAATTTTGCTACCATCACAGTGTGTTTTGTTGACATTACTCTATTCTTATGTGCTGCCTTGTTACAATTTTCTTTATTCTTATTTGAATAACTACTAAACAATTAGTATAAAGAATTCATCCAAGAAACTTTTATCTCAATCGCACTCAATCTGAAACGTTCACCTCAAACTGCTAACCCAATGTAGCAAAAAATCTGTACGTGATGGAGCAAATTGGTTACCAGATTTGGATTTAGCGCACCAAAAAACGTAAAAATCAATCGAAACATTAGAGGCAGTTTAAAAAAAAAATTTTTTAGTGTACCTGTGTTATTGGTCACGGCTGTGTCTGGAATGAATGGACTACATTACCCACAAATCCTTGCAAATCATATAGAGGTATGCTTTTGCCAAGACTGTGAACATTCTCACCCAGGCAGCCGTCTGACAATATATATATATATATCATTATAGATATCTATATATCTATATACCCATATATATATATATATATATATATATATATATATATCTACATATACATATACATATCTCTTCATATTCTGTCCAGATACTTATTATAAGTAGATATGTATTTCCATACTTCTCTCCTGACTGTCTATACTCATGAAGGTTTTTACCTTCCTGTATGTTTCTGACAGTGGGCTTGCACAGCTTCATACTGTTCCACAGTATGTTTCGAATATTTTGCACACAACCACTGCTGTGGAACTGACAGCCCTACCGTATCCTAAGTTTACGTATCCCTGAAGCTCCATGCCCCAATGTCTTCCTACCTCTCACCAGTTAGGAAAGACATGGTGGATCTTCAGTGGATTTCAGATTCAATTCCTCAAACATCTATCCTTTCTTGGGAGTATGGGGTTCTTCTCATACCCTTTCCTCCCTCAAGGACTAGGTCTGTTTGCCCAGATCGGTCAGTCTTCTTCTTTTGCTCCTACCTCTGAATACTTCTGTAGCCAAAAGAGTTTTCAGCTTTCCATGAAGCTTCCCACTGAAGACCTGCCGTGTTTGTGTTACCCTAATTGAATCCTGGGGTCACCTCTCACTTCCAGATGTTGACCTCCACCTTCACTCCAGTGAGGTCACCTTGGACATTATTCTGCTGGATCCCCAGTAGACTCCATCAGCCTCTCTACTTCCTGCAATCCAGTAGGTGAGCGTTATATGGTGATTATTCATTTCATTATTATGGTGATTGTTCATTTCAATATATCTTTTGATAATGATCATACATACATGGACTCCTTGAGGGTAGTCCTTTCTTAGGTTAGCTGATTTTTCTGCAGCTCCTCTCTATGCAACTCTTACCCTTCATCCTCAGGATGCCTGGCCATATGAGATGTAGCATGTTTTCAATCTTCAACATGTTATGGCTCCAGGTATCTTAGCTTGGGAGTCCCCATATGTGAAGACTCATTCCTGCTTGTTCCTGGAGATAGCACAGTTACTTACCTGTAACAGGTGATCTCTGGGAACAGCAGGAATAAGTCTTCACAACCCACCCACCTCCCCTAGGAGTTGTATTTTTATATCTATCTTTCCTTTCCTCTTTCTCTCTCTCTTTGTCTCAGCTATGAAACTCAACTGAGGAGAGACAGTTGGAAAGGCGGGAAGGCAGCACGCAGGCGCTGAGGGATGCTCCCAAAAGCTTTCTGATTGGACGCTGGGGAGCGTTCCCGCGCAGGCTCCGTCGGTACCGACGTACCCATATGTGAAGACTTATTCCTGCTGTTCCCAGAGATCACCTGTTACAGGTAAGTAACTGTGCTTTCTCTGGAAGGCCATGTCACAGCTGACAACGTGAGAGCCATGGCAGCCTCAATGGCTCATCTACACTCTGTGTCTGTTGATGACATCTGTCGAGCAGCTACTTGGGCCTTGGTTCATACCTTCACAGCCCATTACTGCTTAGACAAGGACTCCCGCCGGGATGCCTTGTTTGGTCGCGCTGTTCTACATCACCTGTTCCATACTTAATCAACTCCTACCCACCATTCCCGGTAGGATGCCAGAGATCCATGGGGGGAAGTGGAGACCTTTCATAGGGGCACAGAACTTCTGGGGTCTCTCCCTGGCATCTGTAGCTAGGGAGTCTCCATATGTGAAGACTACATTCCTGCTTGTTCCTGGAGATAGCATAGTTACTCACCTGTAACAGGTGATCTCCGGGAACAGCAGGTATTTAGTCTTCACAACCCCCCCCCCACCTCCCCTAGGAGTTGTATCTCTCTTTTCTTTTCTTTCCCTCTCTCTCTCTTTGTCTCAGCTTTAAAACTCAACTGGAGAGAGGCAGTTGGGAAAGGCGGGAAGGCAGCCACAGGCGCTGTGGGATGCTCCCAAAAGCTTTCTAATTGGACGCTGTGGAGCGTTCCCACGCAGGCTCCGTCGGTACCGACGATACCATATGTGAAGACTAAATTCCTGCTGTTCCCGGAGATCACCTGTTACAGGTGAGTAACTATGCTTTATCTGTATATATTTATGGAATGTTTTATGTATAAAATTACATTGTTCGTTGTAAAACTTGTTATGATGTTCTATGTAAATCACCCCTGATCTCAGGAAGGGGCAGTATTTAAAACTTTGCTAAATAAATAAATAAGTGCAAAGTTATGCACTTAGGGAAGATCAACCCAAATTACAGGTACATGATGCAAGGTTCCACATTAGGAATCTCCATCTAGGAAAATGATCTGGGCATCATTGTGGATAATATTGAAACCCTCTGCCTGGTGCGCTGTGACAGCGAAGAAAGCAGCTAGAATGCTAGGAATCATAAGGAAAGGAATGGAGAATAAAGCCAAGGATATTATAATGCTTCTGTATCATTCCGTGGTACAATCACACCTCGAATATTGTGTGCAATTCTGGTCGCCATATCTTAAAAAAAAAAGGATATAGCAGTATTAGAAAAAATATAGAGAACAGCGACTAAAAGAATAAAAGGGATAGAATACCCCTATGAGGAAAGGCTTAAAAAGTTAGGACTTTTCAAAAGAGACAGCTGTGGAGAGATATAATAGAGGTCTATAAAATAATGAGTGGAGTGTAATGTGTAAACATAAATCAACTGTTTACTCCTTCAAGAAGTAGAAAGACTACAGGACACTCAGTGAAGCTGCAGTGATTGTTTTTATTTGTAAGCCGCTCTGATGTCTGTAGAGCGGTATAGAAAGTCCCTAATAAACTATACAATGTAGCCTATTTAAGACTAATCTGAGAAAATATTTTTTCTTTCAACATGTCATCAAACTCTGGAATTCATTGTTGGAGGATATAGTAAAAGCTGTTTGTGTATCTGGGTTTAAAAGAGATTTGGATAAGTTCCTGGAGGAAAAAAGTCCATTAACCATTATTTAAAATGGACTGGAGAAATCCATTGCTTAACCCTGGGTTAAGCAGCATGGAATCTACCTACCTTTTAGGAACCTGACAGATACTTGTAATCTGAATTGGCTACTGTTGGGCTTGATGGACCTTTGGTCTGACCCATTATGGCATATCTTATGTTGTTTTGTTTTAAGGTGGCTCCTGATAAAGGAGGTTTAAGGCAAACTTTTCATTATAGCACCTGATTGCTAGGGTTCTCAGCCCCGCACTGGAGCTACCCCTAGCCCCAAAGATTTGCATTGCCTTGATGTGCACCTTCGCACACCACACTACCCAGAAGAGGGCAGCACCATAGATATTACAGTGGGTTCTAGAATATTAGTACACCTGCTAGGAAAATTGAGCAAGCTAAATTACACCAGACCCCTACATAGAAACTCCATAGGAGCAAAATAGCTCACCTCTAAGAACATAAGATATACCATACTGGGTCAGACCAAGGTCCATCAAGTCCAGTATCCTGTTTCCAACAGTGGCCAATCTAGGGCATAAGTACCTAGCAGTTTCCCCAAAAGACACAGGTTCCACAATGCTTGTTTTGGGATAAGCAGTGATATCCCGGGTCCTTTTTAATAATGGTTTATGGACCTTTCCTCCAGGAACTTGTCCAAACTTTTTTTAAACCCAGCTACGCTGACAGCTTTTACTACATCCTCCGGTAGCAAATTCCAGAGTGAAAAAATGTTTTCTCTTGTTAGTCTTAAATAGGTTACCCTGTAGCTTCATTGCATGCCCTCTAGTCTTTCTATATTCTAATGATGTAAACAATCTATCTACGTTTACCCATTCCACTCCATTCATTAATTTATAGGCCTCTATCATATCTCCCCTCAGCCGTCTCTTTTACACGTTGAAGAGCCCTAACCTTTTTAGCCTCTCTTCATAGGGGTATTCTTCCATCCCCTTTACCATTTTGGTGGCTCTTCTCTGTACCTTTTCTAATAACGCTATATCCTTTTTTAAGATGCGGCGACCAGAATTGCACACAATATTCAAGGTGCGGTCTCACCATGGAACGATTCAGAGACATTATAATTCCTTTGTTTTATTTTCCATTCTTTTCCTTATGATACCTAGCATTCTATTTGCTCTCTTGGCCACCGCTGCACACTTGACAGAGGGTTTTTTTTTTTTTTAGAACTTTATTTATAAACACCATGAAACATAACAAATACAACAGGCAATAGCTGTCCGCCGGGGTGGACTCTTATCCCCAGGCGGAGGACACTCACAATTACAGGTGAATTTTTACCATTAGCATAGCACCCCCCCCACTCCCTATCCCCCCACCCCCCCTCCTCCCACCCCGTCACGCTCAGGACCCTGTAGAAGGCTCAAATGGCTGACGCCATCCATGCCATTCAAACAGAAGCCACTCCCTAACTTCCCTGCTGGAGAATAAGATTGTGGCATCGGGGGCTCAGGGCCTGAAGGTAGGGGTCCCAGGTCAACTGAAAGCTGGTCCATCGTTTGGGATTACCCCTGGCTCCCCTACTCTCCAGAAGCATCAATTGGTGAAAAGAATTCCGCCATTCCCAAAAGGACGGAGGGCCCTGCTCCCGCCATTTACACAAAAGAGGTCCCTTACCCACCAGACAAGCCTTACGCACTAACCACCTCTCCAATTTCCCTTTGGGGTGGTTAGCCTTCAGGTAATCCAAGACTACAAAGGGGGCATCCCAGTCTACTTGCTGTCCCAAGATACGCATCATAAACGGGCAAATTCGCAGCCAGTACGGGTGAATAACCCTGCAGTCCCACCACATATGCAGCAGCGTTGTCAGGGGGGAAAAACACCGTGGGCAGCTCCCATCCAAAGTCAAATGGCATCGAAAGGCCCGGCGAGGCGACAGATATACACGGGTAATAGACTTAAACTGCATTTCCCGCCATCGTACACCCTCGACAAGATTCCCGATCCGCCGTAAAGCCAGGAGAACGGTCCCCGAGGGGATCTCTCGACCCAGCTCGTCAGCCCAAGCCCTCTCCACAACACTATAGTCCGGACCCGGACGAAGGGTCTCAAATCGCCGATTCAACACACTAATAGAGGGCACCTCCTCCGCACCCAAGCTAAAAAAATTCCAAAATCTGCAACGAACGGTCACTGCTCAGCTCTGCTGCAGGGAGGGAAGCCACATAGTGAGAAATCTGCATATAGGCAAAGTAGTGTCTAGTCCCCAATTCATATTCCTGACGTAGAGAGACAAACGATTTACATTTCCCATTAGACCAACAACATGCCCCAGATTGCCAATACCCCTCTCGGCCCAAACACGAAATGCCGCGGTGTCCAAACCGGGGGGAAAACAAAGGTTACCCTGCACTGGCAGCCAACTCGACACTCTCCAATCGCGGCCCCAGAGAGTATTAAGCTGTCTCCAAGTCCGTCTCACCGGGGCCACCAAGGCCCCTTCAGACAAATGTCGGGGGACCAGACGACTCTCATGGTGTAACAACGCTTGCAACTTATGCGGTGCTACATAAGCCTCTTCCAGGGCTCTAGGGGTATAATTCTCAGTACCCCCCAGCCAGTCACCCAGGTGACGCGCCTGGCAGGCCAGGACATAGCTGCTCAAATCTGGAAGCCCCCAACCTCCACAGCGTCCCCTCCCTCGCAATCGCCAGTAGGAAATACGGGCTCGCCCTCCTTTCCACAAAAAATTCCGAAATTCTTTCTCAAACCTCCGAATATCCCGACGCAATAACCAGACAGGGAGTGTCTGCAGCCAGTACAATATCCGCGGCAGAATGACCATCCTAATTGCTGCAATTCGCCCTGAAAGCGATAAAGGGAGATATCGCCAAGACTGTAACTGGGTCCTCACCTTAGACAGCACCCTGTCGAGGTTGCTCTCATAGAGACGGGAGACACGACGCGGGAGCACAATCCCCAAGTACACAAACTGGTCGTCCGCCTATCGCAGGGGGAAGTCACCCGGCCAACACCCCCACAGCTGACCGGAGACCTCCAGCGCCTCCGATTTATCTTGGTTAATGCTAAGACCTGCAAAAGTCCCAAAAAGATGAAATTCCTACAACAATCGGGGTAGGGATTCACGAGGTGAAAGCAAGTGTACCAGAAGATCATCCGCGAACGCGGCTAATTTAAACTCATATCCCCCAATGTTCACACCCTTGATGTCTCGGGTCAATTCCACTCTTCGTATAAGGGGATCTAAGGATAAAATGAAAAGGAGGGGAGACAGAGGGCATCCCTGTCGGGTCCCCCGCTGCAACGGAAAGTCATCGGAAAGCACCCCATTACATAAAATCGCCGCTGTTGGCAGCACATACAAACTAGCCACCATTTGGCAGAAGGTTTCTCCAATACCATAACACGGGAGTAAATATTGCAGATAGTGCCAGTCCACTCTATCAAAGGCCTTTTCGGCGTCAAAACTGACAAGCAAGGATGACTGGCACCGATGCTGAACCCATTCCAAAGAAGTTATTATTTTGCGCAGATTGCGAACCGCATACCGATCTGACAAAACCGCATATCGATCTTGTGACTCATGTACCAGTTGACCCAAAAAACCCGCCAGGCGGTCCGCTAAAATTTTTGCCATTGTTTTAAGATCAAAGTTAAGGAGGGAAATGGGTCGATAAGAAGCCGCCTGCAAGGGATCTTTATTTGGCTTTGGAATGAGAATTATGTGTGCATGATTATGTCCCCAGTGATAATAACCCTGTTCCGTCCTTCGATTATGTACGGCCGCCAGGGTAGGAGAAATCAGATCGCCAAGAATCTTGTAAAATTCTGCCCCGAAACCGTCGGAGCCTGGGGTCTTAAAACAGCTCGCTTTTGATATCACTGCCTGTACCTCATCAACCGTAATAGGCTGGTCTAATTGCCTTCTTTGTAACTCCGTTAACCTGGGCAACTCCAAGCCTCCTAAGTAATCCTTCATATGCGTAGGGGAAGGCAGATCAGCCGTGTATAGCTTCTGAAAGAAAGCCCGAAAGATACGAGCTATCTCTGGGCTCTCTCTGCGGACCACCCCGTGGGAATCCCTAAGCGTAGTCACCAATCTAGAACCCCGAGGACCTCGCAAACAACGGGCCAGAAACCTCCCCGGCTTGTCACCATAGCGATACAATTGATACCGGTAGTACAAAACAGTCTTCACAGCCTGCTGGTGTAGGAGCTCGTTGAGCTCCACTTGACTGTCCCACAGGCGCTGCCGAAGCACCGCAGTAGCGCTTCGCGCCAATTGGCGCCGCAGCTTCGTCACCAATTTCTCCAGACAGATGATCCGTTCTGCCATCAATCGCCGTTTCCTTGCCAGGAAGCCAATAATATCCCCTCTGAGAACCACCTTAGCCGTTTCCCAAAGCAGCTCGGGATCGTTTCGATGGCCACGGTGATCAGACTCAAACTCCTGCCACCTCTTTTGCAAAAAATGACGAAACTGAGCGTCACGATATAGCTCAAGGGGAAAACGCCAAATCCGGGCCTTCGGGTCGGTCCCACTCCAGTAGAGCTCCAGCCACACAAACGCATGGTCAGACACTTCGGTGGGGCCAATCTGCGTCTCCGCCACCCTAGCAAACAAGCCAGTGGAAACCAACACATAGTCGAGGCGTGAACTAGAATTATGTGCCCGAGATTGGTGTGTATAATCCCGTTCGGACGGGTGCAACAGCCGCCAAGGGTCCACCAAGTCCAGTCTATTACAGAGCTGAACCATAGCTTTCGCCGCCTGGAATCGTTCCCGAGGTCCACTCCCCCGCGACGTGTCCACCAGCACATCCATGACAGCATTAAAATCTCCACCTAGTATCATTGGGCATTCAGGCAATAAGGCAATTTTAGTCGCCACCCGACTGTAAAAATCCAGGTCTAGTACATTGGGACCATACAAATTACCCAGTATTACAGATTTCCCCTCAAGAGTGCCCTGCAGGAATACAAAGCGGCCGGAGGGATCCACCAGTTCTTTTGCAACTGCGAAGCGAACTCGTTCATGAATCAGAACAGCAACACCACCCTTCTTTCCTTGGTCTGGAGCACCCCATACCTGACCTACCCATTCCCTGCGTAGTTTACCATGTTCTTCGGCAGTCTGGTGGGTTTCTTGGAGTAAGGCAATATCTGCTTTATGTCGAGCTAGGGCCCGCAGCACTTTAGAGCGCTTATTAGGGCTTCCCAGACCACAAACATTCCAGGAGATTATCCTCAGGTCAGTAGGCCAATATCACAACAATACAATAAGGCCATGACCAAATTCCAGGGGGGGGGGCCCCTCCCAGCCTGGAGCTCCCCCCAGCCTCCCCTCGCCTTGTACGGGACTGGCATCCTCCCTAGGCCCTGAGCGTGACTTCTCCCCCTACCCCCCCACCCCCCTCTCCCCCCCTTCCCTTCCCTCCCCTCTCCTCTAACCCCCCATCCTCTTACCCCTAGCAATCTATACCCTACCCTCCCTCTATCGGGTAGCATGATACTCCCCCTATGGAATCAGTGTAGATGCGTGCGGTCTCCCCCGACCTCCCGCTCCAGTTCTCCTCCCCATTATCCCAAATCCAACCCACTAACCCAGGACGCCGCATGGTAAAACATTATAAGGCAAGGCATACAACAATATAATAACAAGGAACATAGGCATCACGTAATAGAGCACATGTTAAACCCACAGTCACTCCCTACGGGGGAAGTTAAGGGTTAATAATTCGCTTAGAGGTGAACAATAAAAAACCCTTAAATCAGCAACCCCCCCACTCCCCGCTAGGAGAAAGGAAAGTGAGGGACAGAAGGGGTTACAAAAAGAAACCTCCCACTCTAATCCCACCTTTTTCCCTTTAAGATTCGGACCTTGTAGGAGGGAGCAGTATAGAACTACGCGGGCCCCACCCGGGAATGATCAAAAAAGAAAAAAAACCCGATCTAGGACCCGAGGATCAGCGAATCTCCCCCCCCCCCTGCCACCCACAACCCACAAGCCCACATAGATCGGTGTAAGAAGGTGAACAGTAACAACCAGGAGGGGACGGGAACAGGCCCCAGATTCCACCCTGCTCCTGCCACTCCACTGGGTAGGCCCGTCGCAGGTCTTCATACAAACCACAGGAAGACAGTCACAGTCCCTCATGGCCTCCGGCAGTTGTGCAAAGCTCTCTCAGCCGATAAGTTCAAATAAACCACCCCACCTCATAATCATTGTGGAGCAGCCCACTCCGGGCCTCCTGGCCTCGGCTAGGGCAAACAGCACTTAGTCCCGGCAGACAAGAGTCACCTACCATCAGGCCCAAGGCACCTGGCACTACAGTTCCTCCCCAGATGGGTGTCTCGATAGTTCAAGGGCTGCGCTGATGGAGGCCTTTATGCTGCACAATCCCCTCAATATAAGAGGTCGCCTCCTCCGCTGATGCAAATGTCCGATGATCATCTCCATGGAACACGTGTAGCCGTGCCGGGTACTGCACGGAGAATTTTATATTAGCCTCAATCAACTTTTGGCACAGCGGTGCGTAGGCTTTCCGTCGCTGACTCAAGGAGACAGAATAATCTGGAGCCACTCGAATGTTAACATTTTCATGCAGCAGGCAACCTTTCTGCCGCGCCGTTCGGAGGATGGCCTCCCGGTGTGGGAAATAAAGAAATTTGACGAGAACAATGCGAGGCTGCTGATCGCGGGGCTGCTTAGTTCCCACGCGGTGCGCACGTTCTATCAATATTTTGTTGCCTCCCTCAAGGCCGTCAGCTGCGGGAGAAGATTTTCCAGATGCTTTTTTAAATCTTTGTCTGCAATAGCATCAGGTATGCCCATCAGCCTCAAATTGTTCCTTCTAGATCTATTCTCTAGGTCGTCCAATTTGACAGAGGGTTTTAACATGCTATCCATGATGACATCTAAATCCTTTTGCTAGGATGTGGTTCCTGATGTGGAACCTTGCATCGTGTAATCATAGTTTAGGTTGTTCTTTCCTAGGTGCATAACTTTGCACTTGTCCACATTAAATTTCGTCTGCCATTTGGATGCCCAGTCTTCCAATTTATCAAGAGCCTGTTTTGTCCTCTCTATTGCTACCTTAGGAGAGGAGACTTCGGGGTCAGGGTCTCCTGATAATGGCATACCCCTTTCTCTTCTTGCTTATGGGCCTGCCCCTTGAGAGAGACAAACTATCTAAGAAAAGATAATCTGAAGCGGTAGTGAACACCCTTCTTAAGGTCTGGGGGGGTCTTTAGATCCTTGGTATATGTGAGCATCTGGAGGGCTTTTTGAGAGGTGGTGGTCTTCTCAGGTCCCAGATTCCAGGAATGTCACCATGTTATCCTTCTTACAGTCCAGGTTTGTCCAGAGGTTAGCTCTGAACTCTTTCGAGGTTCAGGTGGTGGCTCTTGTGTTTTACTGGGACATGTTCAGGGAGTGTCCTTGGTGGCGCACCCTGGTGTGTCCCATTTCCTGAAGGGGGTGAAGCCAAATCCATGTGTACAGTCTTTCTTTGGTGTTGAAGGTGCTGAAAGCTTCCCTCCTTTGAGCCCCTTTGGATGGTGTGGTGTTGATCGGCTTTAGGGTCTTTCTAAAGAGGTCTAATGATTGAATTTTGAGTTTACCAGTTCAGTGAAGTGATCACCAAAGTAGGGAAAGAGATCTTTAAATAGCCAAGGCTGTATAGGATCAAGAGCCGATATACTTAAGCTCATAGAGGTTATAATCTTCTCAACTTTATAGCAAGATGAAAGTTATTGAGGGTTGTCTGAGGGCAGTACAGCTTCCTTTAATGAAGGTTTGCCGATGCCAGTACAGTAAAGAACTGAAGAGAGTCCAGTATCACTTTGGTATTTTTTAATGTTGGCAATTAGAAATTGACCAAATTGGTCTGGGAAAATTTAATAGAGAGTCCGTTTTTGGTCTTTAAATGCAAGTTCTTTAACTGCATGAAAATGTTGTTTAGGATAATTCTCTCGAAGTTGAATTTGCTTTGTAAAATATTTATTTTTATTGTCAACTTAAACATTGTTCAATATTGCTCATTTCCTATAGTTCAGAGATTCCCAACTCCAGTCCTGGAGGGCCAAACACCATTCAGGTTTTCAGGCTGTCCCTAATAAATATGCATGACATGCATTTGCATGCACTGCCCCCATTGTGTTCAAATGTATCTCATGCATATTCATTAGGGACAGCCTGAAAACCTGAATGGTGTTTGGCCCTCCAGGACTGGAATTGGGAACCTCTGCTATAGTTGGTCATATTTAATGGGGTTTTAGTCTTTTCTCATTAGTCTGTGAATTACTTTCTTAAAATTTCTTAAGCTGTAGTTGAACCAGGGCTTATATTGCTTAGTGAAATTCTTTGTTCTGAAAGGAGCATATTGATCGTGAGTTCTGGATTGATTCATTCCAGATATCTGTTTTTTAGTTCAAAGAGGCATAAGAGGATTCTGCGTTGAGGCATTAAGAACTGCTTTGATAATGTTCTCTTTGCACAGGTTTTTCAGATTTTTTTTTTAAAGAGGGAGTGTACTAGAAAGGGAAGGAATGGAGGTGTTAGTAACACTAAGCTGGATTAAATAGTGGTCTGACCATGAAATAGGAGTTGTATTCAGAATTCCTAATGTCATATTCATGCTTTTATGGAATACCAGGTCAAGGGCATGACCTGATGAGTATGTAGGGGCAAAGGATGGCAATTCAGAGCCAAGATATATAAGAATTATAAGAGAATGGGATTCCAAACTCAACTCCATTCTGCTCTCGGCCAGGAATCCTCCTTCCCCAAATTCAAGAACCTTTTGAAGATTCACCTTTTCTGCTGGGCATTTGATCTGCCTCCCACTCTCTCCTAATCCTCCACGACCTTCTGCCTTTCTGTCATTTCTTTTCACTCTGTGTGTGATTGTATCGTTTCTATCCTGTCACATATTGTAGTTCCCTTCTCTTTTCCGGCCTTGGACATTGATGCATATTTTTATGCAATTGTAAATTGCCTTGGTGTAATGAAGGTGCGGTATATCAAATAACCAAATAAACATAAACACCTAACAATGTAGGTGCTCTGGTCTTCCTCCACTTCCTGGCTGGGGACCATAATAACCCACTTGTCTGGACTGCGCTAGCCAGATTCAAGGAAACTAGAAGTTAAGGAAAAATTCTTCTTAAACTATCTTTAGTATCATGGGACCTCAGTAAGGTTATGATTCAGTTGATGTAAGTACCTTTTGAGTCACTGAACCACTGTGAGCTTAGATACATGACTTAAGAGATTATTTCAGCTCTGAGAGTTGGTGAATACCAAACCCTTTTATCTGCGTTATACTATTTTGTCATCATATGGTGCTGCTTCATACTCATTCCAAATTCCAGCCTAAGTTGGTGTTATATTTCCACCTTAAGAGGTTAATCATCCTTACAGCATTTTTTGCCAGATCATGCCCATAAAGTTGAACAAGTTCTGCACAGTTTGAATTTCAAAAGAGCCCTTCTCTTCTCCCTGGGGCTGACCCTACTTGCATAGAAGAGCCACCCAGCCTTTTAGGGGTTTTGTAATACCCACTGAAGTTCATATTGGGCACATTCAGATTTGTGAAATCACGTCAACAGCTGAATGTCTTGCATTTTTTTCAGACGTTCTGGCTTAGATGTCCCAGATTGCATGTGGTTGGATCTTCTAAAATTCCCCTCATTGAGTTTAAAAATGGGCCAGATCAGCTCAAGGATTCCAGAGTAATAAAGTCCGGGGGGGGGGGGGGGGAAGCTCAGTGCCTTTCTATGGGAGAGGTAGTTTGAGGGGCTGCAGCATAGAAACATTGATAGACTGAAACAAAGTGATTAGGGAATTGCTTTTTTTCAGACTGCATTCCCTTTCTCTGTCCTCTCTCTGTCAGAGACACAGACACAGGCCACAGGCGGAGGATTTGGAAATAATTCCATGAGGCATGTTTCACATGTTTTCCCCACCATGCATCCTTTGCTGCTTTATTTATATATCCCTGCTGAGCTGGCTGTAATTGATTCAGATGTGTATTTCATTTTCTTTGTTGTAAATTCTACATTGAAAACCTAGTGATCAAGACCATACAGCTTTTTTGATAGTTGCTAGTATGGCGACACTTAGTGACTGAACTATATAATTGTTACTGGTTGCTCTCTGTACTGATTACTAATGATGGAGAAGCATGGCAGTCCTTGTTGGCTTAGGACAGTGGAACCCTGTTGTTAAATTGTAAAGTCTTATCCTTTTAAATCTGTTGACAGTAACATCTAACGGTTAGATAACACTGGTCAACATTGAAATCGTTACTGACTTTAAAAGGCCCTAATCTGTAGTATCTTGGTGAGCTGAACACGAATATAACATTAAAAAAAATTTATTGGCTCTCGTTTTGAAGATATTGCATGTAGTTCATTTTTGACGTTTCATAGTGTAAATTTATCCAGTAGGACATCAACAGCATCCCAAATAAGCATTGAATGATGTAATATTGCATCACATTGCATAATGCCAGCATGCACACATCATCCAGAGTTGATTGCATCATTTTCTGATGCAATACAATACTACTGCCAGATGGCTGCTGAAGCCATCTGACGTCAGCAGTGTACTATACGCAGTCGGAAAGGTTGAGCATTTAAAATATTTCAGACTGTGTGTGAGATTTAAGCTACTGTTACATGTAACTTTTATTAATCATATAATTTTAGCCATTTAGGTACAATACAGAACAGTAATGCCGCGAAAGTGCGTTAATACCGTTGACAATTTCTGCTGCATTTGTGAGGAAGTGACATTTGCCAACCAGAAGAAAAGTATCACTTCTCAACTGAAGAAGGCATATCATCTTTACTTCGGATGCAAGATTGGTGACCAAGACAAGCCTTGGGCCCCGCATATATGCTGCGCTACATGTACAACACAGCTTTCACAGTGGTTGAATTGCAAAAGACCATCAATGCCGTTTGCAATCCCCATGGTGTGGAGAGAGCCAAGCAGCCACATAAATGACTGTTACTTCTGCTTGGTTCCTCCTCTTTCCAGCAGAATAACAAAGCAAAAGAAGTTGAGCATAGTCTACCCAAACATTCCGTCTGCATTGAGACCAGTTCCACATGGTGAGGGACTTCCTATTCCATAACCTCCATCAGAATATTCTCTTGATTCATCTGATGAGGACAAGGGTGAGCTGACCTGTTCTTCTCCTGGTCCGTCAGCATGCAGTGACCCAGATTTTCACTGGATGCATATCAACTCCACACAGAATAACACAGGAAGAACTAAATGACCTAGTTCGTGATTTGGACTTTTCCAAGAACAAGGCTAGGATCAAGACTCCAACAACAAAATCTTCTAGAAGAAGATGTCAACATTACTTTCCTTTCTGAAGAAAGGCTCCAACTGCTGGTGGCGCTTTCGATAGGAAGTAATCTGGTATTCTGTTCCGATATTGAAAGCCTCATGAATGCCTTAAAAATCACTCATGACCCACAAGACTGGAGACTGTTTATAGACTCTTCGAAACTGAGTCTGAAGGCTGTGCTTTTGAACAATGGAAACCGTCTTCCATCTATTCCAGTAGCGCATGCTGTCCACATGAAAGAGACACACGATAACTTAAAGCATCTACTGACTTCCATTAACTATAACAAGTACAGTTTGGACCTCTGTGGTGACATGAAGGTAGTTGCCCTTTTAGTGGGACTGCAGCAGGGATATATAAAATACATGTGTTTCTTATGTGAGTGGGATAGCCGAGCAAGGGATTAGCACTACTTGCGGAAGGAATGGAATCGCAGACAAAATGTAACAATTGGAGAGAAGAATATCCAGCACCCAGCTCTGTTTGAGGCTCACAAAATCCTGCTACCACCCCTTCACATTAAACTAGGTTTGATGAAAAACTTCGTGAAAGCCATGGACCGCACTTCACCAGCTTTCCGATACCTGCATTAAAAATTCCCTCGACTCAGCGAAGCAAAGATTAAAGAGGGAGTTTTTGTGGGTCCTCAGATTCGAGAGCTTTTCAAAGATGACCGGTTCAACAACTTGCTGCAGGGTGATGCGAAACAAGCATGGAATGCTTTTCGTCTCGTGTCAACAAACTTTCTCGGGAATGTTAGGGCAGAAAACTACAAGGAACTAGTAGAAGACATGCTGATGTAGTATCAGAAACTTGGCTGCAGTATGTCTCTAAAGAGCCAATTCCTTGATTCCCATCTCAATTTCTTTCCTGACAACTGTGTTATTTTTAGTGATGAACAGGTCGCATGTTTTCACCAGGATATCGCAACGATGGAGCAAAGATACCAGGGAAAATGGTCCACTACAATGCTGGCTGACTACTGCTGGACTCTCCCCAGAGAATCTCCCGAACAGCTGTACAAGAGACAGACGAAAAAATCTAAGTAGTCTATGACTTGTTTTTTTACAGGTATTAACCGAAGGCCTATTATATTTACTATTGACATACATTTTGTGATGTAAACGTTAATTCTTGTAGATTACAAAAAAATTAGAGCCAACTTTGCAATTTCACTGTCATATTCGTGTTCAGCATATAAAAATTGATAAGAAATGACTATTTTTATTTCAGTAACATGACTTTTGTAAAAATGTATTGACCAGTGATAGTATCACTTGTGTTTCATTTTATTCTTTCTATACTAATGGAATATTTGGGTACTATTCATTCAATCTGGCCCACCCCTCTCTTTTCCAGGTCAGAGATAGACAGACAGACACACACACGTAGAGGAACTAGAAAGAATTCCATGAGACATTCTTTCCCTAATTTGTTACCCTAAGAGCCATGAGAGTGTCAGTAGCCCATCTAAGCTCTACCTCCATTGAGGCAATTCCAAAAATGATGTGGAATTTAGTCTACACATTTATTTTCCTTTACTGTGTAGAAACTGACTCCCTGATGGAACAATGGGTTTATTCAATGTGTTGACCTTAGCATTTTTTTTTCTTTAAAAAAATAAAAGAGGGAGTGGTGACTATAAAGTTGGTTTCTCTAAACAGAAATTTTGTCTCACCTATTGGCAGTCGTCTTGGTTTTACTGTCCCTTTTTGCTGCAAAGCAACCCTTAGCTAGGGATTCCCACTTAGGTGGCTGATTCGTTTTTCCGACCGTTGATGCATTGAGTCAACCTTGTCACTATTTGGTTGACTCCCCTCTTTTTTTCTGAGCTGGATAAGGTTTGACTTAGGGGGCAACTGAGGTTTTTTCCTCTCATTCTGCCTATAGCTGGTATTAGCTGCACATTGTTTGGGGCTATTGAGCATTTTTGTTATTTTGCTTTATTTAATTACTTAAGTAAGGAGTTCATAACATATTAATTTAGGTCTAACTCCTTGTGAGGAGCTTTACTATTCCTGATTGTCTTATTGTCCATGGAGAACACCTATTAAAAGTAAAATACAATTTTATCACCCAGAAGTCATTTTCTGGTTCCTCCTATTTCAAACATCACAGTGAAGTCTTGCCAGTGCAAAAAAAAAGGACTGCAAACCATTTATTATCCATCAAACAATATATTTGGAATTTTGGCGGGGTTTAGAAGAGAGAGCTGGCCTTTCCTCATTTTTGGAAAAATTAAGGCTTTTCACTTATTGCTTGTCCCTTTTAACCTCTGATTCCTGAATCCTCGGGATTATTGCAAAAGGATACAGGTAGCACCTTTTGGAGCTGCCCACAACTTGCCCCTCTGCAAAAGACACTCAGGATTTCACATCACAAGTTCTATGTATATTGGAAATCTCCTTTTAGGGGCCCATATAGTTGAATCTGATCTTTTGCAGTAAGGTGGCTGGGCTTTAATTTATGTACAGTTGTGACCAACATTATTGGCACCCTTGCAGTTCAACCCTTTAATGTCCAGTATCTCCTAAAATAAAAAAAAGAAAAAGTGGCCAGTGAAATGGTTTTGGATTACATATGCACACACATTTTGAACATAAAAGAATCAAATAAAATAAGACCAATTTAATAAAGGAAATAGTATAAAAACTGGGATATTGCTAGGACGTGATTATTGGCACCCTTATAAACAATTTAAATCAGGAACCACATTCCCACTGCAGTAAAATTAGATGCACCTGTAATCAATTGTCAGTACTGACTTGACTTGAATCAACCAATGAAAAACGGCTTTAATATTTAAAATGGCCACATTCACTCCCTGTTTAATTTTCAGAATGGTGAAGACGAGAGCTGCCCGAGACCATCAGAAAGGCCATTATCACCAAACATGAAACTTCAAACAGGTACAAGGCTATCTCCAAAGTTCTTGGGCTTCCTGTGTCTACAGTTCGCAATGTTGTTAAGACGTTTTCTGCTCATGGAACTGTGAAGAACCTCCCAGGACATGGTTGGTAGAGAAAATTAATCCAAGAAGTCTTTGAATGTTAGTGTGAACTGTTGAAAAAACACCACGTACAGCATTCATAGAGCTTAAGGCTGACCTGGAGCAATCAGGAGTAGTGGTTTCAACCTGCACCATACGCCATGTACTAAACATACAAGGACTTCATGGGCGAAGGCCAAGAGGATCCCACTGCTCAAAGGCAGACATAAAAAAGCACGCCTGATCTTTGAGCTCTTTAGTAATGCAGACCAGCAATACTTTTACAGGCGAAGAAATGAAGCTGATAAGGAAAAAAAAACACCCTTCCTACAGTTAAATATGGTGGAGGTTCCATAATGTTGTGGGGCTGTTTTGCTGCCTCAAGAACAGGAGGCCTGAAACGTGTTAAAGGAATCATGAATTCAGAGGGACTACCAAGGTATTTTGGAGCGAAATGTGCTACTTAATGTCAGAAAGCTAGGTTTGGGTCAAAGGCCATGTGCCTTCCAGCAGGACAATGACCAAAAACATGCATCTAAAAGTACAAAAGAATGGTTAAAAAGGAACAAATGGACTGTCTTAAACTGGCCAGCAATGAGTCCTGATCTCAATCCAATTAAGAACATTTGGAAAGAACAGAAATCTGCCATTGGTAAAAGTAATCCGGGAAACATTCATGAGTTGGAACAAATCGTAGTTGAAAAGTGGAAGAAACTACAGAACACAGTATACAAAACTTATAGATGGCTACAAGAAACATTTGGAGGCTGTTACCATTATCAAGGGTTGTGGAACCAAATATTAGTAAAGGATGCTATTAATCCTGTCCAGCTTATATTTTGTTTTTTGTTTTTCTCAGAAATGATTATATCTAAGTTGCACGGACATCTCTTTTTGTTATATACCTTTGAACATACGATTACAATATTATGATGACATACAGTTGGAATATTTCCAATTATTTCTCAAGATATTGTGCACAAAATACCTAAAATGCAAGGATACCAGTATTGTTGATCACAACTCTATGTGAACACCATTCTCTTCTCAGACTATGTTCTGTGAGCCTGAATGAGGTAAACACTTACTTATAGAGATGTATTCCAGCCATAGACAAAATCTCAGAACTGTGATACACAGTACTTCTAGCACTGTGATCTGCTTTTGTCCTGCATAGGGTCTCCTAGTGTTAACCAAATGCCTTGCAGGAATTTCAGCATGTTTGCTTAGAGCAAGATTGTATTTACCTTTACCTTAATGATTGACTGATTAAGGGCAGAAGGATTATTACTTATTACTACCTAGGAGTTAAAGTTGCTGAGGTTCATGATCCGTTTTCTAAGACCCATCTATATCTGTGACGCTGCAGTTTATTGAGGCTCTGGTAGATTTAAATGGAACAATAGCCTATCTCCTGAACCATAGAGCCTATGAGGACATGCTTCAGCAAGGGACATAATTAAAAGTCAAAGACATAGGCATGGTCATGTTGACAGTGGTAGGCCTAATAACAGCAGCAGTACAAATTATTCCCTTGGCATGTGTTCATATAAGCCATACCTAGTAAATATTGATATCTCAGGATACCCAGAGATTTCAGGATTGGCATCTAACTAGCAGATAACCTTTATGAGTCTCAGTGACTTGGTAATTCTCTCCTTAGTCTGAACAAAGGCTTTCCCTTCCAAATTTCAGAACATCAGATTGTTTTGACATGCAGTCTACTTGGATTAGGAGTCTCATCTGAAGTAGCTTCAGTCCTAAGGCCTTTGCATGGTAAGGAGGGCTAGGTTTATATTAGCTCACTGGAAATGAAGGTTGTTTTAAATGCTTTAAAAGTCTTCAGAAACCCAGAGGTAAACATGTGTTAATACAAACAAAACAATGTTCAAATAGTACATGACTATTTAAGGGATGGATGGATTCCAGCCTGTGTGGAATTCTGTAGATAGTTATTAAAAAGTTTTTAATATAGATATGTACCCAGAAAAAAGGGAACTGTTCTTGCTGGTAAATTAAGTCGGAACACATGAGTCCCACAAAAATAATTCTTAAATTAGGATATAGCAAATAAGACATTCCTTAAATAGGACTTGCTTGAGGTCTTCAGAATAGTCACACATCTCAACAGCAGACCTCAAATCACATCTTCTTCCAGGGCTCACTGCAGACCATTTCACAGCGGGCCTCTCTTCCACATTCCAGCACCTCTGGTTGCCCCTTAGCAGTCCACTCCGCATGCCCCGGAAATAGTCTGACACAAATCTCTGCCCCAACTGAATTTGTGATACTTAAAGTTGTTGGTTCTATGTGACCATCCTCTGCACCCACTGACCCCCTGTCTGCCACTGTCCTAAAGTAATTATTAGATTCATTTATCTCCCCTTTGTGCTCTGTTACCTGTCAGTCTAATGCAAGGTACTCTCCCAACCAAAAGGAAGTAGCCACTTGTTTCTCCCGGTTCCAAAGACTCTAAGACAGATCTGACTTCTTATCACTAATTTCAGGCCAATCTCATACAAACATGACAGCAGAAAAATAATTTAATGGTTATTTGTATTACTAATACATCATGAAGTTGAAGTTTTGTTCAATGTAAATAGTTAAACTTAACCGTTCATTGTAAATAGTTGAATCTGATTGTTCAATGTAAATGTATACATCTGTGTACAATTGTTAAAATGTTCCTTGTAAACCGCCCTTGATCGCTGGAAGGGGCGGTATAGAAAAATATAGATAAATAAATAAATAAATTAAAAAATAAAAGACCATATGGTCTTTCTGGTCTGCCCTTCCATATAAACTGCTATAGTCCCTATTTTTCCTTTAGAGATCTTTTGTGGTTGTTCCATGCTTTCTTGCTTTCAGATACTGTCCTTGTTTCCATTACCGTACGAACAAAGAACAGGTGCGCCAGAAGCAGTGGTTGATAAAAGTGGCTTTATTGGAAGACACCTTAATGCGTTTTGGTGAAACAACCTTCTTCAGGGCATACTGACTATAAAAAATAAAACCATAAATACATAAAAACATAAATAAACAAATCATATAAATATCAGTACATGTGAACATCCAAATAAGAAGTTAAAATAGAACATTACATACAAATTATTCAAAACAATGAAAGCAATGAGCACAAATGCGTGAAGCCTAGTCAATAAAGTTCCTGAACTGGAAGCCCTAATGGTGGAAATGGACTTGGACATTGTGGCCATTGCAGAAACATAGTTTAACAAGTCACATGAATGGGATATGGCCATATCTAGCTATAATCTATTTAGAAGAGATAGAGGGGGTAGAAAAGGAGGAGGAGGAGGAGGAGCCCTGTATGTCAAAAGCAATATTAAAGTTGTTGAAATATAGTGGACGTGGGGAAAAGAAGCGCTATAGATTGTGTTGGAAAGAGGAGATGGCACTGTCATCCATACTGGTGTTATCTACAGGCCGCCAAGTCAAACAGAAAAAATGGATAGCGAATTGATTATTGATATTGCAAAGATAGCCATGAAGGAGGAAGTGATCATATTGGGTGACTTTAATCTGCTTGATATAGATTGGAGTATTCCTTCTGTAAATCTGGAAAGAAGTAAAAAAATGTTGTGGATGCCTTCCAAGATGCATTACTTAGATAAATGGTGATGAATCCGACCAGGGAAAACTCAATGCTGGATTTAGTACTCGCCAATGGAGCTAGCATGTCGAATATCCGGGTGGGTGCCCATGTGAGCAACAGCGATCATCACACAGTGCGGTTTGAGATAAAAGCCAAGGTGGAGTCCACTTACAGCAAGCTCAAAGTCCTAGACTTCAAAAGCACTGATTTCAGTAAAATGACCAAGTGCCTGAAGGAGGAATTGGCAGGGTGGGAGGGGATAAGGGAAGTGGAATTGCAGTGGGCTAAACTAAAGGAGGCAATAAAAGGGACAACAGACACATATGTAAGGAAAGTAAATAAAAACAAGAGGAAAAGGAAACCTCGTTGGTTCTTCAAAGAAGTGACTGCACAAATAAAGGCAAAAAACACAGCTTTCACAAAATTCAGAAATTCTCAAACAGAGGAACACAGAAAACAATATAAGATAAAAACTAAAAGAGACAAAAAGGGAAATAAGGATAGCAAAATCAAAGGCAGAAGAAAAGATGGCTAAAGATGTGAAGTGTGGTGACAAAACTTTTTTTCTGGCATGTTCAGTAGAGGATGAAAATCAGAGGTGGAATTGAAGGACTCAAAAGTGCCTGGAGCAGATTTGTGGAAAGTGACATTGAAAACGTGAAAATGCTAAACAAATACTTCTGTTTTTACTAAAGAAAATCCTGAAGAAGGCCCACGTGTGATTGACAAATATATAAATGGGAATGGAGTAGATTCCACACCATTCACAGAAGATGGTCTGTTAGAACTGCTTGCAAAACTGAAAGTGGACAAGGCCATGGGACCAGATGGGATACATCCTAAGATACTGAAAGAGCTCAGAGAGATTCTGGCAGGGCCTTTAAGGGATGTTTTCTAATAGATCCTTGGAGACAGGAGAAGTTCCACAGGACTGGAGAAGGGCTGATGTGCTACCTCTTCACAGAAGTGGTACTACAGGTCATTAGGTCTTACCTCGGTGGCGAAAAAAGTAATGGAGGCGCTCTTGAAAGAGTGAATAGTGGACTTTCTCGAAACCAACAGATTGCATGATCCGAGGCTTTTATCAAAGAACAATCTTGCCAAACAAATCTGATTGAGTTCTTTGGGTGACCAGAGAACTAGATCAAGGGCATACAATGTATGTGATTTACCTAGATTTCAGCAAAGCCTTTGATACTGTTTCTTGTAGGAGGCTTATCAGTATTGACTAGCTTGGGGATGTGTCCCAAGGTAGAGAACTGGATCAGAAGTTAGTTGACAGAAGGTGATGGTAAACGGAAATCACTTGGATGAAAGGAAGATGATTAGCGGTGTGCCCCAGGGTTCAGTTCTGGAACCGGTACTGTTCAATGTATATTTGAATGATATTGCTGAAGGACTTGATGGAAAAGTCTCTGTTTTTGCAGATGACACACAAATTTGCAACAGAGTGGACTCCCAAGAGGGAATGAATAACATGAAGAAAGATCTACAAAAGTTGGAAGAATGGTCTAATGCTTGGCAGTTAAGATTTAATGTGAAGAAGTGCAGTGTCGTGCATTGGAAAGTAGAAATACAAGGGAGCAGCATGCAATAGTGTGGTGTGTACGGGCCAGGAGAAGTACCTCTGAGTGATTGTTTCTGGGGATGTCAAGGTGGCAAAACAGTGTGACAAGGTGGTGGCAAAAGCCAGAAGGATGCTGGGTTGCATACAGAGAGGAATTACCAGAAGAAAGGAGGAGGTTGTAATGCCACTGTACAAGATGCTGGTAAGGCCTCATTTGGAATATTGTGTTCGATTTTGGAGATCATATCTCGCAAAGGATATAATAAGACTGGAAAGGGTTCATGGGAAGGCGACCAAAATTTTTCAAATTTAGGGAACCCCGGACATAGACCTCCTTGCAAGTCCGTTGAATGTCAAACTTCCCCGGATCTGTTCCAGAATCCTGGCTCAGGACTCTCAGGCCAAGGATGCTTTCCTCCTTCACTGGGGCCAAGACTTCCTTTATGCCTTTCCACCCATTCCCCTAATTCCCAGGACCCTATTCAAGCTTCAGAGAGACAGAGGCCGTATGATTCTCATAGCTCCACATTGGCCTCGGCAAGTGTGGTACCCTCTGCTTCTACATCTCTCTCAAGCTCCCTCCCTGGAGTTAGGGTCTGCTCCAGATCTCCTGTCTCAGGAGAACGGAATGTTGTGGCATCCCAATCCCCAGTCTCTGCAACTCAGGGCTTGGTTGCTGAAGGCCTAGATCTTCATGGTCTTAGCCTCCCTCAGCAAGTAAAGGATATCCTTTATGCTTCCAGGAAGCCTTCCACAAGACGCTCTTATGCTTTCAAGTGGAAAAGGTTCACCATATGGTGTTCGCAGAAGGTTCGTAACACCCTTGCGGTACCTGTGGAGTCATTACTGGAGTATCTCCTTCATTTATCCAATGCAGGACTTAAGACTAACTCAGTGAGAGTTCATTTGAGTGCTATTGCAGCTTCTTTCAAGCCTCTAAATGGACAACCTATTTCCTCCCATCCTCTTATAGCAAGATTTATGAGAGGCCTTCTGCTAACTAAGCCTCCCATTAGGCCACCACCTGTGGCATGGGACTTAAACTTGGTTCTTGGTCAGCTCATGAAGCCACCTTTCGAACCCTTAGCTGCTACCTCATTGAAATTCCTTTCTTGGAAGGTTATCTTTCTCATTGCGATCACATCAGCACGTCGCATCAGTGAGTTGCAAGCACTAGTGGCTGATCCACCTTATACAAGGTTCCATCATGACAAGGTAGTCCTTAGAACTGATCCACCCTTTATGCCAAAGGTGGTCTCGCCTTTTCATCTAAACCAAGCGGTCTACCTACCTGTGTTCTTTCCAAGGCCTCATGCATCAAATGCAGAAAGGAATCTGCATACTTTGGACAGTAAAAGAGCTCTAGCCTGTTACTTACAAAGAACACAGCAACATAGAAAGTCCTCTCAACTCTTTGTTACTTTTGATCCTTCTCATTTGGGACTTCCAGTCTCCAAGAGAACACTGTCAAACTGGATTGCTCAGTGTATTTCCTTTGCCTATCAGAGTAAGAATCATCCTCTGGAGGACCATGTCACAGCTCGCAATGTGAGAGCCATGGCAGCTGCAATGGCTCATCTGCACTCTGTGTCTATCGACGACATCTGTCGAGCAGCCACCTGGGCCTCCGTTCATACCTTCACAGCCCATTACTGCTTGGACAAGGACTCCCGCCGGGATACCTTGTTTGGTCAGGCTGTTCTCCAGCACCTGTTCCATACCTAATCAACTCCTACCCACCATCCCTGGTAGGATGCCAGAGATCCATGGGGGGAAGTGGAGCCCTTTCTCAGGGACACACAACTTCTGGGATTTCTCCCTGGCATCTAAAGCTAGGGAGTCCCCATATGTGAAGACTACATAACTGCTTGTTCCTGGAGATAGCATAGTTACTCACCTGTAACAGGTGATCTCCGGGAACAGCAGGAATTTAGTCTTCACAACCCACTCACCTCCCCTAGGAGTTGTATCTCTCTATCTCTTTCTTTTTCCCTCTCTCTCTCTTTGTCTCAGCTTTAAAACTCAACTGGAGAGAAGCAGTTGGGAAAGGCGGGAAGGCAGCACGCAGGCGCTGTGGGATGCTCCCAAAAGCTTTCTAATTGGATGCTGGGGAGCGTTCCCGCGCAGGCTCCGTCGGTACCGACGATACTCATATGTGAAGTCTAAATTCCTGATGTTCCCGGAGATCACCTGTTACAGGTGAGTAACTATGCTTTATGATGACTAGTAAAATGCAATGATGAGTTCCTATCTTTGAGCTTCTGGAACAGGATGGTGCTAAAACCCCCGGAGGTATGACGGATCAAAATATCTAAATATGAAACCTGTTCCCGGCTCTACGACTGTTGAAACTGAAGGTTCTCGTCTACTG
Organism: Ichthyophis bannanicus; assembly: GCA_033557465.1. NCBI lineage: Eukaryota > Metazoa > Chordata > Amphibia > Gymnophiona > Ichthyophiidae > Ichthyophis > Ichthyophis bannanicus. The sequence goes on along the minus strand of CM066036.1, from coordinate 653,317,941 downwards.
AGTTGAGCCATCTCAGAAATTCAGAAAGATCAGCTTCTGTTCCATCCCATATCATGAAAATATCATCTATATATCTCTTCTATGTTTTACATGATCCCAACAGATATATTGATTCAAAAACTTCCTCTCAATCGGTGACATACAAATTTGCAACATCAGAAGCCATAGATGAGTCCATCCACTCAAAAAGTCCCAACAGGTGATGCATGCAATCCACACTATATAAATCACCAAACCGTCCCAAAAAAAAACAATAATAAATTTTTTTTGTCGGAGCAACACCAAGGGAGGACAGTACTTATAGCTGTCCCCAACCAGACGATGGACTCCTTTTATTCAAATAAAGTTCAGGTTAAAACGATATTTATCAAAAATAGCAGCATAACACTTAGCTCCCAGTCTTGTAAGGCCAAATCAGCTTCAAAGCGCAAGCACGACGTGCACGTTTCGGGATCGCTTTCCCTGTATTAAGTGCTAGTTTCTCTCGCTGTAGCCAACTGCCATCAAACACTGACTTTTAAAGATCACATTGTTCGAGGAACAGATACTTCCATTTGGCTCTCCCATCCACTCACTCAAACCCGAACTTCCAGTGGAGTAGGGAAATACCCATCAAGCTAGGGAACCCCTATCTCCAAAGGGTTGACGTCAAAACAGGCTAGTGCAATCAATCTCCCTATTCAGTCCAAAAGGGTGGACTGAATTCAACCTGTGGATCCATCGTTGTTCGGACCATTGAAGTCCAGCTAATCAATCTCCCCCTCGAGGATCCTGAGGTATGTGATCAATTACTGTCCAAGTGAAATCCTCAAAATTATGATTAGCCGATATGCAATGCTCCACTATTGGAGCTGACATCACTCGTTGGCGCACCTGCGATGAATGTTCACCCAATCTCACTCTTATCTGACGTACCATTCTTCCAACATATAATAGTGCACATGGAGACTGTAATATGTAAACCACAAACATGGATTTGCAGGTAGTGTACCATCTCCGTTCAAAAGAGCGTGTAGAACTTGGGTGTTGCCAAACCAAACCTGTCATACTAGTGGAGCAATGTATACAAGACCCACAAGAAAAATGTTCTCTTATATCATTTCCAGATAACTGAATTCAATCAATAGGGGAAGTGGACCACACCAACAGATCTTTTAGGTTAGGGCCTCTTGAAAAGGCAATCATCAGAGACTTTTGAAAGCATTTAAGCAGAGATAAAATAGGCCAATGCTTCTTAAGGATCTTAACTATATTCGGACTAAAAACCATATAAGGCAGTGATCCAACAATGACATCCGACGATTCAGCAGCTGATTAATAGTCACCATCCAAAAGCCATTCATGATGAACGTGATATGCACGTCAATATGCCGTATCAATCACTGCAGCGGGGTAACCCCTATACAATAATCAATGTTTCAAATCCAAAGCATGTTTCTTAAAATCAAGTACGGAAGAACACAACCTCCATAAACTAAGAAATTGACCAAACGGCAATCCCCTCCGCAATCTGTTGGTGCGGTCCACTTCCCCTATTGATTTAATTCAGTTATCTGGAAATGATATAAGAGAACATTTTTCTTGTGGGTCTTGTATACATTGCTCCACTAGTATGACAGGTTTGGTTTGGCAACACCCAAGTTCTACACGCTCTTTTGAACGGAAATGGTACACTACTTGAAAATCCATGTTTGTGGTTTACATATTAGTGTCAATGTGCACTAGTATATGTTGGAAGAACAGTACATCAAATAAGAGTGAGATTGGAGGAACATTCATCGTGGGTGCGCCAACGAGTGATGTCGGCTCCAATAGTGGAGCATTGCGTATCGGCTAATCATAATTTTGAGGATTTCACTTGGACAGTAATTGATCACATACCTCAGGATCCTCGAGGGGGGGATCGATTAGCTCGACTTCAGTGATCCAAACAACGATGGATCCACAGGTTGAATTCGGTCCACCCTTTTGGGCTGAATAGGGAGATTGATTGGACTAGCCTGTTTTGACGTCATCCATTTGGAGATAGAGGTTCCCTAGTTTGATGGGCATTTCCCTACTCTACTGGACGTTCGGGTTTGAGTGAGTGGATGGGAGAGCCAAATGGAAGTATCTGTTCCTTGAACAATGTGATCTTTTAAAGTCAGCGTTTGATGGCAGTTGGCTACAGCGAGAGAAACTAGCACTTGATACAGGGAAGGAGATCCCGAAATGTGCACGTCATGCTTGCGCTTTAAAGCTGATTTGGCCTTACAAGACTGGGAGCTAAGTGTTATGCTGCTATTTTTGATAAATATCATTTTAACCTGAACTTTATTTGAATAAAAGGAGTCCATCGTCTGGTTGGGGGCAGCTATAAGTACTGTCCTCCCTCGGTGTTGCTCCAACAAAAATATTTAATTTTTTTTTTTAGGGACGGTTTGGTGATTTATATAGTGTGGATAGATGAGTCCATGGCAACTCCCTAGGTCCGGTTATAAAAAAAAAAAAAAAAAAAAAGTCCCTAAAACAAAAGTAATTTTCGATCATCGCTTAAGTTACCAGTTGTACCAAAAAACATGTAGGTGTTCTAATTGGTCTGGTTCTGCTCAAAAGTACCCCTTCCAACACCGTTAACGCCACTGTTTGGGAGATGTTTGTATACAAAGAATGAATATCCAAAGTTACTAACATAAGATCCTTGTGGTATCCATCAAAATCATTCAGTAGTTGTATCATGTGAGCCGAGTCCCTGACGAATGATGGTGCCTTAGAGACAAAGGGTATGAGGAGCATATCCAGAAATTTGGAAATAAGTTTAAACAAATAACCAATTGTGGAAACTATTGACCTCCCTGGCGGGTTCTGCAAATATTTGTGTATCTTAGGTAAAGTGTAGATGTAAAATTGCAAGAGAACCTTGATAAATTGGAAGACTGGATGTTCAAATGGCAGATGAAATTTAATGTGGACAAGTGCAAAGTTGTGCCTAGGAAACAATAACCTAAACTATGGTTACACGATGCAAGGTTCCACATTAGGAGCCACAACCCAGGAAAAAGATTTAGGCGTCATCGTGGCTAACATCTGCCCAGTGTGCAGCAGAGGCCAAGAAAGGAAATAGAATGCTAGGAATCTTAAGGAAAAGAATGGAGAATAGAACAAAGGATGATATAATGCCATTGTATCGTTCCATGGTGTGACCGCACCTTGAATATTGTGTGCAATTCTGGTCGCAGTATCTTAAAAAGGATATAGCGTTATTAGAAAAGATACAGAGAAGAACCACCAAAATGGGAATGGAAGGATACCCCCTATGAAGAGAGGCTGAAAAAGGTTAGGGCTCTTCAACCTGGAAAAGAAATGGCTGAGGGGGAAATATGATAGAAGTCTATAAATTAATTAATGGAGTGGAACGGGTAAATGTAGATCGATTGCATGTCCCCTAGTCTTTCTATATTTTGATGGCGTAAACAATGAAGCTACAGTGTAACCTATTTAAGACAAAAAAGAGAAAATATTTTTTTCACTCAACGTGTAATCAAACTCTGGAATTCGTTACCAGAAGATATAGTAAAAGCTGTTAGTATAGCTGGGTTAAAGGTTTGGACAAATTTCTGAAGGAAAGGTCCATAAATCGTTATTAAAGAAGACTTGGGAAATCCATTGCTTTCCCCGGGATAAGCATTATGGAACCTGTGTGCTTTTGGGAACTTGCCAGGTTCTTGTGACCTGGATTATTCACTGTTGGAATAAGGATACTGGGCTTGATGGATCTTTGTCTGACCCAGTATGGCATTTCTTATGTCCTTATGTCATCCATAATTCTCCCCATACCAGAGCATGGTCTGTATTTTTTTTTTTTATTTAATCATTGTTTTATACCATCTTATCTTATTTAATCAAAGTGGTTTACATTAAACATGAATTAAACAGTATAACAAGTTTAAGGTAAAGCAATAACTGTTACAATGAACAACTACGTAACTATTGACAAACAGTGCAACAATGTGGAACTTATAAACAGAGGAATTTATATACAATGGAGAAGGACAAGCATTATACTATGAGAGATCAGATTGGAGGTAACCAGGTATGATGTGAGCTGCCGTATCAGAGTTAGAGGGTAAAATATTTATTTAAGTAATGTGTCCAAAGTGTTCATTGTAAAAGGATTATATCCCAGCACCGATGTTTAATTTCCCAAAAGAGCAGTTGTCTCTCTTGAGGCGGGTTTAGGCCTCTAACATTCAGTATTCCAATTTTAAGCATCATTCCCTTAGGTAGATAAGTGAACAGTATACTTGAGATATAGCCTTCCTATCTTAACTCCTACATTCTGGTCTTAGCATTGCATTTCATCATACCCCCTCTCCCTTCTCCACCTCCACCTGACCCTCATTCATCCAGTATTGCCTTTAACTGCCCATTCATCCCACACTCACTCAGATCCATACTACTTTCATTCAATTTTTATGTACACTCGGCTATTAACCCCTCCCTCCCTCTTATTGTCACTATTCCATTCACACAACAAAGCTTGCTTAAGTTGAATGCAAAAATATATAATACAGTATCCAGTTCAAGCCGCTTGTGCTTCCAGTCTTGCAAGGAGAGACTGTAGAAAGAATATTCCAGATGCTGCATAATATTCCTGATCAGTATGGGGATCATTCTTCTCCAATGTCTGATTCCACCTGTACTCCTCCTTTGGATAACCATTGCAGTCTCTTATCCTTAGCAGGCTATGGAAGTGATAGCAGAAAGATCATTAAAGATTTGTATCATGCTCTTCTCCCACTTAAGGTCCTTCTCCCACATAAAGTACTTCTCTTCACAATTCACAATTCAATCTTCTGTAATTTCAAAGAAATGCAGACAGGTGATTATATCCTGTCAATTGTATTCTGTCATTTAAGGTTAAAATTGAATATAAAGCAGATGGAACCCATTCTATAGATAGTTGAAGTTGATGTGGCACAGTTTGAAGGGGTTATTTTGTAACCTGGAGATCTGTCTAGATTCAGCAGTGTGCCTGCAAGATCATATCTCCAGAGCTGTGAGCACTGCTTCTTGTACTCTTGAGAATATGTCAACTGAGAGTTTATTTCCCAAAAGAATATCTAAGGACAGTGATCTGTGCTCTGATTCTTCTGTGCCTAGTTTATTAGAAAATGCTATTGATAGGAATAAGGATGAGACAGATGTAGCATTTGAAGTTCATATAGAATACGGCCACCAAGTTGATAAAGGACCTTCAAAGGTTTGACCATGTTGACTTGCATTGAATGCCTTTTAGGTTTCGTGTCCAGTTTAAGATAATTTTGTTAATGTTTAAGGTACTATGGGGGATGGGCCCATGTTATTTAAGAGGGAAACTGCAGCCTTATATGTCAACCAGAGCCTTGCAGTTCCGAGGAATAGAGCTGTTAGTGGTTCCAAATGGAAAAGAGGTGCATAATGTTTGTCATATATCATGGGCTTTTTCTGTTCAGCCCCAATCCTATGGGACGCGCTCCCTGATGGGTTACATTTGGAACAAGAATTAGCATTTTTAGGTAGGGTTTAAAAATGCACCTTTTCAGAGAAGCATTTGGTGCACTGTCATAGGATTGCAGGTATGTATTTTTATGGGGTTTGTTTGCCTTTGACTGCAGTAGAGGGTTTTTTCTACCTTTTATATTTTTAAACAGTATTTGGAGGTTGATTGTTGTAGGGGGAGGTTTGGGATTGTAGATATGTATATTTTGTAAATATAATTTTTCTTGTTCTTTATCGTCCCTCCAGTCCAGTCCCGCACCTCTGGGTAGTGTACCTGTTCGAGCAGCTTGGAGACTAAGTATGTTGTCTTTTGATGACACCAGTACTGAGTAGCTAGCACTGCCCAGCAGCCCCCAGTATGCTCAATCTCCAAGCAGCTGGAGGAGTTAGTGAGCCAGGGTGCTGGACTCACTGAAGGGACAATTAAGAAGCTTTCTTAGATTAGCTGGACTTTATTATTTTGAGTGTTTTGATTAATTAAAGTTTCTTAGTTTAAAAACAAAAAACAATAATTATTATTAAGGAGAGAAACTTTGTTCTAAGGAGAAGACTGCTGAGGAGGCCTGCGAGGTTTGGGGGGTGTTTGGAGGCCTTGAGCACATCCTGGGATTCTGGCGGTTCCTGAACCATTATCGGGTGAGGAGCCGCCACTTAGACGCACCACAGAGCAAGGAAAGAGCATTCCCAGGCCGCCTCTCGCCGCCGAAGTTGCTGGGGAGGCTGAGTGCAAGGAGTGTAGGGGAGAATTTGACAGGGTGCGATCAGCAGAGGAGCCACCTGTAGAGCCCAGCACAAGTGAGATAAACTGCTGATATTGGCTGCACTTTCACTGACATTTCAGAAGGCTGGGAGGTGTAGCAAGATTGTTTGGCTGGCAGACCGGCCTGCTTTGTGAGGCCTCATGCCGTGTGGTCACTGCTTGTGCAACTGCGCGGGAACCGTAAACGAGGTATATTTCTCTCTCTCTCACTCCCTCACATCCTTTGTTTCTCGTTGACTTCCCCCACCGATTTCTTTTCTTTCTTTCTTCTCTCTTGCTCAATATAGGGATAGTTTTCCTTTCTATCTAAAAAAAAAAGTCAAATTAGACGAGAAAAATGGACCTACTTTGGAGGAAGAGGTAAAAAAAAAAGAGATTCTCTTTCTTTTACTTTCTGTCTTTTCCAATTTACTGTTCTAGGTGCTCTCACTGTGCAGGTATTTTATTTATTTATTTTATTTAACAGTTCTTCTATACCGCTCTATTTTAGATCAGAGCGGTTTACATTTAACATCAACTATACAACACAGGGAACTTTGAGTTGTATTTACAATAAACAGGGAGATCAACTTGGAAGTAACTGGGGGAAACTATATACATTGTATTACACTGGTACCTGATTTCAGGTAGAACATATCTACATCTTATTTACACTGGGGGTCTTAATTCTATTTCAGTGGGTACTTCTGAGCGATCAGTTGACTATCCTTTTTCATGCTGAGTCTGATTGTTTAATTGTAATGAGTGATTGTCTGAGGGGCCATATGTATGGTTATAGGGGCTCTCCCTGTGCAGATAGCTAGTGAGGGGTCAGTTGTGAGTGATGTGCACCCATGCCAGCTTGTCCGTAGTGCTTTGTGTGTGGAACCTGGTACGGAATAGTGTGAGTTGTGGGTGTTTGCCGCAGCTGTGCTATGGAAGCCACATCCATGGAGCAGGCATTGCAGGATAAAGCACGTCAGGACACGGCCCTCTTTCCATCTCGGGAGGCTCAGGACGCAGCAGAGTCTCCGCCTCCACCTCTGAAAGCTGCTTCCTGTTCCATGGCTATTCCCGGACCCTCCACTTCTCAGAGTCTGGGGGAGTGGGGATCTCTGGGCTATTCTCACCAGAGTTTGTCCTGTTGCTACACCAGGCTTTCTGTTTGCACTAGCAGGGATCAGCAGGTGGTTCCTCGGCGTCATATTGCATTGTCAAGCGGCCAGCTGTTGTGAAGGAGAGCGAGCCGGGAGTGGTGCCTTCAAAGAAGGCCAAGCCCTCGGAGGGGTGGAAAAGGCAGTCCCCCTTGTCCAAGCATCTGGAGGTGGAGGACCTGGGTAGAGAGCCTGACTTGGAGGGCGAAGAGCTCAAAGAGGGTGAGATCCAAGAACTGGGGGACCAGGCTCAGATTGTCTGCTCTCATCGTGGAGTCCCTCAAAGTCCTTAATGTGCTTGCTAGCCTATCGGCTGACGATGAATCGCTGGGAGGACCCTCTACTCCAAGTGGTATGGAAGACGCAAACGGTCTTCCCTATTGATAGGGTGGTCAGGCAAAAGATCTAGGATGAATGGGACCTGCTGGAGGCGGGTCTCAAGGGGATGAAGACTATGACGCACCTCTATCCCCTGCCAAATCAGGATTGCGAGCTATTTTGGTCCCTAGGGTGGACGCGGCTGTTGTGGCGGTCACAAAAAAGACGACAATTCCTTTGGAAGGCAGCATGGCCCTAAAGGAAGGCCAGGATGGGAAGTTGGATACCTTATTGAAGCAGGCCTTTGATGTTAACGCCTTTTCGTTGTAGGACTCCATTTGCGGGGCTTGGGTGGCTAGGGCCTGCCTGCACTGGTCACAATGGGTCCAACAGCTGGGGGAACCGATGGCAGACCAGGAGGTGGAGGCAGCCAAGTTGGAATCAGGAGCGGCCTATCTCACCAATATCCAATATGATCTCGTCAGAGTGCTCTCCAAGAGCATGGCGTCAATGGTGGCTGCTCGCCGCTGTCTTTGGCTATGAAACTCCTTTTGGGGAAAGCTCCTTTTCGGTGAGGAACTGGACAAGTTGGTCAAGAACTTAGGTGAGTACAAGGGGGGGGGGATGCCTGCTCAAGAATAAACAGATGCAGACCCACAATCTGCCTGTGTCTGGAGGCCAGCCTTGGGACTTCAGGCATTTTTGTTCCTCATGCCTTTCCCCCTTCCAGAGGGGAAGGTTTCTTGCCAGAGAGCAGGGGTTCTGAGGTTTCCGAGGGGCAGGCAGAGGTTTTGCTGCTGCATCGTCCTCCGGGCTCAAGAAACCCCAGTGAAGCGAGAGGGGCCTTGGAAGTGGTACAGCCCATGGGGGGTCGGCTGCGGGAGTTTTACCCTGCCTGGGTCCAGATAACGTCTGACCAGTGGGTCCTAGAGATCATCCATGAGGCTATGCCCCTGAGTTGGCTTGTCTGGTGAGCTGCTCCTTTGTTCAGTCTCCCTGAAAAGCGAGGAGCCAAAGCGGTAGCAGTACAAGACACCTTGTCATGGCTGCTACAGCTCGGAGTGGTGGTCCTGGTCCCCTGAAACCAATATGGCTGCGGTCGGTACTACATTTACTTCATGGTACCCAAAAAAGACTGTTCCTTTTGCCCGATCCTAGACCTCAAGTGAGTGAACCGTTGTCTGCGGGTTCCATATTTTCGCATGGAGACATTGCAATCCATTAAAGTTGCTGTAAGAAGCGTGGAATTCTTGACGTCTCTTGATCTCATGGAGGCGTATCTGCACATCTCCATATGGCCAGAGCACCAGAGGTTCCTCCAGTTTGTGGTGCCGATGGGACATTTTCAGTTTTGGGTGCTGCCGTTCAGTCTGGCAGCAATGCCTCATACCTTCACCAAAGTTATGGTGGTGGTAGCAGCAGCGCTCTGCAAGAAAGGAGTTCTGGTACATCCGTACCTTGACAACTGGCTCATTTGGGCAAAGTCCAGAGACGAGAGCGAACAGGCGACGTCACGGGTAATAAAATTTCTGGAGAGTCTTGGCTGGGTGGTCAATTTGGCCAAGAGCCACTTGGTCCCATCTCAGGAACTATAGAGTACTTGGGAGCGCGCTTCAACACCCGTGTGGGGAGAGTCTTCCTTCTGGAGCACCGAGCCCAGGGGCTTTGGCAGTTAGTGAGTCAGTTCCTGAGACTGCTGGAACTGACAGCTTGTCATTACCTGCAGGTCCTGGGACCATGGCAGCCACTAGAGCTGGTGCCATGGGCAAGGGCACACATGCGCCCACTGCAGAGGTCCTTCTCTGTCGCTGGTCTCATCAAATGCATCCCCTGTCCTAAAAGCTCCCCTGCCCGCGAGGGGCCAAGAAGGCGCTCCAATGGTGGCTTTGCCCTGGGAATCTGGAAGCAAGAATGCCCCTCGAGTCGCCTCAGTGGATCTTGCTGCTGATCAATGCCAGTCTGCCTGGATGGGAAGCCCATTGCGAGGGGTGCTTTGCTCAGGGTTGCTGGGGCACGCAGGGGGCCCACTGGTCAATCAACAGACTGGAGATGCGGGCGGTAGCCCTGGCATTCCGGAGCCTCGAGCATTGGTTTCAGGGGAAGGTGATGAAGGTCCTTTCGGACAACGCAACCATGGTGGCCTACATCAACTGCCAGGAAGGCATGGGCAGTGAGGCCCTGGAAGAGGAGGTGGAATTCCTGCTCGGTTGGGCAGAAAGTCGCCTCCAGGTGCTGTTTGCGGCCCATGTGGTGGAGGTTGACAGCTTAACAGTAGACTACCACAGCTGGGTGCACATAGACTCCAGCGAGTGGTCGCTCAACCAAGAAGTGCTTGCATAGGTGGTGTGGGGCGCTCTGGTCATGGATCTGATGGCCACGTTCAAGTCCACCAAAGCGAGCCAGTTCTTCAGCAGAAGGGAAAGGATGTTCGAGAGCCTGGGTGCCCTAGTACAGCAGTGGCCCACGGAGGGACTTCTGTGTTTTCCCATCATGGGCTTTCATAGGCCGGGTTGTACAGCGCATCAAGTCGCACCTGGGGTGGGTCATCCTGATCGTCCCAGATTGACAGCGATGCCCATGGTATGCTGACCTGGTGTGGATCCTAGAGGATCGGCCATGGTGTTTCCTGGCTTGGGAGGATCTCCTGACTCAAGGACCAGTACGCATGCCCCAGGTGGATTGGTTCTTGCTTAGGTCTTGACTCTTGAAAGGGCACGTTTGAGTAAGAAAGTTTATTCAGGGCCGGTGATCTCTGACTTGCTGAAGGCAAGGAGAAGATTTACCTCCTTAGCCTATGTTCAGGTATGGTACATCTTTGAGGCATGCTGTGCAGACAGACATTCTAGCCTTTTTGCAGGCCGGTTTCGATAAGGCCTAGCAGCTAGTTCTTTGAGTTTGCAGCTGGCGGCAATTTCCTGTTATTGGGGGAAAGTGCAGAGAGTGCTGTTGGGATCGCATCCAGACATAATACGTTTCCTCGGTTAGTGATTCTGCCATGGGACCTCGAACTGGTCTTAATGGCTCTGGCCAGGGTGCCCTTCGAGCCATTGAGCAGGGCTTCGCTGAAATACTTAACCCTTAATATGGTTGTCCTCGTGGCAATATGCTCCATGCGCAGGATTTCAGAGCTGTTGGCCTTATCGTGCCAGGAAACATTCCTTTTGTTCTCGAGGGAGAAGATGGTCCTTCTGCCAGTACTTTCCTTTTTGCCTAAGGTGGTGTCAGCATTCATGTGAATCAATTCGTTTTCCTACCGATCCTGGGGATCACGGGTGAAGACGCTGCCAACCATCAGTTGTGCCCGTTGGATGTTCGTTGGGTCCTGAGGCGCTGTTTGAAGAGGAAGGCAGCCTTCCAGTCTTCTGATTGTTTGTTTCTGCTATTTGGGGGGCTGCGCAAGGATTAGGCGGCAGCTAAGGTTTCTTTTTCCAGATGGATCCGGGAAGCGATCACGTCGGCATACATCTTGAAGGGGCGGCAGGTGCCAGTGGGTTTGCATGCACATTCCACGAGGGCTCAGGTGGCCTCATGGGCCAAGTATAGCTTAGTGTCACTGATAGAGATCTGTAAGGTGGCGACCTGGTCTTCGCTTCATACCTTTGTTAAGCATTATCGGCTGGACATCCGGGTGGTGGGAGACGCCTGTTTTGGATCGGCAGTGATTCATGCCAGTCTTGCAGGTCCCTCCCATTAGCTGAACTGCTCTGGTACATCCCAGAGGTGCAGGACTGGCCTGGAGGGATGATAAGGAAAGTGAAATTAGGCTTACCTGCTAATTGTTGTTCCTTGAGGAACTCCAGTCCAGTTCTGGATCCCACCCGAGTTCTGATATGGCATATTGGCCGGTTTTGCAGTCGGTTTCCTGGGAGATGGATAGGACCAGAGACGCCGAAAGTGTGTGGGTGACGGCAGTGGGGGGGTGGACCGGGAGAGTTATCGGTCTCACACTAAAGGCTCGACGTCTTCGTCCAGGAATTACTCAAGTAAGCCTCCTCACTCTGGGGGAAAGAGGGGTTGTTCCTCCTCGGGTGCGGGAGGGCGTCAGGCTACATAGGTGTGTAGAATTGTTTTTAATTGCTTATTTTAACTACTTATTTATTGCTCCTGTGAGTCTGCTTTGTCAATAGGATACTGGGGGCTGGTGGGCAGTGCCAGCTACTTAGTACTGATGTCATCAAAAGATGATATGCTCAGTCTCCAAGCTGCTGGAAAAGGTACACTACTCAGAGGTGCTTGACTGGGCTGGAGTTCCTCAAGGAACAACAATTAGCAGGTAAGTCTAATTTCACTTTATTTGTGGTTTTAAACTTTGTTTATAACCCAGTATGAATGTCTGGGATATAAATGGGAAAAAAGGAATTGAAATCTTGGGGTTAGGATGCTTTCAGCGGTCCCAAGCTCCCATGATCATATTTGATTTTTACTTTGGAAATCAAGTTAGAGTCCATATTGTTTTGAAATAAATGCTTGCATGTATTTCAAACTGTTTTGATACTTTTCTTAAACTTTTGTCTTAGGTCTCCTCTTGACAGATTTTCTAAGTCTTCCAATTTATCTCTCAGTTGCAGCTGCTCTTTTTACAAACTCTCACGTTCACCATATGCCACCATTATTGCATCACTGTGGCCTTCCCTGTACTTCTCGACCTCCTCAAGATGTGCTCCTAAGCCATGCAAGTCCTGTCACAGCATTGCTACTGCATTCTTAATGCCAGCTTTAACATAGGTCACTTTCTTTTTAATTTCAGCAAACCAGCTCCAGAGTTCTTTACACAAGCAAGTCGCTCTCTCCTCCACTGTGTCCCACTCTCCCTCTGAAGTGCCACTGCCCTCCAGTGCCATGCTGCATGTGTTGTCTTGCATGACTATTTTCTCTTTACTCACATAAGAGGACTTGAATTCTTCTAGTCCCTTTTGAACCATCAGGGTAGTATGCAGCACTGTTGATTGGGTGAATTTGTCAACTTAATACAGGCCTTGGCAAATTTTTTTAGAATCTAAGAAAGTCTAAAAATTTAAAAGCTAGCCTCTGAGACCTCTGCCACAGTGTACCACCTACTCAAAAGATATACTGCAGCTGCCTTTTTTAAGGATCTGGTTTACTGTTTTCCCATGAGAAAAGTGAGCTTAATAAATGAGGCCCTTAATGTGCTATTAAACAGTGCCAATAGAGGGCAGCAACCTTTCCCCCTCCTTCCCCTCCCACCAACTCCGATGAGTGTCATCAGCAGCATATTGGTGATCCTTTAAGATTTAATGTGAAGAAGTGCAGAATCATGCACTTGAGGATGCAGAAATGCAAAGGAATCATATGCGATAGGGGGAGAGAGGTTCGTGTACACGGATCAGGAGAGGGATCTTGAAGTGCTAGTGTAAATCTCCTCCTCCTCTCCCCACATTGCCAGCATTCTCTTACTCTTTCTCCAGTCCCAACCTGTTATCCCCAGCAGTCACTCCTCAAACCCCTCTTCCTACCAATTTCTCTCTTACACGATTTTCTTCCAAGGCCTGCAAAGGCAGACAATGCAGCTTCTTGCATGGCTCATGTATATGAAGTCAGCAGCACCACTTCACTCTCCTCCTCTGTGGCCTGCCAGAGCTGTAATTCTGCAGCTGGCAGTATTGTCGTCAAAGACTTGAAATGTCCACCTTTTGATGATGTGCTAGTTTCAGTGTGTCATCAAAGATGAACATTTCAGGCCTTCAGTGATGTCCCAGGACAGCTGTAGATTTACATTATTTACAAATGGAGAAATTCTGTGCAAAAATTTAGAAAATTCTGTGTGCGGTATTCTAAAATCCTGCAGATTTCTGCATATTTTATTAGTAAATTTTTGTGTAGAATTCCCTCATCATAAAGTCTCTCCCTCCTCTAGATATGAAATTCCCCCTGCCTTTTTCCTCCTCATCTCTCTCTCCCTTCAATCACAGGTCTCTCCCCAACCTCCAAGCTTTCCTTGTCCCCCCTGTTCTCCCTCCGTCTGAGTGGTTCTCAATCTTTTTTCCATTGGGACACACCTGACGGACCATGTTTGCATATGTGAGACACCGCACGTGTGACCCTCACGGACGTCTGGTGTGATACAGTATAGTTGTTAAATGCAGACATGTTCTGCATCTGCAAAAACCCTACAATAGGTGTAGTCCAGAACTAGGACATTTCTCATTAGAACTAGCCATACAAAAAATATTAGAATGCAAAAGTCATTTGAGTGCACAAAACTTGGGGAAAAAACCCTACCCCTTATATATGTAGTAAATGTGCCATACCATAGCAGCACATCTTCCTTGAATTCAAACTGAAACCCTACCAAAGAATGGACAGCACAACAAATACTCGTATTGCATTGGGCCATAGAACACTAATGTACCTACTACTGGTAAAACAGAACAAGTGGGACTACTACGGATCTCTACTGAAGCTACACACTAATGCCACCGCAGCTTCGTCACATGCAAAACTCCGACAGACTCTCCAAAAAATACAGAACAAGGTAGCACAAATTAGAAATAAAAATATGAAGACAAAAAATTGAACTGGGAATCCCAATAAGTCAAATTCAGCAGGAAGTGCAACATTGGAAAAGTAAAATTAGAAATGCATTTCCTCTTGTACTGAACAAAATACAAAAACATCCACAATGCACAGCTCCCAAAGCTAACATAGTCCAGTTAATAAATTCAAAATAAAATACCTAAACAAAGGTAGAAAAAAGTATTTTATTTTTCTAGTCATGTTGGTCCCAGTTTTTCTTTTCTGCTTTCTTCGTCTGTCTTCTGCCAACTCTTTCCAGTGTTTGCTGTCCATTTCTCCTCCTATCTTCCTCCTTTCTCTCCTTATATCTGTCTCTGATATATTGATAATTCCACTTTCTTTCTTTCTTGCTTCTCTCTCCATTCACCTTCTACTCCTCAGTCTCCTCCTTTTTTAATTTTCACATACCTATCAACTTTCCATCTCCCCAAGCTCTGCCATTTCCCCATCTCACTCCCTCCCCAGTCTCTTTATTCCCTTTTATCTTCTCTCACTTGTGTCTCCTTGACAACTCCCCACAAGGTTGCACACCATGCCCAGCATCTACCCTCCTCATCTCTCTCTTCCACCTATCCTTGTAGCCCAGCATCTTCCCTCCCTCTCATTCTCTATTCCTCCTCTCCACCACCTAAACATATACCCACCCACCCATCCATCCTGCCACGCAAACCAGTAACTTCCCACTCTCTCTCTCTCTCCCACCCACCCAAGTAGCTTGATATTTCCTTACTGTTTCCTACCCACCCACCTATGTAGCCCAGCATCTTCCCTCTCTCTCACCCATCCACCCATCTCCCCTTTCTATCTCTCTCTTTCTGCATCCACCTTTGTAGCCAGACATCTTCCCCACCTTTGTAGTCTAGTGATTCTTTGTCTTCTCTCTCTGTCTCCCCACCCCCCCAAATAGTACAGTATCTTTCTTCTCAGCCCTTCCCGGAGCCAGCACAAGCAGCAGCAGGGGAAGGAGATGTGAACCCATTGGTCCCGACAATTCTTGTTTCATGTGTATTCAGTTGTGCTCCTTCCTCCCAGCTGCAGTAGCAAGTGGTGCTTAAATGATTTCATTTCCGGATGCGTGGAATTACCCGGAACTGAAATCATAATAAGAGCCCCAGATGCTATGACTCGGAGAAGGAGCATGGCTGAATCTACATTAAACACTGCTGGGGCCAGTGCAGTTGTTTCTCCTGTCCCTGCTGCTTCTTGTGCCAGCGCTGCGAATCATCTTCTGGATGTTGGCCGTGTTTCCTACTCCTTCATGTGCTGGCTCCCTGACACACGTCCTGGGTGCTTGCAACACCTAGTACGTCGTGGCACACCGGTTGCTAACAGATAGCAGGACCCCTACTGCTGTCTGCCTCTTAAGATCTACCCTCATGCATATATTCCCACCTCACCTTCTCTCTCCCTTACCTCTCCTCCTTTCTTTCCAGGCACATAACTCCTGCCTTTCTTTTTCACCGCCCTTCAAGAATATATCCATCTCCAGCCCATAGCCATCCCACTCCTGACTCACCAGCAGGCCATCTTCAGCTACTCCCCCCCCCCCCCGCTCACCAATAGCCCATTTCCAGTCCCCAGCCACCCCCAACTCACCAGCAGCACCAATTCCCTAGCCATCCCCCAAATTGCTAGCCCCCCAGCCCATCTCCAGCCCTCAGTTATCCCACCGACTCACCAGCAGCCCATCTCCTGTTCCCAGCCACCCTGACTCACCAGCAGCCCTTCTCCTGCCAGCAGCTACCCCATTGACTCACCAGCAGCCCTCCACCGACTCACCAGCAGCCCATCTTCAGCCTCCAGCAAACCCCACTGACTCACCAACAGCCCATCTTCAGCCCCCAGCCATCCTCCCTTTGACTTACTAGAAGCCCTTCTGTTTTGCCCGATAACAGCAACTTTTTAAAGATATAATTTTAACTTTATTAATATATAATAAAAAGGAAACTTTTACGAACAAATCCCCATCTATGGGGAAGAACCATTACAGATAATCATTTATAAAATATGCAAAATCAAACCTTTAAAGTACTATAGGAAATTTGCTAAACTACTGACAATTGAAATCTAATCATACCCTCTTTAACTAAACCCAGAGAGAAAAATATAACAATTATAATATCAATAGAATACCAAAATTACTTCCCAGCAAGAAAAGCCTCCAACTGAATTGAATCCAAAAAATCATATTTATCATTAAAATATGTTACGAGACATTTGCACGGATACTTTAGGAAAAATGAAGCCCCAAGATCCAAGACCTGAGGTTTAAGGCTTAAAAAAGCCTTCCTACGCTTCTGGGTAGCCTTGCAAACATATGGGAACACTTGGATCACCTTTTCACAAAAAAGTGCACTTTTTTTTAGTAAAACAAAGCTTCATCACTAAATTCTTATCAAATTAAGAAAGAAAAGATACTACCAATGTGGCGTGAGTTGGAATAACATCTTCCGTGGACTCAAACGCTGAGACATTCAAGGTCCCAGATGCAGTAAGCAAATCTAATTCAACATCTGCAGGAACCACGGTCTTAACTCCTTGGGGTATATAATATAAATTAGAAATATGAATCGAATCAACATCCTCAATCATCAAGTCATCCTTCAAATACTTTTTAAACAGAATTAATGGTGAAAGATGATATGTAAAGGGAAAATTAAGAAACCTTAAATTTTTTGCCCAAGCTGCATTCTCAAGAGCTTCCATTTGATGATGGATAGATAAATTATCCCAAAAGTTAGATGAAAGTGTGGCCTGGGTAACTGACATCTGACTTTCTAATTTTAATACCACAGAATTAACATTAACCAAACGTGTATCTTGTTCCTTTATCCTAGCAACAGAAAATTGGGATACTTGAGTTAAGGAGGAATGGAAAGAAAGTTTTGTAAGAGCTGCAGTCTCCCAAATGTCCCGCAATGATATGTCCTGAGGCGCCACACAAGGCTCCGTGGAAACTGAAAACTGTAAAGGTTTGAGCAATTCAGTTAAAGTAACAGTCCCAGACTGGGCATTTTCTAATATTGTAGGCCCGGAAGTAAGGGTCAAACAGACCTCCCCGTTAGACTCAGCAGGGGAGGAACGCACCAGAATAGAACTCATGGGTCAGGCGGGGTAGTACCCAAAGCTATCGGGGGAGTCACATCCGAGATGGTACTTACTGATACCCATGAAAAGTTTCCCGGAGTAGCAGGATCCATGATAGAGGGCTGAAAGTGTCGATCCAAAGGCCCAATAACTTTAACAGACTTGGTGGCAGCCGCCGGCTGGATCCTCTTCTTCCGTTTCCCCATTTACACACTCTAGGTGCTGTACTCCGACGAACTTCAAGGTGGTCCAAAGGGGCGGGACGTGCCCCTTTAGCCACGTCCTTTTGGGCATGCACCCATGTCCACATCCCACGGCTTGCAGGTCTTAAATGTTGGGTAGATGTGACGTCTGCAGTAGGAAACTCCACCTCCTCTAGCCGTGGCAATCAGAGTTCAGCAACAGGCAGGAAAACAAATGAAAAACTTCCCCCCACCCACAGCGACTCTTTAACACAGGAAGTGCTTCTGTTTATCTTTTCAAAATATTATATGCTGGTGTAGAAATCCAGCACAGCTGCGGCTGCAAATGGAAATGCTCCCACGGCTGTGAAAAGGCAAGCAGTGAGTCAGGCTCGGGCTCCCTTAAAGCTTGTGTGCCCGAGCCTGCCTCACTGTCTGCCGATGCCGGGGCTTGCACAGTATTCTGCATAGCAAATGTAAAATTCTGCACCAATTCTGTGTTGCGCAGAATCCCCCCAGGAGTAACTATTTGGCAGGCAGGGCCGGCCCAAGGACTTCTGCTACCCTAGGCAGAAGCCCCAGCCATTCCATCCCTCTCCCCGCCCCCCCCCCGCGCCACCCTCCCCCTTCCCGCATCGCCCCTCCCTGTGCTGAGCCATGCGGCCGCACCCTGTTGCCGCTGATTCTAGCAGCAGGATCGGGAGAGGGCGTTGGCATGGCTTAGTGGCAGGCCATGTGCTTCAGCACCTATGGTCTGCTGCATCTGACCACTCCCTCCGACACAACTTTGGGGGGTAGGATACGTCAGGCCATGGATGCCGAAGCACATGGCCTACTGCGGGCTGCTGAGCTTAGCCGCCCCTCCTCGTGCTATGTGTGCCGAAGCAAATGGCCTACTGCCCACACAGCTCTGCTGCCTTAGGTGACTGCCTAGTGGACAGGCCAGCCCTGTTGGCAGGCTGAAAATAATGCAAATTTACCCAAAGCAAGTGGGCTAGGAGAACAGTCTAGTGGCCTGTGGGGCCATAGCTTGCCCACTTCTGCCCTAGTCTAACAGAGGTGTCAAAGTGCAATCCAGGAGGAACCACCCAGTAATGTTTTCAGAACATCTCTAAAGAATATGCATATCAGAGATGCGTATGCACACAACAAAGGCAGTGCACGCACATCTCATACATACTCATTAGGTATCCTGAATACTCGACTGGTGTGCTTTCTCCAGGATTAACCTTTGATGTCTCTGTTTTAGTTTTGGAAGATTCCTGCAGGGACAATTGCACCTTGCACCTAGCTCTAAAATATACTAGTCTGTGTGTGTTAGTGGGCCAGGGGGAGGGGGGGGGGGTCCAGAAGAGACCAATAGCTTGTTGTCTATAGCCATTTTGCTTTTGATCAAAATTATAGAGAAAGTCCTTTGAGAATAAAGTTAACAATGTTGCTTTATTTTTAGGTTGGGCTGGGACTGGACATGATAATGATTCTTTTATAGAAATAAAGATGAGCCATTTTTAGGGCATAGGAATCGAGCGTTTTCTGATATCTGTCTGTAAAGCAACGCAGAGCAAAAAGAAATTGTTCCGCATCAAATGTAGCAGAAAGTATTTTCTCTTAGTGAAGAATTTCTCCTCAGATTTCCTTGTAAATGTCTAATGAGACAGCAGGGGAACCAGCTGATATTCTATGACCCTCATCAGTTGAGACCTTTTTATTTCTTTAATGACCGGGCAGGCTCCAAGGTTAAAGCTTCATCTGTTTCTGAATCGCCTTGTGTGAGTCATGTAAGGGGATGATACAATTAACAATGTTTGTATTTGCCATTTTTGCCAGAACTACTAGAATTAATGGCTACTGGGTATATTCAATTTGAATTTTCCTTTCTTTTTTTCTTTACATTTGTGTGAAGTGGCTCTTATTTGTATTTAGAGGGCTAGATAGAACTTTATATTGCAGGAAAAATAAGAAATCTTTTTCCTAAAATTATATTTTGTTCCCAAATGTGGAGTATAATTTTTATTTTCTGCTTGTTTTTCCAGTGTCAAGTTATTTGCTATTTCAATGCTTTGTAATGTGAAACTGTATCATTAAAGGAAAAATATGGATATTATGAAGGGAGATAATTATCTTTACTTAAGTGGTAAAGGAAGGATATGTATTGTGGAATATCAGCAGTGAAGCCTTATAGTGAGCTCTCTGCTGTGGAATAATTTCACTATGCCTTATTTGAGTGCTTCTCAACCCTCTCCTGCAGGCACGCTTACCCTGCCAGGGTTTCAGGATTACCACAGTTAATATGCATGAAATAAATGTGAACGTATACAAAGCTATCTGAAAACCTGACCTGCTAGGTATGCCTCTAGGATAGACTAGAAAAACACTCTTCTAAATTTGTGAAGCTTTTCAAACATATAACTGTTTATTTTAGATATAAACGTGTATGTATGTACATATATATATTTTTTTTTTTGCAGTTTGGTGTTATATTTTTATAAAAATATTTGCATTGGTAAAGAGGTGTTGAAAATAGGATAATTTCTGCTTAAGTATTGTTATCCAAGTTTACTGCTCCTGTTCATTGTAATGACCTGACTCTTGTTTATTGTCGGATACTGTTTGTTCTATGTAAACCGCGCTGATCGCAAATAGTGCGGTATATAAGAAATGTAAATAAATAAATAAATAAATAAAATAAAGTATTGTTTCTCATACATGGCAGTGGTCAAGCTGGTATTGGAAATAACACCTGTTTGTTAAACAGAGCTTTTTCTGTTAATAATTAGGGCATCTAAAATATTTACTACCTCTGGACATGCGCTGCGAGTGTATATTGCAGTGTTTTCTAAACTATAGTGAGTTATCTGATGGCAATATTTTTAGTAAAAAAGCATTTCTGAGTGCTTTCTCTGAATTTATGTACACTGGCAACTGCACTGTTCAGTATTTCATTCATCTGTCTCTAGAAAGATTATATATAAACTTTGTTTTGCCTAACAGTTTTCCTGTTCTCCTTTTTGTGAAAATTAGAACTGAGATCTACAGCCATGAACCTTCATTCGCAACTACCCAGGGATTTTCCACCCATTTTATATTCCATACCAACTCATATAGTTCATTCATTGCTGTGGCAGTCCTTGTGTAGGTGCTATGCCTCATGTTTCTTTTCTATGCCCTTGCAGTTGTGGGTCTTAAGCTGCTGCTGTATGACGAGTGGATCTCCTTCCTTCTGAAATTGTTCCTTGACATCCCCAATTCTGACTTCCAGGAATCCCAGTTCTGCCACTAGTCCTATTGCAATCTATGAATGTGTGTGTGTGTATGTATGTATGTATGTGATATATGTGTGTGTGTATATATATATGCACATACACTTTGTCATAGAAGATTACAATTGATATTTTTCTGTATTGCATATTTGGTTATTGGCAGACAGATTTCTTGAGCGAGACTATTTCAGTACCAAAGAAAAATGTGCGTGTGGGGGGGGGGTTTTCCCCAACACATCTTACTTTCCTTGAGGCCTGACAGATGAAATTATGTTCCTAAAGGGTTAAGTCTGCAGGAAAGAATTCATTTCCACTTTAATGACCTAGCCTTGCTGGGCTAGGACGATGGGGAACATGCTTCTGACTTGTACTCCTATTGCCAATTAACACCTCCTATAACAGGTTGCCTCAGCTAGTCATTGAAGCAGATGCAATAGGAATAGTTTACATGCAGCTTGTTTTTCACACTAGTTGTTTAATACTCACAAAATTAAAGTATTAAAAGGTTGCTTCTTGCCTTGTAGGACAGGCAATAAATAGTCTAAATAGATAGACACACATTTTTGACACATCCTTAATTTTATATTTTTTTCTACCTTTAATGTTAAAGGCTCTTTTGGGCCAAGAGTTGCATTTGCAGCACTTTTTACCCTTTTTTTCTAAAGAATTTGATGTTCCTGAATGACAGTAAGTTAAGATTTGATCTGCTCAAACTTCTCAGCTCATAATCTTTGTGTTTTATTTTGTAGCATAATTATCTCTGTTTAGTGAACCTGGTCTGCCTACATGTTGAAATAAGTCTGTTATCCTTGCTAACTAGACTTTCAGTACATGCTGAGCAGATCCAGACAGACGTTTTAGGTTTTTGGGTTTGTTTGTTTGTTTGTTTTTTACTGTAAAACACAAGGCATGGCATTTAAGTCTCAAATATTTTTTTAACTAAAGCATTACATTATGATTTCTGTATTTTCCCCCAAAACCATAGTTGCTGTCATAATTAATCACAGTTTTGCTTGTAGCTTTTTTTTAAAGACCTGTAAAATAAATAGTAACAGTGTTCAGGTGTGCTCTAAAGTGACACTTTGCTTCATATGTAATCAGCAGATATTTTAATAACATGTAATAAAATTGGCTAAATAATTGATAGAAGTTAACACCAAGGGAAAGGTGGAGTAATATAGCTAATAGTGCTAAGAAATTTGCTAAAAGGCCTAAGCAGATTACACATCAAAACACAAGTTTTATGTTTCTCTGTTAGCAAATGCTTTTCTTAACACTTCATCAGCAAGGACTGCCCATATAAAAAGAATAGCTTATACTGGATCACTTACTAACCTGATAAAGGAAAAACGCCAGTTTCCGTTTAATTTCATCTCCTAGAATGATCCCAAACATTTTATAACAACTCTTCCTGAAAGTTTTTTGGAAGCAGCTTGGTAAGTTTACTAAATTTTGTTGGAGTGCCCCAACCCCAGTGTTCTCAGTTTAGTAAAATCCCCATTGGTCATAATTTGGTTTTAATTTTTCATCCAGTGTTTTCTTTGAAGCCCATAATTGAGATTTCTGCCCTCCAGGCAAGCCAGTTACCTGGCTAATCCTTTTTGACAGTCAAAGGCAGATTGAAACAGCTCTTTTTGTCTAGATAACTTCAGCAGATTTTTTTATGTTGTATATTTAGAATTAAAAGTATACCAGAGATGTGAAATTATGGGGCATGTTTACTAAAAGGATTTAACGCACGTTAAGAGCACAGAGCCCTTTAATTTCTATGGGCGCAGTCACACTTAACATGTGTTAACCTTTAGTAAACATGGTAACATAGTACATGATGGCAGATAAAGACCAGTATGGTCCATCATGTTCCTGTATTAGGTATTCTTCTAAGTTTGTAATTTCCTGAGAGAGAATTATAGATGTACAGAAAATAGTAGATTATCTTAACACTAGATAGTTTTTAGTTTTTTCTGTTGCTTCTGGAACAGATTATAAACATTAATATTCCAAAAACATGCTTAAAGTGTAGAGCACAAAAGAGACATAACTTGCATTACTGCATGTGAACAACCTCATATGTAACAAATCTTATATTCATGTACTACATATTTACTAGACTGATTCATTTCCCCTTGTATTTTATTTTAGTCAGTCATTTTACTTAAGGGTATGTTTACTAAGCCGTCTTAATGTTACCTGCGTTAGCTCCAGCGATAATGTGACGAATGCCATAAAAGGAGTGGGCGTTCCGGTCTTAAGGTAGCATTTCGGGTTATCGCGCGATAGAGGGAGCCGTGGCACGTTAACGCGCGTTAGCCTTAATTAGGCGCGCTGACCTGCAAACACAGTAACAGAGATGTAGCACAATGGTTACTATATTGACTGATGAAACAGGGGTCATGAGCTCAATCCCCCAGTGGGCTTAATGAGTAAGGCTGTCAAGGCATTACCCTTTACTTTAAATCAGTGAGGCATTTTCTTTTTTAATTTAAATTAGTGCTGCCAGCAAACACACCCTCACAGTGCCGTAACCTAAGGTGCCGCATAAGGCGCCCTATAAGGCACTCCAGAGGGCACATTATAAAGTGCATTGTCCGCCAAGGCACCTTATAATGTTCCCTATAGAGCCCCTTATAAGGCGCCTTATGAGGCACCTTAAGGTTACAGCACTGTGAGGGTGTTTTTGCTGGCAGCACTAATTTAAATTAAAAAAGGAAATGCCTCAGACAGCCCTATCAAATAACACCACTGTGGGATCAAACCCATGACCTCTGCCTCCACAGTCAGTGAAGTAACCAGTGGGCTACATCTCTATAGCTACTAACAAACCCCTGGCTGGCTACAGAAGGACTGTAGGTCACCACACAAACTGTCTGCTGTAGTTACCAGGATAGGGTTAACCCACCCATACCCATATGCACTGCACATGCAGATCAGCAGTATAAAGATGATCACAAGATGGGGTATGCACCCCCACAGCACCTCGGCCTGGTAGGGAGAACTGACCATGTGTGTTACTGGAACAGAGTAGCTACAGACAGTCACATTGTGGAGGGGGGGGTACTCTTCTCACCCTGAGGGCAAGGTGGGGTGCCCAGCACCAGGTCCGCAGCACCTGGCTTAGCTGAGATAGGCTATGCTGCAGGTCGCCATCAGTGCCAGTGTGTGATAGGTAGTCCTTGCAGACACACCTAGGATACACCTGTGTCCATCCGTATTTCCCAGTCATGTCTAGCCCTTGTGGACTATGATGCACCCAGAATAGTGCATATCCTGTGTGGATGCCATGGTCACATGATTTAAGTGAAGGGGGGTGTTTGGACCCATAGGTGGATTATGTAGCACCACCCAACTCGCCCTCTGGGGCTCAGGGTGGGGGACAGGATTTCCCACCAACATTCTGCATCCCTGCAATGGTGGCAGTAGAGGGGACCATCTTCCCCAGTCCTGCTGGGGAACAGGCACCCTATAGGACAGTCGGTGCAGATCTGTACGTATCCATAAGGCAATGACAGACAGACAGTAGGCCTGGAAATGCTCAGCTGCCCCCCACCACTATCTGACATTCTCCAGCCGCTGCACCCTGCAAGGTGTTCCAGCCATACACATACTAACTGCAGACAGTCTGCTAGCTAGTCCATGGTGCATGTTCCTGGAGGAGATGTGTGCACCCAAAACTGGGATGTGAGCACACCCACCAAGCAGATAAGTCAGTGATTGGGCCCCAGAAAAGAGAACCCATAAATATCACTTGAGAGAAATACTATATAGCACTATGGGGGAACCTAGCCATGCTGTGGTTACTGCTCAGTCAGAGTGAGAGTGACCTCCCAGCAGGACATGCTGTGGCCACCCTGTCCGTGCAGGTGGTGGCCGGGCACTACAATGTCCCAGCCATTGCCCTATACCCTGTGCAGATGCATCCTGCCCATGCCACCCTGTCCGGGCCATACCCAAACACCTTGCTCCTCATTATGCACATTGGCAGGCTAACACTGGAAACAGTGCAAGCAGTGTGGGCTCATTAAGGTGTAGGCAGCCGCAACACACTGGATAGACAGACACGCACTCCCACACCTATGCCAGCATTGTGCAAATATAGAGGCTTTTGGAAACCCTGGCCACCACACCAGTCCTGGGCACAGTGCAGGCATGGCTATGGTACGCAATACTATTGGGGTCACTCCCCGGGGTAGTAAACACTGTCAGAAACCAAAACTGAAACACACTCCACAGATATCAGAAAGGTTTCTATGATGCAGCTCTATCAGCAAATTGTGCTTAACTTAGGAATTGTTATTTGCCATTACTCATAGCAACCTTTTGATATATGTGTAACATATTCCCAAGTTTAGGGCGGCATTGCTAAGGTATGCAGGTGCCAGTATTGGGAAATGCTGCTGCGCGCAGAGCCCAACAGCCTGACTCTCCATGAGGCTTTAGATAGTGGAGCCTGTGGGTGCGGGTGTTTATGCCCCTGTTGGCTGCTGCTCTAGGGCAGAGGTTCCCAACTCCAGTCCTTGTGGGCCAAACACTGTTTGGGTTTTCATGCTGTCCCTAATGAATATGCATGAGATACATTTGCATACAATGGGGGCAGTGCATACTAATGCAGCACAGGCATAGTTATTAGGGTCAGCATGACACCTGAATGGTATTTGGCCCTCCAGGACTGCAGTTGGGAAACTCTTCTCTAGGGATTGCACATGTTTATGGTGGCTGTGCTCTGTAGGGTAAAATATAGGCATTTCAGGCATGTTTATGTTATCTGCAATAAAGGTTCCGTCTATTACCATGGTTTAGTACTGGGTAAAATATGGTGAAAGAGTTGGCAGGAGCCACAGCTGGGACTTGAACTTGTGACCTTCTGCTCCTGAACACACTGGCTGTGTGTACTGCACCACATTGTTGCCACAGGGACAGTTCATTCCCTGGGGATACTATGACTATTCGTCAGACAGACCCTGTCTGTTGCAGTGCACGGCACCCACCTAAATGGGGCTAGGCCATGGTCTGCTGTGGGCAGATGCCACTGCCCCCTCCGCCACCATGCTGCCCTGTCATTATGCTGGTGGTGCGCAGTCCCAGGCCATCCAGTATGCCGGTAGGCAGCTGCCTATGGTGTGCGTTCTCGGGTAGTGGTGCCTACATGGACATGCGTGCTTCCCCCACCACACTGCCTGCCAATGTTATGTGCCCTTGGGGGTACCTGCTGGGTAATCTCCCCTGTGACACTGTGGGACACACACTCGTGCCCATGTTGGACCCTCGTCAGTTGATGTCTTGCTGCTTTACAGTTTCAGCATTCCTATGTGCCACCTAGGCATCTGCCTAACACGCACTGTGCCCCAGCTGGACCACAGCATGTGCCACCTGCAGCCCTCTATATCCAATTTACAGCATCAGTACAGTTGCCCTTTCCTATGTGCCCACTCTGCTGTTACTGCACATGTGCACACCATAACAAACCTGCCCAATATAGACGTGAAGAAGCCCTGATCAGCACTATTTCAATGTGGGATCATTCACTTTGTAGGGGGACAGAGAATATACCCTTCCAAACATGATATCTTATTTTTTGAGCTTTGTCAGTGGTGTTGCTTTATGTTTATCATTAATATCACTTTTGGCCAGCTTGGTTATTGGGATTTTAAATGTGGTTCAGGTCATTTTCTATGTTTATTTGCCTTTTTTGTTCCGTGCACATGTATCAGTACTATCACGTTTTTGGGTTTCCCTGGCTTTGCTGTACAGAACATTGCTGACTGAAATGGTTTCTCTTTCCTGCAAATGTGCCTTAACGCGAGGTTTTCACTGGCGTTAGTGTTCAGACCCAGATTTCACACCATTAGTGTGCTTGGAGCCTCTCCCCTCCCACTCTCGGCCCATTGACCCCTTCTCTCCGCCCTCTGGAGGGACTGGGATTTCTAGTCCTATAGGCACTCCTTGTGGTCTTGGGCAAGCCACTTAACCCTCCATTGCCCATGTTCCCTGTAAGTATTAGCGTATGTGTCTCATATCCCCTCGTGTTAAATGTATCCCCCAACTGACCGCTTTGACCCGGTGAAAAGCGGGATATAAATACAGCTAAATAAATAAATAAAATACTCCACCCTTCACAGCCAGATTTCACAGCATTAGTGTGCCTTAACTCCGCAGCCGCATTATCGCGCGCTAATGTGACGTTATCGCGCGCTAATGTGACGTTATCGCGCGCTAATGTGACGTTATCGCGCGCTAATGTGACGTTATCGCGCGCTAATGTGACGTTATCGCGCGCTAATACCGCCGCTGCGCCATTAGCGCCGTTTGGTAAACATACCCCTTAGTTTTCTTAAGTCACAGCGCAAAATAATGCTCTTTAATAAAAGAAGAGAAAAATATTTTTATTTTTCTTTCTGTACTTGCTTACTATGAAAAAAAGGCAAAATACATTTCTGTTATAGTAATGCTGCAGTTAACTGTAAATGTTCTGTGGCAGAACATGAGCCTTTCTTTTCTTTTCATTTCATTTCATTTTTTTTTTTTTTTTAGTGCCTGGGAAATGTGCCATATTTACAACACTAAAAATTGATGCTTTGCATTTTATCCACACAGTGCAGGCAGCAGCATTGCAAGCTGTCTGACACTGTCCCACTAGCGCACCTTCAACCTCTACTTGAGGGACCACCTTTGGGTGGGGGAGAATGAGAGTTCACGCTCCATACCCATTTGGCCTATGCAAGAACTGCGAACTGATGTGCTAATTACTACCCTTAATGATGCTGGTTGAAGTGATATGGACATTCATGTATAGGGAATTTTGAAAGAGACAATTTGTTCTTTTCACATGAGCCCAAATGGAGTCAACATTTAAAGCTAGGGAAGCCTTTTCATATGCCAGGCAAAATCTCTTTAGAAAATGCTCTTGATGAAGGCAAATCATCATCTTTATAGAGCATGCCAGGGGCTGAGACTCCTAGCACTCTGGTTGAAATTTGAATTACATTATGCGGCTTTGAATTATGTTCTGAAAGAATATAGAAATTGTTTAGATTTCAGAAACAACTTTCATATTGCTAAATCTGCACGGTGCGACAAAAGATGAAGAGATTTTAATTAGTTACCAGTAATCCATAGAATACAAGTTTAGGGTAATTTATTATATAGCAAGTGAAAAAAAACTGTAAAGTATATTCAGCATTGTAGTCTATTTTCCCCTGGGGGCCTAATGACAAATACATTATTCTTCCTGCATAGATAGACCCTCCATATAATACTGATATTGGGACCAGGTATTTGACCACGCTATAAGTGAAGCTGCATTATATTGAGTCTACAAGGTAATATGTAATTAAAAAAAAAAAAAAGTGTCCAACCCTTGACTGTTACACCCCATGTTATATTGAGCTGCATTATAAAGGAACTACAGTGTATATAGAGATATGTATAGCTCCATCGGCTTTAGTTTTGTCATAGCAGACACTGTGCTCTTGTTATGACTTCTTGCTATTTACTTCTGTAGAGAAATGCTCCTTTCTGGTCACATAGCAGACCCCTTTTCTTTTAGATTTTCAAGTAGTAGGGCAAGTCCTTTTTGGAAAGGAAAAGATGTTTAGAGTTTGTTTAAATAAAACCATGCCTTTAATTTACATTGTCTTTGTAACAGCACTTTAGCAGTGTTCCCATCTCTCAAGCAGAAGTCACGCCAACGATGGCTCTTTTAGAAAGCCGTGGAATGATTTCCATTCCCTTTTTGCTTTTTTTTTTTCCTCTCAAAACTAATAAGCTGTACAAGGAAGAGCAAAAAAGAAGTTTCATGTAGCAAAGAACAGTGATATGCTAAGAACGGGTGTTTAGCAACAAATGTTTGCCTTAAAATACTGTATTGTTCATATAATCAGTACAAATTGATAATGTTTTTGATCCATGAAGCAAAATAGCCTGATTTTTATAGTGAGTTGTATCAGATTTAGAGAGGGTCATGGGTTATAAAAAACAAGGAGACCATGTGTAAATGCTCTTCATTTCAAAATTGTGAATTTGGAAAACCACTACTTATACATGTAGATCTTTAGCATACACCTTATTTTGGGCAGGCCTGAAAATTATGCTTGTGTATTCAGTTTTACAGTGTAGTATGTGCATATTTTACAAAATCTAGAGGTCTGCATTTAAACCTGCCTCAGGTCATGGACATTGGACCTGGGGTTTGCGGGTGTTGAAGGGGCAATTTTACCTAGCTCTCTGAGGTTTAAAGCCACCTTGAAAAGCCTAAATTTAGAGTTCTGCAACCTAGGCTTCTTAATTGGCTCCAGTAAAATCTGGCATTTATGCATGTAAGTGCTGGCATTTACATGTGTAGGTTGTAAAATTGTCACTTACATATATAAGTACCGGGAATGAATGATGCTGTGCTTTCTTTTTTTTTCTTTTTTTATAAGAGCCTTCAAATCAATGCTGACTTCTGGCGACCCAGGAGCCCCTGGGTTTTCTTGTCTATGTATGACTGGAAATAGATTGCCAGGCCTTTTCTTCCAAGGCAATAGAGGGTAAAGTGACTTGCCCAAGGCCACAAGGAGTGCCAGTGGAAATCAAACCCAGATCTCCTGGGTAGTATAGGCTGTTGCTCTAACCTCTAGGCTTTTAAACGTATTTCTTTCTTAAAGACTGTTCCCAGGGCCGGCCCCAGAGTTGGTTCAAGGTGTTGGACCTCTAGGCAAGCCTTAAGCCTTATGCCCTTCCTGGCTGTCAGAATTTATTATTTAGCTTTGAATGCCCTGTTCTTTTCTACCTGCCCCCCTCCCAGAAGCTGTTACCCCAGGCAACTGCCTAGCTTGACTGATGGTTGGACTGGCCCTGGCTGTTCTGCATATGTGCTGTAAACGACACAAGTACTTCCTTCATCCTTATATCTATTTTGTAGAAGGCTCCTAGTCAGGAAATTGTGCATATCCAGATTTGGAGGTTTCTTTTTGTAACTTAGAGGATCTGTGCTAAATTGAGCTTTAAAACTTATGCTTATGTTAATATTCCACAAATTTGCAAAGCAAGTCCTAGTATAGAATTGCCATTATAAAATCATATGTACTACCCGATATAACGGTGTTCTATATTTTTTCAAAATTGGCACCATCAGAGTTTCCATTTCAACAAATCAAGTTGACATAGATTTGCTGTGTTTTTGATTTGTTAGCACATTGATGATTTGGAAATAAATTGTGCTAATTTTTGAAGAACTGGTCCTGTGGCAAAGAGCAGAGTATTTTGTTCACAGCTTTTCTACCTAGGGACTGGAGATCCATTTTCTTTCGCTCTACCTGTGTTTTTGCAAAGTGCTCCCTTAGCCCTGATCTGCAAGTTATCTTTAGTGGCTGAAGCAGAGGGAAATTACAGTTTGTGTTGGTGACAGTTAATCATGTTAGCCCAGCAGCATTTACATTCACACCACTGTAAGAAACACATAGGCAACTCGTATATTGAAGACATTTTACAGCAGTTGAAGGGTTAGCATTGCTTAAAGAATAACTATAACCACTGGAAAGCCATCCTTCTTCCTTTTTGTAATATTTGCATTTTTTCATTTGTTTTACTGATTGGGTTCAAACCATGGAGTCATTTCTTAGAAAAAAAAAACCTTGTTAAGCAGGAAAGTGTTGTTATAATTTGGAAATTGTATTGCCTGGTAGCAGTTTTAATGTGCATAGCATGAAAAGTCAGTGTAAACATGAATTGCAATTCTGTCATACTCCAAAATCAAATTCTGGAAGGCACACAATAGAACTTCAGAAATAAAAGGTGATGGTACTGAAGTAATGTGTTTGGCATTTTTAGGGCCCACCCGCAGATGCGCCTGCAGTGGACACAGCTGAACAAGTGTATATTTCCTCTCTTGCACTGCTTAAGGTAAGCCTTTCCAAACGAGTATTTTTAGAAGGGACAAAAAGTAGGGGTCACTGTTCTACAAAATTAAAACCTATTTATAATCCTGCCTGCTTGTTGTATCTTTTTCATATGTGGAAAGTGATCATAACAGTTTTGGCAGTCATATAGAGCTACTGCACTGTTTTTGTTTTATAGATGTTTCTACTATATTGTTTCACAGACACCATGACTGCGCTGCTTTAGAAACAGAAGTGATTTGGAGAAATTTAATTCCATGTATTCATTTGGTATACCACTTAAATGGCAAGAATTATTTCTAAAGTAAACTGAACGTGAGTCTGTTTGCTGCTTGTTTCTTCCCAACAGATGTTGAAACATGGCCGTGCTGGAGTTCCCATGGAAGTTATGGGTTTGATGCTCGGTGAATTTGTGGATGACTACACAGTTCGAGTGATTGACGTGTTTGCCATGCCACAGTCTGGAACGGTACGCACATTCTAATGTTCTGCTTAGAGTAAAAATTATATTCATGAAATGAAAGCCACCTTTGTGACCTACCTTATGAATATTATTGTGCAGCTGGCCTGATTGCTCACCTTGGCTGGCAGAGTGCAGACCCAAATGCCAGTCTTCTGTACCATGTTCTGCAAAGTATTATACATCACTTTGAGTTGTCTGTAGAGGATGCAGTTCATAAGCTTAGTAAATACCTGAGTTTATTCTCTACTTTATTTAGGGCACCAGTTTCTAGTTTTAATCACCCTTGTTTGCACCATCAAAATGCTAGGAATTCAAATGTGTAGTTAATTTTTAAAGCTTTAATTTTAACCTGTGTTTATACCTGCCATCTGATAACTGCTGATTGGCACAACTTGTCATGATCTCCCAGATACTGGAGAAGAGCATATCATCTATGATGGTCCTCTTCATTTTTTTTTAAATTTCATTTGTCTACAATTTAGGATGCAGCTTTAAGAACTAGAAATGTAGTTATATAAGAAACTCTTTTCTAGTACTGGTTATGCTTCTGTTCTACAAACATTTTGTTTTCACCTTAGAGCTTCAATGCATTAGAAAAACATAGATTGTCAGAGTGAACCGACCATAATGCTTCTAGATTTTGATTTTATTTTTTAAAAAGGATTATAGTTTTTCTTGTGCTTAATTAACTGGTTGCTGTGTAAGAAAATATTTTTTTCCCTAAAGATAGTGGACACTGCTTGACTATTGAGCAGCTGTTCAGAAACTTAAGGAGAATGCGTTATTACTTTGAGTTACCTCTGTCTGCTTTAACAAGGTGCAGGTTTGGCATTGTATGAAACTTGAGTTCAAAGGGCATTCTCATTGTAATACTTTCCTAGCTCTAGATTGTATGCTTTGTTTCCCGGAACATATTTTTGCACCTTAAAATTTCTGAATAAAATTCATAATATAGATGTTGCTCTGAGCACAAGATGGCTGTCTTTTCTCCTAATTTAGGGTGTCAGTGTCGAGGCAGTTGATCCAGTGTTTCAAGCTAAAATGTTGGATATGTTGAAGCAGACAGGAAGGTAAGTAACAGATGTTAAAGCAGATATTTTGTACATAGTTCATATTGCAAGAGCCCCTTATAACTACAGTACAGCGCTATAAGTTTCATTGCAATATCGCCATGCATGCCCCCTCCCTCTCTTCGTTCTATGTAATTTTTTTTAGTTGTTTTGTAAACCGCTCTGATTCAAGGAGAAAGCGGTATAGAAATCCATTCAAATAAATAAATAAATCTGGCAATAGCGCTTCCTCAGTCAACCCAAAAGGTTTTCTGTATTTAAAAATGCGGTTGCAGATTAATAGTAATGCTTTGTTACTATCCAAGTCTTATATGTAAAACTAACAGAGTTCAAAAGTTACTTTCTTCTTAGATTTCAGAATAGTTAAAGTGTAGAACTTTCACTTGTTGTCAGTTCTTTTCCTGCATAGCTTATGCTGCAGGAGTAATATGAGAAGCCAGCTATGACTACAGGACCAAAAATGAAACATCAGACAGGTTTTTTCTATTAAAATTTGCTTTAGTCGCGATGTATTTAAAGCATTACATGCTTGCATTGTACATCTGTTTGTTAATATTTTAATACAAGTGGCCTTTGGTTTAAATTGAAAGGTTTCCTTATAGAAGCAGCCTTTCATGTACCTGAAGAGCTACAAATGTAGAGTTCTGATGCCTAAGTCATATTTATCTATGTACTAATGGACCCAGCCATGTTTGGACATTTGAGACACTTCATGTTACCCTAGACACATGGTTGCAGTGTCTATGCAGAGGAAGAGCTGTAGTTTTGAAGGAAATGGTTTTTTTCAAAAAGGTGTTTATACATGGTAGGAACTGGAAGAGGAAAGAGAAAGGTAAATGGATTTAGCTAAAGCCTTTCTCAGAGTTTAAGGTGAGACAAAAAAAAAGTCTTTGTGTGGTGGCTAGTTGAAACAGCTGCTATAAAAATGGCCATGGTTGGCCTGGGTCTGCAGATCCACTCTCTTGAGCCTGGAAGGGGAGAAAGGAATCCACAGGCTCATAGGTTTTCATTTCTTGTCCTGTAGCGTGAACAACAGTATATATAGTGATCGGCATGTGAGCTAAGGTAATAACAAAAAAATACAACAGGATTCAGATAACTTGTATTGACATGACAATTTTGCATGTTGCCAAAGTAATACATTAAGAAATACATGACGACTATGATGCTATAGTTCTATATAGGAAGTGCCTTCTCAGTCCTGCCTCTACTTTCCAAGTCTCTCAAAATGCAGCTGTTAAAATTAAAAGCACATCTTCTCTTCCCGATATAACCCAGTAGGCAGAGACGGTGAAGCTTGCCACCCGGCAAGGTAACATTGCCAGCATATTCAAGGCATAGCACTTAAATGCAGTGGCTGGGATTCCCTTCGACTTTAGTTTCATTAACTGAACTTTTGATCACTCGCACCTTCCCTTCTCCGCTACACATTGGACACCATGCTTGCTCGCTTTAATTTCAAAACAAATAATTTTCTAATCTGCATTGTTTAACTGTCACTGCAGTAAGTGGTTAGAAAAGAGGAGATCTTGCAGTATTACTGTAACTATTTTTACAAGCAAGTGGTTAATTGCTTTATTTGTAAACAGTTTTCTCCAACAAAACATATGTATGATAGTGTTAAACAAATTTTTATGGTATTTTACTCTCTACCTCTCAACAGTTGTCATCTGCTTGCTCGAATTCTTTTACTGTGAAAAAACTTCAAAATTAATGTTAGCAAAAGGCTCAGCAGCTGAGCAGAACAGTGCAAATTGCTTTTTGACTGAGTTCCTAGTTCTACTGCTGGTTTAATTGATATTTAAAGAGTAGATATTTACTCAAGTGCTGAAAGGGTAAAAACTGGCTCAGGGAAGGTGTGGTAACAGGGTGAAAAATTGAAAGCATGATCTACCATTGCTAATGTGCATCCCTTAATGATAGCACTCCTTTTGTCACACTTATTCATTTCCATGTTTTCACGATAGTTTGGTGAATGTTTCTAATGGTACTCTTTTCACACCTGTGTTTCCCTTCTCTTGTCCTAATTTATACCCTGTTACCTTGGTGTTTCTTTTCATATCGTACATTGTTATTGCTGGCACTGTTACACACTGAATGTGCCCTCACTGTTTCAGGCCCGAGATGGTGGTTGGGTGGTATCACAGTCACCCTGGCTTTGGCTGTTGGCTGTCTGGAGTCGATATCAATACTCAGCAGAGCTTTGAAGCCCTGTCGGAAAGAGCTGTAGCAGTAGTAGTGGATCCTATTCAAAGCGTAAAAGGAAAGGTACAGTTGAGTTTTATTTGGTTTTTTTTCTGCCCGTTAACTATGATTTAAAGCAGAAATGTAAAAAATGCCATAATTGCCTTTTTACATATGTGCAAAACAAAAAAAAAAATTAAAATCTGCAAATGACACATTAAAATTCTTGCAGTTATTAGTGCACCAAAGATCATCTGCCATATGTGTGCTACTCTTGTTACCCTCTTTAGTCAAATTAAATGCAACTGATTGAACGTGGAACATTAGCATTTTTCGTGCTTATTTTGAGAAGCTGAATTCAGATTTAGGGGGGGGGGGTTGAATATCAGTTCTCTTGCACAGTCGCATTATTCATTCATTTCCCCCTTTTGTTAAAGGGCGTATGCTCAGGCAAAAGTAAATTGGAATATAAATTTTTTGTTGTTTTAAATTTAACCTATTTAAAGTCAAGTTTGTTTTTCTAAAATTCAGAGTCTTTATGGAACGCTTAAATTTGTTTTGAAGTAATAAATTTGGATAGGCTGAAATATCCACATATCTAGTTACAGTGATGAATACTGCAGAGCCAAGTTATGATGGATGCTGGGGACTTTTTTGATATGCATTGAGTACATTTTAGACAATTAAAGTTCCCCCAAAGACTGTCTCAACCATTTGCATTTTCAGTGAGGAGCCAGATGATTAAGTATGTTAAATGATTCTGAAAAGAGATTAACTTGCAAAGCATATTGGGTTATAGTTGTCCTTTGTTGAAATCTCTTTTGTTCTTGTTTAGTTCCTTTTTTATTTCTTTCTAGCCCCATATGCCATTTTCCTATTTCCTGCCTCATGACAGCAGGGAGCAGCTCTATTATCACCTTCACAGAGCTGTCTGCAAATGTGAGAGGCAATTCGATTTTGCTCAACCACAGGGAGAGTGGATTAGAAAAACTACAGAATATACAGAAATTGGCTAGGTGGTTTACTGCTGTAAAATACTGCTGAGGTGTCTTGTTTGAGCATGTACTTACATTCTAATGTAGAATAATCGGTAGAATAACATGATTACAATACGCGATTATGAAAGTTGTTGGTAAAATTTGTATATTATCTTGCGGTAAATGTTGGTGTGCTGCACCTAGGAACTAATGCAGTTTGTAATTCTATATTCTCAGTGCCCAATGACTCTAGCAAATTTAATATAGTACTGCTACTTTAGATTGCTCATCTGTCAAAGATAACAATCAAACCTTTCCTGACACGAAATCTTTGAATAAGGAAAATTGGGGTTTGCTCAAAAGCCTCCTCTTAACTGCCATGACTTAGTTTTCAAAATAGAAACTGCCCGGGTAGGCAATAACTGTGGTATGCAAGTGAATTAAAAATGAGGAGATTGTGTTTCTCTGGTTAGAGATACATAGGTGTAAATAAGAGGATCCAGACAGGTTGGTATGAGATGATTACAGCAACGGGGGAAGAATATGCACGCCATTTGTAATTTTCCGATTCAATGTGTTATCTCAGTTCATACAATACTTGTGATTTCTGCATTCTTCAGTGTACAAGGTGCCCTTTGTGTTTACCTTCTGATAACAAAATCCAGGCAATACATTATGAGTTCTTTGCAGCTTGTCAAAAGGTCAAATATCATTTGGAACAGTACCCAATATAATATAATGTTGAAGAGGTTATGAAGTTGGAGTGTGTTTAGGCTCCATATCTCTCTTTCTGCTCTACAGATTGTAAAAGGCATCATTTGTTTCACCAGTACTAGAAAGGAAGAAAGGACGAAGAAGGGTCCTTCAATAGTCCTGAAAGCTTGCATTTTAACATGTTCATTAGCCTATTTGAGGGATTAGCTCTATTTAACTTTGTAGTTTTTTGCTTTTGTTTTGCCCTTTTTTTAACATTCTTAAGGCAATGTGCAGGTCTGAAATAGACAAAAAGTATGCATGAGGGTTTTTTCCTACATTCGCTGACTTCAATTTCCATTGGTTAGTTAATTACCTCATAGCCAGTGGGAAAAAAGATCATGCTTAATATTTGATGGTAAGGTGGAATGTAAAGGGAGGGAAATAATGTAAAGTTACATACCTATAAATTTTAACTTTGTTTAATTGGATCTCAGTAATTCATTTTTATAGTTTTTAAAGCTTCGAGTCTTAATGAACTCTATCAGAAGAAACTTAGCACCTCATCAGCTGAGGTGGTGGTGTTGGAGTGAGATCTTTTTCATAGTTAAGAGAAATTGGTCTAAAAAGAGTGTTTAGAAGTGTAGGCTTTAACGCAGGTTATAAAAAGATATGACTGAACATATTCATTATTTGCAGATGAAAACATGCTTGAAACAGGATATAATTAGCATGCAATATTCAACAATATGGTCATAAATTTTAACATTTTTCTTAAACTGCTTGAAGTTTAATGAATAAGAATGTTCACCTTCAAACAGATTAGCAGCGCTTACCTTCAGACATCAAAGTACACTATGTGCTTAGAGAATAACTAGTTATTACAGAGGGAGGTGACTGGGTAAAAGCATTCTAATAAAACCTATATAAATTCTGGGGCTAATAGTCATTCCTTTCTGAATAAAGGCATTTTGTCATAATTCATTTTTTTAGAAAACAAGGCAACCTCCTTTTTTTTTATTAAAGTTATGCACATTACATTTGACAACACTGACATATAATTTCAAACAAAGAACAACAACATTTAAAGGACTTCAAGAGCTTTATTATTATTATTATTATTAGTGTTAATACCCTACCCAACCTGCCTACCATTTACTGCCCCTCCCGGGCATTACAAGGCATTCCTGAAACTCTGGGCGTGGTGGTGGCTCTTACACCATGGCCCGAGTCTCTCTAAATGAAAGTCCTTAAAGATCACCTACCTGGGATCAACTGTTGGTGGAGGAGGTGTTTGGAGCTTGTTCACCTGCCTGGGAGACTGCCGCTGTGGCGGAGGTGCTGGAGTTGCTGCTTCTTTCCCCATTCTATCGGGCAGGCACAGCCGGGACAGCTTAGACTGATCGGGTCCTCTTGTGGGGCATAACTTGCAGCCTTCCCCTGTGACGCGGGGCGTGGTCCGAAGGGGCGTGTCCAAAGGGGCGAGACATGCCCCTTTGGTGCCCCTTCAGCGTCTCTGCGTTTGTACTTTGGGAGTTTTGTTTGGCCTTCGTTTCTCAGTTTGCGTGCTCTTGTTTTGAGGTTTCCTTTATTTTTCTTTTCCGTAATGGGGAAACGAAAGGCCAAAACTGGAGGCAAAGTTCCGAAGGCTGTAGCCGGTGCTATTAAACCGGTGGGACCTTTGGATAAGTATTTTGCCCCCCTTCCAATTGTGCAGTCTTCTCCAGAGGAAGTGTCATTGAGCTCCGGTGGGAGATCTCCTCCTATGTGCCCTGTACCTTGAAATTGACTTGATGTGTCTGTGGAGTCCTCTGAGTCGGTAAGGAAATTACAATTGATTACTATGCCTACTCCAGTCCCGTTATTGGGGGTGAGTGACTCCTTTGAGCTTCTTGCCCCCTCTTCGGATTCGGAAATTACTCTAAAGGATGTTTGGGGTGCTTTAAAATGCATCGATAACAAAATGTCTTCTTTAAATTCCTTTGTGTACTTTCTTTCAAGAAGCAGCTGCTTCTCTGCAGCAACTTGATGAGAAGTTACACAAATGGATATGGCTATTACTAAGTTGGAGTCCCAGGTACTCCCATTGCATGCAACTAACGTTGCTGGGATTAAAGATTCTTTGGTACTTCATTCCAAGTTGGAGTCCATGGAGAACTCCATGCGTTCTTGTAATTTACGTTTTTTGAATTTTTCTCAGTCTTCATTACTATCACATAGAATCCTGTTGGATACATTTCTCAAAGAGATTTTAGCCATCTCCAATTCTATAGATATCTTACAAATTTACTATATTCGTTCTACTATAAAGAAACTTAATGAGGCTGAAGGGGGACTGGATGAAATTGCCTCTCCTATGGTTAATTTAACTACCTTCTTGGAGGACTCCCAGGATATTATTAACACGCATGCCACTTTATTGGTTACTTTTCTTTCTGTTGAGATTAAACAGCGTATTCTTAGGGCTTTTTTCAAAGTTAAGTCAGCCAAGTTTTGTGGTCAACCGGTTAATGTCTTTCCAGATGTTTCCCGTAGCACCCAGTTGCGCCGGAGGCAGTTTTAAAATCTTAAGCCCTGGGTTTTGGCACTGGGTGCTACGTTCTTTCTTCGTTTTCCCTGTTAATGCATCATCGGTTTTGATGGTGCTTCATATATTTTTGTTGAACTGTTTCATCTGGAGAAATTTTTGACCGAAAAACAGAGTCTAAGTAAGGATGGAAATGATTAAAAGTAGGCCTCCAATGTGGATATTTTATATCCTTTTTTCCTTTTTTATGTTTTCATATGGTATCAACAGTTTGGCCCCTTGATGTGGACTTTATTACTGCTATTTGCCTTTTCTTGTTGGAAATTGTTCCTCCTTTTGTAGATGTATTATGGGATTGTCCTGTATTGGTTTGGTTATTGTATTTGACTAAAACTTTATAAATTACAAAAAAAAGATCACCTACCTTACTAATTGTACCCCTACAACCTCTTTTTTTTATGACATGTCGTCTGGAATGATTAGGACTGTATTTCTAGTTTAATATGTTGATACACTGGAGTTTTGTCCTTACCATGCAATTATCAGCATATTTTAAAATTTTTACGAAAAACAACTTTATATTTTTACATTTTTTAAGATATTTTGGACTTTGTTTTACTTTAGTTATGGCTATTAATCTTGTGCAGTTCTGACAAGAAAACAAATATTTGTTTTCTCTAGGACCAAGCAGGAAGTCAGTCCTCACATATGGGTGACATCGACATCGATGGAGCCCTTGCGGAGCATTTCCCCAGCTTTCCAAGAAAGCCTTTGGGAATGCAGGCACGCATGCGCGGTTCCCTTCCCGCCTAAAGGTGCCATCTTGCTCAGTCTCTCTTTTTCCGTGAAGCCCATCGGACGTGTGTCCTAGTCCTCCCGGAAAATAGTTGGATTTTTTTGCGATTCCTTCGCTATTTTTTCTCCGGTTCGACGCCGGTTCCCCTCCCGCTGTGTTCGGTACACCGGTATCGAGCCCGCTCTAATTTTTTCGGGTTTTGCCCTTCGTGGCTGGCGTTCGCACCCTTTTTTTCTTTTTCCCTGGAAGGCCAGTCCTTTGACCTCACGGGGACCATTTTTTCCCCGATGGCTTCCAGTGGTTTAAAAAAGTGTGATCGGTGTAAGAAACTAATGTCTCTCACCGACACACACGACTGCTGCCTTCGGTGCCTGGGTCCTGACCACGATCCTAAGATCTGTGGACCAAGTGGAAAGATGTCTTCCAAGGCGCTTCGAAGTCGTCAGCACCAAAAGGAAAGGCTTTTCTCCGACTCGGCCTCCGGCCGGGCCCGAACCTCATCTTAGCCCTCGACATCTTGGGAATCGGATCCCGAGCACCATCGGGGTTCCTTGGACAGGGGGTCCCCCGACCGGGAACGAAAGAGGAAGAAGCGGCTCGCGAGGGCGTCATCGGAAGAGGTCCCTGGCTCCTCGAGAGCTAGGTCTCAGACCCCCGACTGTCGCCCCGGGCCCGTGGAACAGGAGAAGCCGCCAAAAGTACCTCGTGTGGAGCTGGAGTCTGCTGGACACGTAAGTCCTGTAGTCCTCGTGGACTCTCCTCCCAGAGAGCCGACGTCTTGCCCGGCGCCGCCGGGGCCCGAGTCGGTGGCTGCTGAGTCTCCTGAGCTGGGTCTCAGGCTGACAGCCTTGGAGTACAGATTGTCTGCCTTCATGGAACAGCAGCGGGCACTGATGGCCAGCCTGTCTGGCGCATCTGCCCCGACCACTGGGACATCGACATCGAAGTCGACCCCGGAGACCGAGCCGATACTCGAGACCATGAAGGCTTGAGGTCGACCTCGGTCGTGGTCTCCCTCGTCCTCCCGTTTGGCACCGAGGGCGTCGACGCCGGTGCCTTCAGCGTTGGGGCGGGTGCCCACAGGCCCCACGCGGTTGGACCCCGATTCCTCAT
This sequence comes from Ichthyophis bannanicus, assembly GCA_033557465.1. NCBI lineage: Eukaryota > Metazoa > Chordata > Amphibia > Gymnophiona > Ichthyophiidae > Ichthyophis > Ichthyophis bannanicus. The sequence goes on along the minus strand of CM066036.1, from coordinate 653,277,449 downwards.
CGGACGAGTCCGCATGGGAGACGGAAGACAAGGAGTTCCCCGATACCTTCCGGACTCGGTGCATCCCGTCGGACTCACCGCAGTCCAAGCCCCAGAGTAGATCCCCTCCGGGAGGATACCCGGTTCTCGGAGTTCGTCCGGGATATGGCCACTGCGTTGGCTATCCCTGTGGACCCCGAGGAGGAGCCTCGAGCCGAGGAGCTCGAGGCCCTACAGTATGACTCTCCTCCGAAAGAGGCCTTTACTGTTCCGGTTCCTTCGATGCTGGAACGGCTCCTCTTCCGGATGTGGGAGGCACCGGCCTCGGCACCGGTTCTAAGCAAGCGGGTCGATTCTATCTATCGACTCCGGAAGAGCCCTGGCTTTCAGAAGGTGCAGCTGCCACACCATTCCATGGTGGTGGAATCGACCATGCATCGCCTGAAAAGTCAGAAGATGCACTCTGCGGTGCCCCCTGGCAGGGAGGCCCGGAACCTGGATGGTTTTGGTAGAAAGTGCTTCCAGGGCTCGATGCTTGCTTGCCGTGTCCAGTCTTACCAGCTGTACATGGGCATGTACTTGCGGGACCTGGCCAAGGAGCTGGCCGGGTTCTCTGCTGGTCTCTCTGGGGAACCCTTGCAGAGGTTCAAGTCCTTGTCCTCGGGGATCCGGGAATGCTCCAAGTTTATGTCCCACGCTGCCTACGATGGCTTCGAGGCTTCGGCCCGTGTTGCGGCAGCCGGCATCGCGGCTCGACGCCAGGCATGGCTGCAGTCATTGGACCTCGAGCCATGGGTTCAGGACAAGTTGGTCGATGTCCCTTGCCGAAGTGAGAACCTTTTTGGCAAGCCCATGACCGAGAAGGCCGCACAGCTCGAAACCGAGTACCTCACGAGCACAAGGCTGTCTAGAAAGACTTCTGCCCCTTCTCACAAAAAGAAGGGCTCGGGTAAAAAGCCCTTTTACCCAAGGAAGGGCACTGCCTACAAACAGTACCCACAGTACCAGGCCTCCCAGGCTCCCCCTCAGGGTCAGCAGGCCAAGGGGCAGGGTAATGGGCCCCGTAGGCAGAGGACTCCCAAGCCTCCGGCCCCTTCTCCCACTCAGCAGGGTGGGGTTTTTTTACTCCTTAGGCATAGCCTCTCCGTCCCTGCTCTCCCAACCCTGCACAGGAGGTCGCCTCGCCTGTTTGCCCACAAGTGGCCACTCATCACTGGAGATATTTGGGTGCTAAGCATAGTTCACAAGGGCTATCTGCTGCACTTCCAACAGCTGCTTCCTCCATACTTTCCAGGGGAGCCTCCAAGGCCTCCCCTGCACACAGATCTTCTCCTTCAGCAGCTCCAAGGTCTGTTGGTGGACAGGGCAGTGGAGCCTGTGCCTCCCCACCTACAAGGTCAAGGGTTCTACTCCAGGTATTTCCTTGTACCCAAAAGAACCGGTGGCCTTCGGCCTATTCTAGACCTCAGAAATCTCAACAAATTCCTAGAGAAGGAAAAGTTCAAGATGCTTACTCTTGGAACACTTCTGCCCTACCTCCAGCAGGGAGATTGGCTATGCTCCTTAGATTTAAAGGATGCGTACACTCACATCGTCATTCATCCAGAGCACAGAAAGTACCTCAGGTTCATTGTGGGAGGAAACCATTATCAGTACAGAGTACTGCCTTTTGGCCTCACCTCAGCTCCCAGGGTCTTTACCAAATGCCTGGCAGTGGTGGCGGCCTACCTGAGAAATCAGGGAATCTTTGTCTTCCCCTATCTGGACGACTGGCTCATCAGGGGTCAGACGCGCCAGGAGGCCAGACAAGCTACCCTCAGAACTATTGCTCTTCTTCAAAGCCTGGGGTTTGTCATAAACTTCGCAAAATCCACTTTGCTCCCCTCCCAGAACTTGGAGTTCATAGGGGCAAGGCTGGACTCTCTGCTGGCAAAGGCGTTCTTGCCAGAAGACAGGGCCCAAAGACTGATAAACTTAGCAAACCAGTTTCTCAGCAGGTCACTGGTCTCCGCCAGACTCTGCCTGAGGCTTCTTGGCCACATGGCTTTGACAGTACATGCGACCCCCAATGCCAGGCTCCATATGAGGCCTGCACAGTGGTGCCTTCGGACTCATTGGTCACAGGCCACAGGCAGCCTCAGAGACAGGATATGGGTGTCCAGACAATTTCTGAACTCCCTCCACTGGTGGCTGCACCCACCCAATCTACTGCAGGGGGTGCCTTTTCAGATTCCTGGGTTCACAGTGCTGCTGACCACGGATGCCTCCCTGCAGGGCTGGGGAGCTCATTGTCTAGGCAAGTTCACCCTGGGCCTGTGGTCTCCTTGGAAAACCACACAGCAAATCAATCTACTGGAACTCAGGGCTATTTGGTTAGCCCTCAGGACTTTCTCTCCAACCCTAGTTCATCAGTCTGTCCTAGTTCAAACAAACAACCAGGTAGCCATGTTTTATGTGAACAAGCAGGGTGGAACTGGGTCCAAGCTCCTCTGTCAGAAAGTGCAGGACCTTTGCTTGTTTGCTCTCAGGCACAACATGCTCCTCAAGGCTGTATATCTCCCTGGCCAGGAAAACTACCTGGCCGACAGGTTGAGCAGGATTCTGCAGCCCCACGAGTGGCAGCTCCATCCTTGGGTGGTTCAGAAGATTTTCCTGAAATGGGGACTTCCATCCATAGATTTGTTTGCCAGTCCACTGAACAAACAGCTGCCAAAGTTCTGTTCCAGGCAACTGCATCCTCTGCGGATAGCAGCGGATGCTTTTCTGATTCTCCAGGACCAAGCAGGAAGTCAGTCCTCGCATATGGGTGTCATCGGTGCTGATGAAGCCCCAGCGGAGCATTTCCCCAGCTTTCTATGAAAGCCTTTGGGAATGCAGGCACGCATGCGCGGTTCCCTTCCCGCCTAAAGGTGCCATCTTACCTCAGTCTCTTTTTTTCCGAGAAGCCCACCGGACGTGTGTCCTGTCATCCCGGATAAAAGTTGATTTTTTTCGGCGATACTCGCTGTTTTTTCTCCTGGTTTGACGCCGGTTTCCTCTCCTACTGTGTTCGGTACACCGGTATCAAGCCCGATTCTTCTTTTTCGGTTTTTGCCCTTCGTGGCTGGCGTTCGCGCCCTTTTTTGCTTTTTCCCTGGAAGGCCGGTCCTTTGACCTCACGGGGACACTTTTTTCCCCGATGGCTTCAAGCGGTTTCAAGAAGTGTGATCGGTGTAAGAAATTAATGTCTCTCACCGACACACACGACTGCTGCCTCCGGTGCCTCGGTCCTGATCATGACCCTAAGTCGTGTGGGCCATGTGGGAAGATGTCTTCCAAGGCACTCCGAAGTCGCCAGCAGCAGAAAGAAAGGCTTTTCTCAGACTCAGCCTCCAGCCGGGCCCAGACCTCGTCTGAGGCCTCGACATCTCGGGATTCGGATCCTGAGCGCCGTCCGAGCTCCTTGGAAAGGGGGTCCCCCGACCGGGAACGCAAGAGGAAGAAGCGGCTCACGAGGGCGTCGTCGTCAGAGGTCCCTGGCTCCTCGAGGGCCAGGTCTAAGACCCCCGACCGTCACCCCGGGCCCATGGACCAAGAGAAGCCTGCCAAAGTTCCTCGTGTGGAGCTGGAGTCTGCTGGACACATAAGCCCTGTAGTCAGTGGCTGCTGCATCTCCCGAGCTGAGTCTCAGGATGACAGCCTTGGAGAGGAGATTGTCTGCCTTCATGGAGCAGCAGCGGACACTGATGGCCAGCCTGTCTGGTGAATCTGCGCCGACCACCGGGACATCGACTTCGAAGTTGACCCCGGAGACCGAGCCGATACTCGAGTCCATCATGGCTCGAAGTTGACCTCGGTCGCGGTCTCCCGCGACCTCCCGCTCGGGACCGAGGGTGCCGACACCGGTGCCTCCGGCGTCGGGGCAGGTGCTCCATGGCCCCGCGGGGTCGGACCCTGACTCCTCGTCGGACGAGTCCGCCTGGGAGATGGAGGATGAGGAGTCCCCCAATACGTTCAAGACTCGGTGCATCCCGTCGGACTCACCGCAGTCTGAACCCCGGAGTAGATCCCCTCCGGAGGATACTCGGTTCTCGGAGTTCGTCCGGGATATGGCCACTGCCTTGGTTATTCCGGCAGACCCCGAGGAAGAGCCTTGAGCTGAAGAGCTCGAGGCTCTACAGTATGACTCTCCTCCGAAGGAGGCCTTTACTGTCCCGGTTCCTCCGATGCTGGAACGGCTCCTCTTCCGGATGTGGGAGGCACCGGCCTCGGCGCCGGTTTTAAGCAAGTGAGTCGACTCGATCTATCGACTCAGGAAGAGCCCTGGCTTTCGGAAAGCACAGCTACCACACCATTCCATGGTTGTGGAATCGGCCATGCATTGTCTGAAGAGCCAGAAGATGCACTCCGTGGTGCCCCCCGGCAGGGAGGCCCGGAACCTCGATGGCGTCGGTAGAAAGTGCTTCCAGGGCTCGATGCTTGCTTGCCGTGTCCAGTCTTACCAGCTGTACATGGGCATGTACTTGCGGGACCTGGCCAAGGAGTTGGCCTGGTTCTCTGCTGGTCTCTCCGGGGAACCCTTGCAGAGATTCAAGTCCTTGTCCTCGGGGATTCGGGACTGCTCGAAGTTCATGTCCCGTGCCGCCTACGATGGCTTCGAGGCTTCGACCCGAGTTGCGGCAGCCGGCATTGCGGCTCGACGCCAGGCATGGCTGCAGTCATCGGACCTTGAGCCATGGGTTCAGGACAAGTTGGTTGATGTCCCTTGCCGAGGTGAAAACCTTTTTGGCAAGCCCATGACCGAGAAGGCCGCCCAGCTCGAGACTGAGCACCTTACATGGACAAGGCTGTCTAGGAAGACCTCTGCCCCTTCTCATAAAAAGAAGGGCTCGGGTAAAAAGCCCTTTTACCCGAGGAAGGGCACTGCCTACAAACAGTACCCTCAATATCAGGCTGCCCAAGCTGCACCCCAGGGTCAGCAAGCCAAGGGGCAGGGTAATGGGCCCCGTAGGCAGAACACCCCCAAGCCTCCGGCCCCTGCTCCCACTCAGCAGGGTGGGGGTTTTTGACTCTTTGAGCGTAGCCTCTCCATCCCTGCTCTCCCAACCCTGCACAGGAGGTCGCCTCGCCCTCTTTGCCCACCAGTGGCCCCTCATCACCAGGGACAGTTGGGTGTTGGACATAGTCCACAGAGGCTATGTACTACATTTTCACCAACTGCCTCCACCATACTTTCCAGGAGAGCCTCCAAGGCCTTCCCTGCACACAGACCTTCTCCTTCAGGAACTTCAAGGTCTGTTGGTGGACAGGGGCGGTGGAGCCTGTGCCTCCCCACTTGCAAGGTCACGGATTCTACTCAAGGTATTTTCTGGTGCCCAAAAGAACCAGTGGCCTTCGACCCATTCTGGACCTCAGGAACCTCAACAAGTTCCTAGAGAAAGAAAAGTTCAAGATGCTTACTCTTGGAACACTTCTGCCCTACCTCCAGCAGGGAGATTGGCTATGCTCCTTAGATCTAAAGGATGCGTACGCTCACATCCTCATTCATTCAGACCACAGAAAGTACCTCAGGTTCCTTGTGGGAGGAAACCATTATCAATACAGAGTTCTGCCTTTTGGCCTCACCTCTGCTCCCAGGGTCTTTACCAAATGCCTGGCAGTGGTGGCGGCCTACCTGAGAAATCAGGGAGTCTTTGTCTTCCCCTATCTGGACGACTGGCTCATCAGGGGTCAGTCATGCCAGGAGGCCAGACAAGCCACCCTCAGAACTATTGCTCTTCTTCAAAGCCTGGGGTTTGTAATAAACTTCGTAAAGTCCACTTTGCTCCCCTCCAAGAACTTGGAGTTCATAGGAGCAAGGCTCGACTCTCTACTGGCAAAGGCTTTCTTGCCAGAAGACAGAGCACAAAGATTGATAGCCTTGGAAAACCAGTTTCTCCAGAGGTCACTAGTCTCCGCCAGACTCTGCCTGAGGCTTCTAGGCCACATGGCCTCCACAGTACATGTGACCCCCAATGCCAGGCTCCATATGAGGCCTGCACAGTGGTGCCTTCGGACTCAGTGGTCACAGGCCACAGGCAGCCTCAGGGACAGGATAAGGGTGTCCAGACAATTTCTGAACTCCCTCAGCTGGTGGCTACACCCACCCAATCTACTAAAGGCGGTGCCTTTTCAGATTCCTGGGTACACGGTGGTACTGACCACCGACGCCTCCCTGCAGGGCTGGGGAGCTCATTGTCTAGACAAGTGCACCCAGGGCCTGTGGGCTCCTTGGGAGGCTGCTCAGCAGATCAACCTCCTCAAACTCGGAGCTATTCGCTTAGCACTCAAAGCTTTCTCTCCTACCCTGGCTCATCAATCTGTCCTGGTTCAGACAGACAACCAGGTAGCCATGTTCTATGTGAACAAACCGTGCGGGACTGGGTCCAGACTCCTTTTTCGGGAGGCTCAGGACCTTTGTTCATTTGCCCTCAAGCACAACATGCTCCTCAAGGCTGTGTACCTGCCAGGCCAGGACAATTACCTAGCCGACAGGTTAAGCAGGATTCTGCAGCCCCACGAGTGGCAGCTGCATCCTTCAGTAGTTCAGAAGATCTTCCTAAAATGGGGTCTCCCTTTGATAGATCTCTTTGCCAGCCCAATGAACAAACAACTGCCAAAGTTCTGCTCCAGACAACCGCATCCGTTGAGAATAGCAGCAGACACTTTTCTGATTCCATGGTCTCAGGGCCTCCTGTATGCGTTTCCTCCCACGCCCTTGGTGGCCCGAACTCTCTTCAAAATTCTTCAGGACAAGGCCTCGGTCCTACTGGTGGCTCCCAGGTGGCCGAGACAGCCTTGGTTTCCACTTCTACTTCAACTGGCGGTTGATCCCCCACTGCCTCTGGGGTTGCAACCCGACCTTCTCTCGCAGGAGCAGGGTTCCCTGCTGCACCCCAATCTAAAAGCTCTCAATTTGATGACATGGAGGCTGCAAGGGTAGTTTTGGCTCCCTGGGGCCTACCTCAAGAAGTTGAGGAGGTTGTCCTAGCCTCTAGGGAACAGTCCACTAGAAAAACCTATGCTCTCAAATGGAAAAGGTTTTCTGTGTGGTGTCAGCTACATACAGAGGATCCTTTCTCCTGTGCTGTGCCAGTAGTGCTTCAGTCTTTACTGCACTTATCAAATCAGGGACTTAAGTCCAATTCTGTTCGGGTCCACCTCTCAGCTCTAGCAGCTCACCACTCACTGGTGGAGGGACATTCTCTGTCAGGCCACCCCTTGGTGTCCCGCTTTCTCAGGGGCTTGCTTTTGCTCAAGCCTCCAATCCGTCCTCCTGCCCCTGAGTGGGAGTTGAATGTGGTCTTGCAGCAGCTGACTCGCCCACCTTTTGAGCCGATGGCTACTTGCCCTCTACCGCTTCCTATCCTGGAAGACACTCTTCCTGATAGCCCTTACCTCGGCTAGGCGAGTGAGTGAGCTTCAGGCCCTGGTCTGTGATAGGCCTTACACCAGGATTTATAGGAACAGGGTAGTCCTCAGGACTCATCCCAAGTTCCTCCCAAAGGTTGTCTCCTCTTTCCACCTCAACCAGGAGGTGGTTCTTCCAACATTCTTCCCTAGGCCTCATGCAAGCCAGGCTGAAGCAGTCCTGCATACCCTGGACTGTAGGAGGGCCTTATCCTTCTACCTTGACCGTTCGCAGGGGCATAGGAGGGCTACTCAGCTCTTCGTATCCTTTGACCCCAATAAGTTGGGGTTGGCTATGTCCAAGCGTACCTTGTCCATCTGGGTGGCTGACTGTATCACCTGGGCTTACAAGGCGGCTGACCTTCCTTTGCAGGGTCGGGTCACGGCCCATGTCAGGGCAATGCCTGCCTCAGTGGCTCATCTCCGCTCTGTGCCCTTGGTAGACATCTGCAGGGCTGCAACTTGGTTTTCAAGCCAGACTTTTGCGGCCCATTGCTGCCTGGAGAGGGAGTCCCGTAGGGACAGTGCTTTTGGCCAGGCAGTACTCCGTAATCTCTTTGAGGTTTAGGCAACTCCTGCCCTCCTGCCCTCTGTTGGGCTACCGGTGGAGGTTGTGTTCTTGAATAGCCTTTCTTTGCTGCTGAGACTAGAGGGGAATACTCTTCTTCAGCCTGGGTTCCTCGGTAGCCCAGAGCTAGGGAGTCACCCATATGTGAGGACTGACTTCCTGCTTGGTCCTGGAGAAAGAGTAGTTACTCACCTGTAACAGGTGTTCTCCAGGAGCAGCAGGAATCAGTCCTCACAACCCTCCCTCCTCCCCTGGGAGTTGCAGTTGTACATAGTTTATTTTTACATTTTTGTGTGCTGTTTTTAGCTATGTCATTTGACTGAGCAAGATGGCACCTTTAGGCGGGAAGGGAACCGCGCATGCATGCCTGCATTCCCATAGGCTTTCTTGGAAAGCTGGGGAAATGCTCCGCAAGGGCTCCATCGACGTTGATGTCACCCATATGTGAGGACTGATTCCTGCTGCTCCTGGAGAACACCTGTTACAGGTGAATAACTACTCTTTCTTTCCTCTATTAGAATTTTAATTTTAAAGTCTCAAAGAATTCTTTTTATTGGACAAATTGAGCTCTGAATTCTGTATTAATTAATTGGTTGGGCATGTTTACTAAAGTGCCGTGAGTATTTAACGCAAGCTTTAACACATGCTAAACATTAGCATGGGTCTGCGCTAACATCTATTGTGCAGTAAAATCTGTTGTGTGGAAAAAATCTTGTACTACTATTACTAATCATTTGTATAGTGCTTCAAGGTGTACGCAGCGCTATACATATAGATATAAGACTTGATCCCTGCTCATCAGACCTTACAATCTAATCAAGATGAAAAAACATTGCAGAACTGGGGACTAGAGTATAACAAGTTACACATAAGTAGTGGACAAGAGAATGAGGAACATTAGGATCCAAAAGCAGCCTCAAAGAGATGGGTCTTCAGCCTGGACTTGAATAGGGCCAGAGAAGGAGCCCAGTGTACAGACTCACGTTGTCTGTTCCAGGCATTTGGAGCAGCAAGGTGGAATGAACGAAGTCTGGAGGTGGCAGAGAAGGGCACAGGTAAAAGGGATCTGCCAGAAGAGCCGAATTCCCGAGGAGGGGTGCTTGGCTTGAGTTGGGACTGGAACTGGATAGGTTCTGGGTAGAGATCAGATGTGGCCACCACTGACAGCTATCGCACAGGACATTAGCATGCTCTAGCTGCCAGGACTACCGATAGTGTGGCTGCACTTAACGCCACCTTAAAAAGAGTCGTTAAGTACAGCTATGCAACTGGCAATAAAGTAGTGTGGCCTCTGCCCCACCTCCCCCCAAATATAATAAAACAGTGGCAAGCACAGATGACAAGCATAGACTCCCCCACCCCCAATCTGATCCCCTCCCCATGGCAATTTTCCCTTGGATCTTATCCCCTCAACACAGTCCTTCCTTCGATCTCAAACCCCTTCAATATCCAACTCTCTCCTGATTTCCCCATCCCCGCCATTATCCTTGGTGTCTAGTGGACAGAGCAGGAGTGATCTCCTTAGCAGTAGCACCATGAGATTATCGCTATTGTCAGATCTGTCATTTTGAACCCAAGTAACAATAGGGCAGGAGGAGTCTTGCTCCTACCCTATCCACCAAATACCACTAACACAGCACTGACCACTTGGGGTGAGTTGGTGAGTTCTGGGGTTGTGAGGGAGGGTGTTGGTGGTGATGAGGGAATCGGATCCGGGAAGGGAATCAGATGGAGAGTGGGAGGGTATGAATCGTGATCAGAGTTGTGATCAGGGGGAGTGGGAGGGGTGCAGTTTTCATTTGTGCTTGCCTTTTTTTTTAGGGGAATTGGGGCAGCATTGGGGTTCCATGTTACATGCATCTGTTGATAGTGCAAGTGCATCCATGCTTTCTGCCAATGCATGTAAATCGGTCCCTGCAACTTGTTTTGCAGTAAGTGCAAAACCTTACCACACTGTAGTAAACATGCCTGTCTATCTTTAGAAAGTGCAGCCTTTTGGGTGCCATGTTGTCTCTCTCCAGGAAAATTCAGAATTGAGTTTTCAGAGTATTTGATACAAATGCATTCTTTTATATGGGGGTATACAAAATACTGCATATGTTAGTTTGACAGCATGTGCATTAAAAAAAATTCTTTGCAGCAGCATCTTTTGTGAATTATGGATGTAAAAGGTGTCAACATAAATAGGTTAATGCTAGTCTCCTCTCCCCACCCACAAGTCCATGTATTGAAAGTGCTTAGAAATCTGACTGCAGTGAGGCATTCTCCAAGGATATAGCAAGAAAATGCACATGCTCCTAGGAATGTGTGTTTCTGGAGCCAAAACTGACATTTTAGAAATAATTTCAATATTTTAGACTTCAAACTTCCCAATACAGCAATTCAAATATTTTGTTTTGGCATAAGTTAGTTTGAGTTTTATTGCTTTTTATTGGAAGTAGCACAAAAGTAGAATTTCTCTGAATTTTTTATGCTGTGGGTTTACTAAAGACAGAAGATGACTTATTTATGTACTTACATATGTACTTAGGGAGGAGTGGCCTAGTGGTTGGGGCAAGGTACTACAGGCCGGAAAGTCAGTGGTTCAAATCCCACTAGAGGACAGCAACCTTGGGCTGGAAGGACTGGGGTTTCTAGTCCCACAGGTGCTCCTTGTGGTCTTGGGCAAGCCACTTAACCCTCCATTGCCCATGTTCCCTGTAAGTATTAGTGTATGTCTCTCATATCCTCTCGTGTTAAATGTATCCCCCAACCGCTTTGACCCGGTGAAAAGCGGGATATAAATGCAGCTAAATAAAATAAATAAATACATTTATGTGGTAGGTCTTCGCAGGATTAATAGCAAAGTAGTCATAAGCCCCAGTTGTACTTCCAAATCATATGGTCAGTTTAATTAAAGAATCTGGGAAAATACTAAGTAGCTGATAACAGGTCAGTTGCAGGTGATGAGATATTTTAGATGAAACACTAGTTCTTCCTTTTTTCATACCGGACATATGGAGACTATAGACTTGTCTCAATAAGGCTTTTCTCCCAATCTATGTCAATAAGAAGTAAAAGCTAAATGAATCGGGGCCTCTGTCATTTGGAGAGGCTGTTTTTTAGCACTATCAGGTTTGTATGTATGTTTGTTTCTCCAGAACCAAGCAGGAAGTCAGTCCTCACATATGGGTGATGTCGGCGCCGATGGAGCCCTCGTGCGGAGCATTTTCCTCAGCTTTCAAGGAAAGCCTTTGGGAATGCAGCACGCATGCGTGGTCCCCTTCCCGCCCAAGGGTGCCATCTTATTCGGTCTTTCTTTTTCCACGGAGCCCAACGGACGTGAGTTCGTGTCACTCGGGAAAAGTAGATTTTTTTCTGCGATTTTCGCTTTTTCTTATCCGGTTCGATGCCGGTTCCCCTTCCCACCTGGGCTCGGTACACCGGTATCTCCAGGAACAAGCAGGAATGTAGTCTTCACATATGGGTATCGTAGGTACCGACGGAGCCTGTGCGGGAACGCTCCCCAGCGTCCAATTAGGAAGCTTTTGGGAGTATCCCACAGCGCCTGCGTGCTGTCTTCCCACCTTTCCCAACTGCCTCTCTCCAGTTCTTCGTTTTCCGTGGAGCCAGCAGGTCGTCGTTCCTGTCACCGCAGAAAATTTTTCCTTCTTCTTTTTTGTGGTCGCGTCTGCCTTCTTCGACGCTATACCGGTACCGCCGGTTCTTTCTTTCTTTAAAAAAAAAATAAATATATATATATATTTAGTTCTTTTTCTCCAATTTTTTCTTCCTCAGGTGCACGCTCCATTTTGGGCCTTAGGCCCAAACTTTCCTGCATTATGAAAAAACCTGCTTCGGGTTTTAAGAAGTGCACCAAGTGTGGTGGTACTATATCCGTCACTGACACCCATGAGTGGTGTCTTAAATGTTAGGCCCTGACCACTCCATCTTGGAGTGTATGGCTTGTGCCATGATGTCCAAGAGGGGTCGACAAAACCGGGCTGCTAAGCTTAGCACCCTTTTTCCCTCCGATGCAGTCTCTGTGGCATCGACGTCTTCCAGGGCTTCGTCTTCCTCCCATGGATCTCAGGTAACTAAACATAAGTCCAGCTGGTCCTCAAAGGGTAGATCTCCTTCTAAGTATCGAGATGCCTCTGGCGTTGCCCTTGAGGGTTCTGCACCGGCAAAATTGCCCCGGCGGGAGGCTTCGGCTTCCAAAGCATTATCGGGGCTCCAGAATGTTCTCGAGGCCTCAACCTCGGCAGAACTACTGGTGCCATGCTCTGGGGTACCGGCTGTTATCTCCGGTACGATACCCAGGCATTGGCAGCATCGATAGACCAGAGGTTCCTGGCTATTGAACACAGTCTGGCGGCTCTCTTTGCGGCATCGACACCCTCGGAACCGCGTCACACAGTTCAGCCGGTACCGTGCTGCAAAATGTCGTCGAAGGCACTTTGGAGCCGTCAGCATCAACGTGAAAGAATTTTTTCAGAGTCCGCGTCTGGCCGGGCCCGGATTTCGTCAGAGGCCTCGACATCTCAGGAGTCTGACCCCGAGCGCCGTCGTGGTTCCTCTGAGAGGGGGTCTCCCACCCGGGAGCACAAAAGGAAGAAGAAGCTCGTGAGGGCGGCGTCGGTGGAGGCCCCTGGGTCCTCGAGGGCCAGGTTGCGCAGCCCTGACCGCCGCCTCAGGCTCTCTGAGTCGGAAAGGCCGTCCAAGCTACCTCGCATGGAGCCGGAGTCACCGAGTCACATAAGTTTTGTTGTCCTCATGCACTCTCCTCTGGGAGAACTGACGTGGGTCCGAGTCGGGGGGCTGCTGAGTCTCCTGAGTTTGGACTCAGGCTGACGGCCTTGGAGAGCAGCTTGGCTGCCTTCATGTAAAAGCAGCGGGTGCTGATCACCAGTCTGACCGGTGCATCTGCCCCGACCACTGGGACCTCGACGTCTAAGTTGACCCCTGAAGCTGAGCCGATCCTTGAGTCCATCAAGTCTCGAGTCGATCCTCGGTTAAGGTCCCCCGCGACCTCCCGTGCGGGGCCGAGGTTGTCAACACCAGTGCCCTTGGCGTCGGCGCGGGTAGCACCGAGGCCCACACGGCCGGAGCCGCTCGACGACTCTTCAGAGGAGTTGGCGTGGGAGACGATCCGAGCCTCGGAGAAGTCCCCCCCCCCCCCCGAGTATACCCGGTTCTTGGACTTCGTGAGGGACATGGCCAAGGCTTTGGCATTCCCTGCGGACGCCAAGAAGGAGCCCCGAGCCGAGGAGCTCGATGCCCTCCAGTATGATTTTCCTCCGAAGGAAGCCTTTACTGTACCGGCTCCTCCGATGCTGTAACGGCTGCTCTTCCGTATGTGGGAGGCACCGGCCTCGGTGCCGGTTCTTAGCAAACAGGTAAATTCTATTTATCGAGTCCGTAAGAGCCCTGGGTTCCAAAAGGTGCAGCTACCGCACAATTCCATGGAATCGGCCATACACCGCCTGAAAAGTCAGAAGATGCACTCCTCGGTGCCCCCCAGCCGGGAAGCCCGGAACCTGGATACCCTCGGTAGAAAGAGCTTCCAGGGCTCTATGCTATCTTGCTGTGTCCAGACTTACCAGCTGTACATGGACATGTACTTAAGGAACCTGGCAAAGGAGATTGCCGGGTTCTCAACTGGCCTCTCCGAGGAATCCTTGCAGAGGTTCGAAGCCTTGTTGACAGGAATCCGAGAGTGCTCGAAGTTTATCTCTTGAGCAGCCTATGATGGCTTCGAAGCTTTGGCCCGGATAGCCGCGGCCGGCATCGGTGCACGCCGTCAGGCCTGATTGCAGTCATCGGACCTGGAGTCATGGGTGCAGGACAAGTTGGTCGATGTCCCGTGCCGAGGTGACAACCTATTCCTTAAGCCTATGACTGAAAAGACTGCAGAAATCGAGACTGAGACTCTCACCAGGACAAGGCTGTCCAGAAAGATTTCTGCTCCTTCTCAGAAAAATAAGGGCTCGGGAAAGAAGCCCTTTTTCCCGAGGAAGAGTGCTGCCTACAAATCCTACCCTCAGTATCAGGCCTCTCCAGCTCCCCAACAGGGCCAGCAGGCCAAGGGGCAGGGGCCTGGGCCCCATAGGCAGAAGACCCCCAAGCCGCCAGGTCCGGCTCCTGCACAGCAGGGAGCGGGGTTTTGACTTCCACAGCATAGCCTCTCCTCTGCTGGTGGCTCCACTCAGCACAGGGGGGTCGGCTGACCCTGTACGCCTACAGGTGGCCAGCCATCACAGGGGATACCTGGGTACTGAGCATAGTCCAAAAGGGCTACATGCTCCATTTCCACCAGCTACCCCCTCCTACTATCCAGGGGAGCCTCCAAGCAATGTTCCCTCTAATTGTCTGTAGGTTGTGTGTGCATAAAATATCAGCTGTGCAGCTTTTGAAGGAAGGTAAAATTTTTGTGCGCCACATAACGACACTCTGAGTTATATACTTTAAAATTTGACTACATGTCAGAATACAGTATGTACACCACATTGATTTTAATCAAATTAAATGAAAATAGACGATTACTAAACAAAGCGGAAAATTTCTAGTAATTACAATCACAACTTTTACATGTTAAGACGTCTGTATTGTTTTCTATTAGAATCAGAACCGTAATTTTTGTGTGCTCTGTTGTAAAGTATGTGCGCTCGCTCGGCGAGGTATGTGCGCGCGTACACGCGCACAGCTTAGAGGGAACAGTGCTTCCAAGACTCCCTCTACACAGGAACCTCCTCCTTCAGGAGTTGGCAAGTCTTCTAAAGGAACAGGTGGTGGAACCGGTGCCTCACCACCTGAAAGGTCAAGGCTTCTACTCCAGGTACTTCCTGGTTCCAAAAAGGACAGGAGGCCTCCGGCCTATCCTAGACTTGCGAACCCTAAACAAGTTTCTGGAGAAGGAAAAGTTCAAGATGCTTACCCTTGGGATACTGCTGCCCTACCTCCAGCAGGGAGACTGGCTATGCTCCTTAGACCTAAAGGATGCTTATACTCACATCCTCATTCATCCAGACCACAGACAATATCTCAGATTTGTGGTGGGAGGAAACCATTTTCAGTACAGGGTTCTGCCCTTTGGCTTAACCTCTGCCCCCAGGGTTTTCACCAAATGCCTGGCGGTGGTGGCGACTTATCTCAGGAATCAGGGAATTTTTGTCTTCCCATACCTGGACGACTGGCTCATCAGGGGCCAGTCTCTCCAGGAGGCCAGACAAGCCACTCCGCACTGTCTCTCTTCTTCAGCATCTGGGCTTTGCAAAGTCCACTTTGCTCCCCTCTCAGAACCTAGAGTTTATAGTGGCAAGCTTAGACACCCTTCAGGCAAGAGCTTACTTGCCTGAAGACAGGGCCCACAGACTGATAGACTTGGCCAACCAGTTCCAAAGCAAGTCTCATGTCTCCGCCAGGCACTACCTGCGGCTCCTGGGCCACATGGCATCCACGGTACATGTGACTCCGAATGCTCGTCTGCACATGCGGGCTGCTCAATGGTGCCTCAGAGATCAGTGGACGCAGGCCACAGGCGACTTCCGAGACAGAGTAAAGGTGTCCAAACCCCTTTTGGACTCCTTACAGTGGTGTCTACATCTCCCAAACCTTCTCAGGGAGGTACCTTTTCGGGCTCCAGCACACACAAGGGTGCTGACAACTTTCTAGAGCGAATTATTCTGTCAAATCTTTCGTTATCACACTCTGATAAACTCTTCGAGATTGTGTTATTAAAACATTTCAAAACGATTCGGGCTTTTAAAGTAAGAATGAATGAGCATAGAAGCAGATTAAAGTGTAAGAAAAGAGAAGCACCTATTGTAGGTCACTGTTTGGAATTTGACCATAAGTTTGAAGAGCTGCACTGCTTCTGTATTGATCAGATAGTTTCAGGTTACAATGGAAAATCGAAAGAACAGACTCTTTTGATCCGTGAACAGCGGTGGCTATATAATTTGCGATCAGTCATACCAGAGGTTTTAAATGCTCAAATAGAGAGGAGCGTGTGCACATGAAAGAGAGCTATTTAAAGTGAAAGTTATACAGATGAATGGAGGGACGTGCCTAAACTCCACATAATAGGCAGCGTATAAATAGTCAGTCCGCATGCGTGGCGTTTTTTGGAAAGCCGGCAGGCTCGTGGAATGTGAGAAATACAAAACCTTCATGGAGATGATCTGTTCAACGGAGGTAAAAGCCGTATGATGGTGGATGTTTCTACAGATATAGTATGAATTCAGCTCGATGATATATATGTGTTTGGAAAGAATGTGAATAACTAGCATGTCCTTCATTGTTTTTGTTGTTAGTGCTTTCTAAAAAGAACCCCCTAATGAAACTGAAGAACAGTGAAATGCAGAAAAAGCACTGAGATTTGGCATTGGGGACTTGCGTTGAAAGTTAAGCACTGTTTTGTATTTTGTGAATTGAATAACAGTTGGATTTAAGGAGTTACAAGTTATTTATATTAAGCGACGTTTTAATGCAATTAGGGTGCAGATTCAGAAAACTTGTTGAAGTCTGAATAATAAAGCACCTGGATAAGTCCGAGACCTGTTGCTTATAAGTAAGATAACTCATAATTATTTTGGATAGATATGTTTTGAAATGTTTTAATAACATCATAAACATCACAATCTCGAAGATTTTATCAGAGTGTGATAACGAAAAATATGTCATCAGACTAAGCAAGATGGCACCTTTGGGCGGGAAGGGGACCACGCATGCACGCTGCATTCCCAAAGGCTTTCCTTGAAAGCTGGGGAAATGCTCCGCACGAGGGCTCTATCGGCGCTGACGTCACCCATATGTGAAGACTGATTCCTGCTGCTCCTGAAGAACACCAGGTGAGTAACTACTCTTTCTCTAGGACCAAGCAGGAAGTCAGTCCTCGATTATGGGTGACATCGACATCGATGGAGCCCCCATGCGGAGCATTTCCCCAGCTTTCTAAGAAAGCCTTTGGGAATACACCCACGCATGCGCGGTCCCCTTCCCGCCCAAAGGTGCCATCTTGCTCAGTCTTCCTTTTTCCGTGGAGCCCAGCGAACGTCTGTCCTTGTCACCCAGAAAAATTTGGATTTTTTCTGCGATTCTCATGCCTCTTTTTGTCCAGTTCGACGCCGGTTCCCCTTCCCGCCTGGGTTCGGTACTCTGGTATCGACCCGATCTCTAATTTTCGTTTTTTTGCCCTTCGTGGCACGTGTTCGTGCTCTTTTTTTCTTTTCCCTGGAGGGCCGGTCCTTTGACCTCGTGGGGGCCCTTTTTTCCCCGATGGCCTCCAGTGGTTTTAAGAAGTGTGATTGTTGTAAGAAACTCATGTCTCTTACTGACACACACAACTGCTGCCTGCGTTGCCTCGGGCCTGACCATGATCCCAAGGTCTGTGTCCCATGTGTCAAAATGTCCACCAAGGCACTCAAGAGCCGGCAGCATCAGAAGGAGAGGATTTTCTCAGACTCGGCCTCCGGACGGGCCCGGACCTCGTCAGAGGCCTCGACGTCTCGGGAGTCGGACCTCGAGCTTCGTCGGGGTTCCTCTGAAGGGGGGTCCCCCAGTCGGGAGCATAAGAGGAAGAGAAAGCTCGTGAGGGCAGTGTCGGAGGAAGCTTCTGGTTCCTCGAAGGCCAGATCTCGGACCCCTGATCGCCGCCCCGGGCCCTTGGAGCTGGAGAAGCCAACTAAGGTATCCCATGTAGAGCCAGAGTCTGTCGAGCACGTAAGTCCTGTTGTCTTCGAGGACTCTCCTCCTAGGGAGCCGATGTCGGGCCCGGTGCCGCTGGGGCCCGAGTCGGTGGCTGCTGAGTCTCCTGAACTTGGACTCAGGCTGACAGCCTTGGAATGCAGATTGTCTGCCTTCATGGATCAGCAGCGGGTGCTGATGGCCAGCCTGACTGGTGCATCTGCCACTGGGACCTCGACATCTAAGTTGATCCCGGAGACAGAGCCGGTTCTCGAAGCCATGAAAGCCCGAGTCCGGTCTCAATCACGGTCTCCCTCGCCCTCCCGTTCGGGACCGAGGGTGTCGACGCCGATGGCCCTGGCATCGGGGCGGGTGTTGCCGGGACCCGTGCGGTCGGAGCCCCTCGACTCTTCTTCGGATGAGTCTGCATGGGAGATGAAGGACGAGGAGTCCCCCAATACTTTTCGGACTCGGTGTGTCCCTTCGGACTCGCCACAGTCCGAACCCTGGAGTAGGTCCCCTCCGGAGGATACCCGGTTCTCGGAGTTCGTTAAGGACATGGCCAAGGCCTTGAATGTTCCTGCCGACCCCGAGGAGGAGCCTCGAGCTGAAGAGCTCGATGCTCTCCAGTATGATTCTCCCCCGAGGGAGGCCTTTACTGTGCCGGTTCCTCTGATGCTGGAACGTCTCCTCTTCCGAATGTGGGAGGCACCAGCCTCGGCGATGGTTTTGAGCAAGCGGATCGATTCCATGTATCGAGTCCGGAAGAGCCCTGGTTTTCAGAAGGCGCAGCTGCCGCACCATTCTATGGTTGTGGAATCGGCCATGCATCATCTGAAGAGCCAGAAGATGCACTCTGCGGTGCCCCCGGCAGGGAGGCCCGAAGCCTAGATGCCATCGGCAGAAAGTGCTTCCAGGGCTTGATGCTTGCTTGCCGTGTCCAAGCCTACCAGCTGTACATGGGCATGTACTTGCGGGACCTGGCTAAAGAGGTAGCCGGGTTCTCGGTTGGTCTCTCCAGGGAACCTTTGCAGAGGTTCCAATCCTTGTCCTCGGGGGTCCGGGAATGTTCTAAATTCATCTCCCGGGCGGCCTACAATGGCTTCGAGGCTTCGGCCCGGGTAGCAGCGGCCGGCATCGCTGCTCGACGCCAGGCATGGCTACAGTCATCGGACCTCGAGTCATGGGTGCAGGACAAGTTGGTCGATGTCCCATGCCGGGGTGAAAACCTCTTCAGCAAGCCCATGGCCGAAAAGGCCGCTGAACTCGAGACTGAGACTCTAACGAGGACAAGATTGTCTAGGAAAACTTCTGCCCCTTCTCATAAGAAGTAGGGCTCGGGGACAAAGACCTTTTACCCGAGGAAGGCGCCTGCCTACAAACCTTTCCCTCATTATCAGGCCTCCCCAGCAAGGTCAGCAGGCCAAGGGGCAGGCACATGGATCCCGTAGGCAGAAAGCCCCCAAGCCTCCAGCTCCTGTTCCTACCCGGCAGGGAGGGGGTTTTTGACTCCCTCTGCATAGCCTCTCCACCCCTGCTGGCCCACCTCAGCACGGGGGGTCGCTTGGTCCTTTTAGCCCACCAGTGGCCACCCATCACAAGGGATGCTTGGGTACTGAGCATAGTCCAACAGGGCTATCTGCTCCATTTCAATCAGGTACCTCCTACCTACTTCCCAGGGGAGCCTCCACCGCGTCCTCTGCATCAGGAACTCCTTCTCCAGGATCTGCTGGGTCTGCTTCAAGACAGGGCGGTAGAGCCTGTACCTCCAAATCTGTGGGGACAGGGCTTCTACTCCCGGTACTTTCTTGTGCCAAAGCGGACTGGAGGTCTCCGGCCCATTCTGGACCTGAGAAATCTCATCAAGTTCTTGGAAAAAGAGAAGTTCAAGATGATAATTCTTGGAACACTACTGCCCTACCTCCAGCAGGGAGATTGGCTATGCTCCTTTATTTATTTTATTTATTACAGTTTCTTATATACCGCGCTATTTAGAATCAGCGCGGTTTACATCATAACAAAACGACCATTACGACAAATTGTCAGGTTTTACATTGAACAGGAGTACAAACTTGGATAACTGGGTTAACTATATACATAATCTATCTACACTGCAGTGTGAGGGCATTTCTAGATTGGGTCATTTCTTGGAGGGGATATCTGGTTCAGTTGCTGTCTGGGAAATATTGGCGGAAAAGGTATGGATCTAAAGGATGCGTACACTCACATCCTCATTCATCCAGACCACAGAAAGTACCTCAGGTTCATGGTGGCAGGAAGCCATTTTCAGTACAGGGTACTGCCCTTTGGCCTAACCTCCGCTCCACGAGTTTTCACGAAGTGCCTAGCTGTGGTAGCGGCCTACTTGAGAAACCAGGGTATATTTGTCTTCCCCTACCTGGACAACTGGCTTATCAAGGGTCAGACTCTCCAGGAGGCCAGGCAAGCCACCCTCCGTACTGTCTGTCTCCTTCAGCAACTAGGCTTTGTCATAAACTTCGCAAAGTCCACTTTGCTCCCCTCCCAGAACCTGGAGTTCATAGGGGCAAGATTGGACTCCCTACAAGCGAAGGCTTACTTGCCAGAGGACAGGGCAGAAAGGCTGACAAGCTTGGCCAACCGGTTCATAAGCAACCCATTGGTTTCCGCCAGGCTTTGCCTACGGCTCCTAGGCCATATGGCATCGACAGTGCATGTGACCCCCAATGCTCGCCTGCATATGCGGCCTGCACAGTGGTGTCTCAGAACTCAGTGGAGGCAGGCCACAGGAAACATCAGAGACAAAGTAAGGGTGTCCAAACCCTTCCTGAACTCCCTGCAGTGGTGGCTACACTTCACCAACCTGCTACAGGGGATTCCTTTTCAGGTACCAGTTCCCACAGTGGTACTCACAACTGATGCCTCCTTGCAAGGTTCGGGTGCACATTGCCTGGACAAGTGCACACAGGGCCTGTGGTCCCCATGGGAGGCCACTCAGCAGATCAACCTGCTTGAACTCAGGGCGATACATTTAGCCCTCAAGGCCTTCGCCCATATCCTGGCCCACCAGGCTGTCTTGGTGCAGACCGACAACCAAGTGGCAATGTTTTATGTCAACAAGCAGGGGGGCACAGGGTCAAGGCTCCTGTGTCGAGAGACTCAGGCCCTCTGCTCCTTTGCCCTTCAACACAACATGCTGCTGAGGGCTGTCTATCTTCCTGGCCAGGAATACTTTCTGGCAGACAGATTAAGCAGGGTTCTACAACCTCACGAGTGGCAACTGCACCCCTTAGTGGTCCAGACCATTTTTCTGAGGTGGGGACTTCCATCTATCGACCTCTTTGCCAGTCTCCTGAACCGGCAGCTGCCCCAGTTCTGCTCCAGGCAACCGCATCCCAAAAGATTGGCGGAGGATCCCTTCCTGATCTCATGGTCCCAGGGCTTACTGTATGCGTTCCCTCCCACGCCCCTGGTGGCTCGGGCCTTGTTCAAGATTCTGAGGGACAGGGCCTCGGTCATCCTGATGGCCCCCAGATGGCCTAGGCAACCCTGGTCTCCCCTCCTGTTACAACTGGCGGTGGACACCCCTCTTCCTCTGGGGTTTCAACCCGATCTTCTTTCTCAGGATCAGGGATCCCTTCTGCACCCCAATCTCAAAGCTCTCAATTTGATGGCCTGGAAGCTGCAAGGGTAGTGCTGGCTCCCTGGGGCTTGCCTCAGGAAGTTGAAGAGGTTGTCTTGGCTTCAAAGAAGCAATCCACCCGAAAGACCTATGCCCTGAAATGGAGGCGGTTCTCCCTGTGGTGTGATCAGCGCCAGGAAAACCCCTTCTCCTGTCCTGTGCCAGTAGTGCTTCAGTACCTGCTGCACTTGTCTAATCAGGGTCTTAAGTCCAATTCGGTTAGGGTACACCTCTCTGCTCTGGCAGCCCACCACTCAATGGTAGAGGAACACTCTTTGTCAGTTCACCCTCTGGTGACCAGGTTCCTCAGAGGCTTGCTCCTGCTAAAACCTCCTCTCCGTCCACCCGCTGTTGAGTGGGAGTTGAATGTGGTTTTGCAACAGCTTACTCGCCCACCCTTTGAGCCTATGGCTACGTGCCCTTTTCGCTTCCTTTCTTGGAAGACTCTTTTCCTAGTGTCACTGACTTTGGCCAGGCGAGTGAGTGAACTTCAGGCCCTGGTCTGTGACAGGCCATACATTCGTTTCTATAAGAACAGAGTGGTCCTTAGGACTCATGCTAAGTTCCTACCGAAGGTGGTCTCCTCCTTCCACCTCAACCAGGAGGTGGTTCTTCCCACATTCTTCCCTAGGCCCCATGCAAGCAGGGCTGAAGTACTCCACACACTGGACTGTAGAAGGGCCTTGTCTTTTTACCTTGAGCGTACTAAGGGTCATAGAAGGGCTACTCAGCTCTTAGTCTCCTTTGACCCGAACAACTTGGGGGTTCCTGTCTCCAAGCGTACCTTGTCCATATGGGTGGTGGACTGTATCACCTGGGCTTACAGGGCAGCAGACCTTCCCTTGCGGGGTCGAGTTACAGCCCACCGTGTCCGGGCCATGGCTGCATCAGTAGCTCATCTCCGCTCTGTACCGTTGGCAGACATCTGTAGGGCTTCAGCTTGGTCCTCAAGCCAGACCTTTGCAGCCCATTACTGCCTGGAGAGGGAGTCCCGTAGGGACAGTGCTTTTGGTCAGGCAGTACTCCAGAATTTCTTTGAGGTTTAGGCAACTCCTACCCTCCTGCCCTCTTGTTGGGCTACCGAGGGGTTCTGGTCTCAGTGAAATTCTTTCCTTCATGCTACGGCTTCACAGGGAGTTTCTTTTTCAGCCTGGGTTACTGGTAGCCCAGAGCTAGGGAGTCACCCATATGTGAGGACTGACTTCCTGCTTGGTCCTGGAGAAAGAGTAGTTACTCACCTGTAACAGGTGTTCTCCAGAAGCAGCAGGAATCAGTCCTCACAACCCTCCCTCCTCCCCTGGGAGTTGCAGTTGTACATAGTTCATTTGTTTTTGTGCTGTCTTTTAGCTATGTCATCTGACTGAGCAAGATGGCACCTTTGGGCGGGAAGGGGACCGCGCATGCGTGGGTGTATTCCCAAAGGCTTTCTTAGAAAGCTGGGGAAATGCTCCGCATGGGGGCTCCATCGACGTCACCCATATGTGAGGACTGATTCCTGCTGCTCCTGTAGAACACCTGTTACAGGTGAGTAACTACTCTGTATCGTTCATAAAACATATTTCTCTTTGTACAGGCATACAGTACCAGTAATTATTGACTCCTTACAGGAACAACAATCCTACAAGTGACAAAACTAAACCCATTCAGTATATACACCAATTCAATGAAATATTCTTAAAGCTGACCACGACAGTCGCATTTTGAACAGTCTTAACTTAGTTCTGCATCAGGACACAAATAATTCCATACATATTTTCATACTTAGAGTTGTTGGGAGAAGAAATTCATTATAAGCTATCTTCACATCCACTATGAGCTTCATGGCTTAAACAAAAATGTCCGCGGCATTCTTTTTAAATCCTCAAGACTCCACCCACAGAGGTTTAATTGACTAGCCAAACTGAAGAACTTATAACAATGTATTCCACACAATTTGTTGGTTAAGACCATTGGGATACATAGTATTCAATATGAAAATCCAAAATTGTTCTTGGTAGTTCAACTTTGCCTCCCGATCTCCTCGCCAGTTCTCTGATACATGATCAATAAAACATCAGTTAAGTTCTGCAAAAATATGATGGAATTTTAAACAATGATCCACTATGGGGCAGCCCAATTTTTAGTGTTCAATCGAGATCGATGTTCTTTAATCGATGAATCATGGACCATCTAGTATGTCTTATGTACATTTTTTTACAAGGACATTGAATCATGTATACTACATATGAAGTTTGACAATCATCCTCCATCATAAAGTAATGGAATGTTTACCAGATGAGAAATTCAGTCTATTCCCCACAATAGTAGAATCGCAAAAATCATATTGGCCACAGGCATAGTGGCCAGTATTATCCATGACGTCTGACTCAGTTTTCTAAGTCACTGATCTACTAATGTAATTCACTATAGTTTTCCCCTGTCAATATGCCCCTATGGGAGGAGTTAAAAAAACATGTATGAGACTGTAATATATTTCCGTACTTATAAATGAATGACGCTATTATTGGGGCTTTATTAGAAAATGGAAGAACACACACTAAAGGTGCAGTTTCACTCTCAGATTTTTTGCGAAGGCAGATTGGCAAGATAATTTACATGCCTATTTGACCAAGTCTTTTGTTCTTCGCCTGTTGGAATTGGTATTATGTGAAAATTATTTTTGCTTTAATAATAAATACTATCATCAAGATTTTGGTATAGCACTGGGGACTACTGTCACCCCCACAGAGGCTACCTTATATATTTTCTGCTTTTGAAGAGCATTTTTTGTATTGTCTCATTGGATGTCCTCCATTTGCATATGGAAATGTTACTTGGATGATATATTTTGTCTTTGGAGAGGGTCTTTATCCTTCCTACAAGAGTTTATCTGGCTTAATGTGCAAAAATCAAATTTATAGTTTGAATGTTCTTGTGGTTTACATCAAATACCTTTTTTAGATTTTCTTATTAAGAAGTCTAACATAACACAGTAACAGTAGATGACGGCAGATAAAGACCAGCATGGTCCATCTAGTCTGCCCAGCAAAGCGGCAAGAATAGGTGCACTTGTTGCTCCGTGCAGGTCACCTCTCCCCATGCCTTTGTTTAGGGGTGTACCCACCGCTCCATGTAGGTCACCCCTATTTGTTCAGATATAAGAGATAGTTATGCTTAATTTGATTTTATCCTGTTTCTATAAAGGGATCCACTATGTCTGTCCCATGCCATTTTGAATTCTGTCACTGTGTTTGCCCCACCACTTCCATCGGGAGGGCATTCCAAGCATCCACCACCCTTTCAGAGAAAAAGTATTTCCTGACATTGCCTTTCAGTTTACCTCCTTGCAGCTTCATGTTATGCCCTCTAGTTTTACAGCTTCCCCATCTTTGGAAGAGGTTTGTTTGTTCATGAATACTCTTTAAATATTTAAAGGTCTGAATCATATCTCCCCTGTCCCTCCTCTCCTCCAGAGTGTACATATTTAGGTCTTCAAGTCTCTTCTCATAAGTCTTATAACGCAGGCTCCAAATCATTTTGGTCGCCTTCCTCTGAACCACTTCCAGCCTTTTTATATCCTTTGCGAGATACGGTCTCCAAAACTGAACACAATATTCCAAGTGAGGCCTCACCAGCGTCTTGTACAGTGGCATTAGTACCTCTTCCTTTCTACTGGTAATTCCTTTCTGTATGCAACCCAGCATCCTTCTGGCTTTTAGCACCGCCTTGTCACACTGTTTTGCCACCTTGAGATCCTCAGAAACAATCACACAGATGTCTTTCTCCTGGTCTGCGCATCAATCTCTCACCCACTATCGCATACAATTCCCTTGGATTTCTGCTTCCCAAATGCATGACACTGCACTTCTTCACATTAAATCTTAACTGCCAAGCATTAGACCATTCTTCCAGCTTTTGTAGATCTTTTCCTCATGTTCTCCACTCCCTGACGGGAGTCCACTCTGTTGCAAATTTTGGTGTCATCTGCAAAAAGACACTTTTCCATTCAGCCCTTTGGCAATATCACTTGCGAATATATTGAACAGTACTGGTCCCAAGACCGAACCCTGGGGCACACCGCTAATCACCTTCCTTTCATCTGAGTGGGTTCTGTTTACCATCACCCGCTGTTGTCTGTCAGTCAACCAATTTCTGATCCAGTTCACCATCTTGGGACCCATCCCCAAGCTGTTGAGTTTGATAAGTCTCCTGTGAGAAACAGTATCAAAGGCTTTGCTGAAATCCAGGTAGATCACATCCATAGCATGCCCTTGATCTAGTTCTCTGGTCTCCCAGTCAAAGAACTCAATCAGATTTGTTTGGCAAAATCGTCCTTTGGTAAAACCATATTGCCTCGGATCATGCAACCTGTTGGCATCGAGGAAGTTCACTATTCGCTCTTTCAGGAGCGCCTCCATTACTTTTCCTGTCATAGAGGTAAGGCTTACTGGCCTGTAGTTTGTCACTTCTTCCCTATTATCACTTTTGTGGAGAGGTACCACATCAGCCCTTCTCCAGTCCTGTGGAACTTCTCCTGTCTCCAAGGATCTATTAAAAACATCCTTTAAAGGCCCTGCAAGAACTTCTCTGAGCTCTTTCAGTATCCTAGGGTGTATCCCATCTGGTCCCATAGACTTGTCTACTTTCAGTTTTACAAGCTGTTCTAACACATCATCTTTGTGAATGGCGTGGTATCTACTCCATTCCCATTTGTATATTTATCAATCACAGGTGGTCCTTCTCCAAGATTTTCTCTAGTGAAAACAGAGCAGAAGTATTTGTTTAGCCTTGTGGCTTTTTCAATGTCACTTCCACGAATCCGTTCGCAGCACTTTTGAGTCCTGCAATTCCACCTCTGATTTTCCACCTCTCCCAAATATACCTGAAAAACGTTCTCACCACACTTCACATCTTTAGTCATCTTTTCTTCTGCCTTTGATTTTGCTATCCTTATTTCTCATTTTGTCTCTTTTAGTTTGATCCTGTGTTCTTTTCTATGTTTCTCTGTTTGCGTGCTTCTGAATTTTATGAAAGCTGTGGTTTTTGCCTGTATTTGTGCAGCCACTTCTTTGGAGAACCAAAGAGGTTTCCTTTTCCTCTTGTTTTTTATTTACTTTACTTACGTATGTATCTGTTGCTCCTTTTATTGCTTTCTTTAGTTTAGCCCATTACAGTTCCACTTCCCTTAACTCCTCCCACCCTATTAACTCCTCCTTCAGGTACTTGGCCATTTTACTAAAGTCAGCATTTTTGAAGTCTAAGCTTTGAGTTTGCTGTGATTGGATTCCACCTTGTTTTTTATCTCATACCACACTGTGTGGTGATCGCTGCTGCTCACATGGGCACCCACTGGATATTTGACACGCTATCTCAGTTGGTGAGCACTAAATCCAGCACTGAGCTTTCCCTGGTCGGTTCCATCACTGTTTAAGTAACGCATCTTGGAAGGCAGACACAATTTTTTTACTTTTAACTACATTACATCAAAACCAGTTACACATAATAATTTGCTAGATTTTTCTAGTCATCACCAGGTCAAATTGAAGACCGGACTTCCTGTGAGGCAATTTTTAAGGCTTAGATGGATCTGTCATGATAAGGAAGAATATTTAATTAATTAAAATGTATTTCCTATTCGTCTCTCCGGGCCAGTCCAGGACATTAGGGTAGTCAGCCTCCTCCAGCAGCTGATGACTGAATACTGAAAGTCTTGCTGACGGCCTATCCAGCTCCCTCTGGTGTCAGAGAGTCAGTCTTTCAGTCCTCAGCAGCTGAACAGTACATGTAGCTGACATGCTCCCAAGAGATACGAATAGGAAATAGGCAATTAGAATTGTAGTGGTAAAAAAACAAACAAAAAAAAACAAACAGTTTTGCTCGGTTGCCCTAGTAAGGCAAAAAAGATGTTTTCTTCAATTTAAAAAAAAAAAAAGAAAAAGGAAGGGACGGTTCTCAGCTGCCAGAAAGAGTTTAAGCAGCACAAGGGGCAGAACCTGCCTCAAATTGAGGATCCGTCGCTCAGGGGTTTGGGGAAGGAGCTGGGAGCCCCAGAATCCTCTTCCCGGCCTCTGATCGCTTCAGTCTCATGTGTCCGCTAGCAGCGGAGAGCAGGAGCTCCAACACGTTTCTCTCAGGTAGGAGGGTAACAGCGGGATAGAGGCTTAGTTTTGCCGGCGAGAGTTCAAAGATCGCCGCCGCGGATGTTTAGCACATTGCAGAGTTGTCTTACAGTGGTTCTTTCGGTGATCGGAGATACTGGCGTCGGTAGCGTGCTGTCCGGTCTTGGATCGCCGCGCTCGTCGGGGGCCGGTCTGCGCTGATCAGAGTTTTTGCTGTTAGGAACAAGTGCAGGCGGGGTTTATGGATCACAAGTTCTCTGCGGAGGAGATTGTGGAGAGGCCTCAAGGCTCATTGCAAAAAGCGGGAACGGCAGCCATTTAGGCTGAGTCTGCTGTTTCTCCCGCGCTTCAGGCAAAATTGGGAAAGAAAAAAATCAAAGTCCCACAGAGTGCTTCCTGCTGAGGTGCTGGTCCAGCAGCCGTCGTCTGGAGGGCAGGGAACCTTGGACTCGTTGTTTTCAGCAGAATTTATACTAGCACTGTATAATGCATATTTATTAAAGATGGCTCAGTCATTAGGCAATCCGTTAGAATCACAGAAGGGGGAGTCCAAGGTGGCAGACGTGGAGGAAGGGGTCTCTGCTAAAGTCAAAGGTTTAGAGGCAGGCTTTGATGGCTTCGGGCCACAGGTCTCTATTCCTCAGATGGTGGAAGAAGGAGAGATTCTTTCTGAGACAGGTTTGGACTCCTGGCCAGTGGATTTAGAGGAAAGTGAGATTGGGCCAGGCGAAGATTCGAATGTATTCAGGGTGTTTAGCAAGGAAGAGCTGGGGGCTTTGATCGCTCAGTCTCTCACAGCGTTGAATATAGTGCTCCCAGTGGTTCAGCAAGAGCCACTAGAGGATCCCTTGTTGCAGGGATTTAAGACAGAACAACACTGTTTCCCAATATACAGGGTAATTAAAAAGATGATAGAATCAGAGTGGGAATGCCTTGAAGCTACCCTGAGAGGGGGTGTCGCGCCATTGCGCGCCTTTACCCGGTTCCCCAGGAGGAGAAGGAGGAGTTGCGAATGCCTAAGGTGGGATGCGCTAGTTTCAGCGGTCACCAAGAAGACGACGATTCTGGTAGAAGGGGGTATAGCCCTTAAGGATATTCAAGATCGTAGGTTAGAGGCGCTTCTGAAGCAGGCTTTTGATTCCAGTGCTCTAGCTCTACAGGCTTCTGTTTGTGGGGCATATGTGTCAAGGGCCTCTATCCGTTGGCTACAAGGGGAACCAGGCCCAGATAAGGAGGAGGAATCTTCCTCGGAAGGAGCAAAGGTGGAGTCAGCGGCAGCTTATCTGGCAGACGCCTTCTATGATTTGGTAAGGATATCAGTGAAGTCTATGGTGTCAGTGATTGCTGCTAGATGATTTCTCTGGCAGCGGATGCGTCTTCTAATTCTCGCCTCAGTAAGCTTCCCTACAAGGGCAAGTTGCTCTTTGGAGAGGCATTGGAGAAAATTGTGAAAGATTTGGGCGATTCCAAAGGGGGTTGGCTTCCCGAGGACCGACCGAAAGCGGCAAAGATGGGATCGCTGCAGAGAGGTCAAGGAAGAGATTTTCGCAGGTTCCGAGGGTCTCGGTTTGCGCCTTATCAACGAGGCCATTTTGTGGCCAGGGGGCAGTCCTTTCGAGGAGCCAGGGGGTTCGGCAGGGGCTATTTTAACGCCCAGCAGAACTCTATTAAGAACCCGCAATGAAGGGCGGCTGGTCCAGGCGGAGATTCCAGTAGGAGGACGTTTGCAGGGATTTCTCTTCGTCTGGGCCTCCATAACTACAGACCAGTGGGTACTGGAGATTATCCAAGAGGGGTATGCGCTAGAGTTCGCTCACCCGCTGGCAGAAGCTTTTGTGTTGTCTCTGTGCAGCCCTCAAGTAAAGAGGGCAGCGGTCAGCGACACGCTGATGTGCTTGTTGCGCCTTCATGCGGTGGTGCCAGTACCTCAAGACCAGTACGGCTTAGGTCGATACTCGATTTATTTTGTAGTTCCCAAAAAAGAAGGATCTTTTCAGCCAATTCTGGATCTCAAGCACGTGAACCACTGCTTGAGGGTGCCTCACGTTCGGATGGAAACCCTAAGATTGGTTATCCAGGCCATAAAGCCGGGAGAACTGCTTTCGTCCATAGATCTAACAGAAGCTTATCTGCACATTCCGATCAGAAGGGATCATCAAACGTTTCTACGCTTTGCAGTTCCCATGGGTCATTTTCAGTTCCAAGCATTGCCATTCGGACTGGCTACAGTGCCTCAGACTTTCACCAAAGTAATGGTGGTGGTGGCAGTGGCGCTGCGGAAGGAAGGGATTCAGGTGCATCCCTACCTGGCGAATTGGCTGATCTGGGCAGGGTCTATAGCGGAGTCAATAGCAGCAACCTCTCGGGTAGTGGAGTTCCTGGAACAGCTAGATTGGGTCATCAACCGTGCAAAGAGTCATTTACAACCGGTGAAGCAGTTGACATATCTCGGGGCCTTATTCGACACGGAGATAGGGTCAGTGTTCCTTCCTACGGACAGGGTGCAGAAGATTTTGGCTCAGGTAGGGGCGTTCTTACGAATGAAGGCTCCAACGGCTTGGAGGTGCTTACAGTTGTTGGGTTCATTGGCGGCGGCCTTGTACCTGGCTCCGTGGGCCTGAGCTCATATGCATCCGCTTCAGCAGGCGTTACTTTCCAGATGGTCTCCGCAGGATCATCCTCTTTCCCAGAGGCTGGTATGTCCATAAGAAGTGCGCGACAGTCTGCAGTGGTGGTTGGTCCCGGCGCATCTTCAAGCGGGTGTACCTCTGGAGCACCCGGAGTGGGTGTTGCTCACAACGGAAGCCAGCCTTTCCGGTTGGGGGGCTCATTGTCTATCGCAAATAACGCAGGGGACCTGGTCTGCGGAGGAGAGCAGTTGGTCGATCAATCATTTAGAGCTGAGAGCGGTGCGTTTCGCGCTGCTGGATTTTGTCGGTCTGCTCGAGGGGCAAGCGGTTCGCGTGTTCTCCGACAATTTGGTGACGGTTTCCTACATCAACAGGCAAGGGGGCACAGGCAGTGCGGTGTTGCTAGAAGAGAGTCAACGGTTGTTACAGTGGGCGGAGGTCCATCTCTTAGCGCTCTCGGTGGATCCCGGAGAATGGGAGCTGAACTTGGCGGTCTTTCACGAAATCACAGTACGATTGGGTCAGCCAGTCATGGATCTCATGGCTACTCTGGCCAATACCAAGGCGGCCCGGTTTTACAGCAGGCGCAGAGAGCACATGTTGGAAGGACTCGACGGCCTGGTGCAACCCTGGCCATCGGGAGAGCTGCTTTACGTGTTTCCTCCATGGCCACTGTTAGGGCGGGTCATTCGGCGAATCATGAGGTACAATGGGAAGGTTTTTCTCATTGCTCCGGATTGGCCCAGATGGCCATGGTATGCGGATCTGATGCGGCTTCTAGTGGTGCCTCCATGGAGGCTGCCCACTCGAGTCAATCTCTTGTACCAAGGTCCCGTGTTAATGCCGCAGGTGGCTCGGTTCTTGCTTACAGCCTGGCTCTTGAAAGGGAACGGTTGTGACGTCGGGGTACTCAGTGTCGGTAATAGCCACTATGTTAAGGTCTAGGAGAAGGTCGATGTCCTTGGTGTATGTTCATGTGTGGCGCATTTTTGAAGGGTGGTGTGAAGAGCGTAAGGTTAAGCCTTGTTTCGCGAGGTTACCAGATATCCTGTCATTCCTTCAAGGGGGACCAGAAAAGGGGCTAGCACTCTCAAGGTGCACTTGGCGACTCTGGCTTGTTATAGGGAAGAGTGCAGGGGGGCACTCTCTCGTCACACCCAGTTGTTCGTTTCCTTAGGGCAGCCAGGAATATTAGGCCTCCGGTTAGACAGGTAGTGCCTCCTTGGGACTTGAACTTGGTGCTAGAGGCTTTGACGGGGCCTCCTTTTGAGTCAACGTTGGCAGGGAATCAGAGAATTGTCATGTAAAACTGCCTTCTTAGTGGCATTGTGTTCCGCAAGGAGAGTTACGGATCTGCAAGCGCTCTCGTGTAGGGAGCTGTACATTCAATTTACGGCGGAAAAAGTGGTGTTATGACAGTGCCGTCTTTTCTTCCTAAAGTGGTGTCCGGTTTTCACATGAATCAAGCAGTTTTGCTTCCCACTTTTGTTGGACAGGAGGGAAGGAAAGTGGATTGGTCGCTTAGGAAGTTGGATTTGGGACGCGTGCTGTGTAGGTACCTCAGGGAAACTGAGCCGTTTCCGAGGTTGGATAGGTTGTCCGTGCTCTTTAGTGGTTCGCGTAAAGGGAAGGCGGCTACCAAGGCTTCTATCGCCCGCTGGGTGAAACAGGCGTAGGAGTGGCTTATGAAACAAAAGATACGTCAGCTCCAGAGGGGCTCAGAGCGCATTCTACTAGAGGCCAGGCAGCGTCTTGGGCTGAGTTTGCTTTGGTTCCGCCGGTGGATATCTGTCGAGCGGCGACATGGTCTTCCCTTCATATGTTCGCGAAGCACTATAGGTTAGATGTTCAGGCAAGGGGAGATGCAAAGTTTGGGGCCTCGGCCATTGTGTCGGGTCTCTCAGGACCCTCTCGAGTTTA
The DNA here is from genome assembly GCA_033557465.1 of Ichthyophis bannanicus. Classification (NCBI taxonomy): domain Eukaryota; kingdom Metazoa; phylum Chordata; class Amphibia; order Gymnophiona; family Ichthyophiidae; genus Ichthyophis; species Ichthyophis bannanicus. The sequence goes on along the minus strand of CM066036.1, from coordinate 653,245,499 downwards.
GGTACTGCTTTGGTACTGCCCTAATGTCCTGGACTGGCCCGGAGAGACGAATAGGAAGGAGAAATTAGACCTTACCTGCTAATTGTCTGTCTTTGAGGTTTCTCCGGGTCAGTCCAGGACCCACACAGTTCTTCTGCGAGTGATGGACAAGCCTAGGAACTCGGTCATTAGTTCAGAAATAGAGTTGTTTCATGCACTAGTGGCCGGAACTGGAGAAGATTGTCTGGCATAGTCGAAGTGGATTTTGGAGGTTCCTCTAGAGTTAGGAGGGCTTCTTCTGAGTCATACAAAAAAAAAAGAAATCTAAGAGGATGCTTCTTAAAGATATAAGTAAGGTTCCTAGAGGCATAGAGTAATTTTTTTTCAAAGTTTATAGTTATAGTTCCGCTGCTTTGACAATAGTAGACTGACTCTCTGACACCAGAGGGAGCTGAATGGCTGTCAGCAAGACTTTCAGTATTCAGTCCTCAGCTGCTGGAGGAGGTTGACTACCTTAATGTCCTAGACTGGCCTGGAGAGAACTCAAGGAAAGACAATTAGCAGGTAAGGTCTAATTTCTCCTTATAGCCCATACGATGACCAAGGCAGATAACAAAAAACACACACAAATTCATCATGACATACCAATATACTCATACAAAGTAAATAAATAAAATAAAATAAATCTAATCTAAACAAAATAAAAACTAACTAAGAAGACTACCCTTTGAAAGCACAGGCTCGATCATCTTTACACCATAAACATAATTGCCCCAAGCACTTCACTCGCCTATCAAACAAATCCAGAAAAGGCCTGCTGGATTAAATAAGATTTCAACTTTCGTCAAAAGACCATCAATTCTGCTTCAATACGTAACTCAAAGGAGAGCATTCCAAATGGATGGAGCACTCACAGGGAAAATTCTCATATGTAGTGACTGAAAATGAATCTTTTTAAAGAAAGGAAATCTAATAGTTACGCATCTCGGGTCCGTAAGACATGAGACGGACAGTAGAATCTAAGCAAAGTTGATCAGCTAATGGGGGTCACAATGTGCAAACATTTGAAAGTAATCATAATCACTTTATACAAAAATCAGTCTAATAGGAAGCCAATGTAAGACAAATAACTGTTGCATAATGTCATCAGAGCATTTGCATCCAGTCAAAAGATGGACAGCAGCATTTTGAACAGATTGCAAAGGACACGTAGTAGCTTTTGAAAGTCTAAAAAGAGACTACTATGATAGTCCAATGGTGAAAGGGCTAAAGTCTGTAACACATAATGTCAATTACTACTCAATAAATATGATTTTAGTCTTCTAAAAAGGTGCCATTTATAATAAGCAGCTTTAACAAATCTTTGTTTCTCCGGGAACAAGCAGGAAGTCAGTCCTCACATATGGGTGACGTCGGTGCTGACGGAGCCCACACGGAAACATCTCCCTAGCTTTCAGGGAAATGTACCATGCATGCATGGTCCCCTTCCTACCCAAGGGTGCCATCTTTCCTCAGTCTCCTTTATACCACAGAGCCCTCTAGTCATTGTCCAGTTTTCCCTGGAAAAATATGATTTTTGTTACATTTTGCCCAGTTTGCGTACTGGTTCCTTTCTGCCCCTGAGCCAGATCGCCTTGGGCTCTCGGGCTCATTCCTTCGTTTTTCTCTTTTTTTTTTTCATCACAGTGTCCCTCGACCGGCGTTCGTGCTCTTTTTCAGCCAAAGGCCTTGGTCCCCTGTGGGACTGCGGGAGACCCCCCCCCCTTTTTTCCAGTGGCCTCCAGTGGCTTCAAGGAGTGCGATCGGTGTAGAAAAATGTCATCTCTCACTGAACCGCATGACTACTGCTTCTGGTGCCTCAGCCTGAAACATTCATTCATTCAATTTATTTATGTATTTATTTATGTATTTATATATTTATAAATAAATAAATAAATAAGAATTTATATACCGCCCTGTCCTGAAATCAAAGCGGTTTACACTTCAAACAATCAGAGTTCAATGTCAGTAGGAACATAATGACTCCGACTGCAAACTCTGCAGAACTATGACTTCAAAGTCCCTAAAGAGCCGTCATCAGCAGCAGGAAATATTTTTCCAGGAGTCTGACTCCATGCTGGAGTCTCTGACGACACCACGCTCCAGGGCCCCCTCTGATACCTTGGTGCCCTGCGAAGCCCGTGCCTCTTTGGAGTCCCACAGCCATGGTTCCTCTGAGCGGAAATTCCCATAAGTGGAATGCAAGAAGACAAAACCCTCAAAGACCACGTCGGTGGACGGGTCTGGGAAGAAAGGGAAATCCCACCCCAGGCTCTACAGTCCCAGGCATGAGTCCGAGGAGTCAGAGCGGGATCGCCTTCCAAGCTGTCCCACAAGGAGTCGTTGGCACTTGCCGACTGACCTCTAACCTCTGAGGCCTTCCTCATCGAAGACTCCCCCTCGACTGTACAGACGTTGGGCCCGAAGACCTCGGTGCCCACATCGAAGGCTGCAGAGCCAGTTGGTATGGATACAGGATGGCAGCTTTAGAGAGCAGTATATCTGCCCTCGTGGCCATGCAGTGGGCATTTTATGTTTGTCTTGTCCAGTACATCCGCCCCGACGATGGGACCCTTCACATCGAGGGCTTCCCCAGATGTTGAGGTGGTCCTCGAGAAAGTCCCCGGCACAGGATGAGGTCGAGAACCCGGTCCCTTTTCTTGGGGCACTGGTCCACCCTGGCAAGTGGCTGCGACTTGGACCACAGATCCTCTGGAGGTCACGGACCACCTGGAGCAGACTTTGACCAAGGTGATGCGCGGCATCGTATTCATATTTGGACTTCGAGTTCAAATGGGAGATAGAGGACAAAGCGTCCCTGGACACAAGGCAACACTGAGATGAGCCCTCAGACCCATCTTCCCCAGTGCCCCAACGTTGTTCCCCACCTGAGAATATCACTTTCCTTGATTTTATGCGGGACATGGCCAAGGCTCTCCCTATCAAGACCGAGGCCAAGGAGAACCCGCACACCGAGGAATTGGAGATACCTTATGGTACCGGTGCCTCTGATCCTCGACCGCCGCCTCCTCTAGATGTGGGAAACACCGGTGTCTGTACCAATTGTCAGTAGGTGCCTCTACAACATGTACAGGGTATGCCAAAGCCCTGGGTTCCAAAAGACCCAGTTTCCCCACAACTCGATGGTCATGGAATTGGCCATGTGCTGACTTGCAAGCCAAAAAACGTATTCATTGGTGCCAGCTGGCAGGGAGGCCCGAACCCTTGACGCCCTCAGTCAGAAGGCCTTTCAGGACTCAATGCTAACGTGCTGCTATATCGGCAGGTACCTGAAGGAACTGTCGAAAGAGCTTGGTGGATTCTTGGCAGGCCTCGATGGGGAACTACTATGGAGATTTAAGTCCCCGACCTCAGTGGTAAAAGAGGGCCTAAGTTCTTGTCTGAGCAGCCAATGATGGCTTTGAGTCTTTGGCCAGGGTGGCCGCCGCAGTCATCAGGTCACGACGCCAAGCATGGCTGCAGTCGTCTCACTCAGAGCAATGTGTGCAGGACAAACTGATTGATGTCTCCTGCATAGAAGAGAACCTATTCCGAAAACCAATGGTAGACAAGGCTGCAGAGATAGAAACAGAGTTTCTGATGAGAATCAGGCTTTTGAATAAGACCTCGGTGCAACCCCGGAAGAAAGCCCCAAGGAAGGAGGGCAGCTTTGGCAGTACCCCACATTTCCAGGCCTTCTCAGACCCTCAACAGGGCCAGCAGCAAAAAGGCCAGGAGCATGGTCCTCAAAAGCAAATCCCCTCCCCCGAAGTCCCATGTGCCAGTCCCTGCCCACCTGCCCAGCCTGGGGGGAGCTTTTGACTGCCTGGTGTGACCCCCCCTCCCCCAGGGAGTCCTCTGCAGCCCACAGGGGGGTGCATAGTCCTGTTTGCCCACAGGTGGACAGCCATCACCACCGATACCTGGGTGCTACAAGTCGTCAAAGAGGGCTACCTCCTCCACCTACAGCGGGCGCTACCATTGTACTTCCCAGGAGAGCCCACCAGACCTCTCCTTCACTAGAGTCTGCTTCTCACAGAACTAGAAGGCCTAATCCAGGACAAGGCAGTGGAGCCAATGCCGAAACATCTCTGGGGCACAGGCTTCTACTCCAAGTATTTCCTCGTCCCCAAGAGGACAAGGGGCCTCAGGCCCATCCTGGACATGCGAAAGCCCAACAGGTTTCTGATCAGGGAAAAGTTAAAGATCTTTTCCCTTGGGACACTGCTGACATTCCTCCAGCAGGGAGATTGGCTATGCTGCTTAGACCTAAAGGATGCTTACACGCACATCCTAATTCTAGCACCATGTTACCCCAGATACCCATCTTCATATGAGGTGGCCCAGTGGTGCCTCTGTGCCCAGTGGACACAGGCCACAGCTGACTGCGAGACAGTGTGAACTGGTGACAGGACACAAAGCACCTATGAGCAGGGATGCCCTTTCGAACCCCCATCCCCCAGAGGGTCCTTACTACAGACGCCTCCTTGCTGGGCTGGGGAGCACATTGCGAGGAACTCTGCACTCAGGGCAGTTGGTCCGAGACGGAAAGCCAGCAGCAGATTAACCTCCTGGAGCTCTGGGCCATACATTTGGTTCTCTGGGCCTTCCACCACCATCTGCAGCAGCAGTCAGTGCTGGACCAAACGTACAATCAAGTGACAATGTTCTTTGTAAACAAAGGGACACAGGGTCCTGCACCCTCTGCCATGAAGCGGTAGCTCTTTGCTTCTATGCGAACTGCCAAGGGATGCTCCTGCGGGTGGTGTACCTGCCAGGACAGGACAAACACCCTTTCAGACAGACTGAGCAAGTTCCTCCAGCCACATGAGTGACGGCTGGACCCCAGAGTGGCCAATTGGATCTTCCGGCTCTGGGGGGACCCCTACAGTGGATCTCTTTGCCAGCCTGGACAACTCCCAGTTGTCCCACTTCTGCTCTCAGCAGCCCCATCCATCCCAGGTGGCTGCAGATACATTCCTCATCCCATGGTCGGAGGGCCTCCTGTACACCTTCCTGCCTATGCCGTTGATTGCCAAGACCTTCTTTAGGGCTCTTTGTGACAGGGCATCGCTGATCCTGGTGGTCCTATGGTGGCCCAGGCAAGCGTGGTTCCCACTGCTTCTCTGGATGGCAGCGGAGGCCCCGTACCCCTGGAGAGTGCCCTGGGGTTATTGTCTCAGGAGGAGGGCTCCGTTTTGCACCCCAATCTGGAGTCCCTGTCTCTGACAGCTTGGCTGCTGAGAGGGTAGCTTTGGCCCCTCTAACCTCTTGGGGGAAGTGGAGGAGGTCCTTTTGACCTCCCGTAAGACCTCCACCAAACGAGCCTACGCCTTCAAGTGGCACAGGTTTTTGGTGTAGTGCACAGAGCGATGGGCAAACCAGTGCTGGTGCTGCAGTAGCTACTTCATTTGTCACAATCCAGACTCAAATCCAATTCTGTCAGTGTACACTTCAGTGCTCTTGAGGCGCACCATCACCATCATATCAAGGGCAAGCCCCTCTCGATGCAGTCTCTTGTCACCTGCTTCCTGCGGGGTCTCACGTTATCTAAGCCCCACATCTGCCCACCAGCTAGCGCAGCTCACTTGACTGCCATTCGAGCCCCTGGCTACCTGCCACCTAAGGTATCTCTCATGGAAAGTCATCTTCCTGGTGGCATTCACATCTGCTTGCAGGGTCATCGAGCTCCAAGCCTTGGTGACAGAGCCATCCTACACCAGGTTCTACAAAAACAGGGTCATGCTCCGCATGCACCCCAAATTCCTCCCAAAGGTGTAGTCCCCATTCCACCTCCAATCAGGATGTAGTGTTCCCTGCCTTCTTTCCGCGACCTTACGCTAGCAGGGCAGAGGTCGTCTTCCATACCCTGGATTGTAAGAGAGCCCTGTCCTACCTTCAATGTACCCAGGGCCACTGCCAAACTTCACAGCTTTTCTTTTCCTGTGACCGCAGTCGACTGGGGGAGGTGGTGACCAAGTGGACTCTATCCACCTGGGTGTCAGACTGCATTGCCCTCGCATATGAACAGGCTGGACTCTCACTGGAGCACTGGGTCACGGTGCACAGCATCAGGGTCATGGCAGCCTCTGTGGCAAGTCTGTTCCATCCCGGTGACAGACATCTGCCGGGCTGCCAACTTGTCTTCAGTCCATACTTTTGCAGCTCATTATTGCCTGGAGAGGGAGTACCGGCAGGACAGCGCCTTTGGCCAGATATTAATATGTAAACTCAAGCTAAAGCTGAAAAAGAGCAAGCCACCATCATGTAAAAGGTAAACCCATTTCTCTACGGTCTTTAATTGTTCACTTCATGCAGGGTTACTTTTTGTGAAGCCTCCCTTCAAGCCTCCTGCGGTGTCTTGGTGCCTCAGCATGGTTGTAACTCAATTGAAAGTTTCCCTTGAGCTGCTGGATATCTGTGCTCTGAAATGTCTGACCCGGAAGGTCTTGTTTTTGGTGACGGTGACTTTAGCATGCAGAGATAGTGAGTTTCAGGCTGTAGTAGCAAATCTTCTTTTTACAGATTTGCGCCTTGTCATGCCACTAGTGTTTGTGTACATCAGCGATGCTGAGAACTATACTATCAGTATCTTAACTACTAGCAGGGCTTCTCAAGATGGACAAGCCTCAGCTGAGGTGCCAGACTGGACAGAAGCAGAATGGGATGTTATTGACATCAGACACTTTGAATCTGATGATCACATGGTATACTATGCTGGAAATGAAAGACAAAAAGAAGAAATACAATTAAGAAAAAACTTGAAGAACTGTAATGAAATACAGTGCAATCAGTGAGCACTTAATTTCTTTTTGTCTATGAGGAATGCCAATCAACACCATTACTCTTCAGGTATGTACACCAACAGCAGCTGCAAAAGCGGATGAAGTTGATCAAGTCTATGAACAAGTACAAGTTAAAAAATCAACAGAACATACAAACAAGATTATTCTGATAGTTATGGGTGACTGGAACGCAAAGGTTGGCAACAAAGAAGGCAAAGTGGTTGGAAAGTACTGGGCTTAGCAACAGAAACGAAGCTGGAGAAAGACTGATAGAATTCTGCATGACCAACAATCTATTCATCTTGAGCACCTTCTTCCACAAACATAAGTGGTGACTATACAGGTGAACTTGGCCCAGTGGTTTGTACAAAAATCAACTTGACTATATCTGTCGATATCAGCGATGGAAAAGTTCAATAATACTGTATAAAGACAAAACCTGGATATGACTATGGTACAGATCACCAGATATTAATATGTAAACTCAAGCTAAAGCTGAAAAAGAGCAAGCCACTCATGAATGTAGAAGAATAGATTTTTTTTTAAATTTTATCTTTATGCAGATTTAGAATAATAATCAAGAATACATCTTGTACAGAAATTGGGATATGATCAAGAACAAATACACTAAGGAAAAACCAATAACGGGTAAAAAAAAAAAAAAATCATCAATCAATCCTACTCTAGCCCACCACAGTAGAGATCCAAGTTGACGAAAAAAAATAGAAACTATTAACACAAAAGGTTAGGGTGGTCACTTAGGGGTGAACAACTGACATAACCAAAATATCAAGGCGGGTCAGTAGCGTTGAGGAAGGCCAGCAGCACAGAGGGCTCATAAAAGAAGCCTGGTATTTAACCAAACACTTACGAGGATATTTAAAATAAAAAAGAACACTTCCAGCTGCTGAACCCCAGGGCGCAGAAAAAGAAATTCACGTCTTCTCCACTGCGTGTCTCGAGCTAAATCAGGAAACGTGCACCAAAAGACCACTGAATCACAGATTGCTTTTTTTAAAAAAAATCTTTATTAACCATTCTTTATCTGATAACAAAACCAAAATAACCAATAGTGTAGCAGGAATTTTAGGTTCTTCCTGAGAATTCTCCAGTATAGCATCTGTATCTAAAACAGCCACTCCCCCAAACCTGGAGCATCCCAAGAGGTAGATAATTTCGTGGATGAAGGAAGGTAATAAACCTTAACCACTGGTGGGTGCAACTCTGGCGGAATACCCAGGACTTCAGTCAAATATGATTGAAACATATCCCTCGGTGATACTTGACAAGTCTCAAATTGCTGCCCTAGCTGAGTTCTCCAGAAGCTCCAACTTCACCTTGATTGCAGAGGAATCCTTTATAAAAGAATCTGAGCATTTCTCCAACATATTAACCTTTTGTTTCTACAGCAGACACAGAATTTTGAAGTGACAGTACCTTAGAGGCATTTTCTTTAATGGCCGAGAGTTGCTTTGGACCCTCTGAGTTAAAGTAGTTACCTGGGGAACAAGAGCTTCCCCCAGCTGCACAATAGCGGACCAAATTGTCTCAAGGGTAAAAGTCTGGACGCTGCAAAGTGAAGACTGGTGAAGGCTCCTCCATAGCCGTGGTAAAAACCTCTACGACTCCTGATGCTCGCACCTGGCCCTGCGGGGCAGAGCTTCTACTGCTTATCAGATAGGTAATCCAAGAAGCAGCTGTTCCGTGGCTTTCCCTCTCCAGCTATCGAAAATTACCTCACTGGGTAAGACCTCATGCCATAGCACTCTGGGGGAATCTTGGACACACACTAACTTCACTGAACGCCACGCTTCAGGGGAGACATAGTAACTGCCTGAAGTGAGCGTCGAGCTACCTGATTGTGATGCAAACACAGCCGTGCTATATTCCCCTGCTTTTGGCAGTTGCTGAGCCAGCCGAAGAACAAAGGAATCCTAAAGGCCAACATCTGCAGGTAATCACATAGAGGTTGAGGGGGCCAGAGAGGGAAACTTGGCCCCCTTAGCCTTCTGCTTCTTTCCCATCAAGAATACGCACTGCTCAGGCATGCCAAAGCTCCACCCTGTGTAGAAAAATATGATCCTGAAAATATACCACTGAAATTTAAAGACTGCTTGCAAAATCGATTTGACACTTTGGATACAACTGACGGAGTACCAGAAGAGTTGTTGAATGACATCAGCAAAGTTGTGCTTAAAGAAAGTAAAAGGTCTCTACAAAAGGTGAAAAAGTAAAACCAGCCAAAATGGATAACTGAAGGAATTCTGGAATTCATTACTGGAAAATGTAGTAAAAGCTGTTAGTGTAGCTGGGTTTGAAAGAGGTTTGGATAGGTTCTTGGAGGCAAAGTCCATAAACCATTATTAAAGAGGACCATAGAAATCATCTGCTTACCACTAGGATAAGCAGCATCAAATCTGCATACCTTTTTGGGAACCTGACAGGTACTTGTGACCTGGATGGCTGCTGTTGGAAACAAAATACTGTGCTTGATGGACCCTTGGACCCAGTATGCCATATCTTATGTTCTTAAGGAACTCTGAAAATTGCTCACAAATGCAAGGAAGCTAAAGCCAGAGGAAAAAGATAGGCAGTCACAGAACTTAACAAATTTCCAACGTGCAGCAAGACGAGATAAGGAGAAGTACTACAATGACGTATGCAAGGAAATAGAATTAGAAACTAATAATGGAAGAACAATATTGGCTTTCCTAAAGCTACAAAGTTAAAGAGAAAATTCTGAATTAGAATGCTAAAAGATGCTCAAGTATCTGTGTTGAATGATGCTGAGAAAATCAAGAAAGGGAGGAAAGAATGCAGAGTCATCGTACCTTAAAGATCACATGGATAAACAGCCTTTTCAACCTGTACCTGCTGATCAGTAACTGTTGGTAATGAAAGAAGTCGAAACATCATTGAAAGCATTATCAAAGAACAAAGCACCAGGCATTCATGGCATTCCCATTGAAGCAATTTGATGCAGCTGTTAAAATACAAGTCTCTGCCAGAAAGTTTGAAAGACAGCATTGTAGCCATCTGACTGGAAAAGATCTGTGTTCATGTCAATACGAAAGAAAGGTGCTTTGATTGACACTGGAAATTTTTGCAGTCACTCTGATCCTACCTGCCAGCAAAATTCTACTCAAGACCATTCAGTAGGGACCAGAACCATACCTGCCTGAAGTGAAAGCATGGTTCAGGAAAGGTCAAGGAACAAGAGACGACATTGTGGATGTGACATGGATCCTTGAAAAGATAAATAAATATCAAAAGGATATCTATATGTGTTTTATTGACCACAACAAGGTCTTTGATATTTTAAATCATGAGAAACTTTGGGCCACATTAAGAAGCATTGGTATACCAGAACACCTTATAATTCTCATACATAGCCTTTACATTGACCAAGAAGCAACAGTTTGAATGGAACAAGAAGAAATAGAATGACTTAAAATTGGCAAAGATGTACAACAAGACTGCATGCTTTCCCCGTACCTGTTCAATTGATATGTAAAACAAATCATCAGAAAAGCAAGACTATATGAAGATAACAGAGGTGTGAAGATTGGTGGAAGACTTCTCATCACTCTGCTATGCTGACAATAATGCTGAAAGTGAAAGCGATCTGAAACATTTGCTTCTCAAGATCAAGGAACATAGTCTTAAAATGGACCTGCGACTTAACATGAAGACAAAGCCTGACAACTGGGAAAATCAATAATTTCACCTTGATGGAGAAAAAATAGAAATAGTAGACAACTGTAACCTGCTTGGATCAATAATCAATAAAGAAATAACAAATGCTCAAGAAATCTGATGATGCATTGCTGATGGCAGAATGGCTATGAAGGACTAAGACAAGTTTCTCATGTGCAGAGATTATCTCTGCATGCAGAGATTTGACTTGTCCAAGTCATGGTATTTTCAATAACGTCATATGGATATAAAAGTTGGACAGTGAAGAAGAGACAGAAAGGAAAATCACTGCCTTCGAATCATGGACTGCACAAAGAACAAATAAGTCGGTGCTAGAGGAGATCAAATCTAAGCTTTCTTTAGAAGATCAGATGGTAAGATTTCAACTTTAGTATTTTGGACACACCATGTGAAGAGGGAGACATCATATTTGGCAAGGCTGAAGGTCAATACCAGAACATAAGAACATAAGATATGCCATACTGGGTCAGACCAAGGTCCATCAAGCCCAGTATTCTGTTTCCAACAGTGGCCAATCTAGGTCATATGTACCTAGCAGTTTCCCCAAGAGACCCAAGTTCCACAATGCTTGTACTGGGTCAAGCATTGATATCTTCGGTCACTTCTTAATAATGGTTTATGGACCTTTCCTCCAGGAACTTGTCCAAACCTTTTTTAAACCCAGCTACACTAACAGCCTTTACTACATCCTCCAGTAACAAATTCCAGAGTTTGATTACACGTTGAGTGAAAAAATATTTTCTTTTATTAGTCTTAAATAGTTTACCCTGTAGCTTCATTGCATGTCCCCTAGTCTTTCTATATTCTGATAAGGTAAACAATCGATCTACGTTTACCCGTTCCACTCCGTTCATTAATTTATAGACTTCTATCATATCTCCCCTCAGCCGTCTCTTTTCCAGGTTAAAGAGCCCTAACCTTTTTAGCCTTTCTTCATAGGAGTATCCTTCCATCCCCTTTACCATTTTGGTGGCTCTTCTCTGTACCTTTTCTAAAATCGCTATATCCTTTTTAAGATACGGCGACCAGAATTGCACACAGTATTCAAGGTGCGGTCTCACCATGGAACGATATAGAGGCATTATAATATCTTTTGTTTTATTTTCCATTCCTTTCCTTATCATACCTAGCATTCTATTTGCTCTCTTGGCCGCCGCTGCACACTGGGCCGAGGGTTTTAACATGGTATCCACAATGACGCCTAAATCTTTTTCCTGGGTGGTGGTTCCTAATGTGGAACCTTGCATCGTGTAACCATAGTTTGGGTTGTTCTTCCCTAGGTGCATAACCTTGCACTTGTCCACATTAAATTTCATCTGCCATTTTGATGCCCAGTCTTCCAATTTATCAAGATCCTCTTGCAATTTTTCACAATCCTCTTGGGCCAGCAATGCAATGGATCGATATAGTGGCATCCAGAGTTGCTGTTATTGTATCAAAAATTAACCACCTGACTGAAGACAGTGCAATTTAGGACAGCTATCCACAGGGTCGCCATGAGTTGGCATTGACTAGTCAGCACTTAACAGCAATAACACGTTGATATTGCATGCTTATCCTAACTTCCTTTCTAAAGGGAAATGAACTTCCATTCTTAATTGGTCAATTTTCCTTCCAACATTTTTCCCAAGACAAATGCTCAAAGGGAAAAACATATTGAAAGCATTGGACTGCAAGAAAGTCTTGGCCTTCTACATGGAACAGACTAGAGTTCATAGAAAGTCCTCCCAGCTTTGTGTGGTTTTTTTTTGTTTACTCCAATAGGTTGTGGGTTCTCATCAACAAATGTACCCTTTCAGTTGGCTAGCAGATTACATCTCTCTTGCTTACACTCAGACAGATCTGACTCTTGAGGGCCATGCCATGACTGACTTGGTGGCCCATTTACTCTCAATCTCCATGGAAGAGATTTGCAAAGCTACAACTTGGACTTCTGTCCACACATTCACATGCCACTACTGTCTGGAAAGGGCCTGCTGACACAATAGCAGATTTGGCCAGTCTATACTCCATAATCTGTTCGGGGATTAAAATACAACTCCATGCTTTCTAGGCCCTCTTCTTTTCTGTTCCGTGTTTCATTTTTGTTATGCTTTTCTTAAAGATCACTTGCCAAAAACAAAAAGCTGTTCTATTTCCTTCCCGTTTTCATTGAGAAGCAGCTAGAAGCTACGGAATCCCATATGTGAGCACTTATTTATTTATTTAAGATTTTTTTTATACCGACTTTTTGTGTAATCAAAGCAGTTTACAATGAACAAAAAAATTACATCAAACATAAGCTACAATATAAAAGATTAACTTATACAATAGAATTATTGAACTACAGAACTCAAAAATGAACTTATAACATATTAATTTATTTACAATAGAATTATTAATAATACAGCTGTACAGAAATGTGAAGAAGTATTAATGACTAGATAAAAATGATTGATGTGGAAGGTTATGTTGCGTAGACTTTGTCTTGTTCCTGGAGTATTCCAAAATGCTCAATAAATAGATGTGTTTTGATTTATTTTCGAAATGTGGTGAGATCATTAATAGACCTTAATTTCTCTGGGAGAGAGTTCCATAATATTGGTGCAGAAAAAGAAAATGCTCTATTACTTGTAGAAAGGTTAGACTTTCGAAACTTTGAGTGAATATGTAGTGTGTTCTGTGTACATCGTTGTCTTAATCGTTCATTTGGTATTTTTTTAATGAGTGGTTAGGTAAAATGGAGCTATGTTCCTCAGCAGCTTATGTGTGATCATCAGAGATTTATATTTAATTCTGCTTTGGGTTAGCAACCAGTGCATATTATACAATATAGGGGTGATGTGATGAGTAATGTGAGCTTTCAGAGTTATAGGTTCAGCCATGTGTTGAGCTATCTGTAGTTGACTTAATGTTTGTTTGAAAGTCCCTGGAAAATGCTATCGATGTGGGGCCAAATTATTGCCTAGAGTACAGATCTGAAGTTGTAGTTTGATAGTAGAAGTCTCAACTGTTGGATCATCCTCAATTTATTATAGATCTCACTAGTGGTTAATTTTATGTGAATAGCCAATCTGAAAGTTTGATCTAGGTAACACCTAGATATTTGACGTTGTTTTTTTACTTCTAGAATAACTTCTTTGACGTGTAAATTAGGAGGCGGGATAAAGTCTTGGTTCCTGGTAACATCTAGAACAGTGATGGCTAACCTTTTTGAGCCCGAGTGCCCAAACTGCCGCACAAAACCAAAGAATTTCCTCAAAGTGCCAGCACGTCAATTAAAGCCTCATTTGCATAAGGTGCCTCATTTGCATAAATATTTGCATAATGTTACCATACACTAACTTTTAGTAAACATGCCTCTTAATGAGTATATGGATAAAGAAAGACTAAAAGGTTTCTACATTACTATAATCCAGTACCAACCGCCAGGCACATTAGGAACTACTACAAACGCTGCCCATTTAGAACCCATAGCAAACCCGCCGTATCCTAACAGCACTACCAGGACTCACAAAGCACCAAACCCTACCTATCAAAAGGCAACACTGCAAATATTAAACCAATACATTTCAGAGAACAACAATACATGACCTACTGGGGAAAGAACAAGTGGCAATGTCAAATAGGAATTATATAAACAGAATACCTCAGCTCAGTTACACATGCAGAACAGACCATCACCAAACAAGGAATCACAATTTAGAAACAGGAAGACAATAATTAAACTGGGAACCCCAAAAGCCAAACTTGGAATATACAACAACACTGTAGAAATAAAACTATAAATTAATTTCCTCTTGTACTAAACAAAGCGCAAAAATTAATGATGCACATTTCCCAGAGCTGACATATTCCAGTTAATAAATTCAAAATAAAGAGATATTTTTCTACCTTTTGTGCATTTTTTTTCAGTTGCAATTGTTCCAGCCACTTTCTTCTGGTTTCTTCGTGTCTTCTGCTAACTCTCCATCTGCTGTCCATTTGTCCTTTCTTCTGTCTTGTTTTTTTTTTTTCCATTCTCTCTCTACATCTGCTTTAACATACTAATCTTTCTCCTTTTGCTCTTTCCTCATTCCTATTTCATCTACTCAAAATTTACCCCTCCATCCTCAATCCCCACTTATTCTCTCCCAATACCCGGCCAATTGTAGATTTTTTATCCCTCCCACACAAAATATTTTTCCCCTCTCCATTTTACTCTCCCAGCCCCATCCCATTCTAATCCTCCCCCAACACCAGCTCCCTTCTAGTTCCAGCCTCACCCAGCATCCATTCCCTTCTAGTCCCTGCATCAGCCCATTTCCAGTCCTAGCCCCCCATCAGCCCATTTCCAGTCCTAGCAACCCCCCAACCCAATACCAGTCCTAGCCCCCCCCCATCAACCCACTTCCAGTCCTAAACCCCCATCACCCCATTTTCAGTTTAAGCCCCCTATAACCCATTACCAGTCCTAACCCCCATCACCCCATTTCCAGACAGCCCCCATCAGCCCACAGCCCATTAGCAGTCCTACCCCCCCAGCCCATTAGCAGTCCTACCCCCCCCGCCCGCCCGCCCGCCCATTAGCAGTCCTAACCCCCCCAGCCCATTAGCAGTCCTACCCCCCCCTCCCTCCCTGCCCATTAGCAGTCCTAACCCCCCCTCCCTCCCTCCCTGCCCGCCCATTAGCAGTCCTAACCCCCTCCCTCCCTGCCCATTAGCAGTCCTAACCCCCCCCCTCCTCCCTGCCCATTAGCAGTCCTAACCCCCCCCTCCCTCCCTGCCCATTAGCAGTCCTAACCCCCTCCCTCCCTCCCCCACCCTGCCCATTAGCAGTCCTAACCCCCCCTCCCTCCCTCCCTCCCTGCCTGCCCATTAGCAGTCCTAACCCCCCTCCCTGCCCATTAGCAGTCCTAACCCCCCCTCCCTCCCTCCCCTGCCCATTAGCAGTCCTAACCCCCCCTCCCTCCCTCCCTCCCTGCCCTGCCCATTAGCAGTCCTAACCCCCCTCCCTCCCTGCCCATTAGCAGTCCTAACCCCCCCTCCTCCCTGCCCATTAGCAGTCCTAACCCCCCCCTCCCTCCCTGCCCATTAGCAGTCCTAACCCCCCTCCCTGCCCATTAGCAGTCCTAACCCCCCCTGGCAAATTTAAAAAAAAAAAAAGCAGGCTCTGGCTGCTGCCGCGGCAGATTGCAATGTCCCGCGGGGCCCCCTCCGCCCGCTAAGCCCCTCTGCAAGGGCTTTCAGATTCGCGAGGGAGAGCGTCTCCCTCGCGTCTCTGTTAAGCCCGCAGGGGCTAATGGGAAATTTCCCATCAGTCCCTCGCGGGGCTGATGGGAAATTTCCCATTAGCCCCTGCGGGCTTAACAGAGATGCGAGGGAGACGCTCTCCCTCGCGAATCTGAAAGCTCTTGCAGAGGGGCTTAGCGGGCGGAGGGGGCCCCGCGGGACGCTGCATTCTGCCCTTGCCGCGTCCACGGCAGCAGTCAGAGCCAGCTTTTTCTTCTTTTGTGGACCTTCCCGCGTGCCAGCTGCAAGGCCTTCGCGTGCCACAGCTGGCACGCGTGCCATAGGTTCGCCATCGCTGATCTAGAACATCGTATTTTTTTTATAGTTAATCCTTAGGTTATTTGAATTTAACCATCGGGAATCTTCACAAGCATGATATAATCTGCTTGAGATTAGGTTTTGTAATGTTGAAGGGTAGGTATAACATTGTTATCAGCATAGATGTAATAACCTCCTTTGAATTTTTGGATGATACGACATATTGACTGTAGATAGATATTAAAACAATAGTACAGAAAGTGCTGAACCTTGTGGTAAGCCTTGCTGTTGACTATATGGATTAGATGTCTGATGACCAATTTTAATCTTTTTAAATCTTTCAGACAGTTAAGATTGAAACCACCGAAAGGGTGGTGCCATATATCCCAATTTGCTGGAGCCTTTCGAGCAGAATGCTATGATTAGCAGTGTCAAAGGCAGAAGCAATGTCCAAAAATATACAGATGAATGCTTGTTTTAAATTATCAATTCCTCTTACGAATTTGTTAAAAAGGGCTAATAACAGAGATATTATCCATCGAGATGGATATTGATATTATCCATCAATATGGATATTATTTATCAGTATGGATTCAGATTGAATATGGATTCGGTCTGAATACATATTGATGTACATTTAATGGTTCATGTAGATCACTGTGGTCTTGTAGTTTAGAACATAAGAAATGCCATACTGGGTCAGACCAAGGTCCATCAAGCCCAGTATCCTGTTTCCAACAGTGACCAATACAGGTTACAAGTACTAACAGTTTCCCAAAAAGACACACAGGTTCCATAATGCTTGTATTGGGGCCTCTTTAATAATGGTTTATGGACCTTTCCTCCAGGAACTTGTCCAAACCTTTTTTAAACCCAGCTAAACCAACAGCTTTTACTACATCCTCCGGTAACAAATTCCAGAGTTTGATTACACATTGAATGAAGAAATATTTTCTCTTATTAGTCTTAAACGGGTTTCACTGTAGCTTCCCCTAGTCTTTCTACTTTTTGATGCCATAAAGAATCGATCTACATTTACCTGTTCCACTCTATTCATTAATTTATAGACCTCTATCATATCTCCCCTCAGCCATCTGTTTTCAAGGTTGAAGAGCCCTAATCTTTTAAGCTTCTACTCATAGGGATATTCTTCCATCCCCTTTACCATTTTGGTGGCTCTTCTCTGTAACTTTTCCAATTCCGCTATATCCTCTTTAAGATACAGTGACCAGAATTGCACACAATATTCAAGGTGTGGTCACACCATGGAACGATACAGAGGCATTATAATATCCTTTGTTTTATTCTCTATTCTTTCTTTATGATTCCTAGCATTTTATTTGCTGTCTTGGCCACCGCTGCACACTGGGCAGAGGGTTTCAACGTGTTAGCCACGATGACGATTTGGGCTTGGATGATTTTTTTCAATTATTTTCGCTAGGAGCTGCTTGAAATTGGCCTATATGAATTAGGACATGATTTATCAATCTCTGTGGTAGTGGGGGAGGGGGTAAAATGGCTGCTGAGCTGTTTCCTTATTCCTGATGCCTAAGCGTAAAGGGAAGGTGAGGGTCTTTCCCTCGGAACCCCAGCCTTCTGTCAGTGGTCTGATGCATCGTTCTGTGGAGGTTACCCAGGTGATGAAGCAGGAGATTCATTCCGGCTTGGCAACGACAAAGGAAAAAGGTTGGCCACGGCATTCAGACACCAAGATCTCATTGTCTCCTGATGTGAGAAAGCTGCCGCCATTCCCTGGTGTACTGCTTCCTGCGGCTGCAGGTTGGGATCTGCCTCCCTTGCATGCCGGGGAGGGGCTGGCAGCCACTCAAGGGGATGTTATATGCATTGCGGGTCAGCGGGCTCCCAGTAGTTCCTGGGAAACTCTGGGTCTACCGTGGCAGGTAGAAGTATTGATGATCGGTAATCCAGATGGTGAAGGGCAGTTACTTCAGTTTCCCTCCATTGCAACTTCCACTTTGGTGGTGATTCTGCCTGTTAAACCACAGTTTTCACTCTGGAGGTGATATGGGAGGCAATTGTTTCACTCTCCGATGCTGTGAACAGACCAACTTTAGCTCTCTCTACTAGAATTCAGGAGAATTCGGACTGGATTGATACTACTTGAGTATTCTGGATAATGTTAAATTACAGGTGGAAGATCATAGAAGTCAACTGGCAAGATTTTCTAACTTGAATTCTGATTTAGTTAAAGATAAGGTGGCCCTGCGATATAAGTTGGAGGTTTTGGAGAATTCTTTGCAGGCAGTGAATCTGAGGGTCCTGAACGTCCCCAGGATTAGGGGGTCTCGGCCCTTGATATGTTTAAGCGGTATCTGGTGGAAGTTTTAAGAGTTCCACAAGAACTAATGCCACCCCTAACTAAAGTATATTATCCCCCAATGGGGAAGAAAGAGCCCGAGGCTTCAAAAGAGGACTCTAATTTAGAAGTGCTAAATGTGTCCGAGTTGCTGGAAGGTTCTGGTGCTGAGGTTTATAAATCTTCTACTTTGCTGGTTTCATTTGGTCACAGATAGAGTTGCTACTTAAAATGTTCTTTAAGAGGAGATTGGAAACTTTTTGTGGGTATACAATTTCCATGTTTCCTGATATTGCTAAAGAGACGCAAAGGAGTAATAAGCAATTCCTCCTCCATAAATCTGGTGTGTTGCAACTTGGGGGTTCTTTTTATTTAAGATTTCCTTGTAAATGTTTGATGGTATATAAGTCTGTTAGATATGTGTTATTTTTTTTCAGCCTGCTGATTTAGCTACCTTTATAAATGCCAAGTTGTCTGCTTTATCTGTGCCATAGCAATGATGTTAAACAACTTCTCAATATTGTGGTTAGCTTGGGGTGCTCAGCAACTACATTAATTTTTCTATGTTTCTTTTGTGATGCTTGAGGTTGCTCCTACCTCAGGTTGTTGTATCCCCTCTCCTACCCCTTATGTGGACTGCAAGAGAACTTTGGGTTGATTTCCTATTTGTGTATCTTTATAATGTTTATCCATTGTATTTATTTTCTGTACGAGATTGTCTTGATGGATTGTATAAAATTCAATAAATAATAAATTAAAAAAAAAGACATGATTTATCCATAGACTTATATTTTCAAATTTGACGGATTATAGCTTGTTTTAGAGCTGCTGGCATGTAGCCTTGTGTCAATGACAAATTAACCATGTTAAGAATGATTAATGCAAGTTCCATGTGGGCTACTTTTAACCAGCCAACTGGACAAGGGTCAAGACTAGATGCTGTTGTATTGATAATTGGATATTATGTTGTTTAAATATTCTAGGTTGACTTGATAAATGACTGCCTTATCATAGGGTGAATCAATTTCTGTGATGATGATATTAAGGAAGTAGTTATTAGTTTTAACTTATTCATATGGAGGCCAATTCCATGCTGTCAATGCCTGGCCTGTCCGAGCATACAGAATCGGGATGGCCAGGAGTTGCACCCGATTCTGATCCCGCAGGGGCTAAAAGTCCATGTGGGATCAGAATCGGATGCAGTTGGCTTGGGCATGCAGGCCGGACCCCGATTCTGGGCTCCTGGACATCCGGCACACTACCCGGCTACCTCAGCCAGGCTCCCACATGGAGCGGCAGTGGCATGGCCTCCCATTGCCATGCCACTGCACTCCATGTAGGAGCCGTGATCACCTGCTGCCTGC
Organism: Ichthyophis bannanicus; assembly: GCA_033557465.1. NCBI lineage: Eukaryota > Metazoa > Chordata > Amphibia > Gymnophiona > Ichthyophiidae > Ichthyophis > Ichthyophis bannanicus. Next base: position 653,225,790 of record CM066036.1, on the reverse strand, counting down.
CAGACCCTTCTGTCCCTGCAGTCCAACCCCCGATTGGGCCTTCCATGGCCAGGGTTGGGCTGCAGGCATCCCCTGCACCCCCTCACCTTTCCTTCATGCCCTGGTACCGCCATCCCCCGATGTTCAGGGGGACTTATTCCACCTCCGACGTGGAATAAGTCCCCTGTCTATCCTGGTGGACCTGGATGTATAGGGCTGTGACCAGTATCAGCCCTATATGTCCTGCCCCTTTCACGCCCACTCTCCTCCCCTTCGCTGCCCCTGTCCAGAGCTCCCCACACATCTCCTATGTACATGCGGGGAGTTTTGGGCAGGGAATACGGTCCCGGGCTTTTAGCAGGGATGGACGTCCAACCTAGACATCCATCCCGCTAAATATGGCTCGGAATCTACTCCATAATAATTTGCTAGAGCATTTGGATTGATGCTGAGATTCTGATCATCATTGGAGGCACGGGTTAAGGATTTCACAATTTCAAAACGTTCTCTGGGGCAGTTTAGAGAATTCAAAAGGCTTTTTGTATGGTACTCCTTATTATTGATAGTTGAAGTGTATTCATGTAAAGTATCCTATCTTCTGTAGATTTAGTGATTCTCCATATGCAATTCAACTTCTTTAAATGTCTCTTTATGTTCCTTAATTCCTGAGAGTACAATGAAAGCTGGTACAGTAGCAGCCGTAGATATAGTTGAGTTCTAGTTCATCAAAATGTCATTTAAGTCACTCAAGTCAGATTAATATGAGGAAGGATATCCTTTAAGAATGCGTCCTTATCAAATTTCTGATATGTGGATTTGCTCTATTTTTGGGCATGGAATGAGGAAATTGAAATGTAAATGTGAAATTGATTAGGTAATGATAAGATAAGGCAAAGGAGAGCAAGGCTCCTGCAGACAACACAGAGGACACAACGAGCAGAAGCACAACGATGACCACAGTGGCTAGGTGAACCTTTTATTGAAGATTGGGGATCTTCAATAAAAGGTTCACCTAGCCACTGTGGTCATCGTTGTGCTTCTGCTCGTTGTGTCCTCTTTAGGTAATGATAAGACCATGGAACTTGTAATGTATATGGTGCCGGGAAATTAGTGTTTGCTGATATCATTAGGTAGGAATATTAAATCTAGTGTGTTGCCTTTATTGTATGTTGGAGTGTTAATTACACAGGTACACTACCAAAAAACTGCCTCCAGTTTTGCAACTGATTCCTATAGATTTTGGGGTGCTGAATCCAGGAAAAATAGCCAAAATGTTCCATCACGTCACGTTTTCTTGCAAAATTAGATTTCTTACCCATATAAGGAATGTTCACATAATTTCTTTTAGCCGACTGCAGTTTATTTTCTTGGCCCAAAATAGAGGTTGTAATGGTTAACTAACTAGAAACACTCCCTCATGATATTTTAGAGTGTTTTGTATTCATTTTATACATTAACAGGACAATTGGGAGGCGGGGGGCTAAATCCAGTACTCGTGCTGGCGCATGTTCTTTCCTGTTCGCCTCACCTCGTTCGCTCGCTCAAACACGGTGGTTGCGACATGAACGTTCCTGTCAAATTTCAGTTTCTTGCAAGTTCATTATTACCTTTTGTTTGCTCAGTCGTAATCCAGCTTTATTCCGAAGTGGTTCACTACAGTTGTAGTTTGCAGTGCTGTGTATTTGTGATGGCTCACAGAGCCAGAGGTTGCGCCAACTCTCCGGACAGTTTTTGTTTTATTTGTGGGGAATATACCGTGAAAAAGCGGCAGAGGAACATTTCTGCATTTATTAAAAAAGTATATTTCGCCTATTTCGGTTTGAAGTTAGGCGATCAAGACAAACCGTGGGCTCCTCACAAAGTGTGCAAGACATGTGAGGAAGATCTACGCTTATGGATGAAAGGTAAAAAACAAGCATTTCGTTTCGGAATACCTATGATGTGGCGTGAACAAAGAGACCACAGCAGTGACTGCTATTTTTGCTCTTGCATTGTGAAGGGATACAACTTAAAAAATAAGAACGTAATAAGTTACCCCAACCTTCCCTCAGCAACTAGGCCTATGCCTCATAGCAACGAAGTACCTGTGCCTGAACCACCAAAATCTTTGGATCATATTTGTGTGGACGGTTCTGATCATGATGAGACTCATCAGATGGCTTTTCCCGATGATTCCAGTACTTCCGAGTTTGAAACTGAACCAGATCCGAAACCTGAACTTTTCTCTCAAGCTGAATTGAATGATTTAGTCCGGGATTTAGGACTCCCAAAAGATGCTGCCCAACTGCTAGGTTCTCGGCTTAAACAGAAAAATCTATTGTCACCAGGAACAACTTTTTATTGGTACCGCAACCGCGAGACACAATTTTTGAAGTATTTCAGCAAAGAGGAAGATTTGGTATTTTGCAACGATATATACGGAGTGATGGAAAAGTTTAAACTCAAGTATGATCCTGCTGAATGGCGGCTGTTCATTGATTCGTCAAAAGACAGCATAAAAGGTGTTCTTCTTTATAATGGCAACACATTCGCTTCAGTTCCTATTGCTCACTCTGTTATTCTCCAAGAAAAATACGAGAATTTGGCCCTGATTCTTCAGAAGATTCGTTATGATGAGCATAAGTGGATGATTTGTGGAGACTTTAAAATTCTATCCATGCTATTAGGGCAGCAATCCGGTTTCACCAAATATCCCTGCTTCATTTGCTTGTGGGATAGCCGGGCCCGCGACCTACACTGGGGGAAAAAAGACTGGCCAATTCGGGAGTATTTGAGACCCGGTGAGAAAAATGTTCTTCATGAGAGCTTGGTACCTCGTGATAAAATTCTATTACCACCTCTCCACATTAAGTTGGGTCTCATTAAGCAATTCATCAAGTCCCTTCCAAAAGATGGTGAGTGCTTTCGGTACCTTTGCTCAAAGTTCCCCTGACTTTCTGAAGCAAAGCTAAAGGAAGGAGTGTTTGTTGGCCCTGATATAAGGAAACTCATTTCAGATGGAGCATTCGCTGAAACAATGTCTGAGAAGGAAAAAGAAGCCTGGGATTCCTTCAAGGATGTTGTTCTGAAATTCCTGGGGAACAGGCGGGATGAGAACTATAAGGATATTGTTGCCAGGATGCTCAATGCCTTCAAAGAACAAGGCTGTAACATGAGCCTGAAAGTCCATTTCTGCACTCCCATGTGAACTACTTTCCCGAAAACCTGGGGGCGTACAGTGAAGAACAAGGTGAAAGGTTTCACCAGGACATCAAGGACGCAGAGAGAAGGTACCAAGGAAGATGGCACACCACTATGATGGCTGATTTCTGCTGGTTGCTGCTGCGGGAAACCCCAGATGAAAAATACGCCAAGCAGCGCACCAAGAGAAGCATTCGAGGGAAGAAGAAACGGGCCCACCAGGAGATTGATTGACCCAAGAATGACTTTAAAATCTAAACTGTGTTGACAAATATCGTGTTTTTACTAAACTTTGAAATAAAAATTTGCTAGTTATTACCACAGTGTCGGATCTCATTTATTAGAATTTTATTTTCACACCATCGGGTGTTTGTCTTCATGTATTGCAATGGTGCGGTTTGCGTTTTCTATTCTTACATACATACCTGTACAACATTTTTTGCACATTTCTTTGCTTTGCTTTGTGTCTAACCTCGCTCTTATATGCTCAATGTTTGTGCACATGTATGTGGCTGTTTTAAGTGCAGACAATTTTGCTACCATCACAGTGTGTTTTGTTGACATTACTCTATTCTTATGTGCTGCCTTGTTACAATTTTCTTTATTCTTATTTGAATAACTACTAAACAATTAGTATAAAGAATTCATCCAAGAAACTTTTATCTCGATCGCACTCAATCTGAAACGTTCACCTCAAACTGCTAACCCAATGTAGCAAAAAATCTGTACGTGATGGAGCAAATTGGTTACCAGATTTGGATTCAGCGCACCAAAAAACGTAAAAATCAATCGAAACATTAGAGGCAGTTTAAAAAAAATTTTTTTTAGTGTACCTGTGTTATCTGTTGATAGTCCATGTCTGCCATAGCATTGAGGAATTTCATGGCATGTGCATCGTGTAGTGAGTCTAGGTTAAAGTCCCCTAGTAAGATTAATTGTTTTTTTTTACTGTAGAAGAACATAGAGTTTCCAAGATAGTTAGGCTATTTGGGTCAGGTATAGGAGGCCTATATAGTAAACAAAATGATAAATGGTTATTTTCTATAATTAAAATATCCATGCCTTCAATGTTTTTAGATAGCGAAAGCGAAGCCTTAAGTTCATCCTTTATTATAATGAGGACACCTCCTCCATGCTTGGTTACTCTAGGACAGTGAAATACATCAAAGTTTGGGATATTAAGTTGATTGAATAAGACCCTATCCATTTCTGATAGCCATGTTTCGGTAATGAATATGTCATCTGGATTTTGTTCCTTATTGATCTAGCATTGATTAGACAGCATTTCAGTGCCTTTGACGTAGGACTATCTGTAGAAATATGGTGATGAAGCAGCCTATTAGGTGTGATATAGATAAGCCTGTCGCTATTATGATGATATCTATTTGTTTCTTTGTAATTATCTATAATAGGCCTATTACAGTAATAGTTATGAATTATTGGTATGTTTTGGAATTGGTTGAGTGAGGAAGCTTGAGCATATGTTTGTGAGATGAGGCAGAAAATAAACAGAAGGCTGTAAAAGCTCATGAAGTACATCTGCAATTCCATGTTGCTTGAGGGAAATAAGGCTTACCTACCTTAACCTTACCAGACCAGAAATACAACAGTGAAGTCAAACTCAGTAGAGACTATGTTAAGTTCCACGTAAGGGCCTGAAGCGCTGCCTATAAATGCAAAATGTAGAGCACAGGAGAATGACGCCTGCAATGGGCGGTGCTGGAGGCCACGTGATAATGGTGGGGGAAGCCCCTACCTGTCCTGATGCAGGGTTTCAATTAGTCTGGGTGTCCTGAAGCTGTTCCGGTAAGCCCCTGTAGATCCCCTGATGTGCAGCCGCAGTGAGAGCATTTATCTTGCTTGTCCACAGAGAAAACAGAATTGCTGACCTATAGCAGGTATTCTCCATGGACAATAGGATAAGTCCTCAAACACCCTCCCTCATCCCTTTGGAAATGAATTCTGGAAATAACTGATTACCAAACTGAGGAGATAAGGAATGGCAGTGGTGGCGGATGGAAATTCATATGCATATGCAGAGGAACCAGTCTAATAGAAGGCATTTATTTATTTTTATTTAACTGTATTTTTATACTGCTTTGCACTGGGGCAAAGCGGTTTACAACTAACAGAACAGTTGGGATACAGTGTAACAGGAACATATATACATGGAACTTTGTGTACAGTGCAAACAATATTCATGGAGCTATATATATAGGAATTTGGCATAAGTATGTGGGGGGTGGGAATACACTTTGAACTTAAATGTATTTACAGTGAGTCTGAGATGTACATAGAACAGTAGTGGGATTATAGTAGAGGGTCATAACTGAGGGGGAGGGGGCAGTGGTGATTCAGCTGCTCCAATGTGTTCTATGAACAGATACGTCTTGAGTTGTTTGCAGAATTTTGTCAGTTCTATGGTGTTGTGAAGGCTTTCAGGTAGTGAGTTCCGTATGTTTGGAGAATAGAATGTGAAGGATCAGCTGCAGATGTATTAGTTGCTTTTTAGTTTCTCCTGAGGGTGGTTCAGCATGTTTTGGGTGGTTTGTCGTCTTGATCTGATGCTGTGTCTTTTGTAGTCATGTCTGTAGGTAGTGCGCTGAATGGTTCCAGATGATTTTCAATGTGAGAAGTGACTTTATATTTGGTTTTGCTTGATAGCTGAAGCCAGTGAAGTTGTTTTAGGATGGGCATGATGTAATCATACTTTGTGGCACTTGGGTAATGCGGGCAGCTGTATGAAGGGCTGTATAGAGTGGTAGTAGAGTGGATTTTGGTAGACCTTGGTATATTGTGTTGCAGTAGTCAGAGGGGGGAGATGATGGCTTGGAAAACTGTGCCAAAGTAAGTGGGATGTAGAAGAGGGCGGAGGTGTTGAAGTGTGCGTATTTTGTTGTAGATGGTTTTGGTCGTCTTGTTTATATGGGGCTTTAGATTTAGACGGGGAAGCTGTAAAACTAGAGGGCATAACATGAAGCTGCAAGGTGGTAAATTGAAATGCCATGTCAGGAAATATTTTTTCACTGAAAGGGTGGTGGATGCTTGGAATGCTCTCCCGATGGAAGTGGTGGGGGCAAACACGGTGACGGAATTCAAAAGGCATGGGACAAACACAATGGATCCCTTTACAGCAATAGGATAAATACAAGATAAACGGTACCGTCTAACTTCTGAACCATATAACGTCTCAACAAATAGGGGGGGTGTCCTACATAGTGGTGGGTTTACCCCTAAACAAAGACATGGGGAGGGGTGGCCTGCACAGAGCGACAGGTGCACCTACTCTTGCCATCTTGCTGGGCAGACTAGATGGACCATGCTGGTCTTTTTCTGCCGTCATTTACTATGTTACTATGACGCTGGTCCAGAGTTATGCCAAGATACCTTACTTCAGATTGAACTTTGTTGTTGTTTATGGGTAGTGTGGTGAGTGGGATGAATGACTCATCTCTGGTGATGAATGACTCATCTCTGGTGATGAATGACTCATCTCTGGTGACAAATAGTATTAACATTTTCTTGTAGTTTATTGCTGATGAGTTATTGGTAAGCTATTGAGTGGCATCTGCTAGGCATTGTAGTATGTTTGTGTATGATGGATTGTTGGTGTTGAAGGGTATGTATAGCAGTATGTCATCTGTGTATATATATTATAGTATGTTATGGGTCTGCATGATTTTGCTCATTGGTTGGAGGTATAAGTTGAAAAGGAGGGATGAGAGTGTTGATCCCTGGGGAACTCCTTGGTGGTGTAAAAATATGGATGATGTGTTAGGCCCCATTTTTTTTTGTTGCTTTCGGTTTGATAGATAGGATGTGAACCACTGTAGGACTGCATTTTTGATGCCGATATTCTGTAGTCATTGTAGTAATAGTAGTTGACAATGTCAAAAGCTGCCAGTATATCTAAGAATATCAGTATGAATCCTTGTTGTGACTTCTGTGTTCCTTTTATTATTCTATCCATGAGGGAGGTTATTAGTATTTCCACTCTGTGATTCGTGTGGGTCGAGTGGTGAGTGGTTGTCAATATGTTCTTGCAGGTGTTGGTATATTATCTTTTCTATTAGTTTTGCCATGAAGGTGAGGCTGGCCATATGTCTGTTTGATGATGGATCTTGGGAGTAAGGAGAGTTCTCTAGGAACAAGCAGGAAGTCAGTCCTCACATATTGGTGACGTTGATGACGACGGAGCCCTCGCGGAAGCATTTCCCCAGCTTTCAAAAAAGCCTTTGGGAGATGTCACCATGCATGCATGATCCCCTTCCTGCCCAAGGGTGCCATCTTGGTCAGTCTCCATTTTCCACAGAGCCCTACAGATGTTAGTCTTTTCCCCGGAAAAAAGTTTTTTTTTTAACTCGTACATTCTTGTACTTTCCGGCTTGCTCCGGCTCTTTCCCGCCTTGGGACCTGCTGCTGCGGCGGCATCGGGCCTTGAAATTTTGCTTTTTTTGTCATATTTTTGTTTTCAGCGCTTTCGCGCCCTTTTCAACTGCTGGCCGTGGCAAGGGTCTTCAATCTTGCCGGGGTCCTTTTCACCCCAATGGCCACCGGTTTTAAAAAATATGAACAGTGTTCAAAAAATATGTCCATCACCGACATGCATGATTGTTGCCTCCGGTGTCTGGGTGCTGACCACGACCCGGAGGAATGCTCCTTGTGCGAGAAAATGTCCACGAAGGCCATCCAGAGCTACTGGCTTAAGCAGGACGATATCTTACACAAGGCAGACTCCACCCCAGTATCCTCGGTAGCCTCATGCTCGAAGGCCGCCCCGCACAACTCTTCCCATGCAAGGCTCCCGCGGCCCTTCAGTGGACCCGCAGGCACTCCATACAAGCTACTCCAGAGCAAAAGCATAAGAAGAAGACCTCGAGGGCCTCCTCCGGAGATGTGGACAAGCATGGGAAGTCCCGCACCCGGTCCCTCAGCCCCCAGCGAGATCCCGAGGAGCGAGAGCGTCCCCTAAACGTGCCCAGAATAGATATTGTGGCCTCCGGCGACGGACCTTGGTCTCCCAAGAGCCGTCTGGTTGAGGACCCCCTCTCCTCCTCAACGCCTGATCCAGTCACTCTGGTGTCTGTGTCAATGGCTGCTACCCCCGAGTGGGATGCCCGTATGTTGGCCCTGGAGTGCAGTGTTTGTGTTCATTGCTTCCCAGTAGATGCCACCCGGCCCCGCAGAGACCACAGGGACCTCAACCTCAAGGACTTCCAGGGCCGCCAAAGCAATTGCTGAAAGCCAAACTCCTCAGTCAGATCCTCAGCGAGGGTCTCATTCTCACTCGCGTTCCTCGGGGGCCTTTGCAGGCGAGTGCTCTGGCTCCGGCCATGTCCCAGCTCCGGCCATGCCCCAGCCTCAAAGCTTCAAAGACCGGAATTGCCAGCACTCCTACAGCCAGTGGGTTTTGAGTCCTCCTCTGAGTACTCTGACTGGGAGTCCGACATCAAGACATCCCCGGAGACTCAAACCTACTGAGACCTCCCCTTGGACCATCTCCACCGGCTGCCAAGCGCCGATCCCCACCTGAGGATGCCTCCTTCCTCAAGTTCATCAGGGACATGGCTCGGGTGCTCTCCCTTGCGACAGTCAGAGAAGGATCCTCGTATGGAGGAACTTGACATCTTCCAGTATGAGGCACCACTGAAGGAAACCTTGATGGTCTCCGTCCCCTCCATTCTTACCCAGCTCCTCCTCGGGATGTGGGAGAACCCCTACGTTAGTACCCACCGTCAGCCGTCAGCTGGATACGATGTACTGGGTCCAGTGTAGCCCGGGCTTCCATAAAGCGCAACATCCCCACACTTTAATGGTGGTGGAGTCAGCCATGCGCTTGCAAAAATGTCTGAAGCCACACTCTTTGGTGCACTGGGAAGGGAGTCCCATGCCTTTGATGCCTTCATGTGGAAATGCTACCAGGGCTCGATGCTGACATGCTGTATCCAGACATAACAGCTCTATATTGGCATATTCTTCCAGGACCTTGCCAAGGAGCTCCGGAGGCTTTGCAGCTGGCCTCGATGGAGACCATATCCAGTGTTTCCCAACTTTTTCGAAGTCTGTCTTTGAGTGCTCCAAATACTTGTCCCGAGCCACCTACGACAGCTTTGAGTCCAGTGCGAGGGTGGTGGCTGTGGGCATAGGTGCTCAACGCCAGGCCTGGCTCCAGTTATCTGTTCTCGAGCAGTGGGCACAAAAGAAGCTTCTTGATGTCCCCTGCCTTGGTGAGCAGCTCTTCGGTAAGCCTATGGAGGACAATGCGGCTGAAATTGAGACAGAGTACGTCTCTTGTACCTAGTTCTCTAGGAAAACCTCCACCTTGCCTCAGAAGAAGCCGCAGGACAAGAAACCCACTTTTCTCCGAAAGGGTCACCCTTCTCGGGACTTCCCCCTGTACCCTGCTGCCCAGCCCTAGCCCAGCCAAGGTCGGGATTTTGACACCATCGGCATAGCCTCCCTTCCGCTGCAGGACCATCTTCTGACAGGGGGTTGCCTGGTTCACTTAGCCCATCAATGAGCCTCCATCACCACCGACTCCTGGGCTCTAAAGGTAGTCAAGGAGGGCCACCTCCTCCATCTCAAATAGGCCCTTCTACCCTTCTTTCCCGAGGAGCCCCCTTTGGTCTCCCCTGCACCAGACCTTGCTGAGGGTCCTCACAGTCTGTCCTCTGTTTCGCTTGCTGCTGCTCACAGCTGGGCTGTTTTTTTTTCCACCGGTCCTTCGTAGCCTGGAGCTAGAGAGTCTCGTATGCGAGGACTGACTTCCTGCTTGTTCCTGGAGAAAGCGTAGTTACTCACCTGTAACAGATTTTCTCCAGGGACAGCCTCTCTCCTCCCCTTGGAGTTGCTGTTTCTTTTTGCCCATTTTCTTGGTTGGGCTCTAGCTATGGCACCCGACTGACCAAGAAGGCACCCCCAAAGGCTTTCTTTGAAAGCTGGGGAGATGCTTCCATGAGGGCTCTGTCAGCATTGATGTCATCCATATGTGAGGACTGATTCATGCAGGTCTCTGGAGAACACCTGTTACAGGTGAGTAACTACGCTGTTCCTATATGGAGCTTCATCAGTGACATCTCCCATGTGAGGCTTACCCTACTGTCCATGGAGAACACTTACTACAGCTGAATAACTTTATTTAACCTTTTGTAAGAAATTACAAGCTTTCTTCTATGAAAGGGTGTATTATTAGACTTTCTTCCGTGAACAGGAGAAAGTATGGGTGATATCACCGACGGAGCCTCACACAAGAATGCTCCCTAGCTTTCAAAGAAAGCTTTTGGGAGGCACACCGCACATGCACGTCTGCCTTCCCGCCTACCGCATTGCCATCTTCTCCAGTCATCTTTTTTTCTGCGGAGCCCCTAGGACATGTTCCTGCATTCCGGAAAAAGTTTTCTTTCTTGGCCCTCATGACCAGTTTTTTTCTGCTTTCCTTGCCACCTTGTTGTCATCTTCAACCGACATAGGTAATTTTTCTTTTCTTTTTTTCTCGCCTTTTGGTGTTTTTATCCCCTCTGAGGCTTTTTTTTCCCCGCCTACATCAACTTTTGAGTTTAACTTGGCTGCAGCGGTATTTTTTGACATGTCTGAGCCAGCTAGTGGCCTCAAGAAATGCACCAAGTGTGGCAGGATCATCTCAATCACCAACCACCACAATTGCTGCTTACAATGCCTTGGACCCGATCATCAGCCTGCAGCCTGCATGCAATCTCTGCCTGCAGATGACTTCATGGGGACTGAAGGGTCAGGAAAAACAGAAGTCTGCCCTCTTCGACCCTGATATTAATGCCTTCCAAGGCTTCCAATGAGGCGTCCACGGGGAGGGAAGTCTGTGCCCAATCGGAGCCAGGGGCTCCGAGCTGTGAGAGGAGACTCTTTGATGAGACCCTGTTGACATCAAAGGGCAAGCACTGGGAGAAAGTCTGGGTACATCGTCATCACAGTCCTTCTTGACACGATGCAGAGAGCGATGGCTGGGAATGGCCAGACAAGCTTCCCTGGCAGGAGGAATTGACTCCCAGAAGGGAGAAATTGACCCTATTGCCCTGGAGGGGGCAGCAAGTTGTCTCCTGCTGTACCAATCATCATGGAGTCCCCTCCCAAGGTGTCAATGCCAGTGACCATGGCTGCGGCACTGGCCCCCTCGGAGGTGATAGTTCTGGAGGAACGCCTTCGAGCCCTTCAAGCTCACTTGGTGGCAGTTCTAGCCTTGTGAAATGCAGTATTTGTGGCATCGGTGTCATTGTCCCTGCTCTCCATCCAGTCATTTCTAGAGGCCCATGCCTGTCCGCTGATTGAAGTGCATCGGAGGGAGGTCAAAATTGACACTGTTTCAGACTTTTGTCTCCCTGTCCAACGTGTCTGAATCTGATACCCCATCATGAAGCTGGTGAGGGAGAAGACCCGGCACTACTTTGACTTGGTCTCAGAATCTGAATCGGAGTGGGAGACCGAGGAAGAATCAATGACTTTAGACCTCCGGACTCTTGCCTTCTCGTCAGATTCATCGCCTTCCCCCAAGCAGTGTAAGTTACTTCTGGAGGACATGTCCTTCTAAGACTTTGTCAAGGACATTGGCAAAACCATCCCCTTCTCCCTGGAATCAGAGGAGGAATAAAGGGCAGAGGAGCTGGAGTTTCTACAGTACCCCTCGGCCCCCAGGGGAGGCAGTGATAATACCCTTGCACCATGTCCTGCAATGGCTGCTGTTGCTACTATGGGAAACCCCTCTTATTGTTCCCGTCATCAGCTGGAGGCATGATTCCCTGTACTGGATCCAGAAAACCCCAGGCTTCGAGAAGCCTCAATAGCCACACATCTCCATTGTGGTTGAGTCGGCCTTGAAGTGGGTTAAGGACACCAAAATCCATTGTTTGGTATTCCCAAGCCGATGCTTGTACTCTGGACTCTGGGAGAAAATGCTATTAGGGTTCCATGTTCGTGGCCAGGGTCCTGGCCTACCAGACCTATATGAGTATGTCCTGAAGGATATCATGCTGGGCCTGGTGGAATTTGCTGCCCACGTCCCCGAGGACCGCCACTGGGCCCTTTGGACCTTGGTGGGCCATGGCAAGGACTCTTCCAAATTCATGGTGCGTGGAACCTATGAGTGCTTTTGAGTCCACTGGAAGAGTAGCAATGATAGGCATCGCTGCCTACAGGCTGGCATGGCTGCAGTCCTCTGACCTGGAACAGTGGGCCCAGGACATGTTGGTCAATGTCCTCTGCTAGGGTGAAATTTTTTCGGAAAGCCAGTGGAAAACAAGGCAGAGGAGCTCGAGAAGGACCATGTGACCCCCCTCTGGCTCTTGAATATGGGGTGCATGGGACGGTCCTCGCCTGGTTCCTGTTCTGTTCTTTCTCGGTTTGTGAGGGTTCTTCCTCCTCTCCCTCTACCCCTCTTCTATGTGGAGTCCCTCAGGGCTCTGTGCTAGCCTCACTTTTTTTCAACCTCTTTCTCACCCCTCTCATCTTGATTGTCCAACAGTCAGGAATCTCGGCATATTACTATGCCAATGATATACTCCTCGTTTTCCATACCTGCCCATTTTCCCTCGACTTCTCTCCCGTTAACACCTGTTTTTCCAGAATCTCTGCATGGCAGTTCTCGAGACCACACCTTCAAAAGGATATAAACAGGTTGGAGTCGGTGCAGAGGATGGCTACTAAAATGGTTAGTGGTCTTCATTATAAAGCATATGAGGACAGACTTAAGGATCTTAATATGTATACTTTAGAGAAAAGGTGGGGTAGAGAAGATATGATAGAAACATTTAAATACTTCCATAGCATAAATGCATAGGAGGAGAGCATCTTTTGATTGAAAGCGAACTCTCCTACGCAAGAACATAGGATGAGGGTGAAAGGGGATAGATTCAGGTGTAATATGTGGAAATATTTATTTACAGAAAGGGTGGTAGATGCATGGAATAGTCTCCCAGTGGAGATAATAGAGATGAGGACAGTATTTGAATTCAGAAAAGCATGAGATAAACACAGAGGATCTCGAAAGGAAAAAAAGGGGACTATTGTAGTAGTTGATATGGAAGGGCAGACTAGATAGGCCATGTGGTCTTTTACAGCCGTCATGTTTCTATGTTTCTATATCTCTGAACAGTTTCCATTGAAGAAATGTTTAGAGCTGTAAGATGGTCGTTCACATCTTCACAGTAGAGAATGTGCATTTGGGCAAGTGGTCCTACAAGACCTTTTCGGTTTATTGTGAGTCCCCCCAATATTAGCTAAAGAGGTTGCCCTAAGAAATCAAAACAAATCAAAATATAGAATGGCTGATTAGTCTTGCTTGTCAGTGGAGTAAATGAAATTGTTTACCTGTAAAGAATGTCCTCTGTAGACAGAATAAATCTGACACAGGCCACCCATCTTCCTGAAGAGTTTACTTCTAAGCTCTGTATTAGAATAAGGGAACTTATGAGATAACAGCTGTGTGGGAAGTCCCACGCATGCTCAGAATAGGAGCTGTCCCTAGACAGAAGGATAAATCAGGCACCCGAGTAGATAATGTCATTATAATGTGCTGATACACATGGCTTACACAGGACTCAGAGAAAAATAGTTTTTTTTACAGGTAAGCAGCTTATCTATAAATAACTTTATTAGAGTTGTGGTAACTAACATTATTCTAGCTTTACTGGACCTTTAAATATCATTCTTGGTAGAATGTGGGCATTTGGGATGGGAAGGGTTAACCACATCCATAGACATACTTGTATATAGTTGTATATAGTTAATTCTATATAGTTAAGCTGCTTTATTACCCATCTTCATACCTGTTTAGTGGTCCAAGTTGTACTGTAGCCTGTTCAATGTAAAAATCCAGTTGTTCATTGAAAACTGCTCAGACCTGTGTAAGAGCGTATAAAAGAATAGCTAGATAAATAAATAAATACTTACTATTCTGATGCTGTTCACTGGAAAAAGTGTACTCTTCAGCCTATTGATATTCATTCACTGTTCAAATTCTACTATGATAAATGATTTGGGAGGGGGGGTTCTGTCATCAAGTCAGTGCTGACGCTTGGCAATGTATCACTGGAAGTAGACTGCCAGGCCCTTTCTTCTGAGGCAATGGGAGGGTAAAGTGACTTGCCCAAGCGTCACCAGGAGTGCCAGTGGGAATTGAACCCTTGATCTTCTGGGTACTAGGCAGTTGATCTAACCACTAGGCGGCTACTCTAGGAGTATGCATTTGTGAGTCCGCATTCTGTTTGGGCATCTAAAAATTTAAAGTGCATGCAGATCCCTTTTACATGCATTTAGCTACAAACTAGCTCTCTTAAATTTCTAACACGCGCACATTGCAAACCTAAAGAAGGAATATGTAAAACAAATGTGAAAAATATGCCCAAAAATAGGGAACAAAATGTTTTTACTCATATACACCCCTAATAGTTGTACTATTAAGATTTATGGATATAGTCAAGTATAATACAGGCAAGTATATGCTTTTAGAGTACTGTTTGTTTGTTTATTTATTTAACATTTATTTTACTGTATACCGCCTTTCATGATATCAAGGCGGTTTACATTGAACGGGCATTATAACTTCGAGATAACTATTTTATAGGGAACATGGGCAATGGAAGATTACTGTTGAATAGCATGCACCATTTCTTAAACCAAAATAAAGCTTTGGGGGTTTTTCCGCATTTAGTTTTGAAACAAAATCAAACAAGGTTTTATTGTTTTGCTTTTTATTTAAAAACACACATCCCTATGGAGAAATATGTATCTCCAGGAACAAGCAGGAATGAGTCTTCACATATGGGTACATTGGTACCGACGGAGTCTGCGCGGGAACGCTTCCCAGCGTCCAATCAGAAAGCTTTTGGAAGCATCCCAACATGACTGCGTGCTGCCTTCCCGCCTTCCCAACTGCCTTGCCTCTCAGTTTTCGTTTTTCCGCGGAGCCGGCAGGACGTCCTCCTGTCACCGCAGAAAATTCTTCTTTTATTTTTTTAGTTTTCTTGTGGCCGCGGCTGCCTTCCCCGACGCCACCGGTACCGCCGGTGTTCCTTTTTTCTTTTATTGTAAAATTTTCCTTTTTAAGGAATATTTTTTCATCTCCAGGGACAAGCAGGAATGAGTCTTCACATATGGGTATCGTCGGTAACGACGGAGCCTGCGCAGAAACGCTCCCCAGCGTCCAGTAAGAAAGCTTTTGGGAGCATCCCACAGCGCCTGCGTGCTGCCTTCCCGCCTTTCCCAACCGCCTCTCTCCAGTTCTTCTTTTCCGCGGAGCCAGCAGGTCGTGTTCCTGTCACCGCAGAAGAAGTTCTTTATTTCTTTCTTTATTTTTCTGTGTCGCGTCTGCCTTCGACGTCAGACCGGTACCGCCGGTCTTTTCTTTTCTTTCTTTCTTAAAAAAAAACAAAAAAAACCCTTTTATTTTTTTCAACTGTGCATTTTCAGTTTGGGCCTTAGGCGTAAATATTTTCTCCTCATGGAGAAGCCCGCTTCCGGGTTTAAAAAGTGCACAAAATGTGGCGGTACTATTTCTGTCACCGACACCCATGATTGGTGTCTTAAATGTTTGGATCCTGACCATTCCATCACGGATTGTGTGTCCTGCACCATGATGTCTAAAAGAGGTCGGCAGAACCGAGCAGCCAAGCTCAGTACCCTGTTTCCCTCTGATGCAGCCTCGGTGGCATCGACGTCTTCCAGGGCTGCTTCTTCCTCCCATGGATCTCAGGTAACCAAACATAAATCTAGCCGGTCCTCGAAAGGCAAATCTCCCTCCAAGCATCGAGATGCTTCCGGGCTTGCCCTCGAGGATTCCGCTCCGGCAAAATTACCCCGGCGGGAAGTTCCGGCTTCCAAAGTATTACCTATGGGGTCACAGGTTGACATCGATGGCGCGGCCTCGATCGATCACCTGTTGCCGTGTTCTGGGGTACCGGTGGCCTCCACTGGTACCGACATCCAGACTCTGGTGACGTCGATGGATCAGAAAATTCTATCCATACAGCGCACCCTTACGGCATTTATGCAGGCTTCAACGCCTTCGGTACCGCAACAATCTCCGTTGCCGGTACCGACTCCGGCATCGGCACTGTTCCCGGTGCCGGTACCGATTGCATCGACATCGGCTGCAACGGTACCCTGTCCTACGATGCCCATCGGTACCGAACCGGTACTGCTTACTCCCGATCCCACTCGGTATGCGTATCGGGCTTTACAGGAGCATCCGGACAGGCGATACTTTGATTCCTCTGAAGACTCTGATGAGTCGGAGGTTTCTGTCGATGCACCGGTGCTTCTTCCTCAGGAGTCTGATTCTCCAAAACGAAGAATGTCTCCTCCAGAGGATTTGTCTTTTCAAGACTTCATTAGGGAAGTGGCTAGAGGCCTCTCCATTACAGTGGCCTCTGAGTCAGAGCCTAGAGCCAAGCAATTAGATATTTTGCAATATCCTAAGGCTCCTAAGGAAGCAGCTACCCTACCTATTTATGACATTCTCTATGATCTCATGTTGGGCATGTGGGAGACTCCTCTCACCACCTCTCCTCATTCTCGCAGGTTAAACACCATGTACCGTGTCCCTCCCTGTCCTGGTTTTCATAAGACTCAGCTTCCTCACCACTCTATTGTGGTTGAGTCTGCTATGAAGAAAATAAAGAGTTCAAAGAGACACTCATCTAACCCTCCAGGACGTGAATGTAGGACTCTAGATGCTTTTGGCCGAAGGATTTTCCAGGCCAATATGCTTGCTGCAAGAATCAACTCCTATAGTCTCTATATGGGGATGTTTCTAAAAGAAGTCACAGATCATCTGCAGACTTTAGCTCCTTTTATTTCAGAAGATAAAAGGCAGGAATTTCTCACTTGACTCAAACATGCCCAAGATGTTTCCAAATTCTCCAACCATGCAGCCTTTGACTCTTTTGAGTGTGTAAGCAGAGCCATGGCTATTGCCATAGGTGCACGCAGAATTGCTTGGTTACAAGCCTCTGATTTGGAACTCTGGGTCCAGGATGAGTTGGGAAACCTTCCTTGTACAGGTGAAAACCTGTTTGGCAGGGATTGGCAAGCAAAGGCCACTCAGATGGATGCTGAGAACTCTGCTTTGGATCGACTTTCAAAGTCTACCTCTGCCCCTGTTAATTAATTAATTAATTTATTTATTTAGTATACATTTGTATACCGCTACTTCCAGCGATCAGCAGCGGTTTTGATTACAGATTGGAAATTGTCAAATCATGACAGGAAATTTTTTGAGGTATAAACACATTGATTAGACAGGAAAGCACAGCACACAGAGAACTATTTTACAGGGAACATGGGCTATGGAGGGTTAAGTGGCTTGCCCAAGACCACAAGGAGCACCTGTGGGACTAGAAACCCCAGTCCTTCCGGCCCAAGGTTGCTGTCCTCCAGTGGGATTTGAACCCCCGACCTTCCGGCCCGAAGTACCTTGCCCCAACCACTAGGCCACTCCTCCACAAGAAAAGATTGTTCAAAAAGACATCTTTTTCTAAAAAGGGAAGATATTATCCTGCTCATGGGCAGGCATCTTCTGCAGGTCGTTTTGCTGCAAAACTTCAGCAACCACCTAAACAGGCCAAGTCAAAGGCTGCCAAGCCTACCACAGCCCAGCAGCCTCAGCCTCCTCAAGGCCTTTGACTTGCAACTAGAGAACTTAGCCTTTCTAGCTCTGGAAACCCAATGCCCCTCACCATTCCAGGAAGGTTGACTTACTTTGCTCCCAGATGGGAGCAAATCACAGCAGAGCAATGGACCTTCTCCATCATAAAGGAGGGGTACAAGCTTCACTTTTTAAACCTTCCTCCTCACACCATGGTGAAACAGTTCAATTCTCCAACATCTCTCCTCCACCTTCTAGTTCAGGAGATTGCTACCCTTCTTGCCCAAGGGGCAATAGAAGAAGTACCTCTTCTTCAACAGGGCTCAGGGTTCTACTCCCCTTATTTTCTTATCACAAAGAAAACAGGGGGCTACAGTCCCAATTAACTGCTCGAGAGATGTTACAACTATTAGGCCACATGGCATCCACCGTGCATGTGGTTCCATATGCTCGCCTTCACATGAGGGCAGCTCAATGGGCTTTGTCCACCCAATGGACTCAGGCATCAGGTTGCCTGTCAGACAAAATAGCAAACTCCAGTCGTCTATTTTGGTCTCTCCAGTGGTGGAAGTCCTCTCAGAACCTGTTGCTGGGGTCCCCTTTTCAGCAACCGTTACCCCAAGTAACTCTCAGAACAGATGCTTCTCCAAAGGGTTGGGGAGCTCATCTGCAAGATCTCTCCACCCAGGGCATCTGGTCTCCACAGGAGACTTCTCTGCATATCAATCTCTTGGAACTCAGAGCAATATTCTTAGCTCTCAGAGTGTTCCATTCCCTGCTCAGCTACAGGACAGTCCTTATCCATACGGACAATCAAGTAGCCATGTTCTATGTAAACAAGCAGGGAGGGACTGGCTCTCTGTCGCTTTGCAACGAAGCTTTGCGACTGTGGGCCTTCGCCAGAGAGCATCACATCCATCTTCTGGCAGTATATCTTCCAGGTATTCAAAACTCTTGGGCGGACAGACTCAGTCGAGTTCTGCTCCCACATGAGTGGTCCCTCCACATGGACCAGGTAGCCAGGATTTTTCGAATTTGGGGAACCCCGGACATAGACCTCTTTGCAAGTCCTTGGAATGCCAAACTTCCCCGATTCTGTTCCAGAATTCCGTGTCAGGGAGTTCAGGCCAAGGATGCCTTCCTCCTTCAATTCCCCTAATTCCCAAAACACTATTCAAGCTTCAGAGAGATCGAGGGACCATGATCCTCATAGCACCACATTGGCCACGCCAAGTGTGGTACCCTCTACTTCTGCATCTCTCTCAAGCTCCTTCCCTGGACTTAGGCTCTGCACCAGACCTTCTGTCCCAGGAAGACGGAACATTGTGGCACCCAAACCCCCAGTCGCTCCATCTCAGGGCTTGGTTGCTGAGGGCCTAGACCTTCAAGATTTTCATCTCTCTCAACAAGTCAGAGATGTTATTCATGCCTCTAGGAAGCCTTGTACTTGACGTTCCTTTGCTTTCAAATGGAAAAGATTTACCATTTGGTGTTCAGAGAAGGGTCTAAACCCTCTTGCAATAACTCTGAATTCTCTACTAGAATATCTCCTGCATCTATCCCATGCAGGTCTGAAAACAAATTCAGTAAGAGTCCATTTGAGTGCTATTGCAGCGTCCCTCAAGCCTCTCAATGGACAACCTATTTCCTCTCATCCTCTTATAGCAAGATTCATGAGAGGCCTTCTTTTAACTAAACCTCCCATTAGACCACCTCCAGTGGCATGGGACTTAAACCTGGTTCTTGGCCAGCTTATGAAGCCACCCTTTGAACCTTTAGCCACCACCTCCTTGAAATTTCTTTCTTGGAAAGTTGTTTTTATCATTGCAGTCACCTCAGCACGCCGCATCAGTGAGTTGCAAGCTTTGGTGGCTAATCCACCTTATACAAGGTTCCATCATGATAAGGTAGTCCTCAGGACCAATCCACACTTTATGCCTAAAGTGGTCTCGCCTTTTCATCTGAACCAAGAGGTATATTTACCTGTCTGTTTTCCAGGACCTCATGCATCAAGTGCAGAGAGGAATCTTCATACCTTGGATTGTAAGAGAGCTCTCGCTTTCTACTTAGAAAGAACACAGCAACATAGGAAGTCTTCTCAACTCTTTGTTGCTTTTGATCCTTCTCATTTAGGACTTCCAGTCTCTAAGAGAACACTATCCAACTGGATTGCTCAGTGTATTTCTTTCGCCTACCAGAGTAGGAACATTTCTCTGGAGGACCGTGTCACAGCTCACAATGTGAGAGCCATGGCAGCCTCAATGGCTCATCTAAACTCTGTGTCCATCGACCAAATTTGTCGAGCGGCCACCTGGGCCTCGGTTCATACCCTCACAGCCCATTACTGTTTGGACAAGGACTCCCGCCGGGATGCCTCGTTTGGTCAGGCTGTTCTCAAACACCTGTTCCATTCCTAATCAACTCCTACCCACCTACCCTGGTCGGATGCCAGAGATCCATGGGAGGAGGTAGAGTCCTTTTCAAGGACACATAACCATGGGGTTTCTCCCTGGCATCTACAGCTAGGGAGTCCCCATATGTGAAGACTCAATCCTGCTTGTTCCTGGAGATAGCACAGTTACTTACCTGTAACAGGTGATCTCCGGGAACAGCAGGAATAATTCTTCACAACCCACCCACCTCCCCTAGGAGTTGTATCTCTCTATCTATCTTTCCTTTCCTCTCTCTCTCTTTGTCTCAGCTTTAAAACTCGAACTGGAGAGAGGCAATTGGGAAAGGCAGGAAGGCAGCGAGCAGGCGCTGTGGGATGCTCCCAAAAGCTTTCTTACTGGATGCTGGGGAGCGTTCCCGCGCAGGCTCCGTCGGTACCGACGATACCCATATGTGAAGACTTATTCCTGCTGTTCCCAGACATCACCTGATCTCCAGGGACAAGCAGGAATGAGTCTTCACATATGGGTACGTCTGTACCGACGGAGTGTGCGCGGGAACGCTTCCCAGCATCCAATCAAAGAGCTTTTGGAAGCATCCCACCACGCCTGCGTGCTGCCTTCCCGCCTTTCCCAACTGCCTCTCCTCAGTTTTCGTTTTTCCGCGGAGTCGGCAGGACGTCCTCCTGTCACCGCAGAAAATTCTTATTTTTTATTTTTAGTTTTCTTGTGGTCGCGGCTGTCTTCTCGACGCCACCGGTACCTCCGGTGTTTTCTTTTCTTGTAAAATTTTCCTTTTCAACAGGTTATTTTTTCTCATAGTGTCCCACGGGGTCTTAGGCCTTTCAGGCCTCCCCTATTTTTCCTTCATGGAACCGCCAGACACTTCCTCCAAGAAATGTTCAGACTGTGGCGGTACAACTTTATTTTTAGACCCTCGAAGTCGGTGTCTAACCTGCTTGGGATCTGACAACAGTTTGGTGGGAAGACATCTTCAACATCGAGAATCCCTCGATACACGGTTGCCCTCCAACTTTGGGGCACCGTCCCCTTTTTCTTCCACTTTGAATCAGGTAACCCACAAACAGTCTGTTAAGACTAGCCAGTCCTCGAGTGGTATGTCTCATGCACAGCATGTAGACAGCTCCGGCTTTGCCCTCGATGTCCTCCTGGCTTCAAAACCCCGGCGGGAGTCTTCGGTCTCCAAAGCGTATAAGGGGTTTCAGGTTGTTCCTGGGGTTCACCCCCCACAGAACATATCTGAGCTGTGCACGGTGGTGGCATCCGCTTCGAGCGGTACCGATACCCCTGCATCGGCACTGGTGTTGGATGAAACATGGATACGTCCCAGATTGACTTTCCATTATCGGTTCCAACACCGATACTGCCACTGACGTCGGTACCCTCCAGATGTGCATCGATGGCCTCGCTTCCTTCGATGCCGAGTCTGGAATCGATCTCCAGTTTGGAGGACTGGGTACCGACTCGCCTTGGTACCGTCTCGCGGTGGTACCGAAGGCTCGGTTCCGATGGCTCGGATCCGCAACTCTCGGTTCCCCTGAGGCCGCTTGAGTTGCCACTGGTAGACCTCATTCACCGGTATTGGACACGGTACCGAAGTCGGTACCTATGTCTTCATTACCCTTAGTCGGTGCCTTCCATGCTTCGCTTCTCAGGCTCCTTGCCCTCGATGCCGAGTTTGGAGTCCATTTCTAGTCTGGAAGACTGGGTACCAACATGTTTTGGTACCGACACCGATCGATACCAGTGGCTCGGTACCGAGGATAGTAGCCGGAGGTTTTTGGTTCCCTCGGTACCGATTGAAGTGTCACCGATGACTACTCCGATGTCTTTGTCGAGTCCGACTCTGACATCGGTACCGGTATTGACTTCAGTACCGGTATCCACAGTAGCATCGTAGCAAACTCCTACCATGCTTTTTTCAACAGCATCGCTCCATTCTATACCAAGCTTGGAGTCGATACCTGGCATGGACAATGTGGTAAGGACGGTTGCTGCTCCTGACAACCAGTCCAAGCAACCATCCCTTAAGCATTCCACACTGCACCCTGCAGGATCTTCTATTCCTATATATTTGGATAACTCTGTGGGTGCTCAGGCTAGTTCTTTAGATCTAACCTGTCTAAGGGAGATTCCTGTTGGGGATTCCTCTTTTCAGAGTTTCCTCCTGGATATAGCAAGATCCCTTGCCATTCCTATTCCAGGACATGATCCTGCACCAGGCTCTGTTTCTACCAAAGCAAAAGACAACATAATGCTTCCTTTGCATCATTCCTTGCAGGATCTCCTTCTAGGAATGTGGGAAACACCTTTAAGGGTACCCCCACCTCCCAGGGCAACTGATCTTTTATATCAGGTGCCCCCCTCTCCAGGGTTTCAAAAGACTCAACTTCCATAGTAGTGGAATCAGCAATGAGGCGGATAAAGAGTAAGAAAAAGCACTCTTCTTATCCGCCAGGTCGTGAGTCTAAGACACTAGATGCCTTTGGACGTCAAACCTTCCAGACACTATGCTTTCTGCAAGAATTCTCTCATATATTTTTTATATGAGTCTTTCTCTTGAGGAGGTCACAAAGCAATTACATCTTTTGACTCCTTTCCTTCCAGTTTCCAGGAGTACAGACTATTCCTCGCTGCTTAAGCATATCCAGAATATCTCTTGGTTTCTTTCTCGTGCTTCCCTAGACTCTTTTGAGTCTGTTAGCAGGACTTCTGCTTTAGCTATAGGGGCACGACGTAGAGCCTGGCTCCAAGCTTCAGATTTGGCCAAGTGGGCACAACAACGGCTGGGACATACTCCTTGCACTGGAGAAAATCTTTTCAACAAGGAGTCTTTACGTCAGGTTACTCAGTTGTCCATTGATTTACCTGTTCCTAAGGGTTCTTCTACACCTTCTTCTGTCCCAGTAGGTAGGAAATGTCCTACCAAACCAAACTTTCTTCCCACAGGAGAAGAAGGTTTTATTCCTCACTTGCCCATCATACAGATGTTCCCCTACAGGGGAGGCATCGTCCTGGTCTGAAGAATCCAACCTCTCACCAGGCTCAGCAAACCCGGCCTCTGCAGGGTTTCTGATCAGTCATCATCAGATGCTTGTGACCCTTGGCGTTAGAATCTACAGTTGCTTCTTCTCAACAGAGGCGATCCATTACTCATTATAACCCCTACACATGGATCTCTTTCCAAAAGACATCCATTTTTTCTATGAGCTGTCAGAATGTTCATGCCTATAAGTCACAGGTTTCTCCTCTTCTCCTGCCAGAGAAAGAGGTCTGACCACTATCAAATGATAGTTCCTGTGCCAGCATGTATTTTTCCTTTCTATAGACTTACTACTTGGTAAGTCTTCTTCAGCTCCATTCTGTTCACCCTCTTACCAAGCTTTTTCCTCTGTAAGAGCGGAATTACTTTACTGGGGGGCTTCTTCTTCAGCCTCTCTAGTTTTGTCACTTTCCAGTGTGGAGTTTTCCTCTCTGAGTTACCTCCTCTGTTTCAATCTTACTTTGGGGCAGCTTATCAGACATGTCCAGAGTTTTCTGCTCCTGTTCTGTCTGTTCTTTCTGTTTTTGAACAGTAAGATTCTTTCTGCTGTCTTGCTAGCAGCTGCCTATGCAGGAGCCTTAATGTTTGGACCACTGGTTCTTGTCCACAAACAACCAGATTTGTCCTCCACTAACATTCTGTCTAATCTTAGTAGTGGCTCCAAGTCAGTGCTTTCATCTATCTTGGAGATTATCTCACTACAAGCTTTCTGGATTATCTGCCATTTCTGCCATCTCCATTCTCCTGGGTTTGGCAGCATAGTTGGCAGAGATACTGGCTCTCTAGCAGCCAGTTCTATCTCCTCATTCTCCTGCATCATGCTCTCTGCAATTCTACAGAGAAGCTTTCCACTATGGGCCCTTGCTAGAGAGCATGAGGGTTTTTTCTCCAACAGCTATTCTAGATGGTTGGAAAAGGCTTTTCAGTCATGTCTCCCATGACTAGAAGGTTCTCCCTTCTTTTACTATCTCCTTTTTGATATAAAGGACATAGGCCTTCTCTCACGTAAAAGCGTAAGGAGTTGCCAATTCTCTGCTTTGGTCCATAGCATTCCCAATCGGGGATATGCTCTTTCTCCTTGCAGCTCGTCCTCATGGTAAGAACGCATGATACTTTTTGCCCTTAAGCAGGTCAACATGGTATCTCATCTCTGTGTCTTCTGTCTACTTACCATGCTAGAGTCCTGGAAGACTCGGGACTTGCTGGCTGCAGATTGATATTTTCCTCTGTTTTTCACGTAACCGTCCTGGTTATTTCACTAGCTAGCATCCTTGCAGATCATAACCAGGGGGAATAGATTCTCTATATATCTTCTCAAGTAGGTTCCACCTCCTTGTTATTAGATGAATCTTTCCTCTTCACATATCCTATGTGAATACCGTGCTGTAGGCATATCTCTGTCTGTTTAATTGCAGACACCCATATTTAGGCCTACATATCCATATTTATCTTTTGTGTGTATTTTATGCCCCTCCATATTTCACTATAGATATATTCTTATATGTCTATCTATATATCTATATGTATTTCTATATTTATATATATATGTCTATATATATATATATATATATATATCTGTCGAGATATTTTATTATAGATAGATATGTATCCACATACTTATCTATCTAACTGTCTATGCTCATATAGCTATATGATTCTGACAGAGGGGCTTTACCCATACCTATGCTATCCAGCAGGTTTGGGGTTCTACACACACAACCACTCCTGTGGTAGTCAACAATTTCTATACCATAACCCAAGGGTTTAGGTACCTCTGAAGCTCTCCGTGCCCAATATCTTTCCTAGCTTACCCCAGTTAGGAGAGACATTGTGGATCTTCAGTTAATCACAGGCTTTAACGCCTCAGGCATTTGTCCTCTCTTTTTGGGATACAAGGGGTTCCCATACCCTTTCTCCCACAAGGACTGTGCCTGTTTGTCCAAATCGGTTAGCCTTTCTCTTTTTGCTCCTAAGAATGAGTCACTCTGCCGCCAAAAGAGTTAGGTTTTTGTCATAAAGCCTTCCGCTGAAGGCCCACCGTTTCTGTACTACCCCAGTTTTTCCTACTGGGGTTACCTGTTACCTTTCAGGATTCTGACCTCCACTGTTTTTCCTACAGGTTTATTACCTCCACTTTACAGTGAGGTCCTCTTCAAGGTTCCTCTACTGGGTTTCCCAGTAGATCCCATGAACCTCCATACTTCTGTGAAATCCTGTCAGGGGAGGTCCATATTGCAATATTCTTTGCAATATCTTTGACAATTATCATCTACACATGGACTCCTTGTCTGCAGTCCTATGCTAGTTAGTTGTTCCACAGCATCTTTCTTTCTTCAACTCTTACCCTCCATCCTCAGGATGCCTGGTGTTGTGGGGGATAGCATGTTCCGACCTATGACATGCTGGGACTCCAGGCATCTCAGCTTGGGAGTCCCCATATGTGAAGACTCATTCCTGCTGGTTCCTGGAGATAGCACAGTTACTTACCTGTAACAGGTGATCTCTGGGAACAGCAGGAATAAGTCTTCACAACCCACCCACCTCCCCAGGAGTTGTATCTCTATCTTTCCTTTCCTCTCTCTCTCTCTTTGTCTCAGCTTTAAAACTTAACTGAGGAGAGGCAGTTGGGAAAGGCGGGAAGGCAGCACGCAGGCGTGGTGGGATGCTTCCAAAAGCTCTTTGATTGGACGCTGGGAAGCGTTCCCGCGCAGACTCTGTCGGTACCGATGTACCCATATGTGAAGACTTATTCCTGCTGTTCCCAGAGATCACCTGTTACAGGTAAGTAACTGTGCTTTACAGGTAAGTAACTGTGCTTTCTCTTCTAGTCTGCCAGGTTGGTCCACACATGCTGGTCTTTCTGACCTATTCAGGCAATGTGCTTTGGCCATGTTGTTGTTCCCTCATGCGGGCCTAATTTAAAAGAATGCCTTGAGCCAAGTTTGCTTCTAGGTTCATAGCTTCCCTACCAGATGGCTATCACGACTGCTCTTGACTCTCTCCTTTATTCTTTATCATTTGGGCCCGCAGTAGCAGTAAATAACTACACCGTGGGTCTGGACTCATGCCCCCTTCCCAGAATTTGGCAGTCTTGTTAGGAGCCAACCAGCACACCACCTGCCTCTCCTGTCAGCCAACCCACCCACATGCTACTTTTGATCCTGCCACAGCATTGTATCAAGAGCTATCATGAATACCTTCTGCTGTTCTGCCTCCTTTGCTATCTCTCTACCTTAGCTATCTCATTAATCACTGTAGAATCCAAAGCCAGAAATCGGTACTGTCCTCAGAGCACCACGCCCAGAAAAGGTAAATACTGTACATTTTGTTTAAATAACTGGAGCATCATAACCTTGCTACCATTCTTCCTTCTGGCCTTTGCAGTGCTGCTGCTACTTTCTTCGGCCACACAGATCGACACTGATATTTATTCCTTCTAACCCACGTTGACAGCACTGCTGACATTTGCTCCATGCACTGATTTCTGCATTGTGGAGTTGTGCAAAATACCCTCAGAAGTAACATAGTCTCTTCAGCTGTGCCCTCAGTAAGAGGCTTAAGAGAGAATATGCATGCTAAATTGACTGACACCCCTTCTACAGGTGACAACCTTTTTGAGAAGAATAAAGAAAAAGTTGATACCATCGAAGACCATTGCACCACTCTTCAAAAACATTTGTCTGCTCTGATCTCAGAGACCACATGGGCTCTCTGGATGAATGAGCACCACATAATATAGAAATTTTCCTTCCCTTTGGAAAATAAATGAGCAGGCTTGGCACTAGACTTATTCTAGTTCCCATCAGAGAGAATGAAGGTAGCCTAAGCAAACAGATTCAGTTCAGTAAAAATAAGCTTCATCTTTTCAAAAGAAGCATCCAGTTACCTTTCCCATACAAATTCTTCCTGCCTGTTGGGGATTGGAAACAGTGCACACTCCACCACCCCATCCAAGGAACAGAAGAAAATAATGACAGACTTCTGTGTACTCAACACCATTAAGTCAGAATAGCACCTGTTTCTCTCTGTTCCTGCCAGAAAGCTGCTCAGCTGAACTCAAACATCGCAGTCCCATATTCAACTTCTGCAAGAGGAGGCCCATATACGTCACCCAATCAATATGGTAGAAGCAGCTTCATCTCGAGAGAAATCAAGGATTTCTACTTCAGATATTCCCTCATTTCAAAGATGTTGGGGCACTGCACACTCAACTTGAACTTCAGGAACCTCTTCCTCATGAAAGAAAAGTGCAAAAAGAATGCCCTAACTACCAAACTGTCCTACTTAACCAAGGAGAACTGGCTGTGTTTGCATGATGCCAACGATGCTTACATTCTTATCCTAATTTATCCATGTTACAGAAAATATCTTATATTTACTCTGCAGACCAACCACTATCTGTATAATGTCCTCCCTTTTTGAACCTTTCCTTGACTTCATGGCTACTCTTTTTTTTTTGTTTTTGTTTTTTTTTTTTACACAGACAGGGTAAACTTATAATGCCTCTGTATCATTCCATGGTGAGACCGCACCTTGAATATTGTCTGCAGTTCTGGTCGCCGTATCTTAAAAAAGATAGCGTTATTAGAAAAGGTACAGAGAAGAGCCAACAAAATGGTAAAGGGGATGGAAGGATACTCCTATGAAGAGAGACTAGAAAGGTTAGGGCTCTTCGACCTTGAAAAGAGACGGTTGAGGGGAGATATGATAGAGGTCTATAAATTAATGAATGGAGTGGAACGGGTAAATGTAGATCGATTGTTTACATCATCAGAATATAAAAAAACTAGGGGACATGCATTGAAGCTGCAGGGTACATATTTAAGACTGATAAGAGAAAATATTTTTTCACTCAACGTGTAATCAAACTCTGGAATTTGTTACCGGAGGATGTAGTAAAAGCTGTTAGTGTCGCTGGGTTTAAAAAAGGTTTGGACAAGTTCATGGAGGAAAGGTCCATAAACCATTATTAAAGAGAGGACCCAGGATATCTCTGCTTGACCCAATACAAGCATTGAGGAACCTATGTCTTTTGGGGAGACTGCTAGGTACTTATAACCTAGCTTGGCCACTGTTGGAAACAGGATACTGGGCTTGATGGACCTTCGTCTGACCTAGTATTGGCATACCTTATGTTCTTATGACTGTTCAACTCTTGCTTAGACTTCAAGTATTTCCAGCCTTAATGCTGAGTCAAAATATCATTGCATTTCTTCTGCAAATCACTGGTTCTGACTTCTTGAATATTGAGAAGTGTAATTCATGATATTCTAGTGGCAGCCACAGAAAACATCTTTGAGAAAATCTTAAGCCTTTAAATGGAAGTTTTCCATCTGGTGTGCTCGGTTTTTCAGTTTGTTTCTGTTTGTATTTAAATTTATTAAGGACTTTATATACTGCTTTTCTGTAAACAGGCAAAGCGGTTTACAACTATAAGTACAAACGGAGGAAAGGAACGCCATAAACCGATAGGAAAGAGAAAACAGAAACACCAGAAGACCGATAAAAGTTGAAGAAGAGAAGGGTGGTGGGAGAGTAGGAGAAAGAATTAGCTTATATCTGACCGTCTAGGCTCCATAATCCTGGGAAGAAAGGTATGTTTTGAGTTGAGCCTTAAATGAAGTAAAGGAAGGTTGAAGAGAGAGGGGACAGAACACAGAATTCCATAAGGTGGGCATGCAGGAGTAAAAAGCTGAGCGGTACGTAGATTCTGCCGACTTTATTGGAGGATGGGATGTGTAATCTGTTCTACCAACCTACTGCCAAAGGGTAAACTAAAATATACAATAAATACAAACACCTTTATAAACACCAAACTACTGTACTCACAAATAATCTCTTACTAACAATTTACAAATCTCACATACTCAAAAAGGCATATATGACCTCAGGATATCCTTTACCCTACATGTGGTGAAATAAATCACCATAGGGTCAAGCGGCAAGTCTCACATCATGAGTCATAACCTTTCTATTTTAATTCAAATTTTCATAAAACTACTATAGATTAAATAAATGCCTACACCCAAAAAGTACTTTTTAGGGATTCTCACAATTCAATTCTTTTTTAATTTTTAATTTACTTCATCATAGAATTCCAATTGTCACGCGGTAGCTGAGAGCTAAAGCCCACAACAGCCCAGTTAGTTTCTACGAGAGAAACAAAATGCGACGTGCTGATGTGATTGCAATGAGAAAGATAACTTTCCAAGAAAGGAATTTCAATGAGGTAGTAGCTAAGGGTTCGAAAGGTGGCTTCATGAGCTGACCAAGAACCAGGTTAAAGTCCCATACCACCGGTGGTGGCCTAATGGGAGGCTTAGTTAGAAGAAGGCCTCTCATAAATCTTGCTATAAGAGGATAGGAGGAAATAGGTTGTCCATTTAGAGGCTTGAAAGAAGCTGCAGTAGCACTCAAATGGACTCTTACTGAGTTAGTCTTAAGTCCTGCATTGGATAAATGAAGGAGATACTCAAGTAATGATTCCAGAGGTATCGCCAGGGGGTTAAGACCCTTCTGCGAACACCATATGGTAAACCTCTTCCACTTAAAAGCATAAGAGCGTCTAGTGGAAGGCTTCCTGGAAGCAGAAAGGACATCCTTTACTTGCTGAGGGAGGTTAAGACCATGAAGATCTAGGCCTTCAGCAACCAAGCTCTGAGATGCAGAGACTGGGGATTGGGATGCCATAACATTCCGTCCTCCTGTGACAGGAGATCTGGAGCAGATCCTAACTCCAGGGAGGGGGCTTGAGAGAGATGTAGAAGCAGAGGGTACCACACTTGCCTTGGCCAATGTGGAGCTATGAGAATCATACGCCCTCTGTCTCTCTGAAGCTTGAACAGGGTTTTGGGAATTAGGGGAATGGGTGGAAAGGCATAAAGGAAGTCTTGACCCCAGTGAAGGAGGAAGGCATCCCTGGCCTGAGAACCCTGAGCCGGAATTCTGGAACAGAACCGGGGAAGTTTGGCATTCAACGGACTTGCAAAGAGGTCTATGTCCGGGGTTCCCCAAATTTGAAAAATCTTGGCCACCTGGTCTGCATGTAGAGACCATTCGTGTGGAAGCAGAACTCGACTGAGTCAGTCAGTATGCCTGGAAGATAAACTCTTTCAGATGTTGTTCTGCAGTTTCCTAATCTTATTCTATTGGGCGATTTTAACACTCATGTGGATCAACCCAGCCGTTTAAAGGACCATACTTTTCTGAATTTTCTTGCGGACAACTCTTTCCATCAACATGTCTCGGGCCCCACACATGTGGCAGGCCATACTCTGGATTTGGTTCTTTCCCCTCCTACCCTATTACCAACTATCTGTTCTCCGACTCTACTGGCTGTCCCTTGGTCAGACCATTCTTGTGTTTTCTTCACAGTTTCCTCTCCGTCACTAGAATCTGCCCGTTGTGCAATGTCCTCTTCTCCTCCTCCTCTTCGTCGTCACCTTACTGCGGAAACTCTCCAGTCCTTCCCTTCTGCCTCTTCCTTGTTTCCCTCGGACTTTTCCTCTCCTTCTCCGGACTGTCAAGCTTCCCTCTGGGACTCTCTCCTCACCACTGCTTTAGATAGCTTGGCACCTCTCCAGCCTTCTCCTCCTTCGCACTTTCCCAAACGTTTCCCTTGGTATCACCCCTCTTTACGCCTCCAGCGGACTCAGCTCCGCCAGGTTCAACGCCGTTGGTCTAATCCTCCTTCCCCAGACCTGCTTCTGCACTTTAAACAGCTATCTGCTGCCTATCGTTCGGCCGTACAGGACGCTAAGCGTACCTTTTATTCAACTGAGATCTCTGAAGCTGCGCACTCCTCCCGACAACTTTTTGCTATCCTCCGCAGACTCTCCTCAACTGGCCCACGCTGCTCTCTGTCCCCTACGACTCCTGACCCTCAGCTTCTAGCTACTTTCTTTTCCAGTAAGGTTCTGGATCTACGTTCCTTTTTTTCAAGTCCTTCTCCTCCCCCTCCGTTATCTCCCCTGCCCCGTGGTCCTTCCTTTACCTCTTCTGAATGTTCTGTGGCCTCCCCGGATGATCCTCTTTCCTTTTCTTTTTCTCTTCCACCCAATCCAACGCTGGTTCACACCTGGTCTTCTTTTCGTCCAATCCTTTCTGCCGAAGTGTTACAGATGTTGTCTAAATCCAGAAAAACAACTTGTATGTTAGACCCAATTCCATCACGTTGGTTAGCGGAGCCTTCTCTGCAGCTCTTGCCGTTTTTGACTGATATTTTTGACTGATAGATTATATACTCCATGTAAATTGTTCTCCCATGTTATCCAAGTTGATACTCCTGTTATATGTAATACCAAACAGCCTGTTGTTCTGGTTCCTTTCTGTTATTTGTAAACCGCGCTGATGTCAAAGAGTGCGGTATATAAGAAGTTGAAATAAATAAATAAAAATAAATAAATATTATTAATTCCAGTCTTTCCTCTGGCCTCTTTCCATCCTCCTGGAAATCCGCTGTCGTACGTCCTCTTCTAAAGCAGTCTTCACTTGATCCTTCTGTCCTGTCCCACTGGTGCCCCGTTTCAAATCTCCCTTTCCTAGCTAAACCTTTGGAGCGGTTTGTTTTTGAACAGCTGAATTCCCACATTGAGGCTATCCACTCCCTTCACCCCCACCAAGCAGGTTTCCGTCATGGGCACAGCACCGAGACTGTCCTCTTAGCACTATTGAATGAACTGCATGTTGCACACGATCGGGGTGAGGTTACTTTGATTGTTTCACTAGATCTTTCGGCGGCTTTTGATTTGATTGATCACCGGACTCTTCTCTCTCATCTTTCTGATTGTAGGTTGCAGGGTACCGTTTTGCAGTGGTTTCGCTCTTTTCTTTCGTCTTGCTCATTCACTGTTCACTCGAATGGTCATTACTCTTCTCCATTTCCACTCACTTGTGGTGTGCCACAGGGTTCTGTTCTCTCTCCTCTACTGTTTAATATCTTTCTTGCTCCGTTGCCCCTATTAATCCAACAATTTCCTGTGTCTCCTTACATCTATGCGGATGACATTATTCTTCTTTATCACGTTTCTCCACTTATTTCGGATATTTCTCCATTTAATGACTGTCTCTCACATATCGCGTCCTGGCTCTCCCAGAATTTCCTTCATCTAAACCCTGCTAAGTCCACCGCAATGTGGGTATCCTTAAGTGGCTCCTGTCCGAACATTACTCCTCTGATTGATTCTATTCCTATTCCTTTGGTTTCCTCCTTTTGTTATCTGGGTGTTATTCTTGATTCCTCTCTTTCTTTCCACTTACACATCTCCTCCCTCGCCCGTCGTTCTTTTTTGTCTTTACGTCAGATCAGGGCTGTCCGTTCTTTTTTGCCATTTGATTCACTGGTCACTTTGGTGCTGGCTCTAGTCATCAGTAGACTAGACTATTGTAACGTCTTTTTAGCAAACCTTCCCAATTACCAGCTTCAAAGACTCCAGTCCGTTCAGAACACTGCTGTTTGGCTCATTACTTTCACCCACCGCTATGATCATGTTACCCCTCTTCTTCTTCGTTTACATTGGTTACCCCTTCATTTTCATTATCACTGTAAATTTCTTATCTTAATTCACCGTGCTATTTACACGGGTGAACCTGCATATCTGGCTGATCTTATTTCCCTTCACACTCCCTACCGCCAGCTTCGATCCCTTCACACCAATCGCCTAGCCCTGCCTGCTCCTTCGCGAGCACACCTGGAGCAGACTCGACACTCGGCTTTCTTCTTTTTGGGTCCTCTTTTATGGAATACTTTACCATCTTCCCTCCGTTTAGAACCTTCCTACCCGCATTTCAAGTCACTACTCAAAACTCACCTGTTTAAACAAGCCTTTGACCTTCCCTCTGATTCCCATCCCTAAGATATGCTGTCCTTGTCATTTTGTCTGTCCTTTTTGTCTTTGTTTGTGATATGTGTTTGGTCTTTGTAGTGTTTTTAATAATTTTATCTCGTATTGTCTTTTGTTTTAGTTTCCTCTTTCTGTCCAGCCTTTATGTACTTCTTTGACTCTTTGCTTTCCTATTATTTTATGGCGTTCTTTTCTTTACTTTTGCAGTGTTGACTTTTATTTTATTGTACACCGCTTAATGCCTTGGCCATAGTGATTTATCAAATGTTTTAATAAAGGTAAAGATAAACTGCCAGGAGATGAATCTGATGCTCTCTGGCGAGGGCCCATAGTCGCAAAGCTTTGTTGCAAAGTGACAGAGAGCCTGTTCCTCCCTGCTTGTTAACGTAGAACATGGCTACTTGATTCTCTATATGAATGAGGACTGTCTTGTAGTACAGCAGGGTGTGGAACACTCGAAGAGCAAGGAAGATTGCTCTGAGCTCTAAGAGATTGATATGTAGATGAGACTCCTGTGGAGACCAAGTGCCCTGGGTGGAGAGGTCTTGCAGATGAGCTCCCCAACCCACTGGTGAAGCATCTGTTGTGAGAATTGCCTGGGGTAAAGGCTGTTGAAACGGGGACCCCAGCAACAGGTTCTGAGTGGACTGCCACCATTGGAGAGACGAAAAAAAGACAATTTGTGTTTGCTTTTTTGTCTGACAGGAACTATGATGCCTGGGTCCATTGAGTGGATAAGGTCCACTGGGCTGTTCTCATATGGAGGTGAGCATAAGGGACCACATGCACTGTAGATGCCATGTGGCCTAGTAGTTGTAACATTTCTCAAGCAGTGAGATGAGGTTTTAGCACTGCTTGAGAAGCTAACTTCACCATGCGAAGGCAACGGGCCTGGGGAAGATAGGCCCTCGCTTTTCTGGTATCCAGCAAAGCTCCTATGAACTCTAGAGACTGAGTGGGAGTTAGACTGGATTTTGGGATGTTTATGACCAGACCCAAATACTGAAGGATACTTATTGTGCAAGATAGGGAAGTCCTGGCCTCTGACTCTGATGGGCCTCGAATGAGCCAGTCGTCTATGTAGGGGAAGACAAATATCCCTAGAGTACGGAGAAATGCTGCTACCACGGCCATGCATTTCGTGAACACTCTTGGTGCTGAGGCCAGGCCAAAAGGAAGCACCCTGTATTGGTAGTGCTTTCCTTGAAAAAGGAACCAAAGGAACTTTCTGTGGGTTGGATGGATGAGAACATGAGTGTACGCATCCTTGAGATCTAGAGAACAAAGCCACTCCTGACTCTGAAGGTATGGCAGCAGAGTTCCCAGAGAAATCATCTTGAATTTCTCTTTGAACAGGAATTTGTTCAATTCTCTGAGGTCTAAAATGGGTCTGTGTCCCCCTGTTTTCTTTGGGATAATGAAATAGGGGGAGTAAAACCCTGTACGCTGTTGATGGATGGGTACTTCTTCTATTGCCCCTTGGGCAAGAAGCAGAGCGACCTCTTGATCTAACAGGTTGATGAGAGAGGTCTGAGAATTGAACTGTCTTACCATTGTGGGAGGGGGCATGCACAGAAAGTGAAGCTTGTACCCCTCTTCTATAATGGAGAGTGTCCAATGTTCTGCTGTTATCTGCCCCCATCTGGTGGCAAAGTGACATATAACCTTCCTGGGATGGTGGAAGGCTCTGGACCATTGAGGGCCAGGAAAGCTAAGTTTTCTAGATGAAAGTCAAAGGCCTTGTGGAGGCTGAGACTGCTGAGACGGTTGAGGCTTGGCAGTCTTTGCTTTCCTTTGTTTAGGTGGTTTCTGACCTTTTCGGACAAGCTGACCTGCGGAACGTCCCTGCTGGGAATAAGAGGGATAAAACCTCTTCTTTTTTGAGAAGAAAGGTTTCTTGAAAGATTTCTTTCTTGCAGGATCAGCTGTGGCTTTGGATAACCTATCCAAAGTGGAGTTGTCAGCATCCATCTCACTGGCTTTTTCTTGCCAGTTCTTGCCGAATAGATTCTCACCTGTGCAAGGGATATTTCCCAGTTTGCCCTGCACCCAGAGCTCCAAATCGGATGCCTGGAGCCAGGCAATTCTTCGTGCACCTATGGCAATTTCAGAGGTTCTGCTTATGCACTCAAAACAGTCAAAAGCTGCACGATTGACAAACTTTAACTAGTGTGAGAAAATCCTGCCTCTTCTCCTCAGGAAGGAGAGGGCTTAAAACCTCCAAGTCTCCTGTGACTTCTTTAAGGAACATTCCAATATATAGAATATAGGAACTGATCCTGGCAGAAAGCATGAAAGCCTGGAATGTACGACGTCCAAAGGCATCCGAAGTTCTACACTCACGTCCTGGAGGATTAGAGGCATGCCTCTTTGCACTCCTGATCCTTCTTATAGCTGATTCCACTACAATAGAGTGGTGAGGAAGCTGAGTTTTCTGGAAACCAGGACAAGGAGGGACTCGATACATGGTATCCAGTCTGCGAGAGTGAGGATTGGTGGTAAGAGGTGTCTCCCACATTCTCAATATGAGATCATGTAAGATCTCATGAATAGGCAGAGTAGCTACCTCCTTAGGAGCTTTGGGATATTGTAAAATCTCCAACTCCTTAGCCCTGGGCTCTGTTTCAGGAGCCACAGTAATGGACAGACCTCGAGCCACCTCCCTGATGAAATCCTGAAAGGAGATATCTTCTGGAGGAGACATCCTACGTTTAGGAGAGGAGGGCTCCTCCGGGAGAAGTATACCGGTACCGGCAGAGCTATCAGAATCCTCGGAGTCCTCCAAAGATTCGAAGTATCGTCTGTCTGGATGCTCTTGAAGAGCCCGATACCCATACCGACCAAAGTCATCGCATGACTGGGTGCCGGCAAAGCCGACACCGATGCCAATGCTATCGGTACCGGTACCGATACTGGTACCAGCGTTGGTACCGGTACTGGTTGAACTGTCTGACGCGGTTCCGAGGGTATTGATGCCGCAAGGAGAGCCGCCAGACTGCGTTCAATAGCCAGGAACCTCTGGTCTATCGACCATGCCGATGCCTGGGTATCGGTACCGGAGACAACCGGTACCCCAGAGCATGGCACCAGTAGTTCTGCCGAGGTTGAGGCCTCGAGAACATCCTGGAGCCCCGATAATGCTTTGGAAGCCGAAGCCTCCCGCCGGGGCAATTTTACCGGTACAGAACCCTCAAGGGCAACGCCAGAGGCATTTTGATGCTTAGAAGGAGATTTACCCTTTGACAACCGGCTAGACTTATGTTTAATTACCTGAGATCCATGGGAGGAAGATGAAGCCCTGGAAGACGTCAATGCCACAGAAGTTGCATCGGAGGGAAAAAGGGCGCTGAGCTTAGCAGCTCGGTTTTTTCGACCCCTCTTGGACATCATGGCACAAGCCATACACTCGGTGATGGAGTGGTCAGGACCTAAACATTTGAGACACCACTCATGGGTGTCGGTGATGGAGATGGTACCGCCACACTTGGTGCACTTTTTGAAACCTGAAGCGGGTTTTTCCATAATGGAAAACATTTTGGGCCTAAGGCCCAAAAATGGTGCGTGCACCTGAAAAGAAAAGTTTAGAAAAAAATAAGAATATTATTTTTTTAAAATGAAAGAAAGAAAGAAAAGAGAACCGGCGGTACCGGTATAGCGTCGAGGAAGGCAGATGCGACCACAAAAAATAAAGAATAAGGAAACAATTTTCTGCGGTGACAGGAACGACGACCTGCTGGCTCCGCGGAAAACGAAGAACTGGAGAGAGGCAGTTGGGAAAGGTGGGAAGGCAGCACGCAGGCGCTGTGGGATGCTCCCAAAAGCTTCCTAATTGGACGCTGGGGAGCGTTCCCGCACAGGCTCTGTCGGTACCGACGGTACCCATATGTGAAGACTACATTCCTGCTTGTTCCTGGAGATAATCACTAACACGCTTCCTTCCTGTCCCTATGCTAATCTGGTTTGGTTCACTCCCCTTACATCCCCCAATTCCCCCTGACATTATACCATCCTCACCCTGTTAACTCACCTCTCAACTGTGTTAATCTTATATGTAAATCACTATTTTAAAATATTCTATGTGAATGTTAATGTTATATGTAAATCACTATGTTGAAACATTCTATGTAACATTACAACTTTGTTATAGTTCTATGCAAACAGCTCTATCTCAAAGATAGAGCAGTATATAAAAATGAAGAAATGAATGAATAAATAAACAGATGGCCAAATTGTCCAGTACTGCTTGACTAAAGACACTGTCTGAGGACTGGTTTTAACCCTTTCGCGTCCACAACAGATTACATAACTTAAGATACGATTAATAATTTTCTGGAAATATTGAATCCGGTGTAACATTTGGGGGAAAATAGAAGGTTGCCATATGGCAACAACAGCCATGAAAGGGTTAAACAGTAGTATGAAATATGGATCAAAGAACAGGTAGTTGCTTTGTAGATGCTTCAGTGATATGGACTTCAAGAGAGCTATTTTGATATCACAGCTCTGATCTCATTAGATAAAACTTTGTTAGCTAGAAGGAAATCAGATTAATCACAACAGAACTGAATGCAGGATGCTATCCAATGAAGTTAATGCACCCTTTGCCACAAGGATACATAGACAGTTGAAATCAGAGAGGAAGAAAAACTGAATAAACTTTCCGATGGGGAGATCCCATGTGACACATGAGTGAGGAGGCTTCTTGCTTGCTCCGGGGCTGCCTCGCGCTTTAATCAGCATAAAAATCGCTGCCCGAATGAAGAAAAGTGGTGGAGAGAGTCCTATTGACGGAGAAAGAAGGTAGATAACATGGGAGAAGGAAAACCAGAAATAAGATGCCCTCTCTGCCAAAAAGGGACATGGAAAAGCCCAACAAACCCGGGCCCTCTACAGCCACGTTCTCGCAGCCGAGGTCTCCCAGAGTGGAAAGCGCAGACTCGGTGACAGAGGAGGTAGCGCGGGAGGTGGTAAAATTACTAGACCCCAAATTTGATCAGATCCTGAAGAAATTAGAAGATATGGAGGAAGCGATGGCAAAGGTGGGCCATAGAGTTGAGGAACTGGAGCATTGCGTGTCATTGCTTGAAGATGAAGAGGGCCGGATAGCAAGAGAAAGTGTGGCGCAGCACGTGCAGATTGAGGCCCTCCTGTCAAAAGTTAATGACCTAGAAAACAGGTCGCAAAGAAACAACTTGAGATTAGTAGGAATACCGGAGGCGACCACAGATCATATGTTAGTGCCATTAATTGAACAGTGGCTCCCTAAAGAACTGGGTCTGAGTGCACTGGTGGGAGACTTAAAAGTTGAATGAGCTCATCGCTTAGGGGCAAAAATGGAGTCGCGGCGAAGGCCACGTGTGGTCATTGCGAAGATTTTGAATTTTCAAAGTAAGATTCAGCTGCTGCAGGCATTTCATAAGAAAGGGGACTTGGTGTTTGAAAATCAGAAAGTCCTGCTGTTTCAGTACTACTCAGCAGCGGTGGCAGCGAAAAGTAAAGAATTTGCATCTATTTGCTCTGACTTGTTTAAACGAAAGCTGCGATTTACGCTGGCATACCCGGCAACATTACAATTGTCGGACAAAGGAAAGAACTACACGTTTGCCACCGTGGGGGAGGCATGAAGATTTCTAGCAAATCAGGAGAAGGACAAGACAGGAGAAGTTGAGGTGGCATTGGCATGAAGCTGCCTGCGACAGAACGGAAACAAATAATGCTGGAGAGGTGAACTTCAGGCACAGGCAAGGAGAGGACTCTATTGTTTGGTTGTGTTGAGTAAATATGCAGGGAAAAAATAAATAAAACAAAATACTCTGCTGTCGAAGAGGGCAGCAACAAGTGCTCATTCAGTGTGGAGTGCAGTAAATAACTAGCAAGTAGAGCAGAAAGGGGATGTATGGCAACGCATTTGATACTGGGAGAGAAGACTGCTGGGATTAACCGGGGAACAGAGGATGTTGCAAGGCAGCCCTGTAGTGTCCAACAAGCGATCGTGCCTCAGCACTTAAGGGCTGAGGGTAGTAGATGGAATCTTTTAAGGGGGGAGGGGAGGGAGAGGAAGAAGCGGGAGGGAGAGGAGTGGGGATAGGGGGTGGGGGAGGGGGAGAAGGGAGATTGGGTGGGTGGGCTGTACGAGGGGGGGGAAGGGCTTAAAAGAAAACAAAATGCTAAGAGGGGTAGAGTGTTTTCTATCAGCTCAAAGTCTGCTCAGAAAGAAGGCAAAATAACAAAGAAACGTGGGTTGCGGCGCATAGTAGAGAGGAGGTGAGAGGAATGCTTGGAGTTGAGGTTGGGAAACTTCGGGCAAAAAAGAAAAGAAAAAGGAATTGTGAGAAGAATCTATGGGGGAGGGGGAGTTAGATGAGGCCTGACTTGCATATAGTTACTTGGAATGTGGGAGGATATGCACACCTGTGAAGCGCACAAAAATATTGCAAGCGCTGAAACGGGAAAGAGTCCATATAGCTCTTTTACAAGAAACACATCTGAGTGCAAGGGAGCATGAGAAATTGAAGAAAGATTGGGTAGGGCACGTGCATGCGGCCACCTCAGGGAGGAGAAAGAGTGGAGTGGTGATCCTGATTAAGAAAGGGATCCATGCGGAAATTCTGAAGGAAGAAGCGGACACACAGGGGAGGTTCATATTTTTGCATATAAAGATACAGGGTGAGGAGCTATTTCTTGGCAATATCTATGCCCCGAACATATATGATCATCAGTTCTTCAAGAACATTGCGCAAAGGGTAGTGGGAGCCCCGAAAATACCACTGATACTGGCGGGAGATTTCAACTGTCCGCATGACCCTGAGTTAGATAGATCGCAAACTCAGGGGGGAGGTGGCTGGAATAGGAAAGGGGTGGGGTATCTATGTAGAGTGGGAGGATTAGTTGATGCATGGAGAGTATTGCACGAAGGTGAGAGAGATTACACACACCTGTCGAGAGTGCACCAGACATGGTCCCGGATAGATTACATGCTGGTGTCCAGAGACAATTTTGGAAAAGTCATAAGTATCGAGATTGAACCAATTGTAATATCTGATCATGCGATGATTAAGATGGATTGGAAAGGGTGGAGAGGAATATGGGGTAAATGTTCTTTCCCAAGACATCTATGGAAGAATAAGGAATTCCAGGAATACCTGGTAAAACATTGGGAGGAGTATATACGATTTAATGACACCCAAACAAGCAGTGTAGCTGTCCTGTGGGAGGCAGGGAAGGCAGTGATGCGGGGCCATACCATTGCGTTTGTGGCCCGCGAAAGGAAAAAGCTCAATGACACTATTATGAGACAGGCCCAAGAGCTTCAAACCTATAAATGAATAGCATTTGTGGGGCAGGACTCGAAAAACTTAAAGACTTGCTTAGAGATCAGAAGCGTCTCAATCATATGCGTCAGGAAAGAGCAGTATACTCAATGCAATATTGAAATCACCGCAGCCAACTTCGAAGGCTCCCCGGTCGGGGTAGAGCACAGGGTGTTCTGCAAGTTCCCGCTCCTGCACTCCAACCCAATCGGGGTTGGGGGAGGTCCCAGCGGCCTGCTTAAAAAGGTGCCGCCGGCAGGAGAGAGCCCTTGAAATCACCGCAGCCATCTTCGAAGGCTCCCCGGTCGGGGTAGAGCACAGGGCGTTCTGCAAGTTCCCGTTCCTGCACTCCAGCCCAATCGGGGTTGTGGGAGGTCCCAGCGGCCTGCTTAAAAAGGTGCCGCCGGCAGGCGCACCCGCGCCTTGCGGGCCCGCGCCTGACAGGCGGGTAACAGACGTCAACCTAAGCGAATAATCTCCAAACGAAGCACCAGAACGTCACCATACAGCAGATATTGACAAGACCTGCTCACTAGTAAAGAGACTGCTTTCGGGAGAGCACCAGCTGGGTCCAGTTCTTTCAAGTGATTGTGACCCAAGCTCTCCCAGGAAGGATTGAGCTCCCAACCAGGTCCACACCGCCCACAATCTTAGTCGGACGTACATCTGGAACTGCAAGTATTACCAACACCATTAGAACAGTATTAACCTCTGTCATATTTCTTATCCCCCCTAACGCTGCCCTCTCAAACGTCCCAGATCACCTTACTGTTGCAATTAGCTCATTCTCACTCATTGTACTAAAGTCGTCACTGTTGCCAGTAATCCAATCTCAATCAACTGTGTTAACCGATTTACCGTTGCCAATATTTACTGTTGCCAGTATCTACTCTCATTTACCGTATTTACTGTTGCCATTATTTACTGTTGCCAGTATCTACTCTCGTTTACTGTATTTACTGCTGCCTGTATTTACTGTTGCCAGTATCTACTCTCGTTTACTGTATTTACTGCTGCCTGTATTTACTGTTGCCAGTATCTACTCTCATTTACTGTATTTACTGTTGCCGGTATTTACGTCATTTACTGTATTTACTGTTGCCAGTATTCACTCTCATTCTACTCTAATTCTACTGTGGTACCTTCTACTGTTGACAGTAATTCTACCCTCACTCAACTGGGTCGCCGTACTACTCTCACCAGTAACTTACCCTCATTCAACTGTGTTAATCTTCCTGAATCACATTAGAAGCAACCGCCTGAGGAAAACATCCTCAGCCAGAAGCCACACCAACTTGTCTTACATATACCTCTGCCCCCCCTGTACCGGCTCAGAAAGACCCAAAATGAAGCACATAATCTTCACCCTAATGAGTCTTTACCTTCTACTCACAATTTTGCCATCCAGCTCACTAGCACTAATGACAACACAAAACCACATCCCAACGCTCTCAACTGGTGGAAGAAAATGGCCCGATGACTCCAACAAACTCTATCATGGAGCTAGCTATCCACGCCGCCCCCACCTAGTTTATATCCCACTACAAAATTCCTCAAAACCTAAGCAAAATAAACGCCCACATACTAGCAGCCTGAAGTGCGCACTCATTAACTCTCGATCACTTCGCAAAAAATGGCCAGCAATCACTGAAACAATAACGCATCTTAAATTAGATATCATTACGATCACCGAGACCTGGCTCTCACCGGAAGATAACACCATCCTCAATCAACTTCTACCACCCAACTTTGTTACTTTCACCAGCCACAGGCAAAACAAAAGGGGTGGAGGAGTTGCCGTCATCACCAGATCTGACCTTCAATTCAAAATGGTAGAATCCAACAGCATCAATACCCTTGAAACAGTATCTATATCCAACCACTCCTGCTCCATAAACCTTATTTATAGAGCGCCTTCTGCTGATCCAGACAACCTCTCCAATATCCTAAACCTAGCATCCAATACCCATGTTCCACATAGACCAAATTGGATCCTAGGTGATTTCAACTTGCCATCCCTACAGGACAATCAGGCAGACGCCTTCATAGAAGCCCTAGATATCTTGGGATACACCCAATTGGTACAAGAACCAACACACACAAAGGGCAACATTCTCGACCTGATATTCGCCCCACAAACAGTGCTTCAACAAGCACAAAACATCACGTTATCATTAACAGCAGTTCCATGGTCAGATCACAAGCTCATCTCCTTCCAGATTCCGACCCCCATCAAGTCACAAAGGCCCAGTACGAACTCACGTACGAACACAATCTCAACTGCCAGAAGCTTTCATCCGTTTAACAAAGAACGCATCCTGGCTGAAACAAACACTCTCCTTGACAAGACCTCACAAGACCTAGATGTCCTAATTTCCACATGGAACAGCAAACTCAGCGCTATCGCAATCCGTCCCCCCACAGCTAAAGCCCCAAATAAAAGACCATCCGCACCATGGTTCACAGCTGACCTAAGGGCGTCACTAACCCTTCTACGGA
The DNA here is from genome assembly GCA_033557465.1 of Ichthyophis bannanicus. Lineage (NCBI taxonomy): Eukaryota > Metazoa > Chordata > Amphibia > Gymnophiona > Ichthyophiidae > Ichthyophis > Ichthyophis bannanicus. Next base: position 653,182,915 of record CM066036.1, on the reverse strand, counting down.
GATTGGAAAAGCGCTGGAGGAAATCACGTACCAGCAGTGACCAAGCAGCATACACCCAACACCTACACACACATCGCAGGGCTGTTACAGACAAGATGAAACAACATCACACAGACACCCTGAAACGTTCATTAAACAAGCCGCACGACCTCTTCAACCTGGTCAAATCTCTTGCCAAAGAACCGACCCCGGAGCACCCAGGAACTATACACCCGCAGGATTTTGCTGTCTTTATGCAATCGAAACTATGCAAGACTGATAAAATGGTGATACCGGACCCCCCTGATGCTCAAGTATGCTCAGCGTATCTAACTACCTTTACCACACCATCTAAGAGAACTATTGAAGACACCATCGCTACCCTAAACACTTCCACTGCATACTCAGACCCATGTCCAGCATTCTGGATAAAAGATCTACGATCCGACCTTGCCCCAATCTTGGCTAAAATGATAGGACTATCTTTTAGCACCGGGTCTTTCCCATCCACGCTCAAACAGACCTCCGTTAGACTGCTGCTTAAGGACACCAAATTAGACCCTCAAAAGGTCGAGTCCTACAGACCCATATCCAGCATCCCGATGCTCGCTAAAATCGTTGAAAAGATAGTCTACAGGCAGCTACAAGATCATGTGGACACCAACGCACCTCTAGATTCATCGCAACACGGATTCAGAGAGTCACACGGAGTGGAAACACTACTCACTACTCTTTTCAACACCACAATCTCAGGCATTGACAACTCACGTACAGGTTTCGCACTCATCTTTTTAGATATAGCTGCAGCCTTCGACTCAGTCCGCCACGAGATCCTCCTGATTCGGCTAAGAGAGAAAGGCATTACCGAAACAGCTCTGGAGTGGTGCAGGTCTTACCTGTCTGGAAGATGGCAACACGTCCGAGCAAATGGAACCACATCCGAGCCATTCCTACAAAGTCAAGGAGTCCCTCAAGGATCCTCCCTATCATCACTTATGTTTAACATCTATATCCAACCCATTTGTAACATCATTAGATCGTTCAACGTGAGTTGCATGATATATGCAGACGATGTCCTACTGTACCTGCCAATATCCCTGGACTGCCCGGACCTCACCCCACTAACTAAGTGTTTCAACGCAATATCCAAATGGCTCCTCTCCCAAAATCTGCGTATCCAACATAAGAAAACGGAGGTCCTGTTCATCTCCAGAAATCCTGAGTTTACACCACCTAGCCACTTGGAAGTGGACAACGCCGAGTTGCAAGTAAAATCAGCTATACGGTATCTCGGAGTCACATTGGATCAGAACCTCAACATGAAGCAGCACATAGCCAAAACAGTAAGAGCGATCTACTTCAAGATCAGATCCCTCAGACACATACGCCCCCTACTCGAACCGAGCGACTTCCGCACCATTTATCAAGCCCTCATCATCCCTCATTTTGATTATTCAAACGCCATCCTACAAGGACTCCCTCAGGCAACCTTACATCCCTTACAACTTGCCATGAACAGTGCAGCGCGAATCCTCTTCGGAGCACCAAGGAGAGAGCATATCACACCCCTCCTGAAGCAGCTGCACTGGCTCCCCATTCAAGCCAGGATTAGCTTCAAGACCTTAGTGATGACATTTAAGGCCATCAAGGGACTCTCCTCCTCTTCACTATGTGACCTCATCCAACCACCCACAACCAACAGGCTAAGAAAAACCGCAGTAGCCAACATGCTAGCGATACCGAGAGACATGACAAAATGCTCCAAAGTAACATCAAACAGAGCCTTTAGTCTAAGTGCCCCAAGTCTCTGGAACTCCCTACCACCATACATCAGAGCCATCCCCAACCTGAGCCAGTTCAGGAAGCAAAATGCTCCAAAGTAACATCAAACAGAGCCTTTAGTCTAAGTGCCCCAAGTCTCTGGAACTCCCTACCACCATACATCAGAGCCATCCCCAACCTGAGCCAGTTCAGGAAGGCCTTAAAACACCTCCTCTTTATTAAATACCTCACAGATTCCCCCGAACCCCAGCCACCATGTATGATCAACGCACAATAACTCCATCTCACATGTATATAGTTACCTATTTCAATGTTCCGCACATGTAGATAGTTTCCCCTGTTATCCAAGTTGATTGCTCCTGTTCATTGTAATGACCTGACTCTTGTTTATTGTCGGATACTGTTTGTTTTTATGTAAACCGCGCTGATCGCAAATAGTGCGGTATATAAGAAATGTAAATAAATAAATAAATAAAAATAAATATTACAGGCATCAATTTTTTTGATATGGTGACTGCACGGGTAGGCTCCTGGGCTGGTTGGTGCGAGATTGGAGTGGAAATAAAGTGATAGCAGTAATTCGAGATAAGGATGGGGTAAGACATCACAACACCCAACTAATTATGCAAACCTTTAGGCAGTTCTACCAGGACCTGTACACCCCGGATATAGAGGACAGAGAGCAGGAGAGGGTCTTTCTGGATGAGGTGAACCTCCCGTACCTGACAGAACTGGAACAGGAGGAGTTGAATAGACTGATTTTAGGACAGGAAATCCATAGTGTCATTGAAACGGGTACCCCTCATAAATCCCCAGGGCCAGACGGATTTGGGATAGAATTTTATAAAATGCTCGAGCTTAATATGACGCCTACCTTGACAGCACTATACGAAGAGGTGTTAGGGACCGGACAGTTTCCTAGAGAAATGAGAACAGCAGCTATCACTATTATCCCCAAGCCGGGCAAAAACCCAGAAGACCCAGCATTGTACAGACCGATCTCTTTAATCAATTATGATATGAAATTGCTAGCATCGGTACTTGCCACAAGATTGCAGAAAATATTCCCGAGACTTATAGGCATCCACCAATCAGGATTTGTTAAGGGAAGGGAAGATAATATAAGTAAAATTCTACTGAGTATGGATTTTTGCCATTTCCAGGAGGCGCCCTTAATACTTGTAAGTTTAGACGCTGAAAAGGCTTTTGATAGGGTCTCCTGGGCATACATGTTTGAGGTTTGGATTTGGCGGGGCCTATTTGCAGTGGGTTAGGGCGCTTTATATGGAACTGATGGCTAGCATTACAATTGGGGGAGAATATTCACAGCTGTATGTATTGAAGAGAGGGATGCGACAGGGTTGCCCTCTGTCCCCTCTTGTTTGTTTTACAGCTAGAACCTCTATTATTGTCTATAAAAAGGCTGGAGGAGATAAAAGGGATGGAATGGGAAGGAGGGGGCATCAAGGAAAGCGCGTTTGCAGATAATATGCTGCTATGTCTGCGGGACCTGTAGAGGTCATTAACGGCTGCGCTACAACAGACTGAGCGGTTTGGGTCCTTCTCGGGACTGCGCATAAATAAGGCTAAGTCACTGATCTTGGATGTGGGAGGAGTAGTCAAGTCCAAGTGGCAAGGGGACTTCCTATTAATATGGGCAGAGGGGCATCTCTGATATCTGGGAATTCAGATCCCAAGAAAATGTCCCAACTTTACAGGGTCAATGTCAAACCAATGATGGCCGCTACAATTGCGAGATTAGGGAAGTGGCAGGACTTACCTATCTCCCTTTTGGGAAGAGTAGCTCTATTTAAGATGCTGGAGCTCCCAAGGTGGATATACTTATTAAGACATGTTCCTGTTTGGATATTAAAGAAGGATCTATTGGTGTTACAGAGACATATAAATAAGTTTCTTTGGAACGGTCGTAAACCCCGAATAGCCATTTCAGCCTTAATGAGGCCCAAAGAGGAAGAGGGGCTGGGTTTGCTGCCTCTGAGAGTCTATAATCTTACTTACTTGGTTAGACCGTTGCGTGATCTGATATTAGGAACAGAAAACACTATACCGCTGGGTCTAGTTGGTGAGATGGCTGGGACATCACATAGAGCATATTTCTTGCATAGGCCATATGGAGAGGCCGCGCCAGCTTGGAAAGCCTCAATATACCTGCAGGCGTTACACCAGGCTTGGAAGGTTCTATGTCAGCACCGGAAAAGGTGTTGGAGAGGGACGGATTGCCTCCCATTAACAGGAAATTTAGAATTTATCCCGGGAACACAAGGGAAAGTAGGGAAGGAATGGGCAAGACAAGGAGTTGAGTATGTGGGACACTTGCGAATGGAAACGGAATCAGAACTAGGCTCTTTTTTAGAGTTGAGGAGGAGGTATAATCTTGACCCTAGTCAATTTTACTTCTACCTGCAGGCGAGGCATTATATCCGACGGTTGCAGAAAGATTTTGGTGAAATACTTAAAGCAGGGGGATGCTAGACTTATGGACAACGCTAGAAGAGAAAATAAGTGTCACAACTGAGGGGGGAAATATGCTTTGATAGCGATTTGAGTCCGTTGGAGAACTTGGCAAAGAGATGGCAGCAAGACCAGATTCCTGGGATTACAGTGAAGAAGTTACAGCAGGCATTTCAGCCAGTAAAAGCTGTATCGGAACCTGTAAGATTGCAGGAAATACAATATAAATTTCTATGGAGGGCCTATGTTCATGATGTGTGGGCGGCACGAGCGGGGATGGTTCCGACAGATGTGTGTAAGCTATGTGGGGAAGAAAAAGGAACATTTGCACATAGGTTTTGGTTCTGCTCACAAATACAACCTTTTTGGAAAGAGGTTTGGTTGGGGCTGGGTGAGAGGAACTTGGGTCACGCGGATCTCTCGCTGGAATGGGGATTGTTTGGAGCACCAGGAACAGGAATTCTAGTACAAAGTCATTATAAACAGCTGTCTGACAGGGGATTCATTGTAGCCAAACTATGTATACTCCGACAATGGATGTCGGGGTCCCCTCCAGTGTTCAAAGGGTGGGAAAGATCTATATTAGAATTGAGGAACATGGCACGCAGAACGGCTCAAATTCTGGGAGAGAAGAAAAAGGAGTGGTTTGCCAAAGTGTGGGAATCATTTGAAGTTACCACACTGGAATAAATTAACTTAAGTAAGCTTACCTTATAGATGTTGAGCTGCAAGTGACTTGGAGTCTTGGTGGCAGCAGTGGGTAATAAAGCCTGGATGATGGGATGGGGGGTTGGGAGGGGAGGGAGGGGCAGGAGGAAATGAAATACCGTTCTAATGAAGGAAGGGTACGGAATTGTAACAAGGTGTATACAGGTAACGTATGGGGGGTGGGGGGGAGAGGTAGCATGGTAGCAGGGAATACAAAGGGTTAAAGCAACAGAAACCTGGTAACGATTATGGCCAGATCTGCAATGTGAATATGTCCTTTTTGGCCTGCCCTGATGATGCATAAAAGCCCCCCCTCACATTAGGGTAAGAAATGTCTGCAGTTCTGTAGGGTTGCAGTTTGGTTTATATGGACTTGTGTATGGTGTACTCAATAATGGATTCTGTATCTGTGTTTAGTTACGTAGCTGCTTGTCCATAATAACAATATGTATATTAGTAAAAATTATTTAATTGAAAAGACAAATAGTAGAAATAGGGATGTTTTGTAATGTTGGATATTGACCCTGTAGTGCCAGTGTATTACATTATATTGTAGCTGTATCTAGGCCATCAGGGATCTGTCTGCTTGTTTGTTTATTGGTTTGCCTTTGTGCCTTGATATGTTAAAGATGGCCTCCTCTCTGAAAGGATATGCTTTGTATTTGTATCCACTTGTTGTTTTTCAATAAAAATGATTTACACTAAAAGCAAAAACCAAAAAAAAAACCCTTTCCGATGGATTCTTTCTTTTTCAGGTAGTATGCAAGAGCTCGTTCATAGTACAGCGTGGGGAGCATATATTGGCCGTACTTGACACTGTATGATACAGCATTTGCGGAACACCAGTCTCGATTAAATACCCATATTTGAAAGGCTCCGAATGTTGAGCATTGTTTATAGTTTGGGCACTCATTTGAACAATTAAAGTGGCGAGTGATCAAGCATGTCTGATCCATTGGAGGAATGGCAATCGCAAAGCACGGTTGAATTACAAGGAACAATACAGGATTTATACTTTAAATACAGTACATCCATTAGGTCTGAATCAACAAGTGGACTGGTATACTTTGCTTGGCTGAATTTGTGCAGTGGCCCTTTAAGGACTTGCTAGAGGGCGGGTCTGGACATTTAAAAAGACACTGTGGCCATTTTGTTTTCAAGCCAGAGATATTCTAGCAACACTGTGGAAGGATGTGAGATTAAGCTTTGTTTCAGCTGAGTATATCAATGTTATCCTGAAGCAGAACTTAGCAGACTGCAAGTCCGAAACGTAACATTGTGTTGGTAGTTGGACACCGATATTTGAATGACACGTTTGGTTGATCATTATTAATTGGGGCAGCTTTGTTGTGGAAAGGCCATGATTACTGGCACCCTTATAAACAATTCAAATAAGTTTGAACAGAAGAACCACATTCCCATTGCAGTAAAATTTGATGCACCTGTGATAAATTGTCAGTATTCGCTTAACTTGAACCAAGCAATGAATGATGGTTCTAATGTTTATAATGGCCCTGTTCCATTTTTACAATGGTGAAGACAGGAAAGCTGCCTAAGACTGTTAGAAAAGTCATTATACCAAACATCAAAGGGGTACAAGGCCATCTCCATAGACCATGGGATTCCTGTGTCTACGAGTCACAATGTTATTAAGAAATTTTTTGCTCATGTAACTGCCAAGAACCTCTTAGGATGTAGTGGGAAGAGTAAAATTTATCCAAGACGTCTTTGAAGGTTAGTGCAAACAGTTGGAAAAACATCACATACAACATCCGAAGAGCTTAAGGTTGACCTGGGCAATCTGGAGTGGTGGTTTCAACCTGCACCATATGTCACAGACTAAATGGTTTCTATTGCTCAAAGACAGATCTTTGTCCAAACTCACCTTGAGAAACCACAATCCTGGGAAAATGTTCTGTAGCAGTGCAGACCAGTTATACATTTACAAGCAAAAAAACGAAGCTTATAAGGGAAAAGAGTAAATTAGACTTACCTGCTAATTGTTGTTCCTTATGGAACTCCAGTCTAGTCCCGAACTTCTGGGTTGCGCACCTCTCACAGCAGCTTGGAGACTGAGAAATGTCATCCTTTTGTGATGACAGTGGTATATCCTCCCAGGATCCGTCTCCTCATCTCAGTAACCTATTGACAAAGCAGGCTCCTCGGAGCAACAATTAAGTAGCAACTTCCTTAACCATGGAACTTACCATAACTAAACTGAGAACGAACCAGAAGAAAAAAAATATATATATATCAAGGTCTATCCTCCCGTCTTTTTTTTTTATATGGGGAATCAAGATGAAAAAATTCTTTTTTCCATACCCCTATGTTGAAACTCTTACCTGTTACTCCACTTTGCTTCAGGCTCACTACCTCCTCTAACCTGGGAGGGATACGGGACTAGACGAGTTCCGTAAGGAACACCAATTAGCAGGTAAGTCTAATTTACTCTTACTTAACGTCCCTCCAGTCTAGTCTTGAACTTCTGGGTAAGTAACAGAGCAGTGAAGAAAATTCATGGGTAGGGTCCCGCTAGGCCAGCCTGAAGCACTGCTGATCCAAAACAGGTATCCCTTTCCGCCTGAACATCCAACTGGTAATGCTTGACAAAGGAATTTAGTGACGACCAAGTGGCCACTTTACAAATCTCCACCGTCAGTACCAAGTGGAATTCTGCCCAAGATGCTGCTTGTGCCCTTGTCGAACGAGCTTTCAATCCTTCCAGTACTCTTTTGCTTTTTAAAATATATGCTGACTCGATAGCTCCCTTAAGCCACCTGGCTATAGAGGCCTTCGAGGCTGCGTGCCCCTTCCTAGGACCGCCAAAGAGGATGAAGAGCCTATCAGACCTACGAAAACCTGCCGTCCTACTGATGTACATCTTCAACGTTCGCCGAACGTCGAAACGATGTAACCGAGCTTCAGAAGACCGCGCGGAATCTTCTCGAAACACTGGCAAGGTGATCACCTGATTGAGGTGAAACGCTGACACCACTTTTGGTAAAAAGGAAGGAACTGGTCTCAAAACCACCTTAGACTCATAGAAGGATAAAAAAGGTTTTCTACAGGATAAAGCCTGCAATTCGGAAATTCTTCGTGCGGAGCATATAGCTCCCAGGAACACCACCTTAAGGGTAAGATCCTTTAAGGATGCCCCTGACAATGGTTCAAAAGGTTTTCCTCCGAGCACCTCCAACACCAAAGGAAGACTCCATTTGGGTACCATCTGCCTACACGGTGGGCGGATGAGTGAAACCGCTCGTAGGAAGCGCCTGACATCTGGGTGACTTCCTATATTCGCACCTCTTATCTTTCCCCATAACAGGATAATGCTGCGACCTGCACCCTTAGGGATGCTGCCGCTAAACCCTTTTCCAGGCCACCCTGCAAGAACGCTAAGACCTGCGGAACCGATACTCGTAACGGTTCCATGTGATGGTCCCCACACCATGCTTCAAACACTTGCCAGATCCGAATGTACGCCAAGGAAGTAGTCCTTTTCTTAGACTTCAACAAAGTAGCTATTACGGTTGTAGAGTAGCCTTTTGCCCTTAACCTTGCCCTTTCAAGAGCCAAGCCGTAAGCAAGAACCGATCCACCTGTGGCATGTGCAGTGGCCCCTGCGAAAGGAGATACGCTCATCGAGGCAGGCACCAGGGCCTTGCCACTAAGAGCCTCATCAGATCTGCGTACCAAGGTCTTCTTGGCCAATCTGCAGCTATCAAGATCACCTGCCCTCTGTGTTGTTCGATGCACTGTACCACTCTTCCTATCAACACCCAAGGAGGAAAGACATATAGAAGCTGCTCCGCTGGCCACTGCTGCAGCAGAGCATCCAGGCCTTCCGACATCCTCTCTCTTCTGCTGTAGAAGAACGATCGACCTTCACCGGCTGGAACGTGGTCATGAGATCCATCACCGGAGTTCCCCAACGGTCTACTAACAGGTCGAAGACGCCTGGATGAAGAACCCACTCTCCTGGGTCTACTTTCACTCGACTGAGGAAGTCGGCTTCCACGTTGTCCACTCCCGCTACATGTGCCGCCGACAGAGCCTGAAGATTCACCTCGGCCCATTCGAACAACTGTTCCGCTTCTGCTTCCATGGGAACACTGCTGGTACCGCCCCGTCGATTGATATAGGCCACGGTGGTGGCATTGTCGGACAATACCCGTACGGCTCCCTTGCTGAGAAAAGGCTGAAAGGCTATCAATGCGAGTCTTACCGCTCTCAGCTCTAACCTGTTGATCGACCAGGTCTTCTCCTGTGTGGTCCACTGGCCCTGGGCGAACCTCCCTTGAAAATGAGCTCCCCATCCGAAGAGGCTTGCGTCCGTTGTTAAGGGGATCCAGCACGGTGTCTCCAACGGCATTCCCATGCTGAGGAAGTCCGACACCAACCACCAACGTAGGGCTTGCCGCGTCTCCGATAGCCAAGGTAGCCTTTGGGACAAGGAATCGTTCTGATGAGACCATCGCCTGAGTAATGCTCTCTGCAAGGGTCACATGTGCGCTCTCGCCCACAGAACCATCTCGATTGCCGCTGCCATTGTTCCAAGCATTTGCAGATAATACCACGCTGTGGGCATGGTTCTGTCCAGAAACTGTCTCAGGAGAGTCTTTAATCCGTCTGGTCGGTGGCCCGGTAGAAAGACCCTCCCCACTTCTGTATCGAACTGAGCTCCCAAGTACTCTAGTCTTTGAGATGGAACCAGATTGCTTTTTGCAATATTTATCACCCAACCAAGACTTTGCGGAAAGGTCACCATCCTTGCCGTAGCTGTCTCGCTTTCGCTTTTGGACTTCGCTTGAATCAATCAATCGTCGAGATACGGATGCACGAGAACTCTCTCCTTTCTCAATGCCGCCGCTACCACTACCATTATCTTGGTAAAGGCCCTGGGGGCTGTAGCCAGCCCGAACGGCAACACTCAGAACTGGAAGTGTCCCATGGGCACCGCAAACCTGAGGAATCTTTGATGTTCCAGTCGAATTGAATATGGAGGTACGCCTCCGACAGATCTAGGGAAGTAAGAAACTCCCCCTTTCTTACTGCCACTATCACTGACTTGAGCGTTTCCATCCAAAAGTGGGTTACTTTCAGGGACCGATTTACCCCTTTGATGTCCAAAATGGGCCGAAGGGAGTCCTCCTTTTTTGGAACTACGAAGTAAATAGAGTACCGACCGGAACCGCATTCGTCTGGGGGAACCGGCACTATCGCTCTGAGGGCGAGAAGTCTCTCTATTGTCTCTCGGACTGCGCTGTGCTTGAGCAGCGACTTGCACGGGTATCTTACAAAGAATTCCCTTACTGGATGCTGAAACTCCAATGCATATCCTTCTTGAATGACTTGCAACACCCATTGGTCGGATGTAATCTTGGCCCAGGCAGGGTAAAAATCCCGTAGCCGACCTCCTACGGGAATCAGGTCTGCCTGGGTCCCCTTGATCTCATTGTGGCTTCTGGAAATTCGTGGAAGAGGTAGAGGCCCCAAACCCCCTTCCCGCTCCTCGAAAGCCACGAAACCCCTGACTTCTGGCAGGGAACTTTCCTCGTTTTGCTTGACCAAACCGTGGGTACTGGAATCGTCTAAACTCCCTCTGCTGTCCCTTGAAACCGCTAGCAGAGTGTCCTGGCTTCTGTTTGTCTTCTGGCAGACGGCCCCCTTTGGACTCCCCAAGATCCTTTACTAGTTTTTCCAACTCTTCTCCAAAGAGCAACTTTCCGCGGAAGGGAAGTTTGCTCAGCCTGGATTTAGAGGACCCATCTGCTGGCCAGTTGCGTAGCCAGAGATAACGACGAGCCGCAACCACTGACGCCATACTCTTCGACAAACCCCGAATGAGATCATAATGGACATCCGCTAAGTAAGCTGCGCCCGACTCAAGTCTTTCAGCTTCTGCCTCCATGTCTGCCCCTGGTCCCCCTTGGACTCGCTGTGACCAACTCAGGCAGGCTCGAGAAACCCAAGCTCCACAAATAGCCGCTTGCACGGACAAAGCGTTGACGTCAAAGACCTGACGCAACAAGGTATCGAGCTTTCTGTCCTGGGTATCCTTGAGCGCAGCACTACCTTCCACCGGAATGGTAGTCTTCTTTGTCACTGCAGAGACAGCCGCATTGACCTTTGGAGGCTTAAATAACTCGCGATCCTGGTCCACCAGGGGGTAAAGCCTACTCATCACTCTGGCCCCTTTTAGAGCCGCCTCTGGCATGTCCCATTCTTCTTGAATCATTTCCCTAATAATTCTATGAACCGGGAAGGCTCTCTGTGTCTTCCTAAAAACTTGCAGCATGGGATCCTCTAATGAAGCATTCTCCACCGGCCTGGTGAAGGCATATTGAGCACCTTAAGAGTCTCCGAAATGAGTGCGGGCAATTTGTCCCTCCTAAACACTCGAACGACTCTCGCTTGATCCTCCCTGTCTGTGATCTTGCCTTCTTCCAATTCTTCGTCCAACTCCAACTCCGGGGCTCCCTCATCCGATTGAAATCCCTCCGAGTCCACTGACTGTTCCTTCTGCTCCTTTTCCAATCTGGCTTTCTTCGTCGGCTGACCTACTTCCCCGCATTCAAAGGGGTTCCCGGTCTCTTTCCCCCCCCCCCCCCCCAGGAAACTCCAATAGAAGTCGCCTCATGCTCCTGCCTGGGATGCCCCAAGGCTTGCTGCAGCAGCGCCACAAAATCTTGGGAAAAAATGGCTGCTAGACCCCCTGGCAACGCCATTTGCAAAGAAGGAAGATCTGGGGCTGAAGACGGACCGGCTACAGGTTCCTTTAATGGGGGAGATAAGGAAGTGAGATCCTGTGAGCCGACGGGGTCCTTCTGACCCTCAGGTGCTCCTTCCAAGCTGTGCTCCATGGCAGCAGCCTCCTGTGTGCACTGCTTTGCAAACCCCTGTTTCTGCCACAATGCCCCTCTTAGAACCCCAGACCAAACAATGCGGTCTAGATGACATACCTCCTTATAGAGGCTGTGGAGTCCTTTAACACGTGCAGAAACCTTTTTTTTTTTTAACAATAAAGCAATAAAACAATAACTACCAATACCCCTTAACCTGAAAAATGTTGAGTTTCTACTGAAAGGGAGGCTTCCCGCGCAACGCAGAAGTCTCTACAGGGCCTGCTGAGCCGTTGGCGTTTCCCACACAATCTCCACGCGATTAGGCCCCCGCTCTGAGGAAATAAACTGCCGCCTTACCTTTGTGTGGCCAAGACGGCTTTATCTTTCTCTTTCAATCTCCCTCTGTTCATCCGACCTTACTGGCTACCTCGTCGGGAACCGGAGAGGCTGAGGGAACCAAAATCGCTTTCCCCTCCTGCGCTTCGTTGAAACTGCTGTTCTGCTCTAGCAACGAGCAGTTGCAAGAGCGCCGGGAGCAGGCGCGGCTGAGTGAGAAAGAGAGAGTGGCGCTGCTTTTCTCCCTCTGCGGCCGCCTCTCTGACTTCCCGAACAAAGCTGCTGATAGCGTCAGGGCATAGGAAACGCAGGGCCCACCGTCCACGCTTCATGCTCCGGCCGCCTGCAGATCTTCACAGTGTAAGCAGGCAAGTCTTCTGCAGTCGCTGACTGACGGTTCTGCAAGAGTTCCCCCCCAGCTTCAGTCGGCCTGAGCTCCGCACCTGAAACCAAGATAGCCCGAGGGATCCAAGCAATTCTTGCCCACAAACTATGCTCCTGACTGAACTGAGGGCTTGGGGGGGGAGGGGGAGGAAAATTAAAGGAGGAAAGACCTCAATACTTGCCCTCCCCCCGCAAAGAAAATTATACTTTTTTTTTTAAACTTTTAAAAATCCTTAACTAACTCTCCTTAATTGTCCCTCTATGGAGCCCGGACCTCCAGGCTCCTCCAACCTCCAGCTGCGTGGAGACTGAGTTAACTGAGATGAGGAGGCGGATCCTGGGAGGATATACTACTGTCATCACAAAAGGATGACATTTCTCAGTCTCCAAGCTGCTATGAGTGGTGCACAACACAGAAGTTCGGGACTAGACTGGAGGGATGTTAAGGAACACACCATTCCAACAGTTAAATATGGTGGAGGTTCCATAATGTTGCAGGGCTGCTTTGCTGCCTTAGGAACTGGAGGCTTGGAACATATTAAAGGAATCATGAAGAGCTAACAAGGTATTTTGGAGCAAAATGTGCTACCTTGTGTCAGAAAGCCAGGTCTGGGTCAAAAGTCATGGGTCCTCCAGTAGGACAATAACCCAAAACAAATATCCAAAAGTACAAAAGAATGGTTAAAAAGGATAAAATGGACTGTTTTAAACTAGCCAGCAATGAAGCCTGATCTCAATCCTATTGAGAACCTTTGGAAAGAGCTGAAATCTGCCATTGGTAAAAGGAATCTTGGACATATTCAAGAACTGGAACAAATCACAGTTGAAAATTGGGAGAAACTACTAGTAGACAGGTGTACAAAACTTATAGATGGCTACAAGAAACATTTGGAGGCTGTCATCACTGCCAAGGGTTGTGCAACCAAATATTAGCGAAGGGTGCCATTAATCCTATCCAGGTCATATTTTTGTTGTTTTTTCTCCCAAAAGTTTTGTTGTATGCCTCTGAATATACTATTAAAAAATTATAATGACATACAGTTGGAATATTTCCAATTATTTCTCAAGATATTGTACACAACATACCTAAAATGCAAGAGTGCCATAATGTTGACCAAAGTTGTACTTTAATGTGACTAAGGCTAGAAAGTTCACAGATTTTCCTGGCTGAGGTGAATGCTACTTGGAAAAGTACCTTCTATGTCAGATATTTCAGTGATGAAGATTCCATCAGCTTAAAAAGCAGTTTAATGAGGAAAGAAAGTACAGCATTTAGGGCCCATGAACTGGCAGATTTTGGATTGGAAATTTGACATGCAGAAGACCCCTCATGAATATGGAGATGATTGGAAATTGAGAAGTTGGAGCTTAGTCCATCAAGGCATAATATGCCTTGCAGCATTATACAAATGATTAGTAGTAGTAGTAGTAGTAATAGGCAGATAAAGCTCTGAGGTGTACCTCGACAGGACACGTGAAGGCACAACCAACAGTGACGATAAATGTTTTGAGTATTGTACAGCTGATCTCTCATATTTCTACCTTTGCTATATGCCATACGTAAAGTGTTACCAGATAGAACCGGGTGATCAGTTGTGTTCGGCAGTACCAAAACAGACTAACTCTTCTCTGGTATGCCATCATAATAAATGTGGACGTTGTTCTTACTGTAATGTGATGGAAAACCAATTATGTGCTCAAAGTTTTTCAGCTAAAACATACTAATTGTAACACCTCATTTGTGGTATATGCCTTATGGTGTCCTTGTCTTAAAGTATATATTGGTAAGACTATGCGTCCCTTACGTACAAGATTAGCAGAGCATAAATATAGCATTACTAAAGCTAGACTTGAGACTCCATTGGTCCAGCACCGTATGTCTTTGAATCACACTTTTGAAGAGCTACGATGCACAGTATTGGAACAAGTTCTTCCTAATATACGGAGAGGAGACAGAGGAAAGTTGTTACTTCAGAAAGAACAAAAATGGATTTATAATTTGAATACTTTGGACCCAAATGGGTTGAATGACAAAATCGAATTGTCTTTGTTTATTTGAAACTGTTATGTTCCTCTCGGGTTTCCTTTTTATATGGTTTAATTTGCAATATGATGTAATGTTGATTGTTGTTGAGTTTTGATTGAAGGATGTGTGCATTTAGGGTAGGATGAGTATAACGTTGTTGTTGAAATGTTACGTCATTTATGGTGAGCGTATCAGCTTATTTGACTCCCCTTTAAATGAGGATGATGTCAGACGCCGTTGATATAAGTAATGGGAGGCGCAGGAGGTGTCTGTTATCGAGGTTTGGAAATTCTGGCGAATATTAACTGCTGATTTTTATAAGAGTTTGGTCTTTTTGAATCCCTGAAGAAGCCGAATAGGTGAAACAGAAGCTTTTGTCGGACATTCAGAAGTTAATAGAAAGAAAAAATTTTTAAGATAGTGATAACACTTCGCCGCTCCTTCGGTATCTTATAGATATATTGAAAGAACTGGCATTCCGCTCTTGGCGTAGATTGAAGTCTCTACAATGCTCAGATAAGTGTATACATGCTATTAGTATGGTGCATTGAGTTATTGAGTAAAAAGAGTTGCAAGCACTAGTGGCTGATCCACCTTATACAAGGTTTCATCATGATAAGGTAGTCCTTAGGACTCATCCACACTTTATGCCAAAGGTGGTCTCGCCTATTCATCTTAACCAAGCGGTCTACCTGCCTGTGTTTTTTCCAAGACCTCATGCATCAAATGCAGAAAGGAACCTTCATACTTTGGACTGTAAAAGAGCTTTAGCCTTTTACTTGCAAAGAACACAGCAACATAGAAAGTCCTCTCAACTCTTTGTTGCCTTTGATCCTTCTCATTTGGGACTTCCAGTCTCCAAGAGAACACTGTCCAGCTGGATTGCACAGTGTATTTCCTTTGCCTATCAGAGTAAGAACCTTCCTCTGGAGGGCCATGTCACAGCTCACAATGTGAGAGCCATGGCAGCTTCAATGGCTCATCTGCACTCTGTGTCTATCAACGACATCTGTCGGGCAGCTTCTTGAGCTTCGGTTCATACCTTCACTGCTTGGACAAGGACTCCCGCTGGGATGCCTTGTTTGGTCAGGCTGTTCTCCAACACCTGTTCCATACCTAGTCAATTCCTACCCGCCATCCCTGGTTGGATTCCAGAGATCCATGGTGGGAAGTGGAGCCCTTTCACAGGGATACACAACTTCTGGGGTCTCTCCCTGGCATCTAAAGCTAGGGAGTCCCCATATGTGAAGACTACATTCCTGCTTGTTCCTGGAGATAGCATAGTTACTCACCTGTAACAGGTGATCTCCGGGAACAGCAGGAATTTAGTCTTCACAACCCACCCACCTCCCCTAGGAGTTGTATCTCTCTGTCTATCTCTTTCTCTTTCCCTCTCCTCTCTTTGTCTTAGCTTTAAACTCAACTGGAGAGAGGCAGTTGGGAAAGGCGGGAAGGCAGCATGCAGGCACTGTGGGATGCTCCCAAAAGCTTCCTAATTGGACGCTGGGGAGCGTTCCCGCGCAGGCTCCGTTGGTACCGACGATACCCATATGTGAAGACTAAATTCCTGCTGTTCCCAGAGGTCACCTGTTACAGGTGAGTAACTATGCTATACTGCATCATGAGGCTGTTTAGTTTGTTGTATATCAACTAAGTTTGCTTGGCCTATTTGAATAGGGCTGGGTTACATTTCCAAAGTGTTCTTGGAATAGGTGGGTCTTTAGCTCCTTGTGGAGGCTAGTGAGATTGGCGCAGGCATATATTCTATTTGAGAGCACATTCCGGAGGCTCGATGAATATAGTGAGAATGCTCTGGAACAGGCTGTTTGGCTGCTTCTAGTTCTTGTGGCTGAGATGGTGAGAGTATTCTGGATATAGTACCTCCTCATTCTGTTCTTGAGTTTCTTGTGTATGATGGTCTGGAGGTAGCTAGAGGAAAGATTGTATGAAATTTTAAATATCATTATTAGGACTTTGTATTTAATACAGCTGGCTATAGGTAGCTAGTGAAGTTGCTTTAATATGAGTGTTATATGCTTTGACCTTGTGGCTCTATGTAGAATTTGAGTGGCAGTGTTTTTTTCCATTAGTAGGGTATGTAGAGACTGCTTTGGTAAGCCCTAGTAAATGATGTTGCAGTAGTCGAGACGTGGGAGTACCATGATCTGGAAAACTACAGTAATTCTGAGTATTTAGCAGTTGGCGTAGTCTGTAGAGAATTCTTAACTTTTAGTATACCAATTTGGTGGTTTTATTAATATGTGGTTGCATGGGTAGTCACTGATCAAGAGTGCTTCTAAGGTATTGGACCTCTGATTTTATTTCCAAGACTGCGCTCTTTGCCATATGAACTTTTTATTTCTTACACAAGTTATTAGTGCAACAGTAGGATAATTTGTTCACTCTGGAGCAGCCATGAGCCTGGTAATCACCCATTTGTTTGACCGACTCAGTATTGTTGACAGAAAAAGCAAAGTTGCTTGCCCATGACAGTTCTATGTAGACATCAAGATTATTCGGGCACACAGTGCCACTTCACTTCCCAGGAGTTGGTTCTGAACTATGAACTAACTGGGGAGAATGAGGGGACTGCACTTGCTCACAGGTTTACATAGTTCTGAGCTGTAAGAGAGTTATGTCCTAAAGCATTGGATGACTGCCCACTTGTGTGTCAGCTTAATCCCACTACTTATGGAGAACACCTGCTTTTCAAGATGTTTTCAGGTTTTTTTCTCCCTCTTCTGGTCTATCATCTATATTACAGGCTTCATCTTCTGCAAGCATATTCTTTTCTTGATGTCCTTTTGCATTGTTAAAGATATTGAAAAGTATTAACCCATATAATGAGCTAGGAGACCCCTCACTGATCACTGAGAGGACAGTTTTCAAAAACATTTACATGGGAAAATTGTTATGTTATAAAACTTTTCTTGACATGTAAAGCATGGTCTTTTCCTCCAGGAACTTCTCCAAACCTCTTTTAAACCCAACTACTTTAACAGCTTTTACTACATCCTCCAACAACATAATCGAACTCTGGAATTTTTTACCAGAGGATGTAGAAATAAGCTGTTAGAGTAGTTGGGTTTAAAAGGGACTTGTAGAAGTTCCTGGAGGAAATGTCCATAAATCATTATTAAAGTGGACTGGGGAAATCCACTGCTTATCCCTGGAATAAGCATCATGGAATATGCCTACTTTTTGAGAACCTGATAGGTTCTTGTGATCTGGATTGGCCACTGTTGGAAACAAGATGCTGGGCTTGATGGACCTTTGGTCGGACCCAGTAAGGCATGTCTTAGTTCTTATGTTTTACACATGGAAAAGGCTTTTATAAAATCATGTGGTCACATACGCATGTGAATTTATGTGCACAGAAAGTGCGCACCTACTTGTATGTAATCTGCATGGGGGAACATAGTTTGTAAGGAACGGGAGGCAGAGTTGCATGTACACCTTTTTATGGAGCGAGTTTAAATTAGTATCTGCATTTGTGTGCTGTTCGGGTTAGATTTGGTAGTGTATTTTATAAAGGCAATAGATGCCTATGTTGCCTTTATAAAATAGGCATCTTTTTGGACTTGCTAAATAGGAGGCACATTCCAATTCCTGTACGTCCTCCCACAGTGGCCGGGCAAAAACCGGACATGCGGGAGATGGACCCAATTCTGAAACTACAGGGCCCGGACATACCTGCGACGGCAGAATCGGCAACATTGACATCTGGCCACTCCCCTTATGTCGATGAGATCAGCATACGGGGACTATCCGTCCTGAGGCTAGAACGCCAAGGCTGGGGTGTGGGAATCATGGCATTCTAACACCATGGCAAAGAGCCATCTATCTGATGGCTCAGAATGCCATTGCGCATGTCTGCTCATGCAGACCGCGATCCTGCCAGCACCAGAGGCCCCCATGGCCTGGATCATGGCTGTATGGGCACAGCAGGCCGGCGGCATGGTTTGTGGGGGTGTGCGTTGCTGTGCAGTGAGGACCCCCAGGGCTTATTCCATCGTTGGGATGGAATAAGGTAGACGGACAACTATATGCCAGGGAACGTACAGTGGCCTGACCTGAATTGATCCTGTATGTTCCGACAGCTGGGCCCTCCCCCACTCCGCCCAAGCGCCGTCCTCTCCGGCCCCTGTCCAGCACTCCTCGCACAAACGCTCTGCACTGCGGGGAGTGCAAGAGACAGAATCATGTTCTGGGGCTGAGTGCAGGTTGGACGTCCAAGCCCTCTATTCACAGGACAGAATGCCGGCCTAGGTGTCCTGTTATTAAATAAAGCCCATAAATAGCAATTTTTGCATAGAAAATTGTTGTCCTTCCATTTAACTAAACGTCTGCTGTTGTAAAACAGTGTGCAGACTTTTAGCTCTCTTGTGTGCCTGAAGAAACCTTTTTTCAGCTCCTTCTCTTACTGACTGGGCAGTTTTTCTTTGGTTTGGTCTTTGCTTGTCTTACTACCTTTCCTTATCGCCTACCCTCCACCCTCCCCTTGCTTTTCTTGAATTTCTTTTGTTTTCCTCTACGTCAGCTTTTGTTTATTTACTGTATGTTAGTCTTTTTGTACTTAACAATTATTCTATCTTCTTAGGGAACCATAATAGACTCATCTGCCTTATTCGGAGAATTCTTGTCTGTCTTCTGTATTCCCTTTTGTTGCTGCTAAGAGGTCCCTATATCCTTAATTCCTCCATTCTATTAGAACTTCCTCAGTGCAATTGTTCATTTATATGAATGTAGCAATGTAGTTCTGTAATAAGCAAAGTGCATAAATTATTTTCCTGTGCTATATGATTCAAGAGAAGATTCCTGTATGAAAAAAAAGCTGTCTTTTAAATTACCTGCTTCAGAGGTCTTGAGTTTAACCAACTGTACCTACAACTGCTTCATAGAAAAAAAAAGTCTTAAAATATGAAAGCTATTGAACTGTCCTCTGGTTAGGAACACTCAGATGGTACAATTGTTTAAGAAACTGCAATTCTTTTTTGAAAACTGAATAATTAAACTCTTAATGCTACTTATTTAGACAGAAGAATTTTCATTTCACTTTTTTGTTTTATAAGTTGATTGTTTTTATAAGTACATTATAGAATTTTTTAAAGTTGTACTAATCCAGCTATATATATATATATATATATATATATATATATATATATATATAGGTAATCCAAGTTTACTGGTTGCAACCACGTGTGTATTGGTTTTTGAAATTGAAAAATGTATATCCTCATTGCTTCAAAATGCTAAAATTTAGTTTGACTATATAATCATCATTATAACTGTAGACATCCAGTATATCATATAAAATATCCAAGTATTCAGAAATAATTATGCATCCCTGACCATGGATTATTATCTAAAAAGCATAACTCAGAAAACAAGTGGCACGATACCTAAGACGAACATATTTCTGTGAATGAAGCCAAGAACTGATGGATTAAACTAATCTTAAAAATAATCTGGCTTTTGCTTGTTTTTAGCTATTGTGTAATTAATAACAGAATTCATGGGTGGATGACCTGACATCTTTGTATAGAATAAATATGGAACTCAATCATTGTTTTTCAAACGATTATGTTTTTTCACGCTAACACAGATGTACAAAAAGATGCAGTTTTTATTTTGTATTGGCAGCTTCCAAATATTTAGTATCTATTTCCAAGAATTGCAATTAGTAAAGCATCCATGGTTCTAAAATCCACACATCCCACAAGCTAATTATATTTGCAGGGTCAGAGTGAATACATATTTCATAAAAATAAAGGGTTATATAAATGTGTCTTCTACTTGGCTGTTATAATCACAGTTTGTTGATCTGGAGTATAATGTGTACAATTCACAAATTTGTCTGATAACAGAAAGTGGTGTGTGATTGTGTTTATTTTACTAACCAGTATATTCACAGCAATCACTTCCAAATATCTCTCCAGTAAAGATGTGTTAATTACAAAACAGACAAGGTCTTCTATTATATTAAAGCTACTAACAAGAAGACAGCAGGAATCACACATGTAAATAGCATCATCAACCCCTATTTTAGTCCTCTGTTTTGATCTGTGAGTTGCGCATAGACCAAAGGTGCTATTAAAGACTGAGTGTATGAAATAGGCAGCATTATATGAACAAAATTATTCAACAAGAAAACAGACCTTTAACATGAATTTAACAAGCCTGAGAAATTATAAACTATCATATGCTGTAGATTCATGCAGTGATAATAAACAGAAAAGGAAAGTAAGAGGTTTCCTTAAGCTAGCCAAACTGCTAATGGTTTTGTTATAAGCTGTCTACTGTAGCAGTGACCTCTGAAAAGTCTCAAGACACTTGTACCAGGAAATAAAAGTGGCCAGATACACTGTGGGAAAGCCTTAGAATTAATAGCAACCTATCATAATGTTCTGGAAGGTGGCATACCCTTCATAGTTTAATATTTAGTCTGATGGAAAACAGTTTTATACAAGTATTCTGACTATTGAACATGAATGGCTTTTCAGATTGCAGTAACAAACTGCAGTAGCTTTCAAATAATTTAAGCAAGAAGGTGGATTTAGAACAGTCTAAAAATCCAGCTATCCAAAAAATTTCTAGAAACTTTGGAAAGATGTGATTTTTTTTATTCTTGCTGTACATTAATTAATCGTTAGGATGTGCAGTATTCATATTATTGTGTCAAGTTTCCATTCTTCACAAGGAGGCAACCACTTTGCTATCATCTGATTGCATCATGCTGTCCTTCTAAATAAATAAACAGAGGGAAGAAGCCTTCAGCTTCTACACACCTCCCATTACCCACCAGGGCATATTCTCAAATCTTACTGTGGTATAATTAACACCTTCTTCACCCATTACTCATTAGTGTGCTGGACATTAATGAGTATTTATTTTGATATGAGGCTTTAAAGGAGGAGCAGTTTTTTCTAGTACAAAAAAATTGCAGGATATTGCAGAAATTAGAATATGCATTGTATTAATTTTTTTCTATTATTTTTTATTGCTTACTAGATCAAATTATAGACTGCAAGTTGAATATACTAGTTTTCTTAAGGCAGTTGCTATAGCAATGGCCATGAATGCTTTTAAATTATGTAGTTTTACACTATCATTGAGAATATTCTATTTTTATTGGTTATCAACATTTTGTAAAACAAAATCAGTTAAAGGTTACATTGAAATTTACTAATCCGTTTACAAGCCGATTAACTTGCTATATGAGCATAGCAATTTTTAAAAAATGTGTTGGACAAGGTGTCTGTATTGGCCTTACGGTTATATTTGAAATAAAGCATATGGATGGGTAGCCATATTTGATAGGTCATGTTTTGTAATATTATAATGAAATATAATGTCTTTAGGATCATATTTAACTGAATAAATGCATGCCAGCTGCATCCCCTAAGCTCTCTTCCTCCTATATCCAGTCATTCAGCACTGTGAAATCCAGGTTTAGTACTGCAGCCATTATGTTGTAAATCAGACGGTGATGATTGTACCGTACCCGATTGTCTCCTGCTCCTTAGGGTACTGTTTTTCTTTGGTTCAGTTTCTTATGTAGTCCTCCAGAGACTGTTAGAATGCTCTGTTTTGCTTTACTTTTTTTATTTAGCATCTACATCTGTTTGTTATGATTGCTTCATGGTTATTTACAGATGTTTATCATTGAGAAAATTGCATTAAACTAAAATTTCAACAGTTAGCAGTAAAAGTACAGCATGTTTTTATGTGAAAGTGATGTACAAAACTGGCTAGTGCAAAGAGAGCAACCTTTAGAGAATGGGACTATTGTAAAAAAAAAAATAATAAAAATATATTTGCCTATATTTATGAAGGAGGAAAACATATGGGTATACAGAAACTGTCAGTTTCAAGCAGAGCTTGCTTTGTAGATGAGTGAAATTATGCTTAATTTTGAAAATCCTTTGGTGATGGTATATTATTCAACCTGGCCAGAAATTAGATTACTTTCTAGAAAAGCAGCTTCATATTAAAGATTCTCATGCCCATGATTTGCAGTTTGATTTTAGTAAGAGAGGTTATGGATTAAACCTAATTTTCACAACTGTTAAAAGCAAGAATTATGTCAGAGATTGTGACATATGGGTGCAAGATTGATAGAACTGTCTAAATTTAAAATGCGCACTTAGCACTGATGTTTTACAGTCTGTTTAGTTCTTCATTTTTCATACTGATTATCCTCTCTGGCATTGTCTGAACATCATTGCAGCTGAGAGCATACACTACCCATTTAACCAAATGTAAAATGGGCAAAACAGGTTATATTCTGTGTATGTGTGAGGTTTTTAATGCATACATGCATACTGTACCATTATTTGGACGTCATCATTTAGTTTATTGGATCATAAGCAAACCATCAAATATGACAATAAACTAAACTAAAGCCCTTCAAGTAGTAACTTGTTAAATAATGTACATTAGTGGTCTCATTTCCTGTTAATCAAGTCAAATTCATATTAATTACTGTGATAACAAAATCTTGAAAAATGTTTACCCCTGTATAGTTTATATTTACCCAAGAGCAAGCAATAAAAAAAAATATAGTGAACTGTTAGTCTGATTGCAAGGTTGGTTTGCCAAGACAACAACAACAGGAACATGTCCAAAAATTCTACATAAGGTTTTCAAATCTGTGGGAGACAAATCAAGCGTATGAAGATGACAAGCAATTAGATTCCAAAAGCGTAGAGTAGTCTTGGCATAAGAATTAGTTCTAGATCATAACATGGCTTTGGTTGGAAGCGGTAAGACAGTAATTTAGGTGCATGACAGCAGTGTGATCTTTAAACATCTCTCTTAGCTTATCTAGAATTTGAGAGCAAACAGAAATGGATTTCTAGCATTACCTATCACGAATCACAAATGACCTTTGTTGTATTCTGTTTTTACTCTAATGGGAATTTTTAATTGATCAGATGCAGCAGATACTACTTCTAGTCAAAAGAAACAGAAAGCAGCATTTCAACAGACGAGAATACAAGAGCCAAGTTCCTTGATGCCATTAATTTTGTTGTCATTTCAAGTATTGGGGTGTTATAATTCATGTGACAGGGCTGGGCCTAAAACACAGCCCCTGAGCTTGTGCTCACTTTCCATTTTAGCCTCTCCTTGTCATTGATTTCAGTATAATGTAGTTTGTAAACTTTTACATTAAGATGCATGTACATAAGAGTTGCTTTCAAATTATGTATTTAAAGATAGTTATTTCAGAGAAATTGCAATCGTTGGTGTCACCTTGCATTATTAAATGCTGGTGTGCTGATGGTTCAGCAGGATGTTCTTGTTTTTTTAATAATGTAATTAAATGGTTTTCTGGAAAAAGGCCAAAAAAAGATAAATAGGAGCAGATCGTGTATTGTCCAGTGGTGTTTGACATTACGTGCATTTTTTAAAGAATTGACCTGACACTTTGCTTTTACAGGTTGTTATTGATGCCTTTAGATTAATCAATGCTAATATGATGGTTTTGGGACATGAACCAAGACAAACAACTTCCAATCTGGGTCACTTAAACAAGCCATCTATCCAGGTAAGTTTGTGATCCAATGTTAATCATTGTGATGTAGTAGTGTGATAGGATCCATTTTGAAGCACTTTTCAGATATATTCTTTTTACAATCGTATTTCCTATCATATTCTAGCAATTGGAAGACCCCTTCCTATCACCAGAAAGACAAAATCAAATGAGATGCTTGCCTACAAAGAAAGAAATGGGAGATTTTCCTGAAGTCTGTTTGTTGTCCTATAGTTCTTGGCCACATACACAATGCCATTTTAGATTTCTCTTCCCAAAATCTGACATCAGGAGTGTCACACTTCAATCCCAGAGGGCTGCAAACCAGTCAGGTCAGGAGATCACTAACGAATGATCATAAGATAATATTTGCATGCACTGCTTCCATTATATGCAGATATATCTTATACATATTCATTAAGGATATCCTGAAAATCCAACTGGTTTGTAGCTCTCCAGGGATTGCAGTTTGACATACCTGACCTACAAGATACCCAAGCAAAAAGATGTGCTTATAGTTTTTCTTAGACTAGAAATTGAACTGAATGACATCTACATGTTTAAAAAATGAGTATTTAACATTCTTTTGAAACACCATAGCTTGTAACACATCTGTATTGTAACTGCTTTAGGTGAAAAGAACCCTCTTCGGCAAACATATAGGAATGTTAAGTGAACATTAGGGTAGTCCAAAAAAACAAACTAACATTTCAATTCTCCACAAGGCTGGTTTTGTTCTTTATCATATTTATAACAAGCACACAAAATTTTAATGAAAATAAACAACATTTAGATGTTGCCCCATTTGGCAGTTTTTATGTCATCTGAACTAAACAGCAGACAACTGGAATGTCTGGTAACAGTGGCCGCTGAAAGTTCTGCACCATCTTTTTCTTTGTTTCTGCTGAGACTCTGTCATCAAAAAGGGCTAAGCCTGCCAAATGTTCAGACAAAAACCAGAGGTGCCTTGAAAATGCAACAGCCTGGTATGGATAAGTCTTAAGAACTGATAAAAATTTGATGTCATTTAGAGGAACTTGGATTGCAAATGGTGCTTTATTCCACTGTCTGACATAAACAAGACTAACAAACGGAACCAAATCTGTGATATTCTTGGACTCGCATGCAGTCATCCTGAACTGAGCTTTAAAAGAATATTTTCAGTACATAAATGTCTTTTCCCATCAATAAAATGTTCGGAATGGGGCGATCTCTAAATGTTTCACAATCAGGTTGAAATTTCACAGGTAAGCAAGCTATCTCTAATGGGCAAAAATAAGCCTTGTGGAGAAATGATTCTACAAACATTAACTTTTTGCATTGGTTTGTGGACCACCCTACTGAACATGGAAAAACACTTACAGAAAAGGAAAATCATTTTTTGGTTGGGATGCAGTAGGATCCTTGGAGTAATTAGGATGTATACTGTGGTCTTGTTCTAACAATCAGGCTTAATTTACATAATTTAGCTGACAAGCAACATTTATTTGAAAACAGTAGGTTTTTTTTATTTTTCCTGCTCTTTTTCCTACACCATAAATGGTTATTTGTAGTTTTTAAATATTCATCTAATGTAGAAATTCTTACCCAATGGCTAAGTGAAGGTATAGCTGTTGTTGGTGGTTGTTATAAATGTACTTTTGTCACTGGATCCATCCAGAGTAGGACGAAAATATCAATAGCTGAAGAGACATCAGAAAACTCGGAATTGGACCAGTTCATAAAATAAGAAGTAAAACTTTAAAATCACTGTCTATAGATAAAAATGAAATATCTTTGTCCTAAAAACATGAATACTTAGCAATGAGATCCATTGAGGAGTAATGGAAACTTACTGTTTGTAAATTCTTAAACAAGCTGATTTATTAAGTCTTTTCTCTGAATCTCTTTCTATAAAGGGAACAAAACTTACTTATCAGACTGTAGGAGAGGAATAATGAAAGCCATTTCTGTGAATAAAAACACCATCTGAACTGCAGAAATGGGCTTTTATGAAAATCGTCTATTCTCAATGTGGGTAAACACCATATATCAGCGACTGCACCTTCACAAAGACATGCTAAACAGGACCAAGTTGGTCCAGAGGGTAGCTACTAAAATGGTCATTGATCTTCCAGCATATGGAGACATGCTTAAAGATCTCAATATTGGAAGAAAGATGAAAGAGGGGAAATATGATAGAGACATTTCAAAATTCATGGCATGAATGCTTAGGAGGTGGATCTCTTTCAATTGAAAGGAAGGTCTGGAATGAAACTATAGGATGACGATGAAAAGGGAGTAATCTTAAAAAATATTCCTTTTTGGAAAGAGTGATAGATGTATGGAATGGCTTCACAACTAAGGTGGCAAAGACAAGCACTCTATCTCAATTCAAGAAAGCAAGAAAGCATGGGATAAGCATATACTCTATCTAAGGGAGTGGAAGGAATTGCAGAGCTTAGTAGTTCATGTGAATGGGCAGATTGGATAGGCCATATAATCAGGGGGCCCTAGGCAAACCTTCGGCTTTGGGCCCCCTTGCAATTAACTTTTAAGACCCCTAATGCCCCTACCAAGATTTTGATAATTAAATTCAAGCATAACCATCTCAGCATATTAAATAATTAAATTCAAGCAGAACAATCTTAAACGTTGTTTTGAATTATATACAAAAGACATTTAAAAGAATAAATGGACTATTTCCAAACTAGCCATTCTTCCTGTGGATAAAAGAGCAGTGATAAGCTTTTAAATTTGTGTGGCTGTTAGACCCATTTTTTACTTTGACTGTAGCTGCTTTTTGCTAGGGGCCTTCCTCCTCAAGAAGCTATATCCTAGGCGCCTGCCTAGTGTGCCTGGTGGTTGGGTCGGCCCTGCATATAGTATTTATCTGCCATCATTTTCTAGATTCCATAAATGCAAGGCCGCGGGGCAGAGTCCCGGCAGCCGCCCATAACCCGGGTGTTCGGCCAGTGCGGGGACCCTGGCCACGCGGCCGTCGTCATCGAGGGAGGCAGAGGCGCAAGGATGCGGTAGGGCATCCTTCAAGCTAATTGGCTCCACCCGCGTGCATGAGCGCGGTGGAGCCAATGAGGGGGAAGGTGGCGTGACGTTGAGGGGGAGGAGCCAGGAGTCGGCAATGGTTGCCTTCACTCCTGCGCTTCCTCTGGTGCCGGTGCCTGCTTAGCTTCTCTCGTAGCTGAAAAAACAAAAGGAAAAGGAACGTGTATAAGCGAGCCAAGGGAGAGGCGAAGTGTCAGCGGCGTTAGCAATGTGGAGTGGGGCTTAGAAGTTGGGAGCTTGTGGGAGTGTGCCAGAACTGCGGAGCCAGTTCAGGGCCGTCTAGCAGTGAGTGAGGTGAAGCAGGCCCTAGTCCTTGCCGGCATTGCCAGAGGACTTGACGAGCGCACTGTGCCGGATACAGGAGGCTTGGAAGGCGAGTGTTGTCCAAGTAGGTTAAAAAAAAATTAATTACATTTATTTATTTATTTTAAGGTGATCAGGGGTGCAGAGTCAGCTTGGGGGCTGGGTATTGCTGTTGGTGAGCTGTGTCGGATGCTTCAGTGTGCTGGTTACATTCTATCTGCTCCTTTTGTGGTGTAGCCTAGGGGTTAGAGCATTGTTGTGGATTAGGGTGTTGGGGTTATTTCCCACTAGCACCTCGGGGCATTGGCAGGTCAATTAACCCTACATAGCTCAGGCAACCTATATATATATATATATATATATATATATATGGGAGTGGAGGAGTAGCCTAGTGGTTAGAACACTGGCTTGGTAACCAAGCAACCAGGGTTCAATTCCCACTAGCACTCCTTGTGGCCTTGGGCAAGTCACTTAACCCTCCACTGCCTTGGAAGAAAGGCCTGGCAATCTACTTCCGGTGACACTGCCAAGAAAACCCAGGAGCTTCTGGGTCGCCAGGAGTCAGGACTGACTCGAAGGCACACATCGCATCGCACTCACATATATATATATATATATATATATATATATATATATATATATATATATATATATATATATAAAAAAAACAAAAAAAAGGAAAAAAAACCCCAACAACAACAAAGGGTCTAGCCTGATGCCTGCGTGTAAGGGCCAGCAAGGCCGGGCTGGAGGGGCGGGCAGGGCTTCGAGACGGGTTGAATGTGGGGTGATTGAGGAGGATTTAGGGCAGGGGGTGAGTCCGGGTCAATTGGGGCCTATAAGGAGCGGGGGGGCCTATAGCTCTACCCAAGAGGAGTATGAGTGGGGTGCGGGGATAGGGGGGGCCACCTAGAGCTGAGAGGGGGTCGCATCCGGGTTTTTTGCGGGTTAGGGGTACTGAGAGTGAGACTGGAGTGGTAGCAGCTAATGATAATGCTACACACAGTGCCGAAACGGGTGTTAGCAGTGAGGTGGAAGCGGCAGGCGACCGCACAGGATGGGGAGCTGAGGGAGGGCATTGGGATTCTAGGCCTGTTGGCTGGGGGGGGGGGGGGGATATGGGGCTTGTGGGCGGGGGTATGCCTGTTCAAGAGGCCCCCAGTTTTAGATGGCAAAGTATAAATTCACCTGTGGGCTGGCCAGCAGTTCAAGGAGGCTATTTGCCAGTGTGAGAATCTGCATCATGGGAACACTGGATTGGGGGGGGGGGGAGCAAGGTCCATCTGGGGCTGAGTGGTTGGGGGCTTGGCAACCTTTGTGGTCTCTCCAGTGGTTCCCCCCCTCCCCTGTTTTTCCTTTGTCTCCACAGGTACCGACAATGAATCAGCACACTGCGGAGCATAGAGGAAGAGGCCAATTGGGATCAGAGAGCATGGACGCAGGAGTAGCAGCAAGGCATAATTTGTCAGGAAATAATACCAGTGCGAGGAGGGACAGGCTGCCTCAGCAAAACGAGGATATCGGCCAGTCGATGACTCATCCAGTGGCAGCATTAGCGGTGGATATGGGGGCGGCAGGTGAGTTGCAGGCCGAACATGGAGAAGTTGGGGAGCGGAGCAGCTCGCGGGAAGGAACGGGGAGGAGGGGGAAGCGTGCAAGAAAAGGAAGCATTCATGTCGGCAGCGGCACGGCTCGGAGTCATCCTCTTCGTCCACCGACTCTTCGTCATCGTCGTCTGAAGCGGATATCACCGAGCAGGGGGTAGGAAGCAGTGTGGCAGCGGGGAATAGGCTAGGGGTTGGAGCTCCGACGTTAGCAGTTTTTTCAGAATTATGGGAGGGAGTTCAGAAAAATTTGCGCCATAAAATAAGGAAGCGGCGATATAGATATTTTCCACCTTTTAGAGGGCAGGAAATAGTCAGGGGTGAGTAAAAAGAAGAGAAAGGGGAAAAAAACGTGGTGAACTGGACTAGAGCCTTTTTTGTGCTTAGCAAGCGTATGCGGTCATCACTATCCTGAGCATTATGGGATGATGTTGGTGTATGCGGATTCGATTTTGGAGGCGTTGCAGACACATGATGGATGGGCTTGATTAAATTATGATGAGAAGTTTCGGGACAAAATGGAGGAGAACAAATTATTGTCATGGGGTACTCAGGATATTAACCTTTGACTGACGCAGATGTCATTCAGGGCATGTGCTGCAGGATCAGGTGGGGCTAAAGGTGGTGGCCAGTGCGGGTGGAGGTCGTTCCTTTTGCGCAGGAGGGGCTGTGCCACAACAGAGATCGGAGGAAGCAGGGCAGGTGATTTGTGCTGGAGGTTTAACAAGTCCTCTTGCCCGTTCCCCGACTGCAGATTTCAACATGTGTACTCGTCTGTAGCGGAGGACACGCTGCAGCAAAATGTGTTAAAAAAAAAAGGGGCCCCTCTGGCCTCAGTGCCGGCCCCCAAGCAATAATGATGTAGGCGGCCTGGCCCCTACACCAACACGGTTAGAGGCCTTAAGGACTTGGCTTCGGCAATACCCGAAGTGTGGAGATAAGGAGGTATTAAAGTTGGGGTTCCAGGAGGGTTTTGTTATACTGGTACACGGAAATGTGGTAGCGTCCAAGGCGCGAAATTCACCCTCTCTTCGGCGCTTTGTACACATAGTTAGGGGATAAGTTGAAGGTAGAGCTGACTTTAGGAAGGATCACAGGCCCCTTTATAGAACAGCCGTTCCCGAATTTGGTGGTATCGCCTTTGGGTATGCAATGCAATGTGTGCCTTCGAGTCAGTCCTGACTCCTGGCGACCCAGAAGCTCCTGGGTTTTCTTGGCAGTGTCACTGGAAGTAGATTGCCAGGCCTTTCTTCCGAAGCAATGGAGGGTTAAGTGACCTGCCCAAGGCCAAAAGGAGTGCTAGTGGAAATCGAACCCTGTTTGCTTGGTTACCAAGCCAGTGTTCTAACCACTAGGCTACTCCTCCACCTTTGGGTATCATACCTAAAAAAGAACCAGGGAAGTTCCGACTGATTCATAACTTGTCGTTTCCGTCGGGAGCATCGGTGAATGATCACATCCCTCGGGAGTTGTGTACAGTTCACTATGCTTCGTTTGATCGGGCTGTTGAGTTAGTCAGAAAATCGGGTCACAGGGCGTTGATGGCGAAAGTAGATATAGAATCAGCTTTCCGTTTGTTGCCAGTACACCCATCAGCATTCCATTTGATCAGGTTTCAGCTTTGATGATGGAATTTATTTCGACAAATGCATGCCTATGGGCTGCTCGGTATCTTGCGCATACTTTGAAAAATTTAGTACTTTCCTGCAATGGGCGTTAGTGCAGAAAGTAGGATGTGCAAATGTTCATTATTTAGATGATTTTTTTTTGTTCGTGGGAACAGCGCAATCCGTGGGGTGTCTGGAGCTATTAGAAGGCTTTGTGGAATTGTCGCGCAAACTGGGTGTGCTGTTGGTGGCGGGTAAGATAGAAGGCCCGGCGACAAGGGTTACCTTTTTAGGTGTGAAGTTGGATTCCATGGAGATGGTGGCTCGTCTCCCTCTTGAGAAGGTGTCGAGATTGCGGGTGTTGGTAGCTAGCGTGTTGGCTTCATCTAAATTAACGTTAAAGGAAATGCAGGCTCTGATAGGCTCTCTGAATTTCGCTTGCAGGGTTATTCCGATGGGTTGGGTGTTTCTTTGTCAACTTGCGGCGTCAACATCTGGAGTGTGTAAACCGCATCACCGTATTAGTGTCTCAAAGGTTATGCGTGCCGATTTGATTTGATCTGGGATGTCTTTTTGAAAGACTTTAACGGGACTTCTGTGATGATGGAGGCCGAGATCTCCAGTGTAGATTTGCAGCTATACACGGATGCAGCAGGGGGGGTCTGGGAATTTGTCAGGGGAGCGTGTTGTGCGGACAGCTAGCCACAGGCTTGGTGCAAATACTGTCTAACCAGCAACATAACCTTCCTGGAATTGTTTCCCATTTTAGTGGCATTGGAGTTGTGGCCCGATAAACTTCGCAACCGCAGGGTAGTGTGGTGGTGCGACAATGCAGCAGTGGTCAGCATGATTAATAATAACACTCCACGTTGTATTCAGGTGGCAGCCTTAATGAGGGAAGTGGTATTAGCATGTTTGCGTCTGAATGTATATGTAAAGCCCGGCATATCCCAGGATATACTAACGAGATTGCTGACGCTCTTTCCTGTTTCAAATGGGATCGGTTTCAGACTTTGGCTCCAGAAGCGGACATGGAAGGATTCGTGGTCCTGGAGAAATTATGGAGCATTGGCCAAGAGAGATGCTGAATTTACTGCGGAGTTTGGTGTCAACGGCGACATGGTCAGCTTATCGGCGGGGTTGCGACACGGTGGTGGAATTTCTGGTGGACCGAGGATGGCAGCCTGGTTTAATGTCCGATCAGTGGACAGGACAATATATAGTGGAGACCAAAGAACAAGGGGTCTCTAGATCATCAGTGCGTACCCACTTAGCAGGCTTTGCATTTTTTGCCAGAGCAGTGGGTTGGGGCTCCTCAGCAGGGTGATTTCCAGCCCGCAGATTGCTACAGGGGTGGGGACATTCGAGGCCAACACCTCGTGACTCCAGGCGGCCGATTACACATGAGTTACTTGTGAGGCTCTGCACTGCCTTACCTCTGGTGGCGATGTCACGGTATGAAGCCACCCTATTCCGGGAGGTTTTTTGCCTGGCATCTTTTGGCACATTCCGTATTGGTGAGTTGTTAGCAAACTCCAGCAAGTCTGGGGTTGGAGGCGGTATACAGCGACAGCATGTACGGGTATAGGAAGGGCTGCTAAGGGTCCTCCTAGCTAAATCTAAGACGGACCAGCAAGGTAAAGGATTGTTGGTAGTATTGAAGGAGATTGTTGGCCTCGTAACATGCACAGTGGACACATTAAGGGTCTATTTGCGGTTGCGCCCCGCGCGGGAGGGGGGACTCTTCATGCATGAGGATGCATGGCTATTGACGCGTTTTCAAGTATCAGCAGTGCTGAGGATGGTGCTGCGGCACGTAGGAGAAGACCTGAGTCAGTTTGCAGCACACTCATTCCGCATTGGC
This sequence comes from Ichthyophis bannanicus, assembly GCA_033557465.1. Classification (NCBI taxonomy): domain Eukaryota; kingdom Metazoa; phylum Chordata; class Amphibia; order Gymnophiona; family Ichthyophiidae; genus Ichthyophis; species Ichthyophis bannanicus. Next base: position 653,150,425 of record CM066036.1, on the reverse strand, counting down.
GCAGCGACCAGTGTGGGCGCAGCGGGTTTTCCGGAACAAGAGATACAAGGCATCGGCAGATGGCGTTCTAGAGCTTTTTTGGGCTATGTTCAGCTTGGAGAGAGGGTGAAGGGACAAGCAATTGATAGATACTAACCGGTGTTTTCTTTTCAGATGGGCGACAAAGCCCTAGGGTCTGTTGGCTGATTGGTCATTCTTTCATTTATTGGGCTGGTCAGCGATCAACAGTGCGGCCGGTGGTGCCTAATTTGGGTCTGGATCCAGCTGTGGTGTCAGTTTTATGGCTAGGTGAGCGTGGTGGATGCAGCTAATGCCCTTGCTTCGACACCATGAGCGATTAAGGAGCAAGCCTGCATTGATATTGATATTACATTTGGGGGGCAACGACCTGGTATCGTGGACCTGCAAGCAAGTGATAAGAGCAGCAAAGAGGGATCTTGCTGTGGTTCTGCGAATATTCCAAGGCGTGGTGTTGATGTGGTTGAATGTGTGCTTTGGCGGGATGCTCGCTGGTCGCAGTTTGGTGGGTGGGGGGATGGCGTAAGGACATTAATGTCACCTGTGCCAGTGGCTGGATCCCGGAGGTTTCCGGGGTCCGGAGCCTTAGGCTATACTTGGGCCGGGGGCGGGGTGCCCCCGACCCGGACAACCCCTGGGGTTATTTTTAATAAATCAGTACCAGTGACCAATCACACCCTCGCCCTTTGTGTTTTTCCAACTTTTGCTAATTACATGGCAAGGTCGGGGAAAGGGGGTTAGGAGGATTGCCGTTGGCATGACCGCAGCTAATAGCATGGCTGGTGAGGTATTGTTCCGCTGTTTGGATTGTTAAGAGGATTATTCTTGGACTGTAATGTTCGGTATGTTATAAAAGTTAATAAAGCTGCGACCAGTTGTTTTCCCAAGAGCGGTTATATGTGTGTATTTTGTGGGTAAAAGGAGGGCGGATCAAAATGTGCGAGTGGGGGGGGAAGGGGTGGATGATTAGAGGGGCCTGGAGTACCGGGTCCGATCTACCTCGGTTACATAGATGCTTTCACCCTGTAGTGCAAAGATATTTCCAAGCTTTGGTTTAGAGTAGTAGAGACGACAATGCATTTGCAAAACTACATGTAGTACTTTGCCCAGAAAAGTTACCCACAGAGAAGCTAATTTTAAAACAGGTGCCTGTAAAGAAAAACCAAAATAAAAACATGCCTATTTTACTGTTGTAAATAATATGCCTGTATATGTACCTTTTATAAAATTGACTTCTAAAATATTTGTTTGTAATGAGCAAATGCTCTCGCACAAAATTGCACCTGCTGTGTACATGTGAGTCTTGTAGCTCTGCCTGGATGCTGTCCCCGGGAACACCTATGCACGGTTCATATAAAAGTGTGCATGGATATACTAGTACATGCGGCAATAACCAAAGCAAAAGTGCACACTGCTTTGATGATAATTGGTGCAAACCCAGAGCATAAAAATACCCACAGTGTTTTTATTTAGGATGTTTTTTCATTAATAGTTCAAGGCAAGTTACATGCAGGTGTTTCCTGTCCCTGGAGGACTTGCAATCTAATTTTCTACTTAAGGCAATGAAGGGTAGGACTTGCCCAAAGTTAGGAGCATCAGTGGGATTTGAACCCTGTCTTCCCTGGTTCTCAGCCCACTGCTGTAACCACTAGGCTACTCTTCCACCATGCAGGCAGTTTAATTGTTGCCCCTCAACATCTCCCAAATTCAAGTCGTGTGCTGAAGTTGGTATAGCAGTCATTGTACTCTAAGTAGGCTTCAGCAGTTAAAGTTTTTGAATGCAAGAAAGTATTGCTTGCTTTATATATATATATATATATATATATATATATATATATGTATTTTTATACTTCTGGGTACATGTTTAATCCTTGACAAACTTGTGTCAGCATTGCCAAAAATGAAAATCAGTTTGGAACCCAAGGTTAGACAAATTATAACCTAAAAGTAACAGAATTTTCAAAAGCCAAAATAAAGGCTAATGTAAATGGTACTTTCAAAAACCTTATACATGCATATTTTATGTTTTTATAATTAGTTTACTTTGACGTGTTAGTTCCTGAGATCAAGGCAGACTCTGAAATAGATTTGGTAGCCAGAGAGACTAAACATGGGACTAAGGCAGTCAGTAGTTGTAAATGAGATTATTCCATATCTGTAAAGAGAGAGTGAAGTTTAGTGCCACACAATCAAAAGCTTCTTTTGGGTGATAGTCTATAACTGGATGCTTCTAGTTGACTGGGGCATCATTCTGTCAGTCATGATGATCATTCTTTGTTTAGTGTGTATCCAGGATTGGTGCAGTGAATAAAGGAACACACATAAGTAGTGTTTAAAAAATAGTGCATGGGGAGAAAGTGACGTCATGTCCATGGATGGACAGCTGAGGGACAAGCTCTGCCATATAGCCCTGAAATATAATGATTTTACCCCTCAAAAAGCATTCTCCGAGGCTCTGATGAGATGAGTGTTAAGAAGCCTGAAGGGGGTGCAAGGGATGACTACCTGATGCAAAACTATCGATCTGTGAGAGTTTGCCTTCAACCTGGGACGAGGAGAGCAGCGGGAACACTAAATGACGGCTACGGGAGCAGGAGAGTGTGCCGGGCATGACAACTCAGTGGCCATAGCAGTAATCGAGGATGATGATGACTCTCCTCTATCCAAGTTGGAACTCTGGAGCTGTTTTATGGAGTTAAAATGCGATGTGCACAAGGTAAAAGAGGAGATTGGAAGACTTGTTAGAGAGCTGCACAGCGAGGTGACAGAGCTTGGCCTGAGGATTGCAGATTTTGAAGAACGAATGGATTCTACACAAGATGAGGCTGATGAGTTGAGGCGAATGGCTTGGGAATTGGTACACAAGAAAGAAGAGCTAACACCAAAACTTTTCAGGAAGCAAAATTTTTGAACAGATTGGTTATCCAGTGAAATTAGAACCCCCACCCAACAACATGGTTTCAAGCATGACAAAATCAGAATTGGGTCATGAGTCATCCCACTGTGGCAATAACAGCATCTGTTCCTGGTCCATCGTCCTCACTTTCCAGAATCCAGATGCTAGCAATGTCATAGTCTGTAGTGCAAGCAGAATAGATATATACTTCATTAATTTTTTGTCGGGTCTCATTAAACAGGGGAGAGTAACTGTACAACACCACCCAATGTGAGTGAGACCCTTTTTAATCAGTGTAACTTCACAGTGAAACAAACGAAACTTGAAATGGCTAAACTTAGCTTCAACAGTCCAGAATCCACAATAACCGCAGCCACGCGTGTTTCGGGCCAACTGGCCCTGTCTCAGGTGCAACTCGCTTAGGAGAAAAGATCTGTTGCCAAGAAACGCCGAGTCGCATGGCTCTTATTTCACAATGCCTGCACAGATTGTGATTGGCTGCTTCAAATAACATCACCAAAAGGAGGAACTATGTAAATCATATATGTCAGAATGAATGGTATAGAAGGAAAATGTCTCTCAAGCTCCCCCATTCCAGCTCCAGCTTTAAGCTCAAAAAGTTCCACAGAGACAAGACGGATTATGATACAGATCATGTGTACCGTTGGATGTATGACAAGAAGGAGTCAGGCGAAAAGCAGTTGGTTAAGACTAAAGTTACATTTGATCATTCTTCTAAGGACACGGATACTAGGGAGGTCCTCACTGATTGCCCTTAATCTCGCAAGTCTCAAGCTCAGGATTTTCAAGTGGGCCGATCTCGGGGACGTCGCCAGCGGAGATCTTACCAGGACGACAATTGGGAACCTCCGATTATGAGGCAACGGACCAGACAGACTCCAGTGTCATCAACCTCTCAGGAGTGGCTCTAACACAGATTCAGCTTGAGGTTTTGAACTTGGGGTTATCCTTTGTCCCCATGGTTAAGTATGGCCCTTTTCTGATGAGAGTATCTTTATACCGATTTTTTAGGAAATTACGAATTTGACTGTTTTTTGCAGATAAGGTATCCTCAAGGGATGATTCTATCTTACGTCCTCCATCAAGGTGGGTTCCACCAGGCCCCATAGATTCCGTATTACAGACCTTGGTTTTACGAGATCTGTCATTATTGGAAGGGGATCTACTCGCCGACATTCAAACATGTCTCAATTACAACGTGGGGCTTTGTCTCATTTAGCCACCGATTCCCGGTTTATCATTCGAAATGCTGACAAGGGCGGGGCGGTGGTACTTCAATCCTCTGTATCTTACTGTGAAGGTATCACTCAGCAATTGAGGGACACACGATATTATCATAGTCTTCAAACTGATCCGACTTCGCAGCTCTATGACATCATTAAATCTTTGGTCACCAATGCCCTAGTGAGGCGTCTTTTTTGATCACCCCGTGTCCAAAAATTCCAGTTTTTTATACTGTTCCAAAGGTCCACAAATCCATGCAGAGTCTCCACCTGGTCGACCTATTGTGTCCTGCAGAGGATCCATACTTGAACACTTATCAAAGTTTTGTGACACTTTTTTGAAACAGGAGGCACAGAAAGTATATTTGTACTTGTGGGACACTTCCCATTTTTTGGAAAAATTGGCTAGTTACACAGGTCCCGTAGATCATCTTATATTGGTAACTTTGGAAGTTGCATCTCTCTGTACTAATATCCATCAGGAGGAAGCATTGGAGCTTTTACATTCTGTTTTTACCACAGCTCCTCTTCGGATACCTAAGTCTTTTTTTGTTGGACCTTATTCGGCTGGTTTTGACAAGAAACTGTTTTCTATTTCAAGGTACTTTTTATCAACAATGTGGGGGAATTGCGATGGGAGCAACGGTTGCTCCATCCATTGCCACTCTGTATTTAGTGGATTTTGAAGAATCCAGGATTTATCCAGCAGCGGTAATTGAGCATATCCCTTTATGGTTGCAATTCTTAGATGACTTTTTTTTCTGTGGTCATCATCGTTGTATTCTCTTCATGAATTTATTAGATGGCTGAATACCTTGAAACCTAACATTCAATTCACATTTCACATTGATCAGTGTAATCTGGAATTTCTGGATATTTGGAATGCTAAATCGGAGGGTGGTTTTAGTACCACTCTGTTTAGGAAATCCAGTCAACGTAACAGCCTACTTTGTTTTCATAGTCATCATCCAGCTCCCTTGAGAAGAGGTCTCCCGTATGGACAGTTTTTGAGGATACAGCGCATTTGTTCCACAGTGGAAGAATACAAATGACGGGCAATGGATTTGTGGTCACGTTTGCTAGCACGGGGTTACCCTCGAGGGGTTATTAAGCGGGCATTTACTCGAGCCAGGTACACTCATAGAGAATGGCTCTTTCAGAACCCGAAAGGTGAGTCATTTACTGAAAGAGATAGAATTGTGGGTATTCTTCCCTTCATGGTAAATGCATCTGAACTGGTGAAGATACTTCGACACTGGAATATTCTCAACCTTCACCAATGCTTTCAAACACCGGTTTGTTTTGCCTTTACCAGGGGTCGCAATCTTCGTGACTATTTAGTCCATTCGGCTATGCCAACTGATCGTCCACCGGGATTATCAACTGGCAGAGGACATGTGGCTTGTCATGCTTGCCAGTTTTGTGTCAGTACCTTGGAGGGTGTGAGTTGGAGCAATCCCACTACAGGCCATCTGTACCATTTTTTGGGTGACAGTTCATGCACTAGCAGTTTTGTCGCATATTTACTACGGTGCCCCTGTGATTTGCTTTACATCGGCCGTACAAGCCGTCTGGTGAAGGTCCATTTAACCAAACATGCATCTCGGATATGGACGTCTACACTCTCTGCCCCATTGGTGGAACATTGTATCTCCTGGGACCATATGTTTCAGGATTTTAAGTGGAGAGTGATTGATATGGTTTTAGAGGATCCGAGGGGTAGTGATCGGTTACAACGTTTACAGTGGCTCGTGCAAAGGTGGATCTTTCATCTACGTACGGTTATCCCCGGCGGTTTAAATCTGGAGCTGGAATGGGGGAGCTTGTGAGACATTTTCCTTCTATACCATTCATTTTGACGAATATGATTTACATAGTTCCTCGTTTTGGTGATGTCATTTAAATCAGCCAATCACAATTTGTGCAGGCATTGTGAAATACGAGCCATGGGACTCGGCGTCTTTTGGCACCAGATCCTTTTTCCTAAGCAAGTCGCACTTGAGGCAGGGCCGGTTGGCCCGAAACACGCGTGGCTGCGGTTATTGTGGATTCTGGACTGTTGAAGCTAAGTTTAGCCATTTCAAGTTTTGTTTGTTTCACTGTGAAGTTACACTGATTAAAAAGGGTCTCACTCACACTGGGGGGTGTTGTACAGTCACTCTCCCCTGTTTTGTAAGACCCGACAAAAAATTAATGAAGTATATATCTATTCTGCTTGCACTACAGACCATCTTCTGTTGATTTTATTTAGTTGAGGGGTTGTTCTGGGTTTCTGGGTTTTCAATTTTTTGAGCAACGTCATAGTGACATTTAGTTGACAGCATAGACTAGAACATTTTGCTAACCACCATCCATAGTGAAGACATAGCTTGACCTCACTTCTTTAACCATTTGTGCCATATAACCCACTATAATGGGGTACACTGGAACAGATAATTGCAGATTTTGTTATCAAACCACAGTTACTTAGCTAACATTGATCTTTAATTCCAGGATGCTTGAAAAATAATTAGACCTTGTTCATTTTCCCTCTGTCTTCATGATTCAAACATCTTTTTATGCATTCAATTTTTAACCAGTAGAGTGGACGGAGGAAACTTGTAAGAATATAATAGTTTCAGTGTAAGAGGGCTGAGTTATGAACCAGTTTAAAAAAAAAAAAAAGCGCACACTAGGCTTGCTCAAGCATGACTAGTTTATTGCACAGTAAGATCACTATAAACCAGTGGTTTTCATCCTGAATGTGGCAGTACTCTGTGAGTCGCAAAGCACAAGGAGGTATGCCACTGAAGCCAGGAGTCATGCTTTCCTCCTCAGCTGGAAGACAGAGGGAACAGTGATTGGTGGCTCTAGCTTTGACAGGTGGACTGGCCTGATACATTAGAGAGCAGTGATTGGTGAGTTGGGCGCTGGGGGTAGGCAGAGTCCTAGTAGTCTGCTTGTGTTTGCAGCATCATGTTTCCTCTGGCCATCTTCAGGCTGTGCTGCTCAGTTCTTATTTGTTGCTCAGTACTCTCAGGGCAACGGTGATTCTTCGCTTCTGTGTTCCCCTCTCTCTCCACCAGCCTTCTGCACTCCTCTCCCAACATTGCATGCAGCACTATGGTCTGACTTGGATCACAGCAGATTGCACCTATCTATCTATCTATCTATTTAACATATATAAAGCGCTTCAAACGTATGAAGTGTTGTACATACATGAAGAAAAGACAGTCCCTGCTCATCAGAGCTCACAATCTAGTCAAGAAGATCACAAAATACAAATACAATCAATTAAGACAAAGTATACAATAAACAAGAAGAGCAAAAGCAAGAATCAAGAACAGAAAGCAATAGAGAAGAGATGGGCTTCACCTTAACCGGGATGGAACCAGGCTGCTGGCATTAACCTTTAAAAAGGAGATAGAGCAGCTTTTAAACTAGATATTAGGGGAAAGCCGACAGTCGCCCAAGAGCGGATGGTTCGGAAGAATGTATCCTTGAAGGATACTACCAAAAGCAGAGAGGTTCCACAAAAGAGTAAAGTAGCCCAAATGCCCTCAAGTATGGAGCAGACAGAGCTTAAAGATCCCAATTTACCCATGTCTAACAATAGCCAAATTAACATGAATAAAATACATTCTCTAAAATGCTTGTATGCAAATGCTAGAAGTCTAAAGAATAAGATGGGAGAGTTAGAATATATAGCACTAAATGAAAGGTTAGATATGATTGGAATATCAGAGACATGGTGGAAGGAGGACAGCCAGTGGGACACTGTGATACCTGGGTACAAACTATATCGTAATGATAGAGCTGATCAAATTGGTGGAGGGGTTGCGTTCTATGTTAGAGAGGGCATTGACTCAGAAAGGATTAAAGTTTTGCAGGAAACAAAATCTGCTGTAGAATCTATATGGATTGAAATTCCATATAAAAGGGGGAATGCAATGGCAGTGGGGGTGTACTATCGAGCACCTGGCCAGAATGACCAAATGGATTATGAAATGCTCAAAGAAATCAAGGAAGCTAACAAAAGTTACAGCGCAGTAATAATAATGGGTGATTTTAATTACCCCGGTATCGACTGGGTCAGTGTCACATCAAGACATGCTAGGGAGATAAAGTTCCTAGATGAAATAAATGACTGCTTCTTGGAGCAGCTGGTTCATGAACCGACCAGAGGGGAAGCCATATTAGACCTAGTCCTTAGTGGAACACAGATCTAGTGCAAGAGATAAGGGTGTTGGGGCCACTTGGCAATAGTGATCATAGCATGATCGCCTTTGATTTAATTAGTGGAGGAGGGATAGTAAGGAAATCCACAGTACTACCTTTTAACTTTCGAAAGGGAGACTATGATAAAATGAGGAAAACAGTTAAGAAAAAACTAAAAGGAGCAGTTGCAAAGGTTAAAGACGTACATCAGGCTTGGCTGTTGTTGAAAAATACTATCTTGGAAGCCCAGACCAGCTGTATTCCACGCTTTAAGAAAAGTGGAAGGAAGTCCAAAAAACTGCCAGCATGGTTTAAAGGTGAGGTCAGAGAGGCTGTTATTGCCAAAAAAGCATCTTTCAGGAAATGGAAAAAAGAGCCAAACGACGAAACCTGGAAACAGCTCAAGCACTGGCAAGTCAAATGCAAGGCATTGATAAGGCAGGCAAAGGGAGAATTTGAGAAGAAGCTTGCTGCGGAAGCAAAAACGCGAAGTAAAGACCTTTTCAAGTACATTCGTAGCAAAAAACCTGTGAGAGAGTCAGTTGGTCCATTAGATGATAAAGGGGTTAAAGGAGCACTAAGAGACGACAAGGCGATAGCGGAGAGATTGAATGAATTCTTTGCTTCAGTCTTTACTGAGGAAGATGTAGGGATGTTACCCATGACTGAAGTGGTATTTAAAGGTGCGGAACAATTGAAGGAAATATCGATACTTCGGGAAGATGTATTACAACTATTAGATAAACTGAAGAGTAGCAAATCACCTGGGCCGGATGGTATACATCCAAGGGTGTTGAAAGAACTGAAATACAAGATTGCAGACCTACTATTAGTAATCTGTGAACTATCATTAAAATCATCTCTAATACCTGAAGATTGGAGGATCGCCAATGTAACACCAATTTTTAAAAAGGGTTCCAGGGGTGATCCGGGAAACTACAGACCGGTGAGCCTGACATCAGTACCGGGAAAAATGGTAGAAACCATCATAAAGAATAAAATTACTCAGCATGTAGATAGTCATGACCTAATGGGAGACAGCCAACATGGCTTTAGACAAGGAAGATCTTGTCTTACTAATCTGTTATGTTTCTTTGAAGGAGTGAATAATCAGGTGGACAAAGGTGAGTCTGTTGATATTGTGTATCTGGACTTTCAGAAAGCCTTTGACAAGGTCCCTCATCAGAGACTTTTGGCAAAACTAGAGAGTCATGGGATAGGAGGCAGTGTACTATTGTGGATCAGGAACTGGTTAAAAGATAGAAAGCAGAGGGTAGGGCTAAATGGCCAATTTTCCCAATGGAGAAAGGTGAATAGTGGTGTACCCCAGGGATCTGTGCTGGGTCCGCTGCTTTTTGACATATTCATAAATGACCTGGAAAGTGGAATAACGAGTGAGGTTATCAAATTTGCAGATGACACAAAACTATTTAAAGTTGTTAAAACCCAAGAGGATTGTGGAAAATTGCAAGAGGATCTTGATAAATTGGAAGACTGGGCATCAAAATGGCAGATGAAATTGAATGTGGACAAGTGCAAGGTTATGCACCTAGGGAAGAACAACCCAAACTATGGTTACACGATGCAAGGTTCCACATTAGGAACCACCACCCAGGAAAAAGATTTAGGCGTCATTGTGGATACCATGTTAAAAACATCGGCCCAGTGTGCAGCGGCGGCCAAGAGAGCAAATAGAATGCTAGGTATGATAAGGAAAGGAATGGAAAATAAAACAAAAGATATTATAATGCCTCTATATCGTTCCATGGTGAGACCGCACCTTGAATATTGTGTGCAATTCTGGTCGCCGTATCTTAAAAAGGATATAGCGATTTTAGAAAAGGTTTAGAGAAGAGCCACCAAAATGGTAAAGGGGATGGAAGGATACTCCTATGAAGACAGGCTAAAAAGGTTGGGGCTCTTTAACCTGGAAAAGAGACGGCTGAGGGGAGATATGATAGAAGTCTATAAATTAATGAACGGAGTGGAACGGGTAAACGTAGATCGATTGTTTACCTTATCAGAATATAGAAAGACTAGGGGACATGCAATGAAGCTACAGGGTAAACTATTTAAGACTAATAAAAGAAAATATTTTTTCACTCAACGTGTAATCAAACTCTGGAATTTGTTACCGGAGGATGTAGTAAAGGCTGTTAGTGTTGCTGGGTATAAAAAAGGTTTGGACAAGTTCCTGGAGGAAAGGTCCATAAACCATTATTAAGAAGGGACCCAGGATATCCATGCTTGAACCAATACAAGCATTGTGGAACCTATGTCCCTTGGGGAAACTGCTAGGTATGTAAGACCTAGATTGGCCACTGTTGGAAACAGAATACTGGGCTTGATGGACCTTGGTCTGACCCATTATGGCATATCTTATGTTCTTATGGGTTTTCAGTCTGGACTTGAAGAGGTCCAGAGAGGACGCATTGCGCACAGACAGAGGTAGATTGTTCCAGGCAAAGGGTGTAGCCAGGTGAAAGGAGTGAAGTCTAGAATTAGCAGTACGAGTGGAGGGCATAGATAGACGAAGGCTGTTCGAATGTAAGGAGAGATAAGAGATGATAGGTAGTGGGTTGCTGAAGAGTGAATGCATTTATAGGTCAAGAGGAGGAGTTTGAATTGGATCTGGAAGTGGATGGGAAGCCAGTGAAGGGAATTGAGAAGAGGAGTGACATGGGAAAAGCGATGCTGACGGACAATTAGTCGAGCAGCAGAATTTAGAATAGATTGAAGGGGAAAGACATGGTTTGCGGGAAGGCCAGCAAGGAGAATATTGCCGTAATCAAGACAGGAGGTGATCAAGGAGTGGACAGTCATTTTAGTAGTGTCATCAGAAAGGAAGGGGCGAATTTTGTTAATGTTATAAAGGAAGAAACGGCAAGTTTTAGCTACGAGTTGGATATGAGTGGAGAAAAGAGAGAGAGGAGTCAAAGACAACACCCAGGTTACGGGCCAAAGAGACAGGAAGGATTAAAGAGTTATCCATAGAGACTGAGAAAGGGGGTGGAGGAGGGGAGGCATTGGGGGGAAAGATAAGGAGTTCAATCTTAGCCATATTTAATTTCAAGTGGTGGTGAGACATCCAAAAAGCAATGTCTGAAAGGCAAACAGTGATCTTGTCATGTATTGCTGGAGAGATATCAGGCGAAGAGTGGTAGATTTGAGAGTCAGCATAGAGATGGTAATGAAAGCCATGGGAAGAGATAAGAGCACCAAGAGATTGGGTATAGAGAGAGAAGAGGTGCGGTCCCAGGACAGAACCCTGGGGAACACCAACTGGGAGCGGGGTGGCAGAGGAGGAGGAGCCACCAGAACACACACTAAAAGAGCGATGGGAAAGATAAGAGGAGAACCAAGACAGTGCAGAGCCTCTAAAGCTGAGTGATGACAGGGTGATAAAAAGAAGGTTGTGGTTAACAGTGTCAAAAGCAGCTGAAAGATCAAGAAGGATGAGAACAGAATAAAGACCTGTCACAGCATAGCTCATGTCTGCCTCCATCCAACAGGTCCGGCTCAACCATTAGGCTTGACTAGTTGGTTGCCTTGGGTGGAAGCTTCTCAGAGGTGGCAAAAAGCAACAGCAGTCAAAGCAAAACAATAGATCCTGACAGCCAGACAAACTAACAGTCATCAGCACATTCTTTTATGTGAAGGGAAAGTGGGCGCACACATACATAAAATACGGGCTATAAATTTGAGAGGATGACTTGATAAACTTACATTGATTTTATTTATTTAATATTTTAAAGTATGTTGTCCGTTTATACATTTTTACAGAATGATTTTGGGAGGCTGGCGGTGAGATGATCATAATTGTTGAACTTAATTAGCAAAAGCTCAGGGGGGTGAGGCATAAGACTGAAGGTTTCGCCTACGGCACCAATACCCTTGCACCAGCCCTGGCTGCAAGCAGTTGCCACTGTATCACAGACACTGGCTGTGCTGTTTCCCGGTACCAGTCACAACAGCTATTGATTATGCACAGCCCAAACCCTAAATCCATGCCCCTCCAGAGTGTTTTATATATTTTTTCTCTCTCAATTACAAATATTTACAGGAGATCAACAAAAGAAGGACACACTAGGCTGACAAATTCTGAGTTACTAACCTAAAGCAGATGTGGGAGAAAGCACAGCAGATGAGTGTCTGCAGCTGGGAAAAGTCATGTCTCCCACCTCCTCCCTTCCTGAGATCAGTGGTAGCAAATGACAGCTTGAGCTGAGAAACTACCCCCTCCGTATCCCTAGTCACATGCACACATACTCTTCGTGGTGTTGGAGTTTGTTCTGTATGTTTCGCTGTCATGCAGTTTACAGCTGTGCAGTAGATGATGCAGCACTGTGGTACATATATACTCTTATTGGGGTTTCAGGTTCAAGCAGCCCTGCTTGTTTTGTAACTGCAATAGAAACACAGAAACAGAAGCATGATGTCAGAAAAAGACCACATGGCCTATCTAGTATGCCCTTCCATATCAATTACAATAGTTCCTTTCTTTCCTTTAGAGATCATCTGTGTTTGTCCCATGTTTCCTTAAATTCAGATACTGTCCTCATCTGTACTGCCTCCACTGGGAGACATTTCCACGCATCTACCACTCTTTCCATAAAGAAATATTCCTGATCGTCTTTCCGGGCCAGTCCAGGAACAAGAGGGTTGTCAATCTTCTCCAGCAACTGAGGACTGAAATCTGAAGTTTTGTAGACCTGATATCTGGCTCCCCCTGCTGGTCAAAGCTCAGTCTTTCAGTCCTCAGCAGCTGGAAAGGACGGCTTCCTGGCTGGCTCCGAGATAAACCCTTCAAGTTTAGAGATTTTTTTCTTTCTCTCATTTATTTGGCTTAAAAGCAGTGCTTATGTGGAAAGGACTCTGGCAGGGTTCTCCTCCACTTTCAGTAATTCCATTTGGTTTTAATCGCGGCTGACAGCATACGGCACACGAAGCGAGTGAGGCAGAGCCTGCCTTCTTAATAGCTTCGTTTCTCACAGGAGGGAGCAGAATAGTGCTGGGAGCCCCAGAGTCGATCCTGCTACCCTCGACGTTGAGTTTACTCTCCCACTAGCAGTGGGGGCTCGTTGCTCAATGGATTTAGTGCCTTCATGCAGGTATGTTAACTGTTTTTTAAACCCTCCGAGGCTTGCAGGGTGTTCGCCGGTTTTTCTTTTCGCCGTGGTTTGTTTTAGTTCGCCGGGTTCCTTGTGGCTCTGGTTTCTGTCCGGGGAGGGGGTCTTCCTCTGGTTCGCTGTTTTTTTTGGCTTCTGGGGATAGCGCGTTCCGATTAGTTTTTCCTCTATGGAGAGTTCCTCAGAAGAAGGCCCTCAGGGCGATTTAGTTTTGGCAGAAATGGCAGCCATCTCAGGTTCAGCTACAGCTCCCTCGTTCTCTCAGGAAAAGCCTGCAAAAAAGAAGGCCAAGTCTAAGAGTCAGGGTCAAGTGGGGGAAGCTCCTCCATCTTCCCTGTCTGAGGTAAAAAAGGGGTTAGACTCTGTTTTCTCTGCTGATTTCATTTTAGCTCTCCATCAGGCATACTGTATGAAGTGGCAACAGGCCCAACAGAAGGCTACTAGCCAAGGGGCCACGCAGATTTTAGAGACTAGGCTTTCTGGGTCGGATCCAGGTGAGGGTCCCTCAAAAGTTTCTCTTGGGGCGAAAAATCCTACAGGCAAAGCCAATCAGCACCACTTGGAGCGTCCAGGTGTGGAAGAAGGAGAGCTCCTTTCTGATTCAGGGATGGAGTGGACTAACGAGTTCGAGGATTCGGAGCTCGGGTCCAGTGAGGATCCCAATATGTTTAGAGTCTTTAGGAAGGAAGAATTGGGGGCTCTTACCTCTCAGACCTTATCAGCCCTGAACATTGCTTTGCCAGCGGCACAGGAGGAGCCGTTGGAGGATCCCCTGCTGCAGGGGTTTAAGACAGAGCAAAAGTTTTTTCCCTGTTCACAGGGTAATGAAACAGATGGTGGAGTCCGAGTGGGAATGCCCAGAGGCTTCCTTACGCGGAGCTCGGTCTATTAGTCGGTTGTATCCTTTGCCGCAGGAGGAACAAGAGTTTTTGAAAATGCCAAAGGTGGATGCCTTAGTCTCCGCTGTTACTAAGAAAACCACTATTCCGGTGGAGGGCGGTGCGGCCTTCAAGGATTTGCAGGATAGGAAGCTGGAGGCCTTGCTAAAACAAACCTTCGAATCTTGTGCCCTGTCTCTGCGAGCAGCTATATGTGGAGCCTATGTTTCTCGGGCTTCCATTCGTTGAATTCAGGGGGCTTCGCCCTCCCAGTCCAGTCAAGACGAAGGCACTAAGTTGGAGTCGGCGGCGGCTTACCTAGCGGATGCCTTCTATGATCTTGTGAGGGTTTCGGCTAAATCTATAGCTTCGCTAGTGGCAGCTCGTAGGTTTCTTTGGTTACGGAATTGGGCGGCGGATGCCTCTTCTAAGGCTCGGCTCAGTAAGCTTCCGTACAAGGGTTCGCTGCTTTTTGGGGCAGCACTGGAAAAGATTGTAAAGGATCTCAGGGACTCTAAGGGCGATCGTCTTCCTGAGGACTGGCCCAAGACTCCAAAGTCTGTCCCTTCGCACAGAGGCGCCTCTCGGGAATTTCGCAGGTTCCGAGGTTCCCGGTTTGTTCCGTATCAGCGTGGGTGCTTTGCGGCCAGAGGGCAGTCCTTTCCGGGGACCAGAGGCTTCGGAAGAGGTTATTTCGGAGTCCAACAGAATGCCTCCAAGAAACCACAATGAAGTGCGGCTGGCCCAGGCGGACTTCCCGGTGGGGGGGCGGCTACAAGCCTTCCTGTCGGCCTGGGCCACCATAACTTCCGACCAGTGGGTCTTGGAAATTATTTGCGAGGGCTATGCTCTCGAATTCGCTCATCCGTTATCAGAGGCTTTCGTGGTGTCTCCATGTGGTTCGGTGGAAAAGCAGGCAGCGATAACCCAGACTCTTCTACGGTTAGTGCGGCTTCAGGCGGTGGTTCCAGTTCCGCCAGACCAATTAGTTAGGTCGCTACTCCATTTATTTTGTCGTTCCCAAAAAGGAGGGGACGTTTCGGCCTATTCTGGATCTCAAACACGTAAATCGCTGTCTGCGGGTTCCATATTTCCGCATGGAGACCCTTCACTCGGTCATTCGATCTGTGCAGCCGACGGAGGTGTTGACGTCCATAGATCTTACGGAGGCCTATCTTCACATTCCTATATGCCCGGAACATCAAAGGTTTCTTCTTTTTTGCGATACACTTGGGTCATTTCCAGTTTCGAGCCTTACCGTTTGGTCTGGCGACGGCGACACTCACCTTCACGAAGGTCATGGTGGTGGTGGTGGCGGCGGCGGTGCGGAAAGAGGGGGTGCTGGTGCATCCTTATCTCTACGACTGGCTGATTCGGGCGCCGTCCGTGTCGGAGTCTCTGTCGGCTACGGCCCGGGTGGTGCAGCTTCTGGAATGGCTCGGTTGGGTAATAAACCGAGCCAAGAGCCATTTACAGCCGGTCACGCGGCTTCTGTACTTGGGGGCAGTCTTCGACACCCAGTTAGGGGCGGTCTTTCTGACGGAGTGCAGGGTGCAAAAGATCTTGTTGCAAGTGAAGAGCTTCTTGCGTCTAAAAGCGCCAACAGCGTGGCTTTATCTGCAGCTCCTGGGTTCCATGGCGGCTGCCTTAGATCTGGTACCATGGGCGAGAGCCCACATGCGGCCGTTGCAGCAGGCTTTGCTTTCCCGATGGTCCCCTCAGGAGCATCCTCTTCAGTGCAGGTTACCCAGCTTACCCGCTGTTTCAGCAAGCCTTCAGTGGTGGTTGGATCCAGCTCACCTGCGCGCAGGGGTGCCGTTGGATCAGCCGCACTGGGTGCTAGTCACCACCGAGGCCAGTCTCGTAGGCTGGGGGGCTCATTGCCAGGGCCGTTTTGTGCAAGGGGTCTGGTCGACGGAACTGCAGGTTTCTTCCATAAACCTGTTGGAGCTCAGAGCAGTCTCCTTGGCCCTCCGAGAGTTTCTTCCCTTGCTAGCGAACAAGGCGGTACAAGTGTTCTCAGACAATGCGGTGACGGTGTCTTATATCAACCGGCAAGGCGGAACAGGCAGTGCAGTGTTGTTGGCGGAGAGTCAGCAGCTGATGGCCTGGGCGGAGGTGCATCTCGTTGTCCTTTCAGCGGCGCATGTGGCCGGGCGCGACAATGTACAGGCGGATTTCCTCAGCCGGCATGTCGTGGATCCTGGCGAGTGGCAGTTGAACGCGGAGGTCTTTCACGATTTGACTCTGCATTAGGGTCCGCCGATCATGGACCTGATGGCCACCTTCGACAATGCCAAAGCGAATCGGTTTTTCAGCAGGCACAGGGAGCGTATGTCGGAGGGGCTCAACGGCTTAGTTCATCCGTGGCCGGCAAACAGTCTTCTTTATGTCTTTCCGCCTTGGCCGATGATCGGCCGAGTACTTCAGAGGATAGCGCGTCACTGCGGTCGAGTGATTCTCATAGCGCCGGCTTGGCCCAGGAGACCGTGGTATGCCGATCTGGTTCGCCTACTCATAGACAGTCCCTGGAGGCTTCCCTCTCGTGCAGATCTGCTGGTTCAGGGACCTCTGTTCATGCCAAATGTGGATCGCTTCTCGCTTACGGCTTGGCTCTTGAAAGGGACAAGTTAATACGGAAGGGGTATTCAACTTCTGTCGTGTCCACTATGCTGCAGGCTCGTCGAAGGTCTACGTCTCTGGTTTACATTCGGGTGTGGAGAGTTTTTGAGGACTGGTGTAAGGAGTGTAGTCTCCGTCCCCGCGTCGCATTGGTTCCACATGTGTTTTCTTTTCTGCAGGACGGCCTGGATAAAGGTTTAGCCCTCAGTACCATTCGGGTTCATTTGGCGGCCATTGCTTGCTTTCGCGGTGCTGTCAAAGGAGTTCGGTTATCTGGTCATCCGGATGTTCTTCGATTTCTAAAAGCGATTAAGCACATTCGTCGTCCTCTTCGTAGCGTCGTTCCTTCTTGGGATTTGAATCTGGTTCTGGAAGCTTTGGCGCGGCCTCCATTTCACCCGCTTAAAGATATTTTGTTACAGGAGCTTTCTTGGAAGGTTGCGTTCTTAGTAGCTTTGTGTTCAGCGAGAAGGATTTCGGATCTCCAAGCTCTTTCTTGTAGAGCTCCGTATCTCTTGTTTTCGGAGGATAGAGTGCTTTTCCGGACTGTTCCTTCGTTTCTGCCGAAGGTAGTATCTCCGTTCCATCTGAATCAAACTATTTCGCTTCCCACTTTTAGAGATGGCCAGGGCCTTCCCATTGACGCTGTTTTAAGAAGATTGGATTTGGGTAGGTTGCTCAAGGGTTACCTCAAGAGAACCAAATCCTTTCGTAGCACTGACAGGTTGTTCGTGCTGTTTGGCGGGCCTCGGAAGGGGGCTGCTGCGTCCAAGGCATCGATTGCGCGTTGGGTGCGTCAAGCAATACTGGCAGCGTATCATGCAGCGGGGAAAGTGCCTCCACAAGGGCTTCGAGCTCATTCTACTAGGGGTCAAGCGGCCTCTTGGGCCGAGTTTGCCTTTGTTCCGCCTGCAGATATTTGTCGGGCGGCTACTTGGTCGTCCCTTCACACCTTCGCCAGACATTACAGATTGGATGTTGGGGCCAGGCGATACGAGAATGTTGCGGCTTCGGCCATCATAGCGGGCCTGGCTGGTCCCTCCCAAGGATAGCTACTGCTCTGGTACTTCCCTCTTGTTCCTGGACTGGCCCGGAGAGACGATCAGGAAACAGAAATTAGACCTTACCTGCTAATTGTCTTTCCTGGAGATCCTCTCCAGGTCAGTCCAGGACCCTCCCGTGTCAGTGACTAGAGTTTATGGTGGCGCGGGTGTGTTTTGAGGGTTAGCGCTCAATCGGATTTCTGATAGTTGGCGTTGCGTGGCCATTCGTGTTTCTCGGGGTGTTCTCTGGGGCTCCTCGGGGTACAGTTTTTTTTAGAACCAATTGGGTTTTTCTACATTTCCAAAAAAAAAAAAAAAAAGATTAAATCAATCAAAGGAATAAAAAGCTGCAATAAGATGATTCACTGCTGGCTAGCCTTCATATGTACTTTCTTTATTGGTTGGTTCTGTTCTTCATCTGCTTAGATAGGCATAGACTGAGGTTTGACCAGCAGGGGGAGCCAGATATCAGGTCTACAAAACTTCAGATTTCAGTCCTCAGTTGCTGGAGAAGATTGACAACCCTCTTGTTCCTGGACTGGCCAGGAGAGATCTCCAGGAAAGACAATTAGCAGGTAAGGTCTAATTTCTGTTTTCCGCATATTACACCCGAGTCTATCCCCTTTCACCTTCATTCTATGTCCCCTCGTAGCAGAGCTTGCTTTCAATCTTAAAGAGACTCTCCTCTTATGCATTTATGCCTCAAAGTTATTTAATATCTCTATTAGATCTCCTTTATCCCACCTTTCCTCTAACGTATACATATTAAGATCTTTGTCTGTCCTCATATGCTTCATAACAAAGACTACTAACCATTGTAAAAGCAGCCCTCTGCACCGACTCCTTCAAGTTTATATCCTTTTGAAGATGTGGTCTCCAGAATTGCACACAATGCTCCAAATGAGTTTGCATCATCTCCTTTTTTCTGCTGGCCATTTCTCTCCCAATCCACTCAAGCATCCTTATTATTAGGAGGGGTCCTCTCAAGCTGAACACTCAGAAGGCACCGCTCCAAAGTGTCACCAAACAGCAGCCAGACCATCTGTTCCTCTCGGTCCCACACCGTTGTCTGAGATTGATTGGATAATCAAGGAACAGCTCCTTCAAGCAATCACTCCAACCTCCACTGAAGACATCAACCGACATCTCAAACAAGAACCAAATCTACCAGCTGGAGCTCCCCTTAGGTCGAGCTCGCTAATCATCATCAACCAAATCTCCCTCACAGAACAGCAAGTAAACCATTCTCAAATGAAATAACAATATAACTAACTTGTGACTCTCAACACAATTAATCTTACTGTTGTCAGTAATTCTCCACACATATCCCATCGTCATAAGAATTATACACTGTTGTCTATAACTGTTTTCACAAAATATCCTGCTAATATCTTGTAATCTAATATCTTGCAATCTCCACTATATTGTTTACAAATGACCAAACATGCCATTTGCAAACAATTACTAGTAAGAAAAAGTTCTTATACACACGCATCACACACCCACTATACACTGAATAATGTTGCCAGTCACAATTAATCACTATACTGATTAGCTAGCATATATGATAGTATACTGCTATTTGTAGCAACATAATCATAAACCAACTTATAGCAAACCAGACCATCAGGAAATTGCTCTCAATAATAACTCATTGTACTATTATATATAGCAGTAATAATTGCTTATGCTGTCATATAACCACTGTCTGAAAAGAACAATCATATTACTGATATATATATACTGTCTGAATTAATTGCTTATACTGTTATATAACCGCTGTCTGAAAAGAACATACATATTACTGTTGTCAGTAACCAACAAATCCATCGTAAACTATTATCTGTAATAACTACTCACTATACTGTTGACAGTAAAAACTAACTCCATCTTCACACACTGTTATACTAAGTTTAGAAATCAATAATCATTATACTGTTGTCAGTAACCACTCAGATCATAAGGAACTACTGTCAGACATATTTCTTAGTGTCAGTAAAAATCAAACCTTCTGCCCATCCTTCATACAACATCATACTGTTGATCGTAACCTTCTACCCCCATACTCATCAGCTAACCCCCTTTACACTAAAAGACCCCCTCTGAAATACACACAATGCCTCCTACAAAACAAATAAGCATCTCCTTCACTCTCCTCCTAATAACACTCCTAATACAACATATCTATACATACAAAACCAATCAAAACCCCTACAAAAACATCCCCATCATCCATAATCACCACAGAAGCTCACAAAACATTAACCCCATCATACAAGTTCCTTACCAAAACCCATCACATAGCTCAATACACTCCAATAATCACTATACACGACATGACTCAAACAAATACCATCGAAGACTCATACAAATAAAGCAGAATCCATACAGACGTATAACTGACAAAACCACTATCATAGACGCAAAAACAAAGCTCATCCTAATAAACATTCGTTCCATACGAAACAAAATACCAATAATCAACGACATGATAAAAGAAGAAAAACCTGAAATTATATGCATCACCGAAACATGGCTCTCTCCCACAGACACTGTACTACTAAACCAGCTAACCACACACCAGTATGACATATTCAGCTGTCATCGAGATGCAAAGAGAGGAGGTGGTACTCTCATACTCACCAAAAAAGACCTACAATACACCTTAACAAGTTTAAATAATATAGACAGAATGGACATAATCAACATAGAAAATAGAACCCTTGCACTCACCCTCATATATAGACCCCCTACAGCTGATCAAAAAACCTCTCTCCCATCCTTGAACTTGCTTGCACAACATCACCAAGCAAACCGCTCATAATCCTAGGTGATTTAAACCTCCCCTCCCTAAATGATTCCCAATCAAATAACTTTATGGACACTATGTTCCAAATGGGATATACACAGATAGTACAAGCACCCACCCACACAAAAGGTAACACCCTAGATCTCATCTTCCTCCCCAGCTCCTTTATCAACCACCAGCAGCACACCCCTCCAACAATAACAGAAGTACCATGGTCCGACCATCACCTCATCACACTCTACCTCCCAATACAAGCAATGCAGGACTCTACGCACCACACACCTCATATATCACGATTTGCACACTTCAACAAAGACACTTTCCTGGACAAAGTACTACCCATACTCAACACAAACCTCCCAGACATCAACTCCACCGTAAATCACTGGAACCTTACAGTTCAAAAAGCAGCTGCCCCCACACAACCCACACATAGACAGTTAAAAAAAACAGAAAAATGGTTCACGAAAGAACTAGTGAACCTAAAAAAACAACTGAGAAAACAAGAAAAGAAATGGAGAAAAACTAAATCTGCTGAGAATAAATCCCAATACTTAAACACACTCAACGAATACAAGAATGCGATTAATAAATCAAAAAAGGATTACCACTCCAAGGTAATAAACTCAGCTATCAATCGCCCTAGAGAACTATTCGCAATTGTAAATACACTGACAAAAGTTAAAAATCCAGAACCAAAACAATCTGCAATAAGTATACAAGCCCTTGCAACCCACTTTGCAGAAAAACTAAAATGCAAACTTAATACTACACCAACACTAACCCACACAAACACCGAAACTAATATCAACAGCTGGACAACCTTTCATACGATAGATCGGAAACACCTCCTCAGGATTATAACAATTATCAACACCACAACTTCCCCACTCGATCCATGCCCCGTATCATGGATCAAAAATACTAAGGAAGAACTAGCTGGAAACATTCAATACATAGTAAATCAATCCCTCTCCCAGGGCATTATGCCTGATGCCCTCAAACTCACAACAATCCGCCCAATAATAAAAAACAATAAACTCGACCCAAAAGACCCAAACTCATATAGACCAATAGCCAGCATTCCATTTATGGCTAAAATAATAGAAAAAACTGTTCAACTTCAATTGCAAGAACATATAGATGACCACAACTCCCTTGACTCCCACCAATTCGATTTCCGCCCCTTCCATGGGGTAGAAACCCTATTAATTACTCTGATGGACTTCCTCATAAGACATACAGATGATAACACCCAAGGCCTCCTACTCCTTTTCATAGACATTTCCGCTGCATTTGACAACATCAACCACCTTACACTGATTAATAGATTAGAAAACTTAGGAATAGGTGGGACTGTCCTTAATTGGTTCAAGTCCTACATCACACACAGACTAATACGAGTTCAATTAAACCAGGAAGCATCGGAAACCTTCCCCCAAGGACAAGGAATACCACAAGGATCAGCCCTTTCTGCTCTCCTTTTCAACCTGTACCTGCAACCCATCACAAAAATATTTAAAAAACACAAAATCAATCACTTTATCTATGCCGACGACATCATGCTCGCCCTCCCCATAACCACGAAAAACCCCAATTATAACACTCTATCCGAATGCATGGCGGAAACCTCATCCTGGATGGGAATCAACTTCCTCAGCATCAATCTCAAAAAAACTGAGGCAATGTTTGTATCAAGATCACCTGTGGCTGAATATACCTACCCAACAACAATCTCCATCAATAACACAACGATACCTGTTAAAAAAGAGGTAAAATACCTAGGCGTTATAATCGATCACACACTCACCATGCTACCTCACATAAAACAGACGGCAAAAACTATATTCTACAAACTCAAAACTATTCAACACTTAAGGCTCTCCTTGACACGCATGACTTTAGATCAGTCGTTAGTGCCCTCATAACCCCTCACTTTGACTATTGTAATAGTCTCCTAACCGGCCTCCCACAAAAGAATATCTACTTATTACAAAGAGCACAGAACATTTGTGCAAAAGTAGTCACTAAAGCCCACCTAACAGACCATGTAACCCCTATACTGCTAGATCTACACTGGCTCCCCATAAATTATCGAATCAAATACAAAATACTACTAACAACCTTCAAACTACTAAACGATATTGCCCCCTCACATCTATCCACACTCCTTCACGTCCCAAATGAATTAAGAGCCCGCAGACTAAATGCAACCCTCTCACTAGAACTGCCAAAAACATTCACGAGGACCAAAAAACTCCACCAGTGCCAGAGCCTTCTCATTCACCGCTCCCACACTTTGGAATGACCTCCCAATAGACATCCGAATCATAAAGGACCTCTCCCAATTCAGAAAAGAACTCAAGACATACCTATTCTCTGAGCACTTCGGAATCCCCTACCCTCCAAGTCCAGACACACAGCGTCCACAGACACACAAACAAAAAAACCCGCAGAAACACAATTAACTGAACACACAACTCCTCTTCTAACAGCCCCCAAAGACACCCCAAACAACCCACGAAAAAATGGAAATAAATTCCATCACACACAAACCCACTCACATACACACACAAACACACGCACACTTATACACACACACACTCACACATACATACACACACACACACACCTGATAATTTCTATAAATAGCAATGCCAGCTCGCTGACATTTCCTCTGTAAATTCAGCAGTATACAAAAGTATACACCCTGTAAATAGTTCTGACAATTTACTGTTCTGTTATATGTAAAAAGTTAAGAAGTTCTTGTTCTATGTAATGTTATGCAAATGTATGCAATTGTTCCATGTAAACCGCCCCTGATCTCTGGAAGGGGCGGTATAGAAGAAATAGATAAATAAAAAATAAAATAAATAAAATTTATTATTTGAACATTTCTTATATACCGCCCCTTCCATCGATCAGAGGCAGTTTACATTGAACAACATTCCAGGGTCCTGGTTACAGAGAACGCCTTTTCTACCTGTTTAGCCACTAAGATCATCAGAAACAATCACGCTGAGGTCCCGCTCATCTTTAGTGGACAGAAATACTTCACCCCCCTCACCATACCGCTCCCTTAGATTTTTGTAGCCCAAATGCAAAATCCTGCATTTTTTTGGCATTAAATCTCAGCTGCCAAATACTTGACCATTCTTCAAGCTTAGCTAGATCCTTCCTCATGTTATCTACTCCCTCCTGGGTGTGTATTATCTCCAGGATCAAGCAGGAATGTAGTCCTCACATATGGGTGACATCGGGTACCTACGGAGCCCGTGCGGGAAGCTCCCCAGCTTCCAATAAGAAAGCCTTTGGGAGCAGTCCACTGCATCTGTGCTGCTGCCTTCCTGCTCTTATAACTAACTCTCTTCAGTGACTCCCTGTTCTCTTTTTTCCACGGAGCCAACAGGATTTCTCCTGCAACGCTGAAAAGGTTTTTCTGCCTACCCGTATCTCCGATACCTCTTCTTTCTTAATTTCAATCCCTTCCCATATATATTAAAAAAAAATAATAATAATTTTTCCCCAATTTTTTTCTGTTTTTCCCCTGAGGCCTACACTCATGGCCTTACCCAGTGGTGCATCATGGAAAAGCCTACAAGTGTGTTCAAAAAATGCACAAAGTGCTCTGGCACCATATCTGTCACCGATAAGCAAGATTGGTGCCTAAAGTGTTTGGAACCTGCTCACCTTCCCACCGAATGTCCACTTTGCCAGCAAATGACTAAACGTGGATTGGGGAATCAAGCAAAAATGTTTGAAGAACTCTTCCCGGACAATGTCTCGGTTGCCTCCACCTCTTCCAGGGGGTCTTTGACATCAAAACGTTCGGAAGAATCGATACATAGTTCCAAGAAAATGTCAAAGGACAGACCGCTGGACCGACAGCCCTCGGAAATTCGAGATGGCCAGAAAACTACAATGGGACCCCTCTGGTAAAAAGAAATCACCCAGCGATGAGTCCCCGGGACAGGTCCCGTTCTTATAGGGAATCGTCCCGCACATCGTCGGAATCCAGCTCTCATTCCAAACATCTCCGGCGGGAGGGACTCCCTTCCAAAGCCTCTAAGGGGACTCGTGTGGAACCCAGAGAACTCACCTCTATGGATCTCTCGATACCAGTCTCGGATCTGGTGGGGGCTGATACCGCTTCAACCGATGACAGGACTGCAGAAATATTGCTAAACCAACTTATGCTCTTCCTGGAACACACTCTGGCAGCCCTACTGGCAGCGTCGGTAACCTAGCACCAACACCAAAGCCTTCCGTTCCGGCGGCTCCAGCATCAACGTCACCTGGGTCCATCTTTGCAACAGATACAGCAGACCTTGATACAGATGTCAGCTTTGCTCCCGGTGATGCATCCTTCTCTGACTCAGGGAGGTCAGTCGAGGACCCAACTACTGATTCCCATTCTGCCATCGGCGTCCGCATCAACCACGGTTCCTACACCAAACCCATCTTCGATGCCCATGCCGATGACTTCATCGATGCCGATGTGCACGACATCTTCAATGCCGATGTCCACGATATCTTCAATGCCGATGTCCACATCCTCCTCGGCACAGATGCATGCTTCGCAACCTTCTAGATTGGATTCTAACGCCATCATTCCACCGGCGGAACCGGAGACAATCGATGGACATTGATACAAAAACCCTCAGTGCCTCCGATACACCCCAGAATCCAACTCAGACTCCACCGATTCAGACATAAGAACATAAGATATGCCATACTGGGTCAGACCAAGGTCCATCAAGCCCAGTGTCCTGTTTCCAACAGTGGCCAATCTAGGTCATATGTACCTAGCAGTTTCCCCAAAAGACACAGGTTCCACAATGCTTGTACTGGGTCAAGCATTGCTATCCTGAGTCCCTTCTTAATAATGGTTTATGGACCTTTCCTCCAGGAACTTTTCCAAACCTTTTTTAAACCCAGCTACACTAACAGCCTTTACTACATCCTCCGGTAACAAATTCCAGAGTTTGATTACACCTTGAGTGAAAAAATATTTTCTTTTATTAGTCTTAAATAGTTTACCCTGTAGCTTCATTGCATGTCCCCTAGTCTTTCTATAGTCTGATAACGTAAACAAGCGATCTACGTTTACCCGTTCCATTCCGTTCATTAATTTATAGACTTCTATCATATCTCCCCTCAGCCGTCTCTTTTCCAGGTTAAAGAGCCCTAACCTTTTTAGCCTTCTTCATAGGAGTATCCTTCCATCCCCTTTACCATTTTGGTGGCTCTTCTCTGAACCTTTTCTAATAACACTATATCCTATTTAAGATACGGCGACCAGAATTGCACACAATATTCAAGGTGCGCTCTCACCATGGAATGATATAGAGGCATTATAATATCTTTTGTTTTATTTTCCATTCCTTTCCTTATGATA
Source organism: Ichthyophis bannanicus (assembly GCA_033557465.1). Classification (NCBI taxonomy): domain Eukaryota; kingdom Metazoa; phylum Chordata; class Amphibia; order Gymnophiona; family Ichthyophiidae; genus Ichthyophis; species Ichthyophis bannanicus. The sequence continues at coordinate 653,124,191 of CM066036.1, read as the reverse complement.
CCTAGCATTCTATTTGCTCTCTTAGCCACCACTGCACACTGGGCCGAGGGTTTTAACATGTTATCCACAATGACGCCTAAATCTTTTTCCTTGATGGTGGTTCCTAATGTGGAACCTTGCATCTTGTAACCATAGTTTTGGTTCTTCTTCCCTAGGTGCATAACTTTGTACTTGTCCACATGAAATTTCAACTGCCATTTCGATGCCCAGTCTTCCAATTTATCAAGATCCTCTTGCAATTTTCCACAATCCTCTTGGGTTTTAACAACTTTAAATAGTTTTGTGTCATCTGCAAATTTGATAACCTCACTCGTTATTCCACTTTCCAGGTCATTTTGAATATGTTAAAAAGCAGCGGACCCAGCACAGATCCCTGGGGTACACCACTATTCAACCTTCTCCATTGGGAAAATTGGCCATTTAGCCCTACCCGATAGGCGAAAAACGAATAACCAGCGAACAACCATCCTCGTGCTGCAAGCTCTCCCTAAGAAAGGATATCTCCACCTCTCTGAGAACCCAACCACAGGCCCTGTGGCGTGGCCCCTCGGTGATGACACTCTGATAGATCTCAGAACTTCCGAAACAGCAAGTATTTCATCCTAATCGGAACTATACTCTGAACTGCAAGTATCACCAAAGCTATCATAAGAACTCTCACCCACCGTGCTAAAGTTGTTTTTCATAGTTACTAAGTAATCCATCCCCAATCAACTGTATCAGCGCACTACTGTTGCCAGTAATTTTCCCCTTTTCACTGTGTCTCCTCTACTGTTGCCAGTAATTTCACCGTGCTAAAGTTGTTTTTTTCATTGTTGCTAGGTAATTTATCCCCAATCAACTGTATCAGCGTACTACTGTTGCCAGTAACTCTCCCCTTTTCACTGTGTTTCCTCTACTGTTGCCAGTAATTTCACCCTCATTAATTACCACCCTTCACTACTACCATATACTGCTGCCAATCCAGAATATACAAGCCCCTGATAGCATTCATCTCCCTCCTCATCCTTGGGCTCCCCAACCTCTCAAACGCGTTCAACCAGGGCTCCAACTCCATTCCCATCCTACTCCATGGAAGGAGACGGCCTGAACTTCCACACAATACCTCAACAAGAACCAACCACTCACCGCACTCCCACCTAATCAACATACCCCTCCAACTCTTCAAAAAGACACAAACCAAGAAAGAACGTCAGCAACGCCTACTAAAATGTGCCTTGATAAACGCCAGATCAGTACGCTCCAAATGGCCCGCAGCCATTGACCTAATTCCACTACACAATCTTGACATCTTGATGATCACCGAGACATGGTTGTCCGCTTGCGACAACATCCTCTTGAATCAAATGCTACCCCCAGGATTCTCCATATTTACATGCCACAGGGCTACTCAGAAAGGAGGCGGGACACTCATCCTTGCTAAAGCCGACCTTCAATTCAAGTTGCGGAACGCCTCCAGCTCAACTCACCTTGACGTTCTCACCATATCAAGTGAACTATGCGCAATCAACCTCATATACCGGGCACCCACTCCATCACCAGACGACCTATCAACAATAATTGAGCTAGCATGCACCACCTCCACCACCTCCACCCCACATTCTCCAAATTGGTTAGTCGGCGACTTTAACCTCCCATCTCTCCAAGATAGCCACTCAGTAGCATTCCTTGAGGCCCTAGAGGATCTAGGTTACAAACAATGTGTTGACTCTGCCACCCACACTAAGGGAGGCAAACTGGATCTCATATTCGCACCTCTTCCTAACGCCTCATCATCCCAAGACCTCGCACTATCCGTGTCACCAGTGCCTTGGTCCGACCACCATCTCCTTAGATTCCACATACCCATAAGCACTCCCAGTAACAATCAAACAACATCAAATACAAATAATGCCAAAACGCCAGCAGTCCGCTTCCGCCCACTCAACAAGAGCGAAGTCCTAGAGAACCTCCAACCTCTCATGACCAATACTTCCCTCAGCTTGGATGACCTCATATCTAAATGGGACGAAAACCTTAGAGCTGCGTCTTGTCCATCTTACGCCAAAAAGACCACAAAACGACGAGAACATGCACCCTGGTTCTCCATGGACCTACGAACATCTCTACACCATCTACGCAAACTCGAGAGACAGTGGCGCCGAACCCACTCCACTGAAGCACACACTGCATACAACTCATACCTGCTGATCCACCGTGCGAAGATAATGCAGAAAAGGAAACTCTATCACACTGATATATTAAAACGCTCCATCAACAAACCACATACCTTATTCAATATAGTAAAGTCCATAACAGGAGAGCCGGTCTCAGTCCACCTCCCAATGCCTCAACCACAGGACTATGCAGACTATTTACAATCGAAGATGGTCAAGACCAATAGAAACATAGACACTAACAATCCCTCCACACCATACAAAACATTTCAAGCAACCCCACTATGCAACTTCACCACAGTATCCAATAAAGAGCTTGTTGACATCATTGCCTCTGTTAACCCCAGCACAGCACCCAATGACCCCTGCCCAGCCAACTGGTTCAAAGAGCTCCGCCATGACATAAGCAACATCCTGGCCAAAATACTGAACCAATCCTTTACCACAGGATCATTCCCGCAGAGCCTTAAAAACACCTCCATCAAGCCCTTACTAAAAAACAGCAAACTAGACCCATCTAAAGTAGAATCCTTCAGGCCAATATCGAGCATCCCCCAGCTAGCCAAGATCATCGAAAAAGCCGCTCAACAGCAAATCCAGCAACATATCGACACCGAAGCACCATTAGATCCAGCCCAACACGGATTCAGAGAAGCACATGGGGTAGACACAGTCCTCACAACCCTGCTCAACGATCTGATCACAGGAACCAACAGCATCCAACAAGGCTTTGTCCTTATTGTACTAGTCTTCTCTGCTGCCTTTGACTCGGTAAGTCATGACATACTTCTACAACGCTTGAAGGAAAAGGGGATCCAAAATACAGCTCTAAAATGGTGCGAATCCTACCTATCCAATAGGTGGCAACAAGTCAGGACTGGCCACTCATCCTCCAAACCATTTCTGCAAACACAAGGAGTTCCCCAAGGATCGTCCTTATCATCACTGATGTTCAACATCTATATGCAGCCGATATGTGACTTAATCCGATCCTTCAATGTAAAATGCCTTGCCTACGCTGATGACATCCTCCTCTACATGCCGTTTTTGATAGACCAACCAGTGCTCTCCCCAATAATTAACTGCTTCGAAGCAGTAGCCCATTGGCTACTATCACAAAACTTACGCATCAATCACGGCAAGACAGATGTCCTATTTGTCACAAGGAACCACAAATTCACACCTCCCTCATCACTACGCGTCAACGACGTAGAGCTGAAGTCTAAATCCACAATCCGCTACCTCGGTATCACCCTGGACCAGCACTTGAACATGACAGCGCATATAAAAAACACTACAAAGGCAATATACCATAAGATCAGAATGCTACGCCACCTCCGACACCTGCTGGACTTCACAGACTACCGAACAACCTTCCAGGCACTAGTCCTTCCACATGTCGATTTCGCGAACATCATCCTCCATGGCCTCCCACAATCAACCTTAAACCCACTCCGCTTAGCCTTGAATACAGCCGCAAGAGTTCTCTCCGGATCGTCAAGATCCGATCACATAACACCCATCATGAAGGATCTGCACTGGCTACCTCTACATGCCAGACTCCAATACAAATCATTGGTCCTCACCTTCAAAGCCCTAAATAACTGCCCCCCAACGCCAATCAGCAAACTAGTCCATGGCACCCTGGAAAATAGAAGCAGAAGGTCCACTGCACTGAACACATTAGCAGTGCCCAAGCTAATGACCACATGCACAAAGGCTACCTCCAACAGAGCCTTCTCCTTATTCGCCCCTTTAAACTGGAATGCACTCCCCCATGACATCTGTGGAATAAAAAGCCTCATCATGTTCAGAAAAGCCTTAAAATTCCACCTGTTCACAAAATGTTACCCAGGAACTTCAAGCGATAATAGCACAACCACCAACCAGCAAAGTTCCGCCAGACACCAGTCACCCCTGCACGTCAAGACCTCAGACAATAGGTAGCCCCCACTACCATTTTATATTAGAGTACTGTACATAGTTTGAGTATAATATGTATATAGTTTCCCCGGTTTTTCTTCCATGTTCAATTCCCTGTTCTCTGTAAAACTCGATGTTGTTTGTATACATTGTAGTATCTTTGTTCGATGTACACCGCGCTGATTTTAATAGCGCGGTATAGAAGAATTGTTAAATAAATAAATAAATAAATACCCTCTGCTTTCTGTCTTTTAACCAGTTTCTGATCCACAGTAGTACACTGCCTCCTATCCCATGATTCCTTAGGTTTGCCAAAAGTCTCTGATGAGGGACCTTGTCAAAGGCTTTATGAAAGTCCAGATACACTATATCAACCGACTCACCTTTGTCCACCTGTTTATTCACACCTTCAAAAAAACATAACAGATTAGTAAGACAAGATCTTCCTTGTCTAAAGCCATGTTGGCCGTCTCCCATTAGGCCATGACTATCTACATGCTGAGTAATTTTATTCTATATTTATTTATTTATTTAACATTTTTTATATACCATCTTTCTACGAATCAAAACAGTTTCCATAGAACAATAAAAGCAGTGTATTTCAACTGTTTACAAGGAACGAATAACAGGATACAGAATAAAAACATGAGGAACTAAATTATATTATACAATTAATTACAGTGAACAATGATCAACTATTTACATATGTATGTGCAAAGCTACGGAAGGGAGTATTGTAAAGATTGAAGGAACAAGGGCAGGGGAGGTAAAAAAAACAACAACCTGTGAGAGAGTCAGTTAAAGTGACTATATGATGGTTTCTACCATTTTCCCCGATACTGATGTCAGGCTCACCAGTCTGTAGTTTCCCGGATCACCCCTGGAACCCTTTTTAAAAATTGGTGGTACATTGGCGATCCTCCAATCTTCAGGTATTAGAGATGATTTTAATGATAGTTCACAGATTACTAATAGCAGGTCTGCAATCTGATATTTCAGTTCTTTCAATACCCTTAGAAACATAGAAACATGATGACAGAAAAAGACCACATGGCCTATCTAGTCTGTCCTTCCATAACAACAACTACAACAGTCCACTTTTTACCTTTAGAGATCCTCTGTGTTGGTCCCATGCTTTTTTGAATTCAGTTACTGTCCTCATCTCTACCACCTCCACTGGGAGACTATTCCATGGATCTACTACTCTTTCTGTAAAGAAATATTTCCGCATATCACTCCTGAATCTATCTCCCTTCGCCCTCATCCCATGTCCCCTCGTAGCAGAACTTGCTTTCAATTGAAAGAAGCTTTCTCCCTGAACATTTATGCCACGGAGGTATTTAAACATCTCAATTATATCACCTCTATCCCGCCTTTCCTCTAAGGTGTACATATTAAGATCCTTAAGTCTGTCCTCATATGCTTTATAATTAAGCCCATTAATCATTTTAGTAGCAACCCTCTGCACCGACTCCATCCTGTTCACATCCTTTTGAAGGTGCGGTCTCCAGAATTGCACACCATACTCCAAATGAGGTCGCACCAAAGACTTATACAGAGGCATTATCACCTCCTTTTTTCTGCTAGCCATTCCTCTCCGTATGCACCCAAGCATCCTTCTAGCTTTTGCCGTCGCCTTTTCTACCTGTTTAGCTACTTTAAGATCATCAGACACAACCACGCCTAGGTCCCGCTCTTCTTTAGTGGACAAAAGTACTTCACCTCCTATACTGTATTGCTCCCTTGGATTGCTGCAGCCCAAATGCATGACTTTACATTTTTTTAAAATTTATTTATTTATGAAATTGACACTGTTATACAGTAAGAATTACGGTATACAGAAAAGCAAGAAGAAATTACAAAAGGAGAAAAGAAAAATAACAATAATCAATCCAAAATGCTACAGTCCACGTTTCGGAGAAACATTTGAGAAATACAAGGAAAAAAAAAAACCTCTCAAAATAGACAAGGCCAGAGAGAAATACAAAGAAATCCCTGGCCAACTATACCATCTGAAAAGTTACTTCTCACCACCCCCCCCCCCCCCCACCTTACATTTTTTTTAACATTAAATCCCAGCTGCCAAATTCTAGACCATTCTTCAAGCTTAGCTAGATCCCTCCTCATTTTATCTACACCTTCCTAGGTGTCTACTCTATTGCAGATTTTGGTATCATCTGCAAAGAGGCAAACCTTACCCGACAGCCCTTCCGCTATATCACTAACAAAGATGGTAACATCCTTCTCCTCAGAGTGAGCTCCATTTACTTGTACTCTTTGTCGCCTCCCACCCAACCAATTTGTAACCCAAGCAGTAACTTTAGGGTCCATCCCTAGGGTGCTCAGTTTGTTTATAAGTCGCCTGTGAGGAACAGTATCAAAGGCTTTACTGAAATCTAAATACACCACATCTAGAGCTCTCCCTCGGTCCAACTCCCTCGTCACCTAGTCAAAGAAATCAATCAGATTTGTCTGACAAGTCCTGCCTCTGGTGAATCCATGCTGCCTCGGATCCTGTAATCTTCTGGACTCCAGAAACCTCACTATTTTCTCTTTCAGCAGCTTTTCCAATAATTTACTCACCACCGAAGTTAAACTAACCGGCCTGTAGTTTTCAACCACATCCTTACTTCCGCTTTTGTGTAGAGGCACCACATGAGCCTCTCTCCAGTCCTTTGGCACCACTCCTGACTCCAACAAGGCATTGAAAAGGTCAGTCAGTGGAGTTGCTAGAATGTCCCCAAGTTCCCTCAGTATTCTAGGGTGTATCCCATCCAGTCCCATCGCTTTGTCTAATTTAAGTTGAGCTAGTTTCTCACGAACACAGTCTTCTGAATATTGTTCAAGATGTCCCTCACTTCTGTTCTTATTTGTGGGTGATTTGTGGGTGTTTTCTGAGGTCCTGCTCCTGGTTCTTCATCTGTGAACACAGAACAAAAATATTTGTTAAGCAATTCTGCTTTATCCTTATCAGCTTCTACATATTCCCCCCCCCCCTGCACCCTTGAGTCTGACAATACCACTTTTGCCCTTCCTCTTCTCACTAATATATCTGAAAAATGTCTTATCCCCCCATTTTGTTGCATTTGCTATTTCCTCCTCCTTTTGAATCTTTGCCTTCTTGACTACTTTGCTAGCTTCTCTAAGTTTTTCCAAATACAGATGCCTGTCTTCCTCTCTCTGTGATCTCTTGTATTTCATGAAGGCCTCCCTCTTTTTCTTCACTTTTTCAGCTACTTCCTTCGAAAACCATAGCGGTCTCCTGTTCCTTTTGCCTTTATTTACCATTTTAAAAAAAGGTTGGTTGCCCTTAAAATACCCCCTTTCAGTTTTGCCCACTGTTTTTCTACATCCCCCAGCTGTTCCCATCCCACTAAGGACTCCCTGAGGTATTGGCCCATCTTCGCAAAGTTAGTCTTCCTAAAGTCTAAGATCCTCACCTTGGAATGGATTCTAACAGCCCTAGTCCTAATACTGAACCACACCATCTGGTGATCACTGGATGCAAAATGATCTCCCACTACAACATCAGAAACACTTTCACCATTGGTAAGCACCAAGTCCAGTATGGCCCCTTCACGTGTGGGGTCTGTTACCAATTGCCTGAATAGTTCTCCCTGTAGAGAATCAAGGATCTCCTTACTTCAAGATGATACTGCAGCAGGAATGTGCCAATCAACATCTGGCATATTGAAATCTCCTATCAGTAGCACTTTCCCTTTCCTAGCAATGCTGCGTATGTCTTCAATTAACTCCCTGTCCACCTCTTCCTCTTGTGAGGGAGGTCTGTATATCACACCAATGCAAATAGATTTCTCTTTCCCTCTTTCAAGTTTGGATGTATACCATCTAGCCCAGGTGATTTGCTACTCTTCAGTTTATCTAATAGTTGTAATACATCTTCCCGATGTATCGATATTTCCTTCAATTCTTCCGCACCTTTAAATACCACTTCAGTCATGGGTAACATCCCTACATCTTCCTCTGTAAAGACCGAAGCAAAGAATTCATTCAGTCTCTCCGCTATCGCCTTCTCGCCTCTTAGTGCCCCTTTAGCCCCTCTATCATCTAATGGACCAACTGACTCACAGGTTTTTTGCTACGAATGTACTTGAAAAAGTCTTTATTTCGTGTTTTTGCTTCCGCAGCAAGCTTCTTCTCAAATTCTCCCTTTGCCTGCCTTATCAATGCCTTGCATTTGACTTGCCAGTGCTTGTGCTTTTTCCAGGTTTCGTCGTCTGGCTCTTTTTTCCATTTCCTGAAAGATGCTTTTTTGGCAACAGCCTCTCTGACCTCACCTTTAAACCATGCTGGCAATTTTTTGGACTTCCTTCCACTTTTCTTAAAGCATGGAATGCAGCTGGTTTGGGCTTCCAAGATAGTATTTTTCTACAACACCCAAGCTTGATGTAAGTCTTTAACCTTTGCAACTGCTCCTTTTAGTTTTTTCTTAACTGTTTTCCTCATTTTATCATAGTCTCCCTTTCGAAAGTTAAAAGGTAGTACTGTGGATTTCCTTACTATCCCTCCTCCACTAATTAAATCAAAGGCGATCATGCTATGATTACTATTGCCAAGTGGCCCCAACACCCTTATCTCTTGCACTAGATCTGGTGTTCCACTAAGGACTAGGTCTAATATGGCTTCTCCTCTGGTTGGTTCATGAACCAACTGCTCCAAGAAGCAGTAATTTATTTCATCTAGGAATTCTATCTCCCTAGCATGTCCTGCCGTGACACTGACCCAGTCGATACCGGGCTAATTGAAATCACCCATTATTTTTACTGCACTGTAGCTTTTGTTAGCTTCCTTGATTTCTTTGAGCATTTCATCATCCATTTGTTCATTCTGGGCAGGTGGTCGATAGTACACCCCCACTGCCATCGCCTTCCCCCTTTTACATGGAATTTCAATCCATAGAGATTCTACAGCAAATTTTGTTTCCTGCAAAACTTTAATCCTTTCTGACTCAATGCTCTCTCTAACATAGAGCGCAACCCCTCCACCAATTTGATCAGTTCTATCATTACGATTTTATTTATTTATTTATCTATTTCTTCTATACCGCCCCTTCCAGAGATCAGGGGCAGTTTACATGGAACAATTGTATACATTCGTATAACATTACATAGAACAAGAACTTTTTAACTTTTTACATATAACTTTTTACATATAACTTTTTAACTTTTTACATAAAACAGAACAGTAAGTTGTTAAAATTATTTACAGGGTGTATACTTTTGTATACTACTGGATTTACAGGGGAATGTCAGCGAGCTGACATTGCTATTTATAGATGTTATTTACAAAAGTTAGGATACATGATTTCACTATTCAAGTGTGTGTGTGTGTGTATGTGTGTGTGGGTGTGTTTGTGTGAGTGTGTGTGTGTGATGGAATTTATTTATTTATTTCGATATAGTTTGTACCCAGGTATTACAGTGTCCCACTGGTTATCCTCCTTCCACCATGTCTCTGATATTCCAATCATATCTAACCTCTCATTTAGTGCTATATATTCTAACTCTCCCATCTTATTTTTTAGAATTTTACATTTGCATACAAGCATTTTAGAGACTGTATTTTATTCATATTAATTTGGCTATTTATAGACATGGGTAATTTTGGATCTTTAAGCTCTGTCTGCTCCATACTCGAGGGCATTTGCGCTACGTTACTCTTTTTGGAACCTCTCTGCTTTTGGTAGTATCCTTCAAGGATATGTTCTTCCGAACCATCCGCTCTTGGGCGACTGTCAGCTTTTCCCTATTATCTAGTTTAAAAGCTGCTCTATCTCCCTTTTAAAGGTTAATGCCAGCAGCCTGGTTCCATCCCGGTTAAGGTGAAGCCCATCCCTTTGGAAGAGCCCCTCCTTTCCCCAGAATGTTCCCCAATTTCTAACAAAGCCAAAACCCTCATATCTGCACCATTGTCTCGTCCACGCATTGAGACTCCGGAGCTCTGCCTGCCTTTTGGGTCATGAACGGGAAGCATTTCAGAGAACGCTACCCTGGAAGTTCTGGATTTCAACTTCCTACCTAAAAGCCTAAATTTAGCCTCCAGAACCTCCCTACCAAATTTTTTCTATGTCATTGTTACCGACATGTACCAAGATAGCACTCATTAAAAGAGGGCTGCTACTCAGTACCCTGTCCTGTGCTGCTGAGGTAAGCTATATTCTGATTTGATTTAAATTATAGCTCTTTGCTGCTGCTGCTGCTGCTGCTGCTAGGCTCTAACTTATGAAATTTAAACTACATGCTCTCTGCTGGCTTCTAAATTTAACCAGAAAGCTCTCTTCTGTGTTTTAAATTTAAACTAAAAGTACTTTGCTGATACTAGGCCCTGAGTGACTATTAAATTTAAACTACAAGCTCCCTGCTGGGTATGAAATGTAACCAGAAAGTTCTCTTCTGTGTTTTAAATTTAAACTTAAACTGCTGCTACTAGGCCCTGACTGATTTAACAAAAAATAGTGGGTTCAAGACTCCTTCAAGACCACAGATCTCTGGATTCCAATGATCTCAGAGACTTCATCTCAGAGTTTTCTCCACCTCCATCCGACACCCGGAGAAAATCGCTTCCAGAGGATATGTCATTTCAAGAATTCATAAAAGAAATAGCAGCGGGTCTTTCCATTCCAGCCTCCACAGAGCCGGGCCCAGGGCCGAAGAACTTGAACTATTACAGTATCCTACAGCGCCCAAGGAAGCCACCATCTTGCCAGTACATCGCATTCTTCAAAACCTTATGCTCCGTATGTGGGAGACACCACTCTCCATAGCCCCAATAAGCAGGCCCCTCGACACCATGTAAAAAGTTCCAGAATGTCTGGGCTTCCAAAAGCCACAACTGCCACACCATTCAATTGTCATGGAATCGGCGATGAGGCGCATTAAAAGTGCGAAGACCCATGCTTCGGTTCCACCTAGCCGAGAATCAGAAATCCTCGATTCTTTTGCAAGATGGTCTTTTCAAGCCTCGATGCTAGCAAGGCGCCTCAAGTCTTACATCTTGTACATGGGCATGTTCCTCAAGGAGGTTAACAAAGATTGGGCTTCCTCCCATTCCTTCAGGAGGAAAAGCGTCCTGCCTTCCAGGCATTTCTCTCTCACAGCCAGAACATCTCCAAGTTTATCAACAGAGCGGCTTTTGATAAGAACATAAGATATGCCATACTGGGTCAGACCAAGGTCCATAAAGCCCAGTATCCTGTTTCCATCAGTGGCCAATCTAGGTCACAAGTACCTAGCAGTTTTCCCAAATGACACAGGTTCCACAATGTTTGTATTGAGTCAAGCAGTGATATCCTGAGTCTCTTTTAATAATGGTTTATGGACCTTTCCTCCAGGAACCTGTCCAAACCTTTTTTAAACCCAGCTACACTAACCGTTTTTACTACATCTTCCGGTAACAAATTCCAGAGTTTGATTACACGTTGAGTGAAAAAAATATTTTCTCCAATTAGTCTTAAATAGGTTACCCTGTAACTTCATTGCATGTCCCCTAGTCTTTCTATATTCTAATGACGTAAACAATCGATCTACATTTGCCTGCTCCACTCCATTCATTAATTTATAGACCTCTATCATATCTTCCCCTCATCCATCTCTTTTCCATGTTGAAGGACCCTAACCTTTTTAGCCTCTCTTCATAGGAATATCCTTCCATCCCCTTTACCATTTTGTTGTCTCTTCTCTGTACCTTTTCTAATAACGCTATATCCTTTGTAAGATATGGCAACCAGAATTGCACGCAATATTCAACCTGCAGTCGCATCATGGAACAATACAGAAGCATTATAATATCCTTTGTTTTATTTTCCATTCCTTTCCTTATGATTACCTAGTATTCTATTTGCTCTCTTGGCCACCACTGCACACTGGGCAGAAGGTTTTAACATGTTATCCACGATGACGCTTACATCTTTTTCCTGGATGGTGGTTCCTAATGTGGAATCTTGCATCACGTAACCATAGTTTGGGTTGTTCTTTCCTAGGTGCATGACTTTTCACTTGTCCACATTAAATTTCATCTGCTGCTTTAGAATCAACAAGCAGGGCATCCTCCATCACCATCGGAGCAAGAAGACTTGCATGGCTACAGGCATCCGATTTAGAACGTTGGGTGCAAGAAAAGTTAGGCAACAAACCCTGTACAGGAGAAAACCTCTTCGGTAAAAACTGGAGAGAAAAAGCAGGCGAATTGGAAACAGACGATACCACTCTGAAAAGGTTGTCTCGAAAAACAGCAGATCCCTCCAAGAAAAGGGTCCAGAACAAAAAGCCCTTCTATCCAAAGAAGAGAAAGTACTTCTCGTCCTACTCCCATCATGGCTACCCTCAGCAGCAGGGGAGTAAATATGCCAAAAAGCCTCAGTTGGCAAAGCAACAGCCTCAAACTCAGCCAGCGTTCTCGGCTCCAACCTTTTGACTTCCAACGAGGGAGCACAGCCAGTCCAGTCATCTTCATCCCAGGGAGGATTTCCAAATTTATTATGCAATGGAGAACGATAATGTCAGAAAACTGGACCTTGTCAATAGTCTACAGGGGCTACCATCTCAACTGCCAAGAGTTTCCTCCTCGACACTTCAAGAGTCAAGCCTTCTCCAGAAACCAGCTCGACAACCTCCTCCAGCAGGAGACGGCCTCATTCCTGGCTCAAGGTGCAATCGAGCTGGTACCCCCTCAAGAGCATCGTCAGGGATTCTACTCTCCATATTTTCTCATTCCAAAGAAATCAGGAGGCCTCCAGCCCATTCTTGACCTTTGAGACCTCAACAAGTATCTTGTAAAAGAAAAGTTCAAGATAATCTCACTGCGAACCCTCCTACCCCACCTGCAAATAAACAACTGGCTTTGCTCCCTCAACCTAAAAGAGCATACTCCCACATATTAATCCACCCATCTCAGACAGTTTCTTCGCTCCGTAAATCAAAACATGCACTATCGGTACAGAGCACTTCCCTTCGGTCTCGCATCAGCTCCAAGAGTCCTCACGAAGTGCATGGCCTCATAGCGGCACATCTTCCTACCAAAGACATCTATGTCTTCCCTTACTTAGACGATTGGCTGGTAAAGGCCGACTCTCCAGCAGAGCTCTCCTCGGTGCCCAATGAAACCATAAGCCTCCTTCAATCACTAGACTTGGTGATAAATTTTCAAAAATCTCACCTCATACCGACCCAGAAGCTAGAGTTCATAGGAGCAATTCTTGATACCTTTCATGGCAGAGCCTATCTTCCGGAGGACCGGAGGAATAGAATTCATACTCTTAGCAGACTCTGTATGGAACAGTCATTCTGCATCAGTGAGAACCTTCCTAAAGTTACTAGGCCATATGGCCTCCACAGTGCACGTAGTCCTCAATGCCAGACTACACATGCGCCAAACCCAGTTGACTCAGGCCACCAAGGACTTACACGTTTCGATTCAAGTGACAACACTCGCAAATCTCCTTAAGAGTACCCTTCCAGCCACCCTGTCCGCAGCATACCCTCACAACAGATGCTTCCAAACACGGATGGGGAGTCCACATGAACAGTTTCTCCATGCATGGCCTCTGAATGGCTTCCGAATCCGAACAACAAATAAATCTCTTGGAACTGCGAGTCATCGGAAGAGCCATGCAGGCCTTCCAGCATCTACTAGTCAACTCCTCTGCCCTACTCAGGACAGACAACCAAGTCGCCATGTTCTACATCAACAAGCAGGGGGAAACTGGTTCCCTTCCCCTCTGCAAAGAAGCTTGTCAACTATGGGACCTGATAATCCATAAACCTAAAAAATTCTGACATCTAATGTTCCCTATTACTCAATTTTTTCAACTTTTTTTGTCGGAGCTAGTCGTCCCAGTGCATGGAAGCTCTCCAAGCACCACTGCGACCTCTCCCTTTTATTTTAATAACTTTATGAAAACAAAGTCAGACATAGCTTTGTTGAAAATTTTGCAAAACAAGCTTCACCGGCTTGAAAAAAACTTGCCAGAAGTACAGAAACGATGACATGCCACACGTTTCGGGTTCGGTTCAATTTGTCACATAACCCTGCTTCAGGTCCCTTCCGATACTGGCAAATTACAAAGCTTAGTTGAAAACAAAGGAACATATCCTGCCTTTTAAACTTCGGCGTCTGACGTCAGCCAAAACAGGAGGACACCAGTTAACCAATCAGCAGTTCAGTCACCGCAGCCAGTAGAGGAGTCCCACTGATCAGGGAAATGCCCTGTTGGATAACAATGCTAAAGCTGTAAGTTCAGATCAGATGATGGTGTACCAGTCAATCTGAAGATTCAGACCCCTAGGCGTCACAGAATCTAATAAATAAATCCATCTTTGCTCTTGGAATTGCAAACATTGTTCCCGATCCCCCCCTCTTGGATCTGGAGGCACAAAGTCTGGCACCTTCCAAAGCAATGAATCAAAATCATGAAGATGTCCCAAACAATGCTCCACCATAGGGGCAAAAAGGGATTTTGTTCTTAATCTCGAAGCGTGCTCAGACAATCGTGTCTTCACTGCACATTTGGTGCCGCCGATATAATAAAATGAGCATGGACAAACAATTAAATATACCACATAAGTGGAAGTACAGTCGGTATACCAGATTGAAGAATGAGTCCGAGATGTATGAACATCAGTCCAATCTGGACCTACCAAAGAGAGTTTACAATAAACACAATTTCCACAAGTAAAGTGCCCTCAAATCTCATGTGACCTTATCGGGCGATCCAGCTTGGGAGTAGCTTTCATAATTAAATCCCTAAAATTTGCTTTACGTGAATAAGCAATCCGTAATGTTTTATCACGGAAGCAAGAGTGTAGTCCTAAAATGGGCCAGAAATGGTGCAATATCTTCACCACCTTTGTCATTTCTCTGGTATAGACCTGGCCATTCTATAGGGACCTGGCCATTCAGAACCAGACACACCTGAGAGCAGTCTACATTTGCAGGTCAGGACAACCTACAGGCGGACAGGCTCAGCAGAGTTCTGCAACCACATGAATGGTCTCTTGACCAGTCTGTAGCCAATCGCTTGTTCGACAACTGGGGAACACCATGCATCGACTCTTTGCTACTCAACAGAATGCCAAACTTCCCCAATTCTGTTCCAAAATACCATCGAGCCACAGTCTCACCGACGATGCCTTCATGATTCTGTGGAATCGGGGGTCTACTTTATGCGTTCCCACCAATGCCTCTCATCCTCAAGACGCTTCTCAAGGTCCAATAGGACAGCGGATGCATGATCCTCATAGTACCATATTGGGCCCGCCAACCCTGGTTTCCCCGCCTTCTACAGCTTTCCAGGACTCACCCAATTCATCTCGGCTCAACACTGGGACTCCTCTCACAGGACAAAGGCACATTCGTTCACCCCAACCTCGGGTCTCTTCGCCTAACAGCATGGCTCCTGAGAGTGTAGCCTTGCCAAACCTTCCAGTCTCTGCAGAAGTCAAGCAAATCCTCCTCTCTTCTAGAAAACCAGCCACGAGAAAAACCTACCCGTTGACGTGGAAGAGATACAATGCGTGGTGCTCGCAGAACGCTCACAACCCCTTTGAAGTTCCCATCCCAATGCTACTCAGCTACCTCTGGCATCTGTCCTCACAGGGCCTTAAATCGTCCTTAGTACAGGTTCATCTCAGTGCAATCTCTGCATTCCATACACCGGTAGATGGCAAATCTATCTCCTTAAATCCTCTGGTAGCTCGCTTCATGCAAGGACTCCTGCTCACTAAAAAGCCCATCCGTCCACTACCAGTATCATGGGATCTAAATGTCATCTTGGCACAACTCCTGAAGCCACCTTTTGAGCTCTTAGCCACAACTTATCTCCGCTATGTCTCCTGGAAGGTGCTCTTCCTCATAGCACTCACTCAGCTAGGCGAGTAAGTGAGCTACAAGCTCTAGTAGCCCATGAACCTTACACATGTTTTTACCGAGACAAAGTGGTTCTATGAACAAACCCCCACTTCCTCCCGAAAGTAGTCTCGGTTTTTCCACATCAACCGGTGTTCTTTCCAAAGCCATACGCCTCCTGAGCGGAAGAGACTATCCATACCTTGGATTGAAAAAGAGCATTAGCCTTTTACCTATAATGCACTAAAGACATCAGAAAGTCATCCCAACTCTGTCGCGTTTGACCAAGCCCATCTGGGACTTCCAGTAAGAAAACGCACCGTATCCTCCTGGATAGCCAAGTGCATATCTCTCTGCTACACCAGTGCAGGCTTATCCCTCAATGAAAGAGTCACTGCACATAATATCCGTGCAATGTCCACCTTGGTAGCACACCTCCGATCAGTACTCATTGCTGAGATTTGCCGAGCTGCAACCTGGTCCACCATCCATACCTTCTCAGCTCATTAATGTTTGGGCAAAGACTCTCGCAAGGATGCAGCCTTCGGGCAAGCATAGAAACATAGAAATATGACGACAGAAAAAGACCACATGGCCTATCTAGTGTGTCCTTCCATATAAACAACTACAACAGTCCCCTTTTTACCTTTAGAGATCCTCTGTGTTTGTCCCAGTACCCCAGCATCTCTTTGGAATATAGACCAACACCTACCCCCCACCCGGACAACACTAGATCCATGTGCTGGGGAAACACAATTAAGGGACCCACCCAGGTTGTCTGCAACCACGAGATCTGGCAGCTGGGGATTTCCATACTTGAGGACTACATTCCTGCATGTTCCTAGAGATAGCATAGATCTCCAGGAACAAGCAGGAATGTAGTCTTCACATATGGGTATTGTCAATACCGACGGAGCCTGCACGGGAACGCTCCCCAGCATCCAATAGGAAAGCTTTTGGGAGCATCCCACAGCGCCTGCGTGCTGCCTTCCTGCCTTTCCCAACTGTCCCTCTCCAGTTCTTCGTTTTCCGCGGAGCCGACAGGTCGCACATCCTGTCACCGCAGAAAAAAATCCCTTCTATTCTTCTTTTTTTGTGGTTGCGTCTGCCTTCCTTCGATGCTACACCGATACCGCTGGTGGTGGTTCTTTCTTTTCTTCAAAAAAAAAAAAACTTTCTTCTGGAGTCTTTACAGTAAATTTTCTCTCAGGTGCCATGTGCCATTTTGGGCACTAGGCCCAACTTTTTCTTCAGAATGGAAAAACCCGCTTCGGGTTTTAAAAAGTGTTCTAAGTGCGGTGGTACCATCTCCGTCACAGACACCCATGAGTGGTGCCGCAAATGTTTAGGTCCTGACCACTCTATTTCAGAGTGTGTTGCCTGTGGGATAATGTCGAAAAGGGGCCGTCAGAACCGAGCTGCTAATCTTAGCACCCTTTTTCCCTCTGATGAAGCCTCCGTGGCATCGACGTCTTGCAGGGCTTCGTCTTCCTCCCATGGATCTCAAGTAACTAAACATAAATCTAGCCGGTCCTCAAAGGGTAGATCTCCTTCTAGACAGCGAGATGCCTCTGGCGTTGCCCTTGAGGGACTTTCACTGGCAAAACTGCCCCGGCGGAGGCTTTCAAAGCACTAACGGGGCTCCAGGATGTTCTCAAAGCTTCAGCCTCGGCAGAACTACTGGTGCCATGCTCTGGGATACCGGCCGCTTCTTCCGGTACCGATACCCAAGAATCGGCAGCGTCGATAGACCAGAGATTCTTGGCTATTGAACGCAGTTTGGCGGATCTTCTCACGGCCTCGATGCCCTTGAAACCGCTTCAGACAATTCAACCATTACTGGCACTGACTCCGGTGCCGGCACCGACTGCATCGACATCGGCAGGTATTCTACTGGGACCGAGTCATGCGTATCCATCTGGTATCGATTTTTTTTTTTTTTTTTTAGTGCCATCAAGTCAGTGTTGACTCATAGCGACCCAGCTACCTCTGGGTTTTCTTGGCAGTGTATCACCGGAAGTAGATTGCCAGCCTTTTCTTCCGAGGCAATGGAGGATAAAGTGACTTGCCCAAAGTCACAAGGAATGCCAGTGGGAATTGAACCCTTGATCTTCTGGGTTCTAGGCAGTTGCTCTAACCACTAGGCTACTCCACTCCGTCTGGTATCGATTGGTCGGTACCAGACAACTCCGATGCCGACTTCGATCGGTACCGGTACCGTGCCTTGCACGATCACCCGGATCAGAGATACTTCGAATCCTTAGATGAGTCTGAAAACTCTGAAAGCTCT
Source organism: Ichthyophis bannanicus (assembly GCA_033557465.1). Lineage (NCBI taxonomy): Eukaryota > Metazoa > Chordata > Amphibia > Gymnophiona > Ichthyophiidae > Ichthyophis > Ichthyophis bannanicus. The sequence continues at coordinate 653,105,960 of CM066036.1, read as the reverse complement.
GACGATACCAGAGTACTTCTTCCTGAGGATGATTCTTCTCCTCAGCGTAGGATGTCTCCACCAGAGGATATGTCCTTTCAGGATTTTATCCGAGATGTGGCTCGAGGTCTTTCCATCACAGTGGCTCCTGAAAAAGAGCCTAGGGCAAAGGAATTAGAAATCCTGCAATATCCTAAAGCTCCCAAGGAGGCAGCTACCTTACTTATTCATGAGATCTTGCATGATCTCATATTAAGGATTTGGGAAACACCTCTAACCACATCTCCTCACTCTCGAAAACTCAACACCATCAAGTTCCTCCCTGTCCTGGGTTTCAGAAGACTCAATTACCACGCCATTTCATGGTGGTGGAGTCAGCAATGAGAAGGATAAAGAGTGCAAAAAGGCATGCATCTAATCCTCCAGGACGTGAGTGTAGGACGCTTGACACCTTTGGAAGTTGAACCTTCCAGGCTTCCATGCTTTCTGCTAGGATCAGTTCCTATATCTTATATATGGGAATGTTCCTTAAGGAGGTCACAGGAGATTTAGAGCTTATGAGCCCTCTCTTTCCTGATGATAAGAGGCAAGATTATCTCGCCCTTGTCAAACATGCTCAGGATGTTTGCAAGTTTGTGAATCGTGCAGCTTTTGACTGCTTTGAGTGCATTAGCAGAATCTCTGCCATTGCCATAGGTGCACGTAGGATTGCCTGGCTCCAGGCATTTGACTTGGAAATTTGGGTACAGGATAAACTAGGGAGTATTCCTTGCACAGGAGAGAATCTCTTTGGCAAGAATTGGCAGGAAAAAGTTAATGAGAGAGATTCTGACAATATCACTTTGGATAGATTGTCCAAATCTACAGCTGATCCTGTGAGGAAAAAATCCTCTAAGAAACCTTTCTTCAGTAAGAAGAAGTTTTATCCCTCCTATACCCAACAGGGGCATCATTTAGGTCAGTCTACCCAAAAGGGACAGCAGCAACAACCTAGACAAAGAAAAGAAAGACAAAAGCTGCTAAGCCTCAACTGGCTCAGCAAACTCAGCCTCCACAGGGGCTTTGACAACTATCTAGAGAACTTTGCCTTCCTGGTCCAGAACCCTCCACCATCCCAGAAAGGTTATGTCATTTTGCCCACAGATGGGGTCAGATAACAGCAGAAAATTGGACACTGTCTATTGTAAGAGAGGGGTACAAGCTTCATTTCCTCAGCATGCCCCCTCCTACAGTGGTAAGACAGTTCAATTCTCAGACCTCTCTCAACAACCAGTTAGGTCAAGAGGTCACTGTGCTTCTTGCCCAAGGGGCAATAGAAGAGGTACCCATTCCCCAACGGGGTACAGGGTTTTACTCCCCCTATTTCCTTATTCCAAAGAAAACAAGAGGACACAGACCCATTTTAGACCTCAGAGAATTGAACAAATTCCTGTTCAAAGAGAAGTTCAAAATGATTTCTCTAGGAACTCTGCTGCCATACCTTCAGAGTCAGGATTGGCTTTGTTCTCTAGATCTCAAGGATGCGTACACTCATGTTCTCATCCATCCAACTCACCGAAAGTTCCTTCGCTTACTGTTTCAAGGGAAGCACTACCAATACAGGGTCCTTCCTTTTGGCCTGGCCTCTGCTCCAAGGGTGTTCACAAAATGCATGGCTGTGATGGCAGCATTTCTCCGCACCCTGGAATATTTGTCTTCCCTTACTTAGACGACTGGCTCATTCAAGCCCCTTCAGAGCCAGAGGCCAGGGTTGCTCTCTATCGCACAATGCGCATCCTTCAGTATTTGGGACTTGTCATAAACTTCCCAAAATCCAACCTTGCTCCCACTCAGTCCCTGGAGTTTATAGGAGCTCTGCTGGATACCAGACAGACAAGGGCCTGCCTTCCACAGCCCCGCTGCCTTCGCATTGTGCAGTTAGCTTCCCAAGCAGTGCTAAAATCTCACCTCACTGCTCGGGAAATGTTATAGTTGCTAAGCCACATGGCATCCACTGTGCATGTGATTCCTTATGCTCGCCTACATATGAGGGCAGCCCAGTGGACTTTATCCACTCAGTGGACTCAGGCGTCAGGTTGCCTGTCAGACAAAATAGAAAACTCAGATCGCCTTATTTCGACCCTCCAATGGTGGCAGTCACCCCAGAACCTTTTGGTGCGGTCTCCTTTTCAGCAACCCCCACCCCAAGCCACTCTAACAACAGATGCCTCACAGGTGGGTTGGGGAGCCCACCTGCAAGGCCTCTCTATCCAGGGTACCTGGACTCCGCAGGAGACCTATCCTACACATCAGTCTCCTGGAACTCAGAGCAATCTTCCTTGCTCTTCGAGTATTCCATACCCAGCTCAGCTACAAGACTGTCCTAGTTCAAACGGACAATCAAGTACCCATGTTCTATGTGAACAAGCAGGGCAGAACAGGCTCTCTGTCGTTATACAGCGAAGCTTTGCGACTATGGGCTCTCGCCAGAGAGCATCAGATTCATCTCCTTGCGGTGTATCTTCCAGGCATTCAAAACTCTTGGGCAGACAGACTCAGTCGAGTTCTGCTTCCACCTGAATGGTCTCTCCATGCAGACCAGGTGGCCAAAGTTTTTAAAATTTGGGGAACCCCGGACATAGACCTCTTTGCAAGTCTGCTGAATGCCAAACTTCCCCGGTTCTGTTCCAGAATTCTGGCTCAGGGTTATCAGGCCAGAGATGCTTTCCTCCTCCATTGGGGTCAGGACTTCCTGTATGCCTTTCCACCCATTCCCCTAATTCCCAAAACCCTGTTCAAGCTTCAGAGAGACAGAGGTCATATGATTCTCATAGCTCCTTGTTGGCCACGGCAAATGTGGTACCCTCTGCTCCTACATCTCTCTCAAGCTCCGCCTCTGGATTTAGGATCTGCTCCAAATCTCCTTTCTCAGGGCCTGGTTGCCGAAAGCCTAGAACTTCATGGTCTTAACCTTTCTCAGCAGGTAAAGGATATCCTTTATGCTTCCAGGAAGCCTTCCACAAGACGCTCTTATGCTTTCAAGTGGAATAGGTTTACCATATGGTGCTCACAGAAGGGTCTTAACCCGCTTGCGATACCTCTGGAATCATTACTGGAGTATCTCCTTCATTTGTCTAATGCAGGACTTAAGACTAACTCAGTAAGAGTCCATTTGAGTGCTTTTGCAGCTCCTTTCAAGCCTCTAAATGGACAACCTATTTCCTCTCATCCTCTCATAGCAAGATTTATGAGAGGCCTTCTTTTAACTAAGCCTTCCATTAAGCCACCACCAGTAGCATGGAACTTAAATCTGGTTCTTGGGCAGTTCATGAAGCCGCCTTTTGAACCATTAGCTACTACCTCTTTGAAATTCCTTTCCTGGAAGGTCATCTTTCTTATTGCAATCACATCAGCACGTCGCATCAGTGAATTGCAAGCGTTGGTGGCTGATCCTCCTTATACAAGGTTCCATCATGATAAGGTAGTCCTTAGGACTCATCCACACTTTATGCCAAAGGTGGTATCACCTTTTCATTTAAACCAAGCGGTTTGCCTTCCTGTATTCTCCCCAAGGCCTCACGCCTCAAATGCAGAAAGGAAACTTCATACTTTGGACTGTAAAAGAGCTTTGGCCTTTTACTTGCAAAGGACACAGTAACATAGAAAGTCCTCCCAACTCTTTGTTGCTTTTGATCCTAGTCATTTGGGACTTCCAGTCTCCAAAAGGACACTGTCCAGCTGGATTGCACAGTGTATATCTTTTGCCTATGCGAGTAAGAACCTTCCTCTTGAAGGCCATGTCACAGCTCACAATGTGAGAGCCATGGCAGCCTCTATGGCTCATCTTCACTCTGTGTCTATCGACGACATCTGTCGAGCAGCTACTTGAGCTTCGGTTCATACCTTCACAGCCCATTACTGCTTAGACAAGGACTCCTGCCGGGATGCCTTATTCGGTCAGGCTGTTCTTCAACACCTGTTCCACACTTAATCAACCCCTACCAACCATCCTTGGTAGGATGCCAGAGATCCATGTGGGGAAGTGGAGCCCTTTCACAAGGGCACTTTCTGGGGCCATCTCCCTGGCATCTGCAGCTAGGGAGTCCCCATATGTGAAGACTGCATTCCTGCTTGTTCCTGGAGAAAGCATAGTTACTCGCCTGTAACAGGTGATCTCCGGGAACAGCAGGAATTTAGTCTTCACAACCCACCCACCTCCCCTAGAAGTTGTATATTGCTATCTCTCTCTTTCTCTCTTTCCCTCTCTCTTTTGTCTCAGCTAAAAACTCAATTGGAGAGGGACAGTTGGGAAAGGCGGGAAGGCAGCACGCAGCCGCTGTGGGATGCTGCCAAAAGCTTTCCTATTGGACGCTGGGGTGCGTTCCCGCGTAGGCTCCGTCAGTACCGACGATACGCATATGTGAAGACTAAATTCCTGCTGTTCCCGGAGATCACCTGTTACAGGTGAGTAACTAGGCTTTACTCACCTATAGCAGTTGATCTCCGGGAACAGCAGGAATGTAGTCCTCACAACCCGCCCTCCTCCCCTAGGAGCTGTGTGTGTGTCTCTCTCTTGTCTCTTTTCGTTTCATCTGTACACTCAACTGAGGGAGTCACTGAAGAGAGTCAGTTATAAGAGCGGGAAGGCAGCAGCACATGCGCAGTGGACTGCTCCCAAAGGCTTTCTTATTGGTAGCTGGGGAGCATCCTGCGCAGGCTCCATCGGTACCCGATGTCACCTATACATGAGGACTACATTCCTGCTGTTCCCGGAGATCACCTGCCACAGGTGAGTAGCTATGCTTTATTGCAGATTTTAACAAAAATAAATAAATGCCTCTGCCTTTTCTATGGATTAATAGCAGATTATTTTTCACTTCCTTCAGATAATTTATGAATATTATTAGCTCTTTCCTGCTTTCTTGTGTTCTTGATTTCATATCATAATTATGGAGTTCCTTTCGTTTTTTTGAATTTGCATTTTGTGAACCACTTTGATATTCTTTAAGTAAGGTGGTATAGCAAGTCCTTCATCAACAAACTACTACATATACTACTCTTTTCCTTTCTCTGTTGCACACAACCATGTTCAAAATACACAAGCGGTGCCAGTTCTTCTACTGATTGTCTTCACTGGGAGATCAGCATTGGAGTTTGGTCTGTCGATATGTTTTATTTATTTATTTTATTTAACACACTTTATATACCACTTTTCTACCAGTCAAATTTGTATACATTCAGGTACTATATATATTTTTTCCCTTGTCCGCGAAGGGCTCACATTCTGTTTTTTGTTTGTTTGTTTTTTCTTTTTTGTACCTGAGGCAGCGGAGGGTTAAGTGGCTTTCCCAAGGCCACAAGGAGCACCTGTGGGACTAGAAACCCCAGTCCTTCCAGCCCAAGATTGCTGTCCTCTAGTAGGATTCAAACCCCTGAAGTAACGTGCCCCGACTACTAGGCCACTCTTCCCTTGAGCATGCTGGTGCACAGGCAAAGAGGGGGAAAGAACCATGGCAAGATGCTGCTCATATTCTTCAGACAGAGGTACAGAAGCACAGACGTAACAACCTATGTTTGGTGGGGGCTTAAATGTGAAAGTGAAGTAGGAGGCCTATGTTATGGTGAACGAAGGGAGAGGCAGAAGGCACATCCTCTGAAGTTTAGTGGGAAAGCAGGAATTTGGGAATTGGGTAGGGAGTTGAGTGGGAACCTGGAAGAGAGGAAGAAGGATCTTGGGTTTGAGTGTTGAGTGTGGGGATCAAGGATGGATGGGGTGGGAGAAAGGGGTGCCTGAGGTGGAAAGAAAATAAACTTTGGGATTCAGAGGGAAAACATGGGAGGGTAGGAGGCAAAAACAGGGATTCAGATTGGATGGGGTAAGGGTTGTGGGTATGTGGGGGTTTAGGGAGAGAGCTAGAAGGAAAAGAATGGCCCAAGTTAGGAAAGGGAGAATGAGGACTGATAACAGAAAAGAGGTCAAGTGATGAAAGAGGGGGTACCAGGAGCATGGTGATTGAGGGTGCCCAATCTGTGGAAACTGAAGTGCCCTTAAATGAAAGACTTAATGCCAAATCTACTGATAATGTACCAAATAGGAAGAAAAAATCACAAAACAGAAAACTGCTACTACTTGGAGATTCCATTATCAAAGGCATTAACTTGGGAACACAGCTCAAAGGAAAGAGGATTGTAAAATGCCTCCCAGGCTCTTCCGCCAGCAGGAATACAAACCAAATTGTTGGTATAGTTAGTGCAGAAAGTGAGCACTCCAAAACTGATATTGTCATCCACTTGGGTACAAATGACCTGGCTATAAACAGTGCCTCTGCAGTTCAAAAGGACTTCCAAACTCTGAGAGAGAAACTCAAGCCTATTGTTAACACTATAGCATTCTCAGAAGTTCTACCTGCTCTTATTAAGAGGGCAGAAAGGCTGTATCACATAAACAACTTTAATACATGGCTCCTAACCTGGTGCAAATAAGAAGGATTTAGATATATAGACGACTGGGGAAACAGATGGATCAACAAGAGACTATACTGTGCTGATGGATTACATGTCTCTGTCATAGGAAAAAGGATCCTAAGTGAAAAATTCAGGCAGTATATGGACAGACATTTAAACTAGGGAAAGGGGATGACAGATGGAGGGAGGACAAGTTCAGTACGTCACTCCCAGCAAAAACAACATCGGAAACAGCCACACTTTTGAACCACACATCAGTGGCAAGTGGGAAGGGCGTGTAAAACAAAATCAATGCAAAACGCAGGCAAGCCAATCAACAAATGCTGGAAAGCAATGAGTACAAATGCTGGAAGCCTAGCCAACAAAGTTCCTTATCTGGAAGCCCTAATGGTGGAAATGGATATTGTGGCCATTATAGAAACATGGTTTAACGAGTTTCATGAATGGGATATAGCCATAGCTGGCTATAATCTACAGTATTTAGAAGAGATAGAGCGGGTAGAAAAGGAGGAGGAGTAGCCCTATATGTTAAAAGCAATATTAAAGCTGCTGAAATGCAAGGGATGTGGGGAAAAGAAGAAGAGCTGTGGATTGTATTGGAAAGAGGAGATGACACTGTCATCCATACTGGTGTAGTCTAGAGGCCTCCAACTCAAACCGAAGAAATGGATAGCGAATTGATTATTGATATTGCAAAGATGGCCACGAAGGGGGAATTGATCATATTGGGTGACTTTAATCTACCTGATGTGGATTGGAGTGTTCCTTCTGCAAATCTGGAAAGAAGTAAAATTGTGGAGGCCTTCCAAGATGCATTACTTAGACAAATGGTGATGGAACCAACCATGGAGAGCTCCATGCTGGATTTAGTGCTCACCAACTGAGATAGCATATCGAATATCCAGGTAGGTGCCTATATGAGCAGCAGCGATCATCACACGGTGTGGTTTGAGATAAAAGCCAAGGAATAGTCCAATCACAGCAAGCTCAAAGTCTTAGACTTCGAAGACACTGACTTCAGTAAAATGGCCAAGTATCTGAAGGAGGAGTTGCAGGGTGGGAGGGGATAAGGGAAGTGGAATTGCAGTGGGCTAAACTAAAGGAGGCAATAAAAGGTTTCCTTTTCCTCTTGTTTTTCTTTACTTTCCGTACGTATGTATCTGTTGCATCTATTTGGTACTCCAAAGAAGTGGCTGCACAAATAAAGGCAAAAAAAAAAACAGCTTTCACAAAATTCAGAAGCTCGCAGACAGAGGAACACAGAAAAGAATACAAGATCAAACTAAAAGAAACAAAAAGAGAAATAAGGATAGCAAAATCAAAGGCAGAAGAAAAGATGGCTAAAGATATGACGTGTGGCGACAACTTTTTTCAGGTATATTTGGGAGAGGAGGAAAATCAGAGGTGGAAGTGCAGGACTCAAAAGTGCTGGGAACGGATTCATGGAAAGTGACATTAAAAAAGCGAAAATGCTAAACAAATACTTCTGCTCTGTTTTCACTAGAGAAAATTCTGGATAAGGACCACCTGTGATTGACAAATATACAAATGGGAATGGAGTAGATACCACACCATTCACAAAATGTGTTAGAACAGCTTGCAAAACTGAAAGTGGACAAGGCTATGGGACCAGATGGGATACATCCCAGGATACTGAAAGAGCTCAGAGGTACTTGCAGGGCCTTTAAAGGTTGTTTTTAATAGATCCTTGGAGACAGGAGGTGTTCCACAGGGCTGGAGAAGTGCTGATATGGTACCTCTCCACAAAAGTGGTAGTTGGGAAGAAGTGGCAAACTACAGGCCAGTAAGCCTTACCTCAGTGGCAGGAAAAGTAATGGAGGAAGATTGGAGGATCGCCAATGTAACACCAATTTTTAAAAAGGGTTCCAGGGGTGATCCGGGAAACTACAGACCGGTGAGCCTGACGTCAGTACCAGGAAAAATGGTAGAAACCATCATAAAGAATAAAATTACTCAGCATGTAGATAGTCACAACCTAATGGGAGACAGCCAACATGGCCTTAGACAAGGAAGATCTTGTCTTACTAATCTGTTATGTTTTTTTGAAGGAGTGAATAAACAGGTGGACAAAGGTGACTCGGTTGATATTGTGTATCTGGACTTTCAGAAAGCCTTTGACAAGGTCCCTCATCAGAGACGTTTGGCAAAATTAAAGAGTCATGGGATAGGAGGCAGTGTACTATTGTGGATCAGGAACTGGTTAAAAGATAGAAAGCAGAGGGTAGGGCTAAATGGCCAATTTTCCCAATGGAGAAAGGTGAATAGTGGTGTACCCCAGGGATCTGTGCTGGATCCGCTGCTTTTTGACATATTCATAAATGACCTGGAAAGTGGAATAATGAGTGAGGTGATCAAATTTGCAGATGACACAAAACTATTTAAAGTTGTTAAAACCAAAGAGGATTGTAGAAAATTGCAAGACTGGGCATCAAAATGGCAGATGAAATTTAATGTGGACAAGTGCAAGGTTATGCACCTAGGGAAGAACAACCCAAACTATGGTTACACGATGCAAGGTTCCACATTAGGAACCACCACCCAGGAAAAAGATTTAGGCGTCATTGTGGATACCATGTTAAAACCCTCGGCCCAGTGTGCTGCGGCGGCCAAGAGAGCAAATAGAATGCTAGGTATGATACGGAAAGGAATGGAGAATAAAACAAAAGATATTATAATGCCTCTATATCGTTCCATGGTGAGACCGCACCTTGAATATTGTGTGCAATTCTGGTCGCCGTATCTTAAAAAGGATATAGCGATTTTAGAAAAGGTTCAGAGAAGAGCCACCAAACTGGTAAAGGGGATGGAAGGATACTCCTATGAAGAAAGGCTAAAAAGGTTAGGGCTCTTTAACCTGGAAAAGAGACGGCTGAGGGGAGATATGATAGAAGTCTATAAATTAATGAACGGAGTGGAATGGGTAAACGTAGATCGATTGTTTACGTTATCAGAATATAGAAAGACTAGGGGACATGCAATGAAGCTACAGGGTAAACTATTTAAGACTAATAAAAGAAAATATTTTTTCACTCAACGTGTAATCAAACTCTGGAATTTGTTACCGGAGGATGTAGTAAAGGCTGTTAGTGTAGCTGGGTTTAAAAAAGGTTTGGACAAGTTCCTGGAGGAAAGGTCCATAAACCGTTATTAAGAAGTGACCGAAGATATCAATGCTTGACCCAGTACAAGCATTGTGGAACTTGTGTCTCTTGGGGAAACTGCTAAGTACATATGACCTAGATTGGCCACTGTTGGAAACAGAATACTGGGCTTGATGGACCTTGGTCTGACCCAGTATGGCATATCTTATGTTCTTATGTTCCTGAAAGAGTGAATAGTGGACTTCCTGGAAAACAACAGATTGCATGATCCGAGTCAACATGGTTTTACCAAAGGACGATCTTGCCAAACAAATCTGATTGAGTTCTTTGACTGCGTGACCAGAGAAATAGATCAAGGGCATGCGATGGATGTGATCTATCTTTGTTACTGTTCCTCATAGGAGACTTATCAATAAACTCAACAGTTTTGAGGATGGGTCCCAAGGTGGTGAACTGGATCAGAAATTGGTTGACTGACAGATGACAAGTTGATGGTAAACGGAGCTCACTCGGATGAAAGGAAGGTGGTTAGCAGTGTGCCCCAGGGTTCAGTCCTGGGACCGGTAATGTTAAATATATTTGTGAGTGATAGGGCTGAATGGAAAAGTCTGTCTTTTTGCAGATGACACCAAAATTTGCAACAGAGTGGACTTCCCTGAGGGAGTGGAGAACATGAGGAAAGATCTACAAAAGCTGAAAGAATGGTCTAACGCTTGACAGTTAAGATTTAATGTGAAGAAGTGCAGTGTCATTCACTTGGGAAGCAGAATCGTATGTGATAGGGGGCGAGAGATTGGTGTGCACGGACCAGGAGAAGGACCTTGAAGTGATTGTTTCTGACAATCTCAAGGAGGCGAAACAGTGTGACAAGGTGGTGCAAAAGCCAAAAGGATGCTGGGTTGCATACAGAGAGGAATTACCAGCAGAAAGGAAGCGGTACTAATGCCACTGTACAAGTCTCTGGTGAGGCCTCACTTGGAATATTGTGTTCGGTTTTGGAGACCATATCTCACAAAGGATGTAAAAAGACTGGAAGCAGTTCAGAGGAAGGCGATCAAAATGATTTGGAGCCTCCGTCAGAAGACTTACGAGAAGAGACTTGAAGACCTAAATATGTACACTCTGGAGGAGAGGAGGGACAGGGGAGATATGATACAGACCTTTAAATACTTGAAGAGTATTAATGAACAAACAAACAAACCTCTTCCGAAGACGGGGGAGCTGTAAAGCTAGAGGGCATAACATGAAGCTGCAAGGGGGTAAACTGAAAGGCAATGTCAGGAAATACTTTTTCACTGAAAGGGTAGTGGATGCTGCTTATAATACCCTCCCGATGGAAGTGGTGGGCGCAAATACAGTGACAGAATTCAAAATGGCATGGGACAGACACAGTGGATCCCTTTATAGCAGCAGGATAAAATCAAAATAAACATAACTATCTCTTATATCTGAACAGATAGGGGTAACCTACACAGAGCGGAGGTACACCACTAAACAAAGGCATGGGGAAGGGAGACCTTCATGAAGTGGCAGGTGCACATACTTTTGTATGGTCTTTATCTGCCATTTTGTACTGGTCTTTATCTGCCATTATATACTATATTACTATGTAAAAAGTCATAGCATAGGAGGCAGTGTCCTCCTGTAGATTGGAAATCGTTTGAGAGAGAGAAAACAGAGTAGGGTTAAATAGTCAATTTTCTCAGGGATCTGTGCTGGGACCAGTGCTTTTTAACATATTTATAAATGATTTTGAATTGAGAACAGCCAATGAGGTGATTAAATTTGCAGGCGATACCAAATTATTCTAAGTTGTAGTATTGCATGTGGATTGTGAGAAATTTCAGGATGATCTTCGGAGACTGGGCATCCAAATGGCAAGTGCAAAGTGATGCATTAAGGGAAGAATAGCCCAGACTATAAATAGATAATACATCAGGAGTCACCACCCGGGAAAAGTATCTAGGTATCATTAAAACAAAGAAAACAACAGCAGATAAAGACCATACAACCCATTGACTCTGTACACCCATAAAAACAATTAAGTTCTACAATCCCTTCCTGTCCCTCAGATATCTCTCTGTATTTGCCCTATACTTTCTTCAATTCGAATACAGTTCTCGTCTCCGCCACCTCCACTGGGAAGCTGTTCGACACGTCTACCACATTTCTCATTAAGAAATACTGTATTTTCTTAGATTACTCCTGAGTCTATCCCCTTTCACCTTCATCCTATGACCCTTTGTTCCAGAGCTCCAACTCAACTGGAGAACACTTCTCCTCCTCTTTCATAGGTGAATGCCATCTGTGCTCAGCAGTTCTTGAAAAATCATGCTGTGGTCCAGAAAGCTAAAATACTCTTGATACCCTAACATTCTGGAGGTTTTTTTTTTAAGTTATTGTTTTTTGTGTGTGCTGTTTCCTCTTTCCTATGCATAATGACATTCTTACCTACTGTGTGTTTTAGAGTTATTTTACTTATATTTTAATTGAATGTAAACTATTTTGATTGCTTGCAGAATGGCGATCTATCAAACCTGATAAACCATAAACCATGACACCATCCATGCAGCCAGTCATTCATCTCCAGGATGCAAGTCTCTGTCTCAGCCCTGACCCTTGACAAGGGAGGACTGAGGAGAACACCAGCTGCACATCCAAATGCTTCATCTTCTTTCCCAGAGCCACAAAACCAATTTTCATACACTCAGGTGGGAACCTAGCAGCACCATTTGTGCCAACATGGATGAGTAGCATTGGGTTAAATAGTCAGTAGGCTTGAGAAGTCTCAGCAAAGTCTCCATAAGGTCTCTGATCTTGGCACTAGACAGACAGCACACCTTCTAGGACATCGGGTCTGGATGGCAGCTGGAAATCTCTGTACCCCTCAGGAGGGAGTCACCAAGCACTACTACTTTTCTCTTCCTATTGGTTGCTGATCCCACAGCTTGGGAGGTTTTTGAGCTCTGATACCTCCTGTTCCTGGGATGTTGCTGCCTCTTTTGCTTCCAGGATTACACACCAGTTCCTCAGTTCAAGGGAAGATAGAGTCTCAGGGTGTTGAGTCTGCAATCTCTGGTAATCTGTATCCAGCAGTCATCTTTTCATACAGTGTTATCTTCCCTTCTGCTGAAGATCTTTGATGCCTCTAGAAGCATTTCATCAATATACACCTCATTTTCATGGACGCTTCTTAACTTTGCCACATCTTATTGTTTCCTGAGGAATTCAACCTGCAGGCATCTTGTATACTGAACTGGTTCCATACACTGGATCTGGCGATCCATCTGGATGGATGTAAAAGTGATACTGGGGTCAAAAGCTTTGGCAGGCAGCACGATGTTTCCCAGCCATATTTCTGCTGTTGGAGCTTTGTTACTTTTGGGGGGAAAAAATTAGAAAACAGACCTATCACAATCTCTACCTATTCCTCAACTGTCTTGTCAGTAAAAACAAAACAAAACAAAACAAAAAAACCCTAGCCTTTATGTGAAGACTAATACCTTTGTTCAGATTCCCTGTCTAGCTCTACTTGTTTGCTCACCTATTGTTGGAGTCTGCAGTAGTTTATCTTTGCTTAAGACTGCAAAATGTGTTTGTGTAACTGGGGTTTGTAGTATTGTATGTCCTTTTGTAGAATTACCTCAAGGATTTATTGAGATGTTACTATCAAAAACAATGAAATATATTACAGTGAATTGTTTCCAATGAGAACCTACATTTGGCCTATATTCTTAACTCCCAAATCTGCCTACCCAGAAATAAAACTAATCCAGCCCTTTAATTGCAGATCAAGTCTTTAGTAAAATCCAACACTAGGGTGTGTGGGAGCCAGGAGGGATCTAACACTTTAGCAGTGCAGTGGCTCTAAATAATATTTGTGAACAATTACATTGAAATCTTATGTTCAATGTTTGACTGCACCCAAAAAAAGCAAATAAAATGTTAGTTATCATTAGGAAAGGAATAGAGAATAAAACAAGATATATTTTTTTCAGTGCCATCAAGTCAGTGTTGACTCATAGCGACCCAGCTACCTCTGGGTTTTCTTGGCAATGTATCACCGGAAGTAGATTGCCAGCCTTTTCTTCCGAGTCAATGGAGGCTAAAGTGACTTGCCCAAAGTCACAAGGAGTGCCAGTGGGAATCGAACCCTTGATCCTTCTGGGTGCTAGGCAGTTGCTCTAACCACTAGGCGGCTACTCCACTCCAAGATATCATAATGCCTCCATAAAGCTCATGGTGCAATTACACCTTGAATATTGTGTATAATTCTGGTCACATCTCAGAAAAGCTATTAGCAAAGGTACAGAGAAGGGCAATCAAAATGGTGAAGGGGATGGGGTGACTGTCCTATGAGGAAAGGCTGAAGAGGTTAGGGCTCTTCAGCTAAGAGAAGACAGTCAAGGGGAATATGAATGAGGTCATAAAATCCTTAGCAGAGTGAAACAGATACATGTGAATCGATTTGTTTACTCTTTCAAAAAAGAAAAAAGAATAGAGAATGCCATAAATTCACAAAGTAGTGTATTTAAAACAAATAAGAGAAAATATTTTTTCACTCAATGAATTAAGTTTTTGAACTCCTTGCCAGAAGATGTGTTAAAAGTAGGTAGTGTAGCTGGGTTTAAAAAAGATTTGAACAACTTCCTGGAGTGAAAGGTTCATAAACAATTATTAAGATAGACCAAGAGAAAACCACTGCATATCCCTAGGGATAAGTAGCACAGAACTGGCTACTTTTGGCTTATGCTAGGTACTTGTGATCTGGATTGGCTACTGTTGGAAACTGGAACTAGGCATCTCCAGGAACAAGCAGGAATGAGTCTTCACATATGGGTACGTCAGTACCGACGGAGCCTGTGCGGGAACGCTCCCCAGCTTCCCAAAAAGGAAAGCTTTTGGGAGCATCCCACAGCACCTGCGCGCTGCCTTCCCGCCTTTCCTAACCAACTCTCCTCAGTTCTTCTTTGCCGTGGAGCCAGCAGGTCGAGCCCTGTCACCGCTGAAGAAGTTCTTTATTTTATTTTATTTCTTTGGTCGCGTGTCTGCCTTCCCCGACTCCGGATCGGTACCGCCGGTCTTTTCTTTCTTTTTAAAAAAAAAAATTTCGATATTTTTTCCTCACTTGGTGTATTTTTTCTCTTAAGGCCTCAGGGCCCACAAGAAAATTTCCCTCATGGAAAAACCAACCTCCAGGTTCAAAAAATGCACTAAGTGTAGCGGTACTATTTCTGTTACAGATACCCACGAATGATGTCTTAAATGTTTGGGTCCTGAACACTCCATTCCGGACTGTCCGTCCTGCTCCCTAATGTCTAAACGGGGGTTACAGAACCGAGCAGCTAAGCTCCATGTGCTGTTTCCCTCTGAGGCACTGGCAGTAGCATCGACATCTTCCAGGTCTTCTTCTCCTGAAGGATCTCAGGTAACCAAACATAAACCTAGCAGGTCCTCGAAGGGTAGATTTCCCTCTAAGCATCGAGATGCCTCTGGGCTTGCCCTCGAGGATCCTGCACCAGCCAAACAACCCCGGCGGGAAGCTCCGGCTTCCAAAGCTCCTCCTATGGGGTTACAGGTTGACATCGATGGCACGGCCTTGACCGATCACCTGTTAGAATGCTCTGGGGTACCGGCACAATCTACCGGTACCGATCTCCAGGCATTCATGGCGTCGATGGATCAGAATGTTATGTCCATGCAGCAGGCTATTTCAGCCTTCATTCAAGCTGCGACGCCGGCGGTACCGCAACGAGCTCCGTTGTCGGTACCGACTGCATCGACATCGACCAGGATACCAACTGCTGCGGTTCCTTGTCCAGGGCTACTTCTCGGTACCGATCCGGTACCGAGGATGCCCGATGTCGATACCGCTCGATACGCGTATCGAGCGTTAGAAGAGCACCCTGACAGGCGATACTTCGATTCTTCTGATGATTCTGATACATCAGATGAGTCTCCTGAAGTATCCATAGCCCTTCCTGAGGAGCCTTCTTCTCCAAAAAGAAGAATGTCTCCTCCAGAGGACTTGTCCTTTCAAGACTTCATAAGAGAAGCAGCTAAAGGACTCTTTCTGTCAGTAACCTCTGAATCAGAGCCTAGAGCAAAAAAATTAGATATTTTAGGATACTCTAGGGCTCCTAAAGAGGCAGTCACCTTACCAATTCATGAGATTCTTCATGAACACATGATTGATTTATGGGAGACTCCTCTCATTCTCTCTCCTCATTCTCGCAGGTTGGACACTATGTATCGTGTCCCCCCTTGTCCTGGGTTCCAGAAAACTCAGCTTCCTCACCATTCCATTGTGGTGCAGTCAGCTATGAAGAGGATAAAGAGTACAAAGAGACACTCTTCTGCTCCTCCAGGAAGAGAATGCAGGACCTTGGATGCTTTTGGTAGGAAAATCTTCCAGGCCAGTATGCTTATTGCCAGAATCAACTCATATAGCCTTTATATGGGTATGTTTCTAAAAGAAGTGGCAGAAAAACTGCACACTTTCCTCCCTTTTATTCCAGAAGATAAAAGGGAAGAATTCCGCATGTGGCTTAAGCATACTCAGGACATCTCCAAGTTTTCGAACAGGGCAGCCTTTGACTCCTTTGAAGGTGCCAGTAGAGCCTCAGGCATTGCCATAGCTGCTCGCAGAATTGCTTGGCTCCAGGCTTCTGATTTAGAACCCTGGGTTCAAGATGGCTTAGGAAATCTGCCCTGTACAGGTGAAAATCTGTTTGGCAAAGAGTGGCAAATTAAAGCCACGCAAATGGATGCAGAGAATTCTGCTCTGGATAAACTTTCAAGGTCTACCTCCATTCCTGCCAAGAAAAAGACTTTTAAAAAGTCTTTTTTCAAAAAGGGCAGGTTTCCTTCCACTTCTGGCCAACAATCTTCTACAGGTCGCTTTACCGCTAAGCGTCAGCAACCTAAGCAGGCCAGGCCTAAGTCTACAGGGGCTGCTGTAACCCAGCAGTCCCAACCCCCTCAGGGTTTTTGACTTGATGCTAGAGAACTTAGCCTTTCTGGCTTTAACACAGCCAGAACCTCTCACCATTCCAGGAAGGTTAGCTCATTTTGTTCCCAGATGGGAGCAAATCACATCAGAGCAGTGGACCCTCTCCATCATAAGAGAGGGCTACAAACTTCATTTCTCAGACCTTCCTCCCCACACCATGGTGAGACACTTCAATTCTCCCACATCTCTTCTCGACCTTCTAGGTCAGGAGATAACTACCCTTCTTGCCCAAGGGGCAATAGAAGAAGTTCCTCTTCTTCAACAAGGGTCAGGGTTCTACTCCCCTTATTTTCTCATTCCAAAGAAGACAGGGGGATACAGACCCATTCTAGATCTCAGAGAATTGAACAAATTTCTATGCAAGGAGAAGTTCAAGATGCTTTCTCTGGGCACTCTCCTTCCATACCTTCAAAGTCAGGATTGGCTTTGTTCTCTAGATCTCAAGGATGCGTACACACATGTTCTCATCCATCCATCTCACAGAAAATTCCTACGTTTTCTTTTCCAGGGAAAACATTACCAATACAGAGTCCTTCCTTTTGGTCTGGCCTCTGCTCCGAGAGTGTTCACCAAATGCATGGCAATAGTTGCTGCATTTCTTCGCACTCTGGGAATATTTGTCTTCCCATACCTGGACGACTGGCTCATCCGAGCTCCATCTCAGTCAGAGACCCAGATTTCCCTGGACCGCACAATGCGCATTCTGCAGTAT
Source organism: Ichthyophis bannanicus (assembly GCA_033557465.1). Classification (NCBI taxonomy): domain Eukaryota; kingdom Metazoa; phylum Chordata; class Amphibia; order Gymnophiona; family Ichthyophiidae; genus Ichthyophis; species Ichthyophis bannanicus. The sequence goes on along the minus strand of CM066036.1, from coordinate 653,088,691 downwards.
CTGGGACTGGTAGTAAACCGCCCAAAGTCCCAGCTCATCCCTACTCAGTCCCTGGAATTCCTAGGGGCCTGGTTGGATACCAACACTGCAAGGGCCTACCTTCCTCAGGCCCGTTGCCAACGTCTAGTGCAGCTAGCCTCCCAGATTCAGTCAAAGAGCCACTTAACTGCCAGGGAGATGCTACAACTGCTAGGCCACATGGCTTCCACAGTACATGTGGTACCCTATGCTCGCCTACACATGAGAGCAGCTCAATGGACTTTGTCCACCCAGTGGACTCAAGCTTCAGGAGCTCTCTCAGACCAAATAGCAACCTCCAAACGTCTCTTTTGGTCTCTCCAATGGTGGATGTCCACTCAAAATCTGTTGCTGGGGTCCCCCTTCCAACAGTTGTTGCCCCAAGCAACCCTCACAACAGATGCCTCCCAAACAGGTTGGGGAGCTCATCTACAAGACCTCTCCACCCAAGGCACTTGGTCCCCACAGGAGACCTCTCTTCATATCAACCACTTGGAACTTTGAGCAGTGTTTCTAGCTCTCAAGGTCTTTCATACCCTCCTCAGCTACAAGACAGTCCTTATTCATACGAACAATCAGGTAGCCATGTTTTACATAAACAAGCAAGGAGGAACTGGCTCTCTGTCTTTTTGCAATGAAGCTCTAAGATTGTGGGCCTTCGCCAGAGAGCATCAAATCCATCTCCTGGCAGTATATCTCCCAGGAATCCAAAACTCTTGGGCAGACAGACTCAGTCGAGTTCTGCTTCCACACAAATGGTCCCTGCACATGGATCAGGTACTCAGAATCTTTCAAGAATGGGGAACCCCGGACATAGACCTCTTTGCAAGTCCGTGGAATGCCAAACTTCCCCGGTTCTGTTCCAGAATTCCGTGTCAAGGAGTTCAGGCCAGGGATGCCTTCCTCCTTCATTGGGGTCAGGGCTTCCTGTATGTCTTTCCACCCATTCCCTTGATTCCCAAGACTCTGTTCAAACTCCAGAGGGATCAAGGATCTATGATCCTCATAGCTCCACGCTGGCCACGCCAAGTGTGGTACCCTCTGCTTCTGCATCTCTCCCAAGCCCCCTCTCTGGACTTGGGAGCTGCTCCAGACCTTCTGTCTCAGGAGGAAGGGACTTTGTGGCACCCAAACCCCAAGTCCCTTCACCTCAGAGCTTGGTTACTGAAGGCCTAGACCTTCAAGACTTGAATCTTTCTCAGCAGGTGAAGGATATCCTCCATGCTTCCAGGAAACCTTCCACCAGGCGTTCCTATGCTTTTAAGTGGAAAATATTTTCCATTTGGTGTGCTGAAAAGGGTCTTGACCCTCTGGCACTACCTTTAACTTCTTTGTTAGACTATCTCCTGCATCTCTCCAATGCAGGACTCAAGACAAATTCAGTAAGAGTCCATTTGAGTTCTATTGCAGCATCCCTTAAGCCCATCAATGGACACCCTATCTACTCTCATCCTCTTATTTCAAGATTCATGAGAGGCCTAACTTTAACTAAACCTCCCATTAGGCCTCCTCCGGTGGCATGGGACTTAAATTTGGTTCTTGGTCAGCTTATGAAGCCACCTTTTGAACCCTTAGCCACTACCTCCTTGAAATTTCTTTCCTGGAAGGTTATTTTCCTCATTGCAGTCACTTCTGCTCGCCGCATCAGTGAACTGCAGGCCTTAGTGGCTAATCCACCTTATACAAGGTTCCATCATGACAAGGTAGTCCTTAGGACAAATCCACACTTTATGCCGAAAGTGGTCTCACCTTTTCATCTTAATCAAGAGGTATATTTACCTGTAATTTTTCCAGCTCCTCATGCATCCAGTGCAGAGAGGAATCTTCATACACTGGATTGTAAAAGAGCTCTTGCTTTTTACTTACATAGGACACAGCAACATAGAAAGTCTTCCCAGCTTTTTGTTGCTTTTGATCCTTCTCACTTGGGACTTCCAGTCTCTAAGAGAACACTGTCCACTTGGATTGCTCAATGTATTTCTTTCGCCTACCAGAGTAAGAACCTTTCTCTGGAGAGCCATGTCACGGCTCATAATGTGAGGGCCATGGCCACCTCTATGGCTCATCTAAATTCTGTGTCCATCGACCAGATCTGTCGAGCAGCCACCTGGGCCTCTGTTCATACCTTCACAGCCCATTACTGCTTGGACAAGGATTCCTGCCGGGATGCCTTGTTTGGTCAGGCTGTCCTCAGACACCTGTTCCATTCTTAAACAACTCCTGCCCTCCTTCCCTGGATGGATGCCTGAGATCCATAGGAGGATGCAGACCCCTTCAAGGTCTCATATCCTTGGGGATCTCCCAGGCATCTCAGCTAGGGAGTCCCCATATGTGAAGACTCATTCCTGCTTGTTCCTGGAGATAGCACAGTAACTTACCTGTAACAGGTGATCTCTGGGAACAGCAGGAATAAGTCTTCACAACCCACCCACCTCCCCTAGGAGTTGTATCTCTTTTTTATCTTTCCTTTCCTCTCTCTCTCTATTGTCTCAGCTTTAAACTCGAACTGAGGAGAGTTGGTTAGGAAAGGCGGGAAGGCAGCGCGCAGGCGCTGTGGGATGCTCCCAAAAGCTTTCCTTTTTGGGAAGCTGGGGAGTGTTCCCGCGCAGGCTCCGTCGGTACCGACGTACCCATATGTGAAGACTTATTCCTGCTGTTCCCAGAGATCACCTGTTACAGGTAAGTAACTGTGCTTTGCTGGACCTTTGGTCTGACCCAGTATGGCAGTTTTTATGTTCTTATAAAATAGGATGGGAGGAAAGAATGGGAACTCAGATTGGATTTGGAGAGGGTGATGGAATGAGAACTCTGGGATTACGTGAGAATAAGAAGTTGGAGTGGGGAGCAGAGACTGTGAGCTTGAGCAAGAGAGAGAGAGGCCCGAGGTGAAAGTAAGGGCTCAGATTGGTTATGAAACTGCAAATATTCTCTCCACCTCCAAATTGACTACCTGCTCCTCTGATCCCATTCCCACCCATCTACTATGCTCTATCTCTTCTACTGTCATCCCTTCCATCTGTCATATCCTTAACCTATCGCTTTGCACTGAAGCTGTTCCAGTGCCTTCAAGCATGTTCTGGTCACACCTCTCCTCAAAAGGCCCTCACTAGACCCTGCCTGTTCTTCCAGCTATCAGCCTTTCTCCTCCCCTTTGCTTTAAAAATATTTAAATGAGCAGTTCACCACCACTGTCTTGACTTTCTTTCCTCTCAATCCCTTTGGATCCACTGCAGTCTGACTTTCATCCTCTGCATTCCACAGAAGCGGCCCTTGCCAAAGTCTCCAGTGACTTGTTCCTCACCATATCCAAGGGCCTTTACTCAATCCTCATCCTTCTTGACCTTTCTGTTGCCATTGACAGTGTTGATCACCACCACCTCCTCAATACCCTTTCTTCACTTGGGTTTAGGGGCTCTGTTCTGTCCTGGTTTTCTTTTTTATCTCTCCCATTGCACTTTTAGTGTATGTTCTGGTGGATCCTCCTCTACTGCCATCCTGCTTTCAGTTGGTGTACCTCAGGGCTCTATCTTGGGCCCTCTACTTTTTACTCTCTATACTCAGTCCCTTGCTGCACTTATTTCTTCCCATGGTTTTCAGTACCATCTTTATGCTGATGACTCTTAGACCTACCTCTTTGCTCCTGAAATCTCTCCAGGAATCCAGTCCCAGATCTCTGCCTGCTTATCAGGCATTGCTGCCTGGATATCTCGCCACCATCTCAAATTGAACATGGCCAAAACTCAGCTCCCTTATCTTTTCCCCTTAACCCACCTCCCCCCTTCCTGTCTTCTCTATTTCTGTGGATGACACTACACTCCTCCCCGTTTGTTCAGCTCCAGGATCACGTAGACTCTCACTTCCCACTCCACCCCACCATGGAGTAAAGTCCCTCATGACTGCATTAGTGGACAACCTAACAAGAGCACCAACAAACCCATCTCAAGATTTATATTGATCTTCCTTGATATCAAGGCAGCATTTGACTCCATACCACACAATCTAATCATTCAATGGCTTCAGGCATTCGGACTACCTATCGGATTGATAGCTCCAAGTAAAAGTAGGCACCATGAAATCAGCACCTACATCCAACATCAAATAGTCCTTCAAGTCTCTGCCCTCTCCTCCCTAATATTCTGCATCTTCCTCCAGCCAATCTGTACAGTCATACAACATCCTATACCACATGTGTGCAGATGACGTGTGATATATGCTCCCATTAACACAATTAACCCAGTAATCGCTCACATAAAAAAATTTCACCTCCATCACTCACTGGCTCACAGAGCACAACATAACAATAAACCTAAAAAAAAAAAAACAGATGTATTATACATCACCAGGGACAGCAGCTTCACCCCCACTACCACCATAACCCAATTACAAGTAAAGCATGAAGTGCGTTACTTAGGATTCACCCTGGATCAGTGTCTCTCCTCCTCATCCGACATCAGGAATATCACTAAAACCATCTACTACAAGCTAAAGACAGTCCAGCACCTCAAACCATTCCTAACACATCACGACATTCAACAGTTCTCCAAGCACTTATCTTCCCTCATCTCAACTACTGCAATCTCATCTTCTAAGGCCTACCAAAGTCAGCAATCCACCTGCTCCAACTTGCTCTCAATACCACAGCCTGGACCCTCTGTATTCCCCATGGAGCTGAACACATAACTTCCCTACTCATACAGGTACACTGGCTGCCTATCACTGAATGCTTAAAATATAAAGCCATCCTCACAATCTTTAGAGTCATCAATGGCCTATCAACCATACACCTCCAATCACTAATAGAGAAGACACCTGAAAACTGAAATAGACAAACTGGCTCCCTCAACATACCAGCGCTTTACACCAGAACCAGCTCCACCAAATCAAAGAGAACCTTCTCCCTATTCGCACCATTCCTATAGAACTCAATCCCTGACAACCTATGTGCTACAAAGGGCTTCAGAAAGACCCTCACCTGTTTATAGACCGCTTCTCCAAGAACATAACATAACCACCTAACATGCAGTATCCACGGCCACCCTCATCTCTCTTCCCCTATCCCTTCATGTTTGAAAACCCCTATGTTATGAATACTCCAAGTTGATTCCCCGCTGTGATGTATCAACATGTTGCTGTCTTCCCCTTTAAAAGACTGAAGTTAGGATATATCAACAGAGAGATTCCAATAAAGACAAAAGTAACCCAAATGTCCTTAAGTACAAAGCAGACAGAACTTAGATTCCAAATTATCCCTGCCTACCGATACCCAGATTAATATGAATAAAATACAGCCTCTAAAATGCTTGTATGCAAATGTTAAGTCTAAAAGATAAGATGGGAGAGTTAGAAAATATAGCACTAAATGAGAAGTTAGATATGATTTGGTATCTCAGAGACATGGTGGAAGGAGGACAACCAATGGGACACTGTGATACCTGGATACAAATTATATCACAGTGATAGAGTAGATCAAGTGGTTGCGCTCTATGTTAGAGAGAGCATTGAGTAACACAAGATTAAAGTTTTGCAGGAAACAAAATATACTGTAGAATCTCTATGGATTGAAATCCCATATAAAAAGGGGAAGACAATAGCAGTGGGGGTGTACTATTGACCGCCTGGCCAGAATGAACAAATGAAATCCGGGAAGCTAACAATATTTAAAGCCCAGTAATAATAATGGGTGATTTCAATTACCCCGTTATCAAATGGGTCAGTGTCACGGCACGACATTCTAGGGAGATAAAGTTTCTAGATGAAATAAATGACTGCTTCTTGGAGCAGCTGAATCATGAACCAACAAGAGGGGAAGCCATCTTGGATCTAATCCTTAGTAGAATACAAGATCTGGTGCAAGAGGTAAGGGTGTTGGTGCCGTTTGGCAATAGTGATCATAGCATGATCGCGTTTGATTTAATAAATGAAGGAAGGACGGCAAGGAAATCCACAATACTCTACCTTTTATCTTTCAAAAGAGAGACTATGATAAAATAAGGAAAACAGTTAAGAAAAAACTAAAAGGAGCAACTGCATAGGGGGTGTTTAAAAATACTATCTTGGAAACCCAGACTAGCTGTATTCCACACTTTAAGAAAAGTGGAAGGAAATCCAAAAAACTGGCAGCATGGTTTAAAGGTGAGGTCAGAAAGGCCGTTGTAGCCCAAAAAAGCATCTTTCTGGAAATGGAAAAAGGTGCCAAATGACAAAAACTGGATACAAAATAAACACTGGCAAGTTAGATGCAAGGTATTGATAAGGCAGGCAGAGAGAATTTACAATTTGTCTCTGGAAAAATTTCTTTAAAACTTAGTAATTCAGTTTAGCTTTCTGGTAAGCATACCAGTTCCTCTTCCTGCCCCAAGCCAGCATCTTTGACGCCATCCTCTGGCCCATCCTTTTTCTACTTTTTTCTTCGAGGTTCCCTCGACTGGTGCTTTGCACCCTTTTTCGCCCAGGGGTCGTTGACCCCATCCAGGTGCATCCCGTCATGTTCCCTGGTGGGTTCAAAAAATGTGACCACTGCAGTCGAACCTTGTCCATCACATACAGCAACGACTGCTACTTGCGTTGCCTGGGGCTGGACCACGACAGTTCCAGTTGAGACCTTTGCAAGGCCATGTCAGCAGAAAGCAACAAAAAGAGGTTGGAATTGCAGGAAAAGATATTCCAGAGGTCTGACTCTGCACCCTTGTCCAGTAATGTAGCCACCTTCTCAGGCATGGTAGGTTATTGGAGTATCTCCAATTCCTCTGCCCTCGGTTCCTGTTCTGAGGCTACCGCGATGAAGGGCCCTGCTGCCAGATCTTCTGGTGGGGACCGATGCCGTTCCTGAGGCAGTGAAGGGTCCGAAGGGGTTGTCCGGAAGTTCTCAGGAACTGAGTGATCCCTTGTCAGATTCTGAAGAATTGGAATCAGAGTCTGGCAAGAAGTCGAAGTATCAGCGATCTTGTGTTTGGTCTCAATGCTTCATGGATGAGACCGATAACGAATGTCGGAGGTATCAGAATCTAGAGCCATGGCAGTTTGAGTCTATTGGGTACCGGGGTATCGATCAGTTCAAACGAAGGTGTCGGCCTTGGGGGTTCTAATGTCAGCTCGAGGGATGGCATCTGGGCCGATACACCTGACTGTAGGCTCAATACCTGCACTCCTGGAGCTCTCGATGTTATCGGTACCGAGTCTGCCAGGAGTGCGGCCAAACTCCTCTCGAGAGCCAGCATGTGCTGGTCTAGGGAAATGGCTGATGTCTGGGTAGAATCACCCACGGGGCTTTGAGCCAGTGTCCCTGAACATGGAACCAGTAGCTCTCCGGAGGTCGATTTTCTTGCGAGCATCCCGCAGCCCCTACTGTGCTTTAGAGGACAGATCCTCCCACCGGGGCTGTTTGGCTGGCCGGTCTACATTGGAAGCACATAGGGGAGTCATAGTGCTTATGCTGGGCCTTCTCTCTTGTCTCGGTATCAGTCTTCAGTGTTGATGATGATGACTTGGGAGCAGCCAGAGACTTTAACTTACTTTTATGTTTTTACCTTGAAGAAACCTGAGACCCATGAGAGGAAGTTGATGCCCTCGGTGAAGTGGAAGCCACTGAAACAGAGTCTGAGGCGAACAATGATCTTTACTGTCTGGCTCAGTTCTTTAGGTCTCTCTTTGTCATTTGCTGGCACAAAGGACAAGAATTGGGTTGATGTTCAGGGCCCAAACATTTTAGACACCAGTCATGTTTATCAGTGACTGATATGGTATCAGCACACTTAGTACATTTTTTAAAACCACTAGCTGGCTTTTCCATGCCTCAAAAAAAGTTGTCTTTGAAATTGAACATAAGGCTATGGAGGTCTAGAGGCCTAGTTTAGCTGTGAAAACCGTGTTAAGACGAAGAGAAAAGAAATAGAAAAATTATAAAATAAAAAAGAAAGAATTATCGGGTCCCTTATTGGAATCGATGGAACTGTTGGCAACGGGAAGTCAGAAGCAGCATGATCCACAAAAAAAAATAGGTTTTTCGGCAGTAACAGGATTGTACGTCCTGCTGGCTCCACGGAAAATGAAGAATTGAGTTTGGGAGCACACCACTGCGCTTGTATGCCTGCCTTCCCGTCTTCCCAAGGCTTTCCTATTGGACGCTGGGGAGCATTCCCGCATGGCATCCGTTGGTGACATTCACCCATATGTGAAGGCTGCATTCCTGCTTGTTAATGAAGATTATATTTGAAATGCTACTAATTGCATTTTTTAAGTGCACAGATACCTTTCTTTTTTCAGCTTAATTATTTCAAGGTTGATTACTTACAAAAATGTGGTAGTACTCTGTTTCCAAATATGAGATATTCTGCATAAAGAAAAATAGTAGCGAGGTTTGAACTGAAATTGGAGACAGCGCTTGTTTTAGTCTCAGTCAAATATCTTGGGAGTTGTGGTTTTGAAAGCCAACTATGGTTAGACCATTGTCTATGAAACCAAAGTCTCAGATGAATAACTAATTCACCCTATAAATATCAAACCCTTATCGATAATAGTGGGTAACCGTAATTAGAATAGTAAACCAACTTCACTTGTGAGAGTTTGGAAATGGTCTCAGACTCTTCGGCATTATTTTTGCTGACTTTCAATATGTCAGAACTGGCAGTGCCTATTTGCATCAATGACCAATCCACTCCTATGTAATCAATCCTATTTTTTCTGATCTAATATAGTCCCATATAAGAAGATGCTTATCTTAATATGCAATATATCCTCTTCCCAATGCCGCCTATCGGCGCCTCATCGCGTTTCACTTGCTTGAGTTTCATCAGGGGATTATTTATTTAGAGCATTATAACTTGGAGATAACTATTTTACAGGGAACATGGGCTATGGAGGGTTAAGTGACTTGCCCAAGACCACAAGGAGCACCTGTGGGACTAGAAACGCCAGTCCTTCCGGCCCAAGGTTGCTGTCCTCTAGTGGGATATGAACCCCCGACCTTCCAGCCTGAAGTACCTTGCCCCAACCACTAGGCCACTCCTCCACTCCGGGATGATTCTTCAAAGATGTTTATTTAAATATGTTCCAGGGATCATTCCTAGAAGGATTCTAAAACGGTGAAGTAATGTATCAAATAGTTTCCCAATGATTTAATACAAACTAATTATTTTTCTTATAGGGAAATAATCCATAAAATCCGATCTTGCATAAACATAAAAGTTTACATACTATAATGTTCCACCCAGGAAACAAAAAGTAATGACGTTTTCATACCTTGATGCTGCACATGTCTTACTCACAACCAACTAACTGCTATCCAAGTTGAAACAATGCCGCGCATGCGGACCAGTTGCCACTAGCCATTATTAAGTGGTAAGACTCCTCCTCCTTTAATGACGTAGTTGTACTCTGAGGTATCCCCTCTAATAGCCCAAACACGCCCCCCCCATTATATTTGATTGTTTAATCCTGTCGGGGTTGTAGACCTTAATTTAAATATCCATCGTTGTTCTTGCACGGTCAAGGTTTGTTCACGCGACCTTCCAGCTCTCCCTACATTAATCTGTTCTATCGCGAAACTTCGCAACTCAGAAAATAAGTGTCCAGTATCCACACATTGTTGCACTAAAGGAGCCTCTTTAACCTGACATTTGATATGACTTTTATGCTCCCCTAATCTAATTTTCAAAGGTCTAGTCATTTTCCCTATATATAGCAAGTTACATGGGCATTGAATAGCATAGACCACATAAGATGTATCACAAGTAATGCTACTAGACAATCTATATGTCACATCATGGTACGTAAAACTACTGATATCGCTGGTTATTGCACAAACACTACAGTGCCCACACCGTCGATGACCTTTTTCTTTTTCATCTAATGTGTTTTCTATCATGGACAGACGCAGCACAGCTGGACTTAATTTTTCTTTTAAATTTGAGTTCCTTTTCCAAACGCATCAAACCATCTTATCCGTTAACCCGGGGATAGCACTCAACACGTTTGAGTGTTTCCTAATGGCACGTTGAATTTTAAAACTCAACGGAGAAAAATTAGTAATAAAATTGACATAAGTTGCGTCCTCTTGTCTGCATTGTACACCAGCTAGCAAAAGTGTTCTATTATTAAACATCGCCCTATGATAGGCTTGTTGAACGATGGTACTAGGATAACCTCTTTCTTGAAAACTATATATTAAAGATTTCGATTGGATTTTGAAATCCCTCTCTTCTGAACAATTTCGCCGGTATCAAATAAACTGTGAAAAAGGTAATCCATTTTTCAACCGTTGAGGATGTGCACTATTATAATGTAGCAACGTGTTGCGATCCATCGGTTTCCGGTGGATTGATGTTGTCCACCCTACTTCTGTCTTTCTAATAACTACATCGAAAAATGTAATTGTATGCGGATGTGAAGAACATGTAAATTGAATGTTATTGTCTCTTTGATTCAACCATTCATGAAATTTTTCTAATAACTGCGGTGATCCTTTCCATAACATACAAATGTCAACTATGTTGTGACACCACAATTTAATGTGTGATCCTAATGGGGCTGCTCCTAACCATGTCGCTTCATATTCTCCCATGAAAAGATTTGCAATTGAAGGTGCACAAGTCGCCCCCCATCGCTACTCCAGAAATCTGATGGTAAAATACATTTTCAAACTCAAAATAATTTTTAAAAATCGTTAACCTTGCTAGCTGCAGCAGAAAAGAGATTAATTCATCGGATAAATCCCCTCTATTCCGCAAACTCAATTCAACAACTTCAAATGCCATTGCCTGTGGGATACTAGTGTATAGCGCCATGATATCCATCATAACCAGCAAGATGTCATCCATTTGTGCCCATGCCTTGTTAGTATACAAGATGTTCAAAAAATGTGTAGTATCTCTCATATCATCCTCCAATCTCCTATAGATCATCGGATCAGTCAGTTGACGCATGGCTTCCTTCAAATAAAAATCCTGACCAAGTATCACTACAGCTCCTCCCTTGTCAGCTCTTCGAATAACTATATCTGTTCTAGATTGTAAAGATCTCAATGCTATTTGTTCTGTCCTGGCTAGCGTATTATGTTGGAGGATGATCCAACTCCCGACATTAGTATGCAAATTAAGGAAATAACCACTGCGGCATTACAGAAAAAAATTGATTATAAAAAAAGAGTGGCATTTTTTAAATCCAATCGCTCCAACGGTAATGAAGCTGTACCTTGTACCGAAAATTCATAAAACTTTCATTGAACCTCCGGGGAGACCTATAGTATCTACTAGGGGTACTATTTTGGAGCGTTTGTCGATTTACATTGATTCATATTTATGTCCTTTATTGGTTAATATACCCTCATATGTGAGAGATACTACACATTTTTTGAACATCTTGTATACTAACAAGTCATGGGCACAAATGGATGACATTTTGCTGGTTAAGATGGATATCACGGCGCTATAACATTCAATTTACATGTTCTTCACATCTGCATACAATTATATTTTTGGATGTAGTTATTAGAAAGAAAGAAGTAGGGTGGACAACATCAATCCACTGGAAACCAATGGATCGCAACACGTTGCTACATTATAAGAGTGCACATCCTCAACGGTTGAAAAATGGATTATCTTTTTCATAGTTTATTTGATACCGGCGAAATTGTTCAGAAGAGAGGGATTTCAAAATCCAATCGAAATCTTAAATATATAGTTTTCAAGAAAGAGGTTATCCTAGTACCATCGTTCAACAAGCCTATCATAGGGCAATGTTTAATAATAGAACACTTTTGCTAGCTGGTGTACAACGCAGACAAGAGGATGCAACAACATATGTCAATTTTATTACTAATTTTTCTCCATTGAGTTTTAAAATTCAACGTGCCATTAGGAAACACTCAAACGTGTTAAGTGCTATCCCCAGGTTAACGGATAAGATGGTTCGATGCGTCCATGATAGAAAACACATTAGATGAAAAAGAAAAAGGTCATCGACAGTGTGGGCACTGTAGTGTGTGTGCAATAACCAGCGATATCAGTAGTTTTACGTACCATGATGTGACATATAGATTGTCTAGTAGCACTACTTGTGATACTTCTTATGTGGTCTATGCTATTCAATGCCCATGTAACTTGCTATATAAAGGGAAAACGACTAGACCTTTGAAAATTAGATTGGGGGAGCATAAAAGTCGTATCAAATGTCGGGTTAAAGAGGTTCCTTTAGTGCAACACTGTGTGGATACTGGACACTTATTTTCTGAGTTGCAAAGTTTTGCGATAGAACAGATCAATGTAGGGAGAGCTGGAAGGTCGCGTGAACAAACCTTGACCATGCAAGAACAACGATGGATATTTAAATTAAAGTCTACAACCCCGACAGGATTAAACAATCAAATAGAATGGGGGGCGTGTTTGGGCTATTAGAGGGGATACTTCAGAGTACAACTATGTCATTAAAGGAGGAGGAGTCGTACCACTTAATAATGGCTAGTGGGAACTGGTCCGCATGCGCGACGTTGTTTCAACTTGGATAGCAGTTAGTTGGTTGTGAGTAAGATGTGTGCAGCATTCAGGTATGAAAATTTCATTACTTTTTGTTTCCTGGGTGGAACATTATAGTATGTAAACTTTTATGTTTATGCAAGATCAGATTTTATGGATTATTTCCCTATAAGAAAAATAATTAGTTTGTATTAAATCATTGGGAAACTATTTGATACATTACTTCACCTTTTTAGAATCGTTCTAGGAATGATCCCTGGAAGATATTTAAACAAACATCTTTGAAGAATCATCCCCTGATGAAACTCAAGCAAGTGAAACACGATGAGGCGCCGATAGACGGCGTTGGAAAGAGGATATATTGCATATTAAGATAAGCATATTCTTATATGGGACTATATTAGATCAGAAAAAATAGGATTGATTGCATAGGAGTGGATTGGTCATTGATGTGAATAGGCACTGCCAGTTCTGATATATTGAAAGTCAGCAAAAATAGTGCCGAAGAGTCTGAGACCATTTCCAAACTCTCACAAGTGAAGTTGGTTTACTATTCTAATTACTGTTACCCACTATTATCGATAGGGGTTTGATATTTATAGGATGAATTAGTTATTCATCTGAGACAGTACACCTCACTCTGCAAAAAAAGCCCACTTGGACTGCGTATGAAACTAAAGTATCTAAGTAGCTTTCAGTTTTCTGCATTTTTACATGTTACTAACATAATTATCAGTTTGTTAAGTATTTAAGTAGAAAAGCTTTTCTGCTGCAAAAATTGAGGTGAGTTGCTGATCATTTTTGGATAAGAGTTGGCAAAAACTGCAAATTATAATGAGTATGAAATAGACTACCCTTGTTTTTATTGGGTATAGGCAAGCCCATACTTGCATGTTTCAAGAGAATATATTACTGGACCTTTTTAGCCTGTATGTAATGACCTCTCTTGTAAACCCCATAGCATCATACTGCTTCATTATTTTTTTGCAAAAGGTTAAATAGCATCTCCGTTTTCAGTCATAGTGAGTACAGTGCAATATTTCTACCAGACGTTTACACTAATTGGAAGTCAACAATAAGATGGCAAATATGTTATATAAAATAAACATCCAACATTCTAAAAAGCTGAAGTGATTTTCAGTATTTTTCAAACGTGAGACTGAGAGAATAACCCTGTTTGCTTAGTAGACCACAATTTGAATCCCATCAAACTTGCAGGGAGAGTGTTTCTTCTTTTAAACTGAGTAATCTGTCAATTCAAGTAGAAAACTGTGATATAGTCCATTCTGTAGTCCAAAATGTAAGAATCGTATTTGTTCTGTAGAAAATTCTTTGCATGTTGTAAAATCTCAGTTTGCACCAGCATTCAAACAATACAGCATTGAAATGAGTTTTGAGACCATATTCATACTTTATCAGCTCATTTACCAAAGTAACTTTACTTACTACTTTTAGGCCAATATAAAGATTATCATAATCTGCAAGGAATCTAGCTTGCTCCAGAACCCAAATGGTTTCCAGAAATCACCCTACCACACTGCAGCAGGAGACCTATTTACTAATAACACCTGTTAAGGCATTAGTACATACTAAGCCTTTAGTGCCTTCAATAAATAGTAACATATTAAATGATGACAAAGACCAACATGGTCCATCTAGTCTGCTCAGTAAAGTAGCTAGGGTTGTAGAGTTGCATCTATTACTCTGGGCAGGTTGCTCCCCTCTTTGTCTTTGTGTATGGTTGTATCTGCTTATCTCCAGGAACAAGCAGGAATGTAGTCATCACATATGGGTATCATCGGTACCGACGGAGCCTGCGCGGGAACGCTCCCCAGCGTCCAATTAGAAAGCTTTTGGGAGCATCCCACAGCGCCTGCGTGCTGCTTTCCCGCCTTTCCCAACTGCCTCTCTCCAGTTCTTCTTTTTCCGCAGAGCCAGCAGGTCGTGTTCCTGTCACCACATAAGAATTCTTTTTATTTCTTTCTTTTTTGTGGTCGCGTCTGCCTTCCTCGACGCTTTACCGGTACCGCCGGTTTTTTCTTCTTGTTTCTGTCTTTAACAAAAAAAAAAAAATATATATATTTTCTCTTTTTTCTTTTTCTTCAGGTGCACGCGCCCTTTTGGGCCTTAGGCCCAAAAACATTTCCTTACCATGGAGAAACCTGCCTCAGGTTTCAAAAAGTGCACCAAGTGTGGCGGTACCATTTCGGTCACCGACACCCATGAATGGTGTCTAAAATGTCCTGCGCCATGATGTCTAAAAGAGGTCGGCAGAACCGAGCTGCTAAGCTCAGTACCCTGTTTCCCTCTGATGCAGCTTCGGTGGCATCGACGTCTTCCAGGGCTGCTTCTTCCTTCCATGGATCTCGGGTAACTAAACATAAATCCAGCCGGTCCTCAAAGGGTAGATCTCCTTCTAAGCATCGAGATGCCTCTAGCGTTGCCCTTGAGGATTCTGCACCGGCAAAATTACCCTGGCGGGAGGCTTCGGCTTCCAAAGCATTATCGGGGTTCCAGGATGTTCTCGAGGCCTCGACCTCGGCAGAACTACTGGTGCCATGCTCTGGGGTACCGGCGGTCTCCTTCGGTACCGACATCCAGGCATTGGCAGTGTCGATAGACCAGAGAGTCCTGGCTATTGAGCGCAGTCTGGCGGCTTTCCTTGCGGCATCGATGCTCTCGGAATTGCGACAGACAATTCCACCGGTACCGGCCACGGCATCGGCATCGGTGTCTGCTTTGCCGGTACCCAGTCATTCGATGACCTCCGGTACCGATACCCCGGTGCCAGTTACTCCCGGTACCGACTTCGGCGGTACGGGTATCGGGCTCTTCAAGAGCATCCAGACAGACGATTCTTCGAGTCCTCAGAAGAATCTGAGGATTCTGACAGTTCTGTCGATGCAGCGAAGCTTCTCCCAGAGGAGCCCTCCTCCCCTAAACGCAGGATGTCTCCTCCAGAGGATATTTACTTCCAGGATTTTATCAGGGAGGTGGCTGGGGGCCTGACCATTACTGTGGCCCTGAAACTGGGCCAAGGAGTTGATGTCATCGAGAGCGTTTTGGTTTCCTAGACCATGGGATGCTGTTCCAAGGGTTGCAGAGCAGAGATGGCATCCATCTGTCCAAGAAAGGTCAACGCATCTTCGGTAGTAAACTGGCTAATCTACTGAAGAGGGCTTTAAACTAGATTCATTGGGGATGGGTGAAGAAAGCCCCCAGGTAAGTGAAAGCCCCCAGGTAGGTGATACATTAAATACCTATATGGAAATGGGTAACAGGGGTAACATATGGAAAGCAGTGTGTATAAATGCCCGTAGCATGGGAAATAAGATCCCTGATGTTGAAGCTTTGGTGGGAGTGGCTGACTTGGATTTAGTGGCAGCTACAGAAACATGGTTCACCGAAAACCATGATTGGGATGTAACTATACTAGGCTATACTTTATTCAGAAAGGACAGGGTAGGAAGAAGGGGAGGAGGAATGGCACTATATGTAAAAACTACTATTAAAGCTTTGGAATTACAGAGCTTAAAAGGGAGAGAGGAGGCATTGTGGGTTAAACTAGAAATAGGGAAAGAGAAATCTATTTGCATTGGTGTGATATACAGACCTCCCTCACAAGAGGAAGAGGTGGACAAAGAGTTAACTGAAGACATACGCAGCATTGCTAGGAAAGGGGAAGTGCTACTGATAGGAGATTTCAATATGCCAGATGTTGATTGGCACATTCCTGCTGCAGTATCATCTAGAAGTAAGGAGATCCTGGATTCTCTACAGGGAGAAACTATTCAGGCAATTGGTAACAGACCCCACACGTGAAGGGGCCATACTGGACTTGGTGCTTACCAATGGTGAAAGTGTTTCTGATGTTGTAGTGGGATATCATTTTGCATCCAGTGATCACCAGATGGTGTGGTTCAGTATTAGGATTAGGGCTGTTAGAATCCATTCCAAGATGAGGATCTTAGACTTTAGAAGACTAACTTTGCGAAGATAGGCCAATACCTCAGGGAGTCGTTAGTGGGATGGGAACAGCTGGGGGATGTAGAAAAACAGTGGGCAAAACTGAAAGGGGATATTTTAAGGGCAACCAACCTTTTTGTTAAAATGGTAAATAAAGGCAAAAGGAAAAGGAGACCGTTATGGTTTTCAAAGGATTAGCTGAAAAAGTGAAGAAAAAGAGGGAGGCCTTCATGAAATACAAGAGATCACAGAGAGAGGAAGACAGGCATCTGTATTTGAAAAAACTTAGAGAAGCTAGCAAAGTAGTCAAGAAGGCAAAGATTCAAAAGGAGGAGGAAATAGCCAATGCAATAAAATGGGGGGATAAGACATTTTTCAGATATATTAGTGAGAAGAGGAAGGGCAAAAGTGGTATTGTCAGACTCAAGGGTGCAGGGGGGGAATATGTAGAAGCTGATAAGGATAAAGCAGAATTGCTTAACAAATATTTTTGTTCTGTGTTCACAGATGAAGAACCAGGAGCAGGACCTTAGAAAACACCCACAAATAGGAACAGAAGCGAGGGACATATTGAACAATTTTCAGAAGACTGTGTTCGTGAGAAACTAGCTCAACTTAAAGTAGACAAAGCAATGGGACCGGATGGGATACACCCTAGAATACTGAGGGAACTTGGGGACGTTCTAGCAACTCCACTGACTGACCTTTTCAATGCCTTGTTGGAGTCGGGAGTGGTGCCAAAGGACTGGAGAGAGGCTCATGTGGTGCCTTTACACAAAAGCGGAAGTAAGGATGTGGTTGAAAACTACAGGCCGGTTAGTTTAACTTCGGTGGTGAATAAATTATTGGAAACGCTGCTGAAAGAGAAAATAGTGAGGTTTCTGGAGGCCAGCGGATTACAGGATCCGAGGCAGCATGGATTCACCAGAGGCAGGTCTTGTCAGACAAATCTGATTGTTTTCTTTGACTGGGTGACCAGGGAGTTGGACCGAGGGAGAGCTCTAGATGTGGTGTATTTAGATTTCAGTAAAGCCTTTGACACTGTTCCTCACAGGCGACTTATAAACAAACTGAGCACCCTAGGGATGGACCCTAAAGTTACTGCTTGGGTTATAAATTGGTTGGGTGGGAGGCGACAAAGAGTACAAGTAAATGGAGCTCACTCTGAGAAGGATGTTACCAGTGGTGTGCCCCAGGGATCTGTCCTTGGTCCGATTCTTTTTAACATCTTTGTTAGTGATATAGCGGAAGGGCTGTCGGGTAAGGTTTGCCTCTTTGCAGATGATACCAAAATCTGCAATAGAGTAGACACCCAGGAACGTGTAGATAACATGAGGAGGGATCTAGCTAAGCTTGAAGAATGGTCTAGAATTTGGCAGCTGGGATTTAATGTTAAAAAATGTAAGGTCATGCATTTGGGCTGCAGCAATCCAAGGGAGCAATACAGTATAGGAGGTGAAGTACTTTTATCCACTAAAGAAGAGCGGGACCTAGGCGTGGTTGTGTCTGATGATCTTAAAGTAGCTAAACAGGTAGAAAAGGCGACAGCAAAAGCTAGAAGGATGCTTGGGTGCATACGGAGAGGAATGGCTAGCAGAAAAAAGGAGGTGATAATGCCTCTGTATAAGTCTTTGGTGCAACCTCATTTGGAGTATAGTGTGCAATTCTGGAGACCGCACCTTCAAAAGGATGTGAACAGGATAGAGTCGGTGCAGAGGGTGGCTACTAAAATGATTAGTGGGCTTCATTATAAAGCATATGAGGACGAACTTAAGGATCTTAATATGTACACCTTAGAAGAAAGGCGGGATAGAGGTGATATGATCGCGATGTTTAAATACCTCCGTGGAATAAATGTTCAGGGAGAGAGCCTCTTTGAATTGAAAGCAAGTTCTGCTACGAGGGGACATGGGATGAGGGTGAAGGGAGATAGATTCAGGAGTGATGTGCGGAAATATTTCTTTACGGAAAGAGTAGTGGATCCATGGAATAGTCTCCCAGTGGAGGTGGTAGAGATGAGGACTGTAACTGAATTAAAAGAAGCATGGGACCAACACAGAGGATCTCTAAAGGTAAAAAGTGGACTGTTGTAGTTGTTGATATGAAAGGACAGACTAGATAGGCCATGTGGTCTTTTTCTGTCATCATGTTTCTATGTTTCTACAATATCCCAAAACTCCTAAGGAGGCAGTTACTTTGCCCATTCATGAGATTTTATATGATGTCATGTTAAGGTTGTGGGAGACACCTCTTACCACCTCTCCTCATTCTCGCAGACTGAATACTATGTATCGAGTCCCTCCTTGTCCTGGTTTCCATAAGACTCAGCTTCCTCACCACTCTATTGTAGTGGAACCAGCTATGAGAAGGATCAAGAGTGCAAAGAAGGCATGCCTCTAATCCTCCAGGACGTGAGTGCAGAACCCTGGATGCTTTTGGACGTCGGGTCTTCCAAGCTTCCATGCTTTCTGCCAGGATCAGTTCCTATAGTCTCTACATGGGAATGTTCCTGAAGGAGGTCACAAATGATTTAGCGGCTTTAAGTCCTATTCTTCCTGAGGATAGAAGACAGGATTTTCTCACTTTGGTCAAACATGCCCAAGATGTTTCTAAATTTGCCGTCCGTGCAGCCTTTGACTGCTTTGAGTGCATAAGCAGAACCTCGGCTATTGCCATAGGTGCACGTTGAATTGCTTGGCTCCAGGCATCTGATCTAGAGCTCTGGGTACAAGACAAACTGGGAAATATCCCTTCTACTGGTGAGAACCTGTTTGGTAAAGATTGGCAGGAAAAGGCCAATGAAATGGATGCTGAAAATTCCACCTTGGATAGATTATCCAAGTCCACTGCTGATCCTGCTAGAGGAAAATTGTTGAAGAAACCATTCGTTTCTAAAAAGAAAAGATTTTATCCTGCTTATGTTCAGCAGGGACGTTCTGCAGGTCAGCTTGCCAGGAAAGGTCAGCAACCAACCAAACAGAAGAAAGCAAAGACTGCTAGGCCTCAACCGGCCCAGCAGGCCCAGCCTCCACAGGGCCTTTGACTCTCAACTAGAGAACTTAGCTTTCCTGATTCTCGGGGGACCAGAGCCTTCCACCATTCCAGGAAGGTTATGTCATTTTGCCCCCAGATGGGGGCAAATAACAGCAGAGCATTGGACACTCTCCATCATAAAGGAGGGGTACAAGCTTCATTTTTCAAGCATGCCCCCTCACACAATAATAAAGCAGTTCAATTCTCTGACCTCTCTCATCAACCTGTTAGGTCAGGAGGTCGCTATCCTTCTTGCCCAAGGGGCAATATAAGAAGTACCCATTCATCAGCAGGGTACAGGGTTCTATTCCCCCTTATTTTCTTATCCCAAAGAAAACAGGGGGTTACAGACCTATCTTAGACCTCAGAGAATTGAACAAATTCCTTGTCAAAGAGAAATTCAAGATGATTTCTCTCGGATCTCTGCTGCCATACCTTCAGAGTCAGAATTGGTTTTGTTCTCTAGATCTCAAGGATGCGTACACTCATGTCCTCATCCATCCAACCCACAGAAGGTTACCTTGGTTCCTTTTTCAGCAAAAGCACTACCAATACAGGGTACTTCCTTTTGGCCTGGCCTCAGCACCAAGGCTGTTCACGAAATGCATGGCTGTGGTAGCAGCATTTCTCCGCACTCTAGGGATATTCGTCTTCCCTTACTTAGACGACTGGCTCATTCGAGCAACAACAGAGTCAGAGGCAAGGACGTATCTATCCTGCACAATGCGTATCCTTCAGTATTTAGGGCTGATAATAAACATTCCAAAATCCAGTCTAACTCCCACTCAGTCTTCAGAGTTCATAGGAGCTTTGCTGGACACCAGATAGGCAAGGGCCTATCTCCCTCAGGCCCGCTGCCTTCGCATGGTGCAGTTAGCTTCTCAAGCAGTGCTAAAGCCTCATCTCACTGCTCGAGAAATGTTACAACTACTAGGCCACATGGCATCTACTGTACCTGTGGTTCCCTATGCTCTCCCCCATATGAGGGCAGCCCAGTGGACTTTATCCACTCAATGGACCAAGGCATCAGGATGCCTGTCAGACAAAATAGCAAACAGAAGTCGCCTTATTTTGTCCCTCCAGTGGTGGAAGTCCACTCAAAACCTGTTGCTGGGGTCCCCTTTTCAACAACCCTTACCCCAAGCAACTCTCACAACAGATGCTTCTCCAATGGGTTGGGGAGCTCATCTGCAAGACCTCTCCACCCAGGAGAGTCATCTACATATCAATCTCTTGGAGCTCAGAGCAATCTTACTTGCTCTGCGAGTGTTCCACACCCTGCTCAGCTACACGACAGTCCTCGTTCATACCGACAATCAGGTAACCATGTTCTATGTGAACATGCAGGGGGGAACAGGTTCTCTGTCTCTTTGCAACGAAGCTTTGCGACTATGGGCCCTCGCCAGAGAGCATCAGATTCATCTTCTGGCAGTGTATCTTCCAGGCATTCAAAACTCTTGGACAGACATACTCAGTCGAGTTCTGCTTCCACACGAGTGGTGTCTGCATGCAGACCAGGTGACCAGGATATTTCAACTTTGGGGAACCCCGGACATAGACCTCTTTGCAAGTCCGTGGAATGCCAAACTTCCCCGGTTCTGTTCCAGAATTACGGCTCAGGGGGCTCAGGCCAGGAATGCTTTCCTCCTTTACTGGGGTCAAGACTTCCTGTATGCCTTTCCACCCATTCCCCTAATTCCTAAAACCCTGTTCAAGCTTCAGAGAGACAGAGGCCATATGATTCTCATAGCTCCACAGTGGCCACGGCAAGTGTGGTTCCCTCTGCTTCTACATCTCTCTCAAGCTCCCTCCCTGGAGTTAGGGTCTGCTCCAGATCTCCTATCTCAGGAGGACGGAATGTTATGGCATCCCAATCCCCAGTCTTTGCGTCTCAGGGCTTGGTTGCTGAAGGCCTAGATCTCCATGATCTTAATCTCACTCAGCAAGTAAAAGATATTCTTTTTCCTTCCAGGAAACCTTCCACAAGAGGCTCTTATGCTTTCAAGTGGAAAAGGTTTACCATATGGTGTTAGCAAAAGGGTCTTAACCCCCTTGCGATACCTCTGGAATCATTGCTGGAGTATCTCCTTCATTTATCCAATGCAGGTCTTAAGACTAATTCAGTAAGAGTCCATTTGAGTGCTATTGCAGCTTCCTTTAAGCCTCTAAATGGACAGCCTATTTCCTCTCATCCTCTTATAGCAAGATTTATGAGAGGCCTTCTTCTAACTAAGCCTCCCATTAGGCCACCACCGGTGGCATGGGACTTAAACCTGGTTCTTGGGCAGCTTATGAATCCACCTTTCGAACCTTTAGCTACTACCTCCTTGAAATTCCTTTCTTGGAAGGTTATCTTTCTCATTGCAATCACATCAGCACTCCGCATTAGTGAGTTGCAAGCGCTAGTAGCTGATCCACCTTATACAAGGTTCCATCATGACAAGGTAGTCCTTAGGACTCATCCTAAGAGTGGAGGAGCAGCCTAGTGGTTGGGGCAAGGTACTTCAGGCTGGAAGATCGAGGGTTCAAATCCCACCAGAGGACAGCAACCTTGGGCCGGAAGGACTGGGGTTTCTAGTCCCACAGGTGCTCCTTGTGGTCTTGGGCAAGCCACTTAACCCTCCATAGCCCATGTTCCCTGTAAAATAGTTATCTCCAAGTTATAATGCCCTGTTCAATGTAATTTCAGTTTGTTCAATGTAAACTGCACTGATGCAGAATAGCGCGGTATATAAGAGAATGTAAATAAATAAATAAATAAAATCCACACTTTATGCCAAAGGTGGTCTCGCCTTTTCATCTGAACCAAGCGGTCTACCTACCTGTGTTTTTTTCCAAGGTCTCATGCATCAAATGCAGAGAGGAATCTTCATACCTTGGACTGTAAAAGAGCTTTAGCCTTTTACTTACAAAGAACACAGCAACATAGAAAGTCCTCTCAACTCCTTTGCTGCTTTTGATCCTTCTCATTTGGGACTTCCAGTCTCCAAGAGAACACTGTCTAACTGGATTGCTCAGTGTATTTCCTTCGCCTATCAGAGTAAGAACCTTTCTCTGGAGGGCCATGTCACAGCTCACAATGTGAGAGCCATGGCAGCCTCAGTGGCTCATCTGCACTCTGTGTCTGTTGACAACATCTGTCGAGCAGCCACTTGGGCCTCGGTTCATACCTTCACAGCCCATTACTGCTTGGACAAGGACTCCCGCCAGGATACCTTGTTTGGTCAGGCTGTTCTCCAACACCTGTTCCATACCTAATCAACTTCTATCCGCCATTCCTGGTAGGATGCCAGATATCCATGGGGGGAAGTGGAGCCCTGTTCAGGGACACACAACTTCTGGGGTCTCTCCCTGGCACCTAAAGCTAGGGAGTCCCCATATGTGATGACTACATTCCTGCTTGTTCCTGGAGATAGCATAGTTACTCACCTGTAACAGGTGATCTTCCGGAACAGCAGGAATTTAGTCCTCACAACCCACCCATCTCCCTTAGGAGTTGTATCTCTCTATCTATCTCTTTCCTTTCCCTCTCTCTCTCTCTTTGTCTCAGCTTTAAAACTCAACTGGAGAGAGGCAGTTGGGAAAGGCGGGAAGGCAGCACGCAGGCGCTGTGGGATGCTCCCAAAAGCTTTCTAATTGGACACTGGGGAGCGTTCCCGCGCAGGCTCCGTCGATACCGATGATACCCATATGTGAGGACTAAATTCCTGCTGTTCCCGGAGATCACCTTTTACAGGTGAGTAACTATGCTTTCTCCAGGAACAAGCAGGAATGTAGTCTTCACATATGGGTGACGTCGGTACCGACGGAGCCCTTGCGAGAATGCTCCCCAGCATCCAATAGGAAAGCCTTTGGGAGCATCCCACTGCACCTGTGCTGCTGCCTTCCCGCCTTTGTGACTCTCCCTCCTCAGTTTTTTGTTTTCTCCAGGACCAAGCAGGAAGTCAGTCCTCACATATGGGTGACGTCGGCGCCGACGGATCCCCCGTCCGGAGCATTTCCCAAGTTTTCAAAGAAAGCCTTTGGGAATGCAGCGCACCTGCGCGGTCCCCTTCCCGCCCAAGGCTGCCCTCTTGCTCAGTCTTCTTTTTTCCTCGGAGCCCGACGAACGTGTTTCGTTTTCACCCGAGGAGAAAGTGGATTTTGTTCTGCGTTTGACCCATTTCTTCGGTTCGACGCCGGTTTCCCTTTCCCGCCGATACATCGGTATCGAGCACGGTCTTCTTTTTCGGTTTTTGTCCTTAGTGACTAGCGTTCGCGCCATATTTCTTTTTTCACTGGCAGCCCTGTCTTTTGACCTCGCAGGGGCCCTTTTTCCCCCAATAGCTGCCAGCGGGTTTAAAAAGTGTGATCGGTGTAAGAAGCTACTGCTGCCTCCGGTGCCTCGGACCCGATCATGACCCGATGATCTGTGGTCCGTGTGGGAAGATGTCCTCGAAGGCATTGAGGAGTCGGCAGCACCAAAAGGAAAGAATCTTCTCTGACTCCGCATCCGGACGGTCCCCCACTTCGTCAGAGGCCTCGACGTCTCGGGACTCCGGCCCCGAGCAGCATTGAGGTTCCTCTGAGAGGGGGTCTCCCTCGGGGGAGCATTGCAGGAAAAAAATACCTGCGAGGGCGGCGTCGGTGGATGCACTTGGCTCCTCGAGGGCCAAGTCGCATAGCCCCGAGTGCCGTCCTGGGTCTTCGGAGTCGGAGAGGCCTGCAAAACAACCTCGTGTGGAGATGGAGACCCAGGTCACGCGAGTACTGTAGTCCTCGTGGACTCTCCTCCAGGGGAGCCGACGTCGGGCCCGACGCCGTCGGGGCCCGAGTTGGGGGCTGCTGAGTCTCCTGAGCTCGGACTCAGGTTGACGGCCTTGGAGAGCAGCTTGGCTGCCTTCATGGAACAGCTGCGGGCACTGATCGCCGGTCTCACCGGTGCATCTGCCCCGGCCACCGGACATCGACGTCCAAGTTGACCCAGGAGGCCGAGCCGATCCTCGAGTCAATGAAGTCTCGAGTCGATCCTCGATCAAGGTACCCCTCAGCCTCCCGTTCGGGACAGAGGTGGTCGACGCCGGTACCCTCGGCATCGGGGTGGATGGCATCGGTGCCTGCCCGACCGGAGCTGCTTGATTCCTCTTCCAAGGAGTCCGGCTGGGAAACGGAGGATGAGGAGTCACCCGACACCTTTCGGACTCGGTGTGTCCCATCGGACTCACCGGAGTCCGAGCCTCGGAGACCGTCCTTACCAGAGGATACCCGGTTCTCGGACTTCATGCGGGATATGGCCAAGGCCTTGGCCTTCCCCACGGATCCCGAGGAGGAGCCTCGAGCCAAGGAGCTCGACGCCCTGCAGTATGACTCTCCCCCAAAGGAGGCCTTTACTGTACCAGTTCCTCCGATGCTGGAAAGGCTGCTCTTCCGCATGTGGTATGCACCGGCCTCGACGCCGGTTTTGAGCAAGCGGGTCGATTCCATCTATCGAGTCTGCAAGAGCCCCGGGTTCCAAAAGGCACAATTACCGCACCACTCCATGGTTGTGGAATCGGCCATGCATCGTCTGAAGAGTCAGAAGATGCACTCCTCGGTGCCTCCCGGCCAGGAGGCCCAGAACTTGAATGCCCTCGGTAAGAAGTGCTTCCAGGGCTCTATGCTTGCTTGCCGTGTCCAGACCTACCAGCTGTACCTGGGCATGTACCTTCGAGACCTGGCAAAGGAAATTGCCGGGTTCTCTGCTGGTCTCTCTGAGGAACCTTTTCAGAGGGTTCAATGCTCTGTCCTCGGGTATTCGTGAGTGCTCGAAGTTTATTTCTCGAGCAGCCTACGATGGCTTCGAGGCTTCGGCCCGGGTAGCCGCGGCTGGCATCGGTGCACGCCGTCAGGCCTGGCTACAGTCATCGGACTTCGAGCCATGGGTGCAGGACATGTTGGTCTTTGTCCCCTGCCGAGGTGAAAACCTCTTTGGCAAGCCCATGGCTGATAAGGCTGCAGAACTCGAGACCGAGACTCTTACCCGAACAAGGCTGTCCAGAAAAGCCTCTGCCCCTTCTCAGAAGAAGAAGGGCTCGGGGAAAAAGACCTTTTTCCCAAGGAAGTCATCTGCCTATAAACAGTACCCTCATTTTCAGGCCTCTGTAGCTCCCCAACAGGGTCAGAAGGCCAAGGGGCAGGGACATGGGCCCCGTAGGCAGAAAGCCCCCAAGCCACCAGCTCCGGCTCCTGCACAGCAGGGAGCGGGGTTTTGACTCCAGTGGCATAGCCTCTCTTGCTGGAGGCCGGCTGGCCCTGTACGCCCACAGGTGGTCAGCCGTCACAAGGGATACCTGGGTGCTAAGTATAGTCCAGAAGGGCTATCTCCTCCACTTCCACCAGGTACCCCCCTCCTATTTTCCAGGGGAGCCTCCAAGACTTCCTCTGCACAGGGACTTACTCCTACAGGAGTTAGCAAGTCTTCTAAAGGAACAGGCAGTGGAACCGGTGCCCCACCACCTGAGAGGTCAAGGCTTCTATTCTAGGTACTTCCTGGTACCAAAAAGAACAGGAGGCTTCAGGCCCCTCCTAGACTTGCGGAATCTGAACAAATTCCTCGGGAAAAGAGAGAAAAGTTCAAGATGCTTACCCTTGGAGTCCTGCTGCCCTACCTCCAGCAGGGAGATTGTCTATGCTCCTTAGACCTAAAGGATGCTTATACTCACATCCTCATTCATCCATACCACGGACAATATCTCAGATTTGTAGTGGGAGGAAACCACTATCAGTACAGAGTACTGCCTTTTGGCCTTACATCCGCCCCCAGGGTATTCACCAAGTGCCTGGCGGTGGTGGCTGCCTACCTCAGGATTCAAGGCCTCTTTATCTTCCCATACCTGGACGATTGGCCTCTTGCGGGGATTGACCCCTGATGAGCCAATCAAACCACCCTTCGCACTGTCGCTCTGCTTCAACACCTTGGGTTTGTTATAAACTTCGCAAAGTCCACTTTGCACCCCTCACAGAACATGGAGGTCATAGGAGCAAGGCTGGACACCTTTCAGGCAAAGGCCTTTCTACCAGTGGACAGGGCCCACAGATTGATGGATCTAGCCAGGCAGTTCCACAGCAATTCTCTGGTCTCCACCAAACAATTCCTGAGGCTCTAAGGCCACATGGCATCCACGGTCCTTGTAACTCCAAATGCCCGTCTACACATGAGGCCAGCTCAATGGGGCCTCAGGACTCAGTGGCACAAAGCCACAGGAAGCCTCACGGACAAAGTGAGGGTGTCCAACCTACTAGAGTCTTCTCTGCAGTGGTGGCTTCATCTTCCGAATCTGGTGCAAGGGGTGCCTTTTCAAGCACCTCCGCACTCTCAGGTGCTGACAACCGATGCTTCTCTTCAAGGTTGGGGTGCACATTGCCAAGGAGCATGTACTCAAGGCCTGTGGTCTCCTTGGGAGGCCGCACAGCAGATCAATCTCTTAGAACTGAGAGCTATCCACTTAGCCCTGAGAACTTTCTCCCATCTCATCTCTCGCCAGTCCGTCTTGGTTCAGATGGTCAATCAAGTTGCTATGTTCTATGTGAACAAACAAGGGGGTACAGGGTCCCGCCTTCTATGTCAGGAAGCACAGAAACTGTGCTCCTGGGCAGTCAATCACGGCATTCTTCTCAAAGCGGTCTATCTCCCAGGTCAGGAAAATGTCCTGGCGGACAGATTGAGCAAGATCCTGCAGCCGCACGAGTGGCAGTTGAATCCTCTAGTGGTTCAACAGATCTTCCTGAGATGGGGTCTTCCAACCATGGATCTCTTTGCCAGTCCTCTGAACTGTCAACTTCCCAGGTTCTGCTCCAGACAACCGCATCCTCTCAGAGTTGCAGCGGATGCGTTTCTCATTCCATGGTCTACAGGCCTTCTATATGCATTTCCTCCCACGCCTCTAGTGTCCCAGACACTATTCAAGGTGATCAGGGACAAGGCCTCGCTGATCCTGGTGGCCCCCAGGTGGCCAAGGCAACCCTGGTTCCCACTTCTTTTGCAACTAGTGGTGGACACTCCCCTTCCTCTGGGGATGCAATCTCCAGTCCCTCAATTTGATGGCTTGGCTGCTGAAAGGGTAGTTCTAGTGCCTTTACTATTGCCTAGGGAAGTGGAGGATGTGGTCTTGGCCTCTAGGAGGCAGTCCACCAGAAAGTCTTATGCCCTTAAGTGGCGTAAATTCTCTACCTGGTGTGCTCAACACAACGAGAACCCTTTCTCGTGTCTGGTGCCAGTGGTGCTGCAATATTTGCTTCACCTGTCCAACCTAGGCCTTAAGTCCAGTTCTGTGAGAGTTCATCTTAGTGCTCTTTCAGCACACCACTCCCCAGTGGAAGGGCAATCTCTCTCAAGCCATCCTTTGGTGGCTCGCTTCCTCAGAGGCCTGCTTTTGCTTAAGCCTCCAGTGCGTCCACCTGCCCCTGAATGGGATCTAAATGTGGTTTTGCAACGGCTTACTTGCCCATCATTTGAACCTATGGCTACTTGCCCTCTGTGTTTTCTCTCCTGGAACGCGTTGTTTCTGGTAGCCCTTACCTCAGCGAGGCGAGTGAGTGAGCTTCAGGCCCTAGTATCAGATGCACCTTATACTAGGTTCTATAGGAACAGAGTAGTCTTACGGACTCACCCTAAGTTCCTTCCTAAGGTTGTCTCCTCCTTCCACCTCAATCAGGAGGTGGTTCTTCCGACTTTCTTTCCCAGGCCGCATGCCAGCCGGGCTGAGATGGTCTTGCATACCCTGGAATGTAGGAGGGCATTGTCCTTCTACCTTGACCGTACGTGGGAGCACCGGAGGGCTGTTCAGCTCTTCGTCTCTTTTGACCCCAATAAGTTGGAGTTGGCTGTCTCCAAGCGTACTTTGTCCATTTGGGTAGCTGACTGTATCGCCTGGGCTTGCAGGGCAGCCGGCCTCTCGTTACAGGGTCGAGTTACGGCTCACCGTGTTAGGGCGAAGGCTGCGTCAGTGGCTCATCTCCGCTCTGTTCCGTTGGCAGACATCTGCCGGGCCGCTACTTGGTCTTCAAGCCAGAATTTTGCGGCCCACTACTGCCTCGAGAGGGAGTCCCGCAGGGACAGTGCTTTCGGACAGGCAGTACTCCGTAATCTCTTTGAGGTATAGGCAACTCCTACCCTCCGGCCCTGGTGTTGGGCTACCGTTCGGGGGCGTTATCAGAGAAGATTCTTTTCTTGCATACTGGGGCTCTAGAGGGAGCTCATTTTTCAGCTTGGGGTCTCCGGTAGCCTTAAGCTGGGGAGTGTCATATGTGAGGACTGACTTCCTGCTTGGTCCTGGAGAAAGAGTAGTTACTCACCTGTAACAGGTGTTCTCCAGGAGCAGCAGGAATCAGTCCTCACAACCCTCCCTCCTCCCCTTGGAGTTGCAGTCCTATGATTTATTTTGTTATTTTTGCTGTCTTTTAGCTATGTCATCAGACTGAGCAAGATGGCACCCTTGGGCGGGAAGGGGACCGCACATGCGTACCTGCATTCCCAAAGGCTTTCTTTGAAAGCTGGGGAAATGCTCCGCACGGGGGCTCCGTCGGCGCCGACGTCACCCATATGTGAGAACTGATTCCTGCTGCTCCTGGAGAACACCTGTTATAGGTGAGTAACTACTCTTTCCGCGGAACCAGCAGGAAACAATTCCTGTCACCGCAGAAAATTTCTTCTTCTTTATTTTTTATGGTTGCATCTGCCTTCCCGTCGACGCCGGAACTGATATCTTCGATTCTGTCTTTCTTTCTAAAAAAAAAAAAAAGAACTTAAGTTCTTTCAGGCGCATCGATGCCATCTTAGGCCTAAGCCTTCCATCTAGTCTACTGATACAATGGAAAAACCAACCACTGGTTTTAAAAAGTGTTCCAACTGTGTAGCACTATCTTTGCTACTGATACCCATGATTGGTGTTTTAAATGCCTCAGTCCAGATCACCAGCCATCTGAATGTCCCCTATGCAAGAAGATGACAGAGACCTACAGAATAGGGCCACGAAACTCTGCTTTTTTTTTGCCTCAAATGTGGTTTCACTTGCTTAGACATCATTGAGGGCATCATCTTCCTCACAAGGATCTCAGGTATCAAAACACAAGACAGGCTCTCCTCCCAAGGGTGGATCTCTATCTAAACTTAGAGATGCCTCAAGCATTGCCCTGGAGGTGGATTGACCGACCAAACTACCCTGGCAGGAGGACCTCCCCTCCAAAGCCACAGAAGGAGTCCAGGATGCTCCCGAGACCTCCACCTCAGGAGAACTCCTGGTGCCATGCTCTGAAATGGTAGCCCATACGTCTGGTACTGATACCCAGGCATCGGCAAGCTCTATGGATCAGCGTATGCTGGCCATTAAGCGGAGTCTAGCGGCTTTGTTAGTGGCGTTGGTACTGGTCAGATCATTACTGGTGGTATCGTCAATGATGCCCATGCAGTCTGCATCGGGTTTCATGCCCCATACCGGCTCTTGAATCCTTTGCCGGTTCCGAGGTACCGGTATGACAAGTCTCTTGAGCCAATACCGATCTCAGTCGGTACCAAACCATGCAAGAACAGGAACATCACTCCCATTGATACTTTGATTCTGATTATTCGGATGATGAATCGATCAGTACCCGAGAGATGCGAAGTCTTCCGGAGGAACCCTCACAGTTGCCGCAACGGCATATGTCCCCTCCCGAAGTTATGTCTTTCCAAGAGTTTATCAAAGATATGACAAGGAGATTATCCATTACTCCTACATCGGAGAAAGAACCCAGAGCAGAGGAGTTGGACATCCTACAGCTCCTAAAGAGGCGACTACCCTGCCTATTCACCGTATACTCCAGGATCTTATGCTCCAGATATGAGAAACGCCCCTCACCATTTCTCCCCATATCGACAACTTGATACAATGGATTGAGTACCGGAAAGCCTCTGATTCCAGAAAACGCAGCTTCCACACCACTCAATGGTAGTGGAATCAGCTATGCGTCGAATTAAGTTCTAAGACACACTCCTCCAATCCCCTGGGCAGGGAATCGAGAACACTCGATGCTTTTGGGCATCGATGTTTTCAGGCCTCCATGTTCTCAGCCCAAATAAGTTCATACATACTCTATATGGGTATGTTCCTTAGGGGGAGGTAACTAGAGATCTAGAATCGATGTCTCCTCTTCTCCCAGATGATAAGAGGGCAGACTACCTTACATTAGTTAAACATGCCCAAAATGTTTCCAAATTTGTCAACAGGGCAACCTTTGACTGTTTTGAATTCACTAGCAGAGCAACTTCTATCTGTATAGGTGCACGTAGAATTGCATGGCTTCAGGCATCAGACATTGAACAGTGGGTTCAAGATAAGCTGGGTAATAATCCCTGTACTGGTGAGAACTTGTTTGGAAAGGATTGGAAAGATAAGGTCTCTGTTAGTCTGAGATTACTACTCTCAATAGGCTTTCCAAAGCTACTGACAACCCTGCCAAGAAGAAAGCAGCGGCAAAGAAGCCTTTCTATGGTAAAATGTAGAAATTTTACCCTTCTTACCCCCCAGCTTCTCAATACCAACCTCAGGGTACCCAGAGGGAGCAACTGCCTCTTAAGCAACAGAAGAAGCCACAGGCTCCTAAACCCCAGTCAGCTGCGCAGATTCAACCTGCGCCTGTTTTTTGACTTCTTCCTAGAGAAAATAGCCACCCTGCCTCTGGAGAACCCCCACCCCCTCCACATAGCAGGCAAACTTTGGCATTATGCCCACAGGTGGCATCACCTCGGAGCAGTGGACACTTAACCATAGTGCGAGAGGTATCTTCAAAGCACCCCCCTCCACTCTGGTGGGGGAATATTATTCTCAACCTCCACTCACTGCTCTTCTGCTGCAAGAAATCAACTCTCTTCTGTCAGAGTGTGCCATAGAAGAGGTTCCAACATCCCAACAGAGGATGTGATTCTTTTCTCCTTACTTTCTCATACCAAAGAAAAACGGAGGGTACAGACCCATCTTAGACCTCAGGAACCTAAACAAGTTTCTAGTCCGAGAGAATTCAAAATGGTCTCACTAGGAACTCTTCTGCCTTATCTCCAGAGTCCGGACTGGCTCTGTTCTCTAGATCTAAAAGAAGTGTATACTCACATCCTCATTCATCCAGAACACAGGATGTATCTATGCTTCATCTTCCAAGGAAATTACTATCAATACAGAGTTCTCCCCTTTGGGCTCGCCTCTGCCCCAAGAGTCTTCACAAAGTGTATGGCGGTCGTAGCCGCATATCTAAGGACTCTTAGAATATTCATCTTCCCTTACTTAGACTGGCTAATAAGGGCACCCACTTCACATAAGGTTTATCTATCCCTCCTTCGTACAATGCGGGTACTGCAGAATCTGGGATTTGTGATTAAATCTTCTGAAATCCCATCTAGTTCCCACTCAAACACTAGAATTCTTAGGAGCTCTTCTAGACACTCGACGGTCAAGAGCATTTCTGACCCAGGACTGTTGTACTCAACTAGTGCAGCTAGCATCTCAAGTAAGGCTCAAAGACAATCTTTCGGCCAGGGAGATGCTCCAACTTCTAGGCCATATGGCCTCCATAGTGCATGTAGTCCCATATGCCTGTCTGCACATGCGGACAGCTCAATGGACTCTTGCCTCCCAGTGGAAGCAAATCTCTGGACCCTCAAGGACCAGATCCCAGTCACAGACAGTCTCATCGACTCCCTTCGGTGGTGGTCTACCACAGGAAATCTTCTCGTAGGATCACCTTTTCAGATGCCTCCACATCAATGCATCCTGACAATGGATGCCTCCAAACTGGGCTGGGGTGCCCACTTGGACTCTCTCTCCACTCAGGGACTCTGGACGGAGCAGGAGTCGCAGCTCCAGATAAATTTACTGGAACATCATGCTATCTTCAATGCCCTCAGTGTTTCAACAACAATTACAAGGCCAGAGTTCTCGTCCAGACGGACAATCAGGTAGTTATGTTCTACCTGAACAAGCAGGGGGAACGGGCTTTTGGGTCCTTTGCAGGGAGGCTCTCCATCTTTAGTCCTTTGCCATTGCTCATGGAATACACCTCCAAGCAGTGTATCTGCCAGAATAGCAAAATGTCTTTGCAGACAGATTGAGTCGGATCCTCTTTCCGCACGAATGGTCCCTCCATCAGGAAACAATTTCCTACATCTTTCAGACCCAGGGAACTCCGGAGATAGACCTTTTTGCCACTCCACAAAATGTCAAACTACCTCATTTTTGCACCAGAACCCCCGATGTCCAGCCTCCCACAGCTGAATGCTTTCCACCTTCATTGTGGTCAGGATTTCCTGTATGCCTTTCCTCCCATACCCCTGATTCCCTAAACACTTTTCAAGCTTCAAGCAGACAGGGGCTATATGATCCTCATAGCCCCATGCTGGCCACATCAGCCATGGTTTCCTCTCCTACTACGTCTGTCCCAGACTTGCCCCTTGAGTCTCAGGTCAGCTCCCGATCTCCTCTCACAGGAAAAAGGGATGCTACTCCATCCCAATCTGCAGTCTATCCATCTCATGGCTTGGCTGCTGAGAGCATAGTATTGCAAGATCTTAACCTTCCTCAAGAAGTAAAGCAGATCTTGCTAGTCTCAAGGAAGCCATCCACCATACATTCCTATGACTTCAAGTGGTGTAGGTTCTCCACTTGGTGTTCCCAGAAGGATCTTAATCCCTTCTCAGCTCCTGAGGAAGCTCTCCTTCAGTATTTATTTATTTATTCTTTTCTTCTATACCGCCCCTTCCAGAGATCAAGGACGGTTTACAGGGAACAGTTAAACAATTTTATATAGTTTTACATGGAACAGTAGTTGTAACTATATGCAGATAACATTGTATGCAACTGTGTCAAAAAACTATTTACAAAGAACTATAAACATATATTGCAATGAACAAATAAACAAACCTATATTACAATCGATCTTGTGTACGTTCTGGAAGTTATTTTCTTTTCTTACATAATACATACTGGGATGTGTAGCATATACCTCCATACTATTAGCGGTGGTTCTGTCGGGGTTAGTCGTTTGTGGGTTCAGGAGGTTGGTGGGATTGTTTCTGTAACTGCTGGGGTGTGGCTCTTGGGAGGTAGGGGATTTCAAAATGCTCAGTGAAGAGGTGGGTTTTGAGTTCTTTTCTGAATAGCTGAAGGTCCTTCATCATGCGAAGGGTTATTGGGAATTCGTTCCAGAGGGTGGGGGCAGCAAATGAGAAGGCTCTGGAGCTTGTAGTTTTCTTTGCTTTTCTGAAGGTTTTGTGCATGTTGAGAGAGTGGGTTGCATTCTGTCTACATGTTCTTGATTCTGATGGAAAGTGTAGGAGGGTGGTCAGGTGTGAGGGGGAGATGTTGTTAAGGAGTTTGAATGTTATTAGGAGTATTTTATATTTTATTCGTCTATTTATGGGGAGCCAATGTAGTTCAAGCAGTATGGGGGTCACGTGGTCAGTTAGATGCGCTTTTGATATTACCTTAGCACAGATGTATCCACTCCATCTTTCCTCCTCTGGTCTTAAGACGAACTCGGTGAGGGTTCACCTCAGTGCAATTGCTGCTTCTCACCATCCCTTGGATGGGCAGCCTATCTCCTCACAACCGCTTGAAACGTGTTTCTTGAAAAGGCTCTTATTCACCGAGCCTCCCATCAGGCCACCACTGGTGGCATGGGATCTTTAATGTAGTCTTGGGACAGCTCCTTAAGCCGTCTTTTGAACCTTTAGCCACAATCTCACTAAAGTTTCTCTCTTGGAAAGTCATCTTCCTTGTTGCTCTCACTTCAGCTAGACACATTAGTGAACTTCAGGCGTTGATGGCAGACCCACCTTATACCCGGTTCTACCATGATAAGGTGATCCTTAGGACTCATCCTCATTTCATGCCAAAAGTGGTGTCTCCTTTCCAACTCAATCAATCTGTTTACCTTCCTATATTTTTTCCTAGACCACATTTCTCTAAGGCAGAGGCAACCCTCCATACCCTTGACTGTAAATGGGCCTTAGCCTTCTATCTTCAGAGGACTGCTGAGCACCTTAAAGGCTCAGTTATTCATCTCCTTTGATCCCAATCACTTGGGGTTGCCAGTATCCAAACGTACCCTTTCTAAATGGATAGCAGATTGCATTTCATTTACTTATGATAAGGCAGGACTATCCCTTGAAGGTCTTGTCACTGCCCATAACGTTTGTGCCATGGCTACATCCATTACAACCCTCAAACCCCGGTCACACACATCCAACCTAACTATATCCCAAACCAAAGAATGTGTTATACCCACTAGTTTTTGTCGGAACTATTGCCGTGAAGGTAAACACCCTCTCGTAGCAATAATGTTCCTTTTTTTCTATTTATATAAAAGGGGAGCACGACCCCCACCAACCCTAGAGATACCTAAATCATCATAGGGTAAAAACTGGCCTCAAATCAAGTCTATTCAAAAAAGGTGATGAACCTCAAGCCAAACTTGGTACACTTAGCTTTTTAACGGATGGTCGATTCCAACTGTCCAAAACCCCTCCGATAGTGCATTTCATCAAGTCATGTAGAGGCTAAATGACGCCACATGTTCTTCTTCAAATTGCAACTCATCCAGAAAATATGTAATAATAACCCAACGTTGTGTTTCGGGCTCCCGATCCTCACAGCCCTTCTTCAAATTCCTTTTGCACCCTTTTGCTACGAGAGGGTGTTTACCTTCACAGCAATAGTTCCGACAAAAACTAATGGGTATAACACATTCTTTGGTTTGGGATATGGCTACATCCATGGCAAACTTACGTTCTGTTGCCATTGATGAAATTTGCAAAGCAGCCATATGGTCTTCAGTACATACCTTTGTGGCTCATTGTGTGGAAAAGGACTTCCTTCAGGATGCCATGTTTGGTCAGGCGGTACTCCAGCATCTCTTTCAGACTTAGGGCAACTCCTCAGAATTTTTTGATGCCAGACATCCGTGAAGGATCCATGCCCTCTTGAGGCCTGCTCTGAGGTAATCTAATTCTGGGGGCATTTCTCTGGCATCTGGGAACTAGGGAGTCCCATATGTGAAGACTACATTCCTGCTTATTCCTGAAGATAGCGTAGTTACTCACCTGTAACAGGTGATCTCCGGGAACAGCAGGAATTTAGTCACAACCTACCCTCCTCCCCTAGGAGTTCTAGGGTTTCTCTCTCTCTCTATTCTCTCCTTTTATCTCAGCTAAAAACTCAACTGAGGAAGGAGAGTTACAAAGGCGGGAAGGCAGCAGCACAGGCACAGTGAAATGCTTCCAAAGGCTGTCCTGTTGGATGCTGGGGAGCATTCCCACGCGGACTCCGTTGGTACCAACGTCACCCATATGTGAAGATTAAATTCCTGCTGTTCTGGAGATCACCTGTTACAGGTGAGTAACTACGCTTTCCAGACAGGTTACCCCTCTGTATTTATGAAGTTATTTACATTTGCTTTGATGCCAAACACTTGCTGTGTGGTGATCTTCTCTGTCTGTCCCATGCTTTTTTGAATTCCATCACTGTTTTTGCATCCATCACCTCCTTCGGGGGGCATCCAGGCATCCACTACCCTTTATGTGAAAAAATATTTCCTGATGTCGCTTATAACCTCCTTGCAGCTTCATTTCATGTCCTCTAATTCAACAGCCTCCCCATCTTTAAAAAAAAAAAAAAAAAAA
This sequence comes from Ichthyophis bannanicus, assembly GCA_033557465.1. NCBI lineage: Eukaryota > Metazoa > Chordata > Amphibia > Gymnophiona > Ichthyophiidae > Ichthyophis > Ichthyophis bannanicus. The sequence goes on along the minus strand of CM066036.1, from coordinate 653,052,544 downwards.
AAAAGGTTGGTTGGTTTGTTAATACATTTTTAAGCATTTAAACATCTGTATCATATTCCTCTGTCCCTCCTCTCCTTTAGGGTATACATATTTAGATCTTCAAGTGTTTTCTCATATGCCTTCTGGTGCAGACCCATATCATTTTGATTGCTTTCCTCTGAACCATTTCAAGTCTTTTTATATTCTTTGCAAGCTGCAACATCCAAAACTGTACACAATACTACACATGAGGCCTCACCAATGACCTGTAGAGAGGCATTAATCCTTCTTCCTACTGGCTATTCCTCTATGTATGCAACTTAACAGCCTTCTGACTTTGGCCACCGCCTTATCACATTGCTTTTCCCCCTGAGATCTTCACACTGTCACTCCGAGGTCCCTCTTGGTCCATATACACCAGCCTCTTGTCTCCTATCACCTACAGGTCCTCTTGATCTCTGCATCCCAAATGCATCAATCTGCACTTCTTCACATTAAATCTTCTCATTAGACCATTCTTCTCATTTTTGTTGATCTTTTCTCATGTTGTCTGCTCCCTCTAAGGTGTCCACTCTGTTGCAAATCTTTGTGTCATCTGCCAAAAGTCAGACTTCCTTTTAACTCTTTGGCAGTATCACTCACAAAGACATTGAATAGAACCAGTCCCAGGACCAATCCCTGAGGTACTTCACTACTCACTTTTCTTTCTTCTGAGTGATTTCCATTCACCACTGTCCTCTAATGTTTCAGTTAACCAGTTTCTGATCCATTTCAACCATTTTGGGACTCATCCCCAGGCTACTTAGTTTCTTTAAAAGCCTCCTATGATAAATAGTATTAAGGGTTTTGCTGAAATCTCTGTAGATCACATCCATTGCATAGCCTTAATTCAGTTCTCTGGTCACCCAATCAATGAAATCAATCAGATTTGTTTGGCAAGTCTTCCTTTGCTAAAACCATGTTGCCTCGGATCCTGCAATCGATTGAATTCCAGAAATTTCGCTATCCTTACTTTCAGCAATGTATCCATTACTTTACCACCACCGAGGCAAGGCCTCTCTGCAACCACTTTTGTGAATAAGGGATCACATCTATCCTTTTCCAATCTCTTGGAACCTCTCCAATTTCAAAGGATGTATTAAGCACACCCTTTCTTGATCCTTTAAGAACGTTTTTGAGTTCTTTTAATATCCTGGGATGAATCACATCCAGCTAGAGCAGCAGAACACCTTTTTGTGGGAGAAATGAAACAAATCTCCAGCCCTTCCCCCTAGCTCTCTATTCCTGATGATCTTTTGGGCAAAATATTGGTGGGGCCATGGCCCCTGTGACCCACTCCTTTCCGCTGCCTATGTCATTCAGTCCCATATCCTTGTCCACTTATAGTTTTGCAAGTTGTTCATAAACGCCTTATTCGGTGACTGGTGTGTTATCTACTCCATTCCCATTAGTACCTTTGTCAATTGTGGATGGTCCTTCCCTTGGATTTTCTTTTGTGAACATCGAACAGAAGTATTTGTTTAGCACTTCTGTCATTTTCCACAAATTGGTCCTCTGTACCTGTGAGTCTTACAATTCAACATTTGGCTTTTCTTTTCTCCCCAATAGACCTAAAAAAAAAGTCTTATTGCCTCACTCCATATCTTTAGTCATTTTTAATTCTATGTGTGCTTTTGCTATCCTGATTTCTCTTTGCCTCTTTCAGCATTATCTGGTATTCTGTTCTGCATTCCTCTTTTTGTGATCTTTTAAAATTTCTGAACGCTGCCTTTTTTGCCTTTATTTTTATAGCCACTTCTTTGGAAAACCATATTGTTCTCCTTTTCTTCTTTTTATTAATTTTCCTCAGCTATAGGTCTGTTGCCTTTTTTATAGCCTCTTTCACTGCCTTTCCACGTCCCTTATCTCCTCCCACCCTGCCAGTTCCTCTTTCAGGTATTTTGCCATTTTACTGAAGTAGTCATTCTTGAAATCTAGTGCTGATTTTTACTGTGATTGAACTCTGTCTTGACTTTTGCCTGAAACCACACCATGTGGTGATCACTGCTGCTCAAATGGGCACCCACATGACACTATCCTCATTGGTGAGTAATAGATCTAGTGTTGACCCTTCTCTGGTAGACATTTGGTGATAGAAACTGTTTTTGATTCATTTCATTTCAGTAAAATAGTGGATTTTACATTAGCATATACCTCCATTATGCATTTGCAATGTTCTCTAGCTTGGATCACAAGTTCCCTATAGACATGCAGTTTTACGGGTCATGCTGCACCTTTGTAACTGGAACCAATGTTTCAGCCACCATACTGTGACTTTCTTCAAAAAACAAAACAAAAATGATTTTTAAAAGCTTTTTTAAATAAAGGGAATCATTTTAAATTGCTTAGACGCAATTTGGATGTCTGAAAATGTGCCCATGGATTTCCAAATCATGGAGACTTGTCTTTTATCCAAACAGTATTCTACCAAAGATGCTTCTTTAATTTGTCTGTTATTGCAGCTTTTATGTTCTTTATTTCACACACACACTTTTTTCAGGTTTTTCTGCATTAAAGAGATCACATGGGCACTGCATTACATAAGTAATATTAAGACTCAAACTTGCTAAAGTGCTGGAAGGTTTTGAAGTTACCACTCATTAATTGCCAAAATTAATGCACAGTAACTGTGAAACCTCTGTTAAGTTCTATGGGCATGCCTAGTATTTATTTATTTATTTATTGGGGGGGAAGGGTATGCCTTCCATGCAATTAATATAGAAAAATCTCCAGGAACAAGCAGGAATGTAGTCTTCACATATGGGTATCGTCGGTACCGATGGAGCCTGCGCGGGAACGCTCTCCAGCGTCCAATAGGAACGCTTTTGGGAGCATCCCTCAGCACATGCGCGCTGCCTTCCCGCCTTTCCAACTGTCCCTCTTCAGTTCTTCGTTTTCCGCGGAGCCAACAGGACCCATACCCTGTCACCGCAGAATATTCCGTCTTTAAAATTGTTTTCTTGTGGTCGCGTTTGCCTCCGCACTACACCTACCGGTACCGCCGGTTCTTTTCTTTTCTCAAAAAAAAATATATATATATATTTCCTATTCATCTCTCCGGGCCAGTCCAGGACATTAGGGTAGTCAACCTCCTCCAGCAGCTGAGGACTGAATACTGAAAATCTTGCTGACAGCTTATCCAGCTCCCCCTGGTGTCAGAGAGTCAGTCTTTCAGATCTCAGCAGCTGAAGTGGACGTGTGGCTGGCAGGCTCACCAGAGAGACCATAGGAACATTAGTTATAGATAGCTTAAAAAAAAGGAGAAAAGGCAAAACAAAGAGGAAAAGAAAAACTCGAGATAAATTGGTTTAAAGAAAGTAGAAAGAAAAGAGTTTGTGCTTTGTTTGCCTTGGCAGGGCAAATCAGCGCTGAAAGTTTTCTTTTCTGTTTCTACATTTTAAAAAAAAAAAAGACGAAAAGGAGCACTGGTCTTCATCTGCCGACAGGTCTGTTCGGCGTTAAGGGGCAGATCCTGTCTCTAATTTCAGACCGGTAGCTCGGAGCATTGGGAACGGTCCTGGGAGCCCCAGATACTACTTCCCTGCCTCCGATATCTGTGACTCCAGCGTTCCGCTAGCAGCGGTGACACGGGGATCAGAAGCATCAGCCTCGTTTCCTCTCAGGTAATGAGATTAACAGCAGTGGAAAAGTACTTTTTACCGGCATGGGAAGCGCCGCCGCATGTGTTCAGACTTCCATAGCCATCTTTATTGCTGCAGCGCGGGTTTTGTTGCTAGCAGGGTACACGCGGTCTGGGGCTGCTCTCGGTGGGCTTAGAGCCGCTTGGACCGATCGCGGTGTGTGTTTTTAGTTGCAGTAAGGTTCCGAATTATGGAGGGGCTGAACATTGCTGAGGAAGTGGAGGTTAGCAGGACTCTATTCTCTTCAGAAAAGGCGGGAACGGTGGCCATTTTGGAGGTACCGTCCATTTCTCCCGCGGTGCAAAGTCAGGAAAATGAAAATCTAAATCACACAAGCCGCCTTCAGCTGAGGGGCCAGCACAGCAACCGTTATCAGCAGCGCTGGGGTCCTTGGGCTCCTTGCTGTCAGCGGAATTTATTTTAGCTCTTCACAATGCCTATTTACTAAAAAAGTCTCAATCAGCCCATAGTCGTTCTGCTTACAGTTTGTTGGTCTCACAGGTGGGAGATTCTTCTCTGGCAGACCCTGGGGAGGGGGTCTCATCTATAGCAAAAGGTCTAGAAACAAATTTTGACCATGCAGGGTCTCATACGGCTGTTTCTCAGGTGCCAGAGGAAGGAGAGCTGCTGTCAGAACTGGGCTTGGATTCCTGGCCAGGAGAATTGGAGGAAGGAGAGTTTGGGGCCAGGAGAGGATCATAATGTCTTTAGAGTTTTTAGGAAGGGAGAGCTAGGGGCTTTGATTGCTCAGTCTCTTGCAATGTTAAATATAGTTCTTCCTGCGGTCCAGCAGGAACCACTAGAGGATCCCTTGTTGCAGGGCTTTAAGTCAGAGCAGAGGTGTTTTCCCATACACAGGGTGATTAAACAAATGATAGAATCTGAATGGGAGTGCCCTGAAGCGTCCTTGCGAGGCGATCGTGCTATTGCATGTCTGTATCCCGTTCCCCAAGAGGAGAAAGATTTGTTGCGAATGCCTAAGGTGGATGCGCTAGTTTCAGCGGTCACCAGGAAGACCACGATTCCGGTGGAAGGGGGTTCAGCCCTTAAGGATCTTCGAGATCGGAGGTTGGAGGCGCTTTTGAAGCAGGCGTTTGATTCCAGTGCGCTAGCGCTACAGGCGTCAGTTTGTGGAGCATATGTGTCAAGAGCCTCTATCAGATGGCTTCAGATGGAGCCAGGTCCGGAAAAGGAAGAGGCTTCTTCAGTGTAAGGAGAAAAGCTAGAGTCGGCGGATGCCTTTTAGGATTTGGTCCGCATTTCAGCAAAATCAATGGCTTCCGTAATTGCCGCTAGGTGGTTTCTTTGGTTACGGAATTGGGCAGCGGATGCGTCTTCCAAGGCACATCTCAGTAAGCTTCCATACAAGGGTAAACTGCTCTTTGGTGAGGTATTAGAGAAGATTGTAAAGGATTTGGGAGATTCCAAAGGGGGTCGTCTTCCCGAAGATTGTCCAAGAGCGCTAAGATGGGCTCCATACAGAGAGGTCAGGGACGTGAGTTTTGCAGATTCCGGGGACCTCGCTTTACTCCTTATCAACGCGGCTGTTTTGTGGCCAGAGGACAGTCCTTTCGCGGAGCCAGGGGATTCAGTAGGGGCTATTTTAACACCCAACAGAGCTCAGCTAAGAAACCGCAATGAAGGGAGGCTGGTCCAGGTGGAGATTCCGGTAGGAGGTCGATTGCAGACGTTTTTCTCCGCCTGGACCGCCATCACTACAGACCAGTGGGTTCTGCAAATTATCAAAGAGGGTTATGCGCGCGAGTTCGACCACCCTTTGGCAGAAGCTTTTGTGTCCTCTCCGTGTGGTCTACAGGCAAAGAGGATGGCGGTCAGCGACACGTTGATGCGTTTGTTGCGCCTTCAAGCAGTAGTGCCGGTACCGGCAGACCAGTACGGCTTAGGTCGATACTCGATTTATTTTGTGGTTCCCAAAAAGGAAGGTTCTTTTCGGCCAATTTTGGATTTAAAGCATGTAAATCGTTGCTTGCACGTGCCTCATTTCCAGATGGAGACGTTGAGATCCGTGATCCGGTCAGTAAAACCGGGGAAGTTCTTTCCTCCATAGATTTGACGGAGGCGTATTTGCACATTCCGATCAGGAAAGAGCATCAGAGGTTTCTATGCTTTGCAGTACCCATGGGTCATTTTCAGTTCCGAGCCTTGGCGTTCGGTCTGGCGACGGCGCCTCAAACCTTTACCAAGGTGATGGTTGTAGCGGCAGCGGCTCTTCGAAAGGAGGGAATCCAGATACATCCTTACCTGGATGACTGGTTAATTCTAGCGGCGTCGCTAGCAGAGTCAATCCGAGCGACAGCTCAAGTTGTGGAGTTCCTCGAGCAACTCGGTTGGGTCATCAACCGGACAAAGAGTCATTTGGATCTGGTGAGACAAGTTGACTTATCTCGGGGCTTTCTTCGACACAGAGTTGGGGTCCGTCTTTCTGCCCTCGGACAGGATACAGAAAATTTTGTCGCAGGTGATGGCATTCTTGCTAATCAGGGCTCCAACGGTTTGGAGGTATTTACAGTTGTTGGGGTCGATGGCTGTGGCCTTAGATCTGGTTCCTTGGGCCAGGGCTCACATGTGACCGTTTCAACATGCGTTGCTCTCAAGGTGGTCTCCGCAGGATCATCCTCTCTCTTGCCGGTTGGTCTGTCCGGAACTGGTGCGCGTCAGTCTGCAGTGGTGGTTGGTTCCAGTGCATCTTCAAGCGGGAGTTCTGCTGGACCTTCTGGACTGGGTGTTACTCACAATGGATGCCAGCCTTTCCGGTTGGGGGGGGCGCATTGCTTGACACAGATAGCGCAGGGTTCCTGGACGGCAGAAGAGAGTGTTTGGTCGATCAGTCGTTTGGAGCTGAGAGCGGTTCCCCTAGCGCTGGTAGAGTTTGCAAGCCTTCTCGAAGGGAGGGCAGTTCGAGTGTTCTCTGACAATTTGGTGACGGTGTCCTACATCAACCGGCAAGGAGGCACAGGCAGTGCCCTACTCTTAGAAGAGAGTCAACAGTTGCTTCAATGGGCAGAACTCCATCTCGTGGCAATTTCGGCAACTCATGTGACTAGAAAGGACAACATTCAGACCGACTATCTCAGTTGACATGTGCTGGATCCCAGAGAATGGGAGCTGAATTCTGCGGTCTTTCACAAAATCATGGTGTGATGGCGTCAGCCGATCATGGATCTCATGGCGACCCTAGACAATGCCAAAGGGACGCGGTTTTACAGCAGGCGCAGAGAGCATATGTCGGAAGGTCTCGACGGCCTGGTGCAGCCCTGGCTGTCGGGAGGGCTGCTTTACGTGTTTCCTCCGTGGCCTCTTTTGGGGAGAGTCATTCAGAGAATAGCGAAGCACGATGGGAGGGTGATTCTCATTGCTCCGGATTGGCCCAGACGTCCGTGGTATGTGGATCTGATATGACTTCTAGTGCTTCCACCATGGAGGCTGCCCTCGCGAGTCAATTTGTTGAACCAAGGCCCTGTATTGATGCCTCAAGTGGATCGGTTCTTGCTTACGGCTTGGCTCTTGAAAGGGAGCACTTGCGATGCAAAGGATACTCGGGATCTGTCATAGCCACAATGTTAAAGTCTAGGAGACAGTCTACTTCTTTAGTGTACATTCGAGTGTGGCGCATTTTTGAAGCGTGGTGTGCAGAACGCAAAGTTCGGCCTGCGAGGATGAGACTTCTGGATATCCTGGCTTTCCTTCAAGCCGGCCTGGAGAAGGGGCTGGCTCTCAGCACTCTTAAGGTGCAGTTAGCAGCACTGGCTTGTTATAGAGGAAGAGTTCAGGGGAGTTCGCTCTCTTCTCATCCAGATGTTTTGCGTTTCCTTAGGGCGGCTAGGAACATTTGGCCTCCGGTTAGGCAGGTGATACTGCCTTGGGATTTGAATTTGATGTTAGAGGCCTTGACGGGGCCTCCGTTTGAGTCACGGTCGGCAGGGAATATCTGGGAATTGTCCTGGGAAATGGCTTTCTTGGTAGCGTTATGTTCCACTAGACGGGTTTCTGATCTACAGGCGCTCTCGTGCAGGGAGCCATATATTCAATTCTCAGCGGAAAAGGTGGTGTTGCGGCCGGTACCGTCCTTTCTTCCTAAGGTGGTGTCCAGCTTTCATGTGAATCAGACCGTCTCGCTTCCCACCTTTGTGGCGCAGGGAGAAGGTAAGCTGGATCGGTCGCTTCGGAAGTTGGATGTAGGGCGCGTGCTCCGTCGATACCTTAAGGAAACAGAATCGTTCCGTAAATAGGATAGGTTGTTCGTTCTCTATGGGGGTCTGTCGAAGGGTAATGCGACCACCAAGGCATCTATCATTCGCTGGGTGAAACATGCGATTCGAGTGGCGTATGAATCAAAAGACAGGACAGCTCCAGTGGGACTCAGAGCTCATTCTACTAGGGGCCACATCATCTACTAGGGGTCAGGCTACTTCGTGGGTGGAGTGTGCGTTGGTACCGCTGGTGGATATCTGTCGTGCGGCGTCATGGTCTTCTCTTCATACGTTTACATGGTACTATCGCTTGGATGCTCAGGCAAGGGAGGATGCTAGAGTGGGGGCCTTGGCCATTGTTGCGGAGCTCACAGGTCCCTCCCGGATTTAGGTACTGCTTTGGTACTGCCCTAATGTCCTGGACTGGCCCGGAGAGACGAATAGGAAGGAGAAATTAGACCTTACCTGCGAATTCTCTCCGGGCCAGTCCAGGACCCACCCCATATGTGTGTATATATCTATATCTATCTATATGTATGTATGTATATATATATATGTATGTATGTGTGTGTGTGTATATATATATATATATATATATACTGTGCAAAATAGGATGTGTTTGGCTACTCGGCCAGTAGTGCACACTTTCAAGGTGATTCTATGCGGTGAGAGGATTATTTAAAAAAAAAAAAAAAAAGAGATATAAATACAGAAGAGAAAACTTTTGATGATGATCTTTCCCGTCATTACATGGGCGGCTTCCAGTAGTTAGCATAGATTTGTTATTTTTTGTTCAAGTTTGGAATTATAGTTCTGCTGCTTTGATACTATATGACTGACTCTCTGACACCAGGGGAAGCTGGATAAGCTGTCAGCAAGATTTTCAGTATTCAGTCCTCAGCTGCTGGAGGAGGTTGACTACCCTAATGTCCTGGACTGACCCGGAGAGAACTCAAGGAAAGACAATTAGCAGGTAAGGTCTAATTTCTCCTTTGAACTGTTTCTCTTCAGAAACTTTTCTTTTTCCATGCTAGGCGCCATTTTGGGCATTAGGCCTCAAATTCCTGAAACATGGAAAAACCAACTAGTGGTTTTAAAAAATGTACCAAGTGTGGCGGTACCATTTCTGTCACTGGCACCCATAATGGGTGTCTTAAATGTTTAGGGCCCAAACACTCTCCATCTGAATGTCTCTCCTGTATGGGGATGACTAAAAGAGGAAGACAGAACCGGGCTGCAAAGCTCGGTACTCCTTTTTTTTTTTTTTTCTTAGGATGCCAGATCTATTGCATTGACATCTTCAAGAGCCTCCTCTTCCTCCCATGGATCTCAGGTAACTAAACAAAGAAGCTGGTCCTCAAAGGGTAGCTTTCCTGCTAAGCATCGAGAAGCCATTGGCATTGCCCTTGAGGGAACCACACCGGCAAAACAGCCTCGGCGGGAGGCTTCGGCTTCCAAAGCATCATTGGGGCTCCGAGATGTTCTCGATGCCTCGACCTCGCAAGAACTACTGGTGCCATGCTCAGGGGTCCCGGCCGTTCTCACCGGTACCGACACCCAGGCATTGGCAGCGTTGATAGACCAGAGGTTCCTCGCTGTCGAATGCAGCATTGCAGCTCTTCTCACAGCTGCGGTATGGTTCAACGGGCACCGGTACCGACATCGATACCGATGCCGGTACCTACACCGGTACCGGTACCGATGGTACCATCCCCGGTGGGAATTCGTCCCACGCCATCTTTGGCTGGAATCGACAGATCGGTACCGGATCAATTCGGTATCAACTTCGATCGATACCGGGACCGTGCTTTGCATGAGCATCGTGGTCAGGAATACTTCGAATCCTATGATTCCGAAGACTCTGACAATTCTGCTGGTATCATAGGGTTTCTCCCGGAAGATCCCTCTTCTCCCCCTTCTCCCCAACGCAGAATGTCACCTCCAGAGGACATGTCTTTTCAGGATTTTATTTGTGATGTGGCCAAGGGCCTTTCGATCACGGTAGCTCCTGAACAGGAACCCAGAGCAAAGGAATTGGAAATTCTCCAATATCCTAAAGCTCCAGAGGAGGCAGCCACTCTGCCCATTCATGAAATTCTGCGTAACTTGATGCTCAGAATGTGGGAGACACCTCTGACGACTACTCCTCATTCTAGGAGGCTTGATACTATGTATCGAGTTCCGCCATGTCCTGGATTTCAAAAGACTCAGCTGCCACACCATTCAATGGTGGTGGAGTCAGCCATGTGTAGGATGAAAAGTGCAAAGAGGCATGCATCCAATCCCCCAGGTCGTGAATGCAGGACTCTGGACGCATTTGGGCGTCAAACTTTTCAGGCTTCCATGCTTTCAGCTAGGATCAGTTCATATATACTATATATGGGAATGTTCCTCAAGGAAGTTACAGGAGACTTGGAGCTTATGAGCCCATTTCTCCCAGATGACAAGAGACAAGACTTTCTTGCTCTAGTTAAGCAGGCTCAAGATGTCTCCAAGTTTGTGAATCGTGCAGCCTTTGACTGCTTTGAATGCATCAGCAGAACCTCTGCTGTTGCCATTGGGGCACGACGAATTTCCTGGGTTCAGGCATCAGACTTGGAGAGTTGGTTACAGGACAAGTTAGGCAACATTCCTTGCACGGGAGAGAATCTCTTTGGCAAGAACTGTCAGGAAAAGGCTAACGAGTTAGATGCTGACAATACCACTCTAGATAGATTGTCAAAATCTACAGCCACTCCAGCCAAAAAGAAGCCTTATAAAAAACCCTCTTTCAGCAAAAAGAGGAAATTTTATCCTTCCTATACCCAGCAGAGTCAAACTCAGAGTCAGGTTGCCCAAAAGGGGCAAACTAGACAGCAAAAGAAGCCAAAAGGCCCGAGAGCCCAACCAGCTCCGCAAGTTCAGCTCCCTCAAGGGCTTTGACTCCTTCCTAGAGAGCTTAGCCTTCCTGCCTCTGAGGGGTCCCCAAACCCCCAATATCCCAGGCAGCTTATGCCACTTTGCCAACAGATGGCATCAGATAACAGCAGAAGATTGGACTCTGTCCATTGTAGGAGAGGGGTAGAAGCTTCATTTTCACAGCATGTCCCCTTCTACAATTCTAAGGCATTTCAATTCTCAAACCTCCGCAGACAATCTGCTAGATCACGAGGTCTCAACACTTCTTGCCCTAGGGGCAATAGAAGAGGTACCCGTTCTTCAACAGGGTGCAGGGTTCTACTCCCCCTATTTTCTTATTCCAAAGAAAACAGGAGGACACAGACCCATTCGAGACCTCAGAGAATTGAACAAATACCTGTCCCGAGAGAAGTTCAAAATGATTTCTCTAGGAACTTTTCTGCAATACCTTCAAAGCCAGGATTGGCTTTGCTCTCTAGACTTAAAGGATGCATACACTCACATTCTGATCCTTCCAGATCACAGGAAATTCTTACAATTCCTTTTCAAGGGAAAGCTTTTCCAGTACAGGGTTCTTCCCTTTGGTCTGGCTTCAGCACCAAGAGTATTCACGAAATGCATGGCAGTAGTAGCTGCATTTCTGCGAACCCTGGGGATATTCGTCTTTCCTTACTTAGACGACTGGCTCATTCAAGCCCCTACAGTCGCAGAGGCCAGCACTGCACTGTCTTGCACAATGTGAATCCTCCAGTACTTGGGGTTGGTAATAAACTTCCCAAAATCCCAACTTGTTCCTTCCCAATGCCTAGAATTCATAGGGGCCTGTCTAGATACCAGACAGGCAACGGCTTTCCTTCCACAGGCCCGGTGTCTTCGCATAATGCAACTAGCTTCTCAAGCAGCAGGGAAATCCTCCCTAACTGCTTTAGAGCTACTACATTCTGGGACATAAGGCATCCACAGTTCATGTAGTCCCATATGCTCGCCTCCACTTGCTAGCAGCTCTGTGGACCTTATCCACACAGTGGGCACAGACCACAGGACATTTATCAGACAAAATAATAAACTCTCAACGACTAATTTTGTCCCTCCAATGGTGGCAAACACTAGAAAATCTGACAGTGGGGTCTCCTTTCCAGCAACCCCTCTTTCAGGCCACCCTAACAACAGATGCATCATAGGTGGGTTGGGGAGCACACCTGAATCTTCTCTCTACCCAGGGCACCTGGACTCCACAGGAGGCTGGTCTACACATAAACCTCCTGGAATTAAGAGCAATCTATTTAGCTCTTCGAGTATTCCACGCCCAGCTCAACTACAAGACAGTCCTAGTCCAGATGGACAATCAAGTAGCCATGTTCAATGTGAACAAGCAGGGCGGGACAGGCTCTCTGTCGTTATGCAACAAAGCTTTATGACTGTGGGCCCTCGCCAGAGAGTATCAAATTCACCTTCTAGTGGTATATCGTCCAGGCATTCAAAACCTTTGGGCAGACAAACTCAGTCGAGTACTGCTAGCTCACGAGTGGTGACTCCACCTAGATCAGGTGGCAAAGATTTTTAATCTCTGGGGCACTCCATACATAGACCTCTTTGCAAGTCCACTGAATCCCAAACCTCCCCGGTTCTGTTCCAGGATTCTGGCTCACAATTGTCAGACAAGGGATGCCTTCCTCCTTCACTGAGGTCAGGACTTCCTTTATGCCTTCCCACCCATTCCCCTCATCCCCAAAACACTCTTCAAGCTTCAGAGAGACAGGGGTCGCATGATTCTCATAGCGCCATGATGGCCACGCCAAGCATGGTATCCCCTGCTTCTACATCTCTCTCAAGCTGCATCTCTGGAGTTAGGGCATGCTCCAGATCTCCTTTCCCAAGAGGACGGGACCCTATGGCACCTGAGTCCCCAGTCCCTGCATCTCAAGGCCTGGATGCTGAAGACTTAGACCTCCAGGATTTCAACCTGTCCCAACAGGTAAAGGACATCCTTCAGGCTTCTAGAAAACTTTCCACAAGAAGATCTTATGCCTTCAAGTGGAAACGTTTTACTATATGGTGCTCCAAGAAGGGATTAAACCCCCTTGTCATACCTTTAGAATCGATACTAGAGTATCTCCTTCACTTATCGAATTCTGGTCTAAAGACCACTTCGGTAAGACCCAATCTTAGTGCAATTGCAGCTTCTTATAAGCCTCTGAATGGACAACCAATTTCCTCTCATCCACTCATATCCAGATTTATGAGAGGTCTTCTTTTAACCAAGCCTCCCATTAAGTCACCACCGGTAGCATGGGATCTAAATCTAGTTCTCGGGCAGGTCATGAAGCCGCCTTTTGAGCCTTTAGCCACTACAACCCTTACGTTTTTGACCTGGAAGGTCATCTTCCTAATTGCAATCACCTCTGCACGTCGCATTAGTGAACTGCAAGCTTTAGTGGCTGATCCTCCTTATACTAGGTTTCGTCATAAGGTAGTCCTTAGGACTCATCCACACTTTATGCCAAAGGTGGTGTCACCTTTTCATTTAAACCAAGCGGTTTACCTTCCTGTATTTTTCCCAAGGCCTCACGCCTCAAATGCAGAAAGGAATCTTCATACTTTGGACTGTAAAAGGGCTTTGGCCTTTTACTTGCAAAGGGCACAGCAACATAGAAAATCCTCTCAACTCTTTGTTGCTTTTGATCCTAGTCATTTGGGACTTCCAGTCTCCAAAAGGACACTGTCCAGCTAGATTGCACAGTATATCAATCAATTTATCTTCCTGTATTTTTCTGAGGCCTCACGCCTCTAATGCAGAAAGAAACCTTCATACCTTGGATTGTAAAAGAGCCTTAGCCTTTTACTTACAGAGAACACAGCAACTTTTTATAGCTTTTGACTCTAGTCATTTGGGACTTCCAGTCTCCAAAAGAACTTTATCTAAATGGATTGCCCAATGCATATCCTTTGCTTATGAGAGTAAGGGTCTTCCTCCTCTAGGCCATGTCACAGCTCATAACGTGAGAACCATGGCAACTTCCATGGCTAATCTCCACTTTGTGTCTATCGATGACATTTGTCGAGCAGCCACCTGGGCTTCGGTACACACCTTCACAGCCCACTACTGTCTGGATAAAGCCTCCCATCGGGATGCCTTCTTTGGCCAAGCTGTTCTTCAAAATCTCTTTCAGACCTAATTCAACTCCTACCCACCAACCCTGGTGGAATGCCAGAGATTCATGGGAGGAAGGATGCCTACTTTTCTAAGGTGGCACCTTCCTGGGGCTATCTCCCTGGCATCTTCAGCTAGGGAGTCCCCATATGTGAAGGCTACATTCCTACTTGTTCCTGGAGATAGCATAGTTACTCACCTGTAACAGGTGATCTCCGGGAACAGCAGGAATTTAGTCTTCACAACCCACCCACCTCCCCTAGGAGTTGTCTCTCTCTTTGTCTCTTTCCTCTCTCCCTCTATCCTTTCACTCAGCTACAAACTTAACTGAAGAGGAACAGTTGGAAAGGCAGGAAGGCAGCGCGCATGTGCTGACGGATGCTCCCAAAAGCGTTCCTATTGGACGCTGGGGAGCGTTCCCGAGTAGGCTCCGTCGGTACCGATGATACCCATATGTGAAGACTAAATTCCTGCTGTTCCCGGAGATCACCTGTTACAGGTGAGTAACTACGCTATCTCCAGGAACAAGCAGGAATGAGTCCTCACATATGGGTACGTCGGTACCGACGGAGCCTGCGCGGGAAAGCTTCCCCAGCTTCCCAAAAAGGAAAGCTTTTGGGCATATCCCACCGCGCCTGCGGCTGCCTTCCCGCCTTTCCTAACTGACTCTCCTCAGTTTCTTCTTTTCCGCGGAGCCAGCAGGTCGAGCCCTGTCACCGCTGAAGAAGTTTCTTATATTAGTTTGTTTCTTTGGTCGCGTGTCTGCCTCCCCGACACCGGACCGGTACCGCCGGTCTTTTCTTTCTTTTTTTACAAAAAAAAAAAAAAACCTTTATCTTTTTTCTTCACTTAGTATTATTTCTTCTGCAGGCCTTAGGGCCTACAAAAAGATTTTTCCCTCATGGAAAAACAAGCCTCAGGCTTTAAAAAATGTACTAAGTGTAGCGGTACTATTTCTATTACAGATACCCATGAATGCTGTCTCAAATGTTTGGGCCCTGACCATTCCGTTCCGGATTGTCCATCCTGCTCCATGATGTCTAAACGTGGGTTACAGAATCGAGCAGCTAAGCTCCATATGCTGTTTCCCACAGAGGCACCACCGGTAGCATCGACATCTTCTAGATCAGTGGTCCTCAACCCAGTCCTCTGGGGCCCACAGGCCAGTCAGGTTTTCAGGATACCCACAATGAATATGCATGAGATAGATCTGCATACAATGGAAGCAGTACATGCAGATCTATCTCATGCATATTCATTGTGGGTATCCTGAAAACCTGACTGGCCTGTGGGCCCCAGAGGACTGGGTTGAGGACCACTATTCTAGATCATCGTCTCCTGATGTATCTCAGGTAACCAAACATAAACCAAACAGGTCCTCAAAGGGTGAATCTCCCTCTAAGCATCGAGATGCCCCCGGGCTTACCCTTGAGGATCCTGCCCCAGCCAAACAACCCCGGCGGGAAGCTCCGGCTTCCAAAGCTCCTCCTATGGGGTTACAGGTTGACATCGATGGCACGGCCTCGACCGATCACCTGTTAGACTGCTCTGGGATACCGACATCCAGGCAGTCGTGGCGTCTATGGATCATACTGTCCAATCCATGCAGCAAGCTATCATGGCTTTCATTCAGGCTGCGACGCCAGCGGTACCGCATCGAATATCGATGTCGGTACCGGCACCAGTACCGGGCTCGATGCCGGTACCGCTTGCTTCGACATCGACCAGGATACCGACTCCGGTTCCTGGATCCGGGCGCTTCCCCGATACCGATCCGGTTCCGGGGACACCCGATGTCGATACCGATCGATACGCGTATCGATCGTTGGAATCGGACAGACGATACTTCGATTCCTCTGATGATTCCGATTCATCAGAAGAATCTCCTGAATTGTCTATTACTCTCCCTGAGGAACCTTCTTCTCCAAAGAGGAGAATTTTTATTTATTTATTTAACGTTTTTCTATACCGCACTATTCGGCATCAGCGTGGTTTACAAGTAACAAGTTGGTACAATGTGGAGTAACCGTACATTGAACTTACATAAAACAGGGAATTTAAACATGGATAACGGGTGAACTTTATACATAATATACAAAAGGGGGATTTAAGCATGGATAACAATTGAACTTTATACATTATATACAAGAGGGGATTGCATCATAGCTGAGTTTATGATACAGGCCCTAAAGGGGGGGTTGGATGAGGTGGAGAGTTATCGTAGGAGATTCGTTAGGCGGCATCGGGTAGAGAGACTGTAGGGTCATGTGATACTGTCTAGGTGATGCTGTCAGAGTTAGAAAAGTGTTGTATAAATAGGTGCTGTTTGAGAGCTTTTCTGAACTGGGGGAGGTTGTTTATGGTCCGGATTTCTGTTGGAAGGGAGTTCCAGCATGAGGGGGCAAACAAAGCAAAGGCCCGCTTTCTAGTGGATTTGTTGCATTTTGTGATGGCTTTTGGAAGGAGGATGGTATTGCAGGATGTGGCTCTTCTTAATCTGTTGTCTGGTGTAGGTTGAATCAGATCTGACAGGGTTGTTGCGGTGATACCGTTGACTGCTTTGAAGGTCATGGTTAGGATTTTAAATGTAATCCTGTATTGAACGGGGAGCCAGTGCAGGCTCTTCAGAATGGGGGTGATATGATCTCTGCGAGATGCTCCATAGAGGGTTCTAGCTGCGGTATTCATCGCCAGCTGCAAGGGGTTTATCGAGCTCATTGGGAGGCCAAGTAGGATGAAGTTGGCATAATCGAAGTGGGGCATGATTATGGCCTGGAAGACTGTTCTGAAGTCATTTGGTTCCAGGGTGTTCTTTATGAGGCATAGTGTCTGTAATTTATGGTAGATTGTCCTGATGGTATTGTCTATCTGAGCATGCATGTCCAGGTGCTGATCAAGTGTTACGCCTAAGTATTTGTCTCCTCCAGAATGTCTCCTCCAGAAGATTTGTCCTTTCAAGACTTCATTTCAGAAGTGGCTAAAGGACTTGCCATTTCAGTATCCTCTGAAATAGAGCCTAGAGCTAAAAAGCTTGACATTTTAGGTTACTCTAAGGCTCCCAGAGAGGCAGTCACCTTACCAATTCATGAAATTCTTCATGAACACATGCTTGATTTATGGGAGACTCCTCTCACCCTTTCTCCTCATTCTTGTAGGTTGGACACTATGTACCGTGTTCCCCCTTGTCCTGGTTTTCAAAAAACCCAGCTTCCTCACCATTCCATTGTGGTGCAGTCAGCTATGAAAAGAATAAAGAGTACTAAAAGACATTCTTCTACTCCTCCAGGAAGAGAATGCAGAACCTTGGATGCTTTTGGTAGAAAAATCTTCCAAGCCAGTATGCTCATTGCTAGAATCAACTCATATAGTCTTTATATGGGTATGTTTCTCAAGGAAATTGCACTGAAGTTGCATACCTTTCTCCCTGTTATCCCAGAAGACAGAAAGGATGAATTCCTCCTTTGGCTTAAGCATACTCAGGATGTTTCCAAGTTTTCCAATAGGGCAGCCTTTGACTCCTTTGAGGGTGCTAGCAGAGCCTCAGGCATTGCCATTGCTGCTCGGAGACTTACTTGGCTCCAGGCTTCTGATCTAGAGCCTTGGGTCCAGGATGGTCTGGGAAATCTGCCCTGTACAGGTGAGAATCTCTTTGGCAGAGAGTGGCAAATTAAAGCCACTCAAATGGATGCAGAGAATTCTGCTCTGGATAGACTTTCCAAGTCTACCTCCATGCCATTCAAGAAAAAGTCTTTCAAGAAACCTTATTTCAAGAAGACCAGATTCCCTTCCAACTCTGGGCAGCAATCTGCTGCTGGTCGTTTTCCAACTAAGCGACAGCAACCTAGGCAGACCAGACCCAAACCTGCCGCAACTCCTGCAACTCAACAGTCTCAACCCCCTCAGGGTTTTTGACTGCATGCTAGAGAACTTAACCTTTCTGGTTCTACCCCAGCCAGAACTTCTCCCCATTCCAGGAAGGTTAGCTCATTTTGCTCCCAGGTGGGAGCAAATAACATCAGAACAATGGACCCTCTCCATCATAAGAGAGGGTTACAAACTTCATTTCTCAGACCTTCCTCCACACACCATGGTGAGACATTTCAACTCTCCCACACCTCTCCTCGACCTTCTGGGTCAGGAAGTGTCTACCCTGCTTGCCCAAGGGGCGATAGAAGAGGTTCCCCTTCTTCAGCAGGGCTCAGGGTTCTATTCCCCCTATTTTCTCATCCCCAAGAAAACAGGGGGTTACAGACCCATTTTAGATCTCAGGGAATTGAACAAATTCCTATACAAGGAAAAGTTGAAAATGCTTTCTCTAGGCATTCTTCTTCCCTACCTAAAGAGCCAAGATTGGCTTTGTTCTCTAGATCTCAAGGATGCGTACACCCATGTCCTCATCCATCCATCCCACAGAAAATTCCTACGGTTTCTGTTCCAGGGACGACATTATCAGTACAGAGTGCATCCTTTCGGCCTAGCCTCTGCCCCCAGAGTGTTCACCAAATGCATGGCAGTCGTTGCAGCATTTCTACGCACCCTAGGGATTTTTGTTTTCCCATATCTCGACGATTGGCTCATCCGAGCACCAACTCAGTCAGAAGCTCAGATTGCTCTAAACCGCACAAGACGCATTCTGCAATATCTGGGACTGGTGGTAAACCTCCCAAAGTCCCAACTTTCTCCCACTCAGTCCCTAGAGTTCATAGGGGCCTGGTTGGATACCACCACTGCAAGGGCCTACCTTCCTCAGGCCCGTTGCCATCGTCTACTGCAGTTAGCCTCCCAGGCACAGTCAAAGAGTCACTTGACTGCCAGGGAGATGCTTCAACTGCTAGGCCACATGGCTTCCACAGTACATGTGGTACCCTATGCTCGCCTTCAAATGAGAGCAGCTCAGTGGACTTTGTCCACCCAGTGGACTCAAGTTTCAGGAGCTCTCTCCGACCAAATAGCAACCTCCAAACATCTCTTTTGGTCTCTCCAATGGTGGATGTCCACTCAAAATCTGTTGCTGGGGTCCCCCTTCCAACAGTCGTTGCCCCAAGCAACCCTGACTACAGATGCCTCCCAAACAGGTTGGGGAGCTCATCTAGAGGACCTCTCCACCCAAGGCACTTGGTCTCTACAGGAGACCTCCCTTCATATCAATCATTTGGAGCTTCAAGCAATTTTCCTAGCTCTCCAGGTCTTTCATACATACCCTCCTTGGCTACAAGACAGTCCTCGTTCACACAGACAATCAAGTAGCCATTTTTTACATAAACAAACAAGGAGGAACTGGCTCTCTGTCGCTTTGCAACGAAGCTCTCAGACTATGGGCCTTCGCCAGAGAGCATCAGATCCATCTCCTGGCAGTATACCTCCCAGGAATCCAAAACTCTTGGGCAGACAGACTCAGTCGAGTTCTTCTTCCACACGAGTGGTCCCTGCATATGGATCAGGTACTCAGAATCTTTCAGGAATGGGGAACCCCGGACATAGACCTCTTTGCAAGTCTGTGGAATGCCAAACTTCCCCGATTCTGCTCCAGAATTCCGTGTCAGGGAGTTCAGGCCAGGGATGCCTTCCTCCTTCATTGGGGTCAGGACTTTCTGTACGCCTTTCCACCCATTCCCTTGATTCCCAAGACTCTGTTCAAACTCCAGAGGGATCAAGGATCTATGATCCTCATAGCTCCACGCTGGCCACGCCAAGTGTGGTACCCTCTACTTCTGCATCTCTCCCAATCCCCCTCCCTGGACTTGGGAGCTGCTCCAGACCTTCTGTCCCAGGAGGAGGGGACTTTGTGGCACCCAAACCCCAAGTCCCTTCACCTCAGGGCCTGGTTACTGAAGGCCTAGATCTTCAAGATTTAAATCTTTCTCAACAGGTGAAGGATATCCTTCATGCTTCCAGGAAACCTTCCACCAGGCGTTCCTACGCCTTTAAATGGAAAAGATTTTCCATTTGGTGTGCTGACAGAGGTCTAGATCCTTTCGCACTTCCTTTAACTTCTCTGTTGGACTATCTCCTGCATCTCTCCAATGCAGGACTTAAAACTAATTCAGTGAGAGTCCATTTGAGTGCTATTTCAGCATCCCTTAAGCCCATCAATGGGCAACAAGTCTCCTCTCATCCTCTTATCTCAAGATTCATGAGAGGCCTCACTTTAACTAAACCTCCCATTAAGCCTCCTCCGGTGGCATGGGATTTGAATTTGGTTCTTGGTCAGCTCATGAAGCCACCATTTGAACCCTTATCTTCTACCTCCCTGAAATTTCTTTCCTGGAAGGTTGTCTTCCTTATTGCAGTCACTTCTGCTCGCCGCATTAGTGAACTACAGGCCTTAGTGGCAAATCCACCTTATACAAGATTCCATCATGACAAGGTGGTCCTC
The DNA here is from genome assembly GCA_033557465.1 of Ichthyophis bannanicus. NCBI lineage: Eukaryota > Metazoa > Chordata > Amphibia > Gymnophiona > Ichthyophiidae > Ichthyophis > Ichthyophis bannanicus. Next base: position 653,032,249 of record CM066036.1, on the reverse strand, counting down.
AGGACTAATCCACACTTTATGCCTAAAGTGGTCTCGCCTTTTCATCTCAATCAAGAGGTGTATTTGCCAGTCTTTTTTCCAGCTCCTCATGCATCTAGTGCAGAGAGGAACCTTCATACTCTGGATTGTAAAAGGGCTCTTGCCTTTTACTTACATAGGACCCAGCAACATAGAAAGTCTTCTCAGCTTTTTGTTGCTTTTGACCCTTCTCATTTGGGACTTCCAGTCTCTAAAAGAACACTGTCCAATTGGATTGCTCAGTGTATTTCTTTTGCCTACCAGAGCAAGAATCTTACTCTGGAGGGCCATGTCACAGCTCATAATGTGAGGGCCATGGCCACCTCTATGGCTCATCTACATTCTGTGTCCATAGACCAGATCTGTCGAGCAGCCACCTGGGCCTCGGTTCATACCTTCACAGCCCAATACTGCTTGGACAAGGATTCCCGCCGGGATGCCTTGTTTGGTCAGGCTGTTCTCAAACACCTGTTCCATTCTTAATCAACTCCTACCCTCCTTCCCTGGATGGATGCCTGAGATCCATAGGAGGACATGGGACCCTATCCAGGGTCTAAATCCTAGGGGATCTCCCAGGCATCTTAGCTAGGGAGTCCCCATATGTGAGGACTCATTCCTGCTTGTTCCTGGAGATAGCACAGTTACTTACCTGTAACAGGTGATCTCTGGGAACAGCAGGAATTAGTCCTCACAACCCACCCACCTCCCCTAGGAGTTGTATCTTTCTTTTTTTTTTTTTTTAAACTTTTATTTTCATTTTATAACAATAACAATACACACAGTAATAAAACAAGGATGATTGCATCAAAATAAAATGGAATAAACCGGAAAATAACCCCATCAACCCTCCCCCCCTATGCTTCTTCTCTAGATAATAAAAAAAAAAAAGAAAAGAAAAGATATTAACCCAGGCATGGGGTCCATAGCAATTATGTTAGAACATAAACATAACAGTCATGATATACTATGGATCAAGAGAGAGATATAACTAGACAGTCAAGTGCGAGCATTTGGCCGACTGCACGAAATCTGTGAGTAATTTCCATTTAGACACCTGGTAGCGGGCCTGAAGGGAAGGGGTAGCCCTACGAGGAATTTGTTCAAACTTACTATATAGACAGACACAATTCCACCATTCTAGAGGACTCAGTGAAGAGCTATTTTTCCAATATTTCATGATTAACGATATGGCAATACCCATTAGAAAGTCAAGGAGGAAGTAAGCAGACTTCGGGAGAGAGGGGATGCCCGCTGCAGAACGGAGTCCCACTATTTTCCAGGAGAGTGGTTCAGTAAAGTGTAAGATAGATTGAATACGACCCCAGACCCGGCTCCAGTAGTGTTGTAGTGCGGGGCATTCGTACATGACATGAGTGAGGGTGCCTGTAGCTGCATGGCAAGTCCAACATTGATTACTCAGAGTGGAAGTCCATTTGGCCAGTCTATCAGGGGTATAGAAACAGCGATGGGCAAAGAAGAAAAGCGTCTGGGTTAAGGAAGCCGAGCGGGAAACACGAACCACTTTGCTCCAGAAGAGGTTCCAATGTTCAGGGGTTAGAGTTACACCCAATTCTCGCTCCCAAGTCTGCTGTGCAGAAGGGGGGACAGCATTCTGAGGAGCACAAAGAGTTTTATAAAAGGTGGAAGCAACACCGGACTGAGCCCCAATAAAGGAGACCACCTCAGTTATCCCTTGGTCATGAGGAGTTAGTGGGGGAAAAACCCCAGCACTCTTGAGACAGTGCTGCAACTGAAGCAGTTGAAAATAGTATTTAGAAGGAAGGCCAAACTCACAATGGAGCTCATTAATGGACTTCCAGCGAGCATTGTGAAACAGTTGATTGGGAGTCCAGATGCCTCTGGAATACCAGGGACTCCAGGCCACCGGCTTATGTTGAATTTGGAATCGAGCATTATGCCAAATTGGAAGCCTATCTAGTGGGCAAGCTAGGGAATCTAGGGAGCTGATGAGAACATTGAAGGAGCGAAGTGTATCCAGGAGCATTGGTGGATAGTGGGCATCCAGTGGGAAAGTCATTCCAGGGAGATAGCTAAGTGGAATGGGCTTACAGAGGTCTTCTTCTATATCTAACCATATTGGTCTGGACGGGAAAGAAGCGTCCAACCAACGGGCACCCTGTTTGAGAAGAAAAGAGAGGTGATAGTTGAAAAAATCAGGAAATCTTATCCCACCATGTTCCTTATCTGACTGAAGTTTATGTTTCGCTATTCTAGGCGGTTTGTTCTGCCACAAAAATCTGATCAACAGGCCCTCGATATCTTTGTAGGTATGTCGAGGGAGAAGGCACGGTAACATTTCTAAGACATAATTAACCTTGGGAACAATCATCATCTTTATGGTATCCATACGGCCCCACCACGTAAGAGTAAGTGGAGACCAACGTTGGGTGAGCTCACGGACCTTGGTGATTAAATTTTTGACATTAAAAGCGACGGTTTCTTCGAGAGGATAACAGTAATGCACCCCTAAATATTTTACCATACGGGGCTGCCATACAAAAGGAAAGGTTTGCAAGTCTGCTTGGTGAACCTGGTGGTTTAGGGGAAAGGCGACTGATTTGGTCCAATTAATTTTGTAACCTGAAAGTTGAGAATAGCGGTCAATTAGATCCAGAACAACAGATACGGAGTCTAAGGAAACAAAAAGCATAAGATCATCTGCATACGCTGAGACTTTTATATCCCGACGGGGAAAGGGAGCGCCGTGGATATGTGGAGACTGACGGATTAACAGGATTAGGGGTTCTAACGCAAGATCAAAAAGTAAGGGGGAAAGTGGGCACCCCTGACGGGTGCCTCTTTGCAGTAAAAATGGCTGGGACTTCAATGTGTTGGCACAGACACTAGCAGTTGGTTGAGAGTATAGCACTTGAAGGCAACGGAGAAAATTATCGCCGAAACCAAACCAACGGAGGGTCGCAAATAGGAATGGCCATTCTAGCCGGTCAAAGGCTTTTTCGGCATCTAGGGAAAGGCCAACCAATGGACGATCGTGGGAGGCCATATTAGTTAGTACATGACAAAGAGTCCTGGCATTATCAGCAGTTGATCTGCCGGGAATAAATCCACATTGATCTGGATGTATTAAAGTGGTCATTTTGTGAGAGAGCCGAGTAGAAAGAATAGTGGCGAAGATTTTATAATCTGCGTTAAGCAGGGAGATGGGTCGGTAATTGGCTGTCAGGTGTGGGTCTCTCCCCTCCTTCTCAAAGACCACTATGTTGGCCTCTGAAAAGGAACCAAGGGAGGATCCGTCGGCTACTAGGGTAGTAAAGTATTGCTGCAAAAACGGGGCCAGATCAGAGCTGAAAGTTTTGAAGAACTCAGCCGGAAGGCTGTCTGGACCCGCAGCACGGCCGGAGGCACATCTTTTAATTGCATCCTGTATTTCCACAAGAGTAAACGAATGATCAAGGGCCGTGCATTCCTCAGCCGAGAGAGTAGGACGCTGTACACCAGCTAACAAGCGGTCGAAATGTTCAGGAACAAACTCACATTCAGATTTATACAAGCTAGCATAAAAATCGCGAAAAAGCTCTAAAATCTCATGATCTTTTGTGACAAGGCCATTCCCAGATGGGCTTCGGAGAGCTGCTACCCGTTTGGCTTCTTTTTTCCCCTTCAAAGCATTAGCTAGTAGTTTACCAGCGCGATTATTTTCCCGGTAATACAATCCCTGCTGGGATGCTATATTTCTAACAGCGGCATTATGCAAAATCTTGTTGTACTGAAAACGGAGACGTTGCAAACGAAGCAGAACACATGGGTCTGTTCGGGACGTAAGAATACGTTCACCAGCCTGTATCTGTTGTTCAAGGATCACCAATTGTTGCCTTCTTTGTTTCCCAAGACGGATTTGATAACTAGTCACCGTGGCTCGAATAGACGCCTTAAAACCCTCCCACCAGGCCCAGTTCGTTGTGTCAAGGGGAGAGTTAAAATGAAAGTAATCTTGTATGGCAGCCCGTATTACAGTTTGAAAATCCTGTTGGTCTAGGAGAGACCTATCAAAAGACCATGCTCGGGGACTTGCATTTTGCGCAGCAGTGTGTATCGTAAAAGATATGGCAGCATGGTCTGAAATGTGCAAGGGGTGAATCTTAGCCATACCAATCTGCGATACCAATGTTTTAGATAAAAGAAAAAAATCTATTCGGGATTGTGATTGGTGAGGAGCGGAGAAAAAGGTAAAATCCAAATCAGAAGGATTCAATAACCTCCATATGTCCACCAAAGCCAAATCAGCGATCATAGCTGTAAGTATGGAGAGACTCTTGGGTGGACCACAGGTTCTAGGCGGCTGCCGATCCACCAAAGGGTCGAGGACCTGATTAAAGTCTCCTCCCAGTATTAGTGGGGTATGAGCGGAGGCTTGCGCAGCTTGTGCAATTTTAGCAAAAAAACCAGGATTGTCAACATTTGGAGCATAAATACAAATACACGTGAATTCTAGATCCCCCACTTTGAGATGAGCGCGAGCCCATCTACCCTCATTATCTGAGCTAATATCTAGCACGGTGGCCTGCAGGGATTTCTTAACAAGTATGGCAACACCACAGCGTTTAGCAACAGCGGGAGAATACGCCACAACAGCATAAGGCTTGACATTAAGCTTTAGTGTTTCTTTAGCATTTAAATGCGTTTCTTGAAGCAGTACTAAATCAGCATGCTCAGTATTCAAATAGCTAAGAATTTTCTTCCTTTTGATTGGACTATTGATACCTTTGACATTCAATGATAAGAGCTTACAGAAAGCCATCTAGTAATATACAAAATTCTGAGAGAACATGAAGTTGCACATTATTCCCTAAACTATGCATATTGGTAGCAAATGACTGTACACACGACATGAAATAATAAACTTTTGGTAGAAAGCATAAATAACCCCAAAAAAAAAAGAGACAGGCACCGAAGTGCACTAGAGAAGAAGCAAAACCCCAACTATTACTGGCGACCATGAGTCTGCGGGGGGAAGCCCCAGAGAAGGCCCGATACTGGCCATACTCCCTGCAGCAGGAACAAGTCCCGGGAGCCACCGAAGGGTGCAGAGAAGCAGGATGGCGGTTCAAAGAAGTAGGTCAGGAGAGCAGTCCAACCGCGTCCGCAGCGAAATCACTGCGATAGGCCCCAATGAGGTAGAGATTTAAGAGAGCTTTGAACAGCAACACAGCTTGATGGTAACATCAACGCATCAGTTCAGCTTCTTTAGAGTCCAAAAATGCAGCGAGGAGGTCAGGATCCTCGAAGGTCCTGGTATGGTTATGCAGCGTAACGCGTAGCTTTGCCGGATACAGGAGACCAAATCGGGCCTGCAGTTGCTGAAGGCGAGGGCGATAAGCAAGAAGCTTCTTTCGGCGGTCCATCGTGGGCTTAGAGAGATCAGGGAAGAAAGACACTTTATGCCCATCTATCTCGAGGTGATGATTAGCCCGGGCAGCAGCCAGAATTTGCTCAGCTTGTTGATAGCGCAGTAGCCGAAAAATGATGGGCCTGGGAGTCGTCCGGTTGAGCGCCATATTAGTGGGGACACGATGTGCCCGATCTATCTCCAGGTCCTTAAGAAACGTCGTCTTCAATAGAGAGGGTAGAATATTGCCCAGATATTCCCGCAGATCTCCTGCTTCTACGCCCTCTGGAGCTCCAATGAGTCGAATGTTATTGCGACGAGCTCTATTATTGCTATCTTCAAGTTCCTTTTGAAGGAGCAAAATCTGGCGTTCAGCTTTATCGATCTTCCCCATTCGCACCGCGTGCGATTCAAGAGTCTCCGCCATTTTGTCTTGGCGCAACGAGAGGCCCTCGAGCCTTTCCTGCATCATGGTAAGGTCCTCACGCATGGCGCGGATCGCTTCTCCGTTGGATTGTACCAGTTCCTTTACACCACGAATCTCCTCGAGTATCACCCGCTGCATTTCAGGGCTCTCACAGAGCGGCGCCATCTTATGCGGGGAAGGCAGTTCCGTTTTGGAGCGTTTGCCGTGCGACGAAGTGGGGGAGCCGAAATCTAGGCGCTGTGGTTTAGGTCCCGCCATCCCTCCGATGCGCCCCGGCGATTTTAAAGCAAAATAGTGAAGTTTTGCAGGAGTTTAGTCAGGATTCTGTGTAGGCCTCTCGGGAGCTTCAGCACCAGGCGTCTACCCCGTTGGACATCAGGCTCCGCCCCCGGAGTTGTATCTTTCTGGTCTTTCCTTTCCTTTCTCTCTCTCTATTGTCTCAGCTATAAACTTGAACTGAGGAGAGTCAGTTAGGAAAGGCGGGAAGGCAGCGCGCAGGCGCGGTGGGATGTGCCCAAAAGCTTTCCTTTTTGGGAAGCTGGGGAAGCATTCCCGCGCAGGCTCCGTCGGTACTGACGTACCCATATGTGAGGACTAATTCCTGATGTTCCCAGAGATCACCTGTTACAGGTAAGTAACTGTGCTTTCTCTGCCGTGTGTTAACTGCCCAGCAGTCAAGGCAGGGTGCACGTAGTTCTCTGGGACCAAGCAAGAAGCAAGTCCTCACATATGGGCGGGAGCACTCCCCAGCTTCCATAGTAAGCTTTTGGGAGTACCGTTGTGCATGCATGCCCATCTTACCTCAGTCTTCTCAGCTTTTTGTCTCCTTTGACCCCAATAGGCTGGATGTCGCGGTCTCCAGGCATACCCTTTCACTCTGGATTGCGGACTGCATCTTCTTTGCATTTGTGCAGGCAGGCCTGTGCCTGGAACGACATTAGAGCTCATTATGTCTGAGCTATGGCTGCTTTTGTAGTGAACTTGTGCTCTGTCTCCACAGTAGAAATCTGTAGGGCTATAACGTGGTCCTGTGTCCACACTTTCACATCTACTACTGTGTGAATGGAGATTTCTGGTGTGACAGCAATTTCAGCCAAGCCATACTCTGGCACCTGTTTGGGAATTAGCTCAACTCCTACCTCCGGCCCTACTGTCCTTCCAGACTACCATAGAGTTGTGCTGATGTTGATGTCCAAGCTGGATGCTGACTCTCAGAACGTTCCAGCGATTTCTGCAGGTTTTTTCGGTAACCTATAGCTTGGGAATGCCATATGTAAGGATTTGCTTCCAGCTTGATCCCGGAGAAAGCATAATTACTCACCTGTAGCAGGTGTTCTCCGGGAACAGCAGGAATAAGTCCTCTCTACCCTCCCACCTCCCCATGGAATTCAATCTTTTTTATCTGATTAAGCTATGTCGTCATACTGAGGTAAGATGGCTCCTTTCGGGCGGGAAGACTGGCATGCATGTGTAATGGTACTCTCAAAAGCTTCCTATGGAAGCTGCGGAGCGTTCCCGCGAGGGCTCAATCGGTGACATCATCATATGTGAGGACTTAATCCTGCTGTTCCCAAGAACACCTGCTACAGGTGAGTAACTGCACTTTACGCCTCCTTGAGGTGGTGTTAAATGCTCTATTTTATCTGCTACAAATAAATGGGTGGGTACTGGCCAGGTGAATATATTTGTAGGAAAAATTCATGTATGACAATTCAATATCACAAATGTTGAGCATATGATTGTAGTATCTTGTTCATTGGTTTTTAAAATATTGATCATGAGTCAAACCTCTAGCATATATATGACAGCTTGCACTCTCCCTAGCAGTAGTACTGTGAGACTACTGCTAGACACCATTTTGAACCTGGTGCCAGATGAAGCAGGAGCGACTAGGGATCACTTCTGCTCTGGAAACCCTAGGCCACAAGGAATTTTAGCAAGTAAGCCCATGGGGAGGTCAGGTTGGGAGACATCTGAGGGAGTTACTTGTTGGGGGTGGGGGGTCTGGACTTGGTGTTCCCTGGGCAGTCTAGACTATAGGAAGGGAGTCTGCAAAATTTTAAGACCACATTGGTACCTTCAGGATGGTGCTTGGGAGAACTGGGTTTTGTGTTAGCAGCCCAATGCACCAGCCAGAAAAATTTAATGCCAACTTTGAGTTTGGTGGTCTTTTTCTGGGAAAAATGCAGTATTGGAAATTAACTGCAAACTATGTTATTCTTTTACTGCAAGAGTTACTAACCTGCAGTACTGAGTTACCACAGGGTAGTAACTGTCGCAGTAAATTAAGTTTCAGTAAAAACTAAGATTTTATTGCAGCTTAGTAACTTCCTCACTGCCTGCTTGGGTTCGTGGTAACTGTTACTGTTAGGGGCATGACAGTTACTTCATGCTGATTCATGTGCTAACTGCCACTCACGTGTTAGAGTGCTGAATGGGCAGGGTGGAGCAGAGAGTGGATATGGTGAGCACATTGCAGTTAGCATGGGGGGACGTATCGCGTGCTGTCAATGTTGCCATTAGCTCAGGAGCACCTAACACCACCTCAAAAGGTGGCATTAAGTGCACCTGTGGTGTTAGAATCATGTGTTAGTGTTATCATCGGCGCGTTAACTGGTGGAAACATGCTGGTCACACCCCCAACAGTTACATGGAGGCTTTGCACTTCAAGCATGTTAGTGTTTGCATTAAACATATATGAGGTAAAAGGGCCCCTAAAAGTTTCTGAATCATCTAGTATTTAAGTGAACACCAACAAAGGGTCTTTTATTTTCTTTTGTTCTTAACATAGTAACATGATATATGACGGCAGATAAAGACCAGCATGGTCCATTTAGTCTGCCCATCCAAGGTGGCAAGAGTAAATGCACCCGTCGCTCTGTGCAAGCCACCCCTCCCCATGCCTTTGTTTTAGGGTGAACCCACCGCTCCATGCAGGTCACCTCGACTTGTTAAGATATCAAAGACAGTTACGTTTATTTTGATTTTATCTTGTTTCTATAAAGGGATCCACTGTGTCTGTCCCATGCCATTTTGAATTCTGTCACTGTATTTGCCCCCACCACTTCCATTGAGAGGCATGCCAAGCATCCACCACCCTTTCAGTGAAAAAGTAACATAGTAATATAGTAAATGATGGCAGATAAAGGCCAGTATGGTCCATCTAGTCTGCCCAGCAATATGGCAGGAGTAGGTGCACCCCTTCCCATGTCTTTTAGGGAGTAGGTGCACCCCTACCCATGTCTTTGCTTAGTGGTGCACCCACCAGGAGTAGGTGCACCCCTCCCTATGTCTTCACCCCTCCCTGTTTCTTTGTTTGTTTAGGGGTGAACTCACCACTCCTCCCCCCATTGTTCCATTTAGGACACCCCTATTTGTTGAGAAATTAGATGCTTCAGTTTATTTTGATTTAATTTTGTTGCTGTAAAGTGATCCACTGGGTCTCTCCCAGGCCACTTTGAATTCCATCACTGTGTTTGCCCCCACCACCTCCATCGGGAGGGCATTCCAAAAATCCACCAACCTTTCAGTAAAAAATGGATTTCCTGACATTGCCTTTCAATTTACCACCTTGCAGCTTCATGTCATGCCCTCTAGTTTTACAGCTTCCCCGTCTGTGGAAGAGGTTTGTTTGTTCATTATTTCTCTTTAAGTATTTAAAGGTCTGAATCATATCTCCCCTATCCCTCCTCTCCTCCAAAGTGTACATATTTAGGTCTTCAAGTCTCTCCTCATAAGACTTCTGATGCAGGCTCCAAATCATTTTGGTCGCCTTCCTCTGAACAGCTTCCATTCTTTTTATATCCTTTGCCAAGATACGGTCTCCAAAACTGAACATAGTCTTCCAAGTCGGGCCTCACCAGAGACTTATACATTGGCACTAGTACCCCTTCCTTTCTGCTGGTAATTCCTCTTCGAATGCAGCCCAACATCCTCCTGGCTTTTGCCACTGCCTTGTTGCACTGTTTTGCCACCTTGAGATCTTCAGAAATAATCACACCAAGATCTTTCTCCTGCTCTGTGCACACCAACCTCTCGCCCCCTATCGTGTACATTTCCCTTGGATTTCTGCTACCCAAGTGCATGACACTGCACTTCTTTGCATTAAATCTTAATTGCCAAGCATTAGACCATTCTTCCAGCTTTTGTAGATCTTTCCTCCTGTTAACCACTCCCTCAGGGGAGTCCACTGTGTTGCAAATTTGCGTGTCATCTGCAAAAAGACAGACTTTTTTCATTTAGTCCTTCAGCAATATCACTCACAAATACATTGAACAGTGCCGGGCCTAGGACCAAACCCTGAGGCACCCCGCTAATCACCTTCCTTTCATCCGAGTGAGCTCCATTTATCATCACCTTTTGTCGTCTGTCAGTCAACCAATTTCTGATCCACTTTACCACCTTGGGACCCATCCCCTAACTACTGAATTTATTGATAAGCCTCCTATGAGGGACAGTATCAAAGGCTTTGCTGAAATCCAGGTAGATGATATCCATCGCGTGTTCTTGATCCAGTTCTCTGGTCACCCAGTCAAAGAACTCAATCAGATTTGTCTGGCAAGATCATCCCTCGGTAAAACCATGTTGCCTCGGATCCTGTAACCCGCTGGTTTTGAGAAAGTTCACTATTCGCTTTTTCAGGAGGGTCTCCATTGCTTTTCCCGCCACCGAGGTAAGGCTCACGGGCCTGTAGTTTGACACTTCTTCCCTGTCACCACTTTTGTGTAGAGGTACGACGTCAGCCATTCTCCAGTCCTGAGGAACCTCTCCTGTTTCCAAGGATCTGTTGAAAACATCCTTTAACGACCCTGCAAGAACCTCTCTGAGCTCTTTCAGTATCCTGGGATGTATCCCATCTGGTCCCATGGCCTTGTCCACTTTCAGTTTTGCAAGTTGTTCTAAAACCTCATCCTCTCTGAATGGTGTGGTATCTACCTCATTCCCATTTTTATATTTGGGAGTCACAGGTGATCCTTCTCCAGGATTTTCTTTAGTAAAAACAGAGCAGACGTATTTGTTTAGTAATTTCGCTTTATCAATGTCATTTTCCACGAGTCCGTTTCCAGCACTTCTGCAATTCCACCTCTGATCTTCTTCCTTTCCCGAATATACCTGAAGAAAGTTTTGTCGCCACACTTAACATCTTTAGCCATCTTTTCCTCTGCCTTTGATTTTGCTATCCTTATTTCTCTTTTTGTCTCCTTGAGTTTGATCCTGTGTTCTTCTGTTTGCAAGCTTTTGAGTTTTGCAAAAGCTGTTTTTGCCCTTATTTGAGCAGTCACTTCTTTGGAAAACCAAATAGGTTTCCTTCTCCTCTTGTTTTTATTTACTTTTCTTACACATTTATCTGTTGCCCCTTTTATTGCCCCTTTTAGTTTAGCCTATTGCAATTCCACTTCCCTTATCCCCTTCCACCCTGTCAGCTCCTCCTTTAGGTACTCGGCCATTTTATTGAAGTCACTGTTTCTGAAGTTTAGGACTTTGAGCTTGCTATGATTGCATTGCACCTTGGCTTTTATCTCAAACCACACCGTGTGATGATCACTGTTGCTCACAGGGGCACTTACCCAGACATTAGACACGCTATCACTGTTGGTGAGCACCAAATCCAGCATTGAGCTTTCCCTGGTTGGTTCCATCACCATTTGTCTAAGTAACACATCTTGGATAGCGTCCACAATTTTTTTGCTTCTTTCCAGATTTGCAGAAGGAGTAAGCCAATCCACATTGGGTAGATTAAAGTCACCCAATATGATTGTTTCCCCCTTTGTTGCTATCTTGGCAATAATCAATTTGTTATCTATCTCTTCAATTTGAGTCCGGAGGTCTGTAGATTACAGCAGTATGGATGACAGTGCCATCTCCTCTTTCCAACATGATCCAGAGTGCTGCTTCTTTTCCCCATGCACTCTGCATTTCAGTAGCTTTGATATTGCTTTTGACTTACAAGGCTACTCCTCCCCCTTTTCCATTTTCTCTGTCTCTTCTGAATAGATTATAGCCAGGTATGGCTATATCCCAATCATGTGATTCATTAAACCATGTTTCTGTAATGGCCACAATGTCCAAGTCCTTTTCCACCATTAGGGCCTCCAGGTCTGGAAGTTTGTTGGCTAATCTTTGAGCATTTGTGCTCATTGCTTTCCAGCATTTAAGTGGCTTGTGTGTATTTTGCATTGATTGTATTCTATCCACTTCTTCCCAGTTCCTTTTGAAGTGTTGTTTAAAAGTGTGGTGGTTTCTGTTCTGCTTTTGCAGGGGGTGACGTCCAGAACTTGACCTTCCCCGTCCGTCACCCCCCCCCCCTTCTTCTAGTTTAAATGCAAATCAACGTACTGCATGAATTTTTCACGTAGAATTCTTTTCCTTGTGACAGAGAGCTGTAGTCCATCAGCACAGTATAGTTTCTTGTTGGTCCATGTGTTTTCCCAGTCGCCAATAAATCTGAATCCTTCTCGTTTGCACCAGGTCTGGACCCATGTATTAAAGCTGTTAATGAGATTTAGCTTTTTTGCCCCCTTACCCTAGAACAGGTAGAACATCTGAGAATGCTACAGTACTAACAATGGGCTTGAGTTTTTCTCTCAGAGATTGGAAGTCCTTTTGGACTGTAGAGGCACTATTTCTAGCCAGGTCATTTGTACCCAACTGGATGACAATATCAAGTTTGGAGTGTTTGCTTCCCGCGCTAAGTACATCAGTAATTTGGTTTGTATTCCTGCCAACTAAAGAGCCTGGGAGGCATTTGACTTTCTTCTCTCCTTTGAACTGTGTTCCCAAGTTGGTGTCTGTGATGATGGAATCTCCAAGTAGTAGTAGTTTTCTGTTTGGTGAGTTTTTCTTCATATTTGGTGCTTTAGCAGGAGATTTGGCATTGACTGACTCCTCTAAGGGCGGTTCAGTTTCTTTGGATAGGGCATCCTCATTAACCGAGGCAGAGAATGCATTATGCAGGGATATCTCTTGGTGTATAGGATGTCTCTGTGTCACAGATCGCAATCTACCCGAATACACTGTGATCCATTTGTTCCTGGTGTGTTTGACTCTTTGTGGGAGTGGTGGTGGACTTTGTTCAGTCTCTATCCTAGAAGAGGTGTGCTTCATTGCAGTCAGTTCTTCCCTCAGTAGAGACAATTCTTTATGCATGGCAGCCAGGTCTTCTCTTAATAGAGTCAATTCGTTATACATGGCAGATGACCTTCTGCACATAGGATATGCTCTTAGGCTCCAAATGATTCTTCTTGGAATGAAAGTACCGCAGGTATTGCACTAAATACAAGACGTGCTGGTTAAGAGAATGTGGGCGTATCCCATGCTATTGGCCACAATATATAGGCCAGCGATGGCGAACCTATGGCACGCGTGCCAGCTGTGGCACGCGAAGGCCTTGCAGCTGGCACACGGGAAGGTCGCACATTAAAAAAAAAAAAAAGCTGCCCGCTGCCGCCGCGGCGGCATGGAGTGTCCCGCGGGGCTCCCTCTGCCCGGCGGGACTCTCCCGGCACTGCTCAGCCCCTCTCTGCCGGCTTGCAGAGACGCGAAGGGAGAGTCTCCCTCGGGTCTCTGTTAAGCCCGCAGGGGCTGATGGGAAATTTCCCATCTGCCCCTGCGGGCTTAAGAGAGACGCGAGGGAGACTCGCTCTCCCTTCGCGTCTCTGCAAGCCGGCAGAGAGGGGCTGAGCAGCGCCGGGAGAGTCCCGCCGGGCAGAGGGCGCCCCGGGGGACACTCCATGCCGCCGCGGCGGCAGCGGGCAGCTTTTTTTTTTTTTATTGCCATGAGCCGAGGGCGGGGGGTTAAGACTGGCAATGGGCTAGGGAGGGAGAGAGGGGGGTTAAGACTGGCAATGGGCTAGGGAGGGAGAGAGGGAGGGGGGTTAAGACTGGCAATGGGCTAGGGAGGGAGGGAGGTTAAGACTGGCAATGGGCTAGGGAGGGAGGGGGGTTGAGACTGGCAATGGGCTAGGGAGGGAGGGAGGGGGTTGAGACAGTCAATGGGCGAGGGAGGGAGGGAGGGAGGTTAAGACTGGCAATGGGCTAGGGAGGGGGGGAGGGGGGTTGAGACTGGCAATGGGCTAGGGAGGGAGGGAGGGAGGGGGGTTGAGACTGGCAATGGGCTAGGGAGGGGGGTTAAGACTGGCAGTGGGCTGGGGAGGGGGGTTAAGACGCAGTGGGCTATGGGGGGGAGTTAAGACTAGCAATGGGCTATGAGCTGATGAGGGCTGTCTGGAAATGGGGTGATGGGGGGTTAGGACTGGTAATGGGCTATGGGGGGGGGGTTAAGACTGGTAGTGGGCTGATGGGGGGGGTAGGACTGGTAATGGGCTATGGGGGGGTTAAGACTGGTAGTGGGCTGATGGGGGTGTAGGACTGATAATGGGTTATGGGGGGGGCTAGGACAGGAAATGGGCTGATGGGGAGGGGTTAGGACTTGAGGTGGGCTGATGTGGTTAGGACTGGTAATGGGCTGTGGGCTGATGGGGGGGTTTAGGACTGGCAATGGGCTATGGGGGGCTGACTGGAAATGGGCTGATGGGGGGTTAGGACTGGTAAAGGGTTATAGGGGGGGGCTTAAACTGAAAATGGGGTGATGGGGGTTAGGACTGGAAGTTGATTGACGGTGGGCTAGGACTGGTAATGGGTTGGGGTGTTGCTAGGACTGGAAATGGGCTGAGTGGAAGGGGAGGCTTGAACTGCAAATAGCTGATGGGGAGGGGGCTTGGAATGGAAATGGGCTGTGAGGGAAGGGAGCTAGGACTGAAAATGGGCTGATGGAACAGCTAGGATAGGACTGGAAATGGGCTGTTGGGGGGAGCTAAGATTGGAAATGGGCTGTGGTGGGGGCTTGAATTGAAATGGACTCATGGAGGGGCTAGAACTGGAAGTAGGCTCATGGGGGGGCTTGGACTGGAATTGGGCTGAGTGGAGGGGAGCTATGATTTGACATGGGCTGATGGTGGGGCTAGGAAATGAGTAGAAATGGGCTGATGGGGGGGCTAGGATTGAAAATGAGCAGATGAAGGGACTTGGACTGGAAATGGGCTGATGCAGGGACTAGAAGGGAATGGATGCTGGGTGAGACTGGAACTAGAAGGGAGCTGATGTTGGGGGAGGATTAGAATGGGATGGGGCTGGGAGAGTAAAATGGAGAGGGGAAAAATATTTTGTGTAGGAGGGATGAAAAATCTACAATTGGCCAGGTATTGGGAGAGTAATTGGGGATTGAGGATGGAGGGGTAAAATTTGTGTGGATGAAATAGGAATGAGGAAAGAGCAAAAGGAGAAAGATTAGTATGTTAAAGCAGATGGAGAGAGAGAGAGAGAGAATGGAAAAAAAACTAGAAGAGAGAAGAAAGGACAAATGGACAGCAGACGATGGAGAGTTAGCAGAAAACATGAAGAAACCAGAAGAAGGTGGCTGGACCAATTGCAACTGAAAAAAAAATGCACAAAAGGTAGAAAGATATCTCTTTATTTTGAATTTATTAACTGGAATATGTCAGCTCTGGGAAATGTGCATCATTAACATCTGCGCTTTGTTTGGTACAAGAGGAAATTCCTATTTGACGTTGCCACTTGTTCTCTTTCCCCAGTATTCTCTGAAATGTATTGGTTTAATATTTGCAGTGTTGCCTTTTGATAGGTAGGGTATGGTGCTTTGTGAGTCCTGGTAATGCTGTCAGGATACGGCGGGTTTGCTATGGGTTCTAAATGGGCAGCGTTTGTAGTAGTTCCTAATGTGCCTGGCGGTTGGCACTGGATTATAGTAATGTAGAAATCTTTTAGTCTTTCTTTATCCATACACTCATTAAGAGACATGTTTACTAAAAGTTAGTGTATGGTAACATTATGCAAATATTTATGCAAATAAGACCACTTATGCAAATGATGTGCTGGCACTTTGAGGAAATTCTTTGGTTTTGTGCGGCAGTTTGGGCACTCGGGCTCAAAAAGGTTAGCCATCACTGATATAGGCAATGCAGCCCCAGGGGTGGGTGGGGTGAGGGGTAGGGTGGGCGGGAACCCAAGTGTCCCTGCCTCAGTAGGCTTATACCTGGACTGTGGGTACACTCAGAAAACTGTTAAGGCTACACAAGTTAATCTAGCAGATTGACTATCCCCAAACGTAATGTAGGACCAGCAATTAGCAATTTTCCCAGAACCTAAAGTTTAACCAACCCTTAGTATTCTATATTTGCAATAAAAAACCAGCAGAGATAGAAAGGAGAATGCTTATCTGTGTCTTGTGCAGCTCTGGCCTTTCAGACTGGCTGTGACCAGTATGTGAAACTAGGTGTTTGATGATCTAAAGTAGCCATTCCCTGGGAGATGCCTTTCAAGCAGACAATGAACCAGAATTACCCAAAATATACCTTTGTAGTTCTATCAGCCCCCTGTGCAAAGGCCTCTGTTGGTCCCTTGCAGAGTAAGTATTTCTATTCCAAGTAGCTGATTTTTCTTACAAGTGTCCCTGCCTCAGTAGGCTTATACCTGGACTGTGGGTACACTCAGAAAACTGTTAAGGCTACACAAGTTAATCTAGCAGATTGACTATCCCCAAACGTAATGTAGGACCAGCAATTAGCAATTTTCCCAGAACCTAAAGTTTAACCAACCCTTAGTATTCTATATTTGCAATAAAAAACCAGCAGAGATAGAAAGGAGAATGCTTATCTGTGTCTTGTGCAGCTCTGGCCTTTCAGACTGGCTGTGACCAGTATGTGAAACTAGGTGTTTGATGATCTAAAGTAGCCATTCCCTGGGAGATGCCTTTCAAGCAATGAACCAGAATTACCCAAAATATACCTTTGTAGTTCTATCAGCCCCCTGTTGGTCCCTTGCAGAGTAAGTATTTCTATTCCAAGTAGCTGATTTTTCTTACAAGTGTCCCTGCCCCAGTAGGCTTATACCTGAACTGTGGGCACACTCAGAAAACCTGTAAAGGCTACACAAGTTAATCAAGCAGATTGACTATCCCCAGGCGTAATGAAGGATCAGCAATTAGCAATTTTCCCAATGCCTAAAGTTTAACCAACCCTTAGTATTCTATATTTGCAATAAAAAAACAGCAGAGATAGAAAGGAGAAAGCTTATATTTGTCTTGATGATGCCTTTCAGTTACTCCCTTGCAGCTTTGTGTTATGCCCTCTAGTATTACAGCTTCCCTGTCTTTGAAAAAGGTTTGTTTGTTCATTAATATTAAGTATTTAAAGGTCTGTATCATATCTCCCCTGTCCCTTCCTCTCCTCTAGAGTATATATATTTATGTCTTGGAGTATTTTTTCATATGTCTTCTGGCACAGGCTCCAAATCATTTTGGTCACCTTCTTCTGAGATATGGTCTCCAAAACTGAACACAATATTCCAAGTGAGGTCTCACCAGTGACTTGTACAGTGGCATTAGTACCTCCTCCTTTCTGCTGGTAATTCCTCTCTGTATGCAAGCCAGCATCCTTCTGGCTTTTGCCACTGCCTTGCCACACTGTTTGAGATCCTCAAAAACAATCACTCCGAGATCCTTCTCCTCGTCCGTGCACACTAACGTATCGCCCCCTATCTCATACAGTTCCCTTAGATTTCTGCATCCCAAGTGCATGACACTGCACTACTTTACATTAAATCTTAACTGCCAAGCATTAGACCATTATTCCAGCTTTTGCAGATCTTTCCTCATTATCCACTCCCTCAGGGGAGTCCACTCTGTTACAAATTTTTGTGTCATCAGCAAAAGGACAGACTTTTCCATTCAGTCCTTCAGCAATATCATTGACAAATACATTGAACAGTACCTGTCCCAGGACTGATCCCTGGGGCACGCCACTAATCGACTTCCTTTCATCCGAGTGAGTTCCATTTACCATCACTTTCTGTTGTCTGTCAATCAACCAATTTCTGATCCAGTTCACCACCTTGGAACCCATCCCCAGTCTGGTCAGTTTATTGATAAGCCTCCTATGAGCAACAGTATCAAAGGCTTTGCTGAAATCTAGGTAGATCACATCTATCGCATGCCCTTGATCTAGTTCTCTGGTTACCCAGTCAAAGAACTCAATCAGATTTGTTTGGCATGATCGTCCTTTGGTAAAGCCACGTTGCCTCAGATCACGCAACCTATCGATTTCGAGAAAGTCCACTATTCTCTCTTTCAGGAGCTCCTCCATTACTTTTCCCACCACCAAGGTAAGGCTTACAGGCCTGTAGTTTGCCACTTCTTCCCTATTACCACTTTTTTGAAGAGGTACTACATTGGCCCTTTTCTAGTGCTGCGGAACTTCTCCTGTCTCCAAGGATCTATTAAAAACATCCTTTAAAGACCCTGCAAGAACTTGTCTGAGTTATTTCAGTATCCTGCGATGTATCCCATCTTGTCCCATGGCTTTGTCCACTTTCAGTTTTGCAAGCTGTTCAAAGACATCATCTTCTGTGAATGGTGTAATATACTCTTTTTTCATGAATATATTTCTCAATCACAGGTGGTCCTTCTCCAGGATTTTCTTTAGTAAAAATTAAACAGAAGTATTTGTTTAGTATTTTCGCTTTTTCAGTATCACTTTCCACGAATCCGTTCTCAGCACTTTTGAGTCTTGCAATTTCACCTCTGATCTTCTTTTCCCGAATATTCCTGAAAAATGTTTTATCACCACGCTTTAACCATCTTTTCTTCTGCCTTTGATTTTGCTATCCTTATTTCTCTTTTTGCTTTATCCTGTATTCTTTTCGGTGTTCCTCTGTTTGCAAACTTCTGAATTTTGTGAAAACTGTTTTTTTTGCTTTTATTTGTGTAGCCACTCCTTTAGAAAACCAAATAGGTTTCCTTTTCCTCTTGTTTTTATTTACTTTCCTTAAACTTTGGAGCCTCCTTCCTTTTTTGAATGGATGTTTTGCAGAGAATTATTTAGTGTTCCACAAACCTGTGAAGGCATGGCAATTTTAATCATGGCTATATTTGATGTCCATTTTTTTTTTACCCACCTATCTGACTTTCTGGCGGGGAATCCATTCCCCCATGGCAAAGAAAAGTTGTAAGGTAACTTCCAAAAGGAGGAGATACCACTGATTGTGGGGATCCCATCCCTGCTGGCAGGAAGAATGGCCTGAGGCCGCAGCTGCAGCCAGAAACAATGGTATTCACCAGGGGGAACCAGCGGAGGAATGACCACAGCCTACCAGAGGATAATGAAAATTCTTTATTAAGGACCCATTTCAGAGGATAATGAAGATACCCTTCTTTCTTTTCCACAATGGTATTCACCAGCAGAGGCCCCACCCTTCACTTGCCAGTCTTGCTAAAGCTATTATTGTTAGCACTAATTCTCCAGGACCAAGCAGGATGTCAGTCCTCACATATGGGTGACGTCGGCGCCGACAGAGCCCCCGTGCGGAGCATTTCTCCAGCTTTCAAAGAAAGCCTTTGGGAATGCAACGTGCCTGCGCGGTCCCCTTCCTGCCCAAGGGTGCCATCTTGCTCAGTCTTTCTTTTTCCGCGGAGCCTGACAGACGTGAGTTCGTGTCACCCGGGAAAAGTTGGTTTTTTTCCGGTGATTTTTGCGTTATTTTATCCGGTTCAACGCCAGTTCCTCTTCCCACCTGGGCTCAGTACACTGGTATCGAGTCCGGACTTGTGATTTTCGGTTTTTGTCCTTCGTGACTAGCATTCGTGCTCTTTTTGTGTTTTCACTGGCAGCCCGGTCGTTTGACCTTGCAGGGACCCTTTTTCCCCCGATGGCTGCCAGCGGGTTCAAAAAGTGTGATCGGTGCAAGAAACTTATGTCTCTCACCGACACACATGACTGCTGCCTCCGATGCCTCGGGCCCGACCATGACCCGCTGGTCTGCGGCCCATGCGGCAAGATGTTATCGAAGGCGCTTCGGAGCCGTCAGCATCAGCGTGAGAGAATATTTTCTGATTCTGCATCCGGCCGGGCCCGGACTTCGTCAGAGTCCTCGACATCTCAGGAATCCGACCCCGAGCACCATCGGGGGTCCTCTGAAAGGGAGTCTCTCTCGAGGGAGCACCAAAGGAAGAAGAAACTTGTGAGGGCAGCATCGGTGGAGGCTCCTGGTTCCTCGCGGGCCTGATCGCGTAGCCCTGACCGCCGTCCCGGGCTCTCGGAGTCGGAGAGGCCTTCCAAGCCACCTCGTGTGGAGCCGGAGTCCCCGAGTCACATAAGTGCAGTTGTCCTCGTTGACTCTCCTCCAGGGGAGCCGACGTCGGGCCCGATGCCGTTGGGGCCTAAGTCGGGGGCTGCTGAGTCTCCTGAGCTTGGACTCAGGTTGACGGCCTTGGAAAGCAGTTTGGCTGCCTTCATGGAACAGCAGCGGGTGCTGATCGCCGGTCTGACCGGTGCATCGGCCCCGACCACCGGGACCTAAGTCGACCCCGGAGACTGAGCCGAACCTTGAGTCAATGAAGTCTCGAGTCGATCCTCGGTCAAGATCCCCCTCGACCTCCCGTGCGGGGCCGAGGTCATCGACGCTGATACCCTCGGCGTCGGGGCGGAGGGCACCGAGGCCCATACGGCCAGAGCCGCTCGACTCCTCCTCGGAAGAGTCGGAGTGGGAGACGGGGGACGAGGAGTCCCTGGACACCTTCTGGACCCGGTGCGTCCCTTCGGACTCATTGGAGTCCGAGCCTCGGAGAAGGTCCCCCCCCCCCCCCCGGAGGATACCCGGTTCTCAGACTTCGTGAGGGACATGGCCAAGGCCCTGGCTTTCCCTGCGGATGCCGAGGAGGAGCCTCGAGTCGAGGAGCTCGATGCTCTTCACTATGACTTTCCTCCGAAGGAAGCCTTTACTGTACCAGTTCCTCCGATGCTGGAACGGCTGCTCTTCCTTATGTGGGAGGCACCGGCCTCGGCGCCGGTTCTTAGCAAACGGGTCGATTCTATTTATCGCATCCGTAAGAGCCCTGGGTTCCAAAAGGCGCAGCTACTGCACCACTCCATGGTTGTGGAATCTTCAGAAGAAGCACTCCTCGGTGCCCCTCGGCCGGGAGGCCCGGAACCTGGATGCCCTCAGTAGAAAGTGCTTCCAGGGCTCTATGCTGTCTTGCCGTGTCCAGACCTACCAGCTGTACATGGGCATGTACTTAAGAGACCTGGCAAAGGAGATTGCCGGGTTCTCAGCTGGTCTCTCCGAGGAACCTTTGCAGAGGTTCAAGGTTTTTTCAACAGAGATTCGAGAGTGCTCAAAGTTTATCTCTCGAGCAGCCTATGATGGCTTCGAGGCTTCGGCCCAGGTTGCCGCAGCCGGCATCGGTGCACGCCGTCAGGCCTGGCTACAGTCATCGGACCTGGAGCCATGGGTGCAGGACAAGTTGGCCGATGTCCCCTGCCAAGGTGAAAACCTTTTCGGTAAGCCCATGGCTGAAAAGGCTGCGGAAATCGAGACTGAGACTCTCACCAGGACAAGGCTGTCCAGGAAAACCTCTGCTCCTTAGGCTCGGGAAAAAAGCCCTTTTTCCCGAGGAAGAGTGCTGCCTACAAATCCTACCCTCAATATCAGGCCTCTCCAACTCCCCAACAGGGCCAGCAGGCCAAGGGGCAGGGGCATGGTCCCCGTAGGCAGGAGACCCCCAAGCCGCCAGCTCCGGTTCCTGCACAGCATAGCCTCTTCTCCACAGCTGTCTCCACTCAGCACAGTACGCCTACAGGTGGCCAGCCATCACAGGGGATACCTGGGTCCTCAGCATAGTCCAACAGGGCTACATGCTCCACTTCCACCAGGTACCCCCCTCCTACTTTCCAGGGGAGCCTCCAAGACTCCCTCTGCACAGCAACCTCCTGCAGGAGTTGACAAGTCTCCAGCAGGGAGACTGGTTATGTTCCTTAGACCTAAAGGATGCTTATACGCACATCCTCATTCATCCAGACCACAGACAATATCTCAGATTTGTGGTGGGAGGAAACCATTTCCAGTACTGAGTACTTCCCTTTGGCCTAACTTCTGCCCCCAGGGTCTTCACCAAATGCCTGGTGGTGGTGGCAGCCTATCTCAGAAATCAGGGAATTTTTGTCTTCCTATACCTGGACGACTGGCTCATCAGGGGTCAGTCTCTCCAGGAGGCCAGGCAAGCCACTCTTCGCACTGTCTCTCTTCTCCAGCATCTGGGCTTTGTCATAAACCACGCAAAGTCCACTTTGCTCCAATCACAGAACCTAGAGTTTATAGGGGCAAGATTAGACATTCTGCAGGCGAGGGCTTACTTGCCCGAGGACAGGGCCCACAGATTGATGGATTTGGCCAACCAGTTCCAAAGCAATTCTCGGGTTTCCGCCAAGCAATTCCTTCGGCTCCTGGGCCACATGGCATCCACAGTACATGTGACTCCGAATGCCCGTCTGCACATGTGGGCGTCTCAGTGGTGCCTCAGAGCTTAGTGGACGCAGGCCACAGGCGACCTCCGAGACAGAGTAAGGGTGTCCAAACCACTCTTGGACTCCTTGCAGTGGTGGCTGCATCTCCCAAACCTTCTCAGGGGGGTACCCTTTCAGGCCCCAGCACACACAAGGGTGCTGACGACCGATGCTTCTTTAAGGGGCTGGCCTGCACATTGCCAGGGCACGTGCACTCAAGGCCTCTGGTCTCCTCGGAAGGCCACACAGCAAATCAATCTTTTGGAGCTGCGAGCCATCTGCTTGGCTCTACAGACTTTTTCTCATTCCCTCTCTCACCAGTCTGTCTTAGTTCAGACAGACAATCAGGTAGCAATGTTCTATGTGAACAAGCAAGGGGGCACGGGGTCCAGATTCCTATGTCAGGAGGCGCAGACCCTTTGCAGTCAAACAAGGCATGTTTCTCAAAGCGGTTTATTTGCCTGGTCAGGAGAACCTTTTGGCAGACAAACTAAGCAGGATTCTCCAACCTCACGAATGGCAGTTGAATCCACTGGTGGTCCAGCAGATCTTTCTGTGATGGGGACTTCCATCAATCGATCTCTTTGGAAGTCCACTGAACCGGGGGTTTCCGGTCTCCAAGCGTACGTTGTCCACTTGGGTAGCAGATTGTATCGCCTGGGCGTACAGGGCAGCCAGCCTCTCCTTGCAGGGTCAAGTCACGGCCCACCGTGTCAGGGCGAAAGCCGCGTCAGTAGCTCATCTCCGCTCTGTTTGTTGGCAGAGATCTGCCGGGCCGCTACTTGGTCTTCAAGCCAGACTTTTGCAGCCCACTGCTGCCTCGAGAGAGAGTCCCGAAGGGACAGTGCTTTCGGACAGGCGGTACTCTGTAATCTCTTTGAGGTTTAGGCAACTCCTACCCTCCGGCCCTTGTGTTGGGCTACCGTACGGGGGCGTTGTCAGAGGATAATCTTATCACGGATGCTGAGGCTCTTGAGAGGGAGCCATTTTTTCAGCTCTGGGTAGCCTAGAGCTGGGGAGTCCCATATGTGATGACTGACTTCCTGCTTGGTCCTGGAGAAAGAGTAGTTACTCACCTGTAACAGGTGTTCTCCAGGAGCAGCAGGAATCAGTCCTCACGACCCTCCCTCCCCCCCTGGAGTTGCAGTCATATACTTTATTTTGTTTTTTGCTGTCTTTTAGCTATGTCATCAGACTGAGCAAGATGGCACCCTTGGGCGGGAAGGGGACCGCGTAGGCGCGCTGCATTCCCAAAGGCTTTCTTTGAAAGCTGGGGAAAAGCTCCGCACGGGGGCTCTGTCGGCGTCGACGTCACCCATATGTAAGGAATGATTCCTGCTGCTCCTGGAGAACACCTGTTACAGGTGAGTAACTACTCTTTACTAAATGTAGCAACCTGCATTATGTGATGTCTGAAACATCTAATCTTTAGCTGCTTACAAAAGGTGATATCGAGATGTGCCTTCAGACCCAACTTCCCCAGTGTCCCGGCACTGTTCCCCACCCAAGGACGTTGCCTTCCTCGACTTTGCATGGGATATAGCTAAGACGCTCGCCACCGAGGCCAAGGAGGATCCCCACACAGAGGAACAGGAGATTCTCCATTACGAGCCCCCCCCCCCCCCAAGGAAGCCCTTATGGTGCCTGTCCCTCCAATCTTTGAGTGCCACCTTCGCTGTATCTGGGAGACATCTGCGTCAGTGTCCATTGTCAGCAGGCGCCTTGACTCTATGTATGGTTATGGTTTAGGCACTTGATATGCCGCCCTTTACCTGCACATCAGAGCGGTTTACATGTATACTAACAGGTACTTTTTACTCCCTTGTCCCCAAAGGGCTCACAATCTAAGTGTACCTCAGGCAATGGAGGTTTAAGTGGCTTGCCCAAGGCCACAAGAAGTGGCCATGGGACTAGAGACCCCAGTCCCTCCGGCCTGAGGTTGCTTGTCCCCATGCAGGAAATGAACCCCTGGCCCTCTGGCCTGAGGTAACCTGTCCCAGCCACTGAACTACTCCTCGCTCTCTGCAGGTCTTTTCTCTCATTACTTTATACTAGATCATTGCTTGTTCCTTTACTCCTACCGAGTCCGCCAAAACCCTGGGTTCCAGAAGACTCAACTTCCCCACAACTCGATGATCATTGAGTCTGCCATGTGCAGACTCAAGAGCCAAAAGACCCATTCTTCAGTGCCGCCCTTCCCTCCCCCCCCCCCCCCGACAGGGAGGCCTGGATCCTGGATGCCCTCAGCCGAAAGGTCTTCGAGAGCTTGATGCTTGCGTGCCAAGAGAGCTCGCCAGCTTCTCGGCAGGCCTCGACAGGGAACCCCTTCAGCGGTTCAAGTCTCTGGTCTCAGCAATCAAGGAGTGCTCAAAGTTTATATTCTGAGCCGCTTACGAATGCTTTGAGTCCTCAGCCAGGAGCCCAGCACCAAGCATGGCTGCAGTTATCTGACCTTGAACAATGGGATCAGGACAAACTTATCGATGTCCCCTGTATCGGAGAGAATCTCTTCGGGAAACCCATGGCAGACAAAGCAGCTGAAATAGAGACTAAGTTCCTGATAAGGATCAGACGCTCAAAAAAAAAAAAAGACTTTGGTGCAGCCCCGTACGAAGGCCTCGGGGAAGAAGTCCTCCTTCCCGAGGTAAAAGGGATGTTTTAGCAATGCGTCACAGTTCCAAATCTTCTCAGCCCCACAGCAAGACCAACAGCACAAGGGACAGGGACATGGCTCTCACAAACAAAAAACAAAACAAAACCCAAGTCCCAGGAACCAGCTCCAGCTCAACCTGGGGGGAGCTTTTGACTCCTTGGGCAAGACCTCCCCTCCCCCAGGGAATCTCCAAACAGCCCACAGGGGCATCTGGCCCAGTTTGCCCACAGGTGGTCCACCATCACCACTGATCCCTGGTTACTGCAAGTGATCAAGGAGGGCAACCTCCTCCACCTGCAACGGGCATCACCCTCATACTTTCCAGGAGAGCCAATAAGACCTCTCCTCCACCAGACCCTGTTCCTCACTGAGCTCACAGGTTTTCTCCAGGATAAGGCGGTGGAACCATTGCCCAAGCATCTCTGGGACACCATCTTCTACTGCAGGTATTTCCTTCTTCCTGAGTGAACAGGGGGCCTCAGGCCCATCTTGGACCTGCAAGACCTAAACAGATTTCTGGTAAGGGAGAGGTTCAAGATGTTCTTCCTTGGAACACTGCTGCCATACTTCCAGCAGGGAGACCGACTATGCTCCTTAGACCTGAAGGATGCCTATACGCACATCCTGATCCATTCTAACCACCGAAAATACCTTTGCTTCATGGTGGGAGGAGGTCACTACCAATACAGGATGCTGTCCTTTGGGCTGGCCTCATCACCAAGGATCTTCACCAAGTGCATAGTGGTGATCGCAGCCCACCATCATCTCCAACAGGCCTTCGTTTTTCCGTACCTGGATGTCTGGCTTATAAAGGGCAAGGTGGAGTCTGTCCTCCATACTTTGGATTGTAAAAAGGCCCTATCCTATCTGCATCGGACTCAGAGCCACCACAAAGCACCTCAGCTTTTTGTCTCCTATGACCCCAGTCGACTGGGGCTCCCAGTGACTAAGCAAACTCTGTGCACTTGGGTGGCGGACTGCATTGCCCTCACCTATGAAAAGGTGGGGATTTCACTAGACTCAGGGGTCAATCCACACAGTGTCAGGGCCATAGCTGCTTCCTTGTCAAATCTGCATTCCATACCTGTGACAGAAATCTGCCAGGCCGCCACCTAGTCTTCGGTCCATACCTTCGCAGCTCATTACTGCCTGGAGAGGGAGTCCCAATGGGACAGTGCCTTCAGCCAGGCTGTACTCCGTAATCTCTTCAGGGTGTAGGCAATTCCTGCCCTCCGATCCTTCTGTGCTTAGGCTACCAGAGTGCTGGTTCTCTGTCGTTTACCTGCATCTTGCAAGAATCTCTCCGTTGGGACTTACCTGCTGCAGCTCATGGCTCACCTCTCTGGCCGCCATGGCATTTTGTATAGGTTCTCGGTAGCCTGTAGTTGGGGAGTCCCATATCTGAGGACTGACTTCCTGCTTGTTCCTGGAGAAAGTTTATTTACTCACCTGTAACTGGTGTCCTCCGGGGACAGCAGAAATCAGTCCTCACAACCCTCCCTCCTCCCCTTGGAGTTGCTTGTTTACCATATTTTAATTTTTGCCGTCTTAGTTATGTCGTTAGACTGAGGCAAGATGGCACCCTTCGGCAGGAAGGGGCTCATACATGTATGATGCATCTCCCAAAGGCTTTCTTTAAAAGCTGGGGGAGATGCTTTCACGCAGGCTCCTTCATTCATATGTGAGAACTGATTTCTGCTGTCCCCGGAGAACACCTGTTACAGGTGAGTAACTATGCTTTCCTTGTCGGTGTTTGTTGACATAGTTTAAAATACAGGGGGTAATAGTATAGCTTCCTTGCCACACTTTGCCAGATAAAACCAACACTTTTCAGATGCCTGTTTATGCCTGAATCAGATATAACTTTAGACCATGCCTGTTTACAGACATTCAAATTGTGAACCACTTTGTTAAAATAACACCCAAAATCTTAGTGAACATGCCAAAAAAATAGGTAGCCAGCTAAGATTAAAAAGTAGTGGTGTCACATGATCATATTTGCTTTTGGACCAGCTAGAGTGAGTGTACAGTAATCTAATTGAGAAATTACAGCAGTTTTCAACACCATATGCAAATTATAAGCTAACAAAGTCGTTAAACAATGAATAAGTTGTAACTTATAAAAAGCTTTCTTAACTATGGTGCTAATTTGAGCTCACATACTGAGACTCGAATCAAGAATAAAGCACAGAATTTTTAATTGTCATAGTGACGGATTTTCACAGTTCTCAACAGTCAGAGGCAAAGGCAAGTCTGTTCTTTATAAGTACCATATTTGAGTCTTCTGTACATTCAAAGCTAATCTGTATTGAGACATCCAGCTTTTAACTGCACAGATATGCTAGCTGGCCAGATCAGCTGCAGAGTCCAAATAATCATTAATGGAAACAAACAAAATGAATAATCTCCAGGAACAAGCAGGAATGTAGTCATCACATATGGGTATCGTTGGTACCGACGGAGCCTGCGCGGGAACGCTTCTCAGCATCCAATTAGAAAGCTTTTGGGAGCATCCCACAGTGCCTGCGTGCTGCCTTCCCGCCTTTCCCAACTGCCTCTCTCCAGTTCTTTTTCCGTGCAGCCAGCAGGTTGTCGTTCCTGTCACCGCAGAATTCTTCTTTCTTTCTTTCTTTCTTTTTTCTGGTCGCGTCTGCCTTCCTCGACGCTTTACCGGTACTGCCGTTTTTTTCTTCTAATTTTCTGTCTTTAAAAAAAAATATATATATATATATTGTCAGACGGCTGCCTGGGTGAGAATCTTCACAGTCTTGGCAAGTGCATATATCTATATGATTTGCAAGGGATTGTGGGCAATGCAGTTCATTCACACCAGACACAGCTGCTGACAATAATTTAGTTGTGCTCAAGTGTAAAGCCAATAAGATATTTATTTATGAGGTTATTTCTCCCAACACAGATATGCTTGGTAGCACATAAATCAGGTTACTTGCTTTCAGTGTTAAACTTGAAAAAACAAAATCAGGAAAACAACATTTAAACTTGTCAGTCAAGCAAAGCAAAAGAAATAAGACCTGGTTGGTACAAACTGGTCTTTTCTGTAGGCATTAGCTAATGTTTTCTTAGCATATATCAAACAACAAACCAAAAGCCACAAAGAAAGAAAAAAAACTGTTCTTCTCAGGCTAACTTCTTGTATCTTCCCACATAGATTCAGAAGTGATTCTCTCAGAGGCCACAAGCAATTAAGTAAGGCTCAATTGCTAGCGTTTATCCAGCTGAAACCCCTTAGCTGGCTTGCTTCCTACTGCGTGGCTAGAAATCCTACACAGGAGCTTTTCTGAGTAGATTAAAGAACAAGTTTGTATTTCTTTGTGATGGTTGCTGTACTTTATAACAGAAAATCACCAAAGGAGTTTAGACAGAGAGCAGTCCATGTAAACAGATTCTTCATCTGCTATCACCCCCTCTTCTTCAACAAGCATGGGTTCAATATCATGGATTGGCACAGATGAATCTCCCAACGGAGCACTTGAGAATACTTGTTTCCCTGCTGTCTTTCAAGGTTATAGCTAGGGCATAGATCAGTGTTCATACCTGAGCTTCCATTGCTGTTAGAGTTCCTCTCTATATAGCCTGGCCAGTATGTAGTCCAGTTCTTATGTCCAGCCTTCCAATCCAGATCCCTGGACACTGGATCTCTCTTCACATACCTTCTGGCAAGGGTCTTAGGGTCCCTTCCACGTGCAGCCGTCTCCCTCACAGGTAGCGTCTGGAGATTCCTAGCTCTGCAGCACCATTCCTCTGGCTTTCCCCAGTCCAATGGTGTATGCTGGCCCTTGGAATGCCTCCCAATATACGTACTGCTCTGGACTCTTCTAGACTTCCAAAGGGTTTCTTTCCCTCTCTGTCCGTCCGGTTTGGCTTCTGCTTCTGATGATGATGATCCTCAGGATAATTCTCTGTAGAATAAACTCTACCTTTATTCTGCTTAGATGAGTGCTCCTCCCTAACACAGCGCAGCTGTGCTGAATCAGGCCCTGCCCTTTGAGATGAGTGCTTAGGGATTACCTCATAGCCCTCCTGATTGAACACACGTTTCCCCACTTCAGCTCCTCTAATGGCTGTTGGAAACCTGGTGCATTCTGGGACTGGTAGTCTTTTATGGGAAAATTCTGTTTTCTTATTTCTACCAGAACTGACAGGTTGCTTGTTCAGAGTCACTTCACCTTTTCTATAGCTCCTTCCTGAGCTATGATAAGCTTCCTTATCACAATATTCTACATTTTTTCCTATTTTCTTCAGGTGCATGCGCCTTTTTGGGCCTTAGGCCCAAAAACATTTTCTTACAATGGAGAAACCTGCCACAGGTTTCAAAAAGTGCACCAAGTGTGGCGGTACCATTTCCGTCACCGACACCCATGAATGGTGTCTAAAATGTTTAGGTCCTGACCACTCCATCACGGATTGTATGTCCTGCGCCATGATGTCTAAAAGAGGTCGGCAGAACCAAGCTGCTAAGCTCAGTACCCTGTTTCCCTCTGATGCAGCTTCGGTGGCATCAATGTCTTCCAGGGCTTCCTCTTCCTCCCGTGGATCTCAGGTAACTAAACATAAGTCCAGCCGGTCCTCAAAGGGTAGATCTCCTTCTAAGCATCGAGATGCCTCTGGCGTTGCCCTTGAGTATTCTGCACCGGCAAAATTGCCCCGGCGGGAGGCTTCAGCTTCCAAAGCATTATCGGGGCTCCAGGATGTTCTCGAGCCCTCGACCTCGGCAGAACTCCTGGTGTCATGCTCTGGGGTACCGGCGGTTTTCTCCGGTACCGACATCCAGGCATTGGCAGCGTCGATAGACCAGAGAGTCCTGGCTATTGAGTGCAGTCTGGAGGCTCTCCTTGCGGCATCGATGCCCTCGGAACCGCGACAGACAATTCGGCCGGTACCGGCACCGATAGCATCGGCATCGGTGTCTGCTTTGCCGGTACCCAGTTATCCGATGCCCTCCGGTACCGATACCCCGGTACCGATTACTCCTGGTACCGACTTCGATCAGTACGGGTATCGGGCTCTTCAAGAGAGTCCTTAGAAGAATCTGAGGATTCTGACAGTTCTGTTCATGCAGGAATTGTTCTCCCAGAGGAGCCCTCCTCCCCTAAGCGCAGGATGTCTCCTCCAGAGGATATTTCCTTCCAGGATTTTATCAGGGAGGTGGCTCGGGGTCTGTCCATTACTGTGGTCCCTGAAACAGAGCCAAGGGCCAAGGAGTTGGAAATTCTACAATATCCTAAAACTCATAAGGAGGCAGCTACCTTGCACATTCATGAGATTTTATATGATCTTATGTTAAGGATGTGGGAGACACCTCTTACCACCTCTCCTCATTCTCGCAGACTGGATACTATGTATCGAGTCCCTCCTTGTCCTGGTTTCCAAAAGACTCAGCTTTCTCACCACCCTATTGTAGTGGAATCAGCTATGAGAAGGATCAAGAATGCAAAGAGGCATGCCTCAAATCCTCCAGGACGTCGGGTCTTCCAAGCTTCCATGCTTTCTGCCAGGATCACTTCCTATAATCTCTACATGGGAATGTTCCTGAAGGAGGTCACAGATGATTTAGAAGCTTTAAGTCCTATTCTTCCTGAGTATAGAAGACAGGATTTTCTCACTTTGATCAAATATTCCCAAGATGTTTCTAAATTTGCCAACCGTGCAGCCTTTGACTGCTTTGAGTGCATAAGCAGGACCTCTGCTATTGCCATAGGTGCACGTAGAATTGCTTGGCTCCAGGCATCTGATCTGGAGCTCTGGGTACAAGACAAATTGGGAAACATCCTTTGTACTGGTGAGAACCTGTTTGGTAGAGATTGGCAGGAAAGAAGCCAATGAGATGGATGCTGAAAATTCCACCTTGGATAGATTATCCAAGTCCACAGCTGATCCTGCTAGAAAGAAATCTTTCAAGAAACCATTCTTTTCTAAGAAAAAACGATATTATCTTGCCTATGCTGAGCAGGCACGTTGTCAGTTTGTCAAGAAGGGTCAGCAACCACCCAAACAGAAGAAAGCAAAGACTGCTAAGCCTCAGTCGTTTCAGCTAGAGAACTTAGCCTTCCTGGCCCTCAATGAACCAGAGCCTTCCACCATTCCAGGAAGGTTATGTCACTTTGCCCTCAGATGGGGGAAGATAACAGCAGAGCATTAGAGACACTCCATCATAAAGGAGGGGTACAAGCTTCATTTTTCAAGCATGACCCTCACACAATAGTAAGGCAGTTCAATTCTCCGACTTCTTTCATAAACCTGTTAGGACAGGAGGTCGCTATTCTTCTTGCCCAAGGGGCAATAGAAGAAATACCCATTCATTAGCAGGGTTCAGGGTTCTACTCCCCTTATTTCCTTATTCCAAAGAAAACAGGGGGATACAGACCTATCTTAGACCTCAGAGAATTGAACAAATTCCTTGTCAAAGAGAGATTCAAGATAATTTCTCTCGGATCTCTGCTGCTATACCTTCAGAGTCGGGATTGGCTTTGTTCTCTAGATCTCAAGGATGCGTACACCCATGTCCTCATCCATGCAACCCACAGAAGGTTCCTTAGGTTCCTTTCTCAAGGAAAGCACTACCAATACAGGGTGCTTCCTTTTGGCCTGGCCTCAGCACCAAGGGTGTTCACGAAATGCATGACTGTCGTAGCAGCTTTTCTCCGCACTTTAGGGATATTCGTCTTCCCCTACTTAGATGACTGGCTCATTTGAGCCCCAACAGAGTCAGAGGCCAGGACGTATCTATCCTGCACAGTGCGTATCCTTCAGCCTCGGAAGCCATCATCAGCAGCTCCCCGGTCGGGGTAGAGCACAGGGCGGCCTTTGCTTTCCCGCTCCTGCACTCCAACCCAATCGGGGTTGTGGGAGGTCTCAGCGGCCACTTTAAAAACGTGCCGCCGGCAGGGGAAAGCCCTCTTCAGCCTCGGAAGCCTTCATCAGCAGCTCCCCGGTCGGGGTAGAGCACAGGGCGGCCTTTGCTTTCCCGCTCCTGCACTCCAACCCAATCGGGGTTGTGGGAGGTCTCAGCGGCCACTTTAAAAACGTGCCGCCGGCAGGGGAAAGACCTCTTCAGCCTCGGAAGCCATCATCAGCAGCTCCCCGGTCGGGGTAGAGCACAGGGCGGCCTTTGCTTTCCCGCTCCTGCACTCCAACCCAATCGGGGTTGTGGGAGGTCTCAGCGGGCACTTTAAAAACGTGCCGCCGGCAGGGGAAAGCCCTCTTCAGCCTCGGAAGCCATCATCAGCAGCTCCCCGGTCGGGGTAGAGCACAGGGCGGCCTTTGCTTTCCCGCTCCTGCACTCCAACCCAATCGGGGTTGTGGGAGGTCTCAGCGGCCACTTTAAAAACGTGCCGCCCGGCAGGGGAAAGCCCTCTTCAGCCTCGGAAGCCATCAGCAGCAGCTCCCCGGTCGGGGTAGAGCACAGGGCGGCCTTTGCTTTCCCGCTCCTGCACTCCAACCCAATCGGGGTTGTGGGAGGTCTCAGCGGCCACTTTAAAAACGTGCCGCCGGCAGGGGAAAGCCCTCTTCAGCCTCGGAAGCCATCATCAGCAGCTCCCCGGTCGGGGTAGAGCACAGGGCGGCCTTTGCTTTCCCGCTCCTGCACTCCAACCCAATCAGGGTTGTGGGAGGTCTCAGCGGCCACTTTAAAAACGTGCCGCCGGCAGGCGCGCCCGCGCCTTGCGGGCCCGCGCCTGAGGGCCTCGCCAGAGGGCCCTTTGGCGTGGCCCTTAGGCGGGGTCCTCTCAAGCTAAACACGTAGAAGGCACCGCTCCAAAGTTTCACCAAACAGCAGCCTGACCATCTGTTCTCTCGGTCCCCCACTGCTGTCTAAGATTGATTGGACATACACAGAACGGCCCCTTCAAGAAAACACTCCAACCTCAGCAGAAGAGATCAACCGACACCTCAAACAAGAACCAAATATCTAACTAGCTGGAGCTCCCCTTAGGTTGAGCTCGCTAAACATCATCAACCAGATCATCCTCACAGAAAAGCAAGTAAACCAGCTCCAAATGAAAAAACGATATAACTAACTTGTGCCTATCAACATACATAATCTTACTGTTGTCAGTAATCTCCACACATATCCTATTTTCAAAAAGAATTATACACTGTTATCTATAACTGTGTTCACAGAATATAATTGCTTATACTGTTATATAACTGCTGTCCGAAAAGAACAATCATATTACTGTTGTCAGTAACCAACCAATTCATCAAAAACTATTATCAGTAATAACTAACCACTATACTGTTGACAGTAAAAACTAATCTATCTTCATACACTGTTTATACTAAGTTTATAAATCAATACTCATTATACTGTTGTCAGTAGTCACTCAAATCATCAGGAACTGCTATCAGACATATATCCTAGTGTCAGCAACAACCAAACCTCCTACCCATCCTTCATACAACACCATACTGATGATTGTAACCTTCTACCCCCTATACTCATCAGCTAATCCCCTTACACCAAAAGACCCCCTCTGAAATACACACAATGCCTCCTACAAAACAAATAAACATCCCCTTCACTCTCCTCCTAATAACACTCCTAATACAACATATCTATACATACAAAACCAATCAAAACACCTACAAAAACATCCCCATCATCCATAATCACTACAGAAGCTCACAAAACAATAACCCCATCATACAGGTTCCTTACCAAAACCCATCGCATAGTTCAACACACTCCCATAATCACAATACACGCCATGACTCAAACAAACACCAACGAAGACTCATACAAATAAAGCAGCATCCATACAGAGGTATAACTGACAAAACCACTAATATAGACGCCAAAATAAAGCTCATCTTAATAAACATTAGATCCATACGAAACAAAATACCAATAATCAATGACATGATAAAAGAAAAAAAACCTGAAATCATATGCATCACTGAAACATGGCTCTCTCCCACAGACACCGTACTACTGAACCAACTAACCACACATCAGTATGACATATTCAGCTGTCATCGAGATGCAAAAAGAGGTGGTGGTACTCTCATACTCACCAAAAAAGACCTACAATACACCTTAACAAGTTTAAATAATATAGACGGAATGGACATAATCAACATAGAAAATAGAACCCTTGCACTCAAACTCATATATAGACCCCCTACAGCTGATCAAAAAAATCTCTCTCCCATCCTTGAACTTGCTTGCACAACATCACCAAGCAAACCGCTCATAATCCTAGGTGACTTAAACCTCCCTTCTCTGAATGATTCCCAATCAAACAACTTCATGGACTCTATGTTCCAAATGGGTTATACACAGATAGTACAAGCACCTACCCACATAAAAGGTAACACTCTAGATCTCATCTTCCTCCCCATCTCCTTTATCAACCACCAGCAACACACCCCTCCAACAATAACAGAAGTACCATGGTCCGACCATCACCTCATTACACTCCACCTCCCAGCACAAGCAACGCAGAACTCCACGCACCACACACCTCATATATCACGCTTTGCACACTTCAACAAAGATACCTTCCTTGACAAAGTACTACCCATACTCAACACAAACCTCCCAGACATCAACGCCACCGTAAATCACTGGAACCTTACAGTTCAAAAAGCAGCTGCCCCCACACACTCCACGCATAGACAGTTAAAAAAGACAGAAAAATGGTTCACGAAAGAACTAGTGAACCTAAAAAAACAACTGAGAAAACAAGAAAAGAAATGGAGGAAAACTAAATCTGCTGAGAATAAATCCCAATACTTAAACACACTCAACGAATACAAGAATGCGATTAACAAATCAAAAAAGGATTACCACTCCAAGGTAATAAACCTAGCTATCAATCGCCCGAGAGAACTATTTGCAATTGTAAAAACACTGACAAAAGTCAAAAACCCAGAACCAAAACAATCAGCAATAAGTATCCAAACCCTAGCAACTCACTTTGCAGAAAAACTAAAATGCAAACTTAACACTACACCAACACTACTCCACACAAACACCGAAACTAACAACAACTGGACAACCTTTCACACGATAGATCAAAAACACCTCCTCAGGATTATAACAATTATCAACACCACAACCTCCCCACTCGATCCATGCCCTGTGTCATGGATCAAAAGTACTAAGGAAGAACTAGCTGGAAACATTCAATACATAGTAAATCAATCCCTATCCCAAGGCATTATGCCTGATGCCCTAAAACTCACAGCAATCCGCCCAATAATAAAAAACAATAAACTCGACCCGAAAGACCCAAACTCATATAGGCCGATAGCCAGCATTCCATTCATGGCTAAAATAATAGAAAAAACTGTTCAACTTCAACTGCAAGAACATATAGACGAGCACAACTCCCTTGACTCCCACCAATTTGGTTTCTGCCCCTTCCATGGGGTAGAAACCCTCTTAATTACTCTGATGGACTTCCTCATAAGACACACAGATGATAACACTCAAGGCCTCCTACTCCTTTTCATAGACATTTCCGCCGCATTTGACAATATCAATCACCTCACACTGATTAACAGATTAGAAAACCTAGGAATAGGCGGGACTGTCCTCAATTGGTTCAAGTCCTACATCACACACAGACTAATGCGAGTTCAATTAAACCAGGAAGCATCAGAAACCTTCCCCCAAGGACAAGGAATACCCCAAGGATCAGCCCTTTCTGCTCTCCTTTTCAACCTATACCTACAACCCATCACAAAAATATTTAAAAAACACAAAATCAGTCATTTTATCTACGCCGACGACATCATGCTCGCCCTCCCCATAACCACGAAAAAACCCTAATTATAACACTCTATCCGAATGCATGGCGGAAACCTCATCCTGGATGGAAACCAACTTCCTCAGCATCAATCTCAAAAAAACTGAGGCAATGTTTGTATCAAGAGCACCTATGGCTGAAGATACCTACCCAACAACTATCTCCATCAATAACACAATGATACCTGTTAAAACAGAGGTAAAATACCTAGGCGTTATAATCGATCACACACTCACCATGCTACCACACATAAAGCAGACGGTAAAAACTATATTCTACAAACTTAAAACTATTCAACACTTAAGGCTCCTTCTTGACACGCATGACTTTAGATCAGTCGTAAGTGCACTCATAACCCCTCACTTTGACTATTGTAATAGTCTCCTAACCGGCCTCCCACAAAAGAATATCTACCTATTACAAAGAGCACAAAACATTTGTGCAAAAGTAGTCACTAAAGCCCACCTAGCAGACCATGTAACCCCTATACTGCTAGAACTACACTGGCGCCCCATAAATAACCGAATCAAATACAAAATACTACTAACAACCTTCAAACTACTAAACGATATTGCCCCCTCCCATCTATCCACACTCCTCCACGCCCCAAATGATTTAAGAGCCCGCAGACTAAATGCAACCCTCTCACTAGAGCTGCCAAAAACATTCACGAGGACTAAAAACTTCACCAGTGCCAGAGCCTTCACATTCACCGCTCCCACACTCTGGAATGACCTCCCAATAGACATCCGAATCATAAAGGACCTCTCCCAATTCAGGAAAGAACTCAAGACATACCTATTCTCTGAGCATTTCGGAATCCCCTACCCTCCAAGTCCAGCCACACAGCGTCCACAGGCACACAAACAAAAAAACCTGCAGACACACAATTAACACACAACTCCTTCTTCAAACAGCCCCCCAAAGACACCCCAAACAACCCACGAAAAAATGGAAATAAATTCCATCACACACACACACACACACACACTCACACACACACCCACACACACATACACACACACCCACACACACACTTGAATAGTGAATTTTATCATAAATCATGTATCCTAACCTTTTGTAAATCATGTATCCTAACCTTTTTGTAAATAACATCTATAAATAGCAATGTCAGCTCGCTGACATTCCCCTGTAAATCCAGTAGTATACAAAAGTATACACCCTGTAAATAGTTTTAACAACTTACTGTTCTGTTTTATGTAAAAAGTTAAAAAGTTATATGTAAAAAGTTAAAAAGTTCTTGTTCTATGTAATGTTATACGAATGTATACAATTGTTCCATGTAAACCGCCCCTGATCTCTGGAAGGGGCGGTATAGAAGAAATAGATAAATAAATAAATAAATTTGGGTCTTGTAATAAACATCCCAAAATCCAGTCTAACTCCCACTCAGTCTTTAGAGTTCATAGGAGCTTTGCTGGATACTAGAAAGGCAAGGGCCTACTCCCTCAGGCCCACTGCCTTCACATGGTGCAGTTAGCTTCTCAAGCAGTGCTAAAGCCTCATCTCACTGCTCGAGAAATGTTACAACTACTAGGCCACATGGCATCTACTGTACATGTGGTTCCCTATGCTCTCCACCATATGAGGGCAGCCCAGTGGACTTTATCCACTCAATGGACCCAGGCATCAGGATGCCTGTCAGACAAAATAGCAAGCAAAAGTCGCCTTATTTTGTCCCTCCAGTGGTGGAAGTCCACTCAAAACCTGTTGTTCGGGTCCCCTTTTCAACAACCCTTACCCCAAGCAACTCTCACAACAGATGCTTCTCCAATGGGTTGAGGAGCTCATCTGCAATACCTCTCCACCCAGGGCACCTGGTCTCCACAGGAGAGTCATCTGCATATCAATCTCTTAGAGCTCAGAGCAATCTTCCTTGCTCTGCGAGTGTTCCACACCCTGCTCAGCTACAAGACAGTCCTCATTCATACGGACAATCAAGTAGCCATGTTCTATGTGAACAAGCAGGGGGGAGCAGGCTCTCTGTCGCTTTGCAACGAAGCTTTGCGACTATGAGCCCTCGCCAGAGATCTTCAGATTCATCTTCTGGCAGTGTATCTTCCAGGCATTCAAAACTCTTGGGCAGACAGATTCAGTCGAGTTCTGCTTCCACATGAGTGGTCTCTGCATGCAGACCAGGTGGCCAAGATTTTTCAACTTTGGGGAACCCCGGACATAGACCTCTTTGCAAGTCCGTGGAATGCCAAACTTCCCTGGTTCTGTTCCAGAATTCCAGCTTAGGGGGCTCAGGCCAGGGATGCTTTCCTCCTTTACTGGGGTCCAGACTTCCTGTATGCCTTTCCACCCATTCCCCTAATTCCCAAAACCCTGTTCAAGCTTCAGAGAGACAGAGGCCGTATGATTCTCATAGCTCCACATTGGCTACGGCAAGTGTGGTACCCTCTGCTTCTACATCTCTCTCAAGCTCCCTCCCTGGAGTTAGGGTCTGCTCCAGATCTCCTATCTTAGGAGGACGGAATGTTATGGCATCCCAATCCCCAGTCTCTGCATCTCAGGGCTTGGTTGCTGAAGGCCTAGATCTCCATGATCTTAATCTCACTCAGCAAGTAAAAGATATTCTTTTTCCTTCCAGGAAACCTTCCACAAGAGGCTCTTATGCTTTCAAGTGGAAAAGGTTTACCATATGGTGTTAGCAAAAGGGTCTTAACCCCCTTGCGATACCTCTGGAATCATTGCTGGAGTATCTCCTTCATTTATCCAATGCAGGTCTTAAGACTAATTCAGTAAGTGTCCATTTGAGTGCTATTGCAGCTTCCTTTAAGCCTCTAAATGGACAGCCTATTTTCTCTCATCCTCTTATAGCAAGATTTATGAGAGGCCTTCTTCTAACTAAGCCTCCCATTAGGCCACCACCGGTGGGATGGGACTTAAGCCTGGTTCTTGGGCAGCTCATGAAGCCACCTTTTGAACCTTTAGCTACTACCTCCTTGAAATTCCTTTCTTGGAAGGTTATCTTTCTCATTGTAATCACATCAGCACGCTGCATTAGTGAGTTGCAAGCGCTAGTAGCTGATCCACCTTATACAAGGTTCCATCATGACAAGGTAGTCCTTAGGACTCATCCACACTTTATGCCAAAGGTGGTCTCGCCTTTTCATCTGAACCAAGCGGTCTACCTACCTGTGTTTTTTCCAAGGCCTCATGCATCAAATGCAGAGAGGAATCTTCATACCTTGGACTGTAAAAGAGCTTTAGCCTTTTACTTACAAAGAACACAGCAATATAGAAAGTCCTCTCAACTCTTTGTTGCTTTTGATCCTTCTCATTTGGGACTTCCAGTCTCCAAGAGAGCACTGTCTAATTGGATTGCTCAGTGTATTTCCTTCGCCTGTCAGAGAACCTGTCTCTGGAGGGCCATGTCACAGCTCACAGTGTGAGAGCCATGGCAGCCTCAATGGCTCATCTGCACTCTGTGTCTATCGGCGACATCTGTCGTGCAGCCACTTGGGCCTCGGTTCATACCTTCACAGCCCATTACTGCTTGGACAAGGACTCCCGCCGGGATGCCTTGTTTGGTCAGGCTGTTCTCCAACACCTGTTCCATACCTAATCAACTCCTACCCACCATCCCTGGTAGGATGCCAGAGATCCATTGGGGGAAGTGGAGCCCTGTTCAGGGACACACAACTTCTGGAGTCTCTCTCTGGCACCTAAAGCTAGGGAGTCCCCATATTTGATGACTACATTCCTGCTTGTTCCTGGAGATAGCATAGTTACTCACCTGTAACAGGTGATCTCCGGGAACAGCAGGAATTTAGTCCTCACAACCCACCCACCTCCCCTAGGAGTTGTATCTCTCTTTCTCCAGGACCAAGCAGGAAGTCAGTCCTCACATATGGGTGACGTCGGCGCCGACGGAGCCCTCGCGGAGCAATTTTCCCCAGCTTTCAAAGAAAGCCTCTGGGAATTGCAGCGCGCATGCGCGGTCCCCTTCCCGCCCAAGGGTGCCATCTTAGCCAGTCTTCTTTTTTCCGCGGAGCCCTACAGACGTACCCGTCGTGTCCCCGCGAAAAAGTTGATTTTTACTCATAATTTTCTCTTATTTTCCTTCGGTTCGACGCCGGTCTTTTTCCCGCCCGGACTCGCGACGCCGGTCACGAGTCCTCTTCTTCTTTTTCGGTTTTTCTGACTTAGTCAGTTTCGTTTTCGGTTTTTCCCTGGCAGCCCGGTCCTTTGACCTCGCCGGGGCCCTTTTTCCCCCGATGGCTGCCAGTGGTTTCAAGCGGTATGGTCAGTGTGACCGGAATATGTCACTAACTGACACACACGACAATTGCCTCCGCTGCCTGGGCCCGGATCATGAAGAAATGATCTGTGGGCCCTGCGGCAAAATGTCCTCCAAAGCGTTGAGAAGTCGGCGGCATCAGCGGGATAGGATCTTCGCTGACCCCAGCCGTACCCGGACCTCGTCGGAGGCCTCCACGTCCAGAGGTTCCAGCTCGGACCGTCGCCGGAGTTCCTCCGACAGGGGTTCTCCCTCCGGGGACCATCGACGGAAGGTGAAACCCGCGAGGGCGGCGTCGGTGGACGCTCCTGGCTCCGCGAGGGCCAGGTCGCATAGCCCCGATAGCCGTCCCGGGTCCTTGGAGAAGGAGCACCTCCCGAAGCGACTTCGCCTGGAGTCGGAGCTGCCTGCTCGGGTAAGTCCTGTGGTCCTCCTGGACTCGCCTCCGAGACCGCCGATGTCGGGCCCGACGCCGTCGGGGCCCGAGTCGGGGGCTGCTGGGTCTCCTGAGCTCGGACTCAGGTTGACGGCCTTGGAGAGCAGACTGTCTGCCTTCATGGACCAGCAGCGGGCACTGCTCACTGGCTTCGCTGGCGCCGCTGCCCCGACCGCCGGGACGTCGACGTCTAAGTCGACCCCGGAGACCGAGCCGATCCTCGAGTCCATGCGAACTCGAGTCGATCCTCGGTCGAGGTCACCCTCGGCCTCCCGTTCGGGACCGAGGTCGCTGACGCCGACTCCCTCGGCGTCGGGGCGGCAGGCGCCGCGCCCTGCCCGGGCCGACCCCACCGAGTCCTCGTCGGAGTCGGTCTGGGAGTCCGAAGAGGAAGAGTCGCCTGATTCTTTTCGGACTCGGTGTGTCCCCTCGGACTCACCTGAGTCCGAACCTCGGAAGCAGTCCCCCCCGGAGGATGCCCGGTTCTCGGACTTCGTCAGGGATATGGCCAAGGCCTTGGCCTTCCCTGCGGATCCCGAGGAGGAGCCTCGAGCCGAAGAGCTCGACGTCCTCCAGTATGACTCTCCCGCCAGGGAACACTTTACTGTACCGGTTCCTCCCATGCTGGAACGACTACTCTTCCGCATGTGGGAGAGTCCGGCCTCCTCGCCGGTCCTGAGCAAGCGGGTCGATTCTATCTATCGAGTCCGCAAGAGCCCTGGCTTCCAAAAAGCACAGCTACCACACCATTCCATGGTAGTGGAATCGGCCATGCATCGTCTTAAGAGCCAGAAGATGCACTCCTCGGTGCCTCCTGGCAGGGAGGCCCGTAACCTGGATGGCCTTGGTAAGAAGTGCTTCCAGGGCTCTATGCTTGCGTGTCGTGTCCAGACCTACCAGCTATACATGGGCATGTATCTCCGAGACCTGGCTAAAGAGCTAGCCGGATTCTCCGCTGGTTTGTCCGAGGAACCCTTGCGGAGGTTCCTGGCCTTGTCCTCTGGCATTCGGGAATGCTCAAAATTCATATCCCGAGCAGCCTATGATGGCTTTGAAGCATCGGCTCGAGTGGCCGCAGCCGGCATCGGTGCCCGCCGACAGGCTTGGCTTCAGTCGTCTGACCTTGAGCCCTGGGTGCAGGACAAGTTGGTCGATGTCCCCTGCCGAGGCGAGAACCTCTTTGGCAAGCCCATGGCTGAAAAGGCTGCACAGATCGAGACGGAGACTCTCACCAGGACTAGGCTTTCTAGGAAGACCTCCGCCCCTTCCCAGAAAAAGAAGGGCTCGGGAAAGAAGCCCTTTTACCCGAGAAAGGCGACTGCCTACAAACAATACCCCCAATATCAGGCCCCTGCAGCTCCCCAACAGGGCCAGCAGGCCAAGGGACGGGGTAACGGGTCCCGTAGGCAGCAAGCCCCCAAGCCTGCACCACCAGCCCCTGCTCAGCAGGGTGGGGGTTTTTGATTCCTTAAGCATAGCCTCTCCCCCTCCGCTGGCTCCTCCCAGCACCGGAGGCCGGCTGGTTCACTTCGCCCACAGGTGGTCCAGCATCACCTCAGATGCCTGGGTGCTTCAAGTCGTGAGAGAAGGCTACCTTCTCCACTTCCAACAGGTCCCTCCCTCCTATTTTCCGGGAGAACCTCCACGACTCCCTCTGCACAGGGAATTACTCCTTCAGGAGTTAGCAGGTCTTCTACAGGAACAGGCGGTGGAACCGGTGCCCCACCACCTGAGAGGTCAAGGCTTTTATTCCAGGTATTTTCTAGTACCAAAAAGGACAGGAGGCCTCAGACCCATCCTGGACCTGCGCAACCTCAACAGATTCCTCGTGCGGGAAAAGTTCAAGATGCTTACCCTTGGAATCCTTCTGCCCTACCTCCAGCAGGGAGATTGGCTATGCTCCTTGGATCTAAAGGATGCCTACACGCACATCCTCATCCACCCAAGC
Organism: Ichthyophis bannanicus; assembly: GCA_033557465.1. Classification (NCBI taxonomy): domain Eukaryota; kingdom Metazoa; phylum Chordata; class Amphibia; order Gymnophiona; family Ichthyophiidae; genus Ichthyophis; species Ichthyophis bannanicus. Next base: position 652,990,008 of record CM066036.1, on the reverse strand, counting down.
CACCGTCAATACCTAAGGTTTGTGGTGGCAGGAAATCATTACCAGTACAGAGTACTGCCCTTTGGCCTGTCCTCCGCACCGCAGGTCTTCACAAAATGCCTCGCGGTGGTGGCGGCCCATCTCCGGCTTCACGGCCTCTATGTCTTTCCGTACCTCGACGACTGGCTCATCAGAGCAGCGTCCGCTCCGGAGGTCACCAACGCCACACGCCGCACGGTGACTCTTCTGCAGTACTTGGGCTTTGTTATAAACTTCGCAAAGTCCACTTTGCTCCCCTCACAAGATCTCGAGTTCATCGGCGCAAGGCTGCACACTCCTCAGGCGCGAGCGTTCCTACCGCTCGACAGGGCTCAACGGCTCATGGACCTAGCCGACCGTTTTCGCAGCCAGCCCCTGGTCTCCGCCAGGCGCTTCCTGAGACTACTCGGCCATATGGCTTTCACCGTCCATGTGACCCCCAATGCCCGCCTGAATATGCGGCCTGCTCAATGGTGTCTCCGCAAGCAGTGGCAACAAGCCACAGGCGGCCTAGCAGACCTAGTGCGCGTCTCCGAGCCGCTGATCTCGTCTCTCCGGTGGTGGCTTCATCGGCCGAACCTGGTACTCGGCATGCCTTTTCAGTCACCTCAGCCGGCCCAGGTGCTGACGACAGATGCATCCCTCCTGGGCTGGGGAGCACATTGCCAAGGGGCACGTACTCAGGGCCTCTGGACCACGTGGGAGTCTGCTCAGCAGATCAACTTCCTGGAGCTCAGAGCAATCCGCTTGGCTCTCAAGGCCTTCTCCCACCTGACCTCTCGCCAGTCCGTCCTTGTCCAGACGGACAATCAAGTTGCCATGTTCTACGTGAACAAGCAGGGGGGCACGGGCTCCTTCCTTCTCTGTCGGGAAGCACAGAAGCTCTGCTCTTGGGCCGTCAGTCACGGCGTTCATCTCAAGGCAGTTTATCTCCCAGGCCAAGAAAATTGCCTGGCGGACAAACTCAGCAGGATCCTCCAGCCGCACGAGTGGCGCCTGGATCCCTTGGTAGTTCAGAAGCTCTTTCTAAAGTGGGGCCTCCCCACGATGGATCTCTTTGCCAGCCCTCTCAACCGGCAACTTCCTCGCTTCTGCTCTCGTCAGCAACATCCCCTTCGAGTTGCGGCAGACGCTTTTCTACTCTCATGGTCGGAGAACCTTCTGTACGCTTTCCCTCCCATCCCTCTAGTCTCTCGAACTCTTTTCAAGGTTCTCCGAGACAAAGCCTTCATGATCCTGGTGGCCCCTCGCTGGCCCCGACAGCCGTGGTTTCCACTCCTGCTGCAATTAGCGGTGGAGGATCCATTCCCTCTGGGGTTACAACCGGATCTCCTCACTCAGGATCAGGGGTCTCTGCTACACCCCAACCTCAGATCTCTCAATCTAATGGCCTGGCTGCTGAGAGGGTAGTCCTTGCTCCCCTTCTTCTGCCGGCAGAGGTGGAAGAGGTCGTCCTAGCTTCTCGGCGACCTTCTACCCGCAAATGCTACGCCCTTAAATGGCGTCGCTTTTCCGTTTGGTGTACCCAACAGTCTCAGGATCCCTTCTCCTGCCCGGTGTCGGTGATTCTGCAGTACTTGCTATACCTCTCTAATCTGGGACTTAAGTCCAATTCCGTCAAAGTTCACCTCAGTGCTCTTTCAGCACATCATGTGCCGGTGGACGGCAGACCTCTTTCCAGCGACCCTCTCGTAGCGAGTTTTCTCCGAGGTCTCCTTCTACTTAAACCACCTCTGCGCCCGCCAGCACCTGACTGGGATCTGAATGTGGTGTTACAGCGGATCACCTGTCCGCCTTTTGAACCTATGGCTACCTGTTCTGTCCGTTTTCTTTCTTGGAAAACATTGTTCTTGATAGCCCTCACTTCCGCTAGACGCGTAAGTGAATTGCAGACCCTCGTGTCTGATCCCCTTACACTCGGTTCTACAAAAATAGGGTAGTCCTACGGACTCACCCAAAATTTCTTCCAAAAGTGGTCTCCCCTTTTCACATCAATCAGGAGGTGGTACTTCCGACCTTCTTTCCCAGACCACACTCCAGCCGAGCTGAAACGGTCCTCCATACCCTGGACTGTAGAAGGGCATTGAACTTCTACCTTGACCGTACGCGGGAGCACCGTAAAGCTGCTCAGCTTTTTGTGTCTTTTGACCCCAATAAATTGGGGCTCCCGGTCTCCAAGCGTACTCTGTCCATCTGGGTTGCGGACTGTATCACTTGGGCTTATGGGGCAGCCGGACTCTCCTTGGAAGGTCGAGTCACGGCTCATTGCGTTCGGGCAAAGGCTACGTCAGTGGCTTACCTCCGCTCTGTTCCGCTGGCAGACATCTGCCGGGCCGCTACTTGGTCTTCGAGCCAGACTTTTGCGGTCCATTACTGTCTCGAGAGGGAGTCCCGCAGGGACAGTGCTTTCGGACAGGCAGTCCTCCGTAATCTCTTTGAGGTCTGAGCAACTCCTACCCTCCATCCCGGATGTGGGCTACCGGTGGGTAATAATTCAGCGAAGATTCCTTCCTTCTGTGCTGCTGAGCTAGAGGGAGCTCATTTTTGTGCTTAGGGTCTCCGGTAGCCTTAAGCTTGGGAGTCCCATATGTGAGGACTGACTTCCTGCTTGGTCCTGGAGAAAGCGTAGTTACTCACCTGTAACAGGTGTTCTCCAGGAGCAGCAGGAATCAGTCCTCACAACCCTCCCTCCTCCCCTTGGAGTTGCAATCATCTGCTTTAGTTTTTTTGCAAATTTTTATGCTGTCTTTTTTAGCTATGTCATCTGACTGGCTAAGATGGCACCCTTGGGCGGGAAGGGGACCGCGCATGCGCGCTGCAATTCCCAGAGGCTTTCTTTGAAAGCTGGGGAAAATTGCTCCGCGAGGGCTCCGTCGGCGCCGACGTCACCCATATGTGAGGACTGATTCCTGCTGCTCCTGGAGAACACCTGTTACAGGTGAGTAACTACGCTATCTATCTCTTTCCTTTCCCTCTCTCTCTCTTTGTCTCAGCTTTAAAACTCAACTGGAGAGAGGCAGTTGGGAAAGGCGGGAAGGCATCACGCAGGCGCTGTGGGATGTTCCCAAAAGCTTTCTTATTGGACGCTGGGGAGCGTTCCCGCGCAGGCTCCGTCGGTACCGACGATACCCATATGTGAGGACTAAATTCCTGCTATTCCCAGAAATCACCTGTTACAGGTGAGTAACTATGCTTTATCCTCATAACGTGCATATTTCAATGCAAGTCCTGAGAAGAGTCAACATAATGCAGCAATTTAGATATTGAAGAAGGTAGTGGAAAGGATAGAGCCCTGCGGAACTCCATAAGAAAGGGTAAAACCATATGAATGAATTGGAGGAAAATTTCACCTGTGACTTGCAATCAACAAGGAAAGGTTCAAACCGCATTAAAGCAGTGTCTAATCTGTATCTACTAGCTGTTTGAGCAACAACATATGATTGATTGTAGCAAACTTTACCGAGATACCAAGAGAGACTTAAAAATGAGGTATCAAGGTCAACCCCATTCTGAACAAAGTCAAGGCTAAAAAGCAGAAGAGTTTCTGACCTGTGATGAATGTAAAGCAAAATTGACAATGGTGCAACATATTATGTTGAATAATTAACTCGTAACTGGAGATAAATCACCTTCTCAGGTATTAGAAAGGAAAGTTATAGAAGAAATAAGATGATGGTGGAAGAGATTCTTACATGCCAATAACAAATTTTTCATACTTTGTAAGGACACAAATGTTTTGAAGGACAGAGGTTCCTGATGGCATGCTCTGGGAAGTCCTAAACTAGTTTTATCAGCCCTCTCTCCTTTAAGTTCTGATCAGATTTATTTGGTTGCTGACCCTATGAAATGTGGAGGCTGTTCTATCTGTCTTTAGGCAATAAACATACAAACTTTTATGCACCCATAATAAAGACATCTATCATTCATTTAATATTGTCCAGGTAATGCAGTGCCTTTGTGATCTTTTATGAAGAAAAAAAATCTAAGGAAAATGTATGTATGTCAAAGAATATAAAACTGTATTAGCAGGCAGATTAACTTCTCATGTTTTGATGAAATACTATGTAGATAAAGGAAGCAAGTTTGAGAATTTGAGTTTTTTGTTGTATGTACAGTATTGTTAAAGATATCCTGATGGAGAGGCAACATCAAATGCATCCTTTAGAGAGAGGAACAACAATGTATTTTAAAAATTGATCACAGTTCATCTAGCAGGTTTGAATTAAGAGTTGGATTTAAGTGGCTTTTTTAAAATTAATTTAAAATTGGATTTTTACCTTAGTGTCCAGTGGTGGTGATATTTTCTTGTCTCCTTGTTGGTTAATATTTTTTGTTTTTTCTTTATCACTTTTATTTTTCATTTTTAAATTTTTGTGGTTTTTCATTTTCAAGAATCCCTTTCAATAATTGTAATTGTTATAGATAGATAGATTAGATCTCCAGGAACAAGCAGGAATGGGTGATGTTTGCACCGTCGGAGCCCCGTGTAGGAACACTCCCCAGCATCCAACAGGAATGCTTTTGGGAGCATCTCTCCAAATATGCGTGCCTGCTTTCTCACTAACTCTCCTCAGTCGTCTTTTTTTTCCGCGGAGCCATTAAGATATATCCTCCTCTTCCCACTGGTAAAATTTGTCAAAGTGCCTTCGGATACATCGTGCTTTGCCTTCCTGTTGATCCAGTGCTGTATCAGACACCCCGTTCTTTTTTTCATTTTTCATCTTTATTTTATTTTTCACTAAGCTTTTACTTAACTCGCTGCATTGCCACCTGCTTGGCTGGTCTAGTCCACCATAGATTCTTTTGATTTTTTTCTTGGTGGTATTCGCTGGTATGGAGAAACCACATAGCAGTTTTAAAAAATTTACTAAGTGCCGAAATACTATCTCTGCTACAGATAAGCACGACTGGTACCTAGTGTTTGGGTCAGGACCACAATGCTTCGGCTTGCCCCCTGTGTCAGCAAATGACCAGGAGGGGACTTAAAAACTATGAACAGTGAAAGCTATTTCCTTCAGACTCGGCCACGTCAGCACACTCTTCATTGGCATCCACCTCATCACATGGTTCCCATACCAGCAAACACAAGTCCTCCACAGATGCAGAAAAGTATCAAAGATCTCTGCATTGACATCTGACACAGATTCCCAGCATTGGCAACGACATTCCCCAACAGGGGAACTGGACTTGTACCGGAGAGCAAAACAGCCCCAGCAGGATACTTCCTCCAAAGCACTAGAGGGGCTCCAGGATGCTCCTGAGGCGTTTTCCTCTGCGGAGCTCCCAGTACCGTGTTCTGGGATGGTGGCGCAGGGCACCGTACAGGAATTCACCCAGACACCTCTAGTCTCCCTCGACCAGTGGGTGCTGGCTATTGAGAGGAGTCTAGCTGCTTTCCTGGCGGCAGTAGTGTTGAGGCCCTCGGGATCCGGAGACCCAATACCCGACCTCGATGTCTGTGCATTGTGTCACTCTGCAACATCGCTAACTGAACTGGCATCAGAGCACATACCCCCATTAGAGCCTATAGGTGGACCGGTCTCGGGGCACCCCGGTTCTGATGCCTAGGTCCATCGGCACAGAGACCCGATGTCAGCATCAGAAAGGCATCAACATTATGGTACCAACCAACACAATTTTGACTTCTTACCAAGATCGCATTCTGCTTCCTCAGAATCGAACATAGAGTCTGTCAGTTCCATAGGTCTCCCAGACATTCCTTCAGACTTCTGTCCACCGCATCACCGCCTGAGGATATGTCTTTTCAAGATTTCATCCGGGACATTGCGGCAGCACTCTCGGTGATGAATAACCACAGAGACTGAACCAAGGGCTGAAGAACTTGAAATTCTTCAATGGAGGAGTAGCCTAATGGTTAGAGCACTGGCTTGGGAACCAAGAGACCAGAATTCGATTCCCATTCATTTAACCCTCCATTGCCTCCGAAAAATCCACGTTATCAATGTCCCTGTTTAATGTACATTACCAAATTTAAGTTGCAATGTAAACTGCTTTGACTGAAATGATAAAGCGGTAGAAATAACTCGTTAAATACAACATAAATAAATACCCCTTGACTCCTAAAGAGGCTGCTACACTACCAATATACCAGATCCTTCAAGGCCTCACACTCCACATGTGGGAAGCTCTCTTGATGATTCCATCGGTCAACAAGAGGCTGGATACTCTCTTTAGGGTTCCTTCTTGCCCATGTTTTCAAAAACCACAGTTACCACGTCATTCTTTGGTTGTGGAACCGGCAGTGCATCAGGTTAAGCATTCTAAAAAATCACTCCTCTGTACCTCCAGGAAAGGAGTCAATGACTCTCAATGCATTTGGACATTGGTGCTTTGAAGCGGTTATGCTAGCATGCAGGATAAACTCCTATATGGTTTTACATGGGTATGTTTTTGAGAGACGCAGCTAAAGTTCTGGCTGAGTTCTCCTCCCTGCTGCCACCTGACAAGCAGGGTCTATATCATGCCTTGGTCAATCATAGTCAGAATAACTCCAAATTCCTCACTAGGGCTACAGCAGTTTGTATAGGAGCCAGGAAAATGGTCTGGCTGCAAGTGTCCAACCTTGAGCAATAGGTTCAAGATAAACTTGCTAACATTCCCTATAGAGGAGAGAACCTCTTTGGAAAAGGGGGTTGAGATAGAGACGGATGATCTCACCCTGAAACGCTGGTCTCAAAAGACGGCTGATCCAGCTAAGAAGAAGACTTCTCCCTACAAGCCCTTCTACCCCAGAAAGAAGAGGTACTACCCTTCCTTCCCGTCATATTCTTCTTATCAGCCTCAACAGTCGCATCAGAAGCAACAAGGGGCCACTTCAGCCCAGGAAGCCTAAAACTCTAAAGCCTCAATCAGCTCTGCAGGTGCAGCCTGCAACTGGTTTTTAACTGCTTCCTTGAGGGTACAGCTAGTCTACCCCTACAGGAGCCCCTCCCCTCCTACATTACAGGCAGGTCAGTCCACTTTGCCCACAGATGGCCCTTCATTACGTCAGAGCCCGGGACTCTTAAGGGTCATGAGCATGGGATATCGGCTCAATTTCCAGAACCTGCCTCCCACTTTCTTCATAGGCGAGTCCCCCATGGATCCTCTGCACTCCATCCTGCTTTAGCAAGAGATAGTCGCTCTTCTAGCACAGGGAGCCATAGAGGAAGTTCCACTCCCTCAGCAAGGGCTCAGGTTTTACACCCATTATTTCCTCATCCCCAGAAAGTCAGGGGGGTTCAGCCCTACCCTGGACCACAGCAACAGACAGCAACTGAACTAGATATCCCCTCCAAGAAATGACCCAATCTAGAAATGCCCTCACACTGCAGTGTAGATAGTTTATGTATATAGTTAACCCAGTTATCCAAGTTTGTACTCCTGTTCAATGTAAAACCTGACAGTTTGTCGTTATGGTCGTTTTGTTATGATGTAAACCGCGCTGATTCTAAATAGCGCGGTATATAAGAAACTGTAATAAATAAATAAATCTCAACAAGTTCCTGGTGCAGGAAAAGTTCAAGATGGTCTCACTAGGAATCCTACTTCCTTACCTCCAGGAGAAAGACTGGCTCTGCTCTCTAGGTCTCAAAGATTCCTACATTCACATCCTCATACATTCCTCTCACAGAAGGTACCTCTTCTTTTTGTTCAAGGATCTCCACTACCAGTACCGTGCTCTACCTTTTGGTCTCGCATCTGCACCAACCATTTTTTACAAAGAGTCTGACAGTCATAGCGGCCTACCTCCACACACTGGGCATCTTTATCTTGCCTTATTTAGATGATTGGCTAATCAAAAGTGATTCCTCTCGCGTAATGAACATAACTCTCCAAAGCACTGTCTCGGTGCTTCAGCATCTAGGCTTTGTGGTCAACTACCCAAAGTCCCATCTTACTCCATCTCAAAAACTAGAGTTCATTGGGGCGCTTCCTTCCAAGAGAACGACTCCGCCTTTTCATTGAACTGGCAAATCACTGCCAAAGCTGGTCCTGCATCAGGGCAAAGGACATGATCCATCTCTTGGGCACATGGCTTCCACAGTCCATGTCATCCCATATACTCGCCTTCACATCTTTATCTTTATCAACGCTTGATATACCACCCTAGATTTTAGAGTATCTGAGCGGTTTACAATTTCCAGTGCAGTGACTCTCTCCGCTCAATGGAAGCAGTCAATAGGTCATCTCACAGACAAGATCACCATCACGCCTCAGCTGGTAGACTCCCTCAAGTGGTAGTGCACCCCTCAAAATGTTCTCATCGGGTTACCTTTTCAGATATCTGCACTGCAGTGTGCCCTGATGACACATGCTTCCAAACAGGGATGGGGGGGCTCACCTTCAGGGCCTCACTACGCAAAGACTCTGGTCCCCAGGGAAGCCTCTTACCAGCATCAACCTCTTGAAATTCAAAGCAATGTCCAATGCCCCTTGTGTGTTCTGTCCTCAGTTGACCGGACAATCGGTGCTCATTCAGACCGACAACCAGGTAGCCATGTATTACATCAACAAACAAGGGAGCACCAGATCTTGCTCCCTTTGCATGGAGACGATCCACTTCTGGGCCTTCGCTATATCTCATCAAGTGCTTCTTCAAGCAGTTTACCTTCCGGGGAGCTGAATGTGCTAGCAGACAAATTGAGTGGAGTCCTTTGACCACACGAATGGGCTCTCCATCGCGAAACAGCAGATCTTTTGATTATGGGGAACGCCCATCATCAACCTCTTTGCAACGCCAATGAACGCCCGGCTTTCTTGGTTCGGTTCCAAGATCCTGCCTCCACAGAGCCAGGCCTCGGATGCATTTCTCTTTCATTGGGGACAGGGACTGCTTTACGCATTCCCACACATTCCATTGATACCGAAGATCTCTACAAACTGCAATTAGACAGGGGAGTGATGAGTCTCATCACTGCATTCTGCCAAGTCAACCATGGTTTTCCCTGATCCTTTGACTAGCACAACACAAACTTCTCAGTCTGGGATGCGCACCCAATCTTCTATCGCAGGACCAAAGATCACTCCTTTACCCCAATCTGAGGGCACTCCGGTTGATGGTGTGGCTACTGAAAGCCTAGTCTTATCTCACCTAAATATTCCAGAGAAGGTAAAAGATATCTTATTGGCGTCTAGAAAAGACTCCACTTGACACTTATGCATTCAAATGGTGCAGGTTTCCCTCTGGTGCTCCCAGAGGGCTCTCAGCCAATTTTCTTGCCCGGTGGATCCTCTACTTCAATATCTTCTCCATCTCTCTATGGCAGGACTAAAGACAGTATGAGTCTACCTTAGTGCCATTGTGGTCTCTCAATGTCCAGTCGGCGGACAGCCTATCTCCATTCATCCTCTGGTAGCATGCTTCATGCACAACATTCTCTTAATGAGGCCACCAATCAGACTACTTTCAGGAGCCTGGGACCTCAATGTTGTCCTGGCTCAACTGCTCAAACCTCCCTTTGAACTTCTCTCCTCAGCTTCACTGAAGTTCCTCACTTGGAAGGTTACCTTCTTGGATGCTCTCACATCTGCTTGTCTTGTCAGTGAATTACAGGCTCTAGTGGATTATGCTCCTTACACACACTTCCACCATGATAGGTTGGTCCACATCCTATGTTCCTTCCAAAGATGGTCTCTCCTTTCCACCTTAATCAGTCAGTTTCTTTTCCAAACATTTTTCCAAGACATTCTTCTCGGGCTGAATCAACATTGCATACCCTGGATTGCAAGAGAGCTTTAGCCTATTATTTAGACAGAACTAAAGCTCATTGACAGTCCACACAACTTTTTATCTCGTTTGACCCTAGTCACTTGGGCCTACCAGTCACCAAGCGTACCCTTTCTAACTGGCTTGCGAACTGCATTTCCTTTCTTTATGCACAGGCCAGACTTTGTCTAGAGGGTTACGTCACAGCTCATAACATCTGAGTCATGGCTGCCATGGTTGCCCATCTACACTCTGTTTCTATCTTGGAGATTTGCCGAGCTGCCACATGGTCTTCCATTCAGACGTTTGCTGCTCATTACTGTCTGGTCAAGGACTCCAGTAGGGACGAAAACTTTGGCCAAGCCATTCTTCGGCACCTTTTTGGGACTTAACTACACCACCTTCTCACCAGCCCTCTGTTTCTACCAGCTACCTGAGCGGAGAGTGTGCTCAAGGGGCTGAGTTTGACGGATCCATACTCTACCCTCACTGCGGTTCAGGGTTTAAACATTCCTATTGGATGCTGGGGAGTGTTCCTGCATCCAATAGGAATGTTTTTGGGAGCATCACGTCACCCATATGTAAAGACTGATTTCTGCTGTTCCCGGAGATCACCTGTTACAGGTGAGTAACTATGTTTTTCTGCTAGTGGCATCCTTTTCCATCACCAATATTACTGTATTTTATAAATATTTTTATAACATCTCCATGGGGTATGCTTGCTTAGCTACATTAGGCTTTTGTAGCTAACTCTGGGCATTAGTTGCAAAAAGCTGGCGTTATCTGCAAAAAAAACACAGTAGGTGTAGGGGCATTCCCAGCATTTCCCCTACACATACCATCGAAGAAATGCTGGGATCATGGGGACAAGCTTGTTCAGTAGTAGTAGTCATGGATGCAACTATCACCACCCATTAATGTAGCGAGAGCTGCATCCACGAAGCCTGTGAACCTCAGCAACTACCGTGCAATGATAACATCCATCATCCATTCCAGGCACACCAACTCTCTTCCCACTCTCTGTCCTAATTCCGCCCAAGCCTACAGCTATCAGGCGAGATGCAGATGTTGCAGAAAATCACTACGATGCCACATTTTCCTGTGTTAGCTGCTACCATGTTAGCTGGCTCTTCAAGATGATTACACATTTAGAATTACCTAGGCACTTCAATACTTATTTTAGAAAAGCATTCTTCACCAGTATTGATAAGGTTCTATGCACTGCTGCCGGCTTTCATAGGTCCTTGTGCACTAGTGTCATCGTTTATAATATGTTAGAGATCCATATCTGCTTCTACTCCTTGACACAGCAATGGGACATGCAATTATCCTTCAGTTAATACTATGTTTGCTATGTAGTTCTTCTGATAAGTAACTGGCCAACTTCTCCTTCCAAAAAAGCTCCCTTTAGATGCACCCAAGATTGCAACAGTTTGTAGGTAATCAGTTACACCAGTATGGTGAGTAACACTCCCTCTTCTTTCTGTTGCTCTAGTTAGCATGAAAGATCGTTGAATAATTTCATGTTTACTCATCACTCAGTGTATTATGATGTACTAAATAATAAAATAGTTTGTCATACTAAGTCAAACCAAGGGCCCATCGAGCCCAGTATCCTGTTTCCAAAAGCAGCCAATCAAGGTCAGAAGCATCTGTCAGGTTCCAAAAAAGGTACACAGATTCCACATTGCTTAACCTGGGGTAAGCAGTGGATTTCCTTTGGTTGATGGACTTTTCCTCCAGGAACTTGCTCAAACCTCTTTTAAATACTGCTATACTAACAACTTTTACTACATCCTCCGATAATGCATTCCTGATTTTGATTACACGTTAAGTAAAAAACATTTTCTTTGATTAATCTTAAATGTGCTGCTTTGTAGCTTCATTGCATGTCCTCTAGTCTTTCTACTTTTTGAAGGAATAAATAACCAACCTACATTTACCCATGCCACTCCATTCATTATTTTATAGACCTGTATCATATCTCCCCTCAACTGTCTTTTTTCCCAAGTTGAAGAGCCCTAAGCTAACCTTTTAAGCCTTTCTTCATAGGGGGTATCCTTCCATCCCCTTTACCATTTTGTTGGCTTTTCTCTATACCTTTTTCTAATTCCACTGTATCCTTTTTAAGATATTGCGACCAGAATTGCACACACTATTCAGTGTGCGGTCGCACCATGGAGTGATACAGAGGCATTATAATATCCTTGGTTTTATTCTTCATTTCTTTTGATATGATTCCTAGCATTCTGTTTGCTTTTTTGGCCGCCACTGCACACTGGGCAGAGGATTTCAACCTACAGTTGTGGTCAAACTTATTGTCATCCTTGTGTTTTAGATATGTTGTGTACAATTTCTTGAGAAATAATTGGAAATATTCAACTGTATGTCATCATAATATTTATTACTACGTTCAAAGGTATACAACAAAAAAAAAAGATGTTTGTGCAACTTAGACATAATAATTTCAGAGAAAAAAAAACAAAATATGTCTTAGGATTAATGACACCCTTCACTAATATTTGATTGCACAACCCTTGGCAGCGATGATCGCATCCAAACGTTTCTTGTAGCCATCTATAAGTTTCATACATCTGTCGTCTAGTAGTTCCTCCCACTCTTCAACTGTGATTAGTTCCAGCTCATGAATGTTTACAGGATTCCTTTTACCAATGGCAGATTTCAGCTCTTTCCAAAGGTTCTCAATTGGATTGAGATAAGGACTCAATGCTGGCCAATTTAAAACAGTCCATTCTTTTTTTCTTTTTAACCATTCTTTTGTACTTTTGGATGTATGTTTTGGGTCATTTTCCTGCTGGAGGACCCATGATCTTCAATTCAGACCTAGCTTTCTGACACTAGGTAGCACATCTTGCTCCAAAATACCTTGGTAGTCCTCTGACTTCATGATTCCTTTAATATGTCCCAAGCCTTCAGTTTCTGAGGCAGCAAAACAGCCCCAAAACATTATGGAACCTCCACCTTCTCCATGGACAAGCAGGAATGAAATCCTCATTTATGGGTGATATCACCGTAGGAGCCCCACACAGGAACGTTCCCCGGCTTCTATGGAAACTTTTGGGAGTCTCCACTGTAACCTGCACACCTGTCTTCCTGCCTGCCATGGCACCATCTTCCCCAGTCTTGGTTTTCCACGGAGCCCCACAGACATGAATCGGTCATCCACCAGTAAAGTTTCATTTTTTCCCCTCTGGGGATTTTTTTGTACTTGTTTTAAACTTCTGGCCGTCGGTAGCATTGTGTCTTGTAGATTGGGATTCCTCCTCTGATAGTGGCATTTTGTCGGTAACTTTTATTTTCATGTTGTTTTTCCTGTGGCCCAGCTGTGCCTCTAGTCGCCTTCGAGTGATTTGATTTTGCCATAGCCATCTTCCCAGACAAGTCCCAGCAACCGGCTGTGGGTTCGAGATGTGCGAGGTCCACCAATGAGCACGATTGGTGCCTCCGGTGTCTGGGTCCCGAGAGGCCTGGAGGGTCGAGAAAAGCAGAGAGAATTCCTCTTGGCCAGAGGTCTGTTTCAGCATCTTTTCACTTGCATCGATCTCGATGGCTCCCCTATTATCCACTGAAGCTGCATAGACATTGAGATGTTCTAGTGCTTAGTCGGAGCCGAGTGCCTGTGGTTCCCCAGGTGGAATCGCAGAAGGATTCGACCTTGACTTCTTTGACATCGAAGGGGGCCCGTCCAAGCACTGGACCCCCATGTGCATCAGCATTGGAGACCTTCCCAATGCAAAGCCAAGACTTATGGCCGTGAACGGCTCGCTCAAATGCCCCAGAAAGAGGAATTGGCCTCCACAGCTTGAAGGGGCACCAACGGTCTCCCAACCACCGATGTCCCAATACTCCTGCAGGGTTGCTGGAGACTGGTTGAAGCTGCTCAGGCCCAAGGCTTTCAGAATTGACAAACGTGGAGGAATGCCTTCAGATACATTGATGCTAGAGCAACAGCTGGCTGGACCTTTGGTGCCCAAGGCATCGTCATCGACTATTGTGCAGCCAGTCCTTGAAATGCATGCTCTGCCTGTGGAAGCATCAACATTGGGGCATCAGAAAAACTGATGCCAGTTCCCAGTGGGGCCATCTCTCTCTCTTGAGTGCATCAAGTTCCGATGTCTCGACAAATTTCTGAAAGCACTTGATACATCATCAATCCTGTCTGCTCCTACTCCCCTCAAGGCCAGTGGGAACTCCGGGCAGAGTCTCAGAGTATGACTCTGATGGCTAGGTGACCGATGTGGAATCAGAGAATCTGTCAGTGGGGAGGGTCTTGAGCTTCCATCATATCCCTCCCCTCCACACAAACAGCGGAAGTCTCCTCCGGAGGACATGTCCTTCCAGCACTTCATGAGGGATATGGCCAAGGCCATTCCATTTTTACTGGAGACAAAGGATGAGCCCAGAATGGAGGAGTTGGAGATCCTCCCGTACTCCTTGGCTCATAAGGAAACAGTGGTGGTGCCGATACACCGAATCCTACAAAGGCTGCTAATGAGGGTGTTGGAGAACCCCCTCACTGTGCTCTTGGTCAGTAGGAGTCTGGACTCAATGTACCAGGTTGAGAAGATCCTGGGATTAGTGAAGCCTCAGCTTCCTCACTATTCCTTAGTCGTGGATTCCGCCCTGAAAAGGATCAAGAGCACCAAGACTCATGATGCCTCCCGGGTAGGAAGGCTCGGACAGTGTACTCCTTCGGAAGGAGGTGCTTCCAGAGTTCCATGCTCACAGCTAGAGTACACTCTTGTTAGCTCTGCATGAGTATGTTCCTGAAGGACGTCATGTGTGATCTCAGTGACTTGTGCCCATTCTTCCTCCTGGAGAAACAGGAGCATTATTGTACCCTGGTGGGCCATGGCAAGACTGCTTGAAGTTCCTACTCAGAGTGATGTACAATGTCTTTGAAGCTGTTTCTAGAATGGCAGCTATGGGTATTGGAGCGCACTAGCTCATCTACCTCAGCCTTCTGACCTGGAACAGTCAGTGCAAAATAAGCTTGCGGACGTGCTGTTCTGGGGGAAGAACCTCTTTGGAGAGCAGGTAGAGGAAATCCTGGCATAGAGAAGCAATTCATCACCCTCACCAGGCTTTAGAGATGCACATCCACTCCTTTTCACAAGAGGTGTCAGGGGAAGGCCAAAAGAAGCCTACTACCCATACAAGTGCAGGTACTTTCCTGGTCCTCAAGCCTTCTGACAGAAGTCACATGCTCCTCACCCACAGCATCGGGAGAAGCCCCAAAAGGCTCAGACTACCACTCATCCCAAGCCAGGGACAGGGATTTGACTGGTTCCTTCGGAGCATAGCAATCTGCCGGTTACCACAGAGAGGAATCTTCTGGTGGACATGGGTGGCCTCTCATAACTTCAGACTTCTGGGGGCTACTAATAATCCAAAGCGCCTATATGTTGCACATCACTGAACCTCTGCCTCTTTGCCCCCCAGGGGTGTATCCCCTCAACCCTCTGCATCTAAACCTCATTCAGGGGGAAATATCCACCCTTCTGGCCGATTTCGCCATTGAACCTGTGCCTCAGGAGCAGATCAAACAGGGACTTTACTCCAGGTATTTTCTGGTCTCCGAGAGAACCGTGGGTTTCGGCCCATCCTGTACCCCTGAAACCTCAACACCTTCCTGATGCAGGAAAAGTTTGAGATGGTATCTCTAGGTACCCTGCTCCCTGGATCAAAACGACGCGTATACTCGCGTATCGATCTGTCCTTCTCACAGGAGGTGTCTCGATTCATCCTGGCAGAAAAGCACTTTCAGGCTAGCCTTAGCACCCCGAATCTTCACAAACTGCCTTGCAGTGCTGGCGGCAGCCTATCTCAGAACACTTGACGGTCTCTGTTTTCCCTTATCTGGACAACTGGCTTATAAAAAGCACTACTCTTAGATGGTGTCCAGCAATCAATGTGGTTGACCATTCAGGTGCTAGAGCTGTGGGGGTTTATAGTCGATTACCCAGAGTCCCATCTTCTGCCCTTCCAACAACTGGTCTTATAGGGGCTCTCCTTAACACTACTCAAACGAAGGCCTTTCGTCTGCTAGATTGACCCCAGAGATCGACGACCTGGGTACAATACCCAGCGGAGTGTCAGACAGCTAACTGTGCTCGGCCACATGGCTTCTACTGTACATGTTACACTCATGGCTCATCTTTCAATGAAACAAACTCAATGGATACTGAGAATTCAGTGGAACCCAGACCTCCTGCCGCCTTTGGGATTGGGTGGCATTCACCAGCCTTCTCGTCCAGTCCCTGCACTGGTGGTTGAATCATCAGAGCCTGCTTGAGGGTCTCTCCTTTCAGAAGGCATCACCACAGAAAAGGTTGACAACAGATTCCTCCAAACTAGGTTGGGGAATATATCTGGATGGCCTTCATACTCGGGTGTCTAGTCCAAACATGAGTGCCTGCATCAGATCAATTTCTTGGAACTGAGAGCCATTGCGAATGCTTTCCAGAATCGACTAGTCAATAATATTATACATAAACAAGCAGGATGGCACAGATTCGTATCTCCTGTGCTGGGAGGCAGTTCAGCTATGGAGGTTTGACATCGCTCATGGTATGGAGTTAAGGGCCACATATCTGCCCAGGGAGCAGAATAACCTGTTGGACCAGCTGAGCCGCATCTTCCAGCCGCACAGTTCTCTCTGGACAGGGATGTCACATCCTGGATATTTCAGGAGTGTGGTACCCCCTCAATAGATCTGTTTGCAATGCAGCACAATATCAAGTGGATCTGTTCTGCTTCAGAGTCACCTTGCGTAGCAAATTGGCTCCGGATGCTTTTCTCCTGCATTGGGGGAAGGACCTGCTATACATATAGCCCCCCATTCCTTTCTTGCAAAGACCCTGTGGAAGCTCTAGACAGACAGGGCTACGATGATCTTCATAGCACCATATTGGCCCGGACAGCCGTGGTTTCCCCTTCTGCTTCAACTTTCCCAGTGGGGACCTCTGTAATTGGACTCTGCCTCAGATCTCATATCACAGGAGGACGAGAGGATGCTGCACCCCAACGTCAGATCCTTGGCCCTCACTGCATGGATATGGAGAGTCTTGTCCTATCGGAGCTTAACCTGCCTGATAGAGTGACAAATATTCTGTTGGCCTCTAGGAGAGCATTGACGAGAGAGTCTAATTTTACTGCGCTGGGAATGTGGTTCTTCTGTTCAAACTGATTTGAATTGTTCATAAGGATGCCAATAATCATGTCCTAAATGAAAATATCCCACAAGGCATATATTTGGGAACAAGGTCTAGCCCTGAAAATACTAGCAAAGAAACCTATTCCCACTGCGGTTTCACTGCCAAAGTAATATATTTTTTGTCGTACTCGTGTCTGTGTGAGGAACCAGCCTCTACCTCAGACCATGTCCATTTTAATCATAATATGCAGTAAAATTGCTGATCTTAAAGAAAGCAAAGACTTATCTTCGTCTGTCCAATCATGAAACAGAAAACATTTTCCATGCCTCAAAAAGGACTCGGGGTATGACACAACACTGCGATTTTTGGGTCTGTCAACACTCGAAAGACCCTGCATCAGGCAAATATCCCCATCTAGTCTGGAAGATTGTGAAAGGACAGATTGTCTCAGTAAAACTGTCTTTTGAAAAAGTCTGTGTCTGATGTCAGACCGCGCCATTTGGTTACTGCAGAAGCCAATGGGAAGGTGAAAGCAACAATGTGAACACCTAACCATACGGCTCCATTCACAAAAGGCAATGACAATCAAGTTCTAGATTTCAACCCAATGGTGAGGTAGATTGTAAAGTGAAGATCCATCTTTGTTCACGCCATTAACCCAAAATGCAGTGCTGTATCATATCCCGAGTCCTTTTTGAACTTATGGAACTCCCTCCCACCAAAAATAAGGGATATTAAGAGACCTTGCTGACTTCAGAAAAAGAATCAAGACACTACTCTTTACGGAACACTATGGGACATTTCAAGCAGACCGAGGTGCACACCCAACATAAACATACCATGCACTCGATACATCCAGTGTACCTGCTAACCGCATTGTAGATATCTGCCATCACTCATATTGTGAATAGTCATTGAATGTTAGTAAATGCAACTAGTTACATTGTAAACACAACTAGTTACACTGTACATAGTTAATTACTGTTCTGATGTACAAAGCTAACCCTGTTATGATGTAATTGTTTAAGTTATGTTCCTTGTAAACCGCTTATGCTTAGATCCTTTTCCTGGGTGGTGGTTCCTAATGTGAAATCTTGCATCATGTAACCACAGTTTGGGTTATTGTTTCCTAAGTACATAACTTTGCAGTTGTCTACATTAAATTTCATCTGCCATTTGGACGCTCAGCCTCCTAATTTATCAAGGTTTTTAACAACTTTGAATACTTTTGTGTCATCTGCAAATTTAATCATTTCACTCGTTATTCCCATTTCCAAGTAATTTATGATTATGGTAAAAAAAACAGCAGGCACACCACCACTATTCCACTATTCACCTTTCTCCATTGAGAAAATTGGCCATTTAGCCCTACTTGGTTTCTATCTTTTAACATATGCTTGGAACAAACTACCCGAGTCAGTGTGTTAGGCTCCGTCTCTAGCCCAGTTCCAGTTCCAGACCACAAACCCACCTCTTTCGTAGAAACATGATGACAGAAAAAGACCACATGGCCTATCTAGTCTGTCCTTCCATAACAACAACTACAACAGTCCACTTTTTACCTTTAGAGATCCTCTGTGTTGGTCCCATGCTTTTTTGAATTCAGTTACTGTCCTCATCTCTACCACCTCCACTGGGAGACTATTCCACGGATGCACTACTCTTTCTGTAAAGAAATATTTCCGCATATCACTCCTGAATCTATCTCCCTTCACCCTCATCCCATGTCCCCTCGTAGCAGAACTTGCTTTCAACTGAAAGAGGCTCTCTCCCTGAACATTTATGCCACGGAGGTATTTAAACATCTCAATCATATCACCTCTATCCCGCCTTTCCTCTAAGGTGTACATATTAAGATCCTTAAGTCTGTCCTCATATGCTTTATAATGAAGCCCATTAATCATTTTAGTAGCAACCCTCTGCACCGACTCCATCCTGTTCACATCCTTTTGAAGGTGCTGTCTCCAGAATTGCACACCATACTCCAAATGAGGTCGCACCAAAGACTTATACAGAGGCATTATCACCTCCTTTTTTCTGCTAGCCATTCCTCTCCATATGCACCCAAGCATCCTTCTAGCTTTTGCCGTCGCCTTTTCTACCTGTTTAGCTACTTTAAGATCATCAGACACAACCACGCCTAGGCCCCGCTCTTCTTTAGTGGACAAAAGTACTTTACCTCCTATACTGTATTGCTCCCTTGGATTGCTGCAGCCCAAATGCATGACCGTACATTTTTTAACATTAAATCCCAGCTGCCAAATTCTAGACCATTCTTCAAGCTTAGCTAGATCCCTCCTCATGTTATCTACACCTTCCTGGGTGTCTACCCTATTGCAGATTTTGGTATCATCTGCAAAGAGGCAAACCTTACCCGACAGCCCTTCCGCTATATCACTAACAAAGATGTTATCACTAACAAAGATGTTAAAAAGAATCGGACCAAGGACAGATCCCTGGGGCACACCACTGGTAACATCCTTCTCCTCAGAGTGAGCTCCATTTACTTGTACTCTTTGTTGCCTCCCACCCAACCAATTTCTAACCCAAGCAGTAACTTTAGGGTCCATCCCTAGGGTGCTCAGTTTGTTTATAAGTCGCCTGTGAGGAACAGTGTCAAAGGCTTTATTGAAATCTAAATACACCACATCTAGAGCTCTTCCTCGGTCCAACTCCCTGGTCACCCAGTCAAAAAAATCAATCAGATTTGTCTGACAAGACCTGCCTCTGGTGAATCCATGCTGCCTCGGATCCTGTAATCCGCTGGACTCCAAAAAACTCACTCTTTTCTCTTTCAGCAGCGTTTCCAATAATTTACTCACCACCGAAATTAAACTAACCGGCCTGTAGTTTTCAACCACATCCTTCCGCTTTTGTGTAAAGGCACCACATGAGCCTCTCTCCAGTCCTTTGGCACCACTCCCGACTCCAACGAGGCATTGAAAAGGTCAGTCAGTGGAGTTGCTAGAACGTCCTTCAAGATGCTTTAGGATCCTGATGCTCCTCACTCTCTTGTTCACTACTTATGTGTATCTTACCATACTCTAGTCCCCAGTTTTGTGATGGTTTTTCATCTTAACTAGATTCTAAGCTCTTATGAACAGGGACAGTCTTAAATCAATATGTACAGCACTGCATATGCCTTGTAGCACTATAAAAATAAGTAGTAATAGTAATATATACTGCTCTTACCCAAGGTTTTGTTCCTGTTTTTGAAATTGATTTTGTTTTGGTTTTTTTAACTTTCATCATATTTGTAAAATATTTTGTTGTTTTCGTATGACTCTTCTTTTTGCCATTTTTGTCTCTCTCGTTCTATAAGAATATCCAGATGTATTTAACTAGTGACTACCATGCTAAATATTGCCTATTGGTATCTCCAGGAACAAGCAGGAATGTAGTCCTCACATATGGGTATCATCGGTACCGACAGAGCCTGCGCAGGAACGCTCCCCAGCGTTCAATAGGAACGCTTTTGGGAACATCCCTCAGCACATGCGCGCTGCCTTTCCAACTGTCCCTCTTCAGTTCTTCGTTTTCCGTGGAGCCAACAGGACCTATTCCCTGTCACCGCAGAAAATTCCGTCTTTAAAATTCTTTCTTGTGGTCGCGTTTGCCTACCGCACAACGCCTACCGGTACCGCCGGTTCTTTTCTTTATTTTTCATACAAAAAAAAATCTTAAACTTAGACTGTTTCTTTTCAGAAACTTTCCTTTTTGGTGCTAGGCGCCATTTTGGGCATTAGGCCCCATTTTTCCTAAATCATGGAAAAGCCAATTAGTGGTTTTAAAAAATATACTAAGTGTGGCGGTACCATTTCCGTCACTGACACCTATGATTGGTGTCTAAAATGTTTAGGACCTGATCATTCTCCAACTGAATGTCTCTCCTGCATGGGGATGACCAAAAGAGGAAGACAGAACCGGGCCACAAAGCTCGGTACCCTCTTTTCTTCAGATGCCAGATCCATTGCATCGACATCGTCAAGGGCCTCTTCTTCCTCCCATGGATCTCAGGTAACTAAACACAAAAGCCGGTCCTCAAAGGTTAGCTCTCCTGCTAAGCATTGAGAGGCCATTGGCATTGCCCTTGAGGGAACCACACCGGCAAAACAGCCCTGGCGGGAGGCTTCAGCTTCCAAAGCATCGATGGGGCTTCAGGATGTTCTCGAGGCCTCAACCTCGCAAGAACTACCTGTGCCATGCTCAGGGGTTCCAGCCGTTCTTACCGGTACCGACACCCAGGCATTGGCAGTGTCGATAGACTAGAGGTTTCTTGCTATCGAACCCAGTATCGCAGCTCTTCTTTCAGCTGTGGTACTGGTGGTCCCAAGGGCACCAATGCCAGTACTGACATCGGTACAAACACCGGTACCGACACCGATGATGCCGGTACCAACTCTTCCCATGCCACCTCTGGCTGGAGTGGATAAAGCGGTACCGGGTCACCTCGGTACCGACTTTGATCGGTACCAGGATCATGCTTTGCAATAGCATCGGGGTCTGGAATACTTCGATTCCTCCGATTCCGAAGACTCTGACAATTCTGCTGGCACTAGAGGGTTTCTCCTAGAAGATCCCTCTTCTCCCCAAAGCAGAATATCACCTCCAGAGGACATGTCATTTCAGGATTTCATCCGTGATATGGCCAAAGGTCTTTCAATCACAGTAGCTCCCGAAGAGGAACCCAAAGCAAAGGAATTGGAAATCCTCGAATATCCTAAAGCTCCCAAGGAGGCAGCTACCCTGCCTATCCATGAAATTCTGCATAGCTTGATGCTCAGAATGTGGGAGACACCTCTGACTGCTTCTCCTCACTCTAGGTGACTTGATACTATGTATCGAGTTCCACCATGTCCTGTATTTCAGAAAACTCAGCTGCCACACCATTCAATGGTAGTGGAATCAGCCATGCGTAGGATGAAAAGTGCAAAGAGACATGCATCCAATCCTCCAGGCCGTGAATGCTGGACTCTGGATGCTTTTGGACGCAGAACGTTTCAAGCTTCCATGCTTTCAGCTAAGATCAGTTCATATATCCTATATATGGGAATGTTCCTTAAGGAAGTCACAGGAGACTTGAACTTATGAGCCCATTTCTCCCAGATGATAAGAGACAATTTTTTCTTGCTCTAGTTAAGCATGCTCAAGATGTCTCCAAGTTTGTCAATCATGCAGCCTTTGACTGCTTCGAATGCATCAGCAGAACTTCTGCTATTGCCATTGGTGCACGACGGATTGCCCGGCTACAGGCATCAGACTTGGAGACTTGGGTACAGGACAAGTTAGGCAACATTACTTGCACGGGGGAGAATCTCTTCGGCAAGAACTGGCAGGAAAAGGCTAACGAGTTAGATGCTGACAATTCTACCTTAGATAGATTGTCAAAGTCTACAGCCACTCCAGCCAAAAGGAAACCTTATAAAAAAACCCTCTTTTAACAAAAAGAGGACGTTTTATCCTTCCTATACCCAGCAGAGCCAGACTCCAGGTCAGGTTGCCCAAAAGGGACAAACCAGACAGCAAAAGAAACCAAAAGGCCCAAGAGCCCAACCAGCTCTCCAGGTTCAGCCCCCTCAAGGGCTTTGACTCCTTCCTAGAGAGCTTTGCCTTCCTGCCTCTGAGGGGTCCCCAACCCCCCAATATTCCAGGCAGGTTATGCCACTTTGTCAACAGATGGCATCAGATAACAGCAGAAGATTGGACTTTGTCCATTGTAGGAGAGGGGTACAAACTTCATTTTCACAGCATACCCCCTCCTACAATTCTGAAGCAATTCAATTCACAAACCTCTGCAGACAATCTGCTAGATCTCGAGGTCTCCAGACCTCTTGCCCAAGGGGTAATAGAGGAAGTGCCCATTTTTCAACAGGGGACAGGGTTCTACTCCCCCTATTTTCTTATTCCAAAGAAAACAGGGGGACACAGACACATTCTAGACCTCAGAGAATTGAACAAATATCTGTTTTGAAAGAAATTCAAAATGATTCTCTAGGAACTCTTCTGCCATACCTTCAAAGCTAGGACTGGCTTTGCTCTCTAGACTTAAAGGATGCATACACTCACATTCTCATCCATCCAGATCACAGGAAATGTTTACATTTCCTTTCCAAGGGAAGACATTTCCAGTACAGGGTTCTTCCCTTTGGTCTGGCTTCAGCACCAAGGGTGTTCACGAAATGCATGGCAGTAGTAGCAGCATTTCTACGAACCCTGGGGATTTTTGTCTTCCCTTACTTAGACGACTGGCTCATTCGAGCCTCCACAGTTGCAGAGGCCAGCACTGCACTGTCCCGTACAATGCGAATCTTCCAATACTTGGGATTGGAAATAAACTTCTGAAAGTCTCAACTAGTTCCTTCCCAATTTATTTATTTTATTTAGCAAGCATTTGTAGCCCGCTCCTTCCAGCGATCAGAAGCGGGTAGGATTACTATTGTGAAACTGCCGAATCAAGGCAGGTACAAATTTTGTTTACATACAGATTGTCAGAAAAGCACATCATACAGAGTTAACACTTCTTAGCTATGGGGGAGTTCATTTACATATATACATAAATACATATATACAGGATAATCTTCTTGGACTGTCGAATCAAGGCAGGTACAAATTTTGCTTACATACAGATTGTCAGAAAAGCACATCATACAGAGTTAACACTTCTTAGCTATGGGGGAGTTCATTTACAGATATACATAAATACATATATACAGGATAATCTTCTTGGACACAGTGGTCAGGGGCTGCTCCATCTGTGGGTTTAGTTCAGGTTGAAATGTGATTGGAAAATGTGCGTTTTGAGTTTCTTTCTGAAGTCTAGAAGGTCATTGCTAGCTCGTAGTTCTGGTGGGAGTTGGTTCCACAGTGTTGGCGCCACATATGCCTAGAATTCATAGGAGCCTGTCTGGATACCAGACAGGCAAGGTCTTTCCTTCCACAAGCCCGGTGTCTTCACATTATGCAGCTAGTTTCCCAAGCAGCAGGCAAATCCTCCCTCACTGCTCGGGAACTACTGCAATTACTGGGACACATGGCATCCACAGTTCATGTAGTCCCATATGCTCGCCTCCACATGCGAGCAGCTCAGTGGACCCTCTCCATACAGTGGACACAGGCCACGGGTCATTTGTCGGACAAAATAACAATATCTCAATGACTAATTTTGTCTCTCCAATGGTGGCAATCACTAGAAAATCTGACAGTGGGATCTCCTTTCCATCAACCCCTCTTTCAGGCCACCCTAACAACAGATGCATCACAGGTGGGTTGGGGAGTACACCTGAATCATCTCTCTACCCAGGGCACCTGGACTCCACAGGAGGTTGGTTTACACATAGACCTCCTGGAATTAAGAGCAATTTATTTAGCTCTTCGAGTGTTCCACGCCCAGCTCAGCTACAAGACAGTCCTAGTCCAGACGGACAATCAGGTAGCCATATTCTATGTGAACAAGCAGGGCGGGACAGGCTCTCTGTCGTTATGCAACAAAGCTTTATGACTATGGGCCCTCGCCAGAGAGCATGAAATTCACCTTCTAGTGGTATATCTTCCAGGAATTCAAAATCTTAGGGCAGACAAACTCAGTCGAGTACTGCTACCTGACGAGTGGTCACTCCACCTAGACCAGGTGGCAAAGATATTTCATCTCTGGGGCACTCCAGACATAGACCTCTTTGCAAGTCCACTGAATGCCAAACTTCCCCGGTTTTGTTCCAGGATTCCGGCGCTCAACTGTCAGGCAAGGGATGCCTTCCTCCTTCACTGGGATCAGGACTTCCTTTATGCCTTCCCACCCATTCCCCTCATCCCAAAAACACTGTTCAAGCTTCAGAGAGACAGGGGTCGCATGATTCTTGTAGCACCACGATGGCCATGCCAAATGTCGGATTCCCTGCTTCTGCATCTCTCTCAAGCGACACCTCTGGAGTTAGGGTATGCTCCAGATCTCCTTTCCCAGGAGAACGGGATGCTATGGCACTCGAATCCCCAGTCCCTGCACCTCACGGCCTGGTTGCTGAAGGCTTAGATCTCCAGGATTTCAACCTGTCCCAGCAGGTAAAAGATATCCTTCAGGCTTCTAGGAAACTTTCCACAAGAAGATCTTATGCCTTCAAGTGGAAACATTTTACTATATGGTTCTCCAAGAGGGGATTAAACCCCCTGGTCATACCCTTAGAATCGATACTAGAGTATCTCCTTCACTTATCGAATTATTGGTCCTTCACTGGGTTAAAGACCAATTCGGTAAGAGTCCATCTTAGTGCAATTGCAGCTTCTTATAAGCCTCTAATTGGACAACCAATTTCCTCTCATCCACTCCTATCAAGATTTATGAGAGGCCTTTTATTAACTAAACCTCCCATCAAGCCACCACCAGTGGCATGGGATCTAAATCTAGTTCTCGGGCAGCTCATGAAGCCGCCTTTTGAACCTTTGGCCACTACAACCCTTAGGTTTTTGACTTGGAAGGTTATCTTCCTAATTGCAGTCATCTCTGCCCGTCGCATTAGTGAATTGCAAGCTTTAGTGGCTGATCCTTCTCATACTAGATTTCATCATGATAAGGTTGTTCTTCGAACTCACCCACACTTTATGCCAAAGGTGGTTTTGCCTTTTCATTTAAACCAATCAATTTATCTTCCTGTATTTTTTCCGAGGCCTCATGCCTCTAATGCAGAAAGAAACCTTCATATTTTGGATTGTAAAAGGGCCTTAGCCTTTTACATACAAAGAACACAGCAACATAGAAAGTCCTCGCAACATTTTGTAGCTTTTGACCCTAGTCAACATAGTTACCCTGTTAGCCAAGTTGATTATCCTGTTCATATGTAAACACAAAGTACTATTGGAAATGTGTATGTTCACTGTTTATTGTAAACCGCGCTGATGCTGAATAGCGCGGTATAAAAGAGACTTTAAATAAATAAATAAATAAATAAATAAATAGTCATTTGGGATTTCCAGTCTCCAAAATAACTTTATCTAAATGGATTGCCTAATGCATATCCTTTGCTTATGAGAGTAAGAGTCTTCCTCTTCATGACCATGTCACAGCTCATAATGTGAGAGCCATGGCAGCTTCTATGGCTAATGTCCACTCTGTGTCTATCGATGACATTTGTCGAGCAGCCACCTGGGCTTCGGTACACACCTTCACGGCCCACTACTGCCTAGATAAAGCTTCCCATCGGGATGCCTTCTTTGGCCAAGCTGTTCTTCAAAATCTCTTTCAAACTTAAACCAACTCCTACCCACCAACCCTAGTGGATGCGAGAGATCCATGGGAGGAAGGATTCTCACCTTTGACGGTGGCACCTTCCTGGGGCTATCTCCCTTCAGCTAGGGAGTCCCCATATATGAGGACTACGTTCCTGCTTGTTCCTGGAAATAGCATAGTTACTCACCTGTAACAGGTGATCTCCGGAAACAGCAGGAATTTAGTCCTCACAACCTACCCACCTCCCCTAGGAGTTGTGTGTGTGTCTCTCTCTCTCTCTCTCTCTTTGTCTCTTTCCTCTCTCCCTCTATCCTTTCACTCAGCTACAAACTTAACTGAAGAGGGACAGTTGGAAAGGCAGGAAGGCAGCGCGCATGTGCTGAGGGATGCTCCCAAAAGTGTTCCTATTGGATGCTGGGGAGTGTTCCCGCGCAGGCTCCGTTGGTACCCACGATACCCATATGTGAGGACTAAATTCCTGCTGTTCCCGGAGATCACCTGTTACAGGTGAGTAACTACGCTTTATAACACAGCCATGTTTAAAAAACTAAAACTATTCAAAGACAACTTAGCTAGTGTACTTGCCATAAATTGTAAATGCTTTGTAAAATTGTTCTGGTTTCTTCTGTGCTGGACTTGAACATAGAATATACTAGAATGGTAACGTTTTGTAGATGAGTTCCATGCATTTTTCTGTCTTTCATAGGCTTTGATTCATGGATTGAACCGTCATTACTATTCCATTACTATCAACTACAGGAAGAATGAACTGGAGCAAAAGGTATGTTTAAACCAGTACTCAGACTGTAGTAGGCTATTATACTGTCAGTTTGAAATCAAATTTTCAAAATAGTTTTTTGTGATAGAACCTTTCTTAACATTACATATTACATATTCTGTAATGATGCAGGAAAAATATTTAGTTTATTGTTTAGATTTACATAAGAACATAAGAAATGCCATACTGGGTCAGACCAAGGTCCATCAAATCCAGTATCCTGTTTCCAACCGTGGCCAATCTAGGTCACAAGTACCTGACAGGTTCCCAAAAGGCGCACAGGTTCCACAATGCTCATCCTGGGGTAAGCAATGGATTTCATGGGTCCTCTTTAATAATTGTTTATGGACCTTTCCTCCAGGAACTTGTCCAAACCTTTTTTAAACCCAGCTATACTAACAGCTTTTACTACAGAGTTTGATTACGCATTGAGTGAAAAAATATTTTCTCTTACTAGTCTTAAATGGGTTACATTGTAGCTTCAATGCGTGCCCTCTAGTCTGTCTACTTTTTGATGGTGTAAACAAACAATCTACATTAACCGGTTCACTCCATTCATTTATTTATAGACCTCTATCATAGCCATCTCTTTTCCAAGTTGAAGAACCCTAACCTTTTAAGCCTTCTTCATAGGGGGTATCCTTCCATACCCTTTACTATTTTGGTGGCTCTGCTCTGTACCTTTTCTAATTCTGCTATATCCTTTTAAGATATCGCGACCAGAATTGCACGCAATATTCAAGATGCGGTCGCACCATGGAGTGATACAAAGGCATTATAATATCCTTGGTTTTATTCTCCATTCCTTTCCTTATCATTCCTAGCATTCTATTTGCTTTCTTGGCCGCTGCTGCACACTGAGTGGAGGGTTTCAACGTATTGTCCACGATGATGCCTAAATCTTTTTCCTGGTTTATGGTTTCTAAGGTGGTACCTTGCATCGTGTAAACATAGTTTGGGTTGTTCTTTCTTAGGTACATAAATTTTAACTTTTCCACTTTATATTTCATCTGCCATTTGGATGCCTAGTCTTCCAGTTTATCAAGTCCTCTTGCAATTTTTCATAATCCTCTTGGGTTTTAACAACTTTGAATAATGTTGTGTCATCTGCAAATCTGATCACCTCACTCATTATTCCTATTTCCAGGTCATTTATAAATATGATAAAAGCAGTAGGCCTAGCACAGATCCCTGCAGTACTCCACTATTTACTTTTCTCCATTGAGAAAATTGGCCATTTAGCCCTACTGCCTGCTTTCTATCTTTTAACCAGTTCCTGATCCACAATACTACACTGCCTCCAATCCCATGACTTTTTAATTTTGCCAAGAGTCTCTCACGAGGGACCTTGTCAAAGGCTTTCTAAAAAATCCAGATACACTATATCAACGGAATCACCTTTGTCTACCTGTTTATTCACACCTTCAAAAAATATATAACAGATTAGTAAGACAAGACTTTCCTTGACTAAATTCATGTTGGCTTTCTCCCATTAAACCATGACTATATACATGATCAGTAATTTTATTTTTTGTAATAGTTTCTACCATTTTGTCCGGTACTGACATCCAGCTCACTGGTCTGTAGCTTCCCGGATCACCCCTGGAACCCTTTTTAAATATTGGCGTACATTGGCCATTTTCCACTCTTCAGGTACTACAGATGATTTTAATGATAGTTTACAGATTACTAATAGTAGCTCTGCAATCTCATATTTCAGTTCTTTTAATACCCTTAGATGTATACTATCTGGTCCAGGTGATTTGCTGCTCTTCAATTTATCAAATAGTTGTAATACATCCTCCTGGTTTATGGATATTTCTCTAGGAACAAGCAGAAGTCAGTCCTCACATGGTGACGTCAGTGTCAACGGAGCCCTGCGGAAGCATCTCCCCAGTTTTCAAAGAAAGCCTTTGGGAGATGCCACCATGCATGTGAGGACACCTTTTCGCTGAAGGGTGCCATCTTACTCAATCTCCCTTTTTCCACGGAGCCCTACAGACATCTGTCTTCTTCCCCTGGAAAAAAGTTGATTTTCTAGTGCATCTAAGTGCATTTCCTTCTCCAGTTAGCACCGTTCCCTTTCCCACCTCCGAGACCTGTTGCCTCGACTTCGAGTCTCAGAACAGTTTTAGATTTTTTTCCAGTGCAGTTTCACGCCTTTTTTCTAACCACTGGCCGCATTGAGGGTCTTCGACCTCGCAAGGGTCCTTTTTGCTCCAATGTCCGGTGGGTTCAAAAAGTGTGATCGGTGCGCAAAGAACATGTATTTAACTGATACACATGACTGCTGCCTCCGATGTCTAGGTGCCGACCATGACCCAAAGGTTTGCGCCCTGTGAAAAAAGATGACCGCTAAGGCCATCCATAGTCCGCAGAAGCAGGACGATATCGTCCACAGGTCAGATTCAACCCCAGTGTCCCCAGTAACCTCGCACTCTAAGGCCCAGCATGCATCCTTGGAGTCGTATAAATCCCAGCGGCACACGATCGGGTTCATGGACACTCCGACAAGGGTTCTCCGGAGCGGGAGTGCAAGAAGAAGAAGAAATCCTCATCCTGGGAATCGGACCCACACAGCAGATCCCAGGCAAGGTCCCATAGTCCCCAGAGGTATCCAAGGAGTTTGAGCGGGAGCGACCAGCAAAGGTGCCAGAACAGATGCCAAGGCCTCCGGTGATCAATTACGGACCTCGGAGGCCTGTCCCGTCAAAGACGATGACTCCTCACAGACGCTGGATCCAGTCATCCTGAGATCCGCGTCGATGGCTGAACTCCTAGTGAGAAGCCAGGACGATGGCTTTGGAATGCAGTCTCGCTGCCTTCCTTGCCTCGCAGCAAGCGTTGATGCCTGGCTCCATCAGTGCTCACGCAGAGACCACAAGGACCTCGATGTTGCGGACTCCCAGGGCCGCTGATAACGATCCTCGAGAGCTTCGGGCCTCCAGCCGATCCTCGGCAAGGGTCTCAATCCTGCTCCCTGTCCTCAGGCGTGATATCCTCCCCGGCAAGCACTTGTGGTTCCGGCCAAGCAATAGTCGTGGGTCACCAAAGACCCATTTCGAGCCCAACTCACCAGGACATGTCAGGCCTCGAGTCCTCAATGGACTACTCAGACTGGGAGTCTGATGACAAGGCCTTGCTGGAGTCATGTAAACACCGCGATCTCCCCTTGGATCCATCTCCCATGGCATCGAGACGCTGATCCCCTTCCAAGGACACCTCATTCCTCGAGTTTGTCCGGGACATGGTGAAGGCCTTGTCTCTCACCACAGAGTTGGAGGAGCGCCCTCTCACAGAGGAGCTCAGTATGAGGCTCCACCTAAGGAGCCCTTTTTGGTCCCCATCTCTGCCATCCTCTGGTGACTTCTTCGGATGTGGGAGACACCGGCTTCGGTGCCGATAGTTAGCCAGTGCCTGTACCAAGTCTAGCGGGGCCCTGTCTTCAGGAAGGCATAGTTTCCTCACATCTTTTTGGTGGTGGAGTCGACCATGCGCCGGCAGAAAAGCCCGAAGATTCACTCTTCCATGCCCCCAGGCAGAGAGTCCCGTGCCCTCGACATCCTGAGATGCAGTTTCTACCAGGGCTCGATGCTGAGTTGCTGAATACAAACATATCAGCTGTATATTGGCATGTCTCCGAGACCTAGCTAAAGAACTCGCAGGTTTCTCAATGGGTCTCAGTGGAGACCACCTCCAATGATACAAAACCCTCATGAAGTTTGTTGGGGAGTGCTCGAAATACCTGTCTCTTTGACCTCGTCTTTAAACTATGCTGGTAGTTTTTTGGCCTTCCTTCCACTTTTCTTAAAGCGTGGAATACATCTGTTCTGGGTTTCCAAGATAATGCTTTTAAATAATGCCTACGCTTTATGTAGATCTTTAACCTTTGCAGCTGCTCCTTTTAGTTTTTTCTTAACTATTTTCCTCATTTTATCATAGTTTCCCTTTTGAAAGTTAAATGGAAGTACTGTGGATTTCCTTGCTATCCTTCTTTCATTTATTAAATCAAATGTGATCATGCTATGATCACTGTTGCCAAGTGGCCCTAACACCCTTATCTCTTGCACTAGATCCTGCATGCTTCCAAGGATTAGGTCTAAAATATCTTCCCCTCTTGTTTATTCATGAACCAGCTACTCCATGAAGCAGTCATTTATTTCATCTAGAAACTTTATCTCCCTAGCATGTCCTCCTGTGACACTGATCCAGTCAATACCCGGGTAATTGAAATCACCCATTATTACTGTGTTGTAACTTTTGTCAGCTTCCCTGATTTCTTGCAGCATTTCATCATCCTTTTGTTCATTCTAGCCAGGCGGTCTGTAGTACGCCCCCATTGCTATTGCCTTCCCTTTTTTACGTGGGAATTCTGTCCATAGAGATTCTACAGCGTATTTAGTTTCCTGCAAAACTTGAATCGTATGTGACTCAATGCCCTCGCTAACATAGAGTGCAACCCCTCCACCAATTTGATCTACTCTGTCATTGCGATATAGTTTGTACTCAGGTATCACAGTGTTCCATTGGTTATCCTCCTTCCACCAGGTCTCTGAGATACCAGTCATATCTAACTTCTCATTTAGAACTATATATTCTAACTCCCCCATCTTATTTTTTAGACTTCTAGCATTTTCATACAGGCATTTAAGAGGTTGTATTTTATTCATATTAATCTGGTTATCAGTTGATGGGTTAATATGGAATCTTTCACCTCTGTACGCAAGAGCATGTGGGTTACTTTTATCTTTATTGGAACCTTTGTGTTAGGATGTCCTAACTTCCCTCTTTTGCTAGTATCCTAGAAGGATATATTGTTCCAAATCATGCACTCTTGGGAGACTGTCAGCTTTCCTCTATTTTCTAATTAAAAGCTGTTCTATCTCCTTTTTAAATGTTAATGTCAGCAGCCTGGCTCCATCCCGGTTAAGGTGGAGCCCATCCCTTTGGAAGAGCCCTTCCCTTCCTCAGAATGTTGCCCAGTTGCTAACAAATCCAAAACCCTCTTCTTTGCACCATCATCTCATTCACACTTTGAGACTGGAGCTCCACCTGCCTTTTGGGTCCTGCGTGTGGCACAGGAAGAATTTCAGAGAATGCTACCCTGGAAGTTCTGGATTTCAGCTTCCTACCTATAAGCCTACATTTGGCCTCCAGAACCTCCCTCCCACATTTTCCTATGTCATTTGTACCAATATGTAGCAAGACAGCAGACTCCTCCCCAGCACTATCTAAAACCTTGTCTAGGTGGTGTGTGAGGTCCGCTACATTCGCACCAGGCAGGTATGTTACATCTACAAGCCACCCAGGTGATCCTTACATCCACCAGCCACCCAGTTATCTACATGCCTAATGATCGAATCACCCACTATAATGGGCATCCTACCCTTCCATCATAGGCACCTAGCCCAGGAGAAACCTCCTTGGTGCGAGAGGGTATTACATCTCCTGGTGGACAGGTCCTAGCTACAGGATCACTTCCTGCCTTAGCAAGGTGATGCTTTCCTTTCACATGACTTCTCTCTTCCGTGGCAGCTGAGAGGCTGCCAGACTGGAGGTGGGGCTTCAATACTACGTCCCTGTAGGTATCGTCTATGTACCTCTCTGACTTCCTTAGTCCTCCAAGTCTGCTACGCTAGCCTTCAGAGATCACACTGGTTCCCTGAGGGAAAAGATTTAACTGATGACATTTCATAGCTAGCTTAAGGTGTATTGCATTCAGGCATAGTAGGTGTTTCCTCATCCCCAGAGGGTTTATCAAATGGCCTAGCTTGCAAATCTGTTAATTTATTAACACTTGTTGGTACAAGTTGTGTGTTTAGTAAGTAGGCTCCATTGAAAATAATGACGCTTATGCTAAATAACATGCAATAAATCGTATTAATGTGTTACTGTAAGTTAGTAAATAAGATCCTAAGTTGGTATCTGAAGCAACAGAGCATGAAGTGACTTGCCCAAGATCATAAGTAGTAATTGGGAGAAGTAGGAGTTGAAACTGGCTTAATTGGTTCTGAGCCTGCTGCTCTTACCAGTAGGCTGCAGTGTTTTCCGGTACTAGCTTTTGTTGGGAAATGTTTAGTTCTGTAGGCAGAGAGATGTGAACAAAGTATGAATTATGTATGAATATATGCCTTGTTTTCATAACAAACCTACAAAGAATGTTTTAAAATCAAGCTCTCAGCACAGTTACGCTTACAATAGTTTGTATTGCCTTAAATTAAAATACACATCTTCTTGTTTTCTAGATGTTGCTAAATTTGCATAAAAAGAGTTGGATGGAAGGTTTGACACTTCAAGACTATAGTGAACACTGCAAACTCAATGAAACAGTGGTAAAGGAAATGTTGGAATTGGCTAAGAATTATAACAAGGTATTACAACTAGCTAACAGCATTCCTATGGTTTGCTTCAAACTTCCAACACTGGTGTGAATTTTAATGACCTTGTATCCTACATAACTACAGCAGGTTGAATAGTTTTTGAAAATTACAGTCTGTCTCTTGTCCTAGTTTTTAGCGCATCCTTTTCATTATGTGCATAATTTGACAGGGTAGACTCCTACCTTAGCCACCCTTACGATAGTACACACACTGATTTTTAAAACAAAACAGTCCTTATAAATTCAAGTTGTATAGTCTTAGTTATCCCTTATGTTAACATGACATTTTCAGTGAGGGGCCTAATTAGACTGTAAAATGCATGCGTAAAGACAGATCTCCAGGAACAAGCAGGAATGTAGTCATCACATATGGGTATCGTCTGTACCGACGGAGCCTGCGCGGGAACGCTCCCCAGCGTCCAATTAGAAAGCTTTTGGGAGCATCCCTCAGCGCCTGCGTGCTGCCTTCCTGCCTTTCCCAACTGCCTCTCTCCAGTTCTTCATTTTCCGTGGAGCCAGCAGGTCGTGTTCCTGTCACCGCAGAAAATTCTCCTCCTTTTTTGTGGTCGCGTCTGCCTTCCTCGACGCATTACCGGTACCGCCAGTTTTTCTTTCTTTCTTTTCTTAAAAAAAAAAAAAAAATTCTTAATACTTTTATCCCATTTTTTTTCCAGGTGCACGAGCCTTTTTGGGCCTTAGGCCCAAGATTTTTTCCACAATGGAAAAACCCTCTTCGGGTTTTAAAAAGTGCGCCAAGTGTGGCGGTACCATCTCCGTCACCGACACCCATGAGTGGTGTCTGAAATGTTTAGGTCCTGACCATTCCATCTCGGAATGTATGGCCTGTGCCATGATGTCCAAGAGAGCTCGACAGAACCGAGCTGCCAAGCTCAGTACCCTGTTTCATTCTGATGCAGCTTCGGTGGCATCAGCGTCTTCCAGGGCTTTGTCTTCCTCCCATGGATCTCAGGTAACTAAACATAAGTCTAGCCGGTCCTCAAAGGGTAGATCTCCTCCTAAGCATCGAGATGCCTCTGGCGTTGCCCTTGAGGATTCTGCACCGGCAAAATTGCCCCGACGGGAGGCTCTGGCTTCCAAAGCATTATCGGGGCTCCAGGACGTTCTCGAGGCCTCAACCTCGGCAGAACTACTGGTGCCATGCTCTGGGGTACCGGCGATCTCCGGTACCGACATCCAGGCATCGGCAGTGTCGATAGACCAGAAGGTCCTGGCTATTGAACGCAGTCTGGCGGCTCTCCTTGCGGCATCAACACCCTTGGAACCATGTTAGACACGTCAACCGGTGCCAGCACCAACTCCGGCACCGGTTTCGGTACCGGTACCAACAGCATCGACATCGGCGTCCGCATTGCCGGTACCCAGTCATGCGATGCCTTCGGGTACCGTTACACCGGTAGCGACTTCGGTCGGTACGGGTATTGGGCTCTTCAAGAGCATCCCGACAGAAGGTACTTCGAGTCCTCAGAGGAATCTGATGATTCTGATAGTTCTGTCGATGCGGGAATACTTCTCCCGGAGGAGCCTTACTCCCCTAAACACAGGATGTGTCCTCCAGAGGACATTTCCTTCCAGGATTTCATCAGGGAGGTGTCTCGGGGTTTGTCCATTACTGTGGCCCCTGAAACAGAGCCCAGAGCAAAGGAGTTGGAAATTTTACAATATCCTAAAACTCCTAAGGAGGCAGCTACCTTGCCCATCCATGAGATCTTGCATGATCTCATGCTAAGAATGTCGGAGACGCCTCTTACTACCTCTCCTCACTCTCTTAGACTGTATACTCTGTATCGAGTCCCTCCTTGTCCTGGTTTCCAGAAAACTCAGCTTCCTCACCACTCTATTGTAGTGGAGTCAGCTATGAGAAGGATCAAGAGTACAAAGAGACATGCCTCTAATCCTCCAGGACGTGAGTGCAGAACTTTGGATGCTTTTGGACGTCATGTCTTCCAAGCTTCCATGCTTTCTGCCAGGATCAGTTCCTATAGTCTATATATGGGAATGTTCCTGAAGGAAGTCACAGGAGATTTAGAGGCTTTGAGCCCTCTTCTTCCTGAGGATAGAAGACAGGATTTTCTCACATTGGTCAAACATGCCCAGGATGTTTCTAAATTTGTCAACCGTGCAGCTTTTGACTGTTTTGAGTGCATAAGCAGAACATCTGCCATTGCCATAGGTGCACGTAGAATTGCTTGGCTCCAGGCATCTGATCTGGAGCTCTGCGTACAAGACAAACTCGGAAATATTCCTTGTACTGGTGAGAACCTGTTTGGTAAAGATTGGCAGGAGAAGGCTAATGAGTTGGATGCTGACAACTCCACATTGGATAGATTATCCAAGTCCACAGCTGATCCTGCAAGAAAGAAATCTTTTAAGAAACCATTCTTTTCTAAAAAGAAAAGACTTTATCCTGCTTATTCTCAGCAGGGACATTCTGCAGGTCAACCTGTCCGGAAGGGTCAGCAACCACCCAAACAAAGGAAAGCAAAGACTGCAAAGTCTCAGCCTCCACAAGGCCTTTGACTTTCAGCTAGAGAACTTAGCCTTCCTGGCTCTCAATGGACCAGAACCTTCCACCATTCCAGGAAGGTTGTGCCATTTTGCCCCCAGATGGGGACAGATAACAGCAGAGCATTGGACACTCTCCATCATAAAAGAGGGGTACAAGCTTCATTTTTCGAGCATGCCCCCTCCCACAATGATAAGGCAGTTCAATTCTCCGACCTCTCTCATCAACCTGTTAGGTCAGGAGGTCACTATAATTCTTGCCCAAGGGGCAATAGGAAGTACCCATCCATCAGCAGGGTACAGGGTTTTACTCCCCCTATTTCCTTATCCCAAAGAAAACAGGGGGATACAGACCTATTTTGGACCTCAGAGAATTGAACAAATTCCTTGTCAAAGAGAAATTCAAGATGGTTTCTCTGGGAACTCTGCTGCCATACCTTCAGAGTCAGGATTGGCTATGTTCTCTAGATCTCAAGGATGCGTACGCCCATGTTCTCATCCATCCAACTCACAGCAGGTTCCTTCGGTTCCTTTTTCAAGGACAGCACTACCAATACAGGGTGCTTCCTTTTGGCCTGGCCTCAGCACCAAGGGTGTTCACGAAATGCATGGCTGTGGTAGCAACATTTCTCCACACTCTAGGGATATTCGTCTTCCCCTACTTAGACGATTGGCTCATTCGAGCCCCAACAGAGTCAGAGGCCAGGACTTCTCTATCCTGCACAATGCGTATCCTTCAGTATTTGGGTCTGGTAATAAACATCCCAAAATCCAGTCTAACTCCCACTCAGTCTTTAGAGTTCATAGGAGCTTTGCTGAATACCAGAAAGGCGAGGGCCTATCTCCCCCAGGCCCATTGCCTTCGCATGGTGCAGTTAGCTTCTCAAGCAGTGCTAAAGTCTCATCTCACTGCCCGAGAAATGCTACAACTACTAGGCCACATGGCATCTACCATGCATATGGTTCCCTATGCTCGCCTCCATATGAGGGCAGCGCAGTGGACTTTATCCACTCAATGGACCCAGGCATCAGGGTGCCTGTCAGACAAAATAGCAAACACAAGTTGCCTTGTTTTGTCCCTCCAGTGGTGGAAGTCCACTCAAAACCTGTTGCTCAGGTCCCCTTTTCAACAACCCTTACCTCAAGCAACTCTCACAACAGATGCTTCTCCGATGTGTTGGGGAGCTGATCTACAAGACCTCTCCGCCCAAGGCACCTGGTCTCCACAGGAGACTCATCTACATATCAGGCTCTTGGAGCTGAGGGCAATCTTCCTTGCTCTTCGAGTGTTCCACACCCTGCTCAGCTACAAGACAGTCCTCATTCATATGGACAATCAAGTAGCCATGTTCTTTGTGAACAAGCAGGGGGGAACAGGCTCTCTGTCGCTTTGCAACGAAGCTTTGCAACTATGGGCCCTCGCCAGAGAGCATCAGATTCATCTCCTGGCATTGTATCTTCCAGGCATACAAAACTCTTGGGCAGACAGACTCAGTCGAGTTCTGCTTCCACACGAGTGGTCTCTGCATGCAGACCAGGTAGCCAAGATTTTTCAAATTTGGGGAACCCCGGACATAGACCTCTTTGCAAGTCCTTGGAATGCCAAACTTCCCTGGTTCTGTTCCAGAACCCTGGCTCAGGGGGCTCAGGCCAGGGATGCTTTCCTCCTTTACTGGGGTCAAGACTTCCTGTATGCCTTTCCACCTATTCCCCTGATACTGTACAGACCTATTCCCACCTGTATGCCTATTCCTTCCTGTATGCCTTTCCACCTATTCCCCTGATACTGTACAGACAGTACTTCTGTTTAAATTGTTACACACTCTGTTATAGCTGAAATATCCTGATTAGTTGTTGAATCATTGAATTATGCAAGTTAAGATGTTCTATGTAATAAGTTATAATGTTCAATGTTCTATGTAAACAAACTCTGCTTTGTTAACTGTTGTTAATTGTACACCGCAACTGATCGCTGGAAGATGCGGTATATAAATAAGTGTTAAAAAATAAAAATACCCAAAACCCTGTTCTAGCTTCAGAGAGACAGAGGCCGTATGATTCTCATAGCTCCCCATTGGCCACGGCAAGTGTGGTACCCTCTGCTTCTACATCTCTCTCAAGCTCCCTCCCTGGAGTTAGGGTCAGCTCCAGATCTCCTATCTCAGGAGGACGGAATGTTATGGCATCCCAATCCCCAGTCTCTGCATCTCAGGGCTTGGTTGCTGAAGGCCTAGATCTCCATGATCTTAACCTCCCTTAGCAAATAAAGGATATCCTTTATACTTTCAGGAAGCCTTCCACAAGACACTCTTATGCTTTCAAGTGGAAAGGGTTTACCATATGGTGTTCGCAGAAGGGTCTTAACCCCATTGCTATACCTCTGGAATCATTACTGGAGTATCTCCTTCATTTATCCAATGCAGGACTTAAGACAAACTCAGTGAGGGTCCATTTGAGTGCTCTTGCAGCTTCCTTCAAGCCCCTAAATGGACAATCTATCTCCTCCCATCCTCTTATAGCAAGATTTATGAGAGGCCTTCTGCTAACTAAACCTCCCATAAAGCCACCACTTGTGGCATGGGACTTAAATTTGGTTCTTGGTCAGCTCATGAAGCCACCTTTCGAACCCTTAGCTACTACCTCCTTTAAATTCCTTTCTTGGAAGGTTATCTTTCTCATTGCAATCACATCAGCACGTCGCATCAGTGAGTTGCAAGCACTAGTAGCTGATCCACCTGATACAAGGTTCCATCATGACAAAGTAGTCCTTAGGACTCATCCACGCTTTATGCCAAAGGTGGTCTCGCCTTTTCATCTAAACCAAGCGGTCTACCTACCTGTGTTCTTTCCAAGGCCTCATGCATCAAATGCAGAAAGGAACCTTCATACTTTGGACTGTAAAAGAGTTTTAGCCTTTTACTTACAAAGAACACAGCAACATAGAAAGTCCTCTCAACTCTTTGTTGCTTTTGATCCTTCTCATTTGGGACTTCCAGTCTCCAAGAGAACACTGTCTAATTGGATTGTTCAGTGTATATCCTTTGCCTATCAGAGTAAGAATCTTCCTTTGGAGGGCCATGTCACAGCTCACAATGTGAGAGCCATGGCAGCTTCAATGGCTCATCTGCACTCTGTCTATCGACGACATCTGTCGAGCAGACACCTGGGCCTCAGTTCATACCTTCACAGCCCATTACTGCTTGGACAACGACTCCCGCCGGGATGCCTTGTTTGGTCAGGCTGTTCTCCAACACCTGTTCCATACCTAATCAACTCCTACCCACCATCCCTGGTAGGATGCCAGAGATTCATGGGGGGAAGTGGAGCCCTTCTCAGGGACGCACAGCTTTTGGGATCTCTCCATGGCATCTAAAGCTAGGGAGTCCCCATATATGATGGCTACATTCCTACTTGTTCCTGGAGATAGCATAGTTACTCACCTGTAACAGGTGATCTCCGGGAACAGCAGGAATTTAGTCCTCACAATCCACCCACCTCCCCTAGGAGTTGTATCTATATCTATCTCTTTCCCTTTCCCTCTCTCTCTCTTTGTCTCAGCTTTAAAACTCAATTGGAGAGAGGCAGTTGGGAAAGGCGGGAAGGCAGCATGCAGGGGCTGTGGGATGCTCCCAAAAGCTTTCTAATTGGATGATGGGGAGCGTTCCCGCCCAGGCTCCTTCGGTACCGACGATACCCATATGTGAGGACTAAATTCCTGCTGTTCCCAGAGATCACCTGTTACAGGTGAGTAACTATGCTTTGCAAATTATGGAGTAATCTTACGAGCCAAATAGAACAGTGCTTTATGCATTTAAATAGGTGCTTATAAAATTGTCTGAGTGTGAATACGCGTAAAAAAATATGCACAGAGAAGCATAGCACCTACTTTTACATGCTGTAATCGCATAGGTTTTCAAAGGATTGAGAATAGGTGGAGCATTGTAACATAGTATATGATTGCAGATAAGGACCAGTACGGTCCATCTAGTCTGCCCAGCAAGGCAGCAAGAGTAAGTGCCCTTGCTGCTCCATGCGGATCACCCCTCCCCATGCTTTTGTTTAGGGGTGCACCCACCGCTCCGTGTAGGTCATCTCTATTTGTTTAGATATAAGAGATAGTTATGCTTATTTTGATTTTGTCCTGTTGTTATAAAGGGATCCACTGTGTCTGTCCCATGCCATTTTGAATTCTTTCACTGTGTTTGCCCACATCACTTCCATCGGGAGGGCATTCCAAGCATCCACCACTCTTTCAGTGGAAAAAGTATCTCCTGACATTGCCTTTCAGTTTACCCCCTTACAGCTTCATGTTATGCCCGCTAGTTTTATTTATGTATTTATTTATCCATCCAGATTTATATACCACTTTTTCCTTCAATCAAAGTGGTTTACATTAGGGT
The DNA here is from genome assembly GCA_033557465.1 of Ichthyophis bannanicus. Taxonomy (NCBI): domain Eukaryota; kingdom Metazoa; phylum Chordata; class Amphibia; order Gymnophiona; family Ichthyophiidae; genus Ichthyophis; species Ichthyophis bannanicus. The sequence continues at coordinate 652,949,806 of CM066036.1, read as the reverse complement.
TTACATTAAGGTTATTACAATTATAAAAGAGGAAAAAAAGAAAAGAAAAGAACTGGTCATTAGCAGTAGGTCATATCACTAAGAGGAGGACCAAAGTGATCCGAAAACAGCAATGTCTTTAACATCATACGAAAGTCCTTAATGTCTCTGTTAGATCTCATGTATTCTGGTAAAGAGTTCCATATGGCGGGCGCAGCAAGTGATGGGGCTCTTCGTATTGTAGACTGATTGAATCGTTGGAATTCAACAGGAGTAACTGCGTCTGGGCCTTGAGCTGGAGTCCTTGATTATAAGGCTTTGAATGACTGTAGCAGAGGTGTTATGATAGATTTGGAAGATGTTTAGAGATGTCTTATAATGTACACATAAAAGGATGGGTAGCCAGTGCAATTGCTGAAGGATTGGTGTGATATTGTCTTTCCTGGGTGTATTTGTAATAATCCTGGCCGCTGTGTTTTGCACCAATTGGAGAGGGTAGATGGACTGTGTCAGAAGACCTTGATAGAGTGAATTTGCATAGTCCAAAATGGGGGTGACTATTGCTTGACACACTGAAAGGAAGTGATCATTATTCAAAATAGGTTTGAGCCGCTGAATAATTTTTAGCCTGTAGTGTGCTTTAGAGACAATTTTGCTTAGGTTTTACAGCTTCCCCATCTTTGGAAGAGGTTTGTTTGACAGTTAATACTCTTTAGGTTTTTAAAGGTCTGAATCCTATCTCCCCTGTCCTTCCTCTCCTCCAGAGTGTACATATTTAGGTCTTCATGTTTCTTCTCATAAGCCTTCTGACGCAGGGTCAGGATTGGCACCTATGCTCATGTTGTATAAAATTAATTGCCCAGGAATAAGCAGGAAGTCAATCCTCACTTATGGGTGACGTTGGCACCGACAGAGCCTGCGCGGAGCAATTCCCCAGCTTTCAAAGAAAGCCCTTGGGATTGCTGCCATGCATGCATGGTCCTCTTCCCATCCAAGGGTGCCATCTTGCTCAGTCTCCCTTTTTCCACGGAGCACTTCAGACACACGTCCTCGTCCCTCGGAAAAAAGTTTTTTTTTTCTCCGGCTTTTTGGTCCTCTCCCATCCTCCCCGTCGCCCCTGCTCCAGCTGTGGGCCAGGGGATCCCTATTTTTCTCTTTTAGTGGTTTTTTTCTCTTTGGACCCTTTTTGCGCCCTTTTTTCCAAATGCTAGCCTCGAGGGTCTTCAACCTCGTAGGGGCTCTTTTTTCCCCCATAGCCACCGGCTTAAAAAAATGTGACAGATGCTCCAAGAATGTGTCTCTTACGGACACCTACGACTGTTGTCTGCGGTGTTTGGGGGCCGACCACAACCCGGAGCTCTGCTCGCTCTGTAAGAAAATGTCTGCTTAGGCCTAGCTAAACCATAAGCAGAATCCTGACGACATTTTCCGCAAGGCAGCCCTGGGGTCCCCGGTGGCACCTCTCCCCATAGATTCACCACTTGCGGGGTCCCCCTCAGTGACCCGCGCCCCAGGCGGCACTCTGATCAGGGTTTGCCCAAGCTGGAACGGTGAAAGAAGAAAAGGACCTTGTCGGGGGCTCCAGACAAACGTGAGCGGTCTCGCGTTCATTCCATTAGCCCTCGGTGTTCCTGAGAGTCGGACAAGGAGTGGCCTCGAAAGGTACCTCGTATGGATACGGAGACCTCTGGTGATGGCACCTGGTCTCCTGAAAGTCGTCTTGGCAAGGACCCCCTCTCCTCCTCCACACCAGACCCGGTAACCCCAGTGTCAACGGTGCAGGGACCCACTCCTGAGTGGGAGTCCCATATGCTGGCACTAGAGCGCGCGGCATTTCTGCCTTCCTAGCTGTCCAGCAGGCGCTTTTACTCAGCACGGCTGGCTCGTGTCTCGAGACCGATAGTCCTTCGGGGGTTCCGAAAACTGCCTTAAAAACCCCCGAGAGCCATGAGCCTCATAAGGGTCCTCAGCATCAGTCTTGCTTGCCATCCCGTTCCTCGGGGGTGAGGTCTTCCAGAGTCGGTGCCTCCGGCTCCAAACTGGCCTCTGCCACTGTGCATAGGGATAAGCCTGACTCAGAATCCTTCTTGGACCTCTCGGGCTGGAAATTGGATGGGGACATGTCCCCTGAAGCCCGCGCCCATAGGGACCTTCCTTCTGACCCATCCCCATCCGCCTCAAAGACGGTCACCTCTCAAAGACACCTCCTCCTTGGTATTTGTGCGGGACATGGCTCGAGCCCTCAATCTGCCCACGCAGACCGAGGAAGAGCTGAGGGCAGAGGAACTCGACATCTTGCAATATGAGTCTCCCCTGAGGGAGTCTCTCATGGTCCCTGTACCGTCCATCCTGACCCGGCTGCTCCGCTGTATGTGGGAAGCACCCGCTTCGATCCCTATTGTCAGTAAAAGACTCGATGCCATGTACAGGGTCCAGCATAGACCGGGGTTCCAGAAGCGAGAACCTCCCCAGCAAGCGCCTCTGGCTCCGGCCATGTTTCATCAAAGGCCGGATCCAACGACGCCCTCAGAGCCATCGAGCCTCAAGTCCTCGATTGACTACTCAGACTGGGAGTCGGAAGACAAGGCTTCCCCAGAGACACGAGCACACCATGACTTTCTCTTGAATCCGTCCCCACCAGCATTGAGGCGCCAGTCCCCGCCTGAGGACACTTCATTCCTCGAGTTTGTCCAAGATATGCCAAAACACTGTCCCTCACCACTGAGTCAGAGGAGGACCCTCACACAGAAGAACTCAAAATCCTCCAATACGAGGCCCCACTCAAGGAGGCCCTCACAGTCCCCGTCCCCTCTATCCTCGGGTGCCTCCTTCTCTGAATGTGGGAAACGCTGGCATCGGTGTCAATTGTGAGCCGATGCTTGGATACTATGTACTGGGTCCAGCAAAGATCCGGCTTTAGAAAGGTGCAACTCCCTCACATCTCTGTGGTGGTCAAGTTGGCCATGCATCGACAGAAAAGCCTGAAGACTTTGGGCGTAAATGTTACCAGGGCTCGATGCTAGCATGCTGTATACAAGCCTATTAGCTGTATATCAGCATGTACCTCTGAGTCCTAACCAAGGAACTTGGGGTTTCTTGATGAGTCTCAGTGGGGACCACCTCCATTGCTTTCAGACCCTCACAAAATCTGTCAGGGAGTGCTCAAAGTATTTGTCCCTAGCAGCCTACAGTGGCTTCAAGTCCAACGTGAGGGTGGTCGCCGCAGGCATCAGTGCTTTGACGCCAGGCCTGGCTCCATGCATCGGACCTCGAGCAATGGGTTCAGGAAAAGCTCCTCAACGTCTCTTGCCTCAGTGAAAACCTCTTTTGGCAAGCCGATGGAGGACAAGGCAGTGGAGATCGAGACCGAATATGTCACCAGGACTCAACTCTCGTGGAAGACCTCTGTTCTTCCCAAGAAGAAACCATCGAGGAAAAGGCCTCCCTTCCACCGAAAAGGCCAGCCTTACCGAGGTTATCCCCCATATCAGGCCCCCCAGACTCCTCAGCAGGATCATCAGGGCAAGGGAGCAGGCCAGGTCCCACGTAAGCTTAAGGGGCCCAAGCCCCAGACACTAGCTTCAGCCCAGACTGGGTCAGGGTTTTGACTCCAAGAGCATAGCCTCTCCTCCCATGGCAGACCAGCTACCGACAGGGGGGTGCCTGATTCATTTTGCCCACTGGTGGGCTGCCATCACCACTGAATCCTCGGCACTTCAAGTGGTCAGGGAAGGTTACCTCCTTCATCTGGACTAGACACTTCCCCCTTTCTTTAGGAGAGCCCTCTCGGACTCCCATGCAGGAATTTGCAGGCCTTCTCAGGAACAAGGCTGTGGAGCACGTATCACAACACCTAAGAGGAAAGGGATTCTACTCCAAGTACTTTCTGGTCCCATGAAGAACAGAAGACCTAAGGCCCATCTGGACTTGAGACACCTGAAAAAATTCCTGTTGCGGGAGAAATTCAAAACTTTCTCCCTTTGAATATTACTGCCATACCTGGAGAAAACATCCTTTAGGTCCAAGGAGCATAGCCATTCTCCCTCAGGACCACCGCAAAGCCTCACAGCTTTTTGTTTCATATGACCTGAGTTGATTGGGGGAGACTGTCATCAAGTGGACCCTGTCCACCTGGGTGGCGGTCTGCATCGCCTTTGCCCACAATCAGGCTGGTTTATCATTGGAGTGCCGGGTCACGGCGCTCAATGTCAGGGTTATGGCAACCTCAGTTGTGAGCCTATGCTCTGTCCCTATAGCAGATATCTGCTGGGCCGCCACCTGCTCCTCAGTCCACACTTTTGCAGCTCACCACTGCCTGGAGAGGGAGTCCCGATGGGACAATGCCTTTGGTCAAGCCGTACTCCGTAATCTGTTTGGGGTTTAGGCAACTCCTGCCCTCTGACCCTTCTTGTTCAGGCTACCGGAGCCATGGTTCTCCCTGGATACTATGGTCCTCGGAGTCTGTCCTCAGATTCGCTTGTGGCTGCTCATGGCTGGACTGTGTTTTTTCTACAGGTTCTTGGTAGCCTGTAGCTACGGAGTCCCATATGTGAGGACTGACTTCCTGCTTGTTCCTGGAGAAAGCGTATTTTCTCCGGGAACAAGCAGGAAGTCAGTCCTCACATATGGGCGATGTCGGCGCCGACGGAGCCCTTGTGCGGAGCAAATCCCCAGCTTTTAGAGAGAGCCTTTGGGAATTGTATCACACATGCGCGGTCCCCTTCCCGCCCAAGGGTGCCATCTTGCTCAGTCTCCTTTTTCCCGCGGAGCCCTCCGGACGTTGTCCCACTGTCACCATTGAAAAAGTGTTAAAAGTTAGAAATTTGTTTCTATTCCTTACCGCATCGACACCGGTTCCCCTTCCCACCTTCGGCTCAGTACACCGGTATCGAGTCTGGCTTGATTTTTCATTTTTTGTCCTTCGTGACTAGCATTCGCGCTCTTTTTCTTTTTCACTGGCAGCCCAGGTCTTCGACCTCGCAGGGGCCCTTTTTCCCCTGATGGCTGCCAGCAGGTTTAAGAAATGTCATCAGTGTGCTAAATTAACCCTTTCCAGGCCGAGCCCAAAACTCGGGATCCAAAATTCTGACTAAATATTCCTATCAAATGGTATATAATACATGACCATAGCAGAAGGAAAATCACTATTAGAACATATTGAATAAGACGGGTACAATTTTCCTGAAATATGCCAAAATTAACCCGGCTGCAGAATGTGGATTAAAATTTTAAAGTAGGCCTTCAAAGGGTTAATGTCCCTCACCTATACACATGACTGCTGTCTCCGGTGCCTCGGGCCTGAACATGACCCGAAGGTCTGTGGCCCATGTAGGAAAATGTCCTCGAAGGCCCTGAGAAGCCACCAGCAGCAGCATGATAGGATTTTTCTTGAGTCCGTACCTTCGCGGGCTTGGACCGCGTCTGAAGCCTCTATGTCTTGGGGGGAACACTCCGAGCCCGAGCGTCGTAGGGGTTCCTTGGAGAGAGGGTCTCCCTCGTGGGAACATTGAAGGAAGAAAAAAAATCCTCAAAGGCGGCATCGTTGGATGGTTCTGAACGGCCTGGTCCCTCCCAGGGTTCTTGGCTGGTCTCTCCGAGGGACCTTTGCAGTGCTTCAAGAGTCTGTCCACCGGCGTCCATGAGTGCTCGAAGTTCATGACTCGAGCAGCCTATGACGGGTTCAAGACAGCGGCCTGGGTAGCTGCGGCAGGCATAGGTGCACGCCGCCAAGCATGGCTACAGTCGTTGGACCTGGAGCAATGGGTTCAGGACAAGTTGGTCGATGTCCTATGCCAGGGAGAGAACCTCTTTGGAAAACCCATGACCAACAAGGCTGCGGAAATAGAGTCAGAGTACATGACGAGGACACAGCTCTCAAAGAAAACCTCTGCCCCTTCTCGAAAGAAGGGCTCGGGTAAGAAGCCCTTTTACCCGAGGAAGGGTACTGCTTACTGAATCTACCCCCATTTTCAGGCCTCCCCGGCTCCCCAACAGGGGCAGCAGGCCAAGGGACAGGGGCATGGCTGGTGTAAGCAGAAAGCCCCCAAACCCAGGCACCAGCTCTGGCCCAGCTGGTAGTGGCTTTTGACTCTCACAGCATGGCCCCTCGCCCCACAGGGAACAGGCAATGCACAGGAGGAAGGCTTGCCCTGTATGCCCACAGAGGGACAGCCATTACCACCGATGCCTGGGTCCTGCAGAAAGTCCATCAGGGCTATCTCCTTCATTTGACCCAGGTACACTCTCCTTATTTCCCAGGAGAGCCCCTCAGGTCTCCCCTTCATCGGTACCTTCTTCTGAAGGAGTTGGCATATACTCACATCCTAATACACCCAGACCACAGGCAGTATTTATGCTTTGTGGTGGGAGGTAATCACTACCAGTACAGGGTACTTCCCTTTAGCCTGGCCTCCGCCCCCAGGGTATTCACAAAGTGCCTGGCGGTGGTGGCTGCCTTTCTCAGACTTCAAGGAGTTTTTGTTTTCCCCTACCTAGATGACTGGCTCATCAGAGCCACTTCAGCCAGAGAGGTCCATCAGGCCACATCACGAACCATCCAGCTGCTCCAGCATCTGGGGTTTGTAATCAGTTATTCCAAGTCCAGCCTTGTTCCCACTCAACAACTAGAGTTCATTGGGGCAAGACTCGATACCCTTCAGGCAAGGGCCTACCTACCGGCAGACAGGGCAAAGAGGCTTCTGGCCCTCGCACTCCAAGTGAGTCGCAGATCCCAAGTGTCAGCAAGGACTCTTTTCTGCAGCATTTTGCTTTTATTGTAAATTGCCCTAATTTATTTATTTATTTTTTATTTATTTACAGTCTCTTTTATACCGCGCTATTCAACATCAGCGCGGTTTACATGGAACATAAAACTTACACTTTCATTGGCTGATCTGTGTTTACAAGGAACAGGTATTAAAACTTGGATAACCTGGTTAACTATTTACATCTAGACTACAAGACAAATCGGATCTCGTTAGTGGTAGTCATGGGTGTCTTGTTTGGTAAGATTCCATTGTACTGCACGGGCTAGATAGTGGAAGAGGCTATTGTAGCACTGTCTACCGGGTAGTACAAGAGGAAGAGGTGGTGCTTCAGTGCCTTCCTAAACTGGGCTAGGTCAGGGATTGCCCGTATGCTGGATGGAAGAGTGTTCCAGCATCTGGGCGCACAGAATTTGAAAGCCCTGTTTGCTGTTGCCTGGGTGCATTGGGTTATTTCTTTCGGGACTATCAGTGTGTTGGCCGCTATTAATCTTCTGGACCTGTTGGGGGGGGGGGGGTCATCTGTATAAGCTCTGCTAGTGATGTAGAGGAGAGCCCATTGATGGCTTTGAAAGTCAGCAGTAAGGTTTTGAATGCGAGTCTGCCATGTATAGGGAGCCCGTGGAGATGTTTCAGGATGGGCGTCATGTGGTCTTTCCTGGATGCTCCATGTAGAACTCTTGCTGCAGAGTTCATCGCGAGCTGTAGCGGGTTCAGAGTGGATTGAGGGAGTCCATGCAGTATTGAATTTGCATAGTCAAAGTGTGGTATGATCAACGTTTGATAGATTGTCCGGAAGTTGTCCGGTTCCAGTAGGAAGCGTAGGTGCCTGAGAGAGCGGATCTTATGATATACCGCTCTCGCTGTGTTGTTTATGTGCACCTTCATGTCCAGGCGCTGGTCTAAGGTGACTCCGAGGTACCGTATCGTGGGTTTGGTATGAAGTTCTGCTTCCTTGACCTTTAGATAGGGCGGCGTGGTGAAGTTTTGGTTCCTCGTGATGAATAGGACCTCAGTTTTCTTGTGCTGAATTCGGAGGTTTTGCGTTTGGAGCCAGTTAGATACTGCATTAAAGCAGTCTGTCAGTGGGGAGAGGTCCGGGTTCTCTGTCAAGAATGGCATGTAAAGTAGTACATCATCAGCATATATCAAGCAGTTAACATTGAAAGACCGGATGAGAGGGGGGCGGAGTCTGCCGCGGGAGAAGATGGCCGCATAGAGTGTTAGCTCCCTCCCAACACTACAGAATCCTCAACAGAATTAAGATTACGGGTGCCTTTGCAGCTCGATCTGTGGGGTCAAAGAGTCGGAGATTATGGCAGCCTTAAAACCGGCCAGGTTAGACTTCCCACAGACGGCTGGGCAATCCAGCAAACGGGCAAAGCAAGAGCCCCCGTCTCCACAGAAAATGGCGCCCGATAAAATTGCAGCAGATGGGGTAAGAGAAATCCTGCAGGAGCTCCGGGAAGTGAAAGCGCTAGTCGCAACTAACTCCGGTACCCTGGCACTAGTGCAAGAAGATCTGAGGGAAGTAAAAGACCATCTTAATGATATGACCAGGCGTTTGACGGAGGTGGAAGCGAAGGTGGACAAACACACTGCAGAAATCGCGCAGGTCGGCCCGTTGGAAAAGAGGGTCACAGCCCTAGAAACACTTCTGGAAGACCACGCAAACAGGGCCAGGAGAAGTAACATGCGAATCCTGGGAATACCTGAAGGCCGGGAAGGCTCCGACCCCATAAGCTACCTCGAACGGCTCATACCAGAACTATTGGGACTAACCTTAGAAAGGCCTCTAGAACTGGAGCGGGCCCACCGCGTGCCGTCGCACCCCTCAGCTCAGACCCCGCGACCGCACCCGCTGGTGGTTAAGGCGCTTCGCTATCAACACATCATACAAATACTGCAAACGGCGAAACAGCGAAAGCAGGTACAATTAGATGGTCACAAAATCACCTTCTTCCCAGACCTCTGTAAACAGACGGCCCAGCGACGTAAGGATCTCCTGGCATGCCGGCCTCTGTTGCTGCAATCACAAGCGCGATTTGGTCTTTTTTACCCTGCAATTATGCGGGTAACTCTGGACAATCATACCCAAACCTTCACGGAAGGCCAAGCCCTCCGTGCTTTTCTTCGAGAGCGGGCCCGGATGGAAGTTGGATCCTAAACTGGATATGACTGTCAGCGCCTACAGTTTCTTCATCGCGCCACTCCGGGGACATCGCGACCCACAAGGAGAGCAGTGCTGATCGCTTCAGCTCAATGCATCTGTTAAGGACAACTTTGGATTTTAAGTTTGCATGTTTCAGTCTAAATTTGCCTGCTTGTTTGACAATTGCACAGGGCTAACATGTTTAACCGCTTAGACTTCCCTGTCTGCTTTAGTAACATGCATGCAGGGAATAAAGGCTACCAGTTTCCAAATGTTGGGAGGGGGTAAGTAGGGCCTGGTTGGCGGTGGGGCTCCACCATACAAGTTCAAAGTGGTTTATGGCGGGTTGCAGCCAGGCTATGTTTTTAGTTGATGTTGATGTTATAAAGATGCATTCCATGTTTTTAGGGTGGTTGACCGTGAATGTCCCCCTCCAGTCTTGCGATAGGACTAAATATGGCTAATAGCCGGGTGCGAATACTGTCCCTGAACATCAAAGGTATTTCTAATCCTGCAAAAAGGAAGAAAATCCTGACTTATTGCAGACATCAACAGGCAGATATTATATATTTGCAAGAAACCCACTTATCCCTCACAGAATCCCACAAAGTGATGGATAAGCACTATAGGAATGTACTTTCTGCACCAGCCCTGAAGAGGAAGGGCGGGGTCATTATACTAGCCCGGAGGACCCTCCAGGTAGAAGTCAAGGAGACCAAAATTGACCCTGCAGGCCGCTGGGCCATGATGACAGCCACGCTCAGTGGAGACCCTTACATCTTCATGACAATATATGGCCCTACTACAGACGACTCGCAATTTTTTACTCATGTGACACAGGAGCTCCTAGGCGCCGGGTCATCCAGAATTATTCTGGGGGGAGACTTCAATCTCATTCCGGATTCGCTTTTGGACAGGACTCCCTACAAACCACAACATAAGCCGCGCTCTTCAACGGCATTGCAGAACCTGAATGAACTACTGGGATTACTCGATCCTTGGAGGTTACTTTTCCCCAACGCAAGGGAATACTCCTTTTACTCACTACCGCACAACTCCCAAACGCGTATAGACTATTATCTAACCTCAAAGACGCTAATATCACGGATCCTGGGCATAAAAATACTCCCCATAACAGTCTCGGATCACGCTGCGGTCCTCCTGGACCTTAACGTGGGCCCAGGGAAGAATCCCTCGAAACGATTTTTTTTTGAGAAGCAGTGGTTGGCAGACGAAGAATTCCGTACTACTATGAAGGCGGCTACTATTGAATACTTTGAAGTAAACCATTATGGGGAAACCTCCACATGGGCCTGGTGGGAGGCCTACAAAGCTACTATGCGAGGACATATGGATGCTTACAGAATCCGTAAGCGGCGTTCAGAAGTGCAGAAAAGGACGGCACTAGAAGTCGAAATCCGAGCCGGCGAGCGACTCTTGGCCCGATGGGCAGACCCGACAGTCCTGGTCCGGCTGCAGAAGCTTCGGTATCAGTACAATACGCTATTGCAAACAGAAGTCAGTGATTCAATCAAAGTCCAGCAAGGGAGATGTTACCATGACAGTAACCGGGCGAGTCCACTGCTAGCGAATATGTTGAAGGCGAAACGAGCGGTGACCAAGATAGCGGGACTACAAGATTCGAGTGGAGAATTGCATACCTCAGACGATGAGATTCTAGCACTTTGCGAAGCCTTCTACACCAAGTTATACCAATCTGAGGTCACCTGTGATGAATCGGCTTTTTCAGCTTTCGTCTCCACAATAGATGGTCCCCGGCTAACGGAGGCGCAGCAGCAGTCTCTTGCAGCTGACATCACTAGCAAGGAACTCCATAAGGCACTTAGTCAGCTAGCCAAAGGTAAAGCTAGCGGACCGAATGGTCTCCCTATAGAATTCTATGAAGCCTTCAGAGATCAGCTGACTCCAGAACTGCTACTATACTACATGGGGGTGAAGGAGGAATGTCCTGCGGCAGGAGCACTGGCAGCTGCTACGATAGTAATACACCCTAAACCAGGGAGGGATCCGAAGAAGGTAGAGAATTATAGACCTATTTCTCTATTGAACTCAGATTATAAAATATACGCCAAGATCCTAGCGAACCGATTGTCTATGGTAATGGAGTCCCTTATTCATCCGGACCAATGTGGTTTTATGACCGGAAGATCCACGGCCGATAACGGGCGCATGTTGGCCCACGTTCTCCGGAAGGCACAGTACGCGGACCAGCCTCTAGTAGGCCTTGCATTGGACGCAGAAAAAGCATTCGACAGGGTCGAATTCTCCTACCTATTCTGTACCATGCGCTGGATGGGGATCCCTGACAATTTCTTGAAGAGCATACAACTGCTATACACCAAACCGGTGGCTCGGGTGGCAGCGAACAACGCCACCTCCCGGGAATTCCTTCTCACCAGAGGTACCAGGCAGGGCTGCCCTCTGTCGCCTCTGCTATTTAATATAGCATTGGAGCCCTTGATCCTTCGAATTCGTCAGGCGTCTAATGTCGTAGGAATGCCGCTGGAAGGCTACCACTGCAAACTGTCAGCCTACGCAGACGACCTTCTCCTATTTCTGGAAGTAAGTTCAGTGGAGGCCGCCTTGGAGATAATTGGAGAGTACGCTCTCATTTCGGGATACAAGTTAAATATGGACAAGACCACTATCATACCTCTCACATCTGCAGTCCCCGAAGACGAGCTACGGAAGTACTCCTTTCAGGTGGAAAGGTCGTCCTTCAAGTACTTGGGAGTCGCGTATGGCACCACTCTGACAGACACCATTACGCTTAATGTGAATAGATGCGCCCAGATCCTACAAGACTGTGTGGCTAAATGGACACCATTGAACTTGACGTGGTGGGGTCGATTAGAAACTATTAAAATGGTTATAGTGCCAAGGATCACGTACATACTTGGTATGCTTCCGATACTCTTTGATAAGCACTTCTACCAGGCTTTAGAGAGAAAGTTACTGGCTTTCTTGTGGGCGAAGAAGACACCGCATATTGCAGCCTGGAAACTAAAGCTACCTAAGAAGCAAGGGGGGGTTAGTTTTCCGGACTTCTACTGGTACCATATCGCTGCCATAGCCAAACAAGGCTTATGGTGGGCGGAGGAGCTAGACACTCCAGGGGTCCCCAGCTGGCTCTCAGTAGAATCGGCGGTGAGTGATCCTCTCCCATTGCGTCACCGAATTGGAGCTGCGTCTGTGCATCCGAGTCCGCAGACGCAGGATAGGATCCATCAAGCGACTCAACAAGCTTTAAGTTTGGTGTTGCCGCTACTGGGAGAAGACCCAACCTATACGGACGCCACCCCCCTTTGGCTTAACCAGCGCTTCAAAATAGGTGGGACATGCTTCGCCTGGACCACTTGGATACGCCGCGGTATTTTCAATCTGGGGCATTTACTCAGAGGACAGAGATACAAAACCTTTGCGGAACTACAATATGAGTTTCAACTCCCCTACAAATGCTTCTTTCAATGGGGTCAACTTCGGCACTGCTTGAATAAGGCAGGAGTCACCCCCCTTCAGGTGGTCAGTGGGCGCTCGTCATACCTTCGGATCCAGGAATTCCGGACAGGGACCGGGCAAATATCACAGCTGGTGGACCTCCTTCGATCGGCGGACGGACGAAGCCCTAGCGGGGCACAATTGGTATGGGAAACTGAAGCTGGACCTTTCGCGGCCTCAGAAATGTGGGCTTCCTTCTGGAGATCCCAGATCCGGATATCTAGATCAGCCTCCCTCACACAGATGTTGTTCTTCTTAGCGCATCGCGCATATCTGACCCCAGTGAAGACTTCCAAGTGGCAAGAACCGAAAGATGACCGCTGCTGGTCCTGTGGACACGAAACAGGGACCCTCTCACACATGTTGTACTACTGTCCGCTCTTACTCCCGTACTGGCGAGGAGTTTGGCGGCGAATACAGCGACTGGTTGGGATAGACGCGCCTTTATCATATCGGGTGATTATTTACAAATCCCTGGCGGGGATACCTTGTCTCCAGAAGCAGCATCATGCCCTGTTGGACCTCCTACTGAGCTTAGCGTTAAAGGCCATCATGAGCCACTGGAAGTCCTTCGGAGCCTTAAGTGTGGAATACTGGTGGAACTTGGTGTGCTACCATCGAGCCTGTGAGATAGCATATGTACAACAAAATCCCGCCTTTCGAAGATTGGTGCACAAATGGGACAGTCTAGTCACGAATTAGTCAATGTCAAAATATTTGGCTGGTGCTGGGCGGTGGGACATAAGCGGTCAACCCCCCCCCCCCCCCTTCTATCGTTTCACTTCCGCTGTCATTTCGCTGTCTCGATCCTGAATGTAGAAGTGAACCTGTCTGGACCTGCCAATTAACTTTGTTTAATCCTTTTTCACATGTTTCTGTTTGGTGTATTGTATGTTAACGAAACGATAAATAAAGTTTTCAAAAAAAAAAAAGAAAGACCGGATGAGGTTACAGATGGGCTGCATGTATATGTTGAACATCAGAGCGGAGAGGGAGGATCCTTGTGGGACGCCTTGCTTCTGGTAGAATGGTTCCGATGCTGAAGCCCCTGATCGTACGTGCTGCCATCTGTCCGAGAGGTATGACTTGCACCAATCTAGTGCTGTATCACAGATCCCCTTCTCCCTGAGACACCCCAGGAGGAGCTCGTGGCTTACTGAGTCAAATGTGGCTACTATGTCCAGGAAAATGAGATCAAATCCTTGACGGATGTTATCAATTCCAGCAATTATGTTACTGAAGAGTGTGGTAAGGAGCGTTTCAACACCATGAGACTCTCTAAAACCGTGTTGGCAGAGGTCCAGCGGAGCTTCGATGTGTTCTTGAATTTGTCTTTGGACTTCTTAACATGGGCGGTATATCAAGTGTATCAATAAAGATAAGGTACTTTCTGCGCCTCCTCGGGCACATGTCTCCACGGTCCATGTAACACCAGATACCCGCCTCCACATGTGAACTGCTTAGTGGTGCCTCAGAGACCAGTGGACACAGGCCACAGGCGGCCTCAGAGACAGAGTCACGGTGTCCAGACGACTAGTACAGTCCCTGGATTGGTGGCTTCAACCATACCACTTGGAAGCAGGGATGCCTTTCCAGGCTCCTTGACACACGAGGATCCTGACCACAGATGCATCTTTTCTGGGCTGGGGAGCCCACTGCCAGGGGCTTGTACCCAGGGTGTGTGGTCTCCAAGTGAGAGAACATAACAAATCAATTTCTTGGAGCTCCGTGCTATCCGCCTGGCTCTTCGAGTGTTCTGGCGGACCTTGGCTCACGAGCCTGTCTTGGTACAGACAGGCAACCAAGTAGCTATGTTCTGTGTGAACAAGCAGGGCGGCACAGAGTCCCACCTGCTGTGTCAGGATACCCTGGATCTGTGCTCCTTTGCAGTCCGGCATGGCATTCATCTGCGGGCAGTTTACCTGCCAGGCTAAGACAACTGCCTAGCCGACAGGGTTCTCCAGCCCCACGAGTGGCAGCTGGACAAGGGAGTAGTCCATTGGCTTTTTCAGACCTGGGAATGGCCAGTAATGGACTTGTTTGTGAGTCCGCTCAACCACAAGTTACCCCGGTTCTGCTCCAGGCAGCCACACCCACACAGGGCCAGCTGTACAGCGCCTAAGCCTGTATCCGACGCATCGGTCTGTACAATAAAGGGCCGGTTAAAATCTACGCCTCGCAATATTGGCGCACATCAGATTTTGTCCTTTAACAGCGTAAAGGCCTGCTCTGCTTCTGCCGACCATTTCAGCTGATTAGGTGCGTTCTTCTTTAGCATTTCCATTAAGGCAGCACTTTCTGTCGCAAAATGCGGAATAAATCAACAGTAGTAGCCGATTAATCCGAGAAAGCTGCGTAACTGTTTCTTTGTTAAAGGTTTCGGAAACGTTCTCACACTCTCTACTTTGTCCAGCAAGGGCTTAACTGTACCATGCCCCACCAAATGTCCCAAATACTTCACTTGCTTTCCCCCAAACATACATTTTGCAGGGTTGTGATAAGGAAGCTTATCATAGCTCAGGTAGGAGCTATAGAAAAGATGATGTGACTCTGAACAAGCAACCTGTCAGTTCTGGTAGAAGCAAGAAAACAGAGTTTTCACATAAAAGACTACCAGTCCCAGAATGCACCAGGTTTCCAGCAGCCATGAGAGGGGCTGAAGTGAGAAAATGTGTGTGCAATCAAGAGAGCTATGAGGTAATCCCTAAGCACTCATCTCAAAGGGCAGGGCCTGATTCAAGACAGCTGCACTGTGTTAGGGAGCAGCACACATTAGGAAAGAATAAGAATAGAGATTATTCTTCAGATAACAGCTACAGAGGGAGGAAGAGATACAGAGACAGCAACAGCTACAAGCTCAAGCACCAGTATCACCTGGAGAAACAGAAGCCAAGCCAAGCAGATAGAGAGAGAAGGAAACTCTCTGGAAGGAAGAGAAGAAAGGCCATTGGAAGGTCTGGTAGATTCCAAGGCAGTACCCATACTGGGAGGTATTCCAAAAGCCAGCAGAGTCCATTGGACTGGATTCAGCCAGAGGAATGGAGTGGCAGAGATAGGAATCACCAGTGGCTACCTGGAAGAGAGAAGACTGCATGTGGAAGGGACTTTCAGACCAAGGCCAGAAGGTATGTGAGAGAAGATCCAGTGTCCAGGGATCAAGATTGGAAGGCTGGACATCAGAATTGGATTACATATTGGCCAGGCTATACAGAGAGGAATAATGATAGCAGGAGAGGCTCAGGTATGAACACTGATCCAGACCCTATCTATAATAGAGAATGGCAGCAAGGGAATAAGCATTCTCATGATAGTGCCTTAATGAAAGACTCATCTGTGCCAATGTATGATATTGACCCTATGATTGTTGATGAAGGGGGAGATACAGCAGATGAAACTATTTATATGGACTGTTCTCTATCTAAATGCTATTGCTAGTTTTCTCTGAGCAAACACATCAGCCATCACAAAGAAACCTAACTTTGTTCTTTATTTCCACTGCAAACAGCTCTTAAAGCAGGATTTGGGCTCACACAGTAGCAGCCAGCCAGCTAAAGGCTTTCAGCTGGTCCATTGATAGTAATTAGGGCTGCACCTGATTGTGTGTGAGCAAGGGAGAATCACTGCTGAGATCAGCGTGGAAAATAAGCAGAAGTTAACCTAACCAGCAAAGTTTATTCTTTTCTTTGTGCCTTTGTATTTGGTAATTATTTGCTAAGAAAACATTAGCTAATTGCCTGACAAGCTGAAGGTTGTTTTCTGGTTTATTTTGTGATTTTTGTTATCCATTTTAAACACTGCAAGCAAGTAACCTCATTTATAGTGCTATCAAGCATACATGTGCTGGGTGAATTAAACCCCATCAATAAAAGAAGTATTTTATTGATCTTACCACTTGGTTTCACAACTCAAATTATTGTCATCAGCTGTGTTTGGGAGTGAATGAACTACAATACCCACAATACCTTGCAAGAATCATATGAATATATGCATCGTCAAGATTGTGTAAGTTCTCACCCTAGGCAGCCGTCTGACAAATGGCGTAGTCGGCAGGATTGCTCTTGCACCAAGAGGATTTACTTGTTGTGGATTACAAATAAAAGTCAAGTTTAAAGCTGTAAGAAGATTTTTTCCCTCGTCTGCACTTTGGAGGAAAGGTGGTTGTGCCAGGAAGCTGTCCCAGAGGAAAAGACCCTGTGCAAAGCTGGATTCATCACTGAGACAAGGTAATATGTACCTGGGCATGTCTAGTGGTGGATGTGTGTAAGCACAGGGGGTAATTGAAAAAAAAAAAAAAGTTGAAAAAAAAAAAACACACCTGGTTGGAAGGTGCTGCTCTTTGGTTTTGGTTTTTTTTTCTTTTCTTGCAGGGGTCAAGATGGATCCGAGGGAGATGGCTCAGTGGATGGCAGCCCAATTTAGCAAGCAGCAGGAGCTATCACAGCAGGCCCAGGACACTGCTATGAAGGCATAATGGAACAGCAGAAACCAGTGCTTGATCTGGTGCAAGCTCTAGTTCAGCTGCAGAGCCAAAGTGGAACAGATGCAAGACCAGCAGTTAGTACTGGTACACCACATATGGACAATGTGGGACTCAATCAAGGGATTGGGGCATTTAATTTTGGGAAATTAACTCCAGAAGATAATGTTGATGATTTTCTAGAGTCTTTTGAAAGAGTGGCACAGGCTTTAGCATGGCCAGAGACCCAGTGGGCAGTAAGGCTGGCAGCCTCATTAACTGGTGAGGCACTAGCAGCTTACAGAGCAATGCCAGCAGCCCAGGCTTTGATTTATAAGGATGTAAAGGCAGCTATTAGAGATCGCCTAGGGTTGTCTATTTCAGAGTATAGGCGAATGTTTAGAGCTGTTACATTGAAAGTGGGTGAGACACCCAGGGCTCTGAGTCAGAGAATCAGAAGTTTAGCTGTAAAATGGTTGGAGCCTGAGCAAAAGACAGTAGAAATGTTATTAGATATTATAATGCTGAAACAATTTATGCTTGGGGTACCTAAAGATTTGAATGTTTTTCTTATACAGCAAAATTGCCAAAATCTTGGAGAGGCAACCATGCTAGCAGAGAGATTCTTGGAAGCCATGCAGGCTTGCCATAGAATGGGTAGCCCTCTAAAGATGGATGCTGAGGCTAGATGTGCTGTATCAGAAAAAGGAATAATTAAGGATGTTTCTGAAAATGAATGTACTGTATCAAACCAGATGACACAGTGGAATAGAAAAAAATGTTTCAAGTGTGGAAAAGTGGGACACTTAGAGAAGAGATGCCAGACACACACTAGTTTAATGGGTCTGGATTTAAAACAACCCAAGGAAGGATTTCTTTTGATGGTTGATGTGCAAGGAATTACCACAAATGCATTATTAGACTCTGGGGCAGACCAGAGTATGATGTCAAAAAGGCTTTGGAAGAGGATAGAGGCCCAAGAAAGATTTGTGCCTAGAACCCCTGAAAGCCAAGTCCACATCAGATGCATTCATGGTGCTGCATCATCATATCCCACCTATAGGCTAAAGGTTAAGTGCCTAGGGAAACAAGAGGAAGTCCTGTTAGCAGTGATGCCTAGGCTACCCTTTGATTTGGTTCTAGGAAGAGACTGGCCAAGATTTAAGCAGGGTCTAGTGGAAGGACTAGGAAAAAAGGAGGGAGAAGGTTTAATGGTAGTAGCTCCCGGGCCTTTATTTGGAAGTCCTCAGACCCCAGCTAAAAAGATGGTTAAGCGTCCAGAAGACCAAGCTACCCCAAAGCAGATATTCGTCCTAAAGTACCATAAGGTCTCTGAGAAGGCCCAAGCTCCTAGGCGGGCAACCCCTCAGTCTGCTGGGTTTGACCTGTGCAGCATAGAAAATGTGATTGTACCTAGCCAAGGGAGAGCCCTGGTTGACACCGGTCTCCAAGTGGAAATACCAATTGGATGTTATGGGAGAGTAGCCCCAAGGTCCGGATTAGCCCTTAAATATTTCATCGATGTGGGTGCGGGAGTAATTGATCCCGATTACAGGGGCAATATTAAAGTTCTGTTGTTTAACTTTGGACAGAATGAGTATCATGTGAAGACAGGAGACAAAATTGCCCAATTGATTTGTGAGAGGCTGGGTTTTCCACCTGTGGAGGAGGTCACATCCCTAGAGAATTCTGAACGTGGAGCCAAAGGCTTTGGTTCTACTGATGTCAAAGGGGTTAAAAGCTTAGCTGCCACCTGTGCCCGAGAGAGGGAGGTGAGTGAAGAGGATGATTTGGGACCCCAGGTATCTGATTGTAAAGAAAAATCAGAGCCCCAAATAGGTGAGGACCTGACAATGGTACAACAGGAAGAAATTAGGAAGTTGCTTAAGGAATTCCCAGATGTGTTGACACCCATACCTGGGGAGACCCATTTGGTGGCCCATGAAATAATAACTCCACCTGGGAAGTTGGTTCGTCAAAGGCCATACCGCTTGCCTGAAGCCAAAAGACAGGAGGTAGTGGCACAAGTCCAGGAGATGTTGGACATGGGGGTAATAGAAGAGTCAAAGAGTCCCTGGAATAGCCCCATAGTCCTGGTGCCGAAGCCTGATGGATCCTTAAGATTTTGTATTGACTTCCGGCAGGTAAACGCCATATCAGTTTTTGATGCATATCCAATGCCAAGAATTGAGGAGCTGCTAGACCAGCTGGGACAGGCTCAATACTTAACCACCCTTGATATGACAAAAGGATATTGGCAAATCCCGCTCACCAGGGAGTCGAAGCCGAAAACTGCGTTCAGCACCCCCGTTGGCCTTTTCCAGTTCAAGAGGATGCCTTTCGGACTGCATGGAGCAGCGGCTACCTGCCAAAGGTTAGTGGATCAGGTACTTCGACCCCACCAAAGTTATGCTTTTGCATACATGGATGATGTCATAATCCATAGTAACACCTGGGCGGAGCATTTGAAGAGGATCAGGGCAGTCTTGTGCTCTATGAAGCAAGCGGGAATCACTTTAAACCCGAAGAAGTGTGCCTTTGCAAATAGGGAGGTAAAATACCTAGGCCACCTAGTGGGAAGAGGAAAAATTAAACCTCTATTAAGCAAAATAGATAGCATCAGGAATTTTCCTCCTCCAACAACCAAGAAACAACTAAGAAGTTTCTTAGGACTTATTGGATACTACCGCCGGTTTATACCGCAATTCGCAGAGAAAAGTGCCATTTTCACGGATATGCTGCGAAAGAATTGTCCAAACCAGATAAAGTGGACACCAGAAGCTGAAAAAGCGTTTTCAGTATTAAAAGAAAAATTGTGTACAGGACCGGTACTGAAAGGAGTAGACTTCAAGAAACCCTTTCTGGTTCAAACCGATGCATCGGATGTAGGGCTAGGAGCAGTCCTATCCCAGTGCCATGATGGAGAGGAGCATCCTGTGATGTACCTGAGCAGGAAGTTGTCACTGGCTGAACAAAAGTATTCCACGATAGAAAAAGAGTGTTTGGCTATCAAGTGGTCAGTGGAGGCGTTAAGGTTTTACCTTACAGGGAGAAAGTTCCAGTTGGTCACGGACCATGCCCCACTTAAGTGGTTGCAGCAAATGAAGAACCACAATGCCAGGTTGACACGCTGGTACATGGCCTTACAGGCGTTTGATTTTCAGGTTGAACATCGTGCCGGGAAGTTACACAAGAATGCGGATGCACTTTCCCGTATTACGGACTGTAGAGAAGAAGTTTCACCAGTAAAACCAGTCCGTAATAACTTAAGCAGGGGGGTATGTGATAAGGAAGCTTATCATAGCTCAGGTAGGAGCTATAGAAAAGATGATGTGACTCTGAACAAGCAACCTGTCAGTTCTGGTAGAAGCAAGAAAACAGAGTTTTCACATAAAAGACTACCAGTCCCAGAATGCACCAGGTTTCCAGCAGCCATGAGAGGGGCTGAAGTGAGAAAATGTGTGTGCAATCAAGAGAGCTATGAGGTAATCCCTAAGCACTCATCTCAAAGGGCAGGGCCTGATTCAAGACAGCTGCACTGTGTTAGGGAGCAGCACACATTAGGAAAGAATAAGAATAGAGATTATTCTTCAGATAACAGCTACAGAGGGAGGAAGAGATACAGAGACAGCAACAGCTACAAGCTCAAGCACCAGTATCACCTGGAGAAACAGAAGCCAAGCCAAGCAGATAGAGAGAGAAGGAAACTCTCTGGAAGGAAGAGAAGAAAGGCCATTGGAAGGTCTGGTAGATTCCAAGGCAGTACCCATACTGGGAGGTATTCCAAAAGCCAGCAGAGTCCATTGGACTGGATTCAGCCAGAGGAATGGAGTGGCAGAGATAGGAATCACCAGTGGCTACCTGGAAGAGAGAAGACTGCATGTGGAAGGGACTTTCAGACCAAGGCCAGAAGGTATGTGAGAGAAGATCCAGTGTCCAGGGATCAAGATTGGAAGGCTGGACATCAGAATTGGATTACATATTGGCCAGGCTATACAGAGAGGAATAATGATAGCAGGAGAGGCTCAGGTATGAACACTGATCCAGACCCTATCTATAATAGAGAATGGGAGCAAGGGAATAAGCATTCTCATGATAGTGCCTTAATGAAAGACTCATCTGTGCCAATGTATGATATTGACCCTATGATTGTTGATGAAGGGGGAGATACAGCAGATGAAACTATTTATATGGACTGTTCTCTATCTAAATGCTATTGCTAGTTTTCTCTGAGCAAACACATCAGCCATCACAAAGAAACCTAACTTTGTTCTTTATTTCCACTGCAAACAGCTCTTAAAGCAGGATTTGGGCTCACACAGTAGCAGCCAGCCAGCTAAAGGCTTTCAGCTGGTCCATTGATAGTAATTAGGGCTGCACCTGATTGTGTGTGTGAGCAAGGGAGAATCACTGCTGAGATCAGCGTGGAAAATAAGCAGAAGTTAACCTAACCAGCAAAGTTTATTCTTTTCTTTGTGCCTTTGTATTTGGTAATTATTTGCTAAGAAAACATTAGCTAATTGCCTGACAAGCTGAAGGTTGTTTTCTGGTTTATTTTGTGATTTTTGTTATCCATTTTAAACACTGCAAGCAAGTAACCTCATTTATAGTGCTATCAAGCATACATGTGCTGGGTGAATTAAACCCCATCAATAAAAGAAGTATTTTATTGATCTTACCACTTGGTTTCACAACTCAAATTATTGTCATCAGCTGTGTTTGGGAGTGAATGAACTACAATACCCACAATACCTTGCAAGAATCATATGAATATATGCATCGTCAAGATTGTGTAAGTTCTCACCCTAGGCAGCCGTCTGACAGGGTTCAAGGTGATGCCTGCACCGCGCAATTCCTTTAAAACTGCTTCAATGCGCACTAAGTGTTGATCCCAACTGGAGCTATGGATTACGATATCATCCATATAGGCGGTCACGTACTGTTGGTGGGGCCGTAAGACCATGTCGACCAACCTTTGGCAAGTCGCGGCCGCCCCATGTAAACCAAAGGGCATTTGGCGAAATTGAAATAGACCGATGGGGGTGATAAACGCGGTCTTAGGGCGAGATGCCCGGGTGAGGGGAATCTGCCAATACCCCTTGGTCATATCAAGGGTGGTTAGGTATGTTGCCTGGCCCAGTCGATCTAGAAGTTCCTCTATCCTTGGCATCGGATAGGTGTCAAACTGGGAGATGGCATTGACTCTGCGAAAGTCGATGCAAAACCGCATTGTTCCGTCCGGTTTGGGGACAAGCACTATGGGGCTATTCCAGGGACTTCTAGACTCCTCTATTATCCCCATTTTAAGCATTTCCTGCACTTGCCCCACTACCTCCTGCCATTTTGCCTCAGGTAACCTGTAAGGCCTCTGCCGTACTATTTCCCCCTGTGGGGTAACTATTTCATGGGCAACGAGCCGAGTCTCGCCTGGTACGGGTGTTAAGACATCCGGAAAACTCTGTAAGAGCTCTAATAACTCCTGCTGTTGTGACCATGAAAGTTCCTCCCCCAACCTGGGGACCGGATCTCCCCTACAGTCGGCCAATTGCGGGCCCAGATCCTCTTCCTCCTTTTCCTCACAGCTTGCGGTTAAACCCTTTATCTCCGATTTACCCGTAGAACCAAACCCTCCAGACCCTCTTATGGTAAAAGTTAATTCAGGTACCTCTTCCAGGGACGGAAAACCTACCCGCTCACATCTCATCTGAGCTATTCGGTCCCCTATATTTACCTTGAAATCCTCTCGTGCAAAATTAAATAGTAGCACCTTGATTGCCCCTCTATAATCAGGGTCAATAACGCCTGCCCCTACATCTATAAAATGTTTCCATGCTAGGCCTGAACGTGGGGCAATGCGACCATAGCAGCCTGGTGGTATTTCCACCTGTATCCCTGTCTCTACTAAGGCCCTTCCCTGACGGGGAATAATTATTTCCTCCGCACTACATAAATCAAAGCCTGCGGCCATTTCTGTAGCCCGCTTAGGAATCTTTGCATTAGGAGTGGTGCGGCAGAATCTGAGGACAAACTTTGACTTTTTGTTGACGTCCTGTTTAGCGGATATTTTCCTGTCCTGTTGTCTCTGCCCCGTCCCGAACAAGGGATGAGGCACTGGCCTAGCCCTAGCCTCTGTTTTATGAGAAGATGTTATCTGCCTCTCCTTATACCCATCCCCCGGGGCGACTTTCCCATTCTTCGAGTGGGATAAACCCCCTAGTGGAGACTCTCCCTCGGCTTCCAAGGCTTTTGGTTGGGCTAGGGTGGATGTCATGCCTGTCTTGTGCTATAGACCCTCAGCTAACCCTCGCCTGAACTGGGGCCAATCCCTTCCCAGGACCAAAGCTTGAGGGAGCCTAGGTACCACAGCTACAGGTATTTTTCATTTTAAACCTAAACCTTTTACTGATACAGTGTATACTGGGTAGGACGAGGCTGTCCCATGGATGCACCTTATCTTTATGCTGCTTTCATGTGATTCTGGGACCGAACTAACCTGAGATTTTATCTCCTTCCAGAGCTTTTGTGAGATCATCGATTGATCCGATCTGGAGTCCAGCAAGGCTTCTACCCGGACACCCTCTACTTCTACGCCCAAGAGAAATCCCTCTCCACTCTCCTTAGAATGGGTAGTCATTAGGGCTGTCCTAGCTTTGCAATCCCTTCTCATATGTCCTTCTTCCCCACAAGAAAAGCATTTTCTTTGCACATAACGAGTTTTATCCATATGCATTACTTTCGTCACTTCCCCCAACATGGGTCTTCCCTTCCTTTCTGAAGCTACTTCAACTGCCCGGGGTAGAACACCAACCTTTGCCTGGCTTATCAAACTGGCTTCTAAAAAGCGCTCTGCCAGTGAGGACGCAGCATCGGTGTTCTGGCAATCCTGTAGGATCAGGAAGGACTGTAGATCTTTTGGAACTGCCTCCATGAACTATTCCAAGACAATACAATCTAACAAAGAATCTTTTGTTCTAGCCTCAGACGTTAGCCACTTTAACGCCAACCCTTTAATCCGCTGGCATAAGGCACACGGTGTTTCACCTGGCTTTAGCTTACAGCTCCTCAAGAGGCGGCGATAGACCATGGGGGTTAGGCCCAAGCGGTCTCGTATAGCCTTTTGGAGCTCTTCGTATTTGGCGGCCAAGGCAGCGGGCATGGCCCTATAGGTTGCTAGGGCTTCTCCCATCAGGGAGGCGGCAAGGCGTACTGCCCACTGGTCTTTCGGCCAGCCAGTTAGGAGATACACCCTCTCGAAGGCTTCCAAGAAGTCGTCCACATCATCCCCTTTGGCCAACTGCCCAAAAAAGAATGTCCCAGTCCCAGGTAGCCCGAGCCCTGGTATAGCTCCCAAGGAACCTGGTGCTGTTCGTAGGGACTCCGTTGCTTGCTTCTGCGCTCCTATCCAAGCAGCCATCATGTCTAGGAGCGGCTTCTGCTGGGCCTGGAGCGTGGCTGCTGTGTGTTCCTGGGTCCTCGCAGACATCTCCTGCTGTTTTTGAAACTGCTCCGCCATCCAGCCAAGAAGCTCGGCCCGCTCCATCCTTGATTGATGCTGAAATGAGAAGAAAAGAAAAAGAAACCACCAACTGCGGCTCCCAATATAAGCCCTCTTTCTCTTGCTCCTCTTGAGCGCTGCTGTATCCCAACCCTGCACCGGTATCCGTCTATACCCCTTCTATACACAGATTACCTGATGCAGGTATAGACTCGAGTTTATCGGCCAGCAGGTCACGGCTTGGTAATCCAGTCCAGTCCGGTCCTTATGCTGCCACTCCGGGTCTTTTTCCTCAGCAGGCTCTCTGTATCCTCAGCAACTTTCTGTAGAAGTTTTCCTTATTCTTTGTGGTTCCAGATATCTTGCGTATACGTGACCAAGGAAAATCCTGCCAACTACGCCACCTGTGGTATTCCTCCCAGCTACCTAGGCAGTTGCCATTAGGTGGGGGTATGCCTTATAATGTCCCTTTACATGGGTTCCCAGAGCCGGGGCTTCTGGGAGTTGTAGTTGATGACCAAAGAGTTGTAGTTGTGAACAAATGAATGATTGAGCCGAGGGTTGTTGAAGGCAACACAGGAATTTATTTTCTTCCTTTGCTCAAAGGAACCTCCGTAGAAGCTCAGCACAACGCATAAACTGGGATACTTCTCCCCTCAAAAGAAAAGAAACTTCTATACAAAAACTTTCACAGTGTCACTAGTTACACTTGCTTCCTTCAGCAATGCAATTTCTTTCTTCAGCAGACAAAATACCACTTAACAGTCCCTTGCTGACTTTAGGTATAAACAGCGGCTTTTTAACTGCACCACATGCACATTAAAGCTTCCTTTTTACTTCGGTTATTATATGTTTCAGACAGTTGCTCCAGACACATTCAAATCAAGCCGTTGAATGTTTCATGCGCTTTTTAAAACAGCAGCAACTTCATTTTCAAACAACTTAGCCTTCTTAACTGCAGACATTCAAATATAATAACTTCTGGGTTTTCTTCAGGCTTAAAATCTATAGCTTTTCATTCTACCCTCATAGAGAGAGAACAATCCATCTCACATTCTATGGAATCATTTTCAGTATCATAATTATCTACTTGCATGCCTTCAGAGTCAGGCTCTGCAGTCTCCTGACTGGCAACAGCTTGGGATAGCGTGGGCTTGATTTCTTCCAATAACTTAAAAACCCTTTCCCAGCGAGACCTCCCTCTTGACTCAGGGGTGTTAGCAGGGCTTTGGAGATCCTTATCTTGCAATAGACTGTTTAAAGCTTCTAAAGGGTTCACCTCCCTTCTATTAACCGTTCTTCTTACCGGCCTTCCCTGAGATAAAGCTCTTCGACATGGCTCTTCCTGGACTGTCCCCATACCTGGCTTATAGGCAGCAGCCTCCTTAGGATAAAACCTCCTGTTTCCAGGGCCAGCTGTAGTCTCTCAAGGCAGCAAATGCCACGCAGGCAAACTGAAAACAGTACAAAAACGTAGGCAGATGTAGGCTCTCACCAATACTTTATTGATCCATATATGTAAAAGGGAGACCTGACCCGACACAGGCCGTGTTTCGATAAATTCTTCTTCAGGGGTTGGCTCACCTCATAATAAAAACACATTATAAATAAATTAAAAACACAAGTAGAAAAACCATAAATAAACTAAATACAACATGTATAACACCGTAAAAAACGCGATAAAGAATAGTAAATAAATGATAAGCTTAAAATATATAATACACAAAAATTATTATTCATAAACCTATAAACATGAACTTATATTAATATATGTCACACTCAAATATGTTAAAAAACGAACATAAAAACTCTTTGGAAATTAAAAAGCTCCCTTTTAAAACCAAAGTGACACAATGTATATGTGAAACACTAATGGCAAATGATTATTAATCAAAAGTTAAAAAAATAATAAAATGGATAAAAACATATTGTAGATACCACTCATACCACATAAATAAGATCAATAGTACAAATAAACATATCAATATGGCACGGAGAAATGAAGCATGGAGAAAACATGGAGGAGATGGTGAACAAGGAGCAGGAGTGAAACAAATTTACCTGAAAAACCTTAATAGGGATACGCCAATACAGTTAATATGTTGCACTGAAATTGAAACAACCTTTTGTAACTGCAAAGAGGATGAAAGGAAAAGTGTTTGTATTAAAAAAACTGATTTTATCCAAAAGGATCATTGATTTCTTCAAACTATTAAAAACTTTTAAAACTTTAGAAATGTCGTTAGTTATAAACATATCAGGCTATAAGGATGTGAACACACAACCCTTTAAAAAGTGGTGTCATTTGAGAGATCAATCTAATTACAGCTTATGATTTATCACTAACGGCAGATAATGATCGTAGTCTCTTAGGTGTAAGAGATGCGGCTATGCTGCAGCCGTTCAAAAGTAACCCTCTATATACTAACTAAAAAACAGAAACTAAGGGGTTCGTATGAGAAGACTTTATACATTTAAAAGGAAGTTGATCTGTTCAATTTTAAAAAAACATCAGTTAAAAGCATGCCTTGCTGTCGGCTTAAAAAAACAAAAGACTAAATAATGGTATCATTTAAAAATTGTTGAGATCCGTCTAAATGCGGAATTCAAAAAGGAATTAATCACCAACGGTATATGGTAATCATGATCATTATGAGCCTGGGGAACATTATCACACTAACACCGTTCAAATTTACTCTGTTTGTAAACTAAAAACTGTTTTACCAACACGCCTGTGACCGAAGGGACACCGTCTTCCTAATTGTATGATACTCTCTTCAAACTATAAGCCGCCATGTAAGCTGGCATAGTGGTTATACAGATCTTTCTATGATGACATGAAACAAAACAATAAACAGAATAATAACTTAAAATGTCGACATGCTAGCTTGTCAGAGGCCACCAGAAAACCGAATTAGACTTTTATATAAAACAGTATCTCTCAGTGACAACTGCTGCCGAAGATTTTTACCACGTAAAAAGAGGGAGAATAATGTATCGGAAGTCATTTGAACCAAAGACACAAAAAACACCCTTGGCATGCCTGCAAATTGTAAATATGACACAATATAAAAAAAACCTTACATCCTCGAACTGCCAATACTTCAGAAACCATAAAAGCAGCATCGAATACTCAGCGGCACCTTGCTTGATTGAAAAAGACGCTAGCGCATGCGTGTAGGCCTTTAAATTGCCAGCAGGCGCGCTAGCGTCTTTTTCAATCAAGCAAGGTGCCGCTGAGTATTCGATGCTGCTTTTATGGTTTCTGAAGTATTGGCAGTTCGAGGATGTAAGGTTTTTTATATTGTGTCATATTTACAATTCGCAGGCATGCCAAGGGTGTTTTTTGTTTCATTGGTTCAAATGACTTCCGATACATTTTTCTCCCTCTTTTTACGTGGTAAAAATCTTCGGCAGCAGTTGTCACTGAGAGATACGGTTTGTACCCTAGAGGGGTCCCTTAGTCCGATGATTCTGTAAAGCGCGGTTTCATACAATGGTGAAACTGTTTTATATAAAAATCTAATTTGGTTTTCTGGTGGCCTCTGACAAGCTAGCATGTCGACATTTTAAGTTATTATTCTGTTTATTGTTTTGTTTCATGTCATCATAGAAAGATCCGTATAACCACTATGCCAGCTTACATGGCGGCTTATAGTTTGAAGAGAGTATCATACAATTAGGAAGACGGTGTCCCTTCGGTCATAGGCGTGTTGGTAAAACAGTTTTTAGTTTACAAACATAGAATAAAATTTGAACGGTGTTAGTGTGATAATGTTCTCCAGGCTCATAATGATCATGATTACCATATACCGTTGGTGATTAATTCCTTTTTGAATTCCTCATTTAGACGGATCTTAACAATTTTTAAATGATACCATTATTTAGTCTTTTGTTTTTTTTAAGCCGACAGCAAGGCATGCTTTTAACTGATGTTTTTTTAAAATTGAACAGATCAACTTCCTTTTAAATGTATAAAGTCTTCTCATACGAATCCCTTAGTTTCTGTTTTTTAGTTAGTATATAGAGGGTTACTTTTGAACGGCTGCAGCATAGCCTGTGATAAGGAAGCTTATCATAGCTCAGGTAGGAGCTATAGAAAAGATGATGTGACTCTGAACAAGCAACCTGTCAGTTCTGGTAGAAGTAAGAAAACAGAGTTTTCACATAAAAGACTATCAGTCCCAGAATGCACCAGGTTTCCAGCAGCCATGAGAGGGGCTGAAGTGAGAAAACGTGTGTGCAATCAAGAGAGCTATGAGGTAATCCCTAAGCACTCATCTCAAAGGGCAGGGCCTGATTCAACACAGCTGCGCTGTGTTAGGGAGGAGCACACATTAGGACAGAATAAGAATAGAGCTTATTCTACAGATAACAGCTTCAGGAAAGGAGACAGCAACAGCTTCAAGCTCAAGCACCAGTATCACCTGGAGAAACAGAAGCCAAGCCAAGCGGATAGAGAAAGAAGGAAACTCTCTGGAAGGAAGAGAAGAAAGCCCATTGGACGGTCTGGGAGAGTCCAAGGCAGTACCTATACTGGGAGGTATTCCAAATGCCAGCAGAGTCCATTGGACTGGAGTCAGCCAGAGGAATGGATTGGCAGAGATAGGAATCACCAGTGGCTACCTGGAAGAGAGAAGACTGCACGTGGAAAGGACTTTCAGACCAAGGCCAGAAGGTATGTGAGAGGAGATCCAGTGTCCAGGGATCAAGATTGGAAGGCTGGACATCAGAATTGGATTACATACTGGCCAGGCTATACAGAGAGGAATTATGATAGCAGGAGAGGCTCAGGTATGAACACTGATCCAGACCCTATCTATAATAGTGAATGGCAGCAAGGGAATAAGCATTCTCATGATAGTGCCTTACTGAAAGACTCGTCTGTGCCAATGTATGATAGTGACCCTATGCTGATTGATGAAGGGGGAGATACAGCAGATGAAACTATTAATTACATGGACTGTTCTCTATCTAAATGCTATTGCTAGCTTTCTGTGAGCAAACACATCAGCCATCACAAAGAAACCTAACTTTGTTCTTTATTTCCACTGCAAACAGCTCTTAAAGCAGGATTTGGGTTCACACAGTAGCAGACAGCCAGCTAAAGGGTTTCAGCTGGTCAATTGATAGTAATTAAAGCTGCACCTGATTGTGTGTGTGAGCAAGGGAGAATCACTGCTGGGATCTGCGTGGAAAGTAAGCAGAAGTTAACCTAACAAGCAAAGTTCATTTATTTCTTTGTGCCTTTTTCCTTTGGTAATTATTTGCTAAGAAAACATTAGCTAATTGCCTGACAAGCTGAAGGTTGTTTTCTGATTTGCTTTGTGACTTTATGTTATCCATTTAAACACTGCAAGCAAGTAACCTCATTTATATTGCTAACAAGCATACTTGTGCTGGGTGAATTAAACCCCATCAATAAAAGAAGTATTTTATTGGCCTTACCACTGGTATCACAACTCAATTATTGTCTTCAGCTGTGTTTGGGAGTGAAAGAACTACATTACCCACAATACCTTGCAAGAATCATATGAATATATGCATCGTCAAGATTGTGTAAGTTCTCACCCTAGGCAGCCGTCTGACAAGCTGTGTCTCTTACACCTAAGAAACTACGATCATTATCTGCCGTTAGTGATAAATCGTAAGCTGTAATTAGATTGATCTCTCAAATGACGCCACTTTTTAAAGGGTTGTGTGTTCACATCCTGATAGCCTGATATGTTTATAACTAACGACATTTCTAAAGTTTTAAAAGTTTTTAATAGTTTGAAGAAATCAATGATCCTTTTGGATAAAATCAGTTTTTTAATACAAACACTTTTCCTTTCATCCTCTTTGCAGTTACAAAAGGTTGTTTCAATTTCAGTGCAACATATTAACTGTATTGGCGTATCCCTATTAAGGTTTTTCAGGTAAATTTGTTTCACTCCTGCTCCTTGTTCTCCATCTCCTCCATGTTTTCTCCATGCTTCATTTCTCCGTGCCATATTGATATGTTTATTTGTACTATTGATCTTATTTATTTAATTTTCTTATATACCGCGCTATTTGTCATCAGTGCGGTTTACATTGAAACAATACAACAATTGGTCAGATATAACAGACCTATTACAAGTAACAGGAAAATTAACATGGAAGTAAACAGGGAAATCATTTATATTTCTAGAAAAAACATGTTGGAGATATATAAAACCTATACAGTTAGGGTAGGTATGAGGTTAAAAGGATGGGGGAGGGGAAGGGGTGTTTAGGTGTTTGAAGTGTGCGATGAAAAGGTGGTGTTTAAGGGCTTTTTTGAATTGTTTGATGTCTTTAATTGCTCTGATATTGGGAGGGAGTTTGTTCCAACATCTAGGAGCATAATTCGAAAAAGCCCTATTGATGGATGATTGATTAGCTTTTAAGGAAACTTTTGGTATAAGTAGTGTGTCAACAGCTGGCGATCTCCTGGACCTGTTATTTGTTGTGTGTATGATGAGATCAGAGATGGAATCTGGAGAAATATTATTGAAGGCCCTAAAGGTGGTGAGGACGGCCTTATATTGGATTCTACAGTTTATTGGTAACCAATGAAGCTTCTCTAGAATGGGGGAAATATGCTCACACTTTGATGATCCGCAGAGGACACGAGCAGCTGCGTTCATGGCTAATTGTAGATAATTAATAGTTATATTTGGTAAGCCATGGAGTATTATGTTAGCATAATCAAAGTGTGGCGTGTGAGTGGTATGAGTGGTATCTACAATATGTTTTTATCCATTTTATTATTTTTTAACTTTTGATTAATAATCATTTGCCATTAGTGTTTCACATATACATTGTGTCACTTTGGTTTTAAAAGGGAGCTTTTTAATTTCCAAAGAGTTTTTATGTTCGTTTTTTAACGTATTTGAGTGTGACGTATATTAATATAAGTTCATGTTTATAGGTTTATGAATAATAATTTTTGTGTATTATATATTTTAAGCTTATCATTTATTTATTATTCTTTATCGCGTTTTTTACGGTGTTATACATGATGTATTTAGTTTATTTATGGTTTTTCTACTTGTGTTTTTAATTTATTTATAATGTGTTTTTATTATGAGTTGAGCCAACCCCTGAAGAAGAATTTATCAAAACACGGCCTGTGTCGGGTCAGGTCTCCCTTTTACATATATGGATCAATAAAGTATTGGTGAGAGCCTACATCTGCCTACGTTTTTGTACTGTTTGCAGCTGTAGCCTCTCTACAGCACTGGCTTTGTTCAGGACTGTGGTGCTGGCTATGAGAGGAATCCTTCCTTAGGCTGTCCCTGGAGCACCTCTCTCTCCCGGTCTCTCTGAAAGAATCCTTTCTTTCTGTATCTCTCGGGATCTCCTCGGCTTCTGTTTCCCTGCTGGTCTCTCTACTTCCTGTTCTCTGGGGCTTAAATGAATGGGGCTGCCCTACAACTTTCCACTCCTCCCCCAGCTGTCTCTCGTTACCTCCCCTAGTTGCTATGGAGCTTGGGCGTGGCCTGAAGACAGCAGCTTTGGGTGTGTCTTTTTTCTCTTTAGATGAAGTTTTAAAGTCACGGCTCCCTGCACTTCCTTTCTGCTTGGAGGTAAATGTTTGTGTTTTCTCTATGTCCATGGGCTCTAGAGCAGTTTCGTCACCACACTTACTAATCTGTTATGTTTTTTTGAAAGTGTGAATAAACAGGTGGACAAAGGTGAGTCGGTTGATATAGTGTATCTGGACTTTCAGAAAGCCTTTGACAAGGTCCCTCATCAGAGACTTTTGGCAAAACTAAAGAGTCATGGGATAGGAGGCAGTGTACTACTGTGGATCAGGAACTGGTTAAAAGATAGAAAGCAGAGGGTTGGGCTAAATGGCCAATTTTCCCAGTGGAGAAAGGTGAATCTCCAGGAACAAGCAGGAATGAGTCTTCACATATGGGTACGTCGGTACCGACGGAGCCTGCGCGGGAACGCTCCCTAGCGTCCAATCAGAAAGCTTTTGGGAGCATCCCTCAGCGCCTGCGTGCTGCCTTCCTGCCTTTCGAACTGTCTCTCCTCAGTTTTCGTTTTTCCGCGGAGCCGGCAGGACGTCCTCCTGTCACCGCAGAAATTTTTTTCTTTAATTCTTTGTTTTCTTGTGGTCGCGGCTGTCTCCCCGACTCCACCAGTACCGCCGGTGTTTTTTCTTTTTCTTAAATTCAGGGAATTTTTTTCCCTCAGTTTCTGTCTTAAACATTTTGTGCCTTCTAGGCCTCTCCATCATGGAGCCGCCACCTTCTTTTCCTAAGAAGTGTCTAAGCTGTGGCGGTACAGTTTTGTTTTTAGACTCCAAAAACTGATGTCTAACCTGTTTGGGTCCTGACCATTTTCCTCCGGAGCCATTAGGCTACAATATTGTGAGAAGAGATTTTCCATTTCGAGTTTCCCTCGATACCGCGTTCCCTTCCAGTGTCAGGGCACCGACCATTTCTTCTTCTCCACAGGTTCAGGTAACCCACAAACAGTCTGTTAAGACTAGCCAACCCTTGAGTGGTAGGTCTCATGCACAGCATGATGACGGCTCCGGCCTTGCCCTCAAGGGTCCATTGGCTTCAAAACCCCGGCAGGAGTCTTCGGCCTCCAAAGCCTATCAGGGGTTTCAGGTTGTTCCTGGGGCTCACCCCTCACAGAACATACCTGAGCCATGCTCGGTGGTGGCATCCGCTTTGAGCGGTACCGATACCCCGGCATCGGCACTGGTGTTGAGCGATTCACTCCTCTCCAGGGATCGTCATCTGGCTTTCTCGGTACCTTCGGGACCGGTCGATACGCCCCAGATTGACTTTCCAGTATCGGCATCAATGCCGATACTACCACCGACGTCGGTACCCTCTAGACATGCATCGATAGACTCGCTTCCTTCGATGCCAAGTCTGGAGTCGATCTCTAGTCTGGAAGACTGGGTACCGACACGTCTCGGTACCGACGCTTACCGGTTCCGGATGCTCGGTACCGAGGGTGATTACCAAAGGCCTTCAGTTACCTCAGTACCGATTGAGCAGCCACCAATGACTGCTTCGATGTCAGTGTCGCCTTCGATTCCGACACAGCTACCGCTATCGGTATCGGTGCCGGTACCCGCAGTAACATCGGGGCCAGCTCCTTCCATGCTTATTTCACCAGGGTCGCTCCTTTCTATACCAAGTTTGGAGTCGATACCTGGCATGGACGATGCAGTACTGACTGTCTCAGGTCATGACCTCCAGTACCAGCATCCATCCCTTAAGGATCCTTTCTTGCACCGTGCAGGCTCTTATATTCCTATATTCTCAAGTAGATCCTCCGGTGCCCAGGCTAGTTCTTCAAGTCTAGCCTGTCCAGGGATGGTTCCCTTTGGAGATCCTTCTTTTCAGAATTTTCTCCTGCATATGGCAACATCTCTTGCTATTCCTATCCCTGGCTATGATCCTACACAAGGCTCTCTCTCTACTGGAGAAAAGGAAAATATAATGCTTCCTTTACATCATTCCTTGCAGGATCTTCTTCTAAGAATGTGGGAAGCACCTTTAAGGGTTCCCTCACCTTCTAGAGCAACTGATCTTCTGTATCAGGTGCCCCCCTCTCCAGGGTTTCAAAAGACTCAACTTCCCCATCATTCCATTGTGGTGGAATCAGCAATGAGGAAGGTGAAAAGTAAGAAGAAGCCTTACCCACCAGGTCGTGAGTCTAGGACACTAGATGCCTCTTGACGTCAAACCTTCCAGACATCCATGCTGTCAACAAGGATTCTCTCATATATATTTTATATGAGTCTATCCCTTCAGGAGGTCACAAAGAAATTATATCTTTTGACTCCTTTTCTTTCAGAACCCAAGACTGCAGACTATTCCTTACTACTTAGTCATATTCAAAGTATCTCTTGGTTTCTTACTCGTGCTTCCCTAGACTCCTTTGAGTCTGTTAGCAGAACTTCTGCTATAGCCATAGGGGCACGACATAGAGCCTGGCTCCAAGCTTCAGACTTAAGCAGATGGGCACAACAAAGACTGGGTAATACTCCTTGCACTGGGGAAAATCTCTTCAATAAGGAGTCTTTACATCAGGTTGCTCAGTGGTGCACTACCTTCCCTGTTTCTGGAGGCTATTCTAAGCCTTCTCCTTCCCCAGTGGGTAGGAAATGCCCTACCAAACCTTCTTTCCCTAGGAGGAGAAGGTTTCACTCTTCTCCTGCCCATCATACAGATGTTCCCAAGCAGGGGAAACCTCGCCCTGGTCTGAAGAATCCAAACTCTAGCCAGGCTGAACAAACCCAGCAACCATAGGGTCCTGAAGTTTACAACCTACAGTTGACTTCTTCTCAGTAGAAGATTTTCACTGTTTTTTCATTCAAAACTCTACACATGGATTCCTTTTCTCAGGACATCCATTTGCTCCTAGGTATGCTGAGCTGTCAGGATATTCATGTCTATGGATCACAGGTTTCTCCTTTTCTTCCTACCAAGAAGAGAGGTTTAACAACTATCCCATGATAGTTTTCTGTTCCAACATGAATTTTTTCCTTCTACAGACTTACCATATGGTAAGTCACCCTTCAGCTCCTGTTTCTCTTCCCTCTTATCCAGGGTTTCCCCTGAAAGAGTGGTACCATACCACTGCAGGACTTCTTTAGCCTTTCTAGTCATTTCTTTCATTCCAGTGTGGAGTTTTTTCTCTTGAATAAACTCCCTTCTTTTGTCTGGGCAGCTCATCAGACAGGGACAGAAATTTCTCCTCTTATTCTGTCTGTTCTCTCTGTTTTACACAGAAAGATTCTCCCTGCTGTCTTATTCAGCAGCTGCCCATGCAGGAGTTCCAGTGTTTGGACTACTGGTACTTTTCCACAAGTTTCCAGTCTTGTCTTCCACTACTTTCTGTCTGGCCTTAGTAGTGATTCCCAGATAGTGCTTTCATCTGTCTTGGATAATCCTTATCACTTCAGGCTTATCACACTATCTTCTTTTCTTGCCATCTCCAATTCCTTTGGATTTGGCAGCATAGTTGAAGTGGCAGCTGGTTTTTTCCAACAGCCAGTTTTATTTCCCAATTCTCCTGCATAATGCTCTCTGCAATTCTACAGAGAAGCTTTCTACTATGGGCCCTTGCTAGAGAGCATGGGGTTTTGTCTTTAATGACTATCCTATATGGTTGGAAAAGGCTTCCTCAGTCATTTTCCATGACTGTGAGGGTTCTCCACATCCTACTATCTCCTTTTATAATACAGGGCATAAGCCTTTTCTACGTGAAAGTCTAAAGAGTTCTCCAATTCCTACAGGGAATATGCTCTTTTTTCCTTACAGCTTGTCCTCATGGTATCCTACTCCTTCATGGACAGCACATATTTAACTAATAACGCATGATACCCCTTTGTGTCCCTCCAGTGGGTCAACCTGGTATCTCATCCTATGCGTTTTCTGTCCATTTACCATGCGAGAGTTCTACAGGACTCAGGACTTGATGTTTACAGACTGATATTATCCTCTGTTTTTTCACGCAACCATCCTGGTTTATTTCACTGGATAGCATTCCTGCACCATCTTAACCAGGAGGAATAGATTCTCTATATATCTTCTCAAGTAGGTTCCACCTTCTTGTTGTTAGATGAATCTTTCCTCTTCACATCTCCCATGTGAATGTTCTTATGGGCATATCTCTATCTGCTTAATTGCAGACATTTATCTTTAGACCTATATATTCATGTATGTATGTATATATATATCTATATACATCTCTATAGATACATATGTCTGTAAGCTGCGTGTGCATAGGTTATGCCCCTCCAGATCTCACTGTAGACATATATATATACCCATATATATTTATATATACACATATATAAATATATCTATATATATATATGTGTATCTGTCGAGATGCTTCCTTATAGGTAGATATGTATTTGCATACTTATCTCTCTAACTGTAAGAACATAAGATATGCCATACTGGGTCAGACCAAGGTCCATCAAGCCCAGTATTCTGTTTCCAACAGTGGCCAATCTAGGTCATACGTACCTAGCAGTTTCCCCAAGGGACACAGGTTCCACAATGCTTGTATTGGTTCAAGCATTGATATCCTGGGTCCCTTCATAATAATGGTTTATGGACCTTTCCTCCAGGAACTTGTCCAAACCTTTTTTAAACCCAGCTACACTAACAGCCTTTACTACATCCTCCGGTAACAAATTCCAGAGTTTGATTACACATTGAGTGAAAAAATATTTTCTTTTATTAGTCTTAAATAGTTTACCCTGTAGCTTCATTGCATGTCCCCTAGTCTTTCTATATTCTGAAAAGGTAAACAATCGATCTACGTTTACCCGTTCCACTCCATTCATTAATTTATAGACTTCTATCATATCTCCCCTTAGCCGTCTCTTTTCCAGGTTAAAGAGCCCTAACCTTTTTAGCCTTTCTTCATAGGAGTATCCTTCCATCCCCTTTACCATTTTGGTGGCTCTTCTCTGAACCTTTTCTAAAATCGCTATATCCCTTTTAAGATACGGCGACCAGAATTGCACACAATATTCAAGGTGCGGTCTCACCATGGAACGATATAGAGGCATTATAATATCTTTTGTTTTATTTTCCATTCCTTTCCTTATCATACCTAGCATTCTATTTGCTCTCTTGGCCGCTGCTGCACACTGGGCCGAGGGTTTTAACATGGTATCCACAATGACGCCTAAATCTTTTTCCTGGGTGGTGGTTCCTAATGTGGAACCTTGCATCATGTAACCATAGTTTTGGTTGTTCTTCCCTAGGTGCATAACCTTGCACTTGTCCACATTAAATTTCACCTGCCATTTTGATGCCCAGTCTTCCAATTTATCAAGATCCTCTTGCAATTTTCCACAATCCTCTTGGGTTTTAACAACTTTAAATAGTTTTGTGTCACCTGCAAATTTGATAACCTCACTCGTTATTCCACTTTCCAGGTCATTTATGAATATGTCAAAAAGCAGCGGACCCAGCACAGATCCCTGGGGTACACCACTATTCACCTTTCTCCATTGGGAAAATTGGCCATTTAGCCCTACCCTCTGCTTTCTATCTTTTAACCAGTTCCTGATCCACAATAGTACACTGCCTCCTATCCCATGACTCTAGTTTTGCCAAAAGTCTCTGATGAGGGACCTTGTCAAAGGCTTTCTGAAAGTCCAGATACACAATATCAACCGACTCACCTTTGTCCACCTGTTTATTCACTCCTTCAAAAAAACATAACAGATTAGTAAGACAAGATCTTCCTTGTCTAAAGCCATGTTGGCTGTCTCCCATTAGGTCATGACTGTCTACATACTGAGTAATTTTATTCTTTATGATGGTTTCTACCATTTTTCCCGGTACTGATGTCATGCTCACCAGTCTGTAGTTTCCCGGATCACCCCTGGAACCCTTTTTAAAAATTGGTGTTACATTGGCAATCCTCCAATCTTCAGGTATTAGAGATGATTTTAATGATAGTTCACAGATTACTAATAGCAGGTCTGCAATCTCGTATTTCAGTTCTTTCAACACCCTTGGATGTATACCATCCGGCCCAGATGATTTGCTACTCTTCAGTTTATCTAATAGTTGTAATACATCTTCCTGATGTATCGATATTTCCTTCAATTCTTCCGCACCTTTAAATACCACTTCAGTCATGGGTAACATCCCTACATCTTCCTCAGTAAAGACTGAAGCAAAGAATTCATTCAATCTCTCCGCTATCGCCTTGTCGCCTCTTAGTGCTCCTTTAACCCCTTTATCATCTAATGGACCAACTGACTCTCTCACAGGTTTTTTGCTGCGAATGTACTTGAAAAGGTCTTTACTTCGTGTTTTTGCTTCCGCAGCAAGCTTCTTCTCAAATTCTCCCTTTGCCTGCCTTATCAATGCCTTGCATTTGACTTGCCAGTGCTTGTGCTGTTTCCAGGTTTCGTCGTTTGGCTCTTTTTTCCATTTCCTGAAAGATGCTTTTTTGGCAACAACAGCCTTTCTGACCTCACCTTTAAACCATGCTGGCAGTTTTTGGACTTCCTTCCACTTTTCTTAAAGCGTGGAATACAGCTGGTCTGGGCTTCCAAGATAGTATTTTTCAACAACAGCCAAGCCTGATGTACGTCTTTAACCTTTGCAACTGCTCCTTTTAGTTTTTTCTTAACTGTTTTCCTCATTTTATCATAGTTTCCCTTTCGAAAGTTAAAAGGTAGTACTGTGGTTTTCCTTACTATCCCTCCTCCACTAATTAAATCAAAGGCGATCATGCTATGATCACTATTGCCAAGTGGCCCCAACACCCTTATCTCTTTCATCTAGGAACTTTATCTCCCTAGCATGTCCTGACATTACACTGACCCAGTCGATACTGGAGTAGTTGAAATCACCCATTATTATTACTGCACTGTAACGTTTGTTAGCTTCCTTGATTTCTTTGAGCATTTCATCATCCATTTGGTCATTCTGGCAAGGCGCTCGATAGTACACCCCCACTGCCATTGCCTTCCCCCTTTTACATGGAATTTCAATCCATATAGATTCTACAGCAGATTTTGTTTCCTGCAAAACTTTAATCCTTTCTGACTCAATGCCCTCTCTAACATAGAGAGCAACCCCTCCACCAATTTGATCAGCTCTATCATTACGATATAGTTTGTACCCAGGTATCACAGTGTCCCACTGGTTGTTCTCCTTCCACCATGTCTCTGATATTCCAATCATATCTAACCTTTCATTTAGTGCTATATATTCTAACTCTCCCATCTTATTTTTTAGACTTCTAGCATTTGCATACAAGCATTTTAGAGAATGTATTTTACTCATATTAATTTGGCTATTGTTAGACATGGGTAATTTGGGATCTTGAAGCTCAGTTTGCTCCATACTTGAGGGCATTTGGGCTACTTTACTCTTTTGTGGAACCTTTCTGCTTTTGGTAGTATCCTTCAAAGATACATTCTTCCGAACCATCCGCTCTTGGGCGACTGTCGGCTTTCCCCTAATATCTAGTTTAAAAGCTGCTCTATCTCCTTTTTAAAGGTTAATGCCAGCAGCCTGGTTCCATCCCGGTTAAGGTGAAGCCCATCCCTTCGGAAGAGCCCCTCCTTTCCCCAGAATGTTCCCCAGTTCCTAACAAATCCAAAACCCTCATCTCTGCACCATTGTCTCATCCACACATTGAGACTCCGGAGCTCTGCCTGCCTTTTGGGTCCTGCGCGTGGAACAGGAAGCATTTCAGAGAATGCTACCCTGGAAGTTCTGGATTTCAACTTCCTACCTAAAAGCCTAAATTTAGCCTCCAGAACCTCCCTACCACATTTTCCTATGTCATTGGTACCGACATGTACCAAGACAGCAGACTCCTCCCCAGCACTATCTAAGACCTTATCTAGGTGGCGCGTGAGGTCCGCTACCTTCGCACCAGGCAGGCATGTTACCAGGCGATCCTCACGTCTGCCAGCCACCCAGCTATCTACATGCCTAATGATCAAATCACCAACTATAACGGCTGTCCTTACCCTTCCCTCATGGGCACATGGCCCTGGAGAAACTTCCTCGGTGCGAGAGGGTTTTACATCACCTGGAGGACAGGTCCTAGTTACAGGATCACTTTCTGCCACACCAGGGTGTCAAATCACCAACTATAACGGCTGTCCTTACCCTTCCCTCATGGGCACATGGCCCTGGAGAAACTTCCTCGGTGCGAGAGGGTTTTACATCACCTGGAGGACAGGTCCTAGTTACAGGATCACTTCCTGCCACACCAGGGTGATGTCACGTGACCTCTCTCCTCCATGGCAACAGGGATGCTGCCAGACTGGAGGTGGGACTTCAGGGCTATATCCCTGTAGGTCTCGTCTATGTACCTCTCTGTCTGTCTTATGCTTTCCAAGTCTGCTACTGTAGCCTCTAGAGAACGGACTCGTTCCCTGAGAGCAAAGAGCTCCTTGCACCTAGTGCACACGTAAGATCTCTCACCAACTGGGAGAAAATCATACATGTGACACTCAATGCAAAAGACTGGAAAGCCCCCATCCCGCTGCTGGACTGCTGTCTGCATCTTAGTTTTAAGTTTGTGTTTAGATCTAAGTTCTTTACTTACTAAGGGTTGCTATGGATATTTATACTAATAAAACTGTACCTAATACGTGTAATATACCTTGTTCACCTAAAGCTTAACTAATCTCAGGTCCCTGTCTATGCTTATAAAGGTTTTACCTTCCTATAGATTCCAGACAGTGGGCTTGCATATGTTCATATTGTCCCACAGTATGTGTGGCGTATTATGCACACAACCACTGCTGTGGTACTGACAGCTCCTACCTTAACCCTAGGTTTAGGTATCCCTGAAGCTCCATGCTCCAATATCTTTCCTATCTCTCACCAGTTAGGAAAGACATGGTGGATCTTCAGTAGATCTGAGGTTTCAACCCTTCAGACATCTGTCCTTCTTGGGAATACGGGCTTTTTTCCCATACCCCTTCTTCCCTCCAGGATTGGGCTAGTTTGTCCAAATCAGTCAGTCTTCCTCTTTTGCTCCTAACTGTGAGTAACTCTGTAGCCAAAAGAGTTCCCAGCTTTTCCATAAAGCTTTCCACTAAAGACCTACCATTTTTGTACTACCCCAGTTGACACCTGGGTCACCTGTCACTTCCAGATTTTGACCTTCACCTTCACTTCAGTGAGGTGACCTTGAAGATTCCTCTACTGGATCCCCTGTAGACTCCATCAGCCTCTCTACTTCCTGCAATCCAGTAGGTGAGGTCTATATTGTGATTGTTCATTTCAATATTTTTCATGATAATTATCATACATACAAGGACTCCTTACCTGTAGTCCTATTTTAGGTTAGCTGTTTTTCTACAGCTCCTCTCTTTTCAACTCCTACCCTCCATCCTCAGGATGCCTGGCCATATGAGGTGTAGCATGTTTCAATCCCCAGCATGCTAGGGCTCCAGGCATCTTAGCTTGGGAGTCCCCATATGTGAAGACTCATTCCTGCTTGTTCCTGGAGATAGAACAGTTACTTACCTGTAACAGGTGATCTCTGGAAACAGCAGGAATAAGTCTTCACAACCCACCCACCTCCCCTAGGAGTTCTATCTCTCTATCTATCTTTCCTTTCCTCTTTCTCTCTTTTTGTCTCAGCTATAAAACTCAACTGAGGAGAGACAGTTGGAAAGGCGGGAAGGCAGCACGCAGGCGCTGAGGGATGCTCCCAAAAGCTTTCTGATTGGATGCTGGGGAGCGTTCCCGCGCAGGCTCCGTCGGTACCGACGTACCTATATGTGAAGACTTATTCCTGCTGTTCCCAGAGATCACCTGTTACAGGTAAATAACTGTCTATAGTGGTGTACCCCAGGGATCTGTGCTGGGTCCGCTGCTTTTTGACATATTCATAAATGACCTGGAAAGTGTAATAACTATGGTTACACAATGCAAGGTTCCACTTTAGGAACAACCACCCAGGAAAAAGATTTAGGCGTCATTGTGGATAACATGTTAAAACCCTCGGCCCAGTGTGCAGCGGCAGCCAAGAGAGCAAATAAAATGCTAGGTATCATAAGGAAAGGAATGGAAAATAAAACAAAAGATATTATAATGCCTCTATACCGTTCCATGGTGAGACCGCACCTTGAATATTGTGTGCAATTCTGGTCGCCGTATCTTAAAAAGGATATAGCGTTATTAGAAAAGGTTCAGAGAAGATCCACCAAAATGGTAAAGGGGATGGAAGGATACTCCTATGAAGAAAGGCTAAAAAGGTTGGGGCTCTTTAACCTGGAAAAGAGACGGCTGAGGGGAGATATGATAGAAGTCTATAAATTAATGAACGGAGTGGAACGGGTAAACGTAGATCGATTGTTTACGTTATCAGAATATAGAAAGACTAGGGGACATGCAATGAAGCTACAGGGTAAACTGTTTAAGACTCATAAAAGAAAATATTTTTTCACTCAACGTGTAATCAAACTCTGGAATTTGTTACCAGAGGATGTAGTAAAGGCTGTTAGTGTAGCTGGGTTTAAAAATGGTTTGGACAAGTTCCTGGAGGAAAGGTCCATAAACCATTATTAAGAAGGGACCCAGGATATCAATGCTTGACCCAGTACAAGCATTGCGGAACCTGTGTCTTTTGGGGAAACTGCTAGGTACGTACGACCTAGATTGGCCACTGTTGGAAACAGGATACTGGGCTTGATGGACCTTGGTCTGACCCAGTATGGCATATCTTATGTTCTTATGTTAAGCCTCTCTCTGCACATCCCCTGGTCTCTAGGTTCTTGAGAGGCCTGCTTCTGCTGAAGCCTTTGGTCCGGCGACCAAATGGGATTTGAGTGTGGTTTTAGGGCAGCTTATTCGGCCGCCTTTTGAGCCGATGGCAGCCTGCCATCTACGCTACCTTTCTTGGAAGGTAGTTTTCTTGGTGGCACTCACATTGGCGCGGCGAGTGAGTGAGCTTCAGGCCCTTGTGTCCGACAGGCCTTATACAAGGTTCTGTAGGAACCGGGTGGTGTTCCGCATGCACCCCAAGTTCCTTCCGAAAGCGGTCTCTTCGTTCCACCTCAACCAGGAGGTGGTGCTGCCTACCTTCTTTCCCAGGCCGCATGCTAGTCATGCAGAGATAGTTCTGCATACCCTGGACTGCAAGAGGGTGTTGGCCTTCTATATTCAGCATATGCAGGGCCATAGAAGGGCTTCTCAGCTCTTTGTATCCTACGACCCGAGTAAACTGGGGATGGCTGTTTTCAAGCTTATGCTGTCCACCTGGGTGGCAGACTGTATTGCCTGGGCATACAGGGCAGCCAAGCTTCCATTGGATTGTCGTGTTACAGTCCATCGGGTCAGGGCCATGGCAGCATCAGAGGTTCATTTCCGCTCTGTTCCGCTGGCAGACATCTGCCGGGCTGCCACCTGGTCTTCAGGTCAGACTTTCGCAACCCATTACTGCCTGGATAGGGAGTCCCGACGGGACAGTGCTTTTGGCCAGGCTGTACTCCGTAACCTTTTTGAGGTTTAAGCAACTCCTGCCCTCCAACCCTTCTGTGTCAGGCTACCAGAGTGCTTTTTCTCAGTTAGATTCCTATTGTGGCTGCTTGCGGCTCTTGTAGAGGGAGCCTATTTTTCAGCTGTGGGTTCTCGGTAGCCTATAGCTGGGGAGTCTCA
Organism: Ichthyophis bannanicus; assembly: GCA_033557465.1. Lineage (NCBI taxonomy): Eukaryota > Metazoa > Chordata > Amphibia > Gymnophiona > Ichthyophiidae > Ichthyophis > Ichthyophis bannanicus. Next base: position 652,906,287 of record CM066036.1, on the reverse strand, counting down.
TATGTGAGGACTGACTTTCTGTTTGTTCCTGGAGAAAGTGTAGTTACTCACCTGTAACAGGTTTTCTCCGGGGACAGCAGGAATCAGTCCTCACGTCCCTCCCTCCTCCCCTTGTAGTTGCAGTCCTATCATTATTGTTTTTGCTAATTTTTGCCATCTTTTTAGCTATGTCATTTGACTGAGCAAGATGGCACCCTTGGGCGAGAAGGGGACCATGCATGCATGATGCAATTCCCAAAGGCTTTTTCTGAAAGCTGTGGATTTGCTCCGCACGAGGGCTCCGTCAGCGCCGACGTCACCCATATGTGAGGACTGATTCCTGCTGTCCCCGAAGAACACCTGTTACTGGTTGGTATGCTTACTCACCTGTAACAGGTGTTCTCCGGGGACAGCAAGAATCAGTCCTTACAACCCTCCCTCCTGCCCTTGGAGTTACTGTACTATTTTTGCCATCTTCTTTTGTTGGCTCTAGCTATGTCATCTGACTGAGTAAGATGGCACCCTTGGGCAGGAAGGGGACCACGCATGTGTGGTGGCATCTCCCAAAGTCTTTCTTTGAAAGCTGGGGAGATGCTTCTGCAAGTGCTCAGTCAGCGTCGACGTCGCCCATATGTGAGGACTGATTCCTGCTGTCCCTGGAGAACACCTGTTACAGCTGAGTAACTACGCTTTTTCTTTATAGATCCTGAGAGTTTTTATAAGATTTTGTTTTACTTCACAATATGCCCAGTAGGTTTATATTGCAGGTACTCAGATGACACCAGTATCAGAAATTATGTTTGGTATGTTGCATTTTATGGGGAAATGTCCTAGTTCTCTGCACCCATTGTTCGTAGAGGGGTTTCATTGGATGCAGAATATATGTTCAAAAAGAAAAAGGGAGAACCACAATGTAGTTCATAACATCAAAATAAAATTAGTTATCTTAATTATATTTTGGTGTTAGAAACTGCACTGTGATTCTTATTTTTAATTTTTGCTCATTGGTGTGTATTCATCTTTCACCTCATTTTGTTTTTTGCAGAATATTTATATTTCTTCGTGGACAAGCAGGATGAATCCTCACTTATGTGTGATGTCCTCCAACAGAGCTTGCACGGGAAAGCTTCCCAGCTCCTATTGGAAGATTTTGGGAGGCTCCACTGCGTCTGTGTGTCTTCTTCGCACCTGCGTGTTTGAGACCCCGGCTCTATAGCGTTTCAGGGTCTGATGCATCCTCAAAATCTAGAAGAGCATCGGTGCATCATCGCTCCTGAAGGCGCGCCCAATCCCCTCTGGTCCGGAAAGAAATCCAGGCAGAGACTCAGAAGTACTTTGAGTCTGATTCAGAAGGTTGGGTAACAGATTTTGAATCTGCAGACTTGTTGGAGGGCAGGTCTCCTGAACTTCCATCAGACCCTTCTCCACCTCATGAGAGGCACAAGTCCCCTCCTGAGGACATGATCTTCCAGGATTTTGTAAGGGACATAGCGAAAGCCATTCCATTTTCTTTGGAGACTGAGGATGAACCCAGGGCAGATCCTGCAGGACTGTCACCTCGGCCCCTAAGAGGGGGGTGGTGACATTGCAGATGAGAATGTGAGAGAGCCCCCTCATTGTGCCTCCATTCAGTAGAAAGCTTGACTCCATGCACAGAATTCAGAAGGCTCCCGGTTTCAAGAAGCCTGAGCTTTCTCAACATTCCTTGGGGTCGAATCTACCCTTAAGAAATCCAAGAATACCATTCCTTGATGCCCCCAGGGAGGGAGGCTCGGAAATTGGACTCCTTAGGGAGAAGGTATGTTCAGAGTTCATGCTCATAGTCCGGCTGGCCTCTTACCAGTTCTTCATGCTCATGAAGAGCATCATGTGCAACTCGCTGAGCTGTCTCAGTTTTCCCTCTAGAGAAATTGGAGCAGTATCATTCCCTAGTGGCTCACAGCAAGGACTGCTCAAAGTTCATGGTCTGGGCAACCTATGACATCTTCGAAACGGCTTGAAAGCTTCTCCCTTAGGTATTGGTGCCCAGAGACTTGCCTGACTCCATTCCTCAGACCCAGAACAATCCATGTAGAACAAGCTTGCTGACGTGCCATACTGTGCTATGGAGAGAATCTCTTTGGAGAACAAGTCAAAGAGAGAGCTGGCTTCATCAAAAAGCAGCATGTCACCCTTTGTAATTGCTCATGGTGCACGTCCGAGCCAGCCTCCTATTACAGGAGGTACCAAGGTAGGAGACAGAAAAAGACCTATTACTCTCATAGGCGTAGGTTCTCTCTGGACCGCAAGCCTTCCAGCCCAGACAGGCTTCTTGCCTGCAACAGAGTTGAGAGAGGCCTCAGAAGGCCCAGCCGGCTCCTCAGCCAAAACCTGGGGTGGGGTTTTGACTGATTCCTTTGGAGCATAGCCACTCTACTAGAAATCACAGTAGGAAAACTTCCAGTCAGGGGAAGGCTCATTCTTTTTGCCCAAAAATGACCCTTCATAACCTCAGACTCATGGGTTCTATAGATAATCCAAAGTGATTAAAACTACATTTATTGGATCTGCCACCAAATTACTTTCAAGGGTGCATCACCTTGACCCTCTGCATCAGGAACTGCTTCAGAAATAAATCACTGCCTTCTTTTCAGATCTCGCAATCAAGCTCTTGCCATCAGAGAGAGGGTTTTATTCCAGGTACTTCCTGATCCCTAATAAAATGAGGAGATAACCGTCCCATCCTAGACCTAAGAGATCTGAACACATACTTGGTAAGATAAAAGTTCAGAATGATTTCTCTAGGCACCATGCTTCCTTAATTTCAGAAAGGAGATTGGCAGTACTCCCTGGATCTAAAGGATGCGTATCCCACATACAGAAACATCTCGCTCACAGGAAGTATCTCAGATTCATCCTGGTGGGGGGGGGGCAACACTTCCAGTGCAGAGTGTTGCCTTTTGGCCTAGCCTCAGTGCCTTGCGTGTTCACAGAATGCCTCACGGTAGTAGCTGCATACCTTCGGATGCTGGGAGTGTTTGTTTACCCCTATCTGGATGATTGGCTGATTAAGAATACCATTCTGGAAGGGGTTCAAGAATCAACACGATTGACCATTCGGGTGTTGGTACTACTAGGATTTGTTATAAATTACCCCAAGTGCCACCTTCAACTCACCCAACAGTTGGAATTCATAGGAGCCTTGCTCAACACGATTCAGGTGAGAGCCTTCGTCCCACACAACCGACTTCTCAGACTGACAGCACTGGTGCGGAAGACTCAATTGAGTGAGCAGGTATCAGTTCACAGCATGTTGACTATACTAGGCCACATGGCCACTACAGTGCATGTCACAACTTTGGCACACCTGTAGATGAGGCAGGCTCAGTGGGCTCAATGGACGCAAGCCACGGGTCAGCTCAGGGATCATCTGTATATCACCAATCATCTCATTGTTACTGCAATGGTGGACAATCCACCACAGTTTGCTCAGAGGTTTCCCATTCCAAATTGCTCCACCCCCCAAAAGCTTTGACAACAGACTCATCCACACTGGGGTGGGAAGCTCATCTCGATGGGTTTCATGTCCAGGGCGATTGATTCATCCAAGAAAGTCTCCACCAGATCAAATTCTTGGAATTAAGAGCCGTGGCAAATGCTCTAAAGGCTTTCCAAGATGCTGGCCAACCAAATTGTTCTGATTCAGACTAACAATCGAGTCGCCATATTCTACATCAACAAGCAGGGGGGAACAGGCTCGCACCTCCTTTGTTAGGAAGCAGTCAGGTTGTGGAAGTTTGCCATCGCACATGGGATGGACTTCAAAGCCACATACCTGCCAGGCGAACAAAACATTCTGACAGACTGAGTCGAGTCCTCCAATTACACAAGTGGACACTGGACAGGGAGGTTGCAACTCGCATCTTTTGAGAGTGGGGCACCTCCTCAATAGATCTATTCACCATTCCACAGAATGCCGAGGTGGATTAGTTCTGTTCCAGGGTAAGATCACACAGCAGATCAGCCTTGGATGCTTTCCTCCTACACTGGGGAAAGGATCTTCTGTATGCTTATCCTCCAATACCTCTCATTGCAAAGACCCTGCTAAAGCGCAAAACAGACGGAGGCATGAGGATTCTCATCACTCCCTACTGGCCCAAACAGTCCTGGTTTCCTCTCCTGCTACAACTCTCCTGTCAGGAGCCACTCCATCTGGGCCACGTGCCGGATCTGATTTCGCAGGAAGACGGGATGATGATGCACCCCAGTGTCCAGTCTTGGCCCTCACAGCATGGATGTTGAGAGGCTAATGTTGTCTGAGCTCAACCTGCTGATCAATGTGATCCGAGGTCCTTTTGTAGTAGTAGTAGTAATAGACCTTCAGGAGGGCCTTGAAGAGAAAGTCTTATTCCTGCAAATGGAAGAGGTTTTCTGTCTGGTATGATGGCCAGGCCCTAGATCCTTTTGTCTGTCGCACACAAAAACTGCTTGAGTATCTTCTACACCTCTCCAAGTTTTGACTGAAGTCCAACTCCGTCAGGGTCCACCCCAGTGCAGTTGGAGCTTATCATCAAGCTGTGGAAGGAAAGTCCATCTTATACAGCCTTTAGTTGTTTGCTTTATGCTTGAAGCCTCTCTACAAGCCTCCCGCAGTGTCGTGGGATCTCAGTGTGTTTTTTGTGTAGCTCATGAAAGTTCCCTTTATACTGCTCATTTCCTGTCCTCTGAAGTTCTTGACTTGGAAGGTGGTGTTTCTGGTGGCGGTCACTTCAGTACGCAGAGTGAACGAGCTTCAGGCTCTAGTGGTTCATCCACCTTACACCAAATTCTATTATAATAGAGTCATCCTCCATACTCATCCTAAATTCTTTCCAAAAGCGGTATTGGATTTCTATCTTAATCAGTCAATTGTTCTTCTAACATTCTTCCCAAGACCTGTGGTTGGACTGCAAGCGAGCCTTAGCCTTCTATTTGAAGTGGACAAAAGTCCATAGAAAGTCCATCCAACTTTTTTTTTTATCTCAGCAAGCTGGGGGCTGCCATTTCCAAATGCTCTTTCAGTTTGGGTAGCAGACTGCATCTCTTTTGCTTATGCCCATGCAGGCCTGTGCCTTAATGGTCATGTCACAGCTCATAGTTTGTGTCGGAGGCCAATTTTGGCTCGGTCTTTATGAAAAAATTGGTCCTCTGTCCACACATTCACATCTCACTACTGTCTAGACAAGGACTCCCAATGCGACAGCAACTTCAGCGAATTTGTACTCCGGAATCTGTTTGGGGATTAGAATCCAACTGTATCCCCCCTAGGCCCATTCTATTCTGTCCAGGCTGCCAAAACAAGAAGAGGGAAGAGAGAATCACTCATATTGTACATAGGTGGTCTCTTGACTGCTAAGGCCTGTTGCCATTATGCAGATGGGTTGTTGCCCCTGTTGGGCTTGTCTGTATTCTCCTCGGTTTTTGGTAGCCTGTAGCTAAGGAGTCCCATATGTAAGCACTCATTCCTGCTTGTCCATAGAGAAAATGTAGTTACTCACATGTAGCAGGTGCTCTCCATGGACAGCAGGAATAAGTCCCCACAACCATCCCACCTCCTTGAGGAGTTGTATTCTGCTACAGCTGTGCTATCGGATTGATTTAAGATGGCACTGCGGCAGCAGCCGGGAAGGAGAACATACTGTAAGAACATAAGAAATGCCTAACTGGGTCAAACCAAGGTCCATCAATCCCAGTATCCTGTTTCCAACAGTAGCCAATCCAGGTCACAAGTTCCTGGCATGTTCCCAAAAAAGCACACAGGTTCTACAAAGCTTGTCCTGGGACAAGCAGTGGATTTCCTGGGTCCTCTTGAATAATGGTTTATGGATCTTTCCTCCAGGAACTTGTCCATACCTTTTTTAAACCCAGCTACATTTTTACTACATCCTCCAGTAACGAATTGCAGAGTTTGATTATGCGTTATGTGAAAAAATACTTTTTCTTAATCTTAAATGGTTTACATTGTAGCTTCATTGTATGTCCCCTAGTCTTTCTACTTTTTGATGGAGTAAGCAACCTATCTTTGTTTACCCATTCTATTCCATTCATTAATTTATAGATCTCTATCATTTCTCCCTCAGCCGTTTCTTTCCAAATTGAAGAGCCCTAACCTTTTAAGCCTTTCCTGATAGGGGTATCCTTCCATCTCCTTTACCATTTTGGTGGCTCTTCTCTGTACTTTTTCTAATTCCACTATATCCTTTTTATAAGATATGGCGACCAGAATTGCACACAACATTTAAGGTGTGGTCGCACCATGGAATGATACAGAGACATTATACTGTAATATCCTTAGTTTTATTCTCTGTTCCTTTCCTTATGATTCCTAGATTCTATTTGCTTTCTTGACCACCGCTGCACAGTGGGCAAAGGGTTTCAAGTATTCTTTGGGAACAAGCAGGAAGTCAGTCCTCGCATATGGGTGACGTTGATGCCGACGGAGCCCACGCAGAGCAAATCCCCAGCTTTCAAAGAAAGCTTTTGGGCATTGCTACCATGCATGTGTGCTCCCCTTCCCGCCCAAGGGTGCCATCTTGCTCAGTCTCCTTTTTTTCCACGGAGCCCATCAAACATGGTCTGTATTTGTCCCGGGAAAAGTTGATTTTTTTCATGCCTTTTGGCTTTCTCTGGTTCACACCGGTACCCTTTCGGCCTCGATATCGGGTCGGTTCCTCTTCTAAGTTTTGATTTTTTCTTTCTTGGGGCGTCTTCGCATCCATTTTTCCCTCGCTGGCAGCCCGAAGCATCTGCGATCTTGCTGGGGTCCTTTTTCCCCCCATGGCTACCAGCGGGTTCAAAAAGTGCGATCGGTGAGGGAAAATCATGTCCCTAAACCAGTTCACATGACTGCTGCCTCCAGTGCCTCGGCCCAGACCACAACCCGGCGGTCTGTGGTCTGTGTAAAAAGATGTCCTCAAAGGCCTTGAGGAGTCGCTAGCAGCAGCATGATAAGATTTTTCCTGACTCCCCCATGCCTCCGAGAGCCAGGACCTCGTCTGAGGCCTCCATGCCTCGGGAGGAGCACTCCGAACCTGAGTTAGGATGCATGGCATATTGTCTCCGCGCCATAGTGACCTGCCGCTCCAGGCACACCACTCTAGCATCTAGGAGATGTCATTGTCTAGCCATATATGCTAGAATATCACCACGAAGCACCGCTTTAGTTGCATCCCAAAAAAGCTCTGGATTGTCCTGGTGGTGTCCATTATGAGCCACATAGAAGCCCCATCTCTCTCCTATGTAAGTATGAAAACTGTGCCTCTCTGTAAAGCTCAAGTGAGAAATGCCACAATCGCGGCCCCACTCTATCCCCGTGCCACCCCAAGTCAACCTATATAGGGGGACGATCTGAGAGCTCTAGCACACCTATTGTAGCCTCCTCTACCCGAGAAAAGAGGGCTGCCAAAACAAACAAATAGTCAATTCTAGAACTTGTACCGTGTGCCCAAGATAAGTGAGTATAATCTCTTTCAGCAGAGAGAAGCATGCGCCAAGGGTCTACCAGGGCCATACAAGTTTGAAACCACTGCAATTTTCGAGCACCTCCAGCTCGAGTATCCTGATCTTCACGTCAAGTATCAATCATAGGATCCAATACTCCATTTAGATCACCTCCTACCACATATTCGTCCCCAGGAAGTTGCTCAAGAATTGAAGCCAGCTGGGAGTAGAATGGGGTAACCGATACATTTGGTCCATACATTTTACCAAGGACTATTTGTTGTCCTTCCACTTCTCCCAACAATATAATATATCGTCCCTGTGGATTGGCATGTTCTTGTGTACAGACAAGTATTACTACCCCTCCTTTACGTCCCGCCGCTGGTGCCCCATATACTTGACCCACCAACTCTCGGCACAGTTTTAAGTGTTTCACTGTCGTCCGGTGCATTTCTTGGAGGAAAACCACGCCGCATCTCTGGCGTGCCAAGGCCTGTAATATTTTAGAGCGCTTAATTGGAGTACTAACCACACAAACATTTCAGGAAAGGGTTATCAGCCCTTAACCAGTATTAACCCATTTATGCCGACGATAAACCTGCTCATTATAAAGTAGGGTCCCCCCAGCCTAGGGACCCTCCCATCTTATCTTTCCCAACTTTCCAGGTCAGTCCATCCTCAGAACCCCTAATTACTAATCCCCCTTCTACCCCTTCCCCCTCTGCCCCCCTCTGTCTGTATTCCTCTCCTCCCCCCTGTTCGTTCCTTCTCCAGACTCCTCTACGGAGTGCTACTTGGGATCTAATGCGTATAGGGGCTCCGCCTATTCTATGAATCCTCACCCCCCTTGTCTTCACTATATTCCTTCCTGTCCTCTCTGTCTCCTAACTCCTAACTACGTCTAATACTATCAACTACTCTCTCCCCCCTCCCCCTCCGGTATATCCTTCCCCAGGTGACTCTGGCAGTATCCTAGTCTTGATGATAATAAACCCCAAAATAGGTTATCATAACGAGCAGCTGCCTGGTGGGGTCCTATTCTCTCTCCCCCATGACACCAGGCTTAGACCTAGAAATCTCAGGTCTGCTTAGCAACCAATGTAGGGTAGTATGAGGGCAATTATCAAATATACAGCCTGACATTGTTGGGTAACGGCACTATGTCCCTTGATATCCTCCTTATGTTGTTAACTCACTACCGTCTTTCCCAACTTATGATGCCCTCCCATGCCATTTCCTTGCTTCACCCCATCCCTTTGTATTCGACCATCTCAGCGTTGTCTTCTTCCTTCCTCTCCCTCTACAGCCACTGCCCCCCAGGATCTGGCTATAATGTGGAGCCACCCGCATGAGCAAATCACAGTTTTTGCACATTCTGAAAATAGCTACCTGTCACATAGGTGAAAAAATTAACATTGTGTTCAACCTCAATAGAGTAAGTTCTTTGACTCCATCCCTCTCCCAATAGGGTCCAATGCTGCAGGTTACAGCATAATAATCCTCTTACAATGTGGACCCAACCCTGGTACACAGGACACTATAGTTATTTAGCATTACACTTGGTGCAGTCAAAGGACGCTTAGGGTTCACAATGCTTCTCAAGTGGTCTGCTGCATTGGAGCCCCAGTAGGGCCGGGGGGGCTAGGTGGGGACAACTGGGGGTAAATAGGGCGGCACAAAAAGCTTATATGCACTTAATATACAGTCCGGTAATTGGGCTGGCGTCACCCATTTTCAACTACTTCCTCAAATTATCCATCCAGAAATTATGGCAATATGAAAATATGGGAGAGAAAGAAACGACAAGTCCCCCATTGTACCCACCACCAGTTTATGTAGAAGAAAGAAGAAAAAAAAGATATTCTCCCCACCGTTATTAACCCCACTACCTATACTTTGCCCGTGCCACTAATCTCCAGGAACAAGCAGGAATGAGTCTTCACATATGGGTATCGTCGGTACCGACGGAGCCTGCGCGGGAACGCTCCCCAGCGTCCAAAAGGAAAGCTTTTGGGAGCATCCCACAGCGCCTGCGCGCTGCCTTCCCGCCTTTCCTAACCGCCTCTCTCCAGTTCTTCTTTTCCGCGGAGCCAGCAGGTCGTGTTCCTGTCACCGCTGAAGAATTTCTTTATTTTATTTTATTTCTTTGGTAGCGCGTCTGCCTTCTCGATGCTGGACCGGTACCGCCGGTCTTTTCTTTCTTTATTCTAAAAAAAAAAAAAAAAAAAAGATTATTTTTTCTTACTTCAGTGCATTTTCTTCTTTGGCCTTAGGCCTAGGACATTTTTCCTCATGGAAAAGCCCGCCTCTGTGTTTAAAAAATGCACGAAGTGCAGCGGCACTATTTCTGTCACTGACACCCATGAATGGTGTCTAAAATGTTTAGGTCCTGACCACTCCATTGCGGATTGTGAGTCCTGCTCCATGATGTCTAAAAGAGGTCTACAGAATCGAGCAGCTAAGCTCAGTACCCTGTTTTCCTCGGATGCAGCTTCGGTTGCATCGACATCTTCCAGGGCTGCTTCTTCCTCACATGGATCTCAGGTAACCAAACTTAAATCCAGCCGGTCCTCGAAGGGTAGATCTCCTTCTAAGTATTGAGATGCCTCCGGGCTTGCCCTCGAGGAATCCGCACCGGCAAAATTACCCTGGCAGGAGGCTCCGGCTTCCAAAGCTTTATCTATGGGGTCACAGGTTGACATTGATGGCTTGGCCTCGACCGATCACCTGTTGCCATGTTCTGGGGTACCGGTGGTTCCCACTGGTACCGACATCCAGACATTGGTTGCGTCAATGGATCAGAATATCCTGACCATGCAGCGTGCCATCACGGCATTCATACAAGCTGCGACGCCTTCGGTACCGCAACAAACTCCGTTGTCGGTACCGACATCGGTTCCGGTGCCGGTACCGATTGCATCGACATCCGCTTCGGGGTCGACTGCAGCAGTACACTGTTCTGTGATGCCCATCGGTACCGAATCGGTACCGATCACTCCAGATGTCGATACCACCCGGTACGCGTATCGGGCTCTGCAGGAGCATCCAGACAGGCGATACTTCGATTCCTCTGAAGACTCTGATGAATCAGAGGTCTCTGTCGAAGCATCGGTGATTCATCCTCAGGAGCCCTCTTCTCCAAAAAGGAGAATGTCTCCTCCAGAAGACTTGTCTTTTCAAGACTTCATTAGAGAAGTGGCCAGGGGCCTTTCCATCTCAGTGGCCCCTGAGACAGAACCTAGAGCCAAAAAATTAGATATTTTACAATATCCTAAGGCTCCTAAAGAGGCAGCCACTTTACCAATACATGAGATTCTTTATGATCACATGTTAGGTATATGGGAGACTCCTCTCACCACTTCCCCTCATTCTCACAGGTTGGACACCATGTATCGTGTTCCTCCTTGTCCTGGCTTCCATAAGACTCAGCTTCCTCACCACTCCATTGTGGTGGAGTCTGCTATCAAGAAGATAAAGAGTACAAAAAGGCACTCTTCTGCTCCTCCAGGAAGAGAATGCAGAACCTTAGATGCCTTTGGCAGGAGAATTTTCCAGGCCAGTATGCTTGTTGCCAGAATCAACTCCTATAGTCTCTATATGGGGATGTTTCTAAAAGAAGTTACAGATCACCTGCAAACTTTATCTCCTTTCATTTCAGAAGATAAAAGGGAAGAGTTCCTCACCTGGCTCAAGCATGCCCAGGATATTTCCAAGTTTTCCAACCGTGCAGCCTTTGACTCTTTTGAAGGTGCCAGCAGAGCCTCGGCCATTGCCATAGGTGCACGCCGAGTTGCTTGGTTACAAGCTTCTGATTTGGAACCCTGGGTTCAAGATGGACTGGGAAACCTTCCTTGTACAGGTGAAAACCTTTTTGGCAAAGATTGGCAAGCAAAGGCCACCCAAATGGATGCTGAAAATTCTGCTTTAGATAGACTTTCAAAGTCTACTTCTGCTCCTTTTAAGAAAAGGTTGTTCAAAAATGGTTTTTTTCCCAAAAAAGGGAAATATTATTCTACTTATGGTCAGCAGTCATCTTCTGCAGGTCGTTTTGCTACAAAGAGACAGCAACAACCGAAACAGGCCAAGCCTAAGGCTGCTAGGACTGCTACAGCCCAACAGCCTCAGCCTCCTCAGGGCCTTTGACTTACAACTAGAGAGCTTAGCCTTTCTGGCTCTAGAACATCCAGAGCCTTTCACCATTCCAGGAAGGTTGGCTTACTTTGCTCCCAGGTGGGAACAAATCACAGCAGAGCAATGGACCCTCTCCATCATAAGGAAGGGGTACAAGCTTCATTTCTTAAACCTTCCTCCTCACACCATGGTGAGACAGTTCAATTCTCAGACATCTCTCCTCGACCTTCTGGGTCAGGAGATTGCTACCCTTCTTGCCCAAGGGGCAATAGAAGAAGTACCCCTTCTTCAACAGGGCTCAGGGTTCTACTCCCCCTATTTTCTTATCCCAAAGGAAACAGGGGGCTACAGACCCATATTAGATCTCACGGAATTGAACAAGTTTCTATGCAAGGAGAAATTCAAGATGATTTCTCACGGTACTCTCCTTCCATACCTTCAGAGTCAGGATTGGCTTTGCTCTCTAGACCGCAAGGATGCGTACACCCATGTCCTCATCCATCCAACACACAGAAGGTTCCTTCGGTTCCTTTATCAAGGGAAGCACTACCAATACAGAGTGCTTCCTTTCGGTCTGGCCTCTGCACCAAGGGTGTTCACAAAATGCATGGCAGTAATAGCTGCATTTTTACGCACTCTAGGGATATTCGTATTCCCATATCTGGACGACTGGCTCATCCGAGCTCCATCCCAGTCAGAGGCCCAGACTTCTCTAACCTGCACAAGGCGTATCCTTCAGTATCTGGGACTTGTAATAAACTTTCCAAAATCCCATCTCACCCCTACTCAATCTCTAGAGTTCATAGGGGCCTTGCTGAATACCACAACTGCAAGGGCCTATCTTCCCCAGGCCCGTTGCCTACGCTTGGTGCAGTTAGCCTCACAAATTCAGTTAAAATCCCATTTAACTGCTCGAGAGATGTTACAACTGTTAGGCCACATGGCATCCACTGTGCATGTGGTTCCTTACGCTCGCCTTCACATGAGGGCAGCTCAGTGGACTCTGTCCACCCAATGGACCCAGGCATCAGGTTGCCTGTCAGACAAAATAGTAACCTCCAGTCGCCTCTTTTGGTCCCTCCAGTGGTGGAAGTCCACTCACAATCTGTTGCTGGGGTCCCCCTTTCAACAGGTGTTACCCCAAGCAACCCTTACAACAGATGCCTCTCCAAGAGGTTGGGGAGCTCATCTTCAAGATCTCTCCACTCAAGGCATCTGGTCTTCACAGGAGACATCTCTACATATCAGTCTCTTAGAGCTCAGAGCAATTTTTCTAGCTCTCAGAGTCTTCCACACCCTGCTCAGCTACAAGACAGTCCTCATCCACACGGACAACCAAGTAGCCATGTTCTACGTGAACAAGCAGGGCGGGACTGGCTCTCTGTCGCTTTGCAACGAAGCTCTGAGATTGTGGGCCTTCGCCAGAGAGCAACAAATTCATCTCATGGCAGTGTATCTTCCAGGGGTTCAAAACTCTTGGGCAGACAGACTCAGTCGAGTTCTGCTTCCACACGAATGGTCCCTCCATGGGGACCAGATAGCCAGGATCTTTTGAATTTGGGGAACCCCAGACATAGACTTGTTTGCAAGTCCGTGGAATGCCAAACTTGCCCGGTTCTGTTCCAGAATTCCGTGTCAGGGAGTTCAGGCCAGGGATGCCTTCCTCCTCCATTGGGGGCAAGACTTCCTCTATGCCTTTCCACCCATTCCCCTAATTCCCAAGACACTCTTCAAACTTCAGAGAGACAAGGGGTCTATGTTCCTGATAGCACCACATTTGCCACGCCAAGTGTGGTAACCTCTACTTCTGCATCTCTCTCAAGCTCCCTCCCTGGACTTGGGATCTGCTCCAGACCTCCTGTCCCAGGAGGATGGAACGTTGTGGCACCGAAATCCCCAGTCTCTTCACCTCAGAGCCTGGCTGCTGAAGGCCTAGACCTTCAAGATTTGCATCTTTCTCAGCAAGTGAAGGATATCCTTCATGCTTCCAGAAAGCCTTCCACTAGACGTTCCTATGCTTTTAAATGGAAAAGGTTTACCATTTGGTGTGCAGAGAAGGGTCTTAACCCTCTTGCAATACCTCTGAATTCTTTACTAGAGTATTTGCTGCATTTATCCCATGCAGGCCTTAAAACGAATTCAGTAAGAGTCCATTTGAGTGCTATTGCAGCATCCCTTAAACCTCTCAATGGATAGCCTATTTCCTCTCATCCTCTTATAGCAAGATTCATGAGAGGCCTTCTTTTGACTAAACCTCCCATCAGACCACCTCCAGTGGCATGGGACTTGAATCTGGTTCTTGGCCAGCTTATGCAGCCACCCTTTGAACCCTTAGCCACTGCCTCCTTGAAATTCCTTTCCTGGAAGGTTATTTTTCTCATTTCAGTCACTTCAGCTCGCCGCATCAGTGAGCTGCAAGCCTTGGTGGCTAATCCTCCACGGTTTACAAGGTTCCATCATGACAAGGTAGTCCTCAGGACTAATCCACACTTTATGCCTAAAGTGGTCTCACCTTTTCATCTGAACCAAGAGGTTTATTTACCTGTCTTTTTTCCAGGACCTCATGCTTCAAGTGCAGAGAGGAATCTTCATACCCTGGATTGTAAAAGAGCTCTTGCTTTTTACTTACAAAGGACACAGCAACATAGAAAGTCCTCTCTCAACTCTTTGTTGCTTTTGATCCCTCTCATTTAGGACTTCCAGTCTCTAAGAGAACTCTGTCCAATTGGATTGCTCAGTGTATTTCTTTCACCTACCAGAGTAAGAACCTTTCTCTGGAGGGCCATGTCACAGCTCACAATGTGAGGGCCATGGCAGCCTCTATGGCTCATCTAAATTCTGTGTCCATCGACCAGATCTGTCGAGCGGCCACCTGGGCCTCGGTTCATACCTTCACAGCCCATTACTGCTTGGACAAGGACTCCCGCCGGGATGCCTTGTTTGGTCAGGCTGTTCTCAAACACCTGTTCCATACCTAACCAACTCCTACGCTCCATCCCTGGCTGGATGCCTGAGATTCATGAGTGGAGGTAGAGCCCTTCCCAGGGACTCACAACCTGGGTGATCTCCCAGGCATCTCTAGCTGGAGAGTCCCCATATGTGAAGACTCATTCCTGCTTGTTCCTGGAGATAGCACAGTTACTTACCTGTAACAGGTGATCTCTGGGAACAGCAGGAATAAGTCTTCACAACCCACCCACCTCCCCTAGGAGTTGTATCTCTCTATCTTTCTTTCCTTTCCTCACTCTCTCTTTGTCTCAGCTTTAAAACTCGAACTGGAGAGAGGCGGTTAGGAAAGGCGGGAAGGCAGTGCGCAGGCGCTGTGGGATGCTCCCAAATGCTTTCCTTTTGGACGCTGGGGAGCATTCCCGCGCAGGCTCCGTCGGTACCGACGATACCCATATGTGAAGACTTATTCCTGCTGTTCCCAGAGATCACCTGTTACAGTTAAGTAACTGTGCTTTTCCTCTTGCTGGTACCGTTGATACCTCTGCATACAAGAATAACATGTGGGGATTCCCCCAAGATCATGTGTCGTTACCTATATAGTACTGTCTAACTTCTATTCAAACTGCCTGTACACATCACATTTCACTCAAATCTGTATAACATAATTCTGCTTCCTCAGCCAGGCCTGGGTGAGCAGTTTCCTAGCTACAAACCACAGCACAATGCTCTAGGTGGACATAAAGTAATGCATGCCTGCCCACATTGCAACTCACTTGTAATCCAGACCTATCTCTGGCTCAGTATATAATGAATATTTTTATCCCCTGACATTGACGTTCATTTCTTAAGTCCCAGGAGAAAGCTGTGCATTCTTCATCTGTTCAGGGGGTATTCGTCGCAAGGCTATCCAGAAAGGTTGTAGCCTCTGCCGGTGTGGTGAAATGTAATTGGCATCCCTGATGTTCTACCCGAAGGTTTGCTAGGTATTGTAGATTAAATCTGGTTCCAGCGGCTGCCATTCTCTCACAGGCTGCGGCAAATGCCTTCTACTTTTGACTGACCTGAAATGAGTAATCTTGAAAGACCAAAAGATCTGTCAGTGTTTGTGGAGATTCACGAAGTGCCCATGCTGCCCGAAGCACCGCTTCTTTCTGAATATAGTTGTGAAAGCGAGCAATAACCACCCGTGGGCAATTAACATCCTCGCGTCTCTGTCCCAGGTGGTGTACACATTCTAGAAGAATTTTGCCACCGCCTTCTCCTAGCTTTTAAGGAGGTCACAATCCAGGTTTCTAAGAAGCCTCATAGTTCCTTGTCAGAAACCGATTCAGCCACTCCAACAAACTGTAAATTCTTTTGGCGGCCTCGGTTCTCCAAATCCTCTAATTTCTCACTGTGTTGGGTCAGCAACACTTCCAACCTTTGGGAGTGTGAAAGTGGTTTTGCTGTACATAAGAACATAAGATATGCCATACTGGGTCAGACCAAGGTCCATCAAGCCCAGTATTCTGTTTCCAACAGTGGCCAATCTAGGCCATATGTACCTAGCAGTTTCCCCAAGAGACATAAGTTCCACAATGCTTGTACTGGGTCAAGCATTGATATCTTCGGTCACTTCTTAATAACGGTTTATGGACCTTTCCTCCAGGAACTTGTCCAAACCTTTTTTAAACCCAGCTACACTAACCGCCTTTACTACATCCTCCGGTAACAAATTCCAGAGTTTGATTACACGTTGAGTGAAAAAATATTTTCTTTTATTAGTCTTAAATAGTTTACCCTGTAGCTTCATTGCATGTCCCCTAGTCTTTCTATATTCTGATAACGTAAACAATCGATCTACGTTTACCCGTTCCACTCCGTTCATTAATTTATAGACTTCTATCATATCTCCCCTCAGCCGTCTCTTTTCCAGGTTAAAGAGCCCTAACCTTTTTAGCCTTTCTTCATAGGAGTATCCTTCCATCCCCTTTACCATTTTGGTGGCTCTTCTCTGAACCTTTTCTAAAATCGCTATATCCTTTTTAAGATACGGCGACCAGAATTGCACACAATATTCAAGGTGCGGTCTCACCATGGAACGATATAGAGGCATTATAATATCTTTTGTTTTATTTTCCATTCCTTTCCTTATCATACCTAGCATTCTATTTGCTCTCTTGGCCGCCGCTGCACACTGGGCCGAGGGTTTTAACATGGTATCCACAATGACGCCTAAATCTTTTTCCTGGGTGATGGTTCCTAATGTGGAACCTTGCATCGTGTAACCATAGTTTGGGTTATTCTTCCCTAGGTGCATAACCTTGCACTTGTCCACATTAAATTTCATCTGCCATTTTCTTCTGCCAAATTTCATCTGTAGATCCTTCGCAGCTGAAATACGGTTTTCTGCCTCAGTCAATCGGCCTCCAAACTCCAATACTGCCTGTACCACCTGTGAGAGTTGATCTGAGAGGCCACACAGTCTACTTTCCAAAGTAGTTACCACAGCTTGGGAGACCTCCTCCGCTAGGCTTACCATGGTTCCCTCTGGTGTTTTTGGTGAGGCAGGATCCGCCATCTTTGGTTCTTGGCTGCGGTTGTTTACCTTCCGGGAGATTCTGGATGCCATTCATTTTTATAGATAGTCCAATCTCTGCCACACCAATGGCCCACTATTCACACAGTATATATGAGTGATGAGCAGTATTTAAGACGTCTGGGGTTTATTTCAGCATTGTTTTTCTGGCAGCATTCCCTGGAGCCGAAGTAAGAGTGTCTTCCCGGCTCGGCGCATCACGTGAATCTCCCCTTCCCCTGGAACCCTTTTTAAAAATTGGCATTACATTAGCCATTCTCCAGTCTTCAGTACTACAGGCGATTTTAATGATAGTTCACAGATTACTAATAGTACGTCTGCAGTCTCATATTTCAGTTCTTTCAACACCCTCTGATGTATACCATCCAGTCCAGCATTTATTTATTTATTTAACTGGCTTTGTTATACCATTTTTTTACCAGTCAAAATGGTGTATAGTCAACAAAAGCAACAGTAGGGTTGGTGGGGGGAGTAGACAAGTTACATTGCATCGTAGAACAAAACATCTACATCATTTTAATGGCAGGTGCAAATAAGTAGTGATAAACTGCATTGGCGCTTACAGTGTGTGGGAGGGAGGGATGTTATGTTTTAGGTGGGGGTTGTCCTATTGTGGGTCTGTGCTGAAGTGTTCCTGAAAGAGTTATGTCTTCAGGTTCTTTCTGAAGGCCTGATGTGATTGGATACAACTTAGTGCAGGGGGCAGGGAGTTCCAGAGGGAAGGGGCGTATAGCATGAAGGCTCTTTGACAAGCACGCTGGGTGCTCTTGCAGATTTGTGATCGCAGGCTGAGTTGGTTTTGAGTGCTTTGTCTACATGGTCTGTTGGTCACGGGGTTGCAGATAAGGATCTGGAGGTACATGGAAGTGAGGTAGTGGCGAGCTTTGTGGATGATGGTGAGAGCTTTGTGTTTGATTAGAGAGGCTATTGGCAGCCAATGAAGGGCTTTTAGAATGGATGTGATGGTGTGTCTGGTGGCTCTGAAGATGGTGCATGCGGCGGTGTTTTGAGCAAGTTGGAAGAGTAGGATGGTAGATTTGGGGAGCCCATGGTTTATCATGCTACAGTAATTGAATATGGAAATGATGGAGGCTTGCCATACTGAGAGGAAGTGTTCTGAAGACAGAAGGGGGCGGAGGTTGCATAGGGATCCGAGTTTGAAATAAACAGACTTGGTGATGTTCCGGATGTGGGCCTTAGCATCCAGATGCTGGTACAAGGTGATGCCAAGATATTTGACCTGTGTCCTGACTTGTAGGTCAAAGTCATCAAATTTGATGGATGATGGGGATATAAAGGTGCGGTCTCTTGTGACATGCAGGATCTTTGTTTTGTCGAAGTTGACTGCCAGATTGTGGAGCTGGAGCCAGTTAATTATTTTCTTGAAGCAGGCGGGAATTTAGAGTAGTCCATGGTGGATGTGGAGAAAGGTGTGAAGATCATTATGTCGTCGGCATAGATTTGATAACTGACATTGAAACTCTGGCTAGTTGTGGAGAGGGGTTGGATGTAGATTTTGAAGAGTAGGAAAGAGAGAGCGGATCCCTGTGGTACTCCTTGAGGAAGGGTGAAGGGGGCTGATTTTTATCTGCTGGGTACACTGAGAGAGGTATGAATGGAACCATGCGAGGGGTGTGACCTGTATTCCAGTGCTGTGGAATTCAGAGACCATGTTGAAGCCAGCAGAGATGTCTAGAAAGAGTAGGATGAAGTCGCTGGTGGTTCCTTCCATCCCGATGATGAGACTTGACAGTAGGGAGGTTAGTAGGGTTTCAGCACCGTTGTGTGGGCGAAACCTGTGTTGATGTATGTTGAGGGGTGCATGTTGATCAATGTGTTCCCATAGCTGGATTTGGACAGCCTTCTTTATGATCTTTGTGAGAAAAGGTACGCTGACTATGGGCCTGTACAAGGTAGGTAAGTTGGGGTCTAAGTGTGGTTTCTTCAGGAGGGGTCTGTCTTGGCTTGTTTCAGGGGTGGGGGGAGGCTGGCAAGAGAGAGGGAGGCGTGGAGGATGCGTGACATGATTGGGAGGAGGGTTGCTCTTTAGACTTTATCCAGATGACCAGGCAAGGGTCTAATGGGGAGATTTGCTATTCTTCAGTTTTTCAAATAGTAATATGTCTTCCCAATTTATCAATATTTCTTTCAATTCTTCCAATACATCACTTTAAATACCATTTCAGGCATGGGTAACTTCCCTACATCATCTTCAGTTAAGAACGAAGCAAAAACTTCATTCAATCTCTCCACTATGGCCTTGTCCTCCCTTAGTGCATCTTTTACCCCTCGATCATCCAATGGTCCAACTGACTGTCTCACAGGTTTTTTGCTACGAATATACTTGAAAAAGTTTTTATTGTGCATTTTTGCTTCCACAGCAAGCTTTTTTTTCAAATTCTCTCTTTTCCTGCCTTATCAATGCCTTGCATCTAACTTGACAGTTCTTATGTTTCCCGTTTTCATCATTTGGCTCCATTTTCTGGAAGATGCTTTTTTTGGCTACAACAGTCTCTCTGACCTCACCTTTAAACCATGCTGGCAGTTTTTTGGCCTTCCTTCCACTTGTCTTAAATCGTGGAATGTATCTGTTCTGGGCTTCCAAGATAATATTTTTAAACGACGCCCATGCTTGTTGTAAATCTTTTTGTTTTTATTTTTTTCTTAACCATTTTCCTCATTTTATCATAGTCTCCCCTTTGAAAGTTGAAAGGTAGTATTTATTTATTTATGTGATCTTATATACCGCTTTTCCAGAGTCAAGACTGTTTACATAGAACTAAGTAACGATTACATGTAACATGGTGACATAACTTGTGCAGAACAATTAATTATTAATTTAACACTAATCACATTGATTTACAGCTGATTTAGAACTTATTTACAGGTAGTATGATGTAACTCAGTAATTAGTCCTTTGTGGTCTAGTTAACAGTTGTGTGGACAGGTTTAATCTCCAGGAACAAGCAGGAATGAGTCTTCACATATGGGTACGTCGGTACCGACGGAGCATGCACGGGAATGCTCCCCAGCATCCAATCAGAAAGCTTTTGGGAGCATCCCTCGCGCCTGCGCGGTGACTTCCCGCCTTTCCCACTGCCTCTCCTCAGTTTTTGTTTTTCCGCGGAGCCAACAGGACGTCGTCCTGTCACCGCAGAAATTTTCTACTTTAAAATTCTTATTTTCTTGTGGTCGCGGCTGTATTTCCCGCCAATACCGGTACCGCCGGTGCTTTATTCTTTTCCTTTTCAAACTTAGAGAAATATTTCTCCTCAGTTTTTTCTTTTAACTTTTTTGGGCCTACCAGACCTTTCCAAGATGGAGCCTTCTTCCCCTAAAAAGTGCCTTCACTGTGGAAACTTAGTTTCCTTTTTAGATTCCAGTGCTTGGTGTCTAACCTGTTTTGGTCCTGACCCTTTTTCCCCTGATACTTCAGGCTACATGGTTGGGAGAAGACCTTCCCTTTTTCGAGTTTCCTCGATACTGTTTTTCCTCCTAAGGTGAGGACACCAGTTTATTCTTCTCTCCAGGATCAGGTAACCAACAAACAGTCTGTTAAGACTAGCCAATTCTTGAAGGGTAAGTCTCATGCACAGCATGATGACGGCTCCTGCCTTGCCCTCAAGATCCCATTGGCAATAAAACCCTGGCGGGAGTCTTCGGGCTCCAAAGCATTCATGGGGTTTCAAGTTGTTCCTGGGGCTCATCCCTCACAGAACATACCTGAGCCGTGCCAGGGGGTGGTATCCGCTTCGAGCGGTACCGATAACCCGGCATCGGTGTCGAGTGCTACACTCTTCACCAGGGATCGTCTTCTGGTGTCCTCGGTACCTTCGGGGCCGATCGATACGGCCCAGATTGGCTTTCCTGTTTCCCAGCCATGCTCGGGGTTGGTACCGGCTTCGAGCGGTACCGATACCCCGGTATCGGCATCGGTATCGAGTGTTCCACTCTTTACCTGGGATCGTCATCTGGAATCCTCGGTACCTTCGGGACTGATCGATTCGACACAGATTGACTTTCCTATATCTTCACCGTGCTCGGGGTTGGTACCGACTTCGAGCGGTACCGATACCCCGACATTGGTGCCGGTGTCGAGTGTTCCTCTCGTCGCCGGGCATCGTCTTCGAACGTCCTCGGTACCTTCGGTGCCATTCGATGAGATTCCAATTGACTTTCATGTATCGGCATCGCTGATACCACCACCAACGTCGGTACCTTCTAGACATGCATCGATAGACTCGCTCGCTTCGATGCCGAGTCTAGAATCGATATCCAGTCTAGATGACTTGGTACCGACGTGTTTCGGAACCGATCCATATCGTTTCCGGCTACGCAGTACCGAGGATATTCACCAAGGCTCTCTGGTCACCTCGGTACCGCTTCAGCAGCCCTCGATTACTGCTTCAATGACATTATCTCCGATACCGGTACCGGTGTCGGGATCGATTCCTGCAGTTCCATCGGTGCCATCGATCCTTTCTATGCCTAGTTTGGAATCGATACCAGGCACTGACGATGCAGTACTAACTGCCTCAAATCAGAACTGTCAGTATCACAGTCCATCGAGCAGGATTCTTTTTCTGCACCATTCCAGTATATCTTCTGGTGCTCAAGCTGCTCCTTCAACCTCAGCTTGCCCAGGATTAGTTCCTATTGGAAATCCTTCTTTTCAGAAGTTTCTCCTTGACATGGCAGCCTTCCTTACCATTCCTATTCCTGGTTTTTCTCTTGATCAAGATCCTGCAGAAAAGGAAAATATAATGCTTCCTTTACACCATTCTTTACAGGATCTTCTTCTGAGGATATGGGAATCACCCTTAAAGGTTCCTTTGCCTTCTACAGCCATTGACGTTCTGTATCAGGTACCTCCCTCTCCAGGGTTCCAGAAAAACCAACTTCCACATCATTCCATTGTAGTGGAATCAGCAATGAGGAAGGTAAGAAGCAAGAAGAAGCATTCTTCTTATCCGCCAGGTCGTGCATCTAAAGCACTTGATGCCTTTGGACATCAAACCTTCCAAACTTCTATGCTGGCTTCAAGAATTATTTCATATATTTTTTATATGAGTCTGACACTTCAGGAGGTCACAGAGAAATTATCTCTTTTGTCTCCTTTTTTGTCAGAACCTAAGGCCTCTGACTATTCCTTGCTTCTCAATCATAGCAGGAATATCTCTTGGTTCCTTTCTCGTGCTTCTCTAGACTCTTTTGAGTCTGTTAGCAGATCCTCTGCTATTGCCATTGGAGCACGTCGTACAGCCTGGCTGCAGGCTTCAGACTTGAGCAGATGGGCACATCATACACTGGGTAATTCTCCTTGTACTGGAGAAAATCTCTTCAATAAAGAGGCTTTACGTCAGGTTGCTCATTGCTCCACTGACTTTCCTAGTTCTGGAAACCGTCCTAAACCTTCTTTTTCCCCAGGGCGTAGGAAATGTCCTACCAAACCTTCTTTCCCTAGGAAAAGAAAGTTTCATCCTTCCTCTGCCCATCCTCCAGATGTACCCAAGCAAGGGACATCTCATCCTCGTCTGAAGTCTCCAGACTCTAACCAGGCTAATCATCGCCAGCAACTATAGGTTCCTGTATGTTGCAATCTACAGTTAACTTCTTCTTACCAGAAGTTATTCTTCAAACCCTACACTGGTTTTTCTTTTCAGTATGCTAAGCTATTCGGATATTTTTGTTCATGGGTTACTGAATTCTCCCTTTCTTTTCATTATAAAGGGAGATTACAATTATCCCATGATAGTTTCTGTCCCCACAGGGACATTTTTTCCTTCAGCTGACTTACCATATGGTACGTCACCTTCCAAGCCCCTCTCTTCCAGGGTTTCCCCTGCTCGAGTTGGTACCATACTGAAACACTTCTCTTTCTTTCCAGTGTAGACTTTTTGCTATCCTTCAATGCATGCTCTGAACAACTCATCAGACAGGGACGGGAATATCTCCGCTCCCTCTGTCTGTTTTTCTCCCTGTTTTTATACAGGGAGATCCCCTCTACTCTTTTGTTCAGTTGCTGTACAAGCAGAACTTCCAGTGCTTACTTTAATGTTTCTTGCAAGTTACTTTCAACTATCTTGCATGATACTACTCACTGCAGGTTATTTTCTTCTTGCCATATCCTTACCTAGGATGTGGCACCACATCTGACTGCTGTCAGTTTATCTCATAATTTTCCTGCACAATGCTCTCTGCAACCTTCAGAGAAGCTTTCCACTATGGGCCCTTGCTGTAGAGCATTGAACTTTGTCTCTGAGGGTTTTCCATATAATAGGAAAAACTTATATAGTCATTCATGGCTATATAGGTTCTTTATACCCTCTTGTCTCCTATTGTGATACAGAAGACAAGTTTTTTTTTTTTCTGCGTGAATGTCCAAGGAGTTCCCAATCTGGCAGGAATCTATCCCTTTTTTCCTTACAGCTTGGCAGTATCTTTTCTACTCCACTTGGACAATGCATACTCTTTTACTGTACATGATACCTCTGAGTCCCTTGACTGGGTCCTCCTGGTGTCTTAGTCTATGCGTTTTCTTGTCCTCTGGACATGTCAGAGTTCTAAAGTACTCCTGACGTGCTCTTACCAGACTGCTATTATCCTCTGTTTTTCATGCAACCATACTGGTTATTCCACTGAATTACATTCCTGCACCACAGAAATAGATTCTCTATATATCTTCAGGTGGTTTTCACCCCCTTATTATTAGATGAATCTTTTCCCATCACGTTCCCCATGTGAATGTTTTTCTGTGGTTTAGTTGCAGGCATGTATTCTCAGAGTCATATTCCTCTATGTATATGTCCTATACATACATATTTTTGTAATCTGTATGGGCATAAGCCATGCCCATCTATATACATATATATATATATATACCTCTATATATATATATATATGGAGTGGAGGAGTGGCCTAGTGGTTGGGGCAAGGTACTTCGGGCCGGAAGGTCGGGGGTTCAAATCCCACTAGAGGACAGCAACCTTGGGCCGGAAGGACTGGGGTTTCTAGTCCCACAGGTGCTCCTTGTGGTTTTGGGCAAGCCACTTAACCCTCCATAGCCCATGTTCCCTGTAAAATAGTTCTCTGTGTGCTGTGCTTTCCTGTCTAATCAATGTGTTTATACCTCAAAAGTTTCCTGTCATGATTTGACAATTTCCAATCTGTAATCAAACCGCTGCTGATCGCTGGAAGTAGCGGTATACAAATGTATACTAAATAAATAAATAAATATATAATCACACATCTCGGGACATATATGCACATATATATAGACATGTATGTATCTCCATATATATATATATATATATGTGCCCTTTGGGAGATGTCCATAGGACACTAGGTATTACCTACTATCTCCCTAACTGTCTGTGCTATAACGTTTTTACCTTCTTTAGGGGTCCAGACAGTCAACTTGCCTATTCTCATACGGCTCAGTAAGTGGGAGCGGTTATACACACAATTACTGCTGTGACATCAACAGCTTCTATTTTTGTTATAGATCTCCCTATCCATGAAGTATCAAACTTCATTGTCTTCCTATCTCTTACCAGCTAGGAATGACAGTGTACATCTTCAGTATTTCTGAGTACACTTCTGTTCTCCTTGGGAATAGGGGCTTTTTTCCATACCCCCTCTTCCCTTCTGGACTGGGCTAATTCTCCAGATCGGTCAGTCTTCTTCTTTTAGTCCTCAATGTTAATAACTCTGTACCTAAAAGAGTTTTCAGCTTTTTCCCATAAAGCTTTCCATTGAAGACCTGCCGTTCTTCTCCTGCCCCAGTTGACACCTGGGTCACCTGCCCATTCCTGGTTTGGAACTTCATCCTCACTTAGTTTCCTTGAAGATTCCGTTACTGCATCTACAGTACACTCCATCACAGTTCTACTTCCTACAATCCAGTAGGTAAGCTCTATATTGTACTAGTTCATTAAATATTTAATGATACTTGACATACTTTCTAAAGACTCCTCTCTCCTGTAGTCTTTAGATTTGCTGTTCCTTGCAGCTCTTCTCTATTCAACTCCTACCCCCCATCCCTCAGGGGATGCCGGGGATCCAGGTTTGGGAAATGCCGTCCTGTCCCAGGAATACGCATTTTATGGGATCTCCCCTGGCATCCACAGCTAGGGAGTCCCCATATGTGAAGACTCATTCCTGCTTGTTCCTGGGATAGCACAGTTAGTCTTCACAACCCACCCACCTCCCCTAGGAGTTGTATCTATCTATCTATCTATCTCCTTTCCTCTTTCTCTCCTTCTGTCTCAGCTATGAAACTCAACTGAGGAGAGGCAGTGGGAAAGGCGGGAAGTCACCGCGCAGGCGCGAGGGATGCTCCCAAAAGCTTTCTGATTGGATGCTGGGGAGCATTCCCGTGCAGGCTCCGTGAAGACTAATTCCTGCTGTTCCCAGAGATCACCTGTTACAGGTAAGTAACTGTGCTTTATCCTGTTTAGAGCTTTAATCAAGTCACAGATTCCCCAAAGTGCTCTTTGAATAGGAATGTTTTTAGAAGTTTGCAGAATGCCTGTAGATCTGTAGTGGTTCTTATATTCCCTGGAAGTGCGTTCCAGAGACCCGTTGTGGAGAGTGAGAAAGCTCTTTTGGAAGTAACTCTATTACATCTTGTATTTTCCAGTGGTACCAGTATTGTGCTTTTTGTGTAGCTTCTATGGGTTCTAGTTTCTGGTGTAGTTTGCAGGAGAGATCTCAAGTATGTAGAGGGGGTCATTCTGTAGGATTTTGAATGTTGTGTTTAAGATTTTGAATTTTATTCTGCTTTATTTTAGTGAAGCTGTTTTAAAATTGGGGTGATATGATCATGTAATAGGGTTTGTGAAAAGATTCTTGCAGCTGTTTGCTTTGCCATTTGCAGAAGATTTATTTATTTTTATTTATTTAGCAAGCATTTGTAGCCCGCTCCTTCCAGCGATCAGAAGCGGGTAGGATTACTATTGTGAAACTGCCGAATCAAGGCAGGTACAAATTTTGTTTACATACAGATTGTCAGAAAAGCACATCATACAGAGTTAACACTTCTTAGCTATGGGGGAGTTCATTTACATATATACATAAATACATATATACAGGAGGATAAGCTTTTTGGCCACAGTGGTCAGGAGCTGCTCCATCTGTGGATTTAGTTCAGGTTGAAATGAGATTGGAAAATGTGCGTTTTGAGTTTCTTTCTGAAGTCTAGAAGGTCATTGCTAGCTCGTAGTTCTGGTGGGAGTTGGTTCCACAGTGTTGGTGCCACATATGAGAAAGCCCTGTGGCTGGTGTTAGCTTTGGCAGATCTTATATCTGTTGGAGTGTGAAGGATGTTGGAATTGTGGGTTCTTCTGTTTCGGGTAGGAGGTTGCGATCTTACTAGGTTGTTGAGGAAGGAAGGTGCTAAGTTGTGGATGAGTTTGAAGGTGGTTGTTAGTATTTTGTATTTTGTTCGAGCTGTTATGGGTAGCCAGTGTAATTGAATTAGCACTGGTGTGATGTGGTCACTTAGATTTTTCTTCATTATGACCCTGGCAGCTACATTTTGTGCCATTTGTAATATGTTTAGGGTTTTTTTAGGTAAACCTTGTAGGATGGCGTTGCAGTAGTCAAAATGTGGCATGATGAGTGCTTGGGCCACTGTTCTGAAGTCTTGGGGATCAATAATATTCCGAATGGGTTGGAGCACTCTAAGCTTGTGGAAAACTGCTCTGTTGGTCTTTCGGAGGTGTTTTTCCATCTTTAGGTCACAGTCAAATGTGACTCCTAGATACTTTATTTCTTTTTTTGTTTGGTAAGTGTTGTTACATAGTGTTATTGATGTGGGTGGGTCAAAATTCGGTTCTTTGGACATATACATTACTTCGGTTTTTTTTTGATTAATTGACATACTACTTTGTTGCAACCAGTCTTGCATCTCTCTGATACATGTCTCTAGTGGGTTGTAGTCTGGGTTTTTAGTGTCTAGTTGTGAGTATAGCATGATATCATCGGCATAGATGTGGTAATTAATTTCGTGTTGTGAGAAAATTTTGCATAGTGGCTGCATATATATGTTAAACAGAAGTGCTGAGAGAGCAGAGCCTTGGGGGATTCCCTGCGTTTGGGAGAAAGATTCTGCTTTTTCTCCGTTGAATTGAACCTGTTGTGTTCGATTTGAGATGTAGGATGAGAACCATTTTAGTGGTGTTCCTGTTATTCCTATTGATTTTATCCTATTTATGAGGGTCCCATGATTGACTGTATCAAAAGCAGCGGAGATGTCAATGAATACAAGAATGTACATTTTCTTTTTGTTTTCAAGGCCCTTTAGGAGGTTGTTAAGTAGGACTAGTAACAGGGTTTCAACTCCATGATGTTGCCTGAAGCCATATTGCTGGTCATCAAGAGGAGCATTGTCAGTCAGATGGTCTTGGAGCTGTAGAAGGACCGTTTTTTCTATGATCTTTGCCAGGAATGAGATACTTGATATGGGACGGTAGGACGCTGGGTCTTCTCCGTTGAGTGTAGTGTTTTTTAGGATCGGTCTAGTGACTGATTTCTTTAATTCTGAGGGCATGATTCCTTGTTGTAGGGATAGGTTAACTATGTGTGCTATGTGAGGTGCTATGTCTTGTTTCACTGCCTTGATCCAGGATGCAGGACAGGGGTCTAGTGGGGAGGTGGTGCTTTTTAGGCTTGTGACAATGGTTGTGATTTGCTGGGTTCCTATTTTGTGGAAGTGCTCCCATAACTGGTTTTGCGTCGTGTTATTCTCACTTCTGATTTGTGGTGTTGGTGGGGGGGGTGGGGGACTAGGGTCCGTAAGTTTGGTCGCGTAGTGGTTTGCCAGTGTTTGGACCTTGATGGAGTTGTTGAGGTTGGCATTTTGGTCGGTTTTGGTTAGTGATTTGACTAGTTCAAATAACTCTCGCGGGCGATTGATCACCTTGTTTAGGATGTTGGTGTGATGTAATTTTTTTGCATTGTTCACGTCGTCTTTGTACTTTGCGAGATGGGCCATGTATTTAGTTTTGAGATCGGAGGATTTGGTTTGTCTCCATTTTCTCTCTATTTTACGGAGCTCCCTTTTTGATTTTATTAGAGTTCCTGTGTACCAGGGTTCCGAGTTGATCTTATGTGGGTTTGTTGTGTGTTTCAATGTTGGGTTAGATGTATTTTGGATGTGTGTGTTCCATCTGTTAGTTCGTCGAGGTCTGTGGAATCTAGGTTTATGTGGGATGCAATGGTGCTTATGAGGTGTTCCTCGTTGAGTTTGCTGAATTTCCTAATGGGGTTGGTCATTCTCATCTCCTTTGAGTTTTTGGGTTGGCACTGTAGTTTAAGTTTACAGTTGATTTGGTGGTGGTCTGACCATGGTACTTGAGTTATGTTTATTATAGGTGGTTCATTGCTTTGTTGTGGATTTCTGGGTATGAAAATCATATCTAGGATGTTGCCTCTATCGTGTGTGGGGTTGCTTACTATTTGTTGGAAACCCAATTGGTCGATGGCTTCATAGAAGGAGTCCGTGTGGGACGGAGGAATTGATGCTAGGTTCAAATCTCCGAGGATGATTTGGAATTTTTTGCTTTGTGTGGATGTGATGGTTTCTAGTGCTGTGGCTAGTGTTTCGTGCTGTGGTGAGGGAGGTCGATAGATTAGGCAGATGGATAATGCCATGCTCTCGACTTTGAGTAGGTCAAGATCGGGATTTGTGACCGTAGATGTGGTTGTGAGTTGAAGGCTGGTTTTGGCTGCTATAAGGACTCCGCCTCCTCTTCTGTTGATGCGTGGGCAGTTGTATAGTTGGTATCCGGGCTTCTGTATTTGGTTCATTGTTGCAGGGTCTGAGTCAGTGAGCCATGTTTCTGTTATGCATAGGATATCTGGTTGTTCGTCAGTTAGAATGTTGTGGATAATATGCGTTTTATTCCTTATTGACCTAGCATTAATAAGGATAATGTTACATGTGTGATGTTCTGGGTGTGTTGTTCGTGTGAGTTGTATTTGGGATCCAATAGTGTTCTTTGCTTTGGTTTTAGGGTGTTTTTGTGATCTATTTCCTTTGATATGGGTGTGTCGTTGGGGTAATTTGCTTGGCGTTTGTGTGGTGGTGATAGGATTTAAGTTGTATTGATGCAGGATGGGTAATGGTGGGGGGGGGTGGAGAAGGTAGATTGGTGTATATAGTAGAGGAATGCAGTATTGTGAGTGTGGGATGGTTCTATATGAGGATGTCAGTATACACATGCACAAAATCAGGAAAGTGTGAGCAGGCTCCATTTTATGTCTGCCAGAAATACTTGGGTTTTTGGATTCGTGTGGCGCGTTGTGGGGTGTAATCAAGGCAGCTGGCCTAGAGATGGGTTAGTGTAGGCCGGCAAGATAGTTGTTGGGTACCAACAGTTTAGCAGGGATAGATGGGTTGGGGTACAGTGTTTCTTATTACTTTAAACAAAATAGGGATACAGTCCTAACATTCCTTATCACTCAGTATAAACAGATACAGTATTGTGCGATACAGTCCTATCGTTACTTCTCACTCAGTATAAACAGATACAGTATTGTGCGATTCAGTCTTAAGGTTAGTGCAAGAAGGTTATTGGGTTACTGCATTGAAATGTAACAACTTGCTGGTTAGAGACACTTTGTTTCATTTAGCTCTAAATAAACAGTAGTAGTCTTTATAGTTGGTAGGGGTTTACAATGTAACAGCTGGCTTGAGGGGAACAAGGCTTGTGACAGTGGGGAATTTAACACATTATATATACAGTTGTATGTTGGCTCCTACTTGGGGGGGGTTAGGCCAGGGTTGCACAGTGGTCTTTTGCGTCAGGAGGTAGATAAGTCCAGTAATTGTTTTACCTGGGTGATATCGTTGTAGTTGAAAGCTCTTGATATCAAATTTTGGTCCAGCTATGTGAAACTCGTGGAGCGTGGTGGTCGGGACCGGCGAGCTCAGACCCGGCCTGGGGAGCTCAAGCCGTCAGTCATTTGAATGTTGCACTTTCGCTTTCTGGACGTTATCGGAGTTTTGGTCATGTGAGTCAGGCTTCTTGATACTTGCAGCCTTGTCGCGGTTGAGAGGGTGATGTTTCAATCGCGCCTAAGCTCCACTGCCTAAGGGCCACCGCCAAAGGGCCCTCTGGCGAGGCCCTCAGGCGCGGGCCCGCCCTGTAGGGACGCCGCTTTTATGCGGTTCTGCCTGCGTGCGTGTGAGCCTCCCACTGTCCGGATTGGGCAGGAGTGTGTGGAGGGAAGGCTCCCACTGCCCGGATTGGGCAGGAGTGTGTGGAGGGAAGGCTCCCACTGCCCGGATTGGGCAGGAGTGTGTGGAGGGAAGGCTCCCACTGCCCGGATTGGGCAGGAGTGTGTGGAGGGAAGGCTCCCACTGCCCGGATTGGGCAGGAGTGTGTGGAGGGAAGGCTCCCACTGCCCGGATTGGGCAAATGTGTGGAGGGAAGGCTCCCACTGCCCGGATTGGGCAAATGTGTGTGGAGGGAAGGCTCCCACTGCCCGGATTGGGCAGGAGTGTGTGGAGGGGGAAGGCTCCCACTGCCCGGATTGGGCAGGAGTGTGTGGAGGGAAGGCTCCCACTGCCCGGATTGGGCAGGAGTGTGTGGAGGGAAGGCTCCCACTGCCCGGATTGGGCAGGAGTGTTTGGAGGGAAGGCTCCCACTGCCCGGATTGGGCAGGAGTGTGTGGAGGGAAGGCTCCCACTGCCCGGATAGGGCAGGAGTGTGTGGAGGAAAGGCTCCCTCTGCCCGGATAGGGTAGGAGCTTCACCAAGGCGGTTGGAGGGTAGCGGCGCTCAGCTGTTTCCCCGAAGTAGGGACGCCGCTTTTATGCGGTTCTGCCTGCGTGCGTGTGAGCCTCCCACTGTCCGGATTGGGCAGGAGTGTGTGGAGGGAAGGCTCCCACTGCCCGGATTGGGCAGGAGTGTGTGGAGGGAAGGCTCCCACTGCCCGGATTGGGCAGGAGTGTGTGGAGGGAAGGCTCCCACTGCCCGGATTGGGCAGGAGTGTGTGGAGGGAAGGCTCCCACTGCCCGGATTGGGTAGGAGTGTGTGGAGGGAAGGCTCCCACTGCCCGGATTGGGCAGGAGTGTGTGGAGGGAAGGCTCCCACTGCCCGGATTGGGCAGGAGTGTGTGGAGGAAAGGCTCCCTCTGCCCGGATAGGGCAGGAGCTTCACCAAGGCGGTTGGAGGGCTAGCGGCGCTCAGCTGTTTCCCCGATGTATGGCTTGTTTCGAAAGTCCTTTCAGGATACTGTTACAGAAGTCCAGATGTGGGTGAATCATTGCTTGAATGGTTGTTCGAAAATCATTCATGGATAGAAACTTATCTCCAGGAACAAGCAGGAATCTAGTCATCACATATGGGTATCGTCGGTACCGACGGAGCCTGCGCGGGAACGCTCCCCATCGTCCAATCAGAAAGCTTTTGGGAGCATCCCACAGCGCCTGCATGCTGCCTTCCCGCCTTTCCCAACTGCCTCTCTCCAGTTCTTCTTTTTCCGCAGAGCCAACAGGTCGTGTTCCTGTCACCGCAGAAGAATTTCCTTATTTCTTATTTCTTTATTTCTTTTTGTGGTCGCGTCTGCCTTCCCCGATGCTCTACCTGTACCGCCGGTATTTCTTTTCTTTAAAAAAAAATTAATTTATCCATTCTTTTCCTTTCTTCAGGTGCACCTGTCTTTTTTGGGCCTTAGGCCCCAAAAATTTCTTAACATGGAAAAACCTGCTTCAGGTTTTAAAAAGTGCACAAAATGTGGCGGTACCATTTCCATCACCGACACCCATGAATGGTGTTTAAAATGTTTAGGTCCTGACCACTCCATCACAGATTGTGTGTCCTGTGGTATGATGTCTAAAAGGGGTTGACAGAACCGAGCTGCTAAGCTCAGTACCCTGTTTCCCTCTGATGCGGCTTCGGTGGCATCGATGTCTTCCAAGGCTGCTGCTTCTTCCCATGGATCTCAGGTAACTAAACATAAGTCTAGCCGGTCCTCAAAGGGTAGATCTCCTTCTAAGCATCGAGATGCCTCTGGCGTTGCCCTCGAGGATTCTGCACTGGCAAAATTACCCCGGCGGGAGGCTTTGGCTTCCAAAGCACCATCATCGGGGGTTCCAGGATGTTCTCGATGGCTCAGCCTTGACAGATCTCCTGGTGCCATGCTCTGGGGTACCAGCAGTACCGATTTCCAGGTATTGGCAGCGTCTATGGACCAGAGAATTCTGTCCATAGAATGCAGTCTAGCGGCTTTCTTTGTGGCATCGATGCACTTGGTACCGCGACAGACAACTCCACCGGTACCGGCACTGGTATCTGTATCGCAACCGGCACCGGTATCTGTATCGCAACCGGCACCGATAGCATCAACATCGGCATCGATGCCTGCTATGCCGGTACCCTGTCCTTCGATGCCCGCCGGTACCGATTCCCCGGTACCGGTTATTCCCGATACCGATTTTGCTCGGTATGGGTATCGGGCTCTGCAGGAGCATCCAGACAGGCGCTACTTCGATTCCTCAGAAGAATCTGAGGATTCTGAAAGTTCTGTCGACGCAGCGATGATGCTTCCACAGGAGTCCTCCTCCCCTAGACGCAGGATGTCTCCTCCAGAGGACATGTCTTTCCAAGACTTCATCCGAGAGGTGGCTCAGAGCCTCTCCATCACTGTGGCCCCTGAGACAGAGCCAAGGGCTAAGGTGTTGGATATTTTACAATATCCTAAAACTCCTAAGGAGGCAGCTACCCTACCCATTCATGAGATTTCTATATGATCTCATGTTGAGGATGTGGGAAACACCTCTTACCACCTCTCCTCATTCTCGTAGGTTAGATACTATGTATTGTGTCCCTCCTTGTCCTGGTTTCCATAAAACTCAGCTTCCTCACCACTCTATTGTGGTGGAATCTGCTATGAGAAGGATTAGAAGTGCAAAAAGACATGCCTCTAATCCTCCGGGACGTGAATGCAGAACTCTGGATGCTTTTGGATGTAGAGTCTTTCAAGCTTCCATGCTTGCTGCAAGAATCAGTTCCTATAGTCTCTACATGGGAATGTTCCTAAAGGAAGTTACTGATCATCTACAGACTTGAAGTCCTTTCATCTCTGACGATAAAAGGAAGGAGTTTCTCATTTGGCTCCAACATGCCCAAGATGTCTCTAAATTCTCCAACCGTGCAGCCTTCGACTGCTTTGAATGTATAAGCAAGACCTCTGCTATTGCCATAGGTGCACGTAGAATTGCTTGGCTCCAAGCATCTGATTTAGAGCTCTGGGTACAAGATAAATTGGGAAATATCCCTTGTACTGGTGAGAACCTGATTGGCAAGAAAAAGCCAATGAAATGGATGCTGAAAATTCCACTTTGGATAGACTATCCAAGTCTACTGCTGATCCTGTTAGGAAAAAGTTGTTCAAGAAAGCACCTTTTTCTAGAAAGAAAAGATTTTATCCTGCTTATGGTCAGCAGGCATCTTCTGCAGGTCAGTTTTCAACCAAAGGTCAGCAACCACCCAAACAGAAGAAAGCAAAGGCTGCTAGGCCTCAACCGGCCCAGCAGCCTCAGCCTCCTCAGGGCCTTTGACTTTCAGCTAGAGAACTTAGCCTTTCTGGCTCTGGAGGGACCAGAACCGTCTACCATTCCATGAAGGTTATGCCATTTTGCTCCCAGATGGGGGCAAATAACAGCAGAGCATTGGACACTCTCCATCATAAGAGAGGGGTACAAACTTCATTTTTCAAGCATGCCCCCTCCCACAATAGTGAAGCAGTTCAATTCTCCAACCCCTCTCATCGACCTGTTAGGTCAGGAGATTACCATCCTTCTTGCCCAAGGGGCAATAGAAGAAGTGCCTCTTCATCAACAGGGCACAGGGTTCTATTCTCCTTATTTTCTTATCCCAAAGAAAACAGGGGAATACAGACCTATCTTAGATCTCAGAGAATTGAACAAATTCCTTGTCTAGGAGAAATTCAAAATGATCTCTCTCGGAGCTCTGCTTCCATACCTTCAGAGTCAGGATTGGCTTTGTTCTCTAGATCTCAAGGATGCGTACACCCATGTTCTCATCCATCTAACCCACAGAAGGTTTCTTCGGTTCCTGTTTCAAGGAAAGCACTACCAATACAGGGTGCTTCCTTTTGGTCTGGCATCTGCACCAAGGGTGTTCACGAAATGCATGGCTGTGGTAGCAGCATTTCTACGCACTCTGGGAATATTCGTCTTCCCTTACTTGGACGACTGGCTCATTCGAGCTCCAACACAGTCAGAGGCCAGGACTTCTCTATCCTGCGCAATGCGTATCCTTCAGTATTTAGGGCTGGTCATAAACATCCCAAAATCCACTCTAACTCCTACTCAGTCTCTAGAGTTTATAGGAGCCCTGCTGGATACCACAAAGGCAAGGGCCTACCTTCCCCAAGCCCGTTGCCTTCGCTTGGTGCAATTAGCTTCTCAAGCAGTCCTAAAGCCCTTTTTAACTGCTAGAAAAATGTTGCAGTTACTAGGCCACATGGCATCCACCGTGCATGTGGTACCATATGCTCGCCTTCACATGAGGGCAGCTCAGTAGACTTTATACACCCAATGGACCCAGGCATCAGGTTGCCTGTCAGACAGAATAGCAAACACAAGTCGTCTCATTTTGTCTCTCCAGTGGTGGAAGTCCACTCAGAACCTGTTGCTGGGGTCCCCCTTTCAGCAACCCCTGCCCCAAGCAACTCTTACAACAGATGCTTCTCCAATGGGTTGGGGAGCTCATCTGCAAGACCTCTCCACCCAAGGCACCTGGACTCCACAAGAGAGTTGTCTACATATCAATCTCTTGGAGCTCAGAGCAATCTTCCTTGCTCTGCAAGTGTTCCACACCCTGCTCAGCTACAAAACAGTCCTTATTCATACAGACAATCAAGTAGCCATGTTCTATTTGAACAAGCAGGGGGGAACAGGCTCTCTGTCGCTTTGCAACGAAGCTCTGCGACTGTGGGCCCTCGCCAGAGAGCATCACATTGATCTTCTGGCAGTGTATCTTCCAGGCGTTCAAAACTCTTGGGCAGGCAGACTCAGTCGAGTTCTCCTTCCACACGAGTGGTCTCTGCATGCAGACCAGGTGGCCAAAATTTTTCAACTTTGGGGAACCCCGGACATAGACCTCTTTGCAAGTCAGTGGAATGCCAAACTTCCCCTGTTCTGTTCCAGAACTCCGGCTCAGGGAGCTCAGGCAAAGGATGCTTTCCTCCTTCACTGGGGTCAAGACTTCCTGTATGCCTTTCCACCCATTCCCCTAATTCCCAAAACCCTTTTCAAGCTTCAGAGAGACAGAGGCCACATGATTCTCATAGCACCACATTGGCCACGGCAAGTGTGGTACCCTCTGCTTCTACATCTCTCTCAAGCTCCCTCCCTGCAGTTAGTGTCTGCTCCAGATCTCCTATCTCAGGAGAACGGGATGTTATGGCATCCCAATCCCCAGTCCCTGTATCTCAGGGCTTGGTTGCTGAAGGCCTAGATCTCCAAGATCTTCATCTTTCTCAGCAAGTGAAAGATGCTCTTTATGCTTCTAGAAAACCTTCCACTAGACATTCGTATGCTTTCAAGTGGAAAAGGTTCACTGTTTGGTGTTCAGAAAAGGGTCTTAACCCCCTTGCCATACCTCTAGAATCTTTACTGGAGTATCTCCTCCATTTGTCTAATGCAGGCCTTAAGACAAATTCAGTAAGAGTCCATTTGAGTGCTATTGCAGCTTCTCTTAAACCTCTAAATGGACAACCTATTTCCTCTCATCCTCTTATAGCAAGATTCATGAGAGGCCTCCTTCTAACTAAGCCTCCCATTAGACCAGGCGTGGGACTTGAATCTGGTTCTTGGGCAGCTCATGAAGCCACCTTTCGAACCCTTAGCTACCACCTCCTTGACATTTCTTTCTTGGAAGGTTATCTTTCTCATTGCAATCACATCAGCATGCCGCATTAGTGAATTGCAAGCACTAGTAGCTAATCCACCTTATACAAGGTTTCATCATGACAAGGTAGTCCTTAGGACTCATCCACACTTTATGCCTAAGGTGGTCTCGCCTTTTCACCTCAACCAGGAGGTCTACCTACCTGTCTCTTTTTTCCAGGACCTCATGCATCAAGTGCAGAGAGGAATCTTCATACCCTGGACTGTAAAAGAGCTCTGGCTTTTTATTTACAAAGGACACAGCAACATAGAAAGTCCTCTCAACTATTTGTTGCTTTTGACCCTTCTCATTTGGGACTGCCAGTCTCCAAGAGAACACTATCTAACTGGATTGCTCAGTGTATTTCTTTCGCCTATCAGAGTAAGAACCTTTCTCTGGAGGGCCATGTCACAGCTCACAATGTGAGAGCCATGGCAGCCTCAATGGCTCATCTGAACTCTGTGTCTATTGACGACATCTGTCGAGCAGCCACTTGGGCTTCTGTTCATACCTTCACAGCCCATTACTGCTTGGACAAGGACTCCCACCGGGATGCCTTGTTTGGTCAGGCTGTTCTCAAACACCTGTTCCATACTTAATCAACTCCTTCCCACCATCCCTGATAGGATGCCAGAGATCCATGGGGGGAGGTGGAGCCCTTCTCAGGGACACACAACTTCTGGGGTCTCTCCCTGGCACCCAAAGCTAGGGAGTCCCCATATGTGATGACTAGATTCCTGCTTGTTCCTGGAGATAGCATAGTTACTCACCTGTAACAGGTGATCTCCGGGAACAGCAGGAATTTAGTCCTCACAACCCACCCACCTCCCCTAGGAGTTGTATCTCTCTATCTATCTCTTTCCTTTCCCTCTCTCTCTTTGTCTCAGCTTTAAAACTCAACTAGAGAGAGGCAGTTGGGAAAGGCGGGAAGGCAGCACGCAGGCGCTGTGGGATGCTCCCAAAAGCTTTCTGATTGGATGCTGGGGAGCGTTCCCGCGCAGGCTCCGTCGGTACCGACGATACCCATATGTGAGGACTAAATTCCTGCTGTTCCCGGAGATCACCTGTTACAGGTGAGTAACTATGCTTTATCTCCCTAGCATGTCCTGTTGACCCAGTCGATACCAGGGTAATTGAAATCACCCTTATTACTGTGTTGTAGCTTTTGTTAGCTTCCCTGATTTATTTTAGCATTTTGTTATCCATCTGTTCATTCTGGCCAGGTGGTCGGTAGTACACCCCCATTGCCATCGTCTTCCTCTTTTTACATGGGATTGCGATACATAGAGATTCTACAGTGTATTTTGATTCCTGCAAAACTTTAATCCCATGTGACTCAATGCCCTCTCTATCATAGAGCACACCCCCTCCACCAATTTGTGCTATAGTTTGTACACAGGTATCATAGTGTCTCATTGGTTGGCCTCCTTCCACCAGGTCTTTGAGATGCCAGTCATATCTAAACTTTCATTTAGTGCTATATATTCTAGCTCTTCCAACAAAACAGAAGTACTTTACATTACTAGGAGCCTTGCATTATCTCCCCCTCCTAGCATCAGCATAGCCAAGACAGCTCTTCAAGTCAAAGAACAAGTCAAATACCGGGGCATAATCATTGATCAGAGGCGAAGCTTTCACTCCCAGATTTAGCAAGTCACAAAATCAACCTACTTCAAAGTGAAAGCCATCCAAAACCTTCGTCCTCTCCTTGAACCCAGTAGACTAATGTAAAGTTTCCCTTTCACACAGCAGAAAGCTGTTGCATCCTCAAAGATGCTGCAGAGTTCGACTGGGAAGCACACCTTAGCTTTTGTCTCATGCAGGTAACCTGTTCAAAAGCTGAAAGGCTACTTCACATCTATTATTTGGAATTGAGAGCAATCTTATCTCC
This sequence comes from Ichthyophis bannanicus, assembly GCA_033557465.1. Taxonomy (NCBI): domain Eukaryota; kingdom Metazoa; phylum Chordata; class Amphibia; order Gymnophiona; family Ichthyophiidae; genus Ichthyophis; species Ichthyophis bannanicus. Next base: position 652,868,376 of record CM066036.1, on the reverse strand, counting down.
AGGAACAAGCAGGAATGCGGTCTTGACATATGGGTGACGTCCCCAATTGAGCCCGCGTGGGGATGCTCCCCAGCATCCAGTTGAAAAGCCTTTGGGAGCACGCCACTGCGCCTGCATGCCTGCCTTCCCAACTCCTCTCCTTGGTTTTCTACAGAGCCAGTAGGGTGCATCGTCCTTTCACTGCAGAAAAACTCTTCTTTTTTGTGCCCTTCAGGGTACATTGTGCTTCTGTCTTCCCTTTGACGCTGGTTTCATCGAATCCGACACCTGTCCCGATATTTCTTTTTTTCTATTTTTCAATTTTTTCTTTTCTTTTCTATTGATTTTTACTACAGTACTCTGTGCTAACCTAGGCCTCCATAGCCTTGTCTTCAACCTCAAAGACAATTTTTTCAGGCATGGAGAAGCCAGTCAGTGGTTTTAAAAAATGTACCAAGTGTGCCAATACAATTTCGGCCTACTTTTCCTTTATGCCAACAATTGACAAAGAGAGACCTCAAGAACCGAGCCAGACAGTTTGGATCGTTGTTCGCCTTGGACTGTTTCAGTGGCTTCCACTTCATCAAGGGCATAGACTTCTTCTCATGGGTCTCAGGTTTCTTTAAAGTTCAAACACAGAAGAAAAATCAAAGTCTGTGGCTGTTTCCAAATCTTTGGCATTGAAGACTGATTCCGATGCCAGAGAAATGTCCCAACATAAGCATTGCAACTCCCCTAGAGGTGCTTCTGATGCAGACCAGCCAGACAAGCAGCCTTGATTGGAGGATCTGTCCTCCAAAGCATGTGGGGCTCCAGGATGCTCCCAAGGCATCGACCTCTGGAGAGCTACTGGTTCCTTGTTCTGGGACAGTGACTCAGAGCCCATACATGATTCCACCCAGACATCTACCATCTCTCTAGACTAGCACATGCTGGCTCTCGAGAGGAGCTTGGCAGCAGTCCTGGCAGCCTCAATACCGATAACATCAAGAGCTTCAGGAATGCAGGCTTCGGCACTGAGCCTACAGCCGAGCATATCGGCCTCAAACTGGCATCATCGGAGCATCTGAGGCCAGTTCTTCAGTTTGAATCAGTTGATGCCCCCGGTATCCAACAGACTCAGGCCACCATTGCTCTCGGTTCCAATACCTCTGAGTATCTGTATCGGCATCGACTGTCGACTTCCATGAAGTATCGAGGTCGAACCCAGGACTGCCAATACTTTCATTTCTTGCGGGACTCTGATTCAAGTTCTTCAGAATCTGATGGGGGGGTCACTCAATTCCCATGAACTTCCTGACATCCCATTCGGACCCTTTGCCGTCTCAGGAACAGCGTCTGTCCCCACCAGAGGATGTGTCCTTTCAGGACTTCATACGTGACATGGCAGCAGGGCTCTCCATCATAGTATCCTTGGAAAAGGAACCGAGGGCAGAGGAATTGGATATACTCCAATACCCTCCAACTCCCAAGGAGGTGGCTACCTTTCCAGTGCTTCATATCCTGCAGGACCTTATGCTCCACATGTGGGAGGCCCCGCTCACAGTTCTGCCTGTTAGCAGAAGACTCAATACCATGTACTGAGTACCAGAGTGCCCAGACTTCCAAAAACATCAGCTTCCCCACCACTCAATTGTGGTGGATTTGGTGATGCGCCGAATAAAGAGCTGAAGGAACCATTCATCCATGCCTCCAGAATAAACTCTTACATGCTGTACATGGGTGTGTTTCTGAAGGATGTCCCAGGGATCTGGAGACTTTCATCTCCATGCTCCCTGAGGATAAGCGGAGTGCATTCCAGACACTTATCAAACAAGGCCAAAATACTTCTAAGTTTCTTACCAGGGCCTATTTTGATGCCTTTAAATTAACAAGCAGAGCTTCAGCAGTCTGCATTGGGACTCGTAGAATGGCCTGATTGCAGGCATCAGATCTCGAGCAATGGGTCCAGGATAAACTGGCCAATATACCATATACTGGAGAAAGCTTTTCTGGCAAAGATTGAAGGGAAAAAGCAGGAGAGATCAGGATGGATGAACCATCCCTAAAACACCTTTCAAGGAAAAGAGTTGACCCATCCAAGAGGAAGGCTCCCCCCAGAAAATCTTTCTATTCTAAGAAGAGATATATCTTCCTTACCCAGCTTCTGCTGCCTTTCAGTCTCAGCATCCTCAGCAGAGACAGCAGGACCCTCAACAGTCCAAGACGCCCAAGGCTCCTAAGCCTCAACCAGTTGCACAGGTATAACCTGTACCTGGCTTTTGACTCCTACCTGGAGAACATTGCGAGTCTGCCTCTGGAGGGTCCCCAGCCTCTCCACATAGCCAGCAGATTCTGTCATTATGCCCACAGGTGGCATCTCATAACATCAGAGCAGTGGACACTCCAGATTGTACAAAGGGGTTACCAGCTTCACTTCAAAACCTTATCCCCCACCTGCTTCACAGGGGGTTATCCCATACAACTCCTTCACAGCATTCTCAAGAGAAGAGGTGACCACCCTGTTGTCCCAGGGTGCTATAGAAAGAGTTCCTCCTCCTCAAGGAAAGTTGGGCTTCTACGCTCCATACATTCTCATTCCAAAGAAAATAGGAGACTTCAGGCCCATCTTGGATCTCAGAGACCTAAACAAGAACTTGGTCTGAGAATAATTCAAAATGATTTCTCTAGGAACTCTTCTACCATACCTCCAGAGACACAATTGGCTCTGTTCTCTAGACCTAAAAGAGACATACACTCATTTATAGTATCTGCACTTCATGTTTCAAAGAAACCCATTATCAATACCTGGTTCTCCCCTTTGGTCTAGCCTCTGCCCCAAGGATCTTCACAAAATGCATGGCAGTCGTCACTGCCTACCTATGCATCCTGAGAAAATTTGTCTTTCCTTACTTAGATGATTGACTAATCAGGAGAGACTCCCCTGAAGAGGTAACACTCTCCTTTCATCACACCATCACAGGGCTCCAACATCTGGGGTTCATCGTAAACTTCCCAAAATCCCACCTCGCTCCAACCCAACGACTAGTGTTTCTTCAGAGTCCTGTTAGATACTCAACAGGCCCAAGCATTCCTCCCACAGGATCACTGTGCCCGCCTTATCGACCTTGTAAAAGAAATACAACATCCAAACCGGGTAACAGCTCAAGAGATGCTACGGTTATTGGGACACATGGCCTTCACGGTACATGTCATTCCCTTTGCTCGATTATACATGCGACAAGCGCAGTGGACTCTGTCTTCCCAATGGACAAAGTGAAGGGTTGTCTCAGAGACCAGATCCACATCACCCCTCAACTTATCACATCCCTTCAGTGGTGGTGTCTCCCACAAAACCAACTCGTCGGGTCACCTTTTCAGATGCCTCTACCTTGATACTTCCAAGCTAGGTTGTGGGGCACATTTGAGCAACCTGACCACACAGGGACTGTGGACACAACAAGAATCTGCTCTGCAGATCAACCTGCTAGAACTACGGGCACCGACAAATGCTCTAAGGGTTTTTAATCACTAGCTATTGGGGCAACCTGTTCTAGTCAGAACGGACAACCAGGTTGCCATTTCTACATAAACAGGGGGGAACGGAGTCCTGTCCCCTCTGCAAAGAGGCGATTTGCCTGTGGTCCTTTGCCATCTCTCACCGTATCCATCTCAGAGCGATATACCTCCCAGGCTAACTCAATGTCCTAGCAGACAAACTAAGCCGTATCCTTCATCTGCACAAATGGCGTCCATCTGTCCAAGAAAGGTCAACGCGTCTTCAGTAGTAGACTGGCTAATCTACTGAAGAGGGCTTTAAACTAGATTTGTTGGGGATGGGTGAAAAAAGCCCCCAGGTAAGTGATACATTAAATACCTTTATGGAAATGGGTAAAAGGGGTAAAATATGGAAAGCAGTGTGTATAAATGCCCGTAGCATGGGACATAAGATCCCGGATGTTGGAGCTTTGGTGGGAGTGGCCGACTTGGATTTAGTGGCAGTTACAGAAACATGGTTCACAGAAAACCATGACTGGGATGTAACTATACCAGGCTATACTTTATTCAGAAAGGACAGGGTAGGAAGAAGGGGAGGAGGAGTGGCACTTTATGTAAAAAATAATATTAAAGCTTTGGAATTACAGAGTTTAAAAGGGAGAAAGGAGGCATTGTGGGTTAAAAGAGGGAAAGAGAAATCTATTTGAATTGGCATGATAAACAGACCATCCTCACAAGAGGAAGAGGTGGACGGACAGTTAATTGAAGACATACGCAGCATTGCTAGGAAAGGGGAAGTGCTACTGATAGGGGATTTCAATATGCCAGATGTTGATTGGCACATTCCTGCTGCAGTATCATCTAGAAGTAAAGAGATCCTGGATTCTCTACAGGGAGAACTATTCAAGCAATTGGTAATAGTCCCCACACGTGAAGAGGCCATACTGGACTTGGTGCTTACCAATGGTGAAAGTGTTTCTTATGTTATAGTGGGAGATCATTTTGCATCCAGTGATCACCAGATGGTGTGGTTCAGTATTAGGACTAGGGCTGTTAGAATCCATTCAAAAGTGAGGGTCTTTGACTTTAGGGAAACAAACTTTGCCAAGATAGGCCAATACCTCAGGGAGTCAGTGGGATGGGAACAGCTGGGGGATGTAGAAAAACAGCGGGCAAAACTGAAAGGGGATATTTTAAGGGTAACCAACCTTTTTGTTAAAATGGTAAATAAAGGAAAAGGAGACCGCTATGGCTTTAGAAAGAAGCAGCTCAAAAGGTGAAGAAAAAAGAGGGAGGCCTTCATGAAAAATACAAGAGATCACAGAGAGAGGAAGACAGGCATCTATATTTGGAAAAACTTACAGAAGCTAGCAAAGTAGTCAGGAAAGCAAAGATTCAAAAAGAGGAAGAAATAGCCAATGCAATAAAATGGGGGGATAATTCATATCTCCAGGAACAAGCAGGAATGTAGTCATCACATATGGCTATCGTCGGTACCGACGGAGCCTGCGCGGGAACGCTCCCCAGCGTCCAATTAGAAAGCTTTTGGGAGCATCCCACAGCGCCTGCGTGCTGCCTTCCCGCCTTTCCTAACTGCCTCTCTCCAGTTCTTCTTTTTCCGCGGAGCCAGCAGGTCGTCGTTCCTGTCACAGCAAAAGAATTCTTCTTTATTTATTTCTTTTTTGTGGTCGCGTCTGCCTTCCTCGACGCTTTACCGGTACCGCCGGTTTTTTCTTCTTCTTTTCTGTCTTAAAAAAATATATATATATATTCTACATTTTTTCCTATTTTCTTCAGGTGCACGCGCCTTTTTGGGCCTTAGGCCCAAAAACCTTTTCTTACAATGGAGAAACCTGCCTCAGGTTTCAAAAAGTGCACCAAGTGTGGCGGTACCATTTACGTCACCGACACCCATGAATGGTGTCTAAAATGTTTAAGTCCTGACCACCCCATCACGGATTGTATGTCCAGCGCCATGATGTCTAAAAGAGGTCGGCAGAACCGAGCTGCTAAGCTCAGTACCCTGTTTCCCTCTGATGCAGCTTCGGTGGCATTGACGTCTTCCAGGGCTTCCTCTTCCTCTTCCTCCCGTGGATCTCAGGTAACTAAACATAAGTCCAGCCGGTCCTCAAAGGGTAGATCTCCTTCTAAGCATCAAGATGCCTCTGGCGTTGCCCTTGAGGATTCTGCACTGGCAAAATTGCCCCAGCGGGAGGCTTTGGCTTCCAAAGCATTATCGGGGCTCCAGGATGTTCTCGAGGCCTCGACCTCGGCAGAACTACTGGTACTATGCTCTGGGGTACCAGCAGTCTTCTCTGGTACCGACATCCAGGCATTGGCAGCGTCGATAGACCAGAGAGTCCTGGCTATTGAGCGCAGTCTGGCGGCTCTCCTTGTGGCATCGACGCCCTCGGAACCACGACAGACAATTCGGCCGGTACCGGCATCGGTACCAGTACCAATAGCATCAGCATCGGTGTCTGCTTTGCCAGTACCCAGTCATCCGATGCCCTGCAGTACCGATACCCCAGTACCGGTTACTCCCGGTACAGACTTCAGTCGGTACGGGTATCGGGCTCTTTAAGAGCATCCGGACAGACGGTACTTCGAGTCCTCAGAAGAATCTGAGGATTCTGACAGTTCTGTCGATGCAGGAATGCTTTTCCCAGAGGAGCCCTCCTCCCCTAAGCGCAGGATGTCTCCTCCAGAGGATATTTCCTTCCAGGATTTTATCAGTGAGGTGGCTCAGAGTCTGTCCATTACTGTGGCCCCTGAAACAGAGCCAAGGGCGAAAGAGCTGGAAATTCTACAATATCCCAAAACTCCTAAGGATGCAGCTACCTTGCCCATTCATGAGATTTTATGTGATCTCATGTTAAGGATGTGGGAGACACCTCTTACCACCTCTCCTCATTCTCGCAGACTAGATACTATGTATCGAGTCCCTCCTTGTCCTGGTTTCCAAAAGACTCAGCTTCCTCACCACTCTATTGTAGTGGAATCAGCTATGAGAAGGATCAAGAGTGCAAAGAGGCATGCCTCTAATCCTCTAGGATGTGAGTGCAGAACCCTGGATGCTTTTGGCCGTCGGGTCTTCCAAGCTTCCATGCTTTCTGCCAGGATCAGTTCCTATAGTCTCTACATGGGAATGTTCCTGAAGGAAGTCACAGATGATTTAGAAGCTTTAACTCCTATTCTTCCTGAGGATAGAAGACAGGATTTTCTCACTTTGGTCAGACATGCCCAAGATGTTTCTGAATTTGCCAACCGTGCAGCCTTGACTGCTTTGAATGCATAAGCAGGACCTCTGCTATTGCCATAGGTGCATGTAGAATTGCTTGGCTCCAGGCATCTGATCTGGAGCTCTGGGTACAAGACAAATTGGGAAACATCCCTTGTACTGGTGAGAACCTGTTTGGTAGAGATTGGCAGGAAAAAGCCAATGAGATGGATGCTGAAAATTCCACCTTTAATAGATCATCCAAGTCCACAGCTGATCCTGCTAGAAAGAAATCTTTCAAGAAACTATTCTTTTCTAAGAAGAAAAGATATTTTCCTGCCTATGCTGAGCAGGCACATTCGGCAGGTCAGTTTGTCAAGAAGGGTCAGCAACCACCCAAACAGAACAAAGCAAAGACTGCTAAGCCTCAGCCATCACGGCAGTCTCAGCCTCCACAAGGCCTTTGACTTTCAGCTAGAGAACTTAGCCTTTCGTGGCTCTCGGGGGACCAGAGCCTTCCACCATTCCAGGAAGGTTATGTCACTTTGCCCCCAGATGGGGGCAGATAACAGCAGAGCATTGGACACTCTCCATCATAAAGGAGGGGTACAAGCTTCATTTTAAACTTTTATTTTCATTTTGCAACAAACAAAAGAAACAACACACCAAAAGAGACAAAACAAGTATACAATAAGGAAAAGTAAACCCGTTACCCCCCACCCCGATGCTTCTTCTCTACCCGATTATATCAGCATGTGAGCGCTTCCAATTAACAGTGATTATACATCAAACGATCAAAAGAGTATCTACAATACAGCATGATCATGGGACAGAGATATATACAAAGGTAGACAGTCAGATGAGAGCATTTAGCAAAATGTACATAGTCATTGAGCATCTTCCATTGAGACCAATGAGAAGGAGTCTGAACGGAGGAGGCGAACAGACGAGGTATTTGTTCATATTTACTGTGAAGACAGGCATGATTCCACCATTCATTGGGGCTCAGATGGGAGCTAATTTTCCAGTATTACTTAATTAGGGAAATAGCAATGCCAAGCATAAAATTCGAAAGGAGATAAGCCATTTTTGGGAGAGAGGGGATCCCCGCAACTGGGCGAAGTCCCACTATCCTCCAAGAAAGGGGCTCCTGAGAGTGCGAGATAGACTAAATACGACCCCAGACCCGACGCCAGTAATACTGTGGTGCGGGATATTCATGCATAACATGAGGCAATGAACCAATGGCCGCAGGACGTGTCCAGCAACCATTGCCCTGAGTAGTGTTCCATTTGTCTAATCTGTGAGGAGTGTAAAAACACCGGTGGGCTAGAAAGAAGAGGGTCTGAGTGAGTGAGGCGGGTCGGGAGCCCGTGTCCCTCTACTCCAGATAAGGCTCCATTGCTCCGAGGTCAAAGTCACATGCAATTCTCTCTCCCATACTTTCTGCGCCATAGAGGTATCTCTAGTGATAGCATTACATAAGGTTTAGTAAAATTGGATGCTACACCCGGTGGACTACCGAGAGATCGGAAGGTCTCCAATCAACCTTATGTAGAGAATGCCGATGGCGGGAGTACTCTAGTGCTCCGAAGGCGATGCTGAAGGTGCACTGACCAGAGTCGGGAATCTAAAGATTGCATAAAAGTATTAAAGGCACCTAAAGTGTCTAAAGCATTGGTGGATAGTGGGAGTCTGATGGGAAAGTCATACCAGGGAGAAAGGTAAGAGGAATCGGTTGGCAAAGGCCCGCTTCTATATCTAGCCACACAGGTCTACTCGGTACTGGATCTTCCAACCAACGAGCACCTTGTTTGAGAAGAAAAGGTTGAGGGAACACTTGAGTAAAATCGCCACCAAGTATTAATGGAGCATTGGCAGAGGCCGAGGCCAACTGCGCAATACTTGCATAGTAAGCAGGGTTGTCCACATTCGGGGCATAATGCAAATACACGTGAATTCACTATCTCCAACCTCAAGGTGTACACGGGCCCATCTACCCTCCTTGTCAGCGCTAATATCAGGTACAGTAGCGTGCAAAGACTTCTTAACCAGAATGGCCATCCCGTACCATTTGGAAACGGTGGGAGAATAGGCAGCTACCATGTGAGGCTTAGCATTGAGTTTCAGTGTTTCAGCAGAGTTTAAATGCGTTTCCTGAAGAAACACTAAATCAACATGCTCATGGCTAAGATAGCTAAGGATTTTCTTTCCTTTGAGTGGACCATTAATGCCTTTGACGATGAATAATAAGATTTTACATAAGGCCATTCAGAAAGTTAAAAATTCCGAGCATGATAGCACACATAATTTCACTATGTCCCTCAAACTGACTGTATCTGGCTGTACACATGACATAGGAAAAATAAGCTAATATAATACAATGAAGCGCCCCACATTAACAAAGAAAACCGCAGTACGGTAGAGGAGAAGCAAAACCCCAAAATTACTGGCGACCATGTGTCTGCGGGGAGAAACCCCAGAGAAGGCCGAAATTGAAAAAACACATAACCTGTAGGACTGTGCGTGCTCCGAATCCGACCGAGGCACACATCATGAAGGGATAGGAGACCAAAAAACAAAAGTCATACAGAGAAAGAAAGAAAGTCCAGGCTATTTCTGTGCGTGGCTATGACCGCCGCATCGGGCCCTTCAAAATGGCGGATAAAGCCGGCAGATAAGAGTCCAAGATTTGGGATTAGCGCATCTGCTCTGCTTCTTTGGAGTCTAAAAATGTTGATAGTAGATCAGGATCTTCGAACGTCCTGGTTTGGTTGTGGAGAGTCACTCGGAGCTTCGCTGGATACAACAGGCCAAAGCGAGCCTGTAGCTGTTGAAGTCGAGGGCGAAAAGCAAGGAGTTTCTTCCGACGGTCAACGGTAGGCTTTGCCAAATCAGGAAAGAAGGAGACCTTACGACCTTCAAATTCCAAATGATGATTCGCTCGGGCAGCATGTAAAATTTGTTCCACTTGTTGATATCGTAGCAAGCTAAAGATAATAGGCCGGGGGGTCGTGCGGTTGAGCGCCATGTGGGCAGGAACACGGTGTGCTCGATCGATTTCCAGTTCTCTGTGAAAAGTGATCTTCAGCAAGGAGGGAAGAGTTTTGAGCAAGAATTCTCTTATATCTCCTGCTTCCACCCCCTCCGGCATTCCGAGGAGCCTCACATTGTTGCGACGGGCTCGATTATTGCTATCTTCTAACTCCTTTTGAAGATTCTGTATCTGGCGCTCAGCCTTGTCCAGTTTGCCCAAGCGCACCTCGTGCGAGTCGAGGACCCCCGCCATATTGTCCTGCCGTAATGAAAGACTTTCAAGTCGGTCCTGGAGCACTCCAAAGTCTTCTCGCATGGCTCGAAGCGCTTCTCCATTGGACTGCACCAATTCCTTCACGCCGCGTATTTCTCCAAAATCTCCAGGTGCATTGCGGGGTTTTCACGAAATGGAACCATCTTCTGTGGGGAGGACACCTCTGTTTTGGAGCGTTTTCCGTGAGAAGAAGAAGGAGACCCGAAGTCTAAGCGCGCTGGTTTATGGGCCGCCATCCCCCCCGAGGTGCCCCGGTCAGCTCGGAGCGAAATAGTAAATTTATATAGGTATTAAGTCAGGATTCTAAGTAGGCCTCTCGGGAGCTTCAACGCAAAGCGTCCTACCCGCTGGACATCAGGCTCCGCCCCCGGGGTACAAGCTTCATTTTTCAAGCATGCCCCCTCACACAATAGTAAGACAATTCAACTCTCCGACCTCTCTCATCAACCTGTTAGGGCAGGAGGTCGCTATTCTTCTTGCCCAAGGGGCAATAGAAGAAGTACCCATTCATCAGCAGGGTACAGGGTTCTACTACCCTTATTTCCTTATTCCAAAGAAAACAGGGGGATACAGACCTATCTTAGACCTCAGAGAATTGAACAAATTCCTTATCAAAGAGAAATTTAAAATGATTTCTCTCAGGTCTCTGCTGCCATACCTTCAGAGTCAGGATTGGCTTTGTTCTGTAGATCTCAAGGATGCGTACACCCTTGTGCTCATCCATCCAACCCATAGAAGGTTCCTTCGGTTCCTTTTTCAAGGAAAGTACTACCAATACAGGGTGCTTCCTTTTGGCCTGGCCTCAGCACCAAGGGTGTTCATGAAATGCATGGCTGAGGTAGTAGCATTTCTCCACACTCTAGGGATATTTGTCTTCCCCTACTTAGACGACTGGCTCATTCGAGCCCCAACAGAGTCAGAGGCCAGGACTTCTCTATCCTGCACAATGCGTATCCTTCAGTGTTTAGGTCTTGTAATAAACATCCCAAAATCCAGTCTAACTCCCACTCAGTCTTTAGAGTTCATAGGAGCTTTGCTGGACACCAGAAAGGCAAGGGCCTATCTCCCATAGGCCCGCTGCCTTCGCATGGTGCAGTTAGCTTCTCAAGCAGTGCTAAAGCCTCATCTCACTGCTCGAGAAATGTTACAACTACTAGGCCACATGGCATCTACTGTACATGTGGTTCCCTATACTCGCCTCCATATGAGGGCAGCCCAGTGGACTTTATCCACTCAATGGACCCAGGCATCAGGATGCCTGTCAGACAAACTAGCAAACACAAGTCGCCTTATTTTGTCCCTCCAGAGGTAGAGGTCCACTCAAAACCTGTTGCTGGGGTCCCCTTTTCAACAACCCTTACCCCAAGCAACTCTCACAACAGATGCTTCTCCAGTGGGTTGGGGAGCTCATCTGCAAGACCTCTCCACCCAGGGCACCTGGTCTCCACAGGAGAGTCATCTACATATCAGTCTCTTGGAGCTCAGAGCAATCTTCCTTGCTCTGCGAGTGTTCCACAACCTGCTCAGCTACAAGACAGTCCTCATTCATACGGGCAATCAAGTAGCCATGTTCTATGTGAACAAGCAGGGGGTAACATGCTGTCTGTCGCTTGGCAACGAAGCTTTGCGACTATGGGCCCTCGCCAGAGAGCATCAGATTCATCTTCTGGCAGTGTATCTTCCAGGCATTCAAAACTCTTGGGCAGACAGACTCAGTCGAGTTCTGCTTCCACACGAGTGGTCTCTGCATGCAGACCAGGTGGCCAGGATATTTCAACTTTGGGGAACCCCAGACATAGACCTCTTTGCAAGTCCGTGGAATGCCAAACTTCCCCGGTTCTGTTCCAGAATTCCGGCTCAGGCCAGGGATGCTTTCCTCCTTTACTGGGGTCAAGACTTCCTGTATGCCTTTCCACCCATTCCCCTAATTCCCAAAACCCTGTTCAAGCTTCAGAGAGACAGAGGCCGTATGATTCTCATAGCTCCACATTGGCCACGGCAAGTGTGGTACCCTCTGCTTCTACATCTCTCTCAAGCTCCCTCCCTGGAGTTAGTGTCTGCTCCATATTTCCTATCTCAGGAGGACGGAATGTTATGGCATCCCAATCCCCAGTCTCTGCATCTCAGGGCTTGGTTGCTGAAGGCCTAGATCTCCATGATCTTAATATCCCTCAGCAAGTAAAAGATATTCTTTTTGCTTCCAGGAAACCTTCCACAAGATGCTCTTATGCTTTCAAGTGGAAAAGGTTTACCATATGGTGTTCGCAAAAGGGTCTTAACCCCCTTGCGATACCTCTGGAATCATTGCTGGAGTATCTTCTTCATTTATCCAATGCAGGTCTTACGACTAATTCAGTAAGAGTCCATTTGAGTACTATTGCAGCTTCCTTTAAGCCTCTAAATGGACAGCCTATTTCCTCTCATCCTCTTATAGCAAGATTTATGAGAGGCCTTCTAACTAAGCTTCCCATTAGGCCACCACCAGTGGCATGGGACTTAATCCTGGTTCTTGGGCAGCTCATGAAGCCACCTTTCGAACCTTTAGCTACTATCTCCTTGAAATTCCTTTCTTGGAAGGTTATCTTTCTCATTGCAATCACATCAGCATGCCGCATTAGTGAGTTGCAAGCGCTAGTAGCTGATCCACCTTATACAAGGTTCCATCATGACAAGGTAGTCCTTAGGACTCATCCACACTTGATGCCAAAGGTGGTCTCGCCTTTTCATCTGAACCAAGCGGTCTACCTACCTGTGTTTTTTTCAAGGCCTCATGCATCAAATGCAGAGAGAAATCTTAATACCTTGGACTGTAAAAGAGCTTTAGCTTTTTACTTACAAAGAACACAGCAACATAGAAAGTCCTCTCAACTCTTTGTTGCTTTGTTGCTTTTGACCCTTCTCCAAGAGAACACTGTCTAACTGGATTGCTCAGTGTATTTCCTTCGCCTGTCAGAGTAAGAACCTTTCTCTGGAGGGCCATGTCACAGCTCATTATGTGAGCCATGGCAGCCTCAGTGGCTCATCTGCACTCGGTGTCTATCGACGACATCTGTCGAGCAGCCACTTGGGCCTCAGTTCATACCTTCACAGCCCATTACTGCTTGGACAAGGACTCCCGCCGGGATGCCTTGTTTGTTCAGGCTGTTCTCCAACACCTGTTCCAGACCTAATCAACTCTTACCCGCCATCCCTGGTAGGATGCCAGAGATCCATGGGGGGAAGTGGAGCCCTGTTCAGGAACACACAACTTCTGCAGTCTCTCCCTGGCACCTAAAGCTAGGGAGTTCCTATATGTGATGACTACATTCCTGCTTGTTCCTGGAGATAACATTGTTACTCACCTGTAACAGGTGATCTCCAGGAACAGCAGGAATTTAGTCCTCATAACCCACCCACCTCCCTTAGGAGTTGTATCTCTATATCTATCTCTTTCCTTTCCCTCTCTCTCTCTTTGTCTCAACTTTAAAACTCAACTGGAGAGAGGCAGTTGGGAAAGGCGGGAAGGCAGTACGCAGGCACTGTGGGATGCTCCCAAAAACTTTCTAATTGGACGCTGGGGAGCGTTCCCGCGCAGGCTCCGTCAGTACCGACGATACCCATATGTGAGGACTAAATTCCTGCTGTTCCCGAAGATCACCTGTTACAGGTTAGCAACTATGCTTTTTCAGATATGTTAGTGAGAAGAGGAAGGGCAAAAGTGGTCTTGTCAGATTCAAGGGTGAAGGGGAGAAATATGTAGAAGCTGATGAGGATAAAGTGGAATTGCTTAACAAATAATTCTGTTCTGTGTTCACAGATGAAGAACCATGAACAGGACCTCAGAAAACACCCACAAACAGGAACAGAAGCGAGGGGCATCTTGAACAGTTTTCAGAAGACACTGTTCATGAGAAACTAGCTCAACTTAAAGTAGACAAAGTGATGGGACCGAATGGGATACACCCTAGAATACTGAGGGAACTTGGGGACATTCTAGCAGCTCCACTGACTGACTTTTTCAATGCCTCGTTGGAGTCGGGAGTGGTGCCAGAGAACTGGAGAGAGGCTCATGTGGTGCCTTTACACAAAAGCAGAAGTAAGGATGTGGTTGAAAACTACAGGCCGGTTAGTTTAACTTCAGTGGTGAGTAAATTATTGGAAATACTGCTGAAAGAGAAAATAGTGAGGTTTCTGGAGTCCAGCAGATTACAGGATCCGAGGCAGCATGGATTCACCTGAGGTAGGTCTTGTCAGACAAATCTGATTGATTTCTTTGACTGGGTGACCAGGGAGTTGGACCGAGGGAGAGCCCTAGATGTGGTGTAGTTAGATTTCAGTAAAGCCTTTGACACCGTTCCTCACAGGCAACTTATAAAAAAACTGAGCACCCTAGGGATGGACCCTAAAGTTACTGCTTGGGTTATAAATTGGTTGTGTGGGAGGCGACAAAGAGTACATGTAAATGGAGCTCTCTCTGAGGAGAATGAAGTTACCAGTGGTGTGCCCCAGGGATTTGTCCTTGGTCCGATTCTTTTTAACATCTTTGTTAGTGATATAGCGGAAGGGCTGTCAGATATGGTTTGCCTCTTCGCGGATGATACTAAAATCTGCAATAGAGTAGACACCAAGGAAGGTGTAGATAACATGAGGAGGATTCTAGCTAAGCTTGAAAAATGGTCTAGAATTTGGCAGCTGGGATTTAATGTTAAAAAATGTAAGGTCATGCATTTGGGCTGCAGCAATCCTAGGGAGCAATATAGTATAGGGGGTGAAGTACTTTTGTCCACTAAAGAAGAGCGGGACCTAGGCGTGGTTGTGTCTGATGTTAAAGTAGCTAAACAGGTAGAAAAGGTGATGGCAAAAGCTGGAAGGATGCTTGGGTGCATACGGAGAGGAATGGCTAGCAGAAAAAAGGAGGTGATAGTGCCTCTGTATAAGTCTTTGGTGCGACGTCATTTGGAGTATAGTGTGCATTTCTGGAGACCGTACAAGCTTCTGGGTTGCCAGGAGTCAGGACTGACTCGAAGGCACACATTGCATTTGCACCTTTAAAAGGATATAAACAGGATGGAGTCAGTACAGAGGGTGGCTACTAAAATGGTTAGTGGTCTTCATTATAAAGCATATGAGGACAGACTTAAGGATCTTAATATGTACACCTTAGAGGAAAGTCGGTATAGAGGTGATATTGAGATGTTTAAATACCTCCGTGGCATAAATGCACAGGCGGAGAGCCTCTTTCAGTTGAAAGCAAGTTCTGCTATGATGGGACATGGGATGAGGGTGAAGGGGGATAGATTCGGGAGTGATATGCGGAAATATTTCTTTACGGAAAGAGTGGTGGATCCGTGGAATAGTCCCCCAGTGGAGGTGGTAGAGATGAGGACAGTATCTGAATTTCAAAATGTATGGGACAAACGCAGAGGATCTCTAAAGGATAAAAGGGGACTGTTGTAGTTGTTGATATGGAAGGACAGACTAGATAGGCCATGTGGTCTTTTTCTGTCGTCATTTTTCTGTTTCTTTGTAAATGGACCTTGCATCAGGAGATGACTGCTCGGATCTTCCACTCGTAGATCTTTTTGCCACTCACAAAACACGCAGCTTCCACTCTTCTGCTCCAGGGTTCCGACGCTGCACCAACAGGCCCCAGCCACCTTTCTTCTCCATTGGGGACAGGGACTGCTCTACACATCCCCTCCCATCCCCTTGATACCCAAGACGCTTTTTCAAGCTACAGGCCGACGGGGTTTCGATGATTCTCATATCTTCCTTTTGGCCCTGTCAACTGTGGTTTCGTCGTTTTCTTCAGCTTGCGCAGACTCAGCCAGTCAAATTGGGATGTGCACCTGACTTCCTCTCTCAGGACCACAGGACGCTCCTCCATCCCAGTGTTCCCTCCCTATGCCTGACAGCATGGCTGCTGAAAGGCTAGTGCTCGCTTTCCTAGACCTACAATAGGCGGTCAAAGATGTCCCACTTGCATTGCATGAAGATTCCACCAGTGATCTTATGCATTCAAATGGTGTAGGTTTGCCTTTGGTGCTCCGCAAAGGATCTTGACCCCTTTTCTTGCCCAGTGGAGTTGCTTCTACAATATCGCCTCCATTTATCCTTGACATTTCTTAAAACTAACTCATTGAGTGTTCACCTTAGTGACATTGTGGCCTCTCACAGACCAGTAGATGGACATTCTATCTCCTCACACACCTTGGTAGCACACTTCATGTGGACTCTTCTGCTGTCCAAACCACCCATTAAGCTGCCTCTGGTGGCCTGGGATCTTAATGTGGTTCTGGCTCAACTTCTAAAGCCACCCTTCGAACCTTTAGCCACCACCTCACTGAAGTTTCTATCTTGGAAGGTTATCTTCCTTATTGCCCTCACTTCAGCTCACTGCATCAGTGAGCTTCAGGCTCCAGTAGTGGATCCGCCCTATATTCTGTTCCACCATGACAAGGTGATTCTGCATACTCATCCGCATTTCCTCCCAAAGGTAGTTTCCTCCCATCTAAATCAGTCAGTAATCCTCCCGACTTTCTTCCCTAGACCATTTTAGGCTGCAAGCGAGCATTGGCTTACTACTTGGATAGAACTAAAGATTACAGAAGATCCTCTCAATTATTCTTCTCCTTTGATCCTAGTCACTTGGGTCTACCGATGACAAAACATACTCTATCTAGATCAGTGGTTCTCAACCCTGTCCTCGGGACCCCACTAGCCAGTCGGGTTTTCAGGCTATCCACAATGAATATGAATGAGATATATATGCATTAGAAACAGCCTGCCAAACTGACTGGCTTGTGGCCCTCCAATGCTGGATTTGGGGACCCCGGCCTTACACCTCTGTCATTTAAGATTGTGAGTGGGCAAGGTACAGATGTCCAAGACATCAAAAAGATTAGATGGAATATGTCACATACCTCCTCGCCTCTCACCACCACCAAAATGTTGTCTATTAGACAACTTTTTGGTGGTGGTGAGAAACTAGGAGGGATGTGACACATTCTATCTACCCTTTTGATGTCAAGGACATCTGTACCTTGCCCACTCACAATCGTACTTGACAGAGGTGTACGGCAGGGGTCCCCAAATCCAGCACTGGAGGGCCACAAACCAGTCAGTTTGGCAGGCTATTTCTAATGCATATATATCTCATTCATATTCATTGTGGATAGCCTGAAAACCCGACTGGCTAGTGGGGTCCCGAGGACAGGGTTGAGAACCCCTGATCTAGATGGATAGCAGATTTCATATCTTTTGCTCATACACAAGCAGGGACTCTCTTTGGAGGGTCATGTCACCGCTCATAATGTGTAGGGTATGGCAACATCTGTAGCTGATCTCCGTTCAGTTGCCATTGAGGACATCTGCCGAGCAGCTATCTGTTCCTCCATTCATACTTTTGCTGCACACTATTGTCTGGACACAGACTCCTGTCGGGACGCTGTCTTTGATCAAACTGTACTCCAGCACCTCTTTTGGACTTAAACTTAAGAAGGGATCCCAAATTACCCATGTCTACCAATAGCCCAATTAATATGAATAAAATACAGTCTCTAAAATGCTTGTATGTAAATGCTAGAAGTCTAAAAAATAAGATGAGAGAGTTAGAATATATAGCACTAAATGAGAGGTTAGATGTGATTGGAATATCAGAGACATGGTGGAAGAAGGACAACCAGTGGGACACTGTGATACCTGGGTACAAACTATATCGTAATGATAGAGCTGATCAAATTGGTGGAGGGGTTGCGATCTATGTTAGAGAGGGCATTGAGTCAGAAAGGATTAAAGTTTTGCAGGAAACAAAATTTGCTGTTGAATCTCTATGGATTGAAATCCCATGTAAAAAGGGGAAGGCGATGGCGGTGGGGGTGTACTATCGACCGCCTGGCCAGAATGAACAAATGGATGATGAAATGCTCAAAGAAATCAAGGAAGCTAACAAAAGTTACAGCGCGGTAATAATAATGGGCGATTTCAATTACCCCGGTATCGACTGGGTCAGTGTCACGGCAGTACGTGCTAGGGAGATAAAGTTCCTAGATGACATAAATGACTGCTTCTTGGAGCAGCTGGTCCATGAACCGACGAGAAGGGAAGCCATATTAGACCTAGTCCTTAGTGGAACACCAGATCTAGTGCAAGAAATAAGGGTGTTGGGCCCACTTGGCAATAGTGATCATAGCATGATCGCCTTTGATTTAATTAGTGGAGGAGGGGATAGTAAGGAAATGCACAGTACTACCTTTTAACTTTCGAAAGGGAGACTATGATAAAATGTGGAAAATAATTAAGAAAAAACTAAAAGGAGCAGTTGCAAAGGTTAAAGACTTACATCAAGCTTGGGTGTTGTTGAAAAATACTATCTTGGAAGCCCAGACCAACTGTATTCCACGCTTTAAGAAAAGTGGAAGGAAGTCCAAAAAACTGCCAGCATGGTTTAAAGGTGAGGTCAGAGAGGCTGTTGTTGCCAAGAAAGCATCTTTCAGGAAATGGAAAAAAGAGCCAAACGATGAAACCTGGAAACAGCACAAGCACTGGCAGGTCAAATGCAAGGCATTGATAAAGAAGGCAAAGAGAGAATTTGAGAAGAAGCTTGCTGCGGAAGCAAAAACGCGAAATAAAGATTTTTTTCAAGTACATTCGTAGCAAAAAACCTGTGAGAGAGTCAGTTGGACCATTAGATGATAGAGGAGTTAAAGGGGCACTAAGAGGCGACAAGGCGATAGCGGAGAGACTGAATGAATTCTTTGCTTCAGTCTTTACTGAGGAAGATGTAGGAATGTTACCCATGACTGAAGTGGTATTTAAAGGTGCGGAAGAATTGAAGGAAATATCGATACATCGGGAAGATATATTACAACTATTAGATAAACTGAAGAGTAGCAAATCACCTGGGCCGGATGGTATACATCCAAGGGTGTTGAAAGAACTGAAATATGAGATTGCAGACCTGCTATTAGTAATCTGTGAACTATCATTAAAATCATCTCTAATACCTGAAGATTGGCGGATCGCCAATGTAACACCAATTTTTAAAAAGGGTTCGAGGGGTGATCCGGGAAACTGCAGACCAGTGAGCCTCACGTCTGTATCGGGAAAAATGGTAGAAACCATCATAAAGAATAAAATTACTCAGCATGTAGATAGTCATGGCCTAATGGGAGACAGCCAACATGGCTTTAGACAAGGAAGATCTTGTCTTACTAAACTGTTATGTTTTTTTGAAAGTGTGAATAAACAGGTGGACAAAGGTGAGTCGGTTGATATAGCGTATCTGGACTTTCAGAAAGCCTTTGACAAGGTCCCTCATCAGAGACTTTTGGCAAAACTAAAGAGTCATGGGATAGGAGGCAGTGTTCTACTGTGGATCAGGAACTGGTTAAAAGAGAGAAAGCAGAGGGTTGGGCTAAATGGCCAATTTTTCCAATGGAGAAAGGTGAATAGTGGTGTACCCCAGGGATCTGTGCTGGGTCCGCTGCTTTTTGACATATTCATAAATGACCTGGAAAGTGGAATAACAAGTGAGGTTATCAAATTTGCAGATGACACAAAAACTATTTAAAGTTGTTAAAACCCAAGAGGATTGTGGAAAATTGCAAGAGGATCTTGATAAATTGGAAGACTGGGCATCAAAATGGCAGATGAAATTTAATGTGGACAAGTGCAAAGTTATGCACCTAGGGAAGAACAACCCAAACTATGGTTACACGATGCAAGGTTCCACATTAGGAACAACCACCCAGGAAAAAGATTTAGGCGTCATTGTGGATAACATGTTAAAACCCTCGGCCCAGTGTGCAGCGGCAGCCAAGAGAGCAAATAGAATGCTAGATATCATAAGGAAAGGAATGGAAAATAAAACAAAAGATATTATAATGCCTCTATACCGTTCCATGGTGAGACCGCACCTTGAATATTGTGTGCAATTCTGGTCGCCGTATCTTAAAAAGGATATAGCGTTATTAGAAAAGGTTCAGAGAAGAGCCACCAAAATGGTAAAGGGGATGGAAGGATACCCCTATGAAGAAAGGCTAAAAAGGTTAGGGCTCTTTAACCTGGAAAAGAGACGCCTGAGGGGAGATATGATAGAAGTCTATAAATTAATGAATGGAGTGGAACTGGTAAACGTTGATCGACTGTTTACGTTATCAGAATATAGAAAGACTAGGGGACATGCAATGAAGCTACAGGGTAAACTATTTAAGACTAATAAAAGAAAATATTTTTTCTCTCAACGTGTAATCAAACTCTGGAATTTGTTACCGGAGAATGTAGTAAAGGCTGTTAGTACAGCTGGGTTTAAAAAAGGTTTGGACAAGTTCCTGGAGGAAAGGTCCATAAACCATTATTAAGAAGGGACCCAGGATATCAATGCTTGACCTAGTACAAGCATTGCAGAACCTGTGTCTTTTGGGGAAACTGCTAGGTACATATGACCTAGATTGGCCACTGTTGGAAACAGGATACTGGGCTTGATGGACCTTGGTCTGACCCAGTATGGCACATCTTATGTTCTTAAACTCAATTTCTACCCTCCTTCCCTGACTTCCACAAGATACCAGACTGTCATTGGGGGAATATTGCTTTCTGGAATCAAGTCCCATGGCCCACAGCTCTTCCAGGCTTTTCGGCTACACGTTTTTGCCTCAGGGATTGCAATACTCTTTCCCCCCCCCCCCCCCCCCATACCAGTCTAGTATCTGTGAACTAGTGAATCCCATATGTGAAGACTGCATTCCTGCTTGTTCCTGGAGATAGCATAGTTACTCACCTGTAACAGATGATGTCCGGGAACAGCTGGAATCAGTCTTCACAACCCAATCTCCTCCCCTAGGAGTTGTAGGGTTCTTTTGTTTTCTTCTTCTTCTCCTCAGCTACAAACTCAACTGAGGAGAGGAGTTGGGAAGGCAGGAAGGCAAGCACACAGGTGCAGTGGAATGCTTCCAAAGGCTTTCCTTTTGGACACTGAGGAGATTTCCCGCAGAATCCATTGGGGACAACGCCCGTATGTTTAGACTGATTCCTGCTGTTCCCGGAGTTCACCTGATACAGGTGAGTAACTATACTTTACTCCCTCTGAGTGTTTGCCCATATTCTCCAGGATCAATGAATTCTGATGCAGATAATATTTATTTAATTTTATTTATTTGACTATTCTTTTATACTGCTTTTCACAGGGTCAAAGTGGTGTACATTCAACTCAGGTGAACAAGGTTTACATAGAACATGAACTTTTTACATTAAATCGGTAACTTATTTACAGAGGCTTCTTTGCATGCAAGTACACATAACTTACGTACAATGGCGTTAATACAGGGGCTATGTGAAAGGGTGGGGATGTTTATGAGGTGGATCTGAAATGTTCTGTTAACAGGTGGGTTTTCAGGCGTTTTTGGAATGTTAGGAGCTCGTTGGTGTTCCAGATGGTTGGAGCGTAGAGCTCTTAAGATCTTGAGCATGCATATTGGGTGCTTTTTGTTCTTTCACAAGGGATTGCTATGATGATCCTGATGGATAGTCTTCTGGGTCTGCTGGACTGGGGTGTTTTGATGAGGGTTTGTAGATGAGAGGCTGATTGGTGTTTCAGAATTTTGAAGGTTATTAGGAGGATTTTATGTAGGATTCGGAAGTGAAGAGGGAGCCAATGGAGGTTTTTTTAGGATAGGGGTGATATGATCATATCTTGATGCTCCTTGGATGATTTGGGCTTTTGTGTGGAGAGCTGTTTGCAGAGGTAATAGAGTTGTGTGGGGTAGGCTGTGGTAGATGGAGTTGCAGAAGTCAGTGTGAGGGGTGATTGGAGCCTGTAGTACTGAACGGAAACTGGTAGGGTCTAGCAGTGGACGGAGCCATTGTAGGATCTGGGTCTTGTAGTAGATTGCTCTTGTTGTGTATTTTATCTATGGTTTTAGGGTTAGATATTGATAGAGGGTGACTCCCAGGTACTTCCGACCAAACTTGTATTTCAGTGTTATTTAGAGTGATAGTAGGTGGGGGAGTGAATGTGTCATCCTTGGTGACAAACAGATTCTGCTTTCTTGAGGTTTATGGATAAGTAGTTTGTTTCCAGCCATTGGGATATATCAGTGAAGCAGTATTGTTGTCCGGTGTAGGAGGACTGGTTTGTGTTGAATGGTTTATAGAGCATGATGTCATCAGCGTAGATCAAGTCACCTTGTGTTGTCATCAAACAAGGACATATGGATTCCCTTTGGCTATGTCAGGAAGCAGCACAAATTTGGGAATTTGATCTCCAGTCACATACAAATTCAAGCTATATTTTGTAGTTTGGATTGATATACTGCCTTTCTAACATCATCAAAGTGATTTACAATCATTAAAAACAAAGTTAAAATGTAAAATGCAAAATAAGGAGTTACAATAAAATAGTGATCAGAAGAAATAAGAAATAGGATTGGAAAAGAGTAGGGTTCTTAACAGAGAGGGAATAGGAAGTGGGGAAATGGGGAGGAGAAGGGACTCCATGTGTAGCAGTGCTGATCAGTTTGCTATTTCAAAAGCAAGTTGGGAGAAGTAACTTTTAAGTCCTTTTTAACATTTCTTTAATGATGTTTCTTCTTTGAGATAGAGGCAGAGTATTCCAGAGCTGTGGGTGTGGATTCTAGAACTGCTTCATATTTTGTAGGAGTGACTAATGTGCCTTTAAAGAGCAAAGGGCTCTGTGGGGAGTGTAGGGGATTAGATGTGCTGTTAGATATTGAGCAATGCCAGTTTAGAAAACTTTGTGAGCTAGAAGTTGAACTTAAGAACATAAGAACATAACATAAGATATGCCATACTGGGTCAGACCAAGGTCCATAAGCCCAGTATTCTGTTTCCAACAGTGGCCAATCTAGGTCATATGTACCTAGCAGTTTCCCCAAGAGACACAAGTTCCACAATGCTTGTACTGGGTCAAGCATTGATATCTTCGGTCACTTCTTAATAATGGTTTATGGACCTTTCCTCCAGGAACTTGTCCAAACCTTTTTTAAACCCAGCTACACTAACAGCCTTTACTACATCCTCCGGTAACAAATTCCAGAGTTTGATTACACGTTGAGTGAAAAAATATTTTCTTTTATTAGTCTTAAATAGTTTACCCTGTAGCTTCATTGCATGTCCCCTAGTCTTTCTATATTCTGATAACGTAAACAATCGATCTACGTTTACCCGTTCCACTCCGTTCATTAATTTATAGACTTCTATCATATCTCCCCTCAGCCGTCTCTTTTCCAGGTTAAAGAGCCCTAACCTTTTTAGCCTTTCTTCATCGGAGTATCCTTCCATCCCCTTTACCATTTTGGTGGCTCTTCTCTGAACCTTTTCTAAAATCGCTATATCCTTTTTAAGATACGGCGACCAGAATTGCACACAATATTCAAGGTGCGGTCTCACCATGGAACAATATAGAGGCATTATAATATCTTTTGTTTTATTTTCCATTCCTTTCCTTATCATACCTAGCATTCTATTTGCTCTCTTGGCCGCCGCTGCACACTGGGCCGAGGGTTTTAACATGGTATCCACAATGACGCCTAAATCTTTTTCCTTTGAATTTTATTCTGTAGGCGATTAGAAACCAGTATTTCTCTGGGAACAAGCATGCCTCCATAGATAGAGCCGTGGCTTCCCAGTGTCCAATCACTTCCAGATTCATGAAGAAGCTTCTTTGTATCAGACCACTAATATAGAAGCCCCCTGTGCCATAGGACCTCAGTGTTATGCTTACATCTCTCATGAGATTGCCATTTAACTCCATGGAATTCTTGTATCTAGCCTGGAAATTACTCTTTCTAATAAGTTATTTAAGCTAGAAGACTCGGTAAACTTCAAGCCTTAGTCACATATAAAATAATACTACATAGTAATCCAAAATTACATAAACATTCACGTGAGAAGTCCTCCACACTTTGGAGCGCAGATAGGCTCCTTATTATCTTAACAGAACAGCATCCATCAGAAAGTCTAATCAGCTGTTCATCTCCTTCAACCTCAACAGACTTGACATTCCAGTGGAAAATCTAGCTAATTAGCTAGCATTCTGTATCTCATTCTGTTATGAGCAGGCTGGTTTCCCTTTAATCTGTAGTGTCAGACTTCAGCAGAACAGAGCTTTTGGCATTTTCCCACCCATGGCACTATTGAGTTTAACTTAGCCACAGTGATATTTCTCAATTTGTCCAAGCTAGCCAGTGGCTTCAAAAACTGTATCAAGTGTGACAAGACCATCTCGGTCACCAACTGCCACAGCTGGTGCTTACAATGCTTTGGACCCGATCATCAGTCCACAGCCTGCAATCTGTGCCTGCAGATGACGCCATTTATTTATTTATTTATTTAGCTGTATTTATATCCCGCTTTTCACCGGGTCAAAGCGGTCAATTGGGGGATACATTTAACACGAGGGGATATGAGACACATACGCTAATACTTACAGGGGAACATGGGCAATGGAGGGTTAAGTGGCTTGCCCAAGACCACAAGGAGTGCCTACAGGACTAGAAATCCCAGTCCCTCCGGCCTGAGATTGCTGTCCCCAGGTGGGACTTGAACCCCCGGCCCTCCGGCCTGAGGTACCTTGTCCTAACCACTAGACCACTCCTCCCATGGGGACTGAAGGGTCAGAAAAAACAAAAGGAGTCCCTCTTCAGCTCATCGGATTCAGCATCTGCAGCACCAACCCCATGTCTCCCAATGCACCAATCATTGTGGAGTCCCCATTCAAGGGGTCAACACCGGTGTCTGCTGCTGTGGCATCAGCTACCTCACAGTTGATGGTTCTGGAAGAACTCCTTCGAGTTCTCAAAGCTCACTTGGTGGTGGTTCTAGCATTGCCAAATGCAGGCTTTGTGGCACCACTGGCATCATCACTGCATTCCGTCCAGCCATTTCTGTAGACCCATGCCCTTCCCGCCAAGGCAGGTGCATTGGGTGGGAGGTTGGAATCGACATCAGTTCAGACAACTATCTCCCTCTCCAGCATGTGGGAATCTGATGCCCAGGGGCACTGACATCAACCCTCACCCCTGTTGCAGAGCCAGCGGGGGAGGAGACCCAGAACTACTATTCAAATTGGAATGGAAGACCAAGGAGGAAGTGACAGCGTCAGAACTCAGGTCCCCTGACCTTCTGTCCGACCTGTCCCTCCTCCCAAGCAGCGTAAGTTGCCTCCGAAGGACATGTCCTTCCAGGAATTTGTCAGGAACATGGCCAAGGCCATCCCCTAATCCATGGAATCGGAGGAAGAACTGAGGGCGGAGGAGCTGGAGCTTCTCCAGCACCCCTCTACCCCCAGGGAAGCAGTAACAGTGCCCGTGCACCATGTCTTGCAAAGGAGGTTTCTCCAGGACCTTGTGCCCACGAGGGAAGGGTTAGGACAGCCGTTATAGTTGGTGATTCGATTATTAACTATGTAGATAGCTGGGTGGCTGGTGGACGTGAGGATTGCCTGGTAACATGCCTGCCTGGTGCGAAGGCAGCGGACCTCACACGCCACCTAGACAAGGTCTTAGATACTGTTGGGGAGGAATCTGCTATTTTGGTACGTGTCTGTACCGATGACATAGGCAAGTGTGCTAGGGAGGTTCTGGAGGCTAAATTTAGGCTTTTAGGTAGGAAATTGAAATTGAGAACTTCCAGGGTAGCATTCTCTGAAATGTTTCCCGTTCCACGCGCAGGACCCAAAAAGTCGGTAGAGCTCCGGAGTCTCAATGCATGGATGAGACGATGGTGTAAGGAAGAGGGTTTTGGATTTGTTAGGGAATGGGGAACATTTTGGGGAAAGGATGGGCTTTTCCGAAGGGATGGACTCCACCTTAACCAGGTAGGAACCAGGCTGCTGGCATTGACCTTTAAAAACGAGAGAGAGGCTTTTAAACTAGATAATAAGGGAAAGCTGACAGTTGCCCAGGAGCGCATGGTTCGGAACAATGTATATATTTATTTATTTTATTTTATTTACATTCTCTTATATACCGCACTATTCTGCATCAGTGCTGTTTACATTGAACAAACTGAAATTACATTGAACAGGGCATTATAACTTGGAGAGAACTATTTTACAGGGAGCATGGGCTATGGAGTGTTAAGTGGCTTGCCCAAGCCCACAAGGAGCACCTGTGGGACTAGAAACCCCAGTCCTTCCAGCCCAAGGTTACTGTCCTCTAGTGGGATTTGAACCCCCGACCTTCCGGCCTGAAGTACCTTGCCCCAACCACTAGGCCACTCCTCCACTCCTTGAAGAATACTAGCAAAAGACTGAAGTTAGGGCATATCAGCAGAGAGGTTCCAATAAAGACAAAAGTAGCCTAAATGCCCTTGAGTACAGAGCAGACAGAGCTTAAAGATTCCAAATTACCCCTGCCTTCCGATAGCCAGATGAATATGAATAAAATACAGCCTCTAAAATGCTTGTATGCAAATGCCAGAAGTCTAAAAAATAAAATGGGAGGGTTAGAATATACAGCACTAAATGAGAGGTTAGATATGATTGTTATCTCAGAGACATGGTGGAAGGAGGACAACCAGTGGTATACTGTGATACCTGGGTACAAACTATATCGTAATGATAAAGCAGATCAAATTGGTGGTGGGGTAGCACTCTGTTAGAGAAATCATTAAGTCACAGGATTAAAGTTTTGCAGGAAACAAAATTCACTGATGTCTTAGAACAGCTTGCAAAACTGAAAGTGGACAACTCTGTGGGACCAGATACACACCAGGATACTGAAGGAGCTCAGAGAAGTTCTTGCAGGACCTTTAAAGGATATTTTTAATAGATCCTTGGAGACAGGACTGGAGAAAGGCTGATGTGGTATTTCTCCACAATAGTGGTAATAGGGAAGAAATGACAAACTACAGGCCAGTAAGCCTTACCTTGGTGGCGGGAAAAGTAATGGAGGTGCTCCTGAAAGAGTGAATAGTGGACTTCCTCGAAACCAACAGGTTGCATGATCTGAGGCAACATGGTTTTACAAAGGACGATCTTGCCAAACAAATCTGATTGAGTTCTTTGACTGGGTGATGAGAGAACTAGATTAAGGGCATGTGTGGATGTGATCTACCTAGATTTCAGCAAAGCCTTTGATACTGTTCCTCATAGGAGGCTTATCAACACACTCAACAGCTTGGGGATGGGTCCCAAGATGGTGAACTGGATCAGAAATTGGTTGACTGACAGACGACAGAAGGTGACGGTAAACGGAACTCACTTGAATGAAAGGAAGGTGATTAGCGGTGTGCCCCAGGGCTTGGTCTTGGGACTGGTACTGTTCAATATAGTCGTGAGTGATATTGCTGTAGGGCTGAATGGAAAAATCTGTCTTTGCAGATGACACCAAAATTTGCAACAGAGTGGACGCCCCTGAGCGAGTGTGGAACATGAGGAAAGATCTGCAAAAGCTGGAAGAATGGTCTAATGCTTGGCAGTTAAGATTTAATGTGAAGAAGTGAAGTATCATGCACTTGGGAAGCAGAAATCCAAGGGAATTGTATGTGATAGGGAGCGAGAGATTGATGTGCATGGACCAGGAGAAAGACCTCGATGTGATTGTTTCTGATGATCTCAAGGTGGCGAAACAGTGTGACAGAGAGGAATTACCAGCAGAAAGGAAGTGGTACTCATGCCACTGTACAAGTCACTGGTGAGGCCTCACTTGGAATATTGTGTTTGGTTTTGGAGACCGTATCTCGCAAAGGATATAAAAAGGCTGGAAGCGGTTCAGAGGAAGGCGACCAAAATGATTTGGAGCCTGTGTCAGAAGACTTATGAGAAGAGACTTGAAGACCTAAATATGTACACTCTGGAGGAGAGGAGAGACAGGGGAGATATTTATTCAAAGCTTTAAATACTTAGGAGTATTAATGGAAGAACAAACCTCTTCCAAAGATGGGGAAACTGTAAAACTAGAGGGCATAACATGAAGCTGCAAAGGGGTAAACTGAAAGGCAATGTCAGGAAATAGTTTTTCACTGAAAGAGTGGTGGATGCTTGGAATGCCCTCCCGATGGCGGTGGTGGGAGCAAAATGGCATGGGACAGACATAATGGATCCCTTTATAGCAACAGGATAAAATCAAAATAAGCATAACTATCTCTTATATCTTAACAAATAGGGGTGACCTACATGGAGCAGTGGGTACACCCCTAAACAAAGGCATGGAGAGAAGTGACTTGCACGGAGCGTGTCAGACGGCTGCCTGGGTGAGAATCTTCACAGTCTTGGCAAGTGCATATATCTATATGATTTGCAAGGGATTGTGGGCAATGCAGTTCATTCACACCAGACACAGCTGCTCACAATAATTAGTTGTGCTTTTGGGTAAAGCCAATAAGATATTTATTTATGGGGTTATTTCTCCCAACACAGATATGCTTGGTAGCACATAAATCAGGTTAC
Source organism: Ichthyophis bannanicus (assembly GCA_033557465.1). Lineage (NCBI taxonomy): Eukaryota > Metazoa > Chordata > Amphibia > Gymnophiona > Ichthyophiidae > Ichthyophis > Ichthyophis bannanicus. The sequence goes on along the minus strand of CM066036.1, from coordinate 652,840,002 downwards.
TTGCTTTCAGTGTTAAACTTGGAAAAAACAAAATAAAGAAAACAACATTTTAACTTATCAGGCAATCAAAAGCAAAAGAAATAAGACCTGGTTGATAACAAACTGGTCTTTTCTGTAGGCTTAGCTAATATCCTCTTAGCAAGTATCAAACAACAAACCAAAAGCCACAAAGAAAGAAGAAAAAAACTGTTCTTTTCAGGTTAACTTCTTATATCTTCCCACATAGATTCAGAAGTGATTCTCTCCTAGCTCACAAGCAATTAGGTAAGGCTCAGTTGCTAGCAGTTATCCAGCTGAAACCCCTTAGCTGGCTTGCTTTCTACTGCGTGGGTCAAATCCTGCTTCAGGAGCTTTCCTGAGTAGGTTAAAGAACAAGTTTGTATTTCTTTGTGATGGTTGCTGTACTTTATAACAGAAAGTTACCAAAGGATTTTAGACAGAGAGCAGTCCATGTAAACAGAATCTTCATCTGCTATCATTTCCCCTTCTTCAACAAGCATGGGTTCAATATCATGGATTGGGACAGATGAATCTCTCAATGGAGCACTTTCAGGAGAATACTTGTTTCCCTGCTGTCTTTCAAGGTTATAGCTAGGGCATAGATCAGTGTTCATACCTGAGCTTCCATTGCTGCTAGAGTTCCTCTCTATATAGCCTGGCCAGTATGTAGTCCAGTTCTTATGTCCAGCCTTCCAATCCAGATCCCTGGACACTGGATCTCTCTTCACATACCTTCTGGCACGGGTCTTAGGGTCCCTTCCACGTGCAGCCGTTTCCCTCACAGGTACCGTCTGGAGATTCCTAGCTCTGCAGCACCATTCCTCTGGCTTTCCCCAGTCCAATGGTGTATGCTGGCCCTTGGAATGCCTCCCAGTATACGTACTGCTCTGGACTCTTCTAGACCTCTCAAAGGCTTTTCTCCTCTTTCTTCCAAAGGGTTTCTTTCCCTCTCTGTCCGTCCGGTTTGGCTTCTGCTTCTGATGATCCTCTTGATGATGAAGATGCTCAAGCTCAAGCTGATTCTCAGGATACTTCTCTGTAGAATAAACTCTACCTTTATTCTGCTTAGATGAGTGCTCCTCCCTAACACAGCACAGCTGTGCTGAATCAGGCCCTGCCCTTTGAGATGAGTGCTTAGGGATTACCTCATAGCCCTCCTGATTGAACACACGTTTCCCCACTTCAGCTCCTCTAATGGCTGTTGGAAACCTGATGCATTCTGGGACTGGTAGTCTTTTATGGGAAAATTCTGTTTTCTTATTTCTACCAGAACTGACAGGTTGCTTGTTCAGAGTCACTTCACCTTTTCTATAGCTCCTTCCTGAGCTATGATAAGCTTCCTTATCACAAGCGTCAGGTGCACCTATTCTTGCCACCTTGCTGGGCAGACTAGATGGACCATACTGATCTTTATCTGCCATCATAATTCTTGCCACCTTGCTGGGCAGACTAGATGGACCATACTGGTCCTTATCTGCGATCATATACTATGTTACTATGAATCTCTATGGATTGAAATTCCATGTAAAAAGGGGAAGGGAAAGACAATGGCAGTGGGGTGTACTATCGACCGCCTGGCCAGAGTGAAGAAATGGATGATGAAATGCTCAAAGAAATCAGATAAGCTAACAAACGTTACAGTATAGTAATAATAATGGGTGATTTCAATTACCAAGGTATCAACTGGGTCAGTACCACAGCAGGACATGCTAGGGAAATAAAGTTTCTAGATAAAATAAATGAATGCTTCTTGGAGCAGCTGGTTCATGAACTGACCAGAGGGGAAGCCTTTTTGGACCTAGTCCTAAATGGAACACAAGATCTGGTGCAAGAGATAAGGGTGTTGAGGCCACTTGGCAGTAGTCGGCATAGCATGATCGCGTTTGATAAATGGAGGAAGGACAGTAAGGAAATCCACAGTACTTCCTTTTAACTTTCAAAAGGGAGACTATAATAAAATGAGGAAAATAGTTAAGAAAAAACTAAAAAGAGCAATTGCAAAGGTTAAAGATTTACATCAAGCATGGGTGTTGTTTAAAAATACTATCTTGGAAGCCCAGACCAGTTGTATTCCACGCTTTAAGAAAACTGGAAGGAAGTCCAAAAAATTGCCAGTATGGTTTAAAGGTGAGGTCAAAGATGCTGTTGTCACCAAAAAAGCATCTTTCAGGAAATGGAAAAAGGAGCCAAAAGATGAAAACTGGAAGCAACATAAGCACTGGCAAGTTAGATGCAAGGCATTGATAAGGCAGGGAAAGTGAGAATTTGAGAAGAAGCTTGCTGTGGAAGCCAAAACGCGTAATAAAGACTTTTTCAAGTACATTTGTAGCAAAAAACCCGTGAGAGAGTCAGTTGGACCAGTAGATAAGATGGGCAAAAAGGGCACTAAGAGGGGACAAGGCCGTAGCAGAGAGACTGAATGAATTCTTTGCTCAGTCTTTACTGAGGAAGATGTAGGGATGTTACCCATGACTGAAATGGTATTTAAAGGTGATCTTGCAGAAGAATTGAAAGAAATATCGATACACCGGGAAGGTGTAATCTCCAGGAACAAGCAGGAATATAGTCTTCACATATGGGTATCGTCGGTACCAACAGAGCTTGTGCGGGAACACTCCCCAGCGTCCAATAGGAAAGCTTTTGGGAGCATCACACAGCACCTGCGTGCTGCCTTCCCTCCTTTCCCAACTGTCCCTCTCCAGTTCTTTGTTTTCCGCGGAGCCGACAGGTCACACATCCTGTCACCGCAGAAAAATTTCTTTCTTATACTTCTTTTTTTGTGGTCGCGTCTGCCTTCCCTCGACGCTATACCGGTACCGCAGGTTCTTCTTTTCTTTTTTCAAAAAAAACAAAAAACCTTTGTTTCTGGAGTCTCCAGTAATTTTCTTCTTGGGTGTCACGCGCCATTTTGGGCACTAGGCCCAACATTTTCCCTCAGAATGGAAAAACCCGCTTCAGGTTTTAAAAAGTGTTCTAAGTGTGGCGATACCATCTCCGTCACCGACACCCATGAGTGGTACCTCAAATGTTTAGATCCTGACCACTCTATTTCATAGTGTGTTGCCTGTGGGATGATGTCAAAAAGGGGCCAGCAAAACCGGGCTGCTAAATTTAGCACCCATTTTTCCTCTGATGCAGCCTCCGTGGCATCAACGTCCTCCAGGGCTTCATCTTCCTCCCATGGATCTCAGGTAACTAAACATAAATCGAGCCAGTCCTCAAAGGGTAGATCTCCTTCTAAACATCGAGATGCCTCTGGCGTTGCCCTTGTGGGACTTTCACCGGCAAAATTGCCCCGGCGGGAGGCTTCGGCTTCCAAAGCACTAACAGGGCTCCAGGATGTTCTCGAGGCTTCAACCTCGGCAGAACTACTGGTGCCATGCTATGGGGTGCCGGCCGCTTTATCCGGCACCGATACCCAAGCATTGGCAGCGTCGATAGACCAGAGATTCTTGGCTATTGAACGCAGTCTGGCAGCTCTTCTCATGGCCTTGATGCCCCAGAAACCGCTTCAGACAATTCAACCGGCACCGACTGCATCAACATCGGCAGGTATCCTACTGGGACCGAGTCATGCATCTTTATCCGGCATCGACAAGTTGGTACCGGACCACTCCAATGCCGACTTCGATCCGTACCGGTACCGTGCCTTGCACAATTACCCGGATCGGAGATACTTCGAATCCTCGGATGAGTCTGAAAGCTCTGCCGATACCAGAGTATTTCTTCCCGAGGATTCCTCTTCTCCACCAGAGGATATGTCCTTTCAGGATTTTATCCGAGATGTGGCCCGGGGTCTTTCCATCACAGTGGCTCCTGAAAAAGAGCCTAGGGCAAAGGAATTAGAAATCCTACAATACCCTAAAGCTCCCAAGGAGGCAGCTACCTTACCTATTCATGAGATCTTGCATGATCTTATGTTAAGTATGTGGGAAACACCTCTAACCACATCTCCTCACTCTCGAAGACTCAACATTATGTATTGAGTTCCTCCTTGTCCTGGGTTTCAGAAGACTCAATTTTCACACCATTCCATGGTGGTGAAATCAGCCAGGAGACGGATAAAGAGTGCAAAAAGGTATGCATCTAATCCTCCAGGACGTGAGTGTAGGACTCTTGATGCCTTTGGACGTCGATCCTTCCAGGCTTCCATGCTCTCTGCTAGGACCAGTTCCTATATCTTGTATATGGGAATGTTCCTTAAGGGAAGTCACAGGAGATTTAGAGCTTATGAGCCCTCTCCTCCTTCCTGATGATAAAAGGCAAGATTATCTTGCTCTTGTTAAACATGCTCAGGATGTATCCAAGTTTGTCAATCGTGCAGCCTTTGACTGCTTTGAATGCATAAGCAGAACCTCTGCTATTGCGATAGGTGCACATAGAATTACCTGGCACCAGGCATCTGATTTGGAAATCTGGGTACTGGACAAACTGGGGAGTATACCTTGCACAGGAGAGAATCTCTTTGGCAAGAACTGGCAGGAAAAAGCTAATCATATTGATGCTGACAATATGACTTTGGATAGATTGTCCAAATCTACAGCTGATCCTGCGAGGAAAAGATCCTCTAAGAAACCATTCTTCAGCAAGAAGAAAACGTTTTATCCCGCCTATACCCAGCTGTGACATCGTTCAGGTTAGTCTGCCCAAAAAGGACAGCAGCAACAACCTAGGTAACAAAGGAAGTCAAAAGTAGCTAAGCCTCAACCGGCTCAGCAGACTCAGCTTCTACGGGCTTTGACTCCTGTCTAGAGAACTTTGCCTTCCTGGCCCTAAACAGCCCGGAACCCTCTACCATTCCAGGAAGTTTGTCATTTTGCCCCCAGATGGGGTCAGATAACGGCAGAAAATTGGACTCTGTCTATTGTAAGAGAGAGGTACAAACTTCATTTCTTCAGCATGCCCCCTCCTACAATAGTAAGACAGACCTCTCTCAACAACCGGTTAGGTCAAGAAGTCACTATGCTCCTTGCTCAAGGGGCAATAGAAGAGGTGCCCATTCCCCAACAAGGTACAGGGTTTTACCCACAGACCCATTCTAGACCTCAGAGAATTGAACAAATTCCTGTTCAGAGAGTTCAAAATGATTTCTCTAGGAACTCTGCTGCCATACCTTCAGAGTCAGGATTGGCTTTGTTCTCTAGATCTCAAGGATGCGTACACTCATGTTCTCATCCATCCAGCTCACCGAAAGTTCCTTCGATTCCCGTTTCAAGGGAAGCACTACCAATACAGGGTTCTTCCTTTTGGCCTGGCTTCTGCACCAAGGGTGTTCACAAAATGCATGGCTGTGGTAGCAGCATTTCTCCACACCCTGGGAATATTCATCTTCCCTTAATTAGACGACTGGCTCATTTGAGCCCCTTCAGAGCCAGAGGCCAGGATGGCTCTGTCTCGCACAATGTGCATCCTTCAGTATTTGGGACTTGTCATAAACTTCCCAAAGTCCAACCTTGATCTTACTCAATCCCTAGAGTTTATAGGAGCTCTTCTGGATACCAGACAGACAAGGGCCTTCCTTCCACAGCCCCGCTGCCTTCGCATTGTTCAGCTAGCTTCCCAAGCAGTGCTAAAACCTCACCTCACTGCTCTGGAAATGCCACAGTTGCTAGGCCACATGGCATCCACCGTGCATGTGGTTCCTTATGCTCACCTCCATATGAGGGCAGCCCAGTGGACCTTATCCACTCAGTGGACTCAGGCCTCAGGTTGCCTGTCAGACAAAATAGCAAATTCAGATCACCTTATTTTGTCCCTCCAATGGTGGTAGTCACCCAAAAGCCTTCTGGTGGGGGTCTCCTTTTCAGCAACCCCCACCCCAAGCCACTCTGACAACAGATGCTTCACAGGTGGGTTGGGGAGCCCACCTGCATGGCCTCTCTACGCAGGGTACCTGGACTCCACAGGAGGCCTATCTCCATATCAACCTCCTGGAGCTCAGAGCAACCTTCCTTGCTCTTCGAGTATTTCACACCCAGCTCAGCTACAAGACAGTCCTAGTTCAAACGGACAATCAGGTAGCCATATTCTATGTGAACAAGCAGGGCGGAACAGGCTCTCTGTCACTGTGCAACAAAGCTTTGCGACTGTGGGCCCTCGCCAGAGAGCATCAGATTCATCTCCTTGCGGTGTATCTTCCAGGCATTCAAAACTCTTGGGCAGACAAACTCAGTCGAGTTCTGCTTCCACACGAATGGTCTGTCCATGCAGACCAGATGGCCATAATTTTTCAAATTTGGGGAACCCTGGACATAGACCTCTTCGTAAGTCCACTGAATGCCAAACTTCCCCGGTTCTGTTCCAGAATTCCAGCTCGAGGTTGTCAGGCCAGGGATGCTTTCCTCCTTCATTGGGGTCAGGACTTCCTGTATGCCTTTCCACCCATTCCCCTAATTTCCAAAACCCTGTTCAAGCTTCAGAGAGACAGAGGTCATATGATCCTCATAGATGCACGTTGGCCACGGCAACCATGGTACCCTCTGCTCCTATATTTATTTATTTATTTATTTATTTGTATTTCTTCTATACCGCACTCTTTTTCATCAGCGCGGTTTACACTAAACAGGAACACTCATTTCAATCAACAGACTGTGGTGAGTTTACATATAACAGGAAATATACAACTGGGATTATAACTTAGGGAAACTATGTACATATTTGTAGCATGTATAGGACCTATATACACGGGATAGAGTTTCTTTTCATCATCTTAAATAGGGCGGTTACACTTTATCTTGTGCTTTGGAAATGTAGAATGAAGAGGTGATGCTTTATGGCTTTTCTAAATTGTTTGAGGTCAGTAATAGCTCTAATGTTGGGAGGTAGGTTGTTCCAACATCTGGGTGCGTAGTACGCGAAAGCCCTGTCTGTTGTTGATCGTTTGTATTTTGTGGCCTCATGTGGTGTAGTTAGGGTATTTGCCGCTGCTGACCTCCTAGATCTGGTGTTGGGAGTGTGATGGAGGAGTTTCGAAATTGATGATGGAGCTATAGAATTTATTGCTTTAAAGGTCAAGATAAGGGCTTTATATGTTATTCTGCAGTATATAGGGAGCCAGTGAAGCTCCATTAGGATGGGTGTTATGTGATCGCTCTTTGAAGCACCGTATAATACCCGGGCTGCGGCATTCATGGCTAGTTGTAATGTATTTAGTGAGTTCTTTGGGAGACCATGGAGTATTATATTCGCATAGTCGAAGTGGGGTGTGACTATGGCTTGGAATATAGTTCTGAAGCTGTCTGGGTCAAGCATATTTTTTAGATGGCGTAGGGTCTTTATCTTGAAATAAATGGTTTTCACGGTGCGGTTGATATGTTCTTTAAAATCTAGGCGATAGTCCAGTATCACTCCAAGGTATCTTATGGAGGGCTTGATTGGGAGGTGTGCATCTCGTACTCTTAGGGTCTCCGGGGATGCGAATTCTCTGTTTTTCGTGACAATCAGTACTTCGGTTTTTTTGTAGTTTATTCGCATATTCTGCGTGAGTAACCAGTCTGCTATTGCATTAAAGCAATCTACTAAAGATGTGTAATCTGGGAGCTTGACATTGAATGGAGTGAATAGTAGAACATCATCTGCGTAGATCAGTGAGGAAATGCCAAAGGATCGAGTGATATCGCACAGGGGCTGCATGTAAATGTTAAATAGGAGTGCCGATAGGGATGAGCCTTGTGGAACTCCTTGTTTTAGCTGGAAAGGTTCTGATGTGCCTGTAATAGTCCGGACGTGTTGCAAGCGGTCTTCAAGGTATGATTTGCACCATTTCCATGCTAGGCCGTGGATTCCCTTGTCATAAAGGCGGGTTAGTAGTATTTCATGGTCAACCGAGTCAAATGCTGCAGATATGTCGAGGAATATTAGTGCGAAGCCCTTGTTAATGTCGTCTAGTCCACTGATGAGTGTGTTGGTTAATGTGGTCAATAGTGTCTCTACTCCGTGAGATTCCCTAAATCCGTGCTGACTGGGATCAAGGGGGGAGGAGGTGTCTATGTGTTGTTGTATCTGATTATTGGTTACTTTCTCAATTATTTTGGATAGCAGTGGTATACTAGCTATCGGGCGGTATGATTCTTCTTTTGTTGGGTCTAGTTGATCTTTAGCAGCGGTCTTATGGAGGTCTGCTTTAGTGCTGATGGGAAGGTGCCTGTTGAGAATGACATCTTTATAATTTCTGCTATGACAGGGCTAAAGTCGGATCGCATAGCTCTTATCCAGTGTGCTGGGCAGGGGTCGTTAGGTGCTGTGGTAGTATTCATTTTGACGATAATGTCTTCAACGCATTTTGCAGAGGGAGGGGAAAGTTGAAGGAGTGATGCGGGGAGCTGAAAGAGAGGGAAATTTTGTCCTTGTTGCTGTAGTGGACTTTGGGATGAGGAGGTGTGTGATGTCGGAGGACTTTGGGGTGAGGAGGTTGTTGTTCTGATAGCTTTAGATTGTATGAAATTGGCATACTTCTGAGGGTGTATGGGTTCTTGTTGAGGTGGAGCAGGTTCTTTGGTTAATGACTTTACTATATTGAATAGCTCCCTGGGTTTGTTTAGGGAGCGGTTGAGGAGTTCGGAGTGGTAGGTTTTTCTTGTGTCCCATATTGTTTCACGATAGGATTGAAGGTGGGTTAAATATATTTGTTGATCTGTTGGGTTGTGAGATTTACGCCATTTTCTTTCGAGGTTCCTCAATATTGTACGAGACTTCCTTAGTTCCTGAGAGAACCATGGTGCAGATGGTCTATTGACTACATTATTCTTCGTTGTTGGGTCTTTGCAGGCTGGTGGTATAGTGGCGTATTGGTTGATGGTTTCATTCCATGTAGAAACTATGTCGTTGATGTTGGATGAAGGTTGTTTGAGTATTGGAAGTATGTTTTTCTTAATTTCTTCTTCGTTGAGCAGTCTGAAGCGAGTGGTGTTTGTTGATGTTCGTTTTGTTGTATTATTGGGTGGATCTTGATGTGCTGGTATTGTGAATACTATCAGGCTATGGTCTGACCATGGTACTGGAGCGACAGATAGGTCGAAATCGTCATTCGTGGACATGTAGGATGGCGGAGCAAAGACGAGGTCGAGCACATTGCCATGTTGATGAGTAGGTTGGTTTATGAGTTGGCTGTAGTTGAGGTTTGTCATTGCTTCTAAGAATGAGTTAGAAAGGGTAATTGGTATGGAAGGGAGATTGAAATCACCCATTAGCCAGTTAGATTTCCCTGGGTGTATTGGGTTGCAGGCTAAGTCAAGTACGCTGGATAATTCTTCAGATGTTGAATTCGGTGCCATATATATTAAGTTGAGGGTGTTGTAGTTGTTGTATATTGAGATAGTGTCTAGTTGTTTTGTGCTCTTGGATGTGATTGTACGATATTGGAGGTTTGTCTTTGTTATGATGGCGACACCTCCTCCTCTTTTGTTTGATCTGTTACATGTGTAGGTAGAGTAATTAGGAGGTGTGAGCTGGTTTATTATGACTGAGTCAGATTCGGAGAACCATGTTTCTGTGATCATTAAAATGTCTAGGTTTTGTTTAATTATTAAGTCTGAGATGGCTGGCCATTTCTTACGTGCAGATCTGGCGTTTATGAGAGCACATCTAAGTCCTTCTTGTGGGGGAGCGTGTCGGTTTGCGTTTTGTGTTGGCTGTTTGGTCTATTGCTATATGAAGTAGGTGAGAGTGCCTCTTGTAGTAATGGCTCTGTGGATGTTGATGAAAGCTGTGGAAGTGTTTTTTGTTTGTGCTATGTAATGTCGTGATATGGTAGTGATCTTGGGAGAGAGAATTAGCTTCGTACAATACACTGGAGAGTAAGCAAACAAATGTTACGGCTGATATGGTCATGGTTGCAGCAGTGTGGGAGAGTAAAGCTTTTTTATAGATATCTTCTTGGAGTGATATAGCAAGATATGTCAAGGTTGGTAGCTAGTGATTTATCAAGGTATAGCAGGGTAGGCAGCTGGGGATTGGGCTGCAGCAACAATGTGACAGTTTTAAGTTGGAGCGTAGGACATGCAACAGAGACAGTGTCTCGATTTTAGGATGTAGCATTGGACACAATGTAACAAGCAGCTAGGAAGTCCTACCCACAAGCAATCATTAGTTAACTTTTGCAGTAATCAATAACATGCAGGACAATATTATCCAAGTAGTTAATTATAGTTGGTGTTATACCAAGGTATGGCAATGCAGCTGTTGATATAGCAAGGTGGGCAGCTGGGGATTAAGCTGCAGCAGCGATTGTAACAATTTTAAGTTGGAACATTGGACAAACAGCAGTGAAAATGTTTCAATTTTGGTATGTAGCACTGGAAACAATGTAACAAGCGGCTAGGGGTTCCTACCCACAATCAAGCTTTAGTTAACTATTGCAGTAAGAAATAGCGTGCAGGACAATATAATCAAGGTAGTTAATTCAGTGTGGTATGAGACAGTCATAGTTCTATATGTGATGCACAGGGTTGGTAATGCTTATCAAACCTGGATGTAGCTTGATGGTTGCTCGGTGTTGGATGAGGGAGAACGGCTTGGGTGATTCGACGGTGTCTCAGATCAGTGGTGGGTTGTGGAGATCGCTGCCCTTCGGCGCAGAATCAGACTCTCTCAAGCTCCGCCTCTGGAGTTAGGATCTGCTCCAGATCTTCTTTCTCAAGAGGACGGGATGCTGTGGCATCCCAATTCCCAGTCTCTGCATCTCAGGGCCTGGTTGCTGAAAGACTAGAACTTCACGGTCTTAATCTTTCCCAGCAAGTAAAGGATATCCTTCATGCTTCCAGGAAGCCTTCCACAAGACGCTCTTATGCATTTAAGTGGAAAAGGTTTACCATATGGTGCTCGCAAAAGGGTCTTAACCCTCTTGCAATATCTCTGGAATCATTACTGGAGTACCTCATTCATTTATCAAATGCAGGGCTTAAGACCAATTCAAGTGAGTCCATTTGAGTGCTATTGCAGCTTCTTTCAAGCCTCTAAATGGACAACCTATTTCCTCTCATCCTCTCATAGCAAGATTTATGAGAGGCCTTCTTTTAGCTAAGCCTCCCATTAAGCCACCACCGGTGGCATGGGACTTGAATCTGGTACTTGGGCAGCTCATGAAACCGCCCTTTGAACCATTAGCCACTACCTCTTTGACATTCCTTTCCTGGAATGTTATCTTTCTCATTGCAACCACATCAGCACGTTGCATCAGTGAATTGCAAACATTGGTGGCTGATCCTCCTTATACAAGGCTCCATCATGATAAGGTAGTCCTTAGGAGTCATCCACACTTTCTGCCAAAGGTGGTGTCGCCCTTTCATTTAAACCAAGCGGTTTACCTTCCTGTAAAATTTCCAAGGCCTCACGCCTCAAATGCAGAAAGGAATCTTCATACTTTGGACTGTAAAAGAGCTTTGGCCTTTTACCTGCAAAGGACACAGCAACATAGAAAATCCTCTCAACTCTTTGTTGCTTTTGATCCTAGTCATTTGGGACTTCCAGTCTCCAAAAGGACACTGTCCAGCTGGATTGCACAGTGTATATCTTTTGCCTATGAGGGTAAGAATCTTCCTCTTGAAGGCCATGTCACAGCTCACAATGTGAGAGCCATGGCAGCCTCAATGGCTCATCTTCACTCTGTGTCTATCAACGACATCTGTCGAGCAGCTACTTGGGCTTCGGTACATACCTTCACAGCCCATTACTGCTTAGACAAGGACTCCCGCTGGGATGCCTTGTTTGGTCAGGCTGTTCTTCAACACCTGTTCCACACTTAATCAACTCCTACCCACCATCCCTGGTAGGATGCCAAAGATCCATGGGGGGAAGTGGAGCCCTTTCACAAGGGCACACAACTTTCTGGGGCCATCTCTCTGGCATCTGCAGCTAGGGAGTCCCCATTATTTATTTATTTATTTTATTATTATTTATTTAACTGCATTTATATCCCGCTTTTCACCGGGTCAAAGCGGTGAAGACTATATTCCTGCTTGTTGCTGGAGATAGCATAGTTACTCACCTATAACAGGTGATCTCCAGGAACAGCAGGAATTTATTCTTCACAACCCATCCACCTTCCCTAGGAGTTTATCTTTCTTTCTCTCTTTCCCTCTCTCTTTTGTCTCAGCTTTAAACTCAACTGGAGAGGGACAGTTTGGAAAGGCAGGAAGGCAGCACGCAGGCGCTGTGGGATGCTCCCAAAAGCTTTCCTATTGGATGCTGGGGAGCGTTCTCGCGCAGGCTCCGTCGGTATCGACGATACCCAAATGTGAAGACTAAATTCGTGCTGCTTCCAGAGATCACCTGTTACAGGTGAGTAGCTATGCTTTATAGCTATTTGATAAACTGAACAGTTGCAAATCACTTGGATTGGATGGTATACATCCAAAGGTGTTGAAAGAACTGAAATATGAGATTACTAATAAGTCTGCAATCTGTGAACTATTATTAAAATCCTCTGTAATACCTGAAGATTGGAGTATGGCCAATGTAACGCTAATTTTAAAAAGGGTGATCCAGGAAACTACAGACCAGTAAGCCTGACATCAGTACCGGGAAAAATGGTAGAAACCATTATAAAGAACAAAATTACTGAACATGTAGATAGTCGTGGCTTAATGGGAGACAACCAACATGGCTTTAGCCAAGGAGTGTCTTGTCCTACTAATCTGTTATGTTTTTTTTGAAGGTGTGAATAAACAGATACACTATATCAACTGACTCACCTTTGTTTATCTGGATTTTCAGAAAGCCTTTGACAAGGTCCCCCATGAGACACTTTCGGCAAAATTAAAAAGGCATGGGATAGGAGGCAGTGACTATTGTGGATCAGGAACTGGTTAAAAGATAGAAAGCAAGAGAGTAGGGCTAAATGGCCAATTTTCCCAATGGAGAAAGGTGACTAGTGGAGTACCCCAGGGATCTGTGCTGGGTCCACTGCTTTTTAACATATTCATAAATGACCTGGAAATGGGAATAACAAGTAAGGTAATCATATTTGCAGATGAGACAAAATTGTTCAAAGTTGTGAAAACCCATGAGGATTGTGAAAAATTGCAAGAGGGCCTTGATAAATTGGAAGACTGGGCAACCAAATGGCAGATGAAATTTAAGGTGGAGAAGTGCAAAGTTATGCACCTAGGAAAGAACAACCCAAACTATGGTTACACGATGCAAGATTCCACATTAGGAACCTCCACCCAGGAAAAAGATTTAGGCGTCATCGTGAATACCATGTTGAAACCCTCCGCCCAGTGTGCAGCAGCGGCTAAGAGAACAAATAGAATGCTAGGTATCATAAGGAAAGGAATGGAGACTAAAACAAAGGATATTATAATGCCTCTTTATCGTTCCATGGTGTGACCACACCTTAAATATTGTGTGCAGTTCTGGTCACCATATCTTAAAAAGGATATAGCGTTATTAGAAAAGGTACGGATAAGAGCCACCAAAATGGTAAAGGGGATGGAAGGATATACCTATGAAGAGATGCTAAAAAGGTTAGGGCTCTTCAACCTGGAAAATAGACAGCTGAGGGGAGATACGATTGAGGTCTTTAAATTAATGAATGGAGTGGAACGGGTAAACGTAGATTGATTGCTTACGCCATCAAAATATAGAAAGACTAGGGGACATGTAATGAAGTTTCAGGGTAGCCTATTTAAGAATAATAAGAGAAAATATTTTTTCACTGAAAGTGTAATCAAACTCTGGAATTCATTACCGGAGGATGTAGTTAAAGCTGTTACTGTAGCTGGGTTTAAAAAAGGTTTGGACAAGTTCCTGGAGGAAATGTCTATAATTCATTATTAAAGGGGACCCGGGATATCCACTGCTTGCCCCAGTACAAGCATTGTGGAAACTGTGTCTTTTAGGGAAACTGCTAGGTACTTGTGACCTAGATTGGCCACTGTTGGAGACAGGATACTGGGCTTGATGGATCTTGGTCTGACTCAGTATGGTATATCTTATGTTCTTACGAAGCCTCAGTTACCACAGAAATCCATTGTGGTTGAGTCAGCCTTGAAGCGGGTTAAGAACACCAAGACACATTCTTCGGTGCCTTTGGGCTGTGAGGCTCTAACCCTGGACTCCTTTGGGAGAAAATGTTATCAGGGTTCCATGCTGGTTGCCAGGGTCCTGGCCTATCAGACCTATATGAGTATGTTCCTCAAAGATGACATGTTTGACCTGGTGGGCTTTGCTGCCCACGTCCCCGAGGACCTTCGCGAGGCCTTTCAGACCTTGGTGTCCCATGGCTAGGACTGCTGTAATTTCATGGTGTGTGGTGCCTACAGTGCTTTTGAGTCTGCAGGCAGCATTGCTGCCTGCTGGCTGGCGTGACCAATAATACTGTTAATACCCTTGTTCTCCAAGTTTAATGACCTTGTTCTATGTAATGTTTCTTGTTCATTGTTCAATGTAAACCACTTTGAATGCAAGAAAAGCGGTATAGAAAAACATTGTTAAATAAATAAAGATAGCCAATGTTCCTTGCTGGGGGGAGAACCTCTTCAGGAAGCCTGTGGAGGAAAAGGCTGAGGAGTTAGAATAGGAACATGTGACCCTCTCTAGGCTTTCCAGGAAGACCGTGGATCCCACGCAGAAGAAACACCCGGGCAACAAGGCCTTCTACCCATGCCCATGCTGATATTTCCCGGCCCAGCTGCAGGTCCAACCAAAGGCACAGCCCCGCTGCCAGCAACAGAGGGAGAAAGCTCCAAAGGCTCACCCGCCCAACAGCCTAAGCCGAGGGTGGGTTTTTGATGGCTTCCTCAGGAGCATAGCCAGCCAGCCTTTGTCCATCGGGGTACCTCCTTAAGTAGGGAGGCAGCTCGTCCACTTCGCCCACAGGTGGTCCCTTGTCGCCTCGGACACCTGAGTGTTGCAGATTATCCAAAGCGGATATTAGCTGCACCTTGCCTAGCTGCCGCCTTTGTACGCCCCAGGGAAGTACCCGCAGGGACCCCGTGCACTGGAGCCTGTAGCAGGAAAAAGTCTCCACTCTGTTAGCTAACCTCGCCATCGAGCCGGCCCCCCCTCCCCCACCCAGCTCTGGTTGGACAACACTTCTGTTCCAAATACTTCCTGGTCCCCTAGAAGGCCAGGTGGTAGAGGCCCATCCTGGACCTGCAAAGCATAACAATTCTTGGTGCACAAGAAGTTCAAAATGGTCTCACCGGGGATGTTGTTCCCTTACCTTCTACAGGATGATTGGCTATGCTTTTGAATCTAAAGGATGCATACACACACACATCCCAATCCACCCAAATCACAGACAGTACCTACAGTTTGTGCTGGGAGTATAGTACTGAGTGTTTCCCTTGGGCTGGCTTCAGCTTCACGGATCTTCATCTTCCTGTACCTGGACAACTGGCTAATCAAAGGTCCCACGCCAAGAGAGTCTAGCAGTCTGCCAAGCTCACCATTCAGGTGCTTGAGAACCTCTGCTTCGTAATCAGTTACCCAAAGTCCCATCTCCAGCTCACAGCTGGAGTTCATCAGGGCCTTCTTCGATAACTCCTGGGCCCTTCTGTCAAATGACTGCATGCAGCGGCTGGTAGCAGTAGCGGGTGATGTGTAGCACCAGTAACACACAATGGCATGAAGGATTCTGAGGCACCTCAGCCACAAGGCAGTCACAGTGCATGTCACCCCTCAAGCCCATCTCTTCATGTGGCAGGCCCAATGGACCTTAAGCATGCAATGGAAGCAGGCGATGGTCCACCTCTAGGACAGGGTTGCGGTCACTGCATCCCTAGGGCAATCCCTCGACTGGTGGCTCAAACCAGTGAATCTGCTGTGGAGCCTTCTTTGTCTTTATTAATTGCTTGATATGCCGCCCAAATGGTCAAAATGCCAGAGCGGTTTACAATATAAAAAACTAGAGGATGAAAGGATCGCCAAAGTTGTACAGGACAGCAAAGACATAAAGAACAAAAAAAGGGGCAGAAAATGCCTCAGGACTAAGAGGGAAGGGACAGGCTGAGAATATCTTAAGAGAATCACTGTGGAGATCGAAGGCAGTATGGAAAAGGTATATTTTCAGCAGTGGTTTGAATCTGGTAAAGGAAGTATCAGAACGGAGTGCAGGTGGCAGCGAGTTCCATAAGGCAGGACCCAGGTAAAAAATGTCTGACTTCTGGGTTTGTTACAGGTGTGCTTGAGTGACTATGGGAAGGACTAAGCGGTTAACATGCATGGCTTTGGAAGACAGTGGGAGGAGTGGAATTGAAGCAAATTAGATAGGTAATGTGGTGTTCCAGTATAAAGGATTATCTCCAGGAACAAGCAGGAATGAGTCTTCACATATGGGTAACATCAGTACCGACGGAGTCTGCGCAGGAACGCTCCCCAGCGTCCAATAAGAAAGCTTTTGGGAGCATCCCACAGCGCCTGCATGCTGCCTTCCCACCTTTCCCAACCGTCTCTCTCCAGTTCTTCTTTTCCACGGAACCAGCAGGTCGTGTTCCTGTCACCGCAGAAGAAGTTCTTTATTTTTTCTTAATTCTTTTGTGTCGCGTCTGCCTTCTTCGACGTTGGACCGGTACCGCCGGTCTTTTCTTTTCTTTCTTTCAAAAAAAAAAAAACAATTTATCTTTTCGTCACTGTGCGTTTTCAGTTTTTGGGCCTTAGGCCTAAACATTTTTTTCCTCATGGAGAAGCCCGCCTCCGGGTTCAAAAAGTGCACAAAATGTGGCGGTACTATTTCTGTCACCGACACCCATGACTGGTGTCTAAAATGTTTGGGGCCTGACCATTCCATCACGGATTGTATGTCCTGTACATGATGTCTAAAAGAGGTCGGCAGAACCGAGCAGCCAAGCTCAGTACCCTGTTTCCCTCTGATGCAGCTTCGGTGGCATCGACGTCTTCCAGGGCTTCTTCTTCCTCCCATGGATCTCAGGTAACCAAGCATAAATCAAGCCGGTCCTCGAAGGGTAGATCTCCCTCAAAGCATCAAGATGCTTCCGGGCTTGCCCTCGAGGATTCCACACTGGCAAAATTACCCCGGCAGGAAGCTCCGGCTTCCAAAGCGTTATCTATGGGGTCACAGGTTGACATCGATGGCTCGGCCTTGACAGATCACCTGTTGCCATGTTCTGGGGTACCGGTGGCTCCCACTGGTACCGACATCCAGACATTGGTGGCGTCGATGGATCAGAAGATTCTGGCCATGCAGCGCATCCTGTCGGCATTCATACAGGCTGCGACGCCTCCGGTACCGCAACAATCCCCGTTGTCGGTACCGGCTCCGACACCGGCATCACTCCCGGTGCCGGTACCGATTGCATCGGCATCGGCTTCGGTGTCGACTGCAACGGTACCCTGTCCTATGATGCCCATCGGTACCGAACCGGTACCGGTTACTCCCAATACCGATCCTACTCGGTATGGCTATCGGGCTCTACAGGAGCATCCAGACAGGCGATACTTCGATTCCTCTGAAGATTCTGATGACTCTGAGGGTTCTATCAAGGCATCGATACTTCTTCCTCAGGAGCTGAGCCGCCTTCTCCTAAACGAAGAATGTCTCCGCCAGAAGACTTGTCTTTTCAAGACTTCATTAGGGAAGTGGCTAGGTTCCTCTCTATCACAGTGGCCCCTGAGTCAGAACCCAGAGCCAAGGAGTTAGATATTTTACAATATCCTAAAACTCCTAAAGAGGCAACTACTTTACCTATCCATGAGATTCTGTATGATCTCATGTTGAGGATGTGGGAGACACCTCTTACCACCTCTCCTCATTCTCGCAGACTAGACACCATGTTTCGTGTCCCTCCTTGTCCTGGCTTCCACAAGACTCAGCTTCCTCACTACTCTATTGTGGTAGAGTCTGCCATGAGAAAAATAAAGAGTGCAAAGAGACACTCATCTAAACCTCCAGGGCGTGAATGCAGGACCCTAGATGCCTTTGGCCAAAGGGTTTTCCAAGCTTCTAATCTAGCTGCCAGGATCAACTCCTATAGTCTCTATATAGGGATGTTTCTAAAAGAAGTCACAGATCATCTGCAGACTTGAACCCCTTTTATTTCAGAGGATAAAAGGCAGGAGTTTCTCACTTGGCTCAAACATGCCCAAGATGCCTCCAAATTTTCCAACCGTGCAGCCTTTGACTCTTTTGAGTGTGTAAGCAGAGCTTCGGCTATTGCCATAGGGGCACGCAGAATTGCTTGGCTACAAGCTTCTGATTTGGAGCTCTGGGTACAAGATGAATTAGGGAATATCTCTTGTACAGGTGAAAACCTTTTTGATAAGGATTGGCAAGCAAAGGCCAATCAGATGCATGCTGAAAACTCTGCTTTGGATCGACTTTCAAAGTCTACCTCTGCTCCTGTTAAGAAAAGATTGTTCAAAAGACATCTTTTTCCAAAAAGGGAAGATACTATCCTGCTTATAGTCAGCAGGCATCTTCTGCAGGTCGTTTTGCTGCAAAGCTTCAGCAACCACCTAAACAGGCCAAATCAAAGGCTGCTAGGCCTGCCATGACCCAGCAGCCTCAGCCTCCTCAGGGCCTTTGACTTGCAGCTAGAGAACTTAGCCTTTCTGGCTCTGGAAGAACCAGAGCCCCTTACCATTCCAGGAAGGTTGACTTACTTTGCTCCCAGATGGGAACAAATCACAGCAGAGCAATGGACACTCTCTATCATAAGGAAAGGGTACAAGCTTCATTTCTTAAGCCTTCCCCCTCACACCATAGTGAAACAGTTCAATTCTCCAACATCTCTCCTCGACCTTCTGGGTCAGGAGATTGCCACCCTTCTTGCCCAAGGGACAATAGAAGAAGTACCTCTTCTTCAGCAAGGCACAGGGTTCTTCTCCCCTTATTTTCTTATTCCAAAGAAAACAGGGGGCTACAGACCCATCTTAGATCTCATAGAATTGAACAAATTTCTATTCAAGGAGAAATTCAAGATTTCTCTCGGTGCTCTGCTTCCATACCTTCAGAGTCAGGACTGGCTTTGTTCTCTAGATCTCAAGGATGCGTACACCCATGTCCTCATCCATCCAACACACAGAAGGTTCCTGCGGTTCCTTTTTGGAGAAAATCACTACCAATACAGGGTGCTTCCTTTCGGTCTGGCCTCCGCACCAAGGGTGTTCACGAAATGCATGGCAGTAGTAGCTGCATTTCTACGCACCCTGGGAATATTCGTTTTCCCATATCTGGATGACTGGCTCATTCAAGCTCCCTCTCAGTCAGAGACCAAGACTTTTCTAACCTGCACAATGCGTGTCCTTTAGTATTTGGGACTGGTAATAAACATCCCAAAATCCAATCTCACCCCTACTCAGTCTCTGGAGTTTATAGGGGCTGTTCTGGATACCACAACTTCAAGGGCCTATCTTCCTCAGGCTCGTTGCCTACGCTTGGTGCAGTTAGCCTCCCAAATACAGTTAAAGTCCCATTTAACTGCTCGGGAAATGTTACAACTCTTAGGCCACATGGCATCCACCATGCATGTGGTTCCATATGCTCGCCTTCACATGAGGGCAGCTCAATGGACTTTGTCCACCCAATGGACTCAGGCATCAGGTTGCCTGTCAGACAAAATAGCAAACTCCAGTCGCCTTTTTTGGTCTCTCCAGTGGTGGAAGTCCTCTCAAAACCTGTTGCTGGGGTCCCCTTTTCAGCAGTCATTTCCCCAAGCAACCCTTACAACAGATGCCTCTCCAATGGGTTGGGGAGCTCATCTGCAAGATCTCTCCACCCAGGGCATCTGGTCTCCACAGGAGACTTCTCTACACATCAATCTCTTGGAACTCAGAGCAATTTTCTTAGCTCTCAGAGTGTTCCACTCCCTGCTCAGCTACAGGACAGTCCTCATCCACACGGACAACCAAGTAGCCATGTTCTATGTCAGTGATGGCTAACCTTTTTGAGCCCGAGTGCCCAAACTGCCGCACAAAACCAAAGAATTTCCTCAAAGTGCCAGCACGTCAATTAAAGCCCCATTTGCATAAGGTGCTTCATTTGCATAAATATTTGCATAATGTTACCATACACTAACTTTTAGTAAACATGCCTCTTAATGAGTATATGGATAAAGAAAGACTAAAAGGTTTCTACATTACTATAATCCAGTACCAACCGCCAGGCACATTAGGAACTACTACAAACGCTGCCCATTTAGAACCCATAGCAAACCCGCCGTATCCTAACAGCACTACCAGGACTCACAAAGCACCATACTCTACCTATCAAAAGGCAACACTGCAAATATTAAACCAATACATCTCAGAGAACAACAATACATGACCTACTGGGGAAAGAACAAGTGGCAATGTCAAATAGGAATTATATAAACAGAATACCTCAGCTCAGTTACACATGCAGAACAGACCATCACCAAACAAGGAATCACAATTTAGAAACAGGAAGACAATAATTAAACTGGGAACCCCAAAAGCCAAACTTGGAATATACAACAACACTGTAGAAATAAAACTATATATTAATTTCCTCTTGTACTAAACAAAGCGCAAAAATTAATGATGCACATTTCCCAGAGCTGACATATTCCAGTTAATAAATTCAAAATAAAGAGATATTTTTCTACCTTTTGTGCATTTTTTTCAGTTGCAATTGTTCCAGCCACTTTCTTCTGGTTTCTTCGTGTCTTCTGCTAACTCTCCATCTGCTGTCCATTTGTCCTTTCTTCTGTCTTCTTGTTTTTTTTTTCCATTCTCTCTCTACATCTGCTTTAACATACTAATCTTTCTCCTTTGGCTCTTTCCTCATTCCTATTTCATCTACTCAAAATTTACCCCTCCATCCTCAATCCCCACTTACTCTCCCAATACCCGGCCAATTGTAGATTTTTTATCCCTCCCACACAAAATATTTTTCCCCTCTCCATTTTACTCTCCCAGCCCCATCCCATTCTAATCCTCCCCCAACACCAGCTCCCTTCTAGTTCCAGCCTCACCCAGCATCCATTCCCTTCTAGTCCCTGCATCAGCCCATTTCCAGTCCTAGCAGCCCCCCAACCCAATACCAGTCCTATCCCCCCCTCATCAACCCACTTCCAGTCCTAACCCCCCATCACCCCATTTTCAGTTTAAGCCCCCCCCTATAACCCATTACCAGTCCTAACCCCCCACTTCCAGTCAGCCCCCCATAGCCCATTGCCAGTCCTAACCCCCCCATCAGCCCACAGTCCATTACCAGTCCTAACCCCATCAGCCCACCTCAAGTCCTAACCCCTCCCCATCAGCCCATTTCTTGTCCAGCCCCCCCATAGCCCATTATCAGTCCTAAACCCCCCATAGCCCATTACCAGTCCTAACCCCATCAGACCACCTCCAGTGTTAACCCCCCATCAGCCCATTTCCAGTCCTAACCCCACCCAACAGCCCACCTCAAGTCCTAACCCCTCCCCATCAGCCCATTAGCAGTCCTAACCCCCCCCCTAGCCCATTAGCAGTCCTAACCCCCCCTCTCTAGCCCATTAGCAGTCCTAACCCCCCCATAGCCCATTACCAGTCCTAACCCCCATCACCCCATTTCCAGACAGCCCCCATCAGCCCACAGCCCATTAGCTGTCCTAACCCCCCCTAGCCCATGAGCTGTCTTAACCGCCCCTCATAGCCAATTAGTTGTCATAACCCCCCCCTAGCCCATTAGCTGTCCTAACCCCCCCCCTCCTAGCCCATTAGCAGTCCTAACCCCCCCCTAGCCCATTAGCAGTCCTAACCCCCCCCAGCCCATTAGCAGTCCAAACCCCCCCCCCAGCCCATTAGCAGTCCTAACCCCCCCCCTGCCCATTAGCAGTCCTAACCCCCCCCCTGCCCATTAGCAGTCCTAACCCCCATCACCCCATTTCCAGACAGCCCCCATCAGCCCACAGCCCATTAGCAGTCCTAACCCCCCCTAGCCCATTAGCAGTCCTATCCCCCCCCTCCTAGCCCATTAGCAGTCCTAACCCCCCCTCCTAGCCCATTAGCAGTCCTAACCCCCCCTCCTAGCCCACTAGCAGTCCAAACCCCCCCCCCAGCCCATTAGCAGTCCTAACCCCCCCCCCTCCTAGCCCATTAGTAGTCGTACCCCCCCCCCTCCTAGCCCATTAGCAGTCCTAACCCCCCCCCCCAGCCCATTAGCAGTCCTAACACCCCCCCCCCCGGCAAATTTAAAAAAAGAAAAAGAGGGCTCTGGCTGCTGCCGCGGACGCGGCAGCATGCAGTGTCCCGCGGGGCCCCCTCCGCCCGCTAAGCCCCTCTGCAAGGGCTTTCAGATTCGCGAGGGAGACAGCGTCTCCCTCGCGTCTCTTGTTAAGCCCGCAGGGGCTAATGGGAAATTTCCCATCAGTCCCTCGCGTCTAAAGGGGCTGATGGGAAATTTCCCATTAACCCCTACGGGCTTAACAGAGACGCGAGGGAGACGCTGTCTCCCTCGCGAATCTGAAAGCCCTTGCAGAGGGGCTTAGCGGGCGGAGGGGCCCCGCGGGACACTGCATGCTGCCGCGTCCGCGGCAGCAGCCAGAGCCCGCTTTTTCTTTTTTTGCGGACCTTCACGCGTGCCAGCTGCAAGGCCTTCGCGTGCCACAGCTGGCACGCGTGCCATAGGTTCGCCATCGCTGTTCTATGTGAACAAGCAGGGAGGGACTGGCTCTCTGTCGCTTTGCAACGAAGCTTTGCGACTGTGGGCCTTCGCCAGAGAGCATCAAATTCATCTTATGGCAGTATATCTTCCAGGCATTCAAAACTCTTGGGCAGACAGACTCAGTCGAGTTCTGCTTCCACACGAGTGGTCCCTCCACATGGACCAGGTAGCCAGGATTTTTCGAATTTGGGGAACCCCGGACATAGACCTCTTTGCAAGTCCATGGAATGCCAAACTTCCCTGGTTCTGTTCCAGAATTCAGTGTCAGGGAGTTCAGGCCAAGGATGCCTTCCTTCTTCACTGGGGTCAAGACTTCCTTTATGCCTTTCCACACATTCCCCTAATTCCCAAAACACTTTTCAAGCTTCAGAGAGACCGAGGTTCCATGATCCTCATAGCACCACATTGGCCACGCCAAGTGTGGTACCCTCTACTTCTGCATCTCTCTCAAGCTCCCTCCCTGGAATTGGGCTCTGCACCAGATCTTCTATCCCAGGAAGACGGAACGTTGTGGCACCCAAACCCCCAGTCTCTCCATCTCAGGGCCTGGTTGCTGAAGGCCTAGACCAGGGGTCGGCAACCCGCGACTCCGGAGCCGCATGCGGCTCTTTCTCACCTTTGCCGCGGCTCCGGAGCACACTGCCCGCTTTAAACGTCGCGTTATGGGCTCCCTCCATGTCAGCTCCCTCCCTTCTTCTGCAGCCGCGGTTCCCTGTCTCTTAGGGAACCGCGGCTGTGCTTTTAAAATCATCTTGGAGCCCTTCCTGTCTTGACGGGCTCCGTGCAGCATTGTCCCGCCTCTAAAGGAAGTTTTGGAGGCGGGACAATGCTGCACGGAGCCCGTCAAGACAGGAAGGTCTCCGAGATGATTTTAAAAGCACAGCCGCGGTTCCGTAAGAGGCAGGGAACCGCGGCTGCAGAAGAAGGGAGGGAGCTGACATGGAGGGAGGGAGCAGATATGAATGGATGGGGGGGGGGCTGACATGGAGGGAGGGAGCAGATATGAATGGATGGAGGGAGGGGGGCTGACATGGAGGGATGGAGGGGGCTGACATGGAGGGATGGATCGAGGGGGGCTGACATGGAGGGATGGAGGGGGCTGACATGGAGGGAGGGAGCAGATATGAATGAATGGAGGGAGGGGGGCTGACATGGAGGGATGGAGGGGGCTGACATGGAGGGAGGGGGGCTGACATGGAGGGATGGATCGAGGGGGGCTGACATGGAGGGATGGAGGGGGCTGACATGGAGGGAGGGAGCAGATATGAATGGATGGAGGGAGGGGGGCTGATATGGAGGGATGGAGGGGGCTGACATGGAGGGAGGGAGCTGATATGAATGGATGGAGGGAGGGAGGGAGGGGGGCTGACATGGAGGGATGGAGGGGGCTGACATGGAGGGAGGGGGGCTGACATGGAGGGAGGGATCAGATATGAATGGATGGTGGGAGGGGGGCTGACATGGAGGGATGGAGGGGGCTGACATGGAGGGAGGGGGGCTGACATGGAGGGAGGGAGCTGATATGGATGGATGGATGGAGGGAGGGGGGCTGACATGGAGGGAGGGAGCTGATATTGATGGAGGGAGGGGGTCTGACATTGAGGGATGGAGGGGGATGAAAGGGAGGGGGCTGACATGGAGGGATTGGGGAGGCGGGCTGACATGGAGGGAGGGAGCTGATATGGATGGAGGGAGGGAGGGGGCTGACATGGAGGGATGGAGCACTGGTAATGGGGTTGAGGGGACGAGCACTGGAAATGAGCTGATTAGGGGAGGCTAGGACTGGTAATGAGCTGATGGGGGGTAGGACTGGTCTTGGGCTGATTCGGGGAGGCTAGCACTGGTAATGGGGTTGAGGGGGGATTAGCACTGGAAGCGAGCTGATTGGGGGGCTCTGACTGGGCATGGGCTGATTGTGGGGAGGGGAGGATAGAGCTGCTGGCTCTGGAAGATAACTGGGGGCTAAGGCTACAAATGGGCTGATATGAGGGGATGGGAGAATGGAACTGGATCTGAGAGGGGCTGGTACTAGAAGGGACTGGTACTAGAAGGGACTGGTCAGGGGGGAAGGAGGGGGAACTGGATCTGAGAGGGGCTGGTACTAGAAGGGGCTGGTACTAGAAGGGACTGGTCAGTGGGGAAGGAGGGGGACTGGAAGGAAATGGACACCAGTGGCAATCATGGGAATGCAAGTTGACATTGGAAGGTACTGGGAGTGAGGACTGGAAAGGGGCTGATATTGGGGAGGGTTACTGGGACTGGAAATAGGCTGATGGAAAGAAGTGAAGAAAACGAAAGAAGAGATAAGAACTGGCAGATGGACCATAGACCACAGAAAGAGAGCTAAGAGAAGACAGGAAAGCAGAAGCCTCAGATCGGGACCAGCATGATCAAAGAATAAATTGGTCAGACAACAAAGGTAGAAAAAATAATTTTATTTCATATTAGTGATTTGACTACAAAATCATCATAATTTTGAAATCAAATATTGTTACTTCTTGTTGTTATATTTTCTGGCGTATTTTTTTTGGTGTGCGAAGGAAGAGGGGTAGTCTTATACGGCGAGTATAGGCCAAACACCTATATTTTAACAGGAAAAGTAGGGGATCGTATATAGCATTAAGGTAAGAAACAATATATGCAGTGTTAGATTTGTTTTAAATGTCGCAATGGTTTTGCGGCTCCCAGTTTTTTTTTTCCCTTCGGAAACGGGTCCAAGTGGCTCTTTATGTCTTAAAGGTTGCAGACCCCTGGCCTAGACCTTCAAGTTTTTCATCTCTCTCAGCAAGTCAGAGATATTCTTCATGCTTCTAGAAAGCCTTCCACTAGACGTTCTTATGTTTTCAAATGGAAAAGATTTACCATTTGGTGTTCAGAGAAGGGTCTTAACCCTCTTGCAATACCTCTGAATTCTTTACTAGAGTATCTTCTGCATCTATCCCATGCAGGCCTTAAAACGAATTCAGTAAGAGTCCATTTGAGTGCTATTGCAGCGTCCCTCAAGCCTCTCAATGGACAGCCTATTTCCTCTCATACTCTTATAGCAAGATTCATGAGAGGCCTTCTTTTAACTAAACCTCCCATTAGACCACCTCCAGTGGCACGGGACTTAAATCTGGTTCTTGGCCAGCTTATGAAGCCACCCTTTGAACCTTTAGCCACCACCTCCTTGAAATTTCTTTCTTGGAAGGTTATCTTTCTCATTGCAGTCACCTCAGCACGTCGCATCAGTGAGTTGCAAGCCTTGGTGGCTAATCCTCTTTATACAAGGTTCCATCATGATAAGGTAGTCTTCAGGACCAATCCACACTTTATGCCCAAAGTGGTCTCGCCTTTTCATCTGAATCAAGAGGTATACTTACCTGTCTGTTTTCCAGGACCTCATGCATCAAGTGCAGAGAGGAATCTTCATACTTTGGATTGTAAAAGAGCTCTCGCCTTTTACTTACAACGAACACAGCAACATAGAAAGTCTTCTCAACTCTTTGTTGCCTTTGATCCTTCTCATTTAGGACTTCCAGTTTCTAAGAGAACACTGTCCAACTGGATTGCTCATTGTATTTCTTTCGCCTACCAGAGTAGAAACCTTTCTCTGGAAGGCCATGTCACAGCTCACAATGTGAGGGCCATGGCAGTCTCAATGGCTCATCTAAACTCTGTGTCCATCGACCAAATCTGTCGAGCGGCCACCTGGACCTCGGTTCACACCTTCACAGCCCATTACTGTTTGGACAAGGACTCCCGCCGGGATGCCTCGTTTGGTCAGGCTGTTCTCAAACACCTGTTCCATTCCTAATCAACTCCTACCCACCTACCCTGGTTGAATGCCAGAGATCCATGGGGGGGGGAGGTGGAGCCCTTTTCAAGGACACACAACTCTGGGGTCTCTCCCTGGCATCTGCAGCTAGGGAGTCCCCATATGTGAAGACTCATTCCTGCTTGTTCCTGGAGATAGCAGTTACTTACCTGTAACAGGTGATCTCTGGGAACAGCAGGAATAAGTCTTCACAACCCACCCACCTCCCCTAGGAGTTGTATCTCTCTATCTATCTTTCCTTCCCTCTCTCTCTCTCTTTCTCAGCTTTAAAACTCGAACTGGAGAGAGGCGGTTGGGAAAGGCGGGAAGGCAGCACGCAGGCGCTGTGGGATGCTCCCAAAAGCTTTCTTATTGGATGCTGGGGAGCGTTCCCGCGCAGGCTCCGTCGGTACCGACGATACCCATATGTGAAGACTTATTCCTGCTAGTGGGATGGGAACAGCTGGGGGATGTAGAAAAACAGTGGGCAAAACTGAAAGGGGGTATTTTAAGGGCAACCAACCTTTTTGTTAAAATGGTAAATAAAGGCAAAAGGAACAGGAGACCGCTATGGTTTTCGAAGGAAGTAGCTGAAAAAGTGAAGAAAAAGAGGGAGGCCTTCATGAAATACAAGAGATCACAGAGAGCAGAAGACAAGCATCTGTATTTGGAAAAACTTAGAGAAGCTAGCAAAGTAGTCAAGAAGGCAAAGATTCAAAAGGAGGAGGAAATAGCCAATGCAATAAAATGGGGGGATAAGACATTTTTCAGATATATTAGTGAGAAGAGGAAGAGCAAAAGTGGTATTGTCAGACTCAAGGGTGCAGGGGGGAATATGTAGAAGCTGATAAGGATAAAGCGGAATTGCTTAACAAATATTTTTGTTCTGTGTTCACAGATGAAGAACCAGGAGCAGGACCTCAGAAAACACCCACAAATAAGAACAGAAGCGAGGGACATCTTGAACTATTTTCAGAAGACTGTGTTCGTGAGAAACTAGCTCAACTTAAAGTAGACAAAGCGATGGGACCGGATGGGATACACCCTAGAATACTGAGGGAACTTGGGGACGTTCTAGCAGCTCCACTGACTGACCTTTTCAATGCCTCGTTGGAGTCAGGAGTGGTGCCAAAGGACTGGAGAGAGGCTCATGTGGTGCCTTTACACAAAAGCGGAAGTAAGGATGTGGTTGAAAACTACAGGCCGGTTAGTTTAACTTCGGTGGTGAGTAAATTATTGGAAACGCTGCTGAAAGAGAAAATAGTGAGGTTTCTGGAGTCCAGCGGATTACAGGATCCGAGGCAGCATGGATTCACCAGAGGCAGGTCTTGTCAGACAAATCTGATTGATTTTTTTGACTGGGTGACCAGGGAGTTGGACCGAGGGAGAGCTCTAGATGTGGTGTATTTAGATTTCCGTAAAGCCTTTGACACTGTTCCTCACAGGCGACTTATAAACAAACTGAGCACCCTAGGGATGGACCCTAAAGTTACTGCTTGGGTTAGAAATTGGTTGGGTGGGAGGCGACAAAGAGTACAAGTAAATGGAGCTCACTCTGAGGAGAAGGATGTTACCAGTGGTGTGCCCCAGGGATCTGTCCTTGGTCCAATTCTTTTTAACATCTTTGTTAGTGATATAGCGGAAGGGCTGTCGGGTAAGGTTTGCCTCTTTGCGGATGATACCAAAATCTGCAATAGAGTAGACACCCAGGAAGGGGTAGATAACATGAGGAGGGATCTAGCTAAGCTTGAAGAATGGTCTAGAATTTGGCAGCTGGGATTTAATGTTAAAAAATGTAAGGTCATGCATTTGGGCTGCAGCAATCCAAGGGAGCAATACAGTATAGGAGGTGAAGTACTTTTGTCCACTAAAGAAGAGCGGGACCTAGGCGTGGTTGTGTCTGATGATCTTAAAGTAGCTAAACAGGTGGAAAAGGCGACAGCAAAAGCTAGAAGGATGCTTGGGTGCATACGGAGAGGAATGGCTAGCAGAAAAAAGGAGGTGATAATGCCTCTGTATAAGTCTTTGGTGCGACCTCATTTGGAGTATGGTGTGCAATTCTGGAGACCGCACCTTCAAAAGGATGTGAACAGGATGGAGTCGGTGCAGAGGGTTGCTACCAAAATGATTAATGGGCTTCATTATAAAGCATATGAGGACAGACTTAAGGATCTTAATATGTACACCTTAGAGGAAAGGCGGGATAGAGGTGATATGATTGAGATGTTTAAATACCTCCGTGGCATAAATGTTCAGGGAGAGAGCCTCTTTCAATTGAAAGCAAGTTCTGCTATGAGGGGACATGGGATGAGGGTGAAGGGAGATAGATTCAGGAGTGATATGCGGAAATATTTCTTTACGGAAAGAGTAGTGGATCCGTGGAATAGTCTCCCAGTGGAGGTGGTAGAGATGAGGACAGTAACTGAATTCAAGAAAGCATGGGACCAACACAGAGGATCTCTAAAGGCAAAAAGTGGACTGTTGTAGTTGTTATGGAAGGACAGACTAGATAGGCCATGTGGTCTTTTTCTGTCGTCATATTTCTATGTTTCTATGTAACTAAAAATATTTGACCATATTTAAAAATTGCTAGAGATGATAATAAATTTGAAAAAATATGCAAATATAATTCTGAAATGAGTAACAAAACTCTACTATGAACAATTTGCATTTTCTGCCCTGTTCTGAGTGGGATAAACATGCCTTGAGGGACTTCAGTTAATTCAATATGTATTCTTTCACATTAGTCTGTATTTTTAAGAGGTCATTTTTATGCTTAAGTGGCTAAAATGCTGACATTTACATGTGTTCTTACTGCCTAAAACTTGGTGGCTCCTGATAAAATTTATTCAGGCCTACAATTTTGAGTTCCATCCATACATTCCGATGTTCTACTATGTCTCTGGATATGAGAAAGTCTGGTAATAGTTTCTCTCTCCTTTCCCACTTGCTAGGTGTGGCAGCATAAGCTATGTATAGAAACAGCAGAACAGTTCCTATAGCTGTATGTTTGTCTTTTCAAAGTGTGAAAACAAATGAAATGATGAATCCAAAATACTGAATATATGTGTGTTACCCAGAGCTAAATGAGTTACTGTAATCCTGCAAAGATGCAATCCTCTCTCTTAAATTTGTAAATTAAATTTGTTTACTACTAATACTGAAGTGTTGTTCTCAAAGTCCATCTTTGAATGAGCAAGAAGATGCATTTAAAGTTGACTGCTGTATGTGTTACCGACGCTTGGGATTAAGACCAATAAAAGGATGGTTACAGTAAAACCAGTACTAACTTTAATTTAGCCATACTGGAACTTGCATGTTTTTATTTTCTTTGTTCTGACACTTTTTTCCCATGTGAGGGAGGATCCATGACAAGCTGTTGTCATGTTGCCCTCTGGGTACTATATTTATGAGTGGGAACATGATATTTAAAGTGACAATGCCTGCTATACCTGACAATTTCATTTTTTAAAATTATTTTTACTGTAAGTAGAAGGCTGATGAGAGGATGGAAAATGAAGACCTATCCTGATCTGTATTGGTAAAAAAAAAAGGGGTGGGAAATGTTAAATTATGAACAGAGCGCCAGTTAATGAATTAGCTTTGCTCTGAGAAAATGCTGGCAGCAGACTGTGGCATCTCTAACTGCCTTTCAGCACTTCCTCTGTGGTTTATCAGAGGCAACACCACCAACAGAGAGAGTACTGAAGAGCTCCCAGTTTGTAGTTTGCCTCTGCTCTGACAAGGCATAGAAGGGTGATGAGACGGAGGAATGCTAAGCTGGTTAGGCGGCCTTCTTTCCTATTTGTTTATTGTACATTACCAGCATTGTAATTAGATTTAAGGAAAAGTTGCATTTCAAAATACGTATTTATTTTTATGTATTTATTTGGTTTTATATACTGCACTTTCTATAATCAGCGCGGTTTACAGAAGAACAACTCATTACAAGGAACATGTTAAATTACATGGAACAGGTTACAATGAATAAGTAAACATAAGTTAACGCAATAACAGATTACATTAAATATGTGAATAAGAACTTAACACAGTGATCGATAACAGATGCCTGTAAGAAAAGAACTATGTGAGCTTATGATCTAGAAAAGGTAAATATAAATGTAAATGGCATTCTTTCCCTCATAGGCTGTTGAAGAAGAAGATAAAATGACACCAGAACAGCTAGCAATAAAGAATGTTGGTAAACAGGTAAGATCATGTATTTTTTTCTTTTTATGGATGAAGGAACATAGTGTTTTTTATATTTCTGATCAGATGGGTGGGGGGGGGGGGTACATGTACTCTGCTGCAGTCAGTTGGGAAGAAATGGGGGTCAAACTGTAAACTCTTCTATTTGCATGTAAGATTTCCGCAGAAATCTGAAGTTCATCAAATCCATGGCACAAGAAGGTTTGATCTTAAAGAATAAGATTCTAGTTCATCCCAAGCTAACGGCATCAGCCGTGATGAAATGGGCACTGAATCATGCAGAAGCAACACACAGACAGGCTGCTCAGCCAGCAGTTAGCCAGATTTGAGGCTTCATTGCATGAATTTTGTCCTCCCACTTTTTGATTTTGCTCTGAATAGTTTGAATTGGAAAAGAGCTGTGTGGAACAACAGCAAAGAACTGAATATTAAGGCTGTATCTTTTGTGTGCCATGCATTACTTTGAAAAATTACCTAACCAAGTGGTAACAATTATACTTTATCTATGTACAGTACGATTTTTATTGCAAAGGCAACTGCATTGATTAGCCACATGAAAAAGTCACAAATTACCTCATCCGGTGAATGTGATTGATCTGTGATTTATTTATTTATTTATTTTATTGTTCTTATATACCGCACTCTTAAAAATCAGCGCAGTTTACATACAACGGTATTGTGCCAATAAAGGCACTTACAATGAACCGGATAATTAAACTTGGGTTTCAACTGGGAGTAACTATGTACAGCAATTTCAACTTATCTACAGTCTGTATCTACAGTATGTACATCCATTGACAGTGATTCATGTGTTCATGTTTGGTTGTATGCTAGAGGGTGTCAGGTTGGAGGGCTGTGAGTAGTGTAAGAGAAAGAGATGGTGTTTAAGTGCTTTTCTGAATTGGGCTAGCTCTGTTATGGCTCTGATGGCTGCTGGGAGTGCACTCCAGCAGCTGGGGGCATAAAACTTAAATGCTCTGTTCCTTGTTGACTTTTGTCACACATGTCACTTAAGCACACTTTTTTTTATGTTTCATGTGTGTAAAGGAATTTCTCCAGGAGCAAGCTGGAAGTCAGTCCTGACATATGGGTGACATCTTCGCTGACGGAGCCCATGCGGAGTATTTCCCCAGCTTTCAAAGAAAGCCTTTGGGACATGCTACCATGCATGCATGGTCCTGTTCCTCCCAAGAGTGCCATCTTGCTCAGTCTCCTTTTTTTCCGCGGAGCCCAACAGACATCTGTCCTGTTTCCCTTGAAAAAATCCTTGCTAAATCCTTAAATGTTAGCTTTTCCTGGTTTGCATACCGGTTCCTCTTCCCGCCTCGAGCTAGTGCCGGGCTCGGTGCTGTTCTCAGCTCTTTCCCCCTTTTTTTCAATCAAGGCTTGCCTCGACTGGCGTTCGCTCCTTTATTCGCTTGGGGGGGGGGGGGTTATCGACCCTAGCCAGATGTCTCCCAGTGGGTTAAAAAAATGTGACCGCTGCAGTCAGACCATGTCAGTAACAGACACCCATGACTGCTGCCTACACTGCCTGGGACTGGACCATGACAGCACTTCCTGTGACCTGTGCCAGGCCATGATACCCAAGATCAATAAAAAGAGGTCGGAGTTACAGGAAAAAATGTTTCCAAGGTCTGACTCAGCACCGGCCTCCCTGACACCGAACTCTAAGTCCAGCACTTCCCATGAGGCCCGAGCATCCTTGGAGGCCCACGGCAGCGGCTTCTCTGAAAAGATCTTGGACCCTGAGAGAAAGAAGAAAAAATCCTTGAAGTCTGTCAAGGTTCCATCGGAAAAGCCCAGTAAAACCCCTCGGAGGGACTCGGGCGGTTCTGAGAAGCGCCCGACTAAATTCCTCAAAAAGGATTCCTCGGCCGGCAGAGACTGTGCGAAGCTCGTCAAGACCGTAGTCCTCGTCGAGGATGCACTCGTGAGAGTGCTGGCGCTGGGCCCTAGATCTTTGGTGTCTGCACCAAAAGCTACGGAGCCTTCTGGCTTGGAAACCAGAATGGAGGCCCTGGAGCAAAACATCACTGCTATCCTGGTCCTGCAGCAGGCAATGATGGCTGGTTCGTCCGCATCATCTGCTCTGACTGGGCCCCCAACTGCAGGGGGTGGTCCCCCGGTCATCGGGCCAAGCTCCAAATGCCACCAGCCTCGGGTAAGTCCTCAGCGCCGGTCGAGGTCCTGGTCCCATTCCTTGGGAATCTGATTCTCCCCAGCAAGTTTCCGCGACTGAGACCCCAAGCTCCTCGGCACTGGTCTCGAGACAAGGAGTTGCAGGGCCTCAGATTCGTCATCACCCCTCGACTCCAAGTGGGAGACCGATGAGACATCCCCGGAAATCAGATGGTGCTAAGACATCCTCTCAGACCCGTCTCCCCTTGCTCTCCTGCGCCATTCTCCAGAGGATGTCGTGCCCCCTCAGTGCAAACCGAGGTGGAGGAGGACCCACGCACCGAAGAACTGGAGATCCTCCATTACGAGTCTTTATCCAAAGAAACTCTCACAGTGCCAGTGCAGCTGATCCTCGAGCAGCTCCTGTTGAGAATGTGGGAGGACCCTGGCGTCGGTGCCGGTGGTCGGCCGGTGCCTTGACACCATGTACTGGGTCAGAAAGGGGCCTGGGTTCCAAAAACCCCAACTTCCACATAACTCCATGGTTGTCGAGTCAACCATGCAAAAACTCAAGAGCCAGAAGACCCATTCTTCTTTTCCCCCTGGTAGGGATGCTAGAGCCCTCGATGCTGTTGGGCGCAAGTGCTACCAGGGCTCAATGCTGGGGTGTCGGATCCAGGCCTATGAGTTATACATAGGCATGTACTTCAAGGCCCTTACCCAGGAGTTGTCTGGGTTTTTAGCAGGGTTTACGGTGGAATACCTCCAACGGTTCCAATCCCTGACCTTTGGCATCAAGGGCTGCTCTAAGTTCCTTTCCAGGGCAGCTTACAATGGCTTTGAGTCTGCAGCTCGGTTAGTAGCGGCCGGCATCAGTGCCCAACACCAAGCCTGGCTGCAGTCTTCAGACCTCCAAACGTAAGTCCAAGACAAGCTGCTTGACATCCCCTGTACCGGGGAGAACCTGTTCAGCAAACCTGTGGCCTACAAGGCAGCCAAGATAAAAGCCGACATGGTAATTCGACAGAGGCTGTCCAAGAAGACCTCATCCTTTTCCCATAACAAACAATCGGGGAAAGGGCCCCTGTCCCTGAGGAAAAAAGGACCCTTTCATCAGAGTCGCTACTACCAGCCCTTCTTGGGCCAGCAGCAGGTTTCTCATCCCAAAAGACAAAACCATGGGGCCCAGAAGCCAAAGACTCAGAAGCCCCAGGCCCCACCTCCTACTTAGCCCGAGGGGAGCTTTTGACTTCCAGAGTAGGGCCTCCCTTCCCACGGGAGACCTTCACCAGCCCACAGGGAGCGACCTGGCACACTTCGCCCACAGGAGGGCTAGTGTTACCCCAGACCAGTGGGGCATACCTCCTCCACCTACAGCAGGAACCATCCAGGTTTTTTCCAGGATAGCTAGTACGACCTCTCCTTCACTAGTCCCTTCTCTCAGAGGTTGCAGGTCTGCTCAGGAACAACGCAGTAGAACCTGTACCCAAATATCTATGGGGAAAAGGCTTCTAGTCCAGATACTTCCTTGTCCCAAAGAGAACTGGCCCCAGGCCTATACTAGACCTGAGAAACTTAAACAAGCTTCTGGTGAGGGAGAGGTTCTGGATGCTCTCCCTTGGAACACTGCTGCCTTACCTCCACCAGGAAGATTGGCTGTGCTCCTTGGACCTAAAGGATGCATACATGCACATCCTGATCCATCCCTCCCACAGGCAGTACCTACAGTTAGTGGGAGGAGGAGGACACTACCAGTACAAGGTGCTACTCTTCGGCTTGGCCTCCTCGCCAAGGTCTTTGCCTGTGCCTACAAGGGACTTTCGTCTCCCCCTATCTGGATGACTGGCTCATCAGAGGAGGTACGGCCTCAAATGTCAGTCAGGCCACAGAACGTGACACCCTTCTGTTGCAGCATCTGGGGTTCGTCATCAGTTACCCCAAATCCCATCTCTCTCCAGCCCAAAGTCTGGAGTTCATAGGTGCCAATTTGGACACATTACAGGCCAAGGCCGTCCTCCCAATAGAAAGGGCAGAACACCTCAGGCAACTTGCAGGAGAGGTACAACGCCACCGGTCATTGCTGGCTCGCTCCTCCTCCACCTACTGAACCATATGGCCTGAATGGTCCACATCACACCTTGAGCCCGCTTACACATGCGGACAGCCCAGTGGTGCCTATGTTTGCAGTGGACTCAGGCCATAGGCAAGCTACGGGACAAGATCAGGGTTACCTGCCAACTGACAGAGTCCCTCAACTGGTGGCAAAGCCTGCGCCACCTCCTGGCAGAAATGCCCTTCCAGGCACACACGCCGCAGAGGACCCTAACCACAGATGCCTCCCTCCTGGGTTGGGAGGCACACTGTGGAGGCCGCCACACGCTGGGCAGCTGGTCTCAGGAGGAGTCACTCCTACAGATCAATCTCCTGGATCTCAAGGCAGTCTTCTTGGCCCTACGAGCATACCACCACCGCCTGCAGCACCGACCTGTACTGATCCAGATGGACAACAGGTCACCATGTTTTATATCAACAAGCAGGGGGCACGTGTTCGTACTCCCTCTGCCAGGAGGCGGTGGCTCTCCTCTCCTTCGAAGCACGCAACAACATGTTCCTGTGAGCGGTGTACCTCCTGGGCCAGAACAACTGCCTAGCAGACAGGTTCTTCGCCCACATGATTGGCGCTTAAACCCCAGAGTAATGAAGCAGCTCTTCCACCTCTGGGGCACCGCCCTGACACTTCGGCAAGGGCGGTATATCAAATGTTGCAAATAAAGATAAAGATGCCTGTGATGGACCTATTCGCCTCTCCGGACAACACGCAGCTACCCCTCTTCTTCTCCCATCAGCCGCACTCGGAGAGAGTAGTGGTAGATGTCTTCCTGATCTCATGGTCTGAGGGACTACTCTGTGCATTCCCCCTGACACCCCCCCCCCCCCCCCGGTTGCCAGGGTCCTCTTCAAGGTTCAGCACAAGAGGAAATCAGTCATACTGATTGCCCCCAGGTGGCCCAAGCAACCCCTTGTTTCCCTCTGCTGCTTTACATGACAGTGGCTCGCCGAGCCCCGGACCACCTGTCCCAGGAGAAGGGCTCCCTCCTGCACCCCAATCTAATGTTGCTAACACTAACAGCATGACTGCTGATAGGGTAGTATTGGCTCCTTTCAATCTTCTAGGAGAAGTTGAGGATATCCTATTGGCCTCCTGAAAACCCTCCACCAGATGGACCTTCGCCTTTAAGTGGAGAAGGTTCTCTACCTGATGTTTGGAAAAGGAGGAGAATCCCTTCTCCTGCCAGGTGCAACTAGTACAAATACAAGACAAAAAATGGTCTTTTCAGAGTGGTATAAACAATGTATTAAATATAAAAGCCACTCCACTTCAAAACATTGGCTATTAGACAATATCAGCAAATTATTGGTCATATGTAGTCTCAGATCAAACTTGCGCTTATGATCACATTTATTTAGTGAATCATAAAATAGCGCTTGATGACATCAATGACTACGATATATTCTTTTCCTCTTGCTGATGTGTAGATAGAAATTCTTAGTGCCTATTCTTGAAAGTGTTTTTTTTTTTCTTTTCTTTTTTTACTTTTTTTATCTATCTATGTGCCAAAGGTTTCTTTAAAATAATCAGTAGAAGCTTATAAGGCAGAACAAACTTAGCTTGCTCTATGTTGTTCTCTTCTGTTCAGCTTTTAACACTTCTCCTTACGCCTCCACTCATTCAGCGCCTTCGCGTGTTACTCCTATCCTAACACTTTCAAGAATAGGCACTAAGAATTTCTATCTACACATCAGCAAGAGGAAAAGAATATATCGTAGTCATTGATGTCATCAAGCGCTATTTTATGATTCACTAAATAAATGTGATCATAAGCGCAAGTTTGATCTGAGACTACATATGACCAATAATTTGCTGATATTGTCTAATAGCCAATGTTTTGAAGTGGAGGTGCAACTAGTACTGCAGTACCCACTGCACCTCTCGTACACTGGGCTGAAATCTAACTAGGTGAGGGTGCTTCTGAGTGCCGTAGCCACTCACTACCACCCTGTCGAGGGAAAACCCCTCTCAAACCAGCCCCTGGTCTCCAGGTTCTTCTGGGGCCTCCTGTTGTCCAAGCCCCCTCTCCATCAGCACAGTGGGATCTCAATGTGGTGCACTCCCAGCTCACCAAATCACCATTTGAGCCCCTGGCCATTTGCCTCCTACGGTCCCTGTCTTGGAAGGTTGCCTTTCTGGTGGCCCTTACGTCCGCTTGAAAAGTGAGCGAACTCTAGTCCCTGGTGGCAGATCCACCATATACAAGGTTCTACAAGAATAGGGTAGTGCTTCGCACACACCCCAAATTCCTCCCAAAAGGTAGTGTCTCCTTTCCACCTCAACCAGGAGGTGGTCCTCCCCACCTTTTTTCTGCGGCCTCATGCCAGCAAGGAGGAACTAGTACTTCACACACTAGATTGCAAGTGGGCCCTGTCCTTCTACTTAAGGCGGACCCAAGGCCATTGAAAAGCTCCTCAGCTTTTCATATCTTATGACTCCAGCAGACTGGGACTCCCCATAACTAAGCGAACTCTGTCTACTTAGGTGGCGGATTGTATAGCCCTCACCTACGAGCGAGCTGGCCTCTTCCTTGAGCACCGGATCACAGCGCATCGCTGAGGGCTGTGGCCGCGTCGGTGACCAATCTCCGCTCAGTGCCAGTGATGGAAATATGCAAGGCCGCCACATGGTCTTCAGTTCATACGTTTGCAGTTCATTACTGCCTGGAGAGCGATTTCCGCAGGGACAGTGCCTTTGGCTAGGCAGTACTCCGTAATATTCTCGGGGTGTAAATAGCTCCTGCCCTCTGACTCTTCTGACTTCAGGCTGCTGGAGTGATAGTGTTGATGAACGCTAGGGTCTTTCGGAGTCTCTCAGTGGGGACACATTTTGCAACTCATGGCTACCCAGTTGGTCGCCACTGGTGCTATCCTGGTTCTGTCTTTGGCATCCTGGAGCTAGGGAGGTCCCATATGTGAGGACTGACTTCATGCTTGTTCCTGGAGAAAGCATAGTTACTCACCTGTGACAGATGTTTTCCAGGGACAGCAGGAATCAGTCCTCACAACCTTCCCTCCTCCCCTGAGAGTTGCCTCCCTACCCTGTTTTAGTTTTTACTGCCATCCTCGCTATGTCATCTGACTGAGCAAGGTGGCACCCTTGGGCTCTAAGGGGACCACGCATGCATGGTAGCATGTTCAAAAAGCTTTC
Organism: Ichthyophis bannanicus; assembly: GCA_033557465.1. NCBI lineage: Eukaryota > Metazoa > Chordata > Amphibia > Gymnophiona > Ichthyophiidae > Ichthyophis > Ichthyophis bannanicus. The sequence goes on along the minus strand of CM066036.1, from coordinate 652,802,049 downwards.
TTTGAAAGCTGGGGAAATGCTCTGCACGAGCTTCATCGATGCTGATATCACCCATATGTGAAGACTGATTCTTGCTGTCCCTGGAGAACACCTGTTACAGGTGAGTAACTATGCTGTGTGGACAAGCAGAAAGTAAGTCCTCACATATAGAACATAACATAAGATATGCCATACTGGGTCAGACCAAGGTCCATCAAGCCCAGTATCCTGTTTCCAACAGTGGCCAATCTAGGTCCTACGTACTGTGATAAGGAAGCTTATCATAGCTCAGGAAGGAGCTATAGTAAAGGTGAAGTGACTCTGAACAAGCAACCTGTCAGTTCTGGTAGAAATAAGAAAACATAATTTTTCCATAAAAGACTACCAGTCCCAGAATGCACCAGGTTTCCAACAGCCATTAGAGGAGCTGAAGTGGAGAAACGTGTGTTCAATCAGGAGGGCTATGAGGTAATCCCCAAGCACTCATCTCAAAGGGCAGGGCCTGATTCAGCACAGCTGCGCTGTGCTAGGGTAGAGCACTCATCTAAGCAGAATAAAGGTAGAGTTTATTCTACAGAGAATCATCCTCAGTTACATCAGCTTGGAGATCTTCATGATCTTGGACAGCTTCATCATCTGGAGGATCAGCAGAAGCCAGGAGGGGGGCGGAGCCAACAGCAATGAAGATGGCCGCTTAGTTCTTTTCCTCGTTCTACCCGGTGCTTTAATCCTGTCGGTACCCTGGTTATTGAAGCCCCCGCCAACCCTAGGAGGGGGTCATATTAGCAGACGATGTCCAGCGGTAAACCCACGCGTTTGGAATACTCTGCGGGCGCGAACTCCGGAGTTAAGAGACAAAAACCTGATCCCCCCTCGCCGCAAAAAATGGCGGCCTCCCGAGAAACCCCTCCGTCTATGCAAGAATTACTGGCGGAACTGCGTGCCGTGCGAGACATGGTGGCTGCTAATGGGGACTCGCTTTGCAGTGTACAGGCTGATCTGGGTGAGCTTAAAGAGCTAAAGGGTCAGATTGCTGGGCTGGCTGATAAGCTCTCTGGCCTGGAAGTGAGGGTGGAGGTGCACGAAGAGCGGCTTAAAGATGTTGATGCCAACCGCAAGCGTATTCAGGCCTTGGAGAGGAACCTGGAGGAACTAAACAACAGAACCCGACGAAATAATGTCCGGATTGTTGGCGTTCCCGAGGGGGCGGAGGGCGCCAATCTGAAACTGTTTTTGGAGCAAATGATTCCTAAAGTGCTTAAGCTTACCTTCAGTCACACTTTTGAGATTGAGCGGGCCCATCGGATTCCTTCTCATCCAGGCCCCAACGTGAGAGTCCCGCGCCCCATCATCCTATGTGTGCTGAGGCACACTCAAGCTGCGCAGATTTTGGCGGCGGCAAGGGCGGCAGCTCCAGTAAAGCTAGAAGGGCAGCAGCTTGGATTTTATCCAGATTTCCACAAAGCAACGGTGGACCGGCGAAAACAGCTGTTGGCGTTTAGACCGCGACTCCGGCTTCTGCAGGCGAGATACGGCTTGCTGTTTCCTGCGCGCCTCAGAATTACCCTGCATAACCAGACCAGATCGTTCGAGGATCCAGCAGCGCTGCGGGCCTTCATCGAAGAACAGGAGGCCGCCGTTATGAGATGAGAAAGCCTGAGGAAGGCGGAACTGTGTATTTCTTGACGGGTGATTTTAGGAGGGGTACTGGGGTTACCTGTTGTACAGGGGGATGGGAGTGTGTTTGTAGTGCGTGGTTCTATTTTTTGAGGGTGGCAGGAGAGGGGGGATTCGTTTAGTTCAATGTGTGAGTATGTTTTGGATTATGTATTATATGGGTTATTTGGTATGGGGGTTGGGGGGGTAATTGGACGGCACTTTGCCCCGGTAAGCTTGGTTTGTATGTATGGGATTTTGGTGGGATGTCGGGGCTTACGGTAAGGGTTGGGAGTTTGATGTTTTGGGAGGGCGGGGTGGGAGATGAGGGGCTTCTTTCAGCATTGGCTCACCCAATAAGTGTCCCATGTTGGGTTATGTGGTTGCCTCCTTGTTGGTTCCTGTGGGGTTCATATGTTCTGGGTATTGTGGATGTAATATGGATTCGGAGATTACTCTGCTTTGCTTGTTTTGACCTGTGCCCTATCGTAAGTTTTTTTTTATGAACACACTTAAAGTATTATCGCTGAACGTGAAGTGGATTAACAGCCCAATTAAACGGAAAAAGATCCTGGTTTATTGTAAGAAGGAAAGGGCGGATGTGGTTCTGCTTCAAGAATCCCATTTGTCCTCAGTGGAGGCTCTCAAATTGGGCTCTGAAGGCTATGTAGTGGCTACCCATGCAGCTGCCTGTCAGAAGAAGAATGGGGTTATTACGCTGATTCGGAAGGCGTTGTCGCCGACTATTGTTTCTTCCCAGGCGAGTTTGGATGGGAGGTGGGCGTTTGCCTCAGTGCTAGTAGATGGTAGGAGGTTAGCGATTTTTAACATCTACGCCCCTAACACAGATGATGCGGGGTTTTTTCATACAATTGCTGAAGTGGTACATAGGTCCGCTAACGAGGACATAATTTTGGGGGGGATTTTAATCTTATATTGGATCCATTGATTGACTGCCACCCTTTTAGGAGGAGGCGGCCTCAGCGTGCCGCGTCAGTGGTAGCCTCGGTTATGGAGTCAGAAGGGTTAGTGGATGTATGGAGGTTGCTACATCCCCAGGAAAAGGGATATACGTTTTTCTCTCTCCCTCACAAGTCGCATTCTCGAATTGATTACCTGCTTCTCTCCAAGTCTTTAATTCCAGCGGTAGTGGCAGCTGCTATCTGCCCTATGCATATCTCTGATCATGCTGCGGTATCGGTGTCTCTAGCGGGGTCGGTGGTAAAGGAGGCAAATCCTCGTTTCTTTTTTGATAGGACACTGCTGGGTGACAGTGCTTTCTGTGCATTCGTAAAGCAGGAAATAGCAGCTTTTTTTGAGTTTAACAAAGTGGGCGATACCCCTGTTTGGGCGTGGTGGGGGGCTTTTAAGGCGGCTATGAGGGCGAGTATTACAAGTTATTCTATTAAGCTGAAGCGTTCACAGGGAGCGATGTTGGCAGCTTTGGGAGTTCAGATCAAGGCGGGCGAACGGCTGTTGGCGGCGCGGGCTGATCCGTGTGTGCTACTGCGCTTACAAAAATTGCGGTTTCAGTACAATCAATTGTTACATGAGGAGGCAGCGCGGCTCCTGTGGGGGCAGCAGTCGGCCTATTATTTGGATGGTAACAAGGCTGGAAAATTGCTAGCGAACACGCTTAAGCCTAGGGCTGCGAAAGGTAGAATTGCAGCGTTACAGAATGGTAAAAAAGAGATCTTATTGGGAGATACGGAGATCGCTGCAGAGTTTCGCGCTTTCTACGCTAACCTTTACTCGTCTGACATTTCATTCAGCGAGGAGGCTTTTCAGGCTGTGTTGGGCGATATTTCCCATCCTTCTCTTTCTCCCCCTCAATTTGCGGAGTTAGATAAAGAGATAGCATGCTCTGAGGTAGTAGATGCTCTTGAGAGGGTGGTAAAAGGCAAAGCGGTAGGTCCTGATGGTATCCCAGCTGAATTTTATCAATCGTTTCGAGGGGAGTTAGCTCCGTACTTATTAGAGTATTTCCGCCTCTTAGCGGCACCTGGGGCGACAGTGGGTTCTTTCAGTGAGGCCACCATCATTGTGTTAGAAAAGCCAGGGAGGGATCCCGTGGAGGTGGGGAATTATCGCCCCATCTCTTTATTAAATGCGGATTATAAGATCTATGCTTCCATTCTAGCCCGAAGGCTAGCTAAAGTGATGGCTTCTCTAGTCCACCCTGATCAATGCGGTTTTATGGCTGGCCGTTCTACTGCCGATAATGCTCGTCTCTTGTTAAATTTGCAAGATGTGGCAGAGGGTTGTGGCCATCCTGTGGTTGGCCTCTCCTTGGACGCAGAAAAAGCCTTCGATCGGTTAGAGTGGGCGTTTCTGTTTAGGGTTTTGAAGTGGTTTGGTTTCGGAGCTCAGTTCATCCGGATGGTGCAGGTTCTATATGCTAACCCGTCAGCGCAAATCTGGGCCAACCAGGTTTTATCTCAGCCTTTGCAGTTATTAAGGGGCACCAGGCAGGGGTGCCCACTCTCCCCTTTGCTTTTCAATCTGGCTTTGGAGCCTTTGGCGTTGCTGATTAGGCAATCAGAGGGGGTGCGTGGGATTGAAGTGGCGGACTTGCAGTGCAAACTATCCGCATATGCGGACGATCTTCTGTTATTTGTTATTCCGGACTCTGTTGGCCGGGTTTTGGAGCTAATTGATAGCTACTCCCAGTTATCGGGTTATAAGATCAATTGGTCTAAGTCGGTGGCGTTTCCCATGAACAAGTTGACAGGTCAGCATTTGTTGGATTCGTTTCCGTTCCAATGGATTTCGTCAGGAGTCAAGTATCTCGGGGTTCGGTACTGCCCAAGCATAGAGGAAACAGTGCAGGTCAACTCTAGTGTGCTACGTGAGATGGTTCAGGATTTTACGTTACGCTGGTCCCCCTTATTTATCTCTTGGTGGGGTCGGTTGGAATCCATAAAGATGGTGCTGGTTCCCAAGGTGAATTATGTCTTAGAGATGCTGCCGGTCGCGCTTCCATCCACGTTCTATTGTTCTATTGAAAGGTTATTGCTAAACTTTCTATGGTGCGGTAAACCCCCCAGAATTGCCACTGCTAAGTTATAGGCTGCCAAGGAGAGGGGAGGGGTTCAGTTTCCTGATTTCAAATTGTATCACTTGGCATTTCAGCTTAAACAAGGGGCCCGTTGGATGTCAGGGGATGACGGAGATCTCCCCCCTGTGTGGTTAGAGGTGGAGAAACGGAGAGCGGCTCCGGCCCCCTTAAGTTTATTGGCGGGCATGCGGTTCTCTGATTCCTGCCCGGCAGGTAGGGTGATTAAGGCCACTCAGGACGCCTTTCGGGTCTTGGCACATGCCCTAGGGGAGGACAATCCTCCGTCGTTGTCGATGCCTTTGTGGCATAACCCCCGTTTGCGTATCAATAAGAGAGTAATTTCATGGGCACGTTGGCAGACCCTGGGTATCTGGACAGTTGGACAGCTAATATCGGCTCATTCCTGGAAATCTTTTGATGATTTGCAGCGCGAGTTTAAGTTGCCGGGTTGCTGCCAATTTCAATGGATCCAATTGAGACATTGTTTAGCAAGGGCTGGGTTTTCGTTGCAGTCTTTGGTCCCGGAGTGGGGTCTACTGGGAGCGGTGGATAGCTGTGCCAGCCGGAAGGGAGTAGCATACAATTTTTATCGGGGGCTGCGGGATCGGGTTCCCTCTAAGGTGGTAGGATTGAAGGCCAAATGGGAAGAAGATTTAGGTGTTGTGATTCCTTCAGCTGCCTGGGATATGGTTTGGTCTAAGGTAAACAGGGTCTCCCGAGCTACAGCGTTGACTCAATCCCTATTTTTTTTGACCCACAGGGCCTGTATCACACCTGTTCGGCTCACTAAATGGGACCCGTCCGTGGGGAACAGATGTTGGTCCTGTGGTCAGTCACCGGGTTCGTTGAAACACATGTTTTTTGATTGTCCTCACGTTCAGCATTATTGGGCACAAGTCTGGAGCAAGATTCAATCTATCTTGGAAATGCAAGATATTTTGTCTTGGTCGGCAGTGATTCTCCGGTCCCAAGCTGATTTACTAGGTGTAACCAAGGAGAAGTGTTTTCTGTTTAATTTTTTAATGGCTGTGGCCCTAAAAGTGATATTCAGTCATTGGAAAGATCTTTCACATCTGGACAGCCACCTATGGTGGAATCTGGTATGTACCTTTGCCAAATATGAAAAGCTGCATGAGTCTGTCGGACCCCAGCGCTCTAAGTGGCAAGCGCGGATTGGACTCGGGGCGGGTAATATGTCCTCAGATTCAGCTAAAAGTAAATGGTGGTATCTTGATACCTATGTTTCCAGGGCTCAGATGTGGTAATTGGAAGGGGTGTTCTATGGAGTATGTTGGGGTTTCTCCTAGTTTTCCTGTCTTTGTTATCCTTGTCTGTTTGGGTCGCAGGGATCCACAAGGAGGCGGGGGGAGGGGGGGGTTGCAGGAGGGGGGGTGGCGGAGGGGGTTTGGGGGGGAGGGCGAGTTTGGGGTTGAATAATATTGTCAATACTGTTGTTCTTGGTGTGTGTGGTTGGATGAAAATCAATAAACAATATTTTTAAAAAAAAAGAAGCAGAAGCCAGAGCGGACGGACAGAGAGGGCAAGAAACCCTTTGGAAGAAAGAAGAGAAAAGCTTTTGGGAGGTCTAAAGGAGTCCAGAGCAGTATGTATACTGGAAGGCATTCCAAAGGCAAGCTTACACCATTGGACTGGGGAAAGCCAGAGGAATGGTGCTGCAGAGCTAGGAATCTCCAGACGGTACCTGTGAGGGAGACGGCTGCACGTGGAAGGGACCCTAAGACCCGTGCCAGAAGGTATGTGAAGAGAGATCCAGTGTCCAGGGATCTGGATTGGAAGGCTGGACATAAGAACTGGACTACATACTGGCCAGGCTATTTAGAGAGGAACTCTAACAGCAATGGAAGCTCAGGTATGAACACTGATCTATGCCCTAGCTATACCCTTGAAAGACAGCAGGGAAACAAGTACTCTCCTGAGAGTGCTCCATTGAGAAATTCCTCTGTGCCAATCCATGATATTGAACCCATGATTGTTGAAGAAGGGGGAGAGGTTATAGATCCAGGCTGTGAATACATGGATTGCTCTCTGTCTAAACTCCTTTGGTAATTTACTATTACAAAGTACCACAACCATCACAAAGAAATACAAACTTGTTCTTTAATCTACTCAGAAAAGCTCCTGAATAGGATTTGAGCCAAGCAGTAGAAAGTAAGCCAGCTAAGGGGTTTCAGCTGGATAACTGCTAGCAATTGAGCCTTACCTAATTGCTTGTAAGCTCTGAGGAAATCACTTCTGAGTCTATGTGTGAAGATATAAGAAGTTAACCTGAAAAGAACAGTTTTTCCCTTCTTTGTGGGTTTTGTTTGTTGTTTGATGCACTGCTAAGAAAATATTAGCTAAAGCCTACAGAAAAGACCGGTTTGTTACCAACCAGGTCTTTATTCTTTTGATTTGATTGCCTGACAAGTTCAGCTGTTGTTTTCCTGATTTTGTTTTTCTAAGTTTAACACTGAAAGCAAGTATCCTGTTTTATGTGCTACCAAGCATATCTGTGTTGGGAGAAATAACCCCATAAATAAATATCTTATTGGCTTTACACTCAAGCACAACTAATTATTATGAGCGGCTGTGTCTGGTGTGAATGGACTGCATTTCCCACAATCCCTTGCAAACCATATTGATATATGCCTTTGCCAAGACTGTGAACATTCTTACCCAGGCACCCATCTGACAGTACCTAGCAGTTTCCCCAAAAGACACAGGTGATGTCACCGACGGAGCCCCACGCAGGAGCGCTCCCCATCTCCCATTGGAAGCTTTTGGGAAGCTCCACCATGTATGTGCACCTGCCTACCCGCCTGCCGCGGTGCCGCCATCTCCAGTCGTTTTTTTCCTTGGAGCCCCTAGGATGTGTCCTGCACCAGCGGAAAAAAAATGTCTCTCATTGTACCCCCTTGTGGGTCCTTTTCCTTACTGCTTGTCGCCAGCTTCCAGCCCAACTTTTGATTTTTCTTTTTCTTTTGTTTTTGTCTTTTTTTTTATGCTTTTTCCCTTAATGGGGTCTTTTTACATAGTTGGAACAATCAAGGCCTTCGAGCTTGCCGTCGCAGTATTCCCAGACATATCTAAGCCAGCGAGTGGCTTCAAAAAGTGCATGAAATGTGACCGTACCACCTCTGTCACCAATAGGCACATCTGGTGTCTGCAGTGCCTTAGGCCCGACCATCAGCCTGCTTCCTTCAGCCTTTGTCTGCAGATGACAAGGAAGGGCCGGGGAAAGCAGGAGCGTCTGATTCAGTATCCTCGGCCCCTGCATCGGCAATGCTGTCGAGAGGTTCTGCCGAGGCATCAACCTTGAGGGATGCCCAGGTGCACTCGAATTCAAGGGGCTGTGGCATCAAGCGGAGATACTCCATTGATATCTGACCAGAATTGAGAAAGGACCTGCCATCAATCCCGTCTATGTCGAAGGGGGCACCCGAGCACTGGGATAAGCTCTGCGTGCAGCGGCACTGAAGCCCTTCCCGCCACAAAACTGAAAGTGAGGGCTGGGAACATCTTGCTAAACTTCCCTGGCAGAGGAATCGATCCCTATGGCCCCTGAGGGCAGCCAAATGTCTCCTGATGAGCCTGTCATCGTAGAGTCCTGCCGGCGGTATTGGCACTGGTAGCCAACATCGGATTTCCAGCTCCAGTCCCCTTGGGGACAGCGGTACTGGAGGAATACCTTCGAGCCCTCGAAGCTCACATGGTGGCAGTTTTGGTCTTGCAGCATGCGAGTCCTTCGATGTTATCACCACACTCCGTCCAGCCCATCCTAGAGATCCATGCACTGCCCTTCAAGGTGGGCACATCGGGCGGGAGATTGGAAAAGACACCAGTTCCCACTGCTATCTCCCTGTCTAGCATCTCTGGGTCTGATGCCCCAGAGCACCCACGTTCACACTCAGGGCGCTACATGTTCCACTGATGCCCTCCCTCTCCACATGACCAGAGCAGGAGACCTGACACTACTTCGATTTCTTTTCAGAGTCCGAATCCGAGGGTTGGGAAACCAAAGAGGAATCCGTGGTATTGGACTCTGACCAGTCTCCTCCATATGAGCAGAGCAGATCAGATCTCCCCTGGAGGACATGTCCTTTTCGGATTTTGTCAGAGACATGGCCAAGGCCACACCCTTCTCCTTGGAATTGGCCGAGACGAGAGTGGAGGAGCTAGAGCTCCTCCAATATCCCTTGGCCCTCAAGGAGGCTGTGACGGTATCTGTGTATCATGTCTTACAGAGACTGCTGCTGAGGCTGAGCGAGAACCCTTTCACGCTTCCAGCCGTCAGTTGGAGGCTGGAATCGATATACTGGGTCCAGAAGGCCCCGGGCTTCAAGAAGCCCAAGTTGCCCCACAACTCTATCATAGTGAAGACCCATTCCTCGGTGCCCCCTGGCAGGGAAACTAGATCTCTGGACCCCTTTGGGAGGAGATACTTTCAGGGTTCCCTACTGGTGGCCAGGATCCTTTCGGCAAGGACTGCTCAAAGTACATGGTGCGAGCCACTAGTGATGCCTTCAAGTCCGCAGGCAGAGTGGCGATTGTGGGCATTGGCTCCAGTCTTCCAACCTGGAGCAATGGGTCCAGGACAAACTGGCCAGTGTCCCCTGCTGAGGGGAGAACTTCTTCGAGAAGCCAGTTGAGGAAAAAGTGGGAGAATTCGAAAAGGAGCACATGACATTCTCTAGGATTTTGAGGAAGAATGCTGACCCCTCGCACAAAAAGTACCAGGGCAAGAAGGCTGCCTACCCACATCCATGCCGGTACTTTATGGGCCCCCAGAGTGCCCAACAAAAGACACCGGCCCCTCACCAGCAGCAGAGGGAGAAACCTCAGGAGGCCCAGCCAGGGGACGGGTTTTTGACTGGTACTTCGGGAGTGTTGCCTGTCAGCGTACCCCCTCAGTTAGGGAGGCAACTCGTCCATTTCACCAACAGGTGCCCCTTATCACGTCGGACGCATGGGTGCTACAGCTTTTCCAGCATAGATACCAGCTGCATTTCACCCAGTTGCTGCCTCCTTTCGCACAGGAGGAGTAGTCCATGGACCCACTGCACCAAAGCCTATTGCAAGAGGAGGTCTCCACTTTCTGGACCGACCTCGCCATCAAGCTGGTTCCGCCAGCTTGAGTCGGAAGAGGCTTCCATTTCAGGTACTTCCTGGTCCCCAGAAAGACAGGCAGGTTCAGGCCCATTCTGGACCTCTGGAATCTTAGCCAGTTCTTGGTGCGCAAAAGGTTTAAGATGGTCTCATTAGGGACATGGCTTCCTTACCTCCTAAAGGACAATTGGCTATGCTCCTTGGATCTCAAGGATGCATATACACACATCCCAATCCATCCAAGTTGCAGAAAATACCTCAGGTTTGTGCTGGGGGTCAGCGCTATCAGTACCTGTTCTCCCCTTTGGGCTGGCTTCAGCAAACCGAGTCTTCACAAAGTGTCTCTAAATTGTGGAGGTCTTTGTCTTCCTGTATCTGGACGACTGGCTCATCAGGTTTCATTTCCAAGTGTACTGTGAAGTTTGAGTCTGCCTAGGTGACCCCTCTGACAATACAAGGTGATTCCTGCACCAGCTGTTAAACTGTCTCCATCAGCGGCATTCGTGCCATAGAGGCGCGCCCCCAAGGAGCAGGTCCTGCTCCTTGGGTGAGTTCCATGGGGCGACTCCAAAGTCAGAATCTGATGGTGGGATTGTGCAATTGCTTTGGTTATTGATTGTCTTATTGTTGTTTTTTCTTCCTTGGTTCTGGTGCAGAGCGTAAGCTATGGCAGTTATTTCAGTACTTCTGGGATCTAGGACACTTAGCTGGATGACTTCTTCCTTTATGTTTCCGCCTAGATCTCAGAACAGCATAATTTGATTTACTGTCAACCACTCTCTGCTGCCTCTATTCGTTTGAATGCAAGTACTTCTACTGGTTCCCACAGTGCTGTCCTTTCAGTTTCAGGTACATAGTGATATTTCATCATCACGTAAACTACCCTATGGAGTTCCCCAGGACTCTTCTCTCTCACCTTTATTATTTAATATTTTTCTTACACCTTTCCTTACTTTGATTGTCTAATTGTATGTCATCTAATGCCTATGCTGATGATTTGTTTCATATGCAAGCAACTGATGAAAATTCACCGGATCTTACACCTATCAACTCTTGTTTGGTTTCGGTTTCTGCCTGGCTGAGATTGAACTCCCTGAAGCTTAACCCTTCTGAATCCTTTGTGATTTGGCTATCAGGTTCTTCCCCTCCTCCTTCCATAGCTCCTATTTTGGAAGGGTTCACGTTATCTCTTTGTTCTTCTTTACATTACTTAGGTATTTATTTGGATTCGGAATTGTCTTTGTCTCCTCAACTTTCTCATATCATTAAATCTATTTTTTTTGGTTCTTTGTCGCTTTCGTACAATTCAAACTTTCTGAATACTTCAGCACAAATGATGGTCTTGGTAGATACAGTATTAGCCAGATTAGACTTTTATAATATAGTCTACCTGGGTATAGCCCAATACCAGTTGAAGGGGCTACAGACTTTGCAAAATTACGGCAGTGCGCATCATTTTGCAAAGCTATCGATTTGACCCCACTTCGCCCCCTTACTCATGAGGCATCATTGGTTGCCTGTCTCTTTGTGTTCAATTTAAGATTCTATCTTTTGTACATAATCTGGAGCTACATCATGAATAATCTTATCTTGCTTCTCTACACGCTCCAGTTAGAGCTATACATGGCTTTCGGTTGTATATACCTTCTCCCTCGATTATTAAATATGAGTCTACGTGCAAGTCAGTGTTTTTTGTAACCGCCCCTATTAATGGAAAAACAAACCTCTTCCAAAGACGGGGAAAGCTGTAAAACTAGAGGGCATAACATGAAGCTGCAAGGGGGTAAACTGAAAGGCAATGTCAGGAAATACTTTTTCACTGAAAGGGTGGTGATGCTTGGAATGCTCTCCTGATGGAAGTGGTGGGGGCAAACACAGTGACAGAATTCAAAATGTCATGGGACAGATATAGTGGATCCCTTTATAGCAACAGGATAAAATCAAAATAAGCATAACTATCTCTTATATCTGAACAAATAGGGGTGACCTATACGGAGCGGTGGGTACACCCCTAAACAAAGACATGGGGAGAGGTGACCTGCACAGAGCGGCAAGTACACCTACTCTTGCCGCCTTGCTGGACAGGCTAGATAGACCATACTGGTCTTTATCTGCCGTCACCTTTTCTACCTGTTTAGCTACTTTATGATCATTGGACACAATAACGCTCAGGTCCCGCTCTTCTTTTGTGGACAGAAGTACCTCACCCCCTACACTGTACAGCTCCTTTGGATTTTTGCAGCCCAAATGCATGACCCTGCATTTTTTAGCATTAATTTTCAGCTGCCGTATTCTAGATCATTCTTCAAGTTTAGCTAGATCCCTCCTCATGTTGTCGACTCCTTCCTGTGCATCTACTCTAATGCAGATTTTAGTATCGTCTACAAACAAGCAAACCTTACCCAACAGTCTTTCTGCAATATCAGTAACAAAGATGCTAAACAGAATCAGACCAAGGACAGATCCTTGCGGCACACCACTGGTAACCACCTTCTCCTCAGAGTGAGCTCCATTTACTTGTACCCTTTGTCACCTCCCACTCAACCAATTTCTGATCCAGTCAGTAACTTTAGGGTCCATCCTTAGGGCGCTCAGTTTGTTTATAAGTCACCTGTGTGAATGGTGTCAAAGGCTTTACTGAAATCTAAATACACCACATCTAAGGCTCTCCCTTGGTCCGACTCCCTGATCACCCATTCAAGGAAAGCTATCAGATTTGTCTGACAAGACCTTCCTCTGGTGAATCTGTTTCCTCGCATCCTGCAAGCCATAGGACTTCAGAAATCTCACTATTCTCTCCTTTAGTAGCCTTTCCAGTAATTTACTAACCACAGAGGTTAGACTAACCGGCCTGTAGATCTCAATGTCATTCTTATGTCTGCTTTTGTGTAAAGGGACCACATGTGTCTCTCTCCAGTCCTCTGGCACAACTTCCGACTCCAAAGAGGTATTGAAAAGGTCAGACAGTGGAGCTGCTAGAATGTGTCCCCAAGTTCTCTCAGTATTCTTGGATGTATCCCATCTGGACCCATGGCTTTTTCTACTTTAGTTTAGCTAGTTCCTCTCAAATACATTCTTCTGAAAATCGTTTGAGATTCCCATTGCTTCTGTTACTATTTGTGAGTGTTTTCTGAGGTTCTGCTCCAAGCCCTTCATCAGTGAACATAGAACAGAAATATTTGTTAAGCAATTCTACTTTATCCTCATCAGTTTCTGCATATTACTCCCTTGCACCCTTGAATCTGACAATGCCACTTTTGCCCTTCCTCCTCTCACTAACATATCTGAAAAATGTCTTATCTCCACATTTTATTGCATTGGCTATTTCTCCTTCTTTTTGTACCTTTGCTTTCCTGACTACTTTGCTAACTTCTCTAAGTTTCTCCAAATATAGATGTCTGTCTTCCTCTCTCTGTGATCTCTTGTATTTCTTGAAGACTTCCCTTTTTTTCTTCACCTTCTCAGCTACTTCTTTTGAGAACCATAGCCATCTCCTTTTCCTTTTATATTTATTTACCTTTCTAACAAAAAGGTTTGTTGCCTTTAAAATATTCCCTTTCAGTTTTGCCCACTGTTTTTCTACATCCCCCAACCGTTCCCATCCCACTAACAACTCTGTGAGGTATTGTCCGTTCTTTGCAAAGTTAGTTTTCCTGAAGTCTAAGACCCTCATTTTTGAATGGATTTTATCAACCCTAGTACAAATACTGAACCATACCATCTGGTGATCACTGGATGTGAATTGATCTCACACTATAACATCAGAAACATTTTCCCCATTGGTAAGCACTGAGTTCAGTATAGCCCCATCACGTGTGGGTTCTATTACTAGTTTCCTGAATAGTTCTCCTGTAGAGAATCCAGGATCTCCTTACTTCTAGATGACACCGCAGTAACATAGTATATGTCGGCAGATAAAGACCAGCATGGTCCATCTGCCCAGCAAGGTGGCAAGAGTAGGTGCGCCCTCCACTCTGTGCAGGTCACCGCTCCCCATGCCTTTGTTTAGGAGTGTACCCAACGCTCCATGCAGGTCAACTATTTGTTAAGATATCAGAGACAGTTACGTTTATTTTGATTTTATCCTATTTCTGTAAAGGGATCCACTATGTCTGTCCCATGCCATTTTGAATTCTGTCACTGTATTTGCCCCCACCACTTCCATCGAGAGGGCACTCCAAGCATCCACTACCCTTTCAGTGAAAAAGTATTTCCTGACATTGCCTTTCAGTTTACCCCCTTGCAGCTTCGCGTTATGCCCTCTAGTATTACAGCTTCCCCGTAGAATGTGCCGGCATATTGAAATCACCTATCACTAGAACTTCTCTTTTCATGGCAATACTGTGTATGTCTTGTATTAAATCTTCATCCACTTCTACCCCCTGTGATGGGGATCTGTATATAACTGCAATGTAAATGGATTTCCCTTTTCCTCTTTCTAGTTTAACCCACAGTGCCTCCTCTCTTCCTTTTAAGTCCTGAAGTTCTATAGCTTTAATATTATTTTTAAACATATAATGCCATACCACCTCCCCTTCTTCCTACCCTGTCCTTCCTGAATAAATATAGCCTAGTATAATTACATCCCAGTCATGGTTTTCTGTGAACCATGTTTCCGTAACCGCCACTAAATCCAAGTCAACCTCTTCCATTAAAGCCTCAACATCTGAGATCTTATTTCTAATGCTACGGGCATTTATACACACCACTTTCCAGATGTTATCCCTATTACCCATTTCTTAATAGGTATTTAATGTTTCACTTACCTGGGGGCTCTCTTCACCCATCCCCATCGAATCTAGTTTAAAACCCTCTTCAGTAGGTTAGTCAGTCTGCCTTTGGACAGATGGACACCATCTGTGCTCTGCAGCCCTTGGAACATCATCCCATGGTCCAGGAAACCAAAATCCTCTTCATGACACCATCCATGCATTCATCTCCAGGAAACGAGCTTCTCTGCCTCGGCCTTTACCCTCAACAGGGAAGATTGAAGAGAACACCACCTGCACACCTATCTGCTTCACCCTCTGTCCCAGAGCCATGAAGTCACATTTGATAGCAATATCATTTGTGCCGACATGGATGAGCAACATAGGATAATAATCAGTAGGCTTGATGAATCTCGGCAAACTCTCCATAACATCTCAGATTTTGGCACCTGGCAGACAACGCACCTCTCTGGCCATCAAATCTGGTTGGCAGATGGATGTCTCAGTATCAGGAGAGAGTCACCAATCACCACTACACTTCGCTTCGTTGTGGTAACTGACTCTTTAACTTAGGGGTGCTTGACCTGTGTTTTTTACCTTTCCTCACATGCTTCCACCTCCTCTACTTCTAGGGCTGTATACTGGTTCTTCAATGCAAGTGCTGGAGGAGTTGAATTGCTGATACTGCAGGCTCTGGTGACTTGTGTCCAACCTTCTTCCTTCTGTACCGTTCTGTCTCCACCTCTGGATGTTTCAAGAAGCATCTCGTCAATATACTTCTCACTTCTTGAATGCTTCTCAGTCTCGCCACCTCTTCTCTGAGCTCCTCCACTTGTTTCCTGAGAGCCTCAGCATGCAGACATCCTGCACATAGAACTGGTCCCTCAACTGGCATTGGGGTCTTTGTCTGGACAGAGGTAGAAGCTGTAACGGGCAACAGCTTTAGCAATACGATTTTTTCCAGCCATTGCTTAGTTGGTGGAGCTTTTGGTACCTGTTGAAGTACAAGAGAGAAACCTACCAAAGTCCATACTGGTTCCTCAGCTTGCTTTGCAATGGAGCTCATCAGGAATGCCAGTACCTGAAAGGTCCTGTAGATTCTTATACAGCACTGCCTAGCAGCTTAGTAACCGCCACTAAATCCAAGTCAACCTCTTCCATTAAAGCCTCAACATCTGAGATCTTATTTCTAATGCTACGGGCATTTATACACACCACTTTCCAGATGATCACTTAACACCTGATGAGGTCAGTGGTTTCAAAGAGTTAGCTGTGAATGAAATGACATCCCCACAAGCACACAAAAAAGTTTCCCTTTGTTGTATAGAAAAAAGACTTTATTCTTTAAACATGAACAGCAAAACCTCCTTCAAGAATTATCTTTAGAAGAAAAAAAAAAGATAGCAAAACCCCTTTAAAAATTAGTTTTTAAATAAGAATACCTAAACTCCTTTGAGAGCTTTCAGGCAAGGTATTGCCTTGCTTTGCAAAGGAGTCCTTCAGGTTGCAGGTAGAGACTCATCGTTTTGGTTCATAAGTGACAGGAGTCTGCTCCAATACGGTCCAGTCCTGGTGCCCAACCCCTCTCTATTCTGTCTTACAGTCTGGTTCTTGAAAGTGCTAGGGTGACGAAGAGGAGTTATTTGACCAATGTCATTGTCAGATTATTCCTGGACAGGAAAAGATTGACCTCATTGGTGTATATGCAAGTCTGGAAGATATTCAAGACTTTATTCCAGGACCAGGGGCTAAGCCTTTTCTTGATGTCCCTGCAGGTAGACTTCTCCTTTCTACAGGTCGGATTGGATAAAGGTTTAGTCCTTAATTTGCTTTGGATCCAAGTGGCATCTATTGATTGTTACAAGGGCTGAGTGAGAAGTTATCTCCAGAAACAAGCAGGAACGTAGTCTTCACATAAGGGTATCGTCGGAACGCTCCCCAGCGTCCAATTAGGAAGCTTTTGGGAGCATCCCACAGTGCCTGCGTGCTGCCTTCCCGCCTTTCCCAACTGCCTCTCTCCAGTTCTTCGTTTTCCGTGGAGCCAGCATGTCGTGTTCCTGTCACCGCAGAAAATTGTTTCTTTATTCTTTATTTTTTTGTGGTCGCGTCTGCCTTTCCCGACACTATACCGGTACCACCAGTTCTTCTTTCTTTCTTTAAAAAAAAATAATAATATTTCTTTTCCAAACTTTTTTCCTTAGGCCCAAAATTTTTCCTCCGCTATGGAGAAGCCCACCTCGGGTTTTAAAAAATGCACCAAGTGTGGCGGTACCATCTCCGTCACAGACACCCACGAGTGGTGTCTTAAATGTTTAGGTCCTGACCACTCCATCTCCAAGTGTATGGCTTGTGCCATGATGTCCAAAAGGGGTCGACAGAACCGAGCTGCCATGCTCAGTGCCCTTTTTCCTTCCGATGCAACTTCGGTGGCATCGACGTCTTCCAGGGCTTCATCTTCCTCCCATGGATCTCAAGTAACTAAACATAAGTCCAGCCGGTCCTCAAAGGATAGACGACCTTCTAAGCATCGAGATGCCTCTGGCGTTGCCCGTGAGGGTTCCATACCGGCAAAATTGCCCCGGCGGGAGGCTTCGGCTTCCAAAGCATTATCGGGGCTCCAGGATGTTCTTGAGACCTCGACCTCGGCTGAACTACTGGTGCTATGCTCTGGGGTACCGGTTGCGTCCAGTACCGACACTCAGGCATCGGCAGTGTCGATAGACCAGAGGTTCCTGGCTATTGAAAGCAGTCTGGCGGCTCTCCTTGCGGCATCAACGCCCTCAGAACCGCGTCAGACGGTTCAGTCGGTACCGGCACCGATGCCGATACTGGTACTGATAGCATCGACATCGGTATCGGCTTTGCTGGCACCCAGTCATGCGATGCCTTCCGGTGCCAATACACCGGTACCGATTACCCCCGGTACCGACTTCGGTCGGTACAGGTATCGGGCTCTTCAAGAGCATCCGGACAGACGGTACTTCGAATCCTCAGAGGACTCCGAGGATTCTGACAGCTCTGCCGGTACCGGGATACTTCTCCCGGAGGAGCCTTCCTCTCCTAAGCGTAGGATGTCTCCTCCAGAAGATATTTCCTTTCAGGATTTAATCAGAGAGGTGGCTCGTGGGTTGTCCATTACTGTGACTCCTGAAACAGAGCCCAGAGCTAAGGAGTTGGAGATTTTACAATATCCCAAAGCTCCTAAGGAGGCGGCTACCTTGCCTATCCATGACATTTTACATGATCTCATGTTGAGAATGTGGAAGACACCTCTTACCACCTCTCCTTATTCTCGCAGACTGGATACTATGTATCAAGTCCCTCCTTGTCCTGGCTTCCAAAAAACTCAGCTTCCCCACCACTCCATTGTGGTGGAGTCAGCTATGAGAAGGATCAGAAGTGCAAAGAGACATGCCTCTAATCCTCCAGGACGTGAGTGTAGGACCTTGGATGCCTTTGGACGTCCTACCTTCCAGGCTTCCATGCTTTCTGCCAGGATCAGTTCCTATATTTTATATATGGGAATGTTCCTTAAAGAGGTCACAGGAGATTTAGAGGTTTTGAGCCCTCTTCTTCCTGAGGACAGAAGGCAGGATTTTCTCACACTGGTTAAACATGCCCAGGATGTTTCAAAGTTTGTCAATCATGCAGCTTTTGACTGTTTTGCATGCATAAGCAGAACCTCTGCCATTGCCATAGGTTCACGAAGAATTGCCTGGCTCCAGGCATCCGATTTGGAGCTCTGGGTGCAGGACAAACTGGGAAATATCCCTTGTACATGTGAGAATCTATTCGGCAAAAATTGTCAAGAAAAGGCCAATGAGATGGATGCTGACAACTCTACTTTGGATAGACTATCCAAAGGCACAGCTGATCCTGCCAGAAAGAAATCTTTCAAGAAGCCTTTCTTCTCGAAAAAGAAGAGGTTTTATCCCTCTTATTCCCAACAAGGACGTTCTGCAGGTCAGCTTGTCCGAAAGGGTCAGCAACCAACTAAACAAAAGAAAGCAAAGACTGCCAAGCCTCAAACGTCTCAGCAGTCTCAGCCTCCACAAGGCCTTTGACTTTCATCTAGAGAACTTAGCCTTCCTGGCCCTCAATGGACCACCAGAGCCTTCCACCATTCCAGGAAGGTTATGTCACTTTGCCCCCAGGTGGGAGCAGATAACAGCAGAACATTGGACACTCTTCATTATAAGAGAGGGGTACAAGCTGCACTCTCTGTGCATGCCCCCTCCCACAATGGTAAGACAGTTCAATTCTCAGACCTCTCTCATCAATCTGTTAGATCAGGAGGTCACTATACTTCTTGCCCAAGGGGCAATAGAAGACGTACCCATTCATTAACAGGGTACAGGGTTTTACTCCCCCAATTTCCTTATTCCAAAGAAAACAGGGGGATACAGACCTATTTTGGACCTCAGGGAATTGAATAAATTCCTGTTCAAGGAGAAATTCAAAATGATTTCTCTAGGAACTCTGATGCCATACCTTCAGAGTCAGGATTGGCTTTGTTCTCTAGACCTCAAGGATGCGTACACCCATGTCTCATCCATCCAACTCAAAGAAAGTTCCTTTTCCAAGGAAAGCACTACCAATACAGGGTGCTTCCTTTTGGCCTGGCCTCAGCTCCAAGAGTGTTCATGAAATGCATGGCTGTGGTAGCAGCATTTCTCCGCACTCTAGGCATAGTCGTCTTCCCCTACTTAGACGACTGGCTCATTCGAGCCCCATCAGAGTCAGAGGCCAGGACTTCCCTATCTTGCACAATGCGTATCCTTCAGTATTTGGGTCTGGTCATAAACATCCCAAAATCCAGTCTAACTCCCACTCAATCTCTAGAGTTCATAAGAGCTTTTCTGGATACCAAAAGTGCAAGGGCCTATCTCCCCCAGGCCCGTTGCCTTCGCATGGTGCAGTTAGCTTCTCAAGCAGTGCTAAAACCTCTTCTCACTGCCCGAGAAATGCTACAACTACTAGGCCACATGGCATCCACCGTGCATGTGGTTCCTTATGCTCGCCTACATATGAGAGCAGCCCAGTGGACTTTATCCACCCAATGGACTCAGGCATCAGGGTGCTTGTCAGACAAAATAGCAAACACAAATCGCCTTATTTTGTCCCTCCAATGGTGGCAGTCCACTCAGAACCTGTTGCTGGGGTCCCCTTTTCAACAACCCTTACCCCAAGCAACTCTCACAACAGATGCTTCACCAATGGGTTGAGGAGCTCATCTACAAGACCTCTCCACCCAAGGCACCTGGACTCCACAGGAGACTCATCTACATATCAGTCTCTTAGAGCTCAGAGCAATCTTCCTTGCTCTTCGAGTGTTGCATACCCTGCTCAGCTACAAGACAGTCCTCATTCATACGGACAATCAGGTAGCCATGTTCTACGTGAACAAGCAGGGGGAAACAGGCTCTCTGTCGCTTTGCAACAAAGCTTTGCGACTATGGGCCCTCGCCAGAGAGCATCAGATTCACCTCCTGGCAGTTTATCTTCCAGGCATTCAAAACTCTTGGGCAGACAGACTCAGTCGACTTCTGCTTCCACACGAATGGTCTCTACATGCGGACCAGGTGACCAAGATTTTCCAAATTTGGGGAACCCCCGACATAGACCTCTTTGCAAGTCCGTTGAATGCCAAACTTCCCCGGTTCTGTTCAAGAATTCCGGCTCAGGGTTCTCATGCCAGGGATGCCTTCCTCCTTCACTGGGGTCAAGACTTCCTTTATGCCTTTCCACCCATTCCCCTAATTCCCAAAACCCTATTCAAGCTTCAGAGAGACAGGGAGCGGATGATTCTCATAGCTCCACACTGGCCACGGCAAGTGTGGTACCCCCTGCTTCTACATCTCTCTCAAGCCCCCTCCCTGGAGTTAGGGTCTGCTCCAGATCTGCTGTCACAGGAGGACGGAAGGTTATGGCATCCCAATCCCCAGTCTCTGCATCTCAGAGCTTGGTTGCTGAAGGCCTAGATCTTCATGATCTTAACGTTCCTCAGCAAGTAAAGGATGTCCTTTATGCTTCCAGGAAACCTTCCACTAGACGCTCTTATGCGTTCAAGTGGAAAAGGTTTACCATATGGTGTTCACAAAAGGGTCTTAACCCCTTAGCGATACCTCTGGGATCATTACTTGAGTATCTCCTTCATTTGTCCAATGCAGGACTTAAGACTAACTCAGTAGGGGTCCATTTGAGTGCTATTGCAGCTTTCTTCAAGCCTCTGAATGGACAACCTATCTCCTCCATCCTCTTATAGCAAGATTTATGAAAGGCCTTCTTCTTACTAAGCCTCCCATTAGGCCACCACCGATGGCATGGGACTTAAACCTGGTTCTTGGTCAGCTCATGAAGCCACCTTTCAAACCCTTAGCTGCTATCTCTTTAAAATTCCTTTCTTGGAAAGTTATCTTTCTCATTGCAATCACATCAGCACGTCGCATCAGTGAGTTGCAAGCACTAGTGGCTGATCCACCTTATACAAGGTTTCATCATGACAAGGTAGTCCTTAGGACTCATCCACACTTTATGCCAAAGGTTGTCTCGCTTTTTCATCTTAACCAAGCGGTCTACCTGCCTGTGTTCTTTCCAAGACTTCGTGCATCAAATGCAGAAAGGAATATTCATGCTTTGGACTGTAAAAGAGCTTTAGCTTTTTACTTGCAAAGAACACAGCAACATAGAAAATCCTGTCTACTCTTTGTTGCTTTTGATCCTTCTCATTTGGGACTTCCAGTCTCCAAGAGAACACTGTCCAACTGTATTGCACAGTGTATTTCCTTTGCCTATCAGAGTAAGAACCTTTCTCTGGAGGGCCATGTCACTGCTTACAATGTGAGAGCCATGGCAGCTTCAATGGCTCATCTGCACTCTATGTCTATCGATGACATCTGTCGAGCAGCCACTTGGGCCTCGTTTCATGCCTTCACAGCCCATTACTGCTTGGTCAAGGACTCCCACCGGGATGCCTTGTTTGGTCAGGCTGTTCTCCAACACCTGTTCCATACCTAATTAACTCCTACCCACCATCCCAGGTTGGATGCCAGAGATCCATGGGGGAAGTGGAGCCCTGTCCCAGGAACACACAACTTCTGGGGTCTCTCCCTGGCATCTAAAGCTAGGTAGTCCCCATATGTGAAGACTACATTCCTGCTTGTTCCTGGAGATAGCATAGTTACTCACCTGTAACAGGTGATCTCCGGGAACATCAGGAATTTAGTCTTCACAACCCACCCTCCTCCCCTAGGAGTTGTATCTCTCTATCTATCTATCTCTTTCTCTTTCCCTCTCTCTTTGTCTCAGCTTTAAACTCAACTGGAGAGAGGCAGTTGGGAAAGGCGGGAAGGCAGCACGCAGGTGCTGTGGGATGCTCCCAAAAGCTTCCTAATTGGACACTGGGGGGCGTTCCCGCACAGGCTCCATCGGTACCGATGATACCCATATGTGAAGACTAAATTCATGCTGTTCCCGGAGATCACCTGTTACAGGTGAGTAACTATGTTTTACTCTCTGATGGCACATCAGGATATAATGTGCTTCCTGAAGGGGTTAAACATTTGTGTCCTCTGCAAAAGTCGCTGGTGCCCTCTTGGGGTCTTAATCTGGTTTTTGGCAGCCTTGGTTGATCCCTTTATTCAGTTCTGTGAAGGAAGCTTTGATTAAGGATTTGACAATCAAGATAGAGAGAAGGACTATATCTGAATTCAAGAAAGAATGGGATAAGCACAGATGATCTATGATAGAGAGGAAGGAATTGTAGAGCTTAGTAGTTGGTATGGATGGGCAGATTGCATAGGCCATATGGTATTTATATGCCATCAAGCTTTGCATGATATGGCTCCAGTTTATATTGAGACTCTAGTTAAACCATATGTTCCTGCCTGGGCTCTACGGTCAGAGAATACTGGCTTGTTAATGGTCCCGGGGCTACGTGAGTCCAAAAGCTTAGTTATGATAGCCAGGTATTCAGTTGCAGCCTCCAATTTTTTGGAACTCACTTCCACAGTGTTTGCAGTTGGAAACTGATTTCAGAATATTTAAAACACAGTTGAAATGTATTTCTTTCAGCAGGCTAATTTTGGGGAGGAATTGTGAATTCTTGGGATAAAGTATGTGTTTTAATTTTTGTGCAGTTCTTGTAATTTTTAATGTTATAATTGTAAACCATAATTTTAATTTTTATGATTGTACACTACTTTGAGCATTTTTGGATGGGTGGTATAAAAGTCTAATGTAATACATTTATTCATTTTCTGTGTTTTTGGTGACTGTTTGCTCAACCAGGAGAATCTCTTAGTTGTAGTCTCTTTCTTGTAGGGAGCAGAGGGTTGGGCTAAATGGCCAATTTTCCCAATTTAGAAAGGTGAATAGTGGTGTACCCCAGGGATCTGTGCTGGGTCCGCTGCTTTTTGACATATTCATAAATGACCTGGAAAGAGGAATAACGAGTGAGGTTATCAGATTTGCAGATGACACAAAACTATTTAAAGTTGTTAAAACCCAAGAGGATTGTGGAAAATTGCAAGAGGATCTTGATAAATTGGAAGACTGGGCATCAAAATGGCAGATGAAATTTAATGTGGACAACTGCAAAGTTTTGCACCTAGGGAAGAACAACCCAAACTATGGTTACACGATGCAAGGTTCCACATTAGGAACCACCACCCAGGAAAAAGATTTAGGCATCATTGTGGATAACATGTTAAAACCCTCGGCCCAGTGTGCAGCGGTAGCCAAGAGAGCAAATAGAATGCTAGGTATCATAAGGAAAGGAATGGAAAATAAAACATAAGATATTATAATGCCTCTATACCGTTCCATGGTGAGACCGCACCTTGAATATTGTGTGCAATTCTGGTCGCCATATCTTAAAAAGGATATAGCGTTATTAGAAAAGGTTCAGAGAAGAGCCACCAAAATGGTAAAGGGGATGGAAGGATACTCCTATGAAGAAAGGCTAAAAAGGTTAGGGCTCTTTAACCTGGAAAAGAGACGGCTGAGGGGAGATATGATAGAAGTCTATAAATTAATGAATGGAGTGGAACGGGTACACGTAGATCGATTGTTTACGTTATCAATATAGAAAGACTAGGGGACATACAATGAAGCTACAGGGTAAACTATTTAAGACTAATAAAAGAAAATATTTTTTCACTCAACGTGTAATCAAACTCTGGAATTTGTTACCGGAGGATGTAGTAAAGGCTGTTAGTGTAGCTGGGTTTAAAAAAGGTTTGGACAAGTTCCTGGAGGAAAGTTCCATAAACCATTATTAAGAAGGGACCTAGGATATCAATGCTTGACCCAGTACAAGCATTGCGGAACCTGTGTCTTTTGGGGAAACTGCTAGGTACATATGACCTAGATTGGCCACTGTTGGAAACAGGATACTGGGCTTGATGGACCTTGGTCTGACCCAGTATGGCATATCTTATGTTCTTATGGTACTTTGGGGGTTGGGGGTCACTCTCAGAATGGTCCTTTTTTGTGGAGGTGGTTCCCCCTCAGAATGGTCCTTTTCTTTGGAGAGAATTCCTCTTTCATATCAATCAGGCTATGTTTCTACCTTTCTTTGACAGTATGGAGGTTGTAAATGACATGGAGAGCTATGGTGGTTGGATATGCACCAGGTGTTGCAGCGCTTATCTATAGATCACTTCAGCATTCTGCAAAGTGGATCATCTGTTTGTACTTTTTAATAGGAATAGGAAAGGAGAGGTTGCCTTGAAAAGCCACAGCAGCGCATTCATTTAAGGAGGTGATTGCTATGGTGTGCATTGTTCAGAAGAAGCTGGTTCCATTTGGCATTCAGGTGCATTCTGCCAGGGCCCAAGCGATTTCATGGATGGGAACACAGGTTAATTCCTCCAGTGAAGATCTGCAGGGCTGCTAAATGTCGTCTCTTCACCTATTCTTCAAGCACTACAGGTTAGACATGCAGGCAAGGAGGAATTCCATCTTCGGGGCCAGTGTATTAAAGGTTGCTGTGGGTAGTAAGGTATGGCTTGGGTACTGTCCATGTATCTGGACTGGTCTGGAGGGACAATAAGGAAAGAGAAATTAGGTTATACCTGCTTGTTTTCTTGAGTCCTTCAAGACCACTCCAGAACCCACCCATGATTATCCTTTTTGATGCCTGTCCTTCGTTTGTCAGTTGTATCTTCTGCAAGACTAGAGTTGTTTGAGTGCTGGTCTGTCAAGAATTGTATGTTAAATCAGTTAACCGGGGTGGTAGTGGTGGGGGGGGGGTTGATGCAGTTTATTGCCTTGATGCTAATTTACTGGAGTGCTAAGGGCTGCACAGGACCTTTTATAGTGGAGATCAGCAAACCAGTTTGTCTCTTTCTCCATCTGCTGTTGAGGAACATAAACCCACATGTCTGGAAGGACTCCAAGAAAGAAAATTAATTTCTTCATAGTCCATATAAAATAGTCAGTATATTACATTATATGTCTGGGAGCAGAAATTATTTTACTTACCTTTGCAGATTTTAAACTGAAAAGTGTTGCATCCTTTCATGACGAGTCATTCAAGCAATAAAAGTGGAGATGCCCAACATATAGAAATCTTGGCAATAGTACTGCAATTTCAACAACAAGATGGCTGCTTTGGGAGAACATTTCAACTAAAGTTAACAAAATGAGTTGCTCCTTAAAAGGACATATAAAGGAGCAACTTATTTTGTCAATTTCAGTTGAATTTTTTTCTGAAGCAGGTAGCCAGTTACCAAATGCAGCGCTATCTTCAAGATTTCTATATTTGGGCATTTCAGTGAGATTGAATTCTGGGCATCTCATCAATTTGTATACTGTTTTATATAGTTTATTTAAAAATTTTAAAAACACATTGGACTTAACGGAATTTTTGTTGGGTTGTTCGGAACAGTTTACATGAGTTTTGTACTTAATATTTGGACTGGAGAGGTGATTTTAACCAGAATTGTGGTAGAATTGATGGCAATTGTTCTAGAAATGATATGAATACTCCAATTCAATATGTTATAATTAATATTAGTTTATGCTTCTCAGTTACCAATCAGGCGATCCATTTTTTTGTACTTATAAGAAAATGGAACTATCATTCTCTGTGGGTCACTGAAAGCATGATATAATGAAGACAGGATAAATTATTCAGTTTAAATTCAGAATAATTTGAACTCGAGATGAAAAGTCACCGTATGCAATACTTTACTCCAGCCCAGACAAGTGAGTCGTATCTCCCTACCAGCAAATGTGGAGACAGAGAAACTATTCCAGAGGCTTCTTATGACCTCATCCTGCTATAACAGCCAGTACAGCTAGGGGCATACTTCAATATTTCTCTGTCTCCAGCAGATGGTGGATGTAAGTTCTTACAGCTCTGATGAAATCTGGAAAAATCTCCAAGAAGGATTGATTTTGCAACTGAGTAACCACCCTCGAAGTGACTTTCTCACTGGAATGCAGTGCTAGAGCCTCCACTAGAGTCATTCTTAAAACAGTGCTCTTTTGGGTATTGCCATATGGAGGAGGGAAATTGGTTCAGCTCCTTGTCCTAAGGAGCAGTTGAGCAGCCAGAGGTTTTGAAAAGGAGTTAGGAAAAGATCATTGAAGCTTCACACAACCTAAGTGCCCCCTCCCTGCTCTTTTCTCTTGAAAATTAGAAGAAGGCTCCTCAGAGCTATGTGCCTGTAAGCCCTGGCAGCAAGACAGAAGCACTGAGCCCGGCATGGTTTACCTGCCTTGGGCTCCCCAGTGGTGAATACCAAAACCTGGTCTCTTTCTTGCCTGACGTGTTTTGTTGGGGCTACTCAACTTCATCCACTGGGCAGTGCTCCGTCAGGTTTGGGGCTGAAGGCATCCATTGGTGTGGCACTGGTTTTCCCACCATTTTCCCATCTCATTGTGCTGCATGCCACTTTAGCTCCGCTTCATGTGCTTGTTATGCACCTTACTACACTGCATGCGTTAAGTATGTGCTTTAACTCTATGCAAGCCATAGCACACAGTGTCAGTGCCTATCAGTGTGCCCTAAGCCTGTGAAGCTGGGCTGTTACTGGCGTCTGACTCACATTGTTGGCACAGATACATGCCTGTTTCTAAGCAGCACTGCCTGGTCTGCAGAAAAGGAAAGCTATATCACTGGATTCTGGTTTCCGCAATTCTTGCATGGAAGCTCCTGATGTGCCCTTGGAGGGCGCTTCTCCCCTCTTGCAGCAAGGGACACAGGTGCCCTGACCTTATTATGCTTGCTGCAGGAGACAGCAGATGTGGTGGTGAAGAAAGATGATCTCCAGGCCTTGGATTCGAGTTCTCACTTACTGGCCACTCAACTTCTCTTAAGGGCCCGATGGCAAACCTTTCCTCCATGTGTACAGGGCCTATTCCTGTCAGGGAGCTCCCAGTTTCCAGGTTGTTCTGCCCAGAATTATTCTCATTTCTATAGCAAGCTTGGTCTTTCTGGCGAGGCAACTCATACCCTGTGTCCTCTCACTCTGTTTCTGCTTGTTCGGAGGAAAGGTTGATGGCACGGGAAAGTCAGCAGAGATTGGAGTCTGGAGATTTGGATCACCTTTCCTATGACTAAGGCCGGAAGTCAAGTTCTGACACCTCTGGCGATGATTCCAATATTGAGGATGGAATGTCTTCTGCTTTGGAGGATCAAGATGATTCCAGTATTATTCGCCTGTTCGAGGAACTGTAAGCTTTAATTGCTCAAGTATCTTCCACTCTGCATTTTGCTGATCCTTTGGTGGCAGAACAAGTGTTGCAAGTACACTCACTCCTGCAGGGGGGTTCAGAAGTCTACCAAGGCCTTTCCTTTTCTGAAGGTTATCAAAAGCATGGTCTGCATGGAGTGGGACTTGCCCAACTCAGAAATGAAGGAGCTGAGGATCCTTAAGAAGCTTTTCGCCCTGCTAGAGGGGGATTACCTTGTGTGGTTCAGCATGCCTTAGGTGAATGCGTATGTCATGGTGGTCATGAAGTGGAGGGTGGTGCAACCTAAAAGGACCACCTGGATCATAAGATGGAAGCTTTCCTGAAGAGTCAGTTTTCAACTTCCTCTGTTGTCCTCCGGGTGGCTGTGTGTATGGGTCTGACGACTCAAGCTCCCCTTCAGTGGATTCAGTCACTCGCTTCAGAGGATACTGCCATCCTCCTGGAGTTAAGGGCAGCCTTTCTCTCGGACGCTATGCACGACCTAGTCTGCTTGGTGGCTAAAGACATTGACATTGTGAAGGTGGTACGACACTGGCTGTAGCGTTGCCACTGGGTAGCGGACTTGGCCTCCAGGTTTTCCAGGCTAGTCTTTAGAGAGAACCTTTTGTTTAGAGAGACTTGGAAAGGCTGGTAAGGATTTGGGTGAGTCCAAACCTCATTGCCTTCCAGAGGATAGGCTAAAGGGGTCTGGAAAGCACAAGGATGCATTCTCTTCCTCAGTGTCTGCCCATTTTTCCTCGTTCCTGATAACTGGAACCTTCTCTCTCTCTTCTGATTTTCGGTCCTGGACCAGAACCTACCACCTCCAAAAATGCTGCTTCCCATCCCATGCAATTACAGGTTGAGGTCCCATTCTGAGGTGCCTCCAGTGGGCAGCAGACTGCGTCTTTTCTAACAGGAGTGGGCCTGAGTCACTGAGAATTGTGGCTACTAGACACCATTCAGCACAGCTATGTTCTGGAATGCAGGGAGCCTATCCTTGACACCTTCATAATCTTCCCATGTTCTGCAGCCAAAAGAGCCGTCATTCAGGTCACGCTGGAAAAATTGCTCATTCTGCAGGTGGTTGTTCCAATCACCCATGCCGAGTAAGCCAAGGGCCAGTGCTTTATCTACTTTGTGGTGCCAAAGGAGGACAGTTCCTTTCTGCAGTCCTCAACCTCATGGGGGTCAATGCCCACCTGTGGACTCTACACGTATGTATGGAGACCCTGCGGTCAGTGATCCAGGTAGTGTGGCGTTGAGAGTTCCTTGCTCTGGATCTGGCTGAGGCCTATTTCCACATTCCTGTTAGCGAGGATCAACAGTGCTCCCTCCATTTCACTGTGCTTTGCTCTCATTTTCAATTTGCTGCTGTTCCCTTTGGCTTCTCCACTGCCCCAAGGACATTCTTGAAAGTCATGGCTACAATGCTGAGGCACAAAGGAATCTGTGTTCAACCGTATTTGGATGACTGGCTCATTCGAGCCAGGCTATTTTCAGAAGCATCCTGGGTCTTAGCTCATGGGGTGCAGTTCCCTGAGAGTCTTGACTGAGAAATCAGTGGTGGGAAGAGTCATGTAGAGCTTTCCCAATACCTGGGAATGCAGTCCAACACTCAAGTAGGCAGGGTCCTCCTGCCCTAGGAGAGGGTGAAAATGTTGTTGTTGCAGCTGGCAGCCTTTCAGCCCTAGTAGGCTCCCAGAGTTTGGGATTATCTACAGATTCTCAGCTTAATGGCGGCATCGATCATATGAGAATGCTGCAAGATCTGTGCTTTCTCCAGGAACAAGCAGGAAGTCAGTCCTCACATATGGGTGACGTCGGTGCCGACGGAAACCTCGTGCAGAGCAAATCCCCAGCTTTCTAAGAAAGCTTTTGGGAATTGCATCGCGCAAGCGCAGTCTCCTTTTTTCTGTGGAGCCCAACGGACATGGTCCCATAGTCACCGTGAAAAAAGTTGGTTAAAGTTAGAAATTAATTTTTCTTTCTTGCCGGTTCGACATCGGTTCCCCTTCCCGCCTTCGGCTCGGTACACTGGTATCTAGTCCGGTTTGATTTTTTGGTTTTTGTCCTTCATGACTAGCGTTCGCGCTCTTTTTCTTTTTCACTGGCAGCCCGGGTCTTCAACCTCGCAGGGGCCCTTTTTCCCCCCATGGCTGCCAGCGGGTTTAAGAAGTGTGATCGGTGTACGAAGTTAATGTCCCTCACCGATACACATGACTGCTGTCTCCGGTGCCTCAGGCCTGACCACGACCCGAACGTCTGTGGCCCGTGTAGGAAAATGTCCTCGAAGGCCCTGAGAAGCCACCAGCAGCAGCATGATAGGATTTTTGCTGAGTCCCTACCCTCCTGGGCCCGGACCTCGTCTGAGGCCTCGACGTCTCGGGAACTGTCTGAGCCTGAGTAGTGTTGGGTTTCCTCGGAGAGGGGGTCTCCCTCACGGGAACATCAGAGGAAGAAAAAATCCTTGAAGTCGGCATCATTGGTCCTCGCGGGACCGGTCACGGAGCCCTCACCACCGGCCCGGATCCTCGGAGTTGGAGCATTCAGCAAAACTTCCTCGAAGGGACCCAGATCAGCCAAGGCAGGTAACAACTGTTCTCGTTGAGGACTCTCCTCCGGGAGAACCGGCATCGGGCCCGACAACGTTGGGACCCGACCCAGGAGCTGCGGAGCCTTCTGAGCTCGGTCTCAGAATGGTGGCCCTGGAGCGCAGTATCTCTGCCTTCATGGAGCAGCAGCGGGCACTGATAGCCGGTCTTACCGGTCCTTCCGCCCAACCACCGGGCCCCTGACGTCCAAGTCAACCCCGGAGGCCAAACCGATCCTCGAGACCATGCATACTCAAGTCGATTCTCAGCCGAGGTCTCCCTTGACCTCCCGTTTGGGACCGAGGTCATCGACACAAATTCCACTGGTGTCGGGGCGGTCAAATCCGAAGCCCTCAAGGCCGGAGCCACTCGATTCCTCTTCGGAGGCATCCAGGCTGGGAGACTGAGGAAGAAGAGTCCCCGGACACCTCCCGGACCGATTCCCCGGTGTCTGAACCTCGGAGAAGGTCCCCCCTGGAGGACACTAGGTTCTTGGACTTCGTAAGGGACATGTCAAAGGCTTTGGCATGCCCTACGGAGTCCGAGGAGGAGCCAGTACACCTCAGGAAGCCCTACCTGTACCTATGCCTCCGATCCTGGAACGGCTGATGCTCCCCATGTGGCAGACGCCGACGCCGGTAATCAGCAGGCAGGTCGACTCGATGTATCGAGTCCGCAAGACTCCTGAGTTCCAAAAAGCACAACTGCCACACAACTCCATGGTTGTGGAATCAGCCATGCACCAGCTCAAGAGCCAGAAGACGCACTCCTCGGTGCCTCCTGGCAGGGAGGCCAGGTAACTTGGACGCCCTCGGCAGGAAGTGCTACCAGAGTTCTAAGCTGACATGTCAGATCCAGGCATACCAGCTGTACATGGGCATGTACCTGCAGGATCTGACGAAGGAGATCGCCGGGTTCTCGGCTGGTCTCTCTGAGAGACCTTTGCAGCGCTTCAAGACCCTGTCCACTGGAGTCTGTGAGTGCTCGAAGTTTGACTCGAGCGGCCTATGACGGGTTCGAGGCGTCAGCCCGGGTAGCTCTGGATGGCATCGGTGCACTCTGTCAGGCATGGCTACAGTCATCAGACCTTGAACAGTGGGTTCAGGACAAGTTGGCTGATGCCCCATGCCGTGGTGAGAACCTCTTTGGCAAACCCATAACCGAAAAGGCTGCTGAGATCGAGTCCGAGTACATGACCAGGGCACGGCTCTCGAAGAAGACTTCTGCCCCTTCTGAAAAGAAGGGCTCGGGTAAGAAGCCCTTTTTCCTGAGGAAGGGTGCTGCTTACCGAAGCTACCCCCCATTTCAGGCCTCCCTGGCTCCCCAACAGGGGCAGCAGGCCAAGGGACAGGGGTATGGCCCGCGTAAGCAGAAAGCCCCCAAACCCCAGGCATCGGCTCCGGCCCAGCCTGGTAGTGGCTTTTGACTCTCAAGGCATAGCCCCTCTCGCCACAGGAGAACGCACAGGGGGAAGGCTTGCCCTATATGCCCACAGATGGCCGGCCATCACCACAGACACCTGGGTTCTTTATCTTTATCTTTATTTCTTCACTTGATAGAACGCTTTTGTCGAAACATTAAAGCAGTTTACAATAAAATAAAAGGTCAACGCCGCTAAACTATGGAAAAGGAACGTCATAATAGGAAAGAAGAGAAAAGGATAGAGCAAA
The DNA here is from genome assembly GCA_033557465.1 of Ichthyophis bannanicus. Lineage (NCBI taxonomy): Eukaryota > Metazoa > Chordata > Amphibia > Gymnophiona > Ichthyophiidae > Ichthyophis > Ichthyophis bannanicus. The sequence continues at coordinate 652,770,593 of CM066036.1, read as the reverse complement.
AACAAATAAGACCATAAACCTAGACCAAGGACTCCAGGGGGTCAAGCACAGGTAGACAAATCAAAAGGGACAGAACAAAGGGAAAACAGGACAAAACAAACACAATAATAGCATAACAAATAGACCAACAGAAACTCAGGAAGAAGGTCAAAGGCTTGTTGGAACAGATGAGTTTTCAGTAATGTCTTGAACTTGGGATAAGAGGGCTCTAAACGGAGGGGAGGGTGGTAAGGCATTCCAAAGCAAGGGACTGAGAAAGAAGAAAGCCGAATGATGAGTTTGTTCTAAGTGTGCTTGTGACGGAGAGGATAAGGACAAGCAATTGGCATGCAGAGAGCGGAGCTGGTGGTATGGAGTATGAAGGGAAAATAAGATCAACTAGATAGAGAGGGTTATGTGTGTAAATGGCACTATGCGTTAGAATGAGAAATTTATAGTGAAAGCGAAAACGGAGAGGCAACCAGTGCAGTCGAAAGAGAATGGGAGTGATGTGATCAAATCGATGGGCAAACGTAATGAGGCGGGCTGCAGTGTTTTGAATAAGCTGTAAACGTTGAAGCTGGTAATTTGGAAGGTTGGCTAAGAAAATATTACAATAGTCAAGTCTGCTGGTGACCAGGGCCAGAACAAGGGTGATCAGTGAACTAGAGAGGAGAAGGGAACGGACAGCCCTAATTCGACGTAAGACTGCAAACGAACGGTGGGTAAGAGAGGAAATGTGACTGTGGAAGGAAAGGGAGGAGTCTAAGATTACCCTCAGGTAGCGGAAGGAGGAGGTGAGAGGAATTGGAATAGGGCCAATCTTAGGCGCAAAAGTAGGGCAAGAACCTCTCAGGGAAACCCACATAACTGTGGACGTGGAGGGATTTAGATGTAAAAAGTTCTGAAAGAGCCAAGAGGCAACATGGGAGAGACAAAGGTTAAGCTGAGAGATGTCCAGGGTCATCGGTGAGGTATGGAAAAGGAGGATAATGTCATCAGCATATATGTAGGATGATACTGAGTACTGCTGTATTAAGAGAGGAAAGGGAGAGAGGAAAATGTTAAATAGCAGAGGCGAAAGAACAGAACCCTGGGGCACACCACAGGTGAGAGGGAAAGAAGAAGAGGACTGATCATTCGAATGGACAGTGAAGGAACGGGCTGTGAGAAAGGAGTGGAACCACTGCCAGACTGTGCTACGTAACCTGAAATCATACAGACGAGAAAGAAGAGTTTGGTGGTTGATCAAGTCAAATGCTGCAGAGAGATCAAGAGACACAATAAGGGTAACATCTCTGCGATCGTGGGCAACATGTATTTCATTCAGAAGTGCCAGAAGGACGGTTTCTGTACTGTGCCCTTGTCGAAAACCTGCTTGACGGGGGTGGAGGGTATTGGTGGATTCTACATGAGAGTTTAGTTGTTCGAAGGCAAAGCGTTCCAGTAGTTTAGCTAAGAAGAGAAGGTTTGAAACAGGGCGCCAGTGGGACGGTACGGAAGGATCAAGAGAGGGTTGTTTCAAGAGGGGGTAGACCACAGCAGATTTCCATAGGGAGGGGAAGTGGCCAGACGATAGACTAGTGTTGATGATGGTGGTCATGGTGGGTATGAGTTGTAAAGCGGGCTCAGCCAACGAGACGGAATCGGGTCCAATTGGCAGGTGGTCTTCCTAGACTTAGCATTTGTAAGAGCTCTGCAGAGGTGATAAGGTGGAAAGAAGACCAAATATGGGCAAGAGCTTGATTGGGCGGGGAAGAGGGCAGTATCATATAGTCGGAAGCAATCAGCTCATAAGAAGGAGCAGGAGACAAAGGGGAGAGGGGTAGGGATAGCAAGGGAGGTGGGGGGGGGGTTGAGAAGGAGGAGCGCAGATTTAAAAACTTTTCTGAGAAAAAAGTGGCCAAATGCTGAGGAGCTGGGATTTTAGTTGCCTGATTACGATTTGGGCCGGTAGAGGAGAGCTTATGTAGAATTGTGAAAACTTGTCTGGAAGAGTTTGCAGCTACAGAGATTTCAGCGACGTAAAAGGCGCGTTTGGCAGATTGAACAGCCATGCTATCTGCTCCATTTGACCCACGTGCCTCCCCCTTACTTTCCAGGAGAGCCTCTCAGGTCTCCCCTTCACCAGGACCACCTTCTGAAGGAGTTAGCAGGACTTCTCAAGGATCAGGCGGTAGAACCGGTACACCACCACCTACAGGGCAAGGGCTTCTATTCCAGGTACTTCCTGATACCAAAAAGGATAGGAGGCCTAAGACCCATCCTCGACCTGCGCAACGTAAACAAATTCCTGGTGAGGGAGAAGTTCAAGGTTCTCTTCCTTGGAATATTGCTGCCTTACCTCTGCCAGGGAGACTAGCTATGCTCCTTAGACCTAAAGAATGCATATGCACACATTTCATCCAGACCACAGGCAATATCTACACTTTGTGGTAGGGGGAAACCACTATCAGTACAGAGTGGCTTCCCTTTGGCCTGGCCTCCGCCCCCAGGGTATTCACAAAGTGCCTGACGGTGGTGACCACCTTCCTCAGAATACAAGGAGTTTTCATCTTCCCCTACCTAGACGACTGGATCATCAGAGCCATGTCAGCCCTGGAGGTCCAACAAGCCACATCTCGCACCATTCAGGTGCTTCAACATCTACGGTTTGTAATCAATTACCCCAAGTCTACCCTAGTCCCCACTCAACAACTAGAGTTCATTAGGGCCAGACTTGATACCTTTCAGGCAAGGGCATACGTGCTAGTAGACAGAGCGCAGAGACTCCTGGCCCTGGCACGTCAAGTGAGTCGCAGGTCCCAAATATCAGCAAGACACTTCTTGCGCCTCCTTGGGCACATGGCTTCCACGGTACATGTGACACTGAATGCCCGCCTCCACATGCGAACAGCTCAGTGGTGCCTCACGGACCAGTGGACACAGACCACAGGCAGACTCCGAGACAGAGTCAAGGTATCCAAAAGACTGGTGCAGTCCTTGGCCTGGTGGCTTCAACCAAAACGCTTGGAGGCGGGGGTAACCTTCCAGGCTCCTCAACATACGAGGATCCTGACTACGGAGATGCATCCTTGCTGGGCTGGGGAGCCCATTGCCAGGGACTTTGCACTCAAGGCGTGTGGTCTCCATACGAGAGCACACAGCAGATCAATTTCCTGGAACTTCGTACCATTCGCCTAACTCTACGAGCCTTTTGTCAAACTTTGGCTCATCAACCTGTCTTGATACAAACGGACAACCAAGTAGCGATGTTCTCTGTGAACAAGCAGTTAGGCACGGGGTCCCGCATTCTGTGTCAGGAAACTCTGTTTTTACCTGTGCTCCTTTGCAGTCCACACAGCATGCATCTGAAAGCAGTTTATCTGCCAGGCCAGGAAAATTACTTAGCTGACAGACTAAGCAGGATTCTCCAGCCCCACGAATGGCAGCTGGATACGAATATGGCCCAATGGCTCTTTCAGACCTGGGGACAGCCGACACTGGATTTGTTTGCAAGCCCACACAACTACCAGTTGTCCCGCTTTTGCTCAGACAGCCACATCCAAACAGGGTGGCTGCCGATGCCTTTCTCATCTCATGGTCTGTGGGCCTCCTGTATGCATTTCTTCCGACACTTCTGGTGGCCAAAACCCTTTTCAAAATTCTCCAGGACAATGCCTTGGTCATTCTGGTAGCCCCAGATGGTCGAGACAACCCTGGTTTCCGCTTCTACTTCAACTAGCGGTGGAGACCCCAATCCCTCTGGGATTCTATCCCACCCCCCTGTCTCAGGAGGGGGGCACTCTTCTGCACCCCATCCTCAGCTCCCTCAACCTGTTGGCATGGCTGCTGAAAGGGTACTTCTCGCACCAGTCCTCCTTCCCAGAAAGATGGAAGAAGTTTTGCTGGCCTCAAGGAGGCAGTCAACTAGACGGACCTATGCTTTTAAGTGGCATAGGTTTGGCATGTGGTGCGAACAGCAGAAAGAAAATCCTTTCTCCTGCCAGATAGCAGTGGTACTGCAGTATCTTCTCCATCTGTCAGATTTGGGCCTTAAGTCCAACTCCGCCAGAGTTCACCTCGTTGCCCTGACTGCACACCACTTCCCAGTGGAAGGAAAGCCTCTTTCTGCACATCCTTTGGCGTTCAGGTTCCTGGGAGGACTACTTTTGCTGAAGCCCCCGGTTCGCCCTCCGGCAACCGAGTGGGATTTGAATGTGGTCTTAGGACAGCTTATTCGTCCACCTTTGAGCCGATGGCAACCTGCCATCTATGCTACCTTTCTTGGCTCGGCGAGTGAGTGAGCTTCAGGCTCTGGTGTCCGATCGGCCTTATACAAGGTTCTATAGGAACAGAGTGGGGCTCCGCACTCACCCCAGGTTCCTTCAGAAAGTGGTCTCTTCGTTCCACCTCAACCAGGGGGTAGTACTGCCTACCTTCTTTCCCAGGCCGCATGCCAGTTGGGCAGAAACAGTTCTGCATACCATGGACTGTAAGAGGGCATTGGCCTTCTACATTCAGCATACGCAATGCCATAGAAGGGCCTCTCAGCTCTTCGTATCCTTTGATCCCAGAAGCTGGGGATGGCGGTCTCCAAACGTACGCTGTCCATCTGGGTAGCTGACTGTATTGCCTGGGCATACAGGGCGGCCGATCTTCCTTTACAGGGTTGTGTTACGGCCCACTGGGTCAGGGCTATGGCGGCATCAGTGGCTCATTTCTGCTCTATTCTGCTGGGAGACATCTGTCGGGCCGCCACCTGGTCTTCAGATCAGACTTTCGCAACCCATTACTGCCTGAATAGGGAGTCCCGACAGGACAGTGCTTTCGTCCAGGCTGTACTTCGTAACCTTTTCGAGGTCTAGGCAACTCCTACCCTCCAACCCATTGGTGTCAGGCTACCGGAGTGTTACTCTCTCAGATTCCTATTGTGGCTGCTTGCGGCTCTCGTAGAGGGAGCCTATTTTTCAGCTGTGGGTTCTCGATAGCCTATAGCTGGGGAGTCCCATATGTGAGGACTGACTTCCTGCTTGTTCCTGGAGAAAGTGTAGTTACTCACCTGTAACAGGTGTTCTCCAGGGATAGCAGGCATCAGTCCTCACAACCCTCCCTCCTTCCCTTGGAGTTGCAGTCCTACTATTATTATTATTTTGTTCCTTTTGCCGTCTTTTTAGCTATGTCATTTGACTAAGCAAGATGGCACCCTTGGGCAGGAAGGGGACCGAGCATGCACAATGCAATTCCCAAAAGCTTTCTTAGAAAGCTGGGGATTTGCTCTGCACGAGGGCTCCGTCGGTGCCGACATCACCCATATGTGAGGACTGATTCCTGCTTTCCCTCGAGAACACCTGTTACAGGTGAGTAACTATGCTGTCTTGCATGTCTCCAAGCTCTCAGGATATTGAGGTCAGGCTTCCCTTCCTTCTGTCTGTGGTGTCCAGCCTGGATGGATGGAGGCCGCCCCAGCATCTGAGGAGGGGCAGTGCTATTGGATGATCTTTCGTGGCTCCCCTTTTGACAGATGACATCCTGTTTGACTGAGGAAGCCACAATATTTCAGCTCAGGACCATTGGAACAGTCGGTAGATGGCATGGTCTATCAACCGCCTCAAGGCAAGGGTCATTATTTGGCCTTTTACACATGGTTCTTGGTCCAGGGTTGAGCAGTCTGGGTATTCTCAGGCAATGCCATATGTCAACCGGCAAGGGGTCATGAAAGAGGGCTGGAGATAACCCTCCTGTTCTACTGGGCGAAAAGTAACCTCCTAGCTCTTTCGGCTCCCTTCTCACAGCTTGGCTCTTGAGAGGCAACATGTAGCACATTAGGGCTATTCTCCTACTGTGTTTTCCACATTCCTCAAGATAAGGAGAGGTTCTACCAGCCTTGCCTACATGTGCGTGTAGTGCCTATTTGAGCTACATGAGTCAGATTGATCCTAGTATGGTGGACTTGCCTTCCTTGTTTGCCTTTCTTCAAGGTGGCCTGGACAAGCGCCTTTACCTTAATTCCCTAAAGGTTGAGGTGGCCACTTTCTCAAGCTTCAGGGGACTAGTGAGAGGGCAGTCTTTAGCCTCTTACCTGGATGTGTCTTCAGGGGGTACAGCACTTGCATCTTTTCCTATATCTGGTTGTTCCCTTGTGGAATCTCTGCCTAGTTCTTTGGGCCCTGATGTCAGAGCCCTTTAAGTCATTGAAGTGGGTCACACTTGAAGGTCTTAAGGGTCAGATCTTTTTCTTTATTGCAGTCTGCATGGCGAGACATATCTCTGAGCTGCAGGCATTGTCAATCAGGAATCCTTACTTGTCATTCTAGTTTTACATTTGGTGGTGTTGTCCTATCATATTAATCAGGTGGTCTGCCTGCCATCCACTGCTAGGGAACAGTGCCAAGGGAAGACCAGAGACCTTCGCTTGGTGAGTGTCAGGAGAGTGCTTCTCTGGTGTCTTAAGGTCACTAACTCCTTTCACAAGTCAGGCCATCTATTTCTGCTATTTTGCAGGACTGCATAAAGGTGACACGGCTGCCAAGTCTACCCTGGTGCGCTGTATCAGGGAAGTCATTGCCTCAGCATATCTGTTGTGGAACAGGCTGGTTCTGGAGGGTTTGCATGTACACTTCACTCAGGCGCAGGCATCCTCCTGGGCAGGAGCGTAGCTTGGTCACCCCCTCAGACATTTATCGAGTGACTACAAGGGCATCATTTTACCCTTGTCAAGCATTACCGATTAGATGTCCACTCTTGGGTGTGGACAGAGCCTTTGGCTTAGAGGTCTTGAAATCTGCTGTCTTCTTCCCGCTTTTGGAATGTCTCACTTGTCTGAACTGGTCTAACAGGTTGATACGGAAGGTATATTTTATTTACCAGATAATGTCCTGTCCTTGAATCCTGCTAAACCAGTCCAGGACCTGCCCCTGGAACCTTTTATGGTCTGCTGTATTCTCTGTGGTTGGCCCTGCAGGCTCATACAAGCCTTCTGTCTGAAGATGATTCTGAAAATCCTTATTCTTGAGCCTTGTTATCCTCACTGAAGTTGTATGCAGTGACGGATTCTTGAACATATGCTTCGGTATGAATACTGAAGTATGCTCCTAGCTGTACTGACTATTATAGCAGGATGAGGTCATAAGAAGCCTTTGGAATATTTTCTCTGTCTCCACAACTGCTGATAGGGGGACATAACCCATTTTTCGGGACTGTTCTAGCAGGACTCAAGGAAAGGACATTTTCTGATAAGTAAAATGTCGTCTTCCCACCCCATCCTGGAGGCACACCTGACTTGAAGCCTGGGTTAAGTATGATTGCGTGATACTTACTCTATCATCCTGTTATTATATGTATCATATTCACTATTTAATTTAATTCAGATACTTATTATCCACTTAGCCAGCCAGGGGTTCGATGTGGATTTCATCTTAACAAAGAAAAAATACAATCAATAGCAAAATTATATCATAAATAAAATACAACATATTTGGGATTATTGGATAAGAGCCATTGAATCCATTCTGGATAAGCACATCACATTAATAGAGTCCTCACAGTGGTAGAAAATAAAACATAATTAAAAATAGACTTCATCAATACAACAGTTAATATCTAAGAAAGAAATACTGTAAATGATTATTAAATGAGTTATAAAATCCCAAAAGCAAAAGTAAATTGCAGCTCTGCCGATCATATTTGCCTCCTTTTTCCAAGCATTAATCTCAGGATAAATAGTTGACCTTAAAAGTTAAAAATGGTTCTGTTGTGGATTGGCACCCAGTGACATTCTCTAAGGAAAGGAGTAGTATGTTCCCATTTTTGTCCCCTGCTTAGCAGCTGTATCCTGTAAAACCTGTAACCTGGTCAAGAGTCTACCCAAGATACCTAAATATACAATATTTCAGTAGTCATACTGAGGCAAAATTATAGTACATGTAGTTGTAATTAAGTGTTCCTTTGGTAGAAAATTTCTTATTTGTTTTATGTGCCAAAGAAGATAGAATATTTTTCTGATGAATCTTAGCCACCTGTGTCTCCATAATGAGAGAGATCCTGAAAACTTGACTGGTAAGCTAATGCGCTTTCAGGATTGGGTTGGGAAACACTGCTGTAATCACAATCATAGGATTAGAAATCTTAAAATTCCACAAGATTTTAATAAATATGCAGTTGATATGTTGCAGAGTCTACTGTTAGGGGGATGTTTACTAAGCTGCGCTGTTAACATGGCAGATAGCACATGCTACTGAGCCACATTAACAGTGCAGGGAAAATGCAGTGCAGAAAATTATTGCACTATTTGCAGATTCCACACTAACTGCTGGAGTGGGCGTGATAGGGTCTAAGAGTTTGGTATGTCTGCAATGTGTGATTACCATGGGCATCGGCAACGCAAAGTAACCGTTGAAGTTGCAGACCGCATAGGTGCAAGTAACACCACTTCAGTGGTTGAAATTAATTGCATTCACGGTGTTGCTGGGCCACGTTCTTTGTATATTTTAATGCAGTTTCTGCTGGGGAAATAAAATGCATGTCTTCCACAGATATCGCATAGCTTTTGGAGCAAACGCAGCACTATCTATATACCTAATAGACCTAACTTTGCATTATTTTAATTAGGGGTGGGGGAATATCCTGATGGTTAGAGCACCAGGTTGAGAACCAGGAAAAATCAGTTCAAATCTCACTGCTGTACCTTGTGATCTTGGGCAAGTCACTTAACCCTCCATTGCCTTCGGTACAAAATTGGATTGTAAGCCCTTGATAGGAAACTCCTGCTGTATCTTAATGTAACTCATCTTGATCTCCTGAGAAAGAGTATGAGTTACATCCATTTTAATTGCAGAGCATCCAGGTTTTGGTACTTCAAGAAGAAATTCATTAAAAGATTACACATAAGATTCACACAGAATACTAAACACTTGTGTTGAACTTCAGTCATTTAATAAAGAAAAAAAGAGTAATTTTGTTGAAATAGTGTCTATATTATGAGCATCAGCAGCAGAAACAAATATTTAAGTGTTCGGGTACATCTTTTGCCCTCAGTTCTGGGCTTAATTGTAGTAGGTGTATATATACATCTGAGCGAAAAACTAAGATGAATGGAGGCCACAGCTCGTAGCTCTTAATTTCTAACAGTCACTGTTGCATATGTTCCCTAAAACAGAAGTTCTCAACCCATTCCTAAGGGCACACCCAGCCAGTCGAGTTTTCAGGATATCCACAATCAATATGCATGACATTTAATTTGCATACTAAGGAAGCAGAATTTTAAATTGCAAAAAAAATGTGTTTTGCATTCCAGCTGATCAAAAAGTATTTGTAGACAATAATATATTTGTTAGCTGTCATTTCAACATACCTTTTATTAAATACAAATTCCATTACTCCAGTAACAAATGAGTAATATCAATTTGTTTTATTTGCAGGATCCAAAACGTCACTTGGAAGAACATGTGGATGTTCTTATGACATCAAATATTGTTCAATGTTTAGCAGCTATGTTAGATACAGTTGTATTTAAATAGTGAGCTGAATGGGAATAATGGTCAGTGTAATTTCTGTGTATATTTGTCTATTGTCTTCAGCTCTGAGAACCAACGACTGCTGTTGGTTTATTTGGTTAAACAGAAGACATCTGGCATAATTTGCAGTCTAGGAGCAGCACTGTAACACCTTTCTATTGCTGCTTTGCAATTACTTATGTTCCTTTATGGTGATGTCTTTACAAATCTCCTCAGCAGTTAAAAAAAAATGTCAGTTTCGGAAAGTTTTATCAAGTTTCCATTTAATATTTGAAAAAAATTTAGTGCATATATATTTTGATTGTTACTACCTAATAAAAACACATTTACACCTATCTAGTTGTTTGCTTAGAAAGCTTTGCCATTGGTACTAAGTATAACATTTTGTCAACACTTTTCTGAGAAGGATGTAAACACAAACTTATCATTTTTGCATATAGTAGTCTTCTTAACAAGTAAAAGATCAATGTAATTATTTTAAAGAAAACAATAGCTCACATTTGGCTTTGGCACAGTTCTGTCAATACTTTTATGTTACATTGCCATTTTGCTTCAACTGGTATTTTGCCAGAAAAGGTCTACTTTTAATTAATTTTGGCAGATAGGGTTGGAGACCCAGTTTCCATCTGTGTGCCAGATTTCAGAAAAAAAAGCAGTTCAATAGTTTATTACAGACGAGGACAAAAAAATTACAAAGTATTCAGCTTAAAAACACAATTATAAAACCTTTTTTTCTTGATGTCATTTGTGTTCTAGAATTAAACCCAAAGCAGATCATTTTTTTAGGAATTCTGAATAAATCAAAGTGCCTTGTTTCTGTATACTTTTCATTTAGAAAGACGGCAACATTCTGAATATCACTGGTCTACAATTTTTTAAAACTTGGTTTGCTTCAGAGGCAAAATCTGATGTGCTGAATTCAAAAATGACAATTAAAACTGCTGATTGGCTACTGTTTCCAAGACATCTAAGCTTTTCCATTTTATGCATATTTATAGCGTGTTGGTAGTACAGTTTTAATCACAAATTATTATAAACCTAGGTCTTTTCATGTGTTTATGGTTGTCATATACAGTATATGAGCTTGATAATATTTCACCTGTCTTTGTTTAAAAGTTTAAAAATCAGCCAAAGGATTGTTTAAATACATTTTATTTAAAAAGTTTAGTATTAAATAGAAAGCAAGAAACGACTATGCATGCATTAATATTTATTTCAGACCTTATTCAGTGTCTACTCAGCGTTTCTTGGTTTGTCTCTTTATTTCTGTAAATGAAGTATCTCTTGTCACTGTTCAGCAATAGTCTACAAGCATTGACGGACTCCATTTGCCTTGATATCTTTTCTCCATCGCTGCAGTGTCCTGATGAAATTGCTCGCCATGCCCATCGCTCACTGCTCTGCAATTTGGTGGGAAAAAATCAAGATGAGAGTGCAGAAAATGTATCTTTAGTGACGTTGCAGCAAAGATTTTTGTATGAATTGAGGAGTTTTTCCACCAACTCCCTATAGTTGTCTGCTTTGTTGTTTCCAAGAAAACTTGATGCCACTAACTGGAAGGCTTTCTATGCTGTCCTGTCTTTGCCACGTAGTGCACGGTTAAATGTATCGTCTTGAAGTTCACAAATCTGAGAACCAACAAAGACACCTTCCTTTATCTTAGCTTCACTTAGTGTTAGAAATTTCTCGCTAAGATACTTGAAAGCTGGTTTGGTTTTGTCCATGGCCTTGACAACATTTTTCATTAGACCCAGCTTAATGTGTAAAGGTGGTAACAAAATCTTTCTTGATTCAACAAGTGGTGGATGCGGCAATGTTTTGCCATCGATTCCAGTTGGTCTCACAGTCCGTATGAAGGAAACCTATCATATGGAATGTGTGACCAACTGGAATCGATGGCAAAACATTGCCATTATGCAGCAAAACAGCTTTAAGACTCTTCTTTGAATTGATGAACAGTCTCCACTCATGTTGAGGGCTGCCATCAGACCATTGATATTTTAGCACGTACAAGATCACCTTCCATTAAGAAAAATGTAATGATCCTTTTGATGTTCAAGGAACATGGAAACCCTAACATCACCTAACAGGAGATTCGACTGCTGCAGTCTGGAACCCAACAGCTCTGCCTTACTCTTAGGTAGTTCCAAATCCCTGGCAAGGTCATTCATTTCATCTTGTATTATGAGGTGTGGTTCAGAGGAGGAGAATGGGAGAAAATCTGGGTCATGTAACATTGAGGTTTGGGACCAGAGGTTTCATTCCTTTCGTCTTCTGACTCGTGAGAATGATTCTGGAACATCAGGATCCAGCAGTCTTCCTCCATGGGGTACTGGGCATATAGCTGATGGAATGTTTGGATGCTGCACAGTCCACTTTTTCTTCTTCGATAAACCTTTCCCACCAGGAGGCACCAGGCAGAAGTAACAATTACTGATATGATCTGTTTGCTCTCTCCAAATCATTGGCACTTAAAAAGGCATGGATTTCCTATTTCTATTCAATCACTACTGAAAATTTGTTGCACAAGTGTTGCAGCATATGTATGGGGCCTAGCTCTCTTGATCTCCAATTTTGCAGCCAAAGTAAAGATGGTAGGCTTTCTTAATCAAAGCGGATATACTGCGTTTTTCTGATGCAAAAGTCACTTCATCACAAACATAGCAGAAGTGATCTGCATTGTTCAATTACGAGACATATCTCACTTTGGCAAAATGGAAAAAAAATCACACTGAGAAGACTGGTCTACAGCCAACATACTACTGATACATCATGTTCATTAAAAAAAATGCTGCGCAATTTGTTCTGCAGTATGATGCAATTAAGCTGAGTTAGGATTGCATCATCTATGACTTCTAGGAATAACATGATGCAGTTCATATCATGCAATAATACCTCCAAATTGCATCATTCATTAATTATTTTGCCTGAAAAGCAAATACTGTCCAAAAACATAGATTTATCACAAATCCAGTCAAAGATGTGAATGCATTTTAGTAATTTATGCTTTAAATTGGATCCCTTTCCATTATAATTCACATATCCTTAGCATTTATGAAGTCAAGGTCGTATGTACTGACCCAGTAGTGTAAATTGAAAACTAGAGCCATTAAACTATTTTAAGCATCATTTTTATTCTCAGCGACCCAGACTTAGTAAAGCGTGACTTCATTTATTTCTGAAGCATTTTGGCTGTAGAACATAAAATCTGGTACTTCAATCAAATTCAACTAAAAAATCAGTCCCATTAGATTTAGATCTCATTTCTGCATCAATCCCATCAAGTGTGGACCAAATTAAGTAAATAGGATACATTGGTTATCTTTTCCAACCAAGCACACTCGGACATTTTATTATCCAGAACCCAAGCTACAGCGTAGTCTTCCAGCAGAACATTATGGTTAGATTTGCAGCATGTAACAGTTGATTAATCAGGCTTGGACTTTGCTCTTTCCCACCAACCCCCAAATAACCTAGTAGACATAAGGGATATGAGGAAAAGAGGCCACTATATTCCTTACTTTTTTTTTCAACTGATCACCAATAATGCTGGATAGATCTGAAGTGCCACCAACATATGAATATGGGAACCAATCTGCCTGCATCCTTTCCAAAATAAGGAATTGCTAAATATAAATCAAAAAGAGGTGTTCAGTACTTGCAATGAAATAACAAACAATGATTCCCAGATTTTACAACAAATTAACTTTAGTTTTATTTTTGCTTCTTATTAAAAAAGAGACATTAGAAACAGGTTGGTTATAGCAGTTCATATTCCAATATTATGAGCACGTTGAGCTTAGATCAACATTAATTATAAAGACTCAGGGGCAAGTATATTTCTCCCTGATTCTGTTTAATTGAAGGTGTAAATAAAAGATCAATTGAGGGATTTTACACTCTTAACACCAGTTTCTCCGGGAACAAGCAGGAAGTCAGTCCTCACCTATGGGTGACGTCGGCACCAACGGAGCCCTCACGGAAGCATGCCCCCAGCTTTCAAAGAAGGCCTTTGGGAGATGCCACCACGCATGCGTGGTCCCCTTCCCGCCCAAGGGTGCCATCTTGCTCAGTCTCCTTTTTTCCGTGGAGTCCTTCAGACGTTTGTCTTGCTTGTCTCCGGAAAAAATGGATTTTTCTCTCTGAGTTTCACTTATCTCCGGAATCGCACCGGTGCTTTTCCTGCCTACCGACTTCGTTGCCTCAGCGTCAAGTTCGGTCTATTTTTGTAGTTTTCATTTTTTTTTCTTTTCCTGGTGCCTTCGCGCCCTTTTTCTCCTACTGGCAGCCCAGCGAGTGTTCGACCTCACAGGGGTACTTTTTTCCACAGTGGCTACCAGTGGCTTTAAGAAGTGTGATCGATGCTCCAAAATTATGTCTTTGACCGACACACATGACTGCTGTCTCTGCTGCCTTGGACCAGACCACGACCCGGCAGCCTGCGGTCTCTGCAAGAGGATGTCCAGTAAGGCCCTCAAGAACCGCCAGCAGCAGCACAATAAGTTTTTCCCCGAGTCCCCGGTGCTTCCTAAGGCCAGGGCCTCATCTGAGGCCCCAACATCTTGGGCGGAGCCTTCAAAACCCAAGCCTCATTGTGGTTCCCTCAAAAAGGGGGTCTCCCTCGAGGGAACCCAGGAAGAAGAAGAAACCCTTGAAGGTGGCATCCTTGGATGGTCCTGACTGGTCGGTTGCTCTCCCTTGGAACATTGCTGCCATTCCTCCAGCAGGGAGACTGGCTATGCTCCTTAGACCTCAAGGATGCTTATATCCACGTCCTCATCCACCCCAATCACAGGCAGTACCTGCGGTTTGTAGTGGGGGGCAGGCACTTTCAGTACAGAATGCTCTCCTTCAGCTTTGCCTCTGCCCCAAGAGTTTTCACAAAATACCTGGCGGTCGTAGCTGCCTTCCTCGGGCTCTAGGGGGTCTTTGACTTTCCCTACCTGGATGACTGGCTCATAAAGGAAGGCACGGCCTCAGAGGTGCAGCAGGCTACCGCACTCACCATCCAGGTTTTATTTATTTATTTATTTAACATTTATTTTATACCGCGCTCTTTATCGTCAGGGCGGTTTACAATTAACAAAATGATTCGAGGACCACAAGGCTCTGCAACACTTGGTCTTTGTCATAAATTACCACGTCTCACCTCCTCCCAACCCAGTGTCTGGAGTTCATTGGGGCAAGGATTGACACGCTCTAGTCAAAGGCTTTCTTGCCCAGGGACCAAACCGAGCTTCTCAGGACTCTGGCACGGGAAGTACAGTACCATCCCTAGGTGCCCGCTTGGCTTCTCCTGCGCCTCCTCTGGCACATGGCCTCCACGGTCCATGTCACCCCAAACACTCGCCTCCACATGAGGGCGGCGCAGTGGTGTCTCAGCGACCAGTGATCACAGGCCACCTCCGAGACAGAGTTTCGTTGACCCGCTGATTGGCGGACTCTCTGGTCTGGTCTGGGGACTTAATAAAGGCACGTGTGATCATCCATATCTCTTGCCTCATTGTGTTCCTGTCGGAATAGCAAGAGCATTCTGCTCTCTTTGTGCCTGACCTGGTGACAGTTGCCCCAGCATCTCGAGGGTCCTTACCACAGATGCCTCCCTGCTCGGCTGGGGAGCCCATTGTGGAGATCTCCGCACCCAGGGCAGCTGGTCACCAGACAAGAGCACCCAGTAGATCAACCTCCTGGAACTCCAAGCCATACACCTAGCTCTGAGGGTTTTCTGTCATTGCCTGCATCACCAACCGGTGCTAGTCCAGACGGACAACCAGGTGACGATGTTCTGTGTGAACAAACAGGGTTGCACAGGTCCTCTGCTCGTATGCAATCCAACAGGGTATCCTCCTACAGGCAGTAGGAGGCCAGGCCAGGACAACCTGCTGGCCGAGAGGCTCACCAGAGTTCTCCAGCCACATGAGTGGCAGCTAGACCCCAGGGTAGCCAATCGGCATTTCTGGCTCTGGGGAAAACCCGTGATAGACCTGTTCGCCAGCCTGGACAACTTTCAGTTGCCCCACTTCTACTCCCAGCAGGCCCACCCCTCCAGGGTGGTAGTGGATGTGTTCCTGGTCTCATGGTCGGAAGGCCTCATGTACGCCTTCCCTCCTATGCCGCTGATTGCCAAAACCTTGTTCAGGACCCTCCGCGACAGGGCCTCGCTCATCCTGATAGCTCCTTGTTGGCCCAGTTAGCCGTGGTTCCCACTGCTTCTACAGTTGACGGTAGAGACCCCCATCCACCGGGGAACACCCCAGGACTCTTGTCTCAAGAGGGGGGCTCTCTCCTGCACCCCAATCTGGGTTCCCTGTCGCTGACAGCCTGGCTGCTGAGAGGGTGGCTCTGACCCCTTTCAACCTCCCGGTTGAGGTGGAGGACATCCTGCTGGCCTCTCACAAGTCCTCTACTAGGAAGGCTTAATCCCTCAAATGGCACAGGTTCTTGGTTTGGTGCGCCCAACATGGGACTGACCCCTTCTACTGCCCAGTGGTTCTGGTGTTACAGTACCTGTTCCACCTCTCCCAGTCTGGATCAAGTCTAACTCCTTCCGAGTGCACCTTAGTACCCTGGCAGTGTACCACCATCCAGTGGATGGTAAGTCCCTCTTGGCCCAACCATTGGTGACCCATTTCCTTTGGGGCTTGCTCTTATCGAAGCATCCAGTTTGCCCTCCAGCAACTGATTGGGACCTCAATGTAGTGTTGGGGCAGCTCACTCACCCGCCCTTCAAACCTCTGGCTACCTGCCACCTCTGCTACCTCTCTTTGAAGGTGGCTTTCCTGGTCGCGCTCAGCTCCACTCAGAGTTAGCGAGCTTCAGGCCCTTATGGAGGAGGCACCCTATACCAGGTTCTACGTGGTGCTCTGCATGCACCCCAAGTTCCTGCCGAAGGTAGTGTCGTTCTTCCCTCTCAACGAGAAAGTGATACTACCTACCTTCTTTCCAAACCTCACTCCAGTAGGGCGGAGACGGTCCTTCACACCTTGGACTGTAAGAGCACTTTGTCCTTCTATATCCAACGCACTCAGGGCCACTGCAGAGCTGCTCAGCTTTTCATCTTCTATGACCCTAGTAGAATGGGGGAGGCAGTGACCAAGCGTACGCTGTCCACATGGGTGGTGGACTGTATCGCCCTTGCTTATGAGCAGGCAGAGCTCCCGCTGGAAGGCCGTGTCACAGCGCACCATGTCAAGGCCATGGCAGCCTCAGTGGCAAACTTGTGCTCTGTCCAATGTGGACACCTGCCGAGCCGCCACCAGGTCTTCAGTCAATACCTTCGCAGCCCATTACTGCCTGGAAAGAGAGTTCCGATGGGACAGTGCCTTTGGCCAGGCTGTGCTCTGTAAACTTTTCGGGGTTTAGGCAACTCCTACCCTTCTGTGTTCAGGCTACTGGAGTGCTGGTTTCATCGGACACAGGGGTCCAGTTGTGCTCTGTGGGCACAGACTCAATTGCTGCTGCTTGTGGCTCCCCATGAGGGAGCCCTGTTTTTGCTATGGGCTTTTGGTAGCCTGTAGCTGGGGAGTCCCATATGTGAGGACTGACTTCCTGCTTGTTCCTGGAGAAAGCGTAGTTACTCACCTGTAACAGGTGTTCTCCGGGGACAGCAGAAATCAGTCCTCACAACCCTCCCTCTTCCCCTTGGAATTGCTCCTTTACCATCTTTTATTTTTGCCATTTTTTAGCTATGTCATCTGACTGAGCAAGATGGCACCCTTGAGTTGGAAGGGGACCACACATGCGTGGTGGCATCTCCCAAAGGCTTTCTTTGAAAGCTGGGGGGACGCTTCCACGAGGGCTCCATCGGTGCTGACATCACACATATATGAGGACTGATTCCTGCTGTCCCCGGAGAACACCTGTTAAGGGGAGTACACTTTCTGTAAATGATCCACAAATCTGAACTTTCCCATCCAAGAGTCAGGAAGGAAAGTAGAGAGCATTAACGGCAGTTTATTATGTAATGGAGAAATAAATGCTACCAAATGTGCCTTTTTAGGGAGTATTTTGTTTACTGCATACTATATTCTCAGTGTTTTGTACAGTGATCTGAGGTCTATGCAGTTTGTCTGGATACCTAGAATGCAAAACCAGCTGCCTAATTGTATCAAGAGTATAGTCATAGATTTATCCCCCATTGAGAAATAATCAAGATTGGACCAGGTAAGTGTCCAGCCATGTCCATAAGTTAACTTATCACCCAAAAAATAGAATTTGGAATTTGGGTACATCTGTGCCTCCGATGTTATGCATTGGGAAGAAGTAATACTTTTTTTTGTAATACAAGGGGTTTTAATAGTTATAAACAAAACTAGAAGTGTCTTCCCTAAAATCAGTAAATGTGTGTTGTGATAAGGAAGCTTGTAGTGAGCCTATGGAAATAGGAGAAACTGATGATTTTGCTTTTAAGAAAAGTGACATCCCTGCAGTCCACAGGTTTCAGCTTTGGCATAAAGAAAGCAAACAGAGAGAAACTGAACCTAGGCTGCCACACCCAAGCTCTGCTGACGTAGTTGCAGGCTTGGAAGATAATTGCAAGCACCTGTCCAGAGATGGAGAGACACTGCCCGGGAAGCAGGGATATAAACCTTGGCTAGAGAGAAAGCAGAGAGAGAGCACAGGAAGAGAGAGACCGGAAGGAGAGAGCAGAGAAGGCTTCAAACCCCAGTTCCTGATCAGAAGGTTCAGAGGTGGGAGCCCAGGACTCAGCACAGGAGTCAAAGGAGCCTAGCCTGGAACAGGGAGTCGTGGCAGAACTCCAGGAAGGAACTCAGGGAAGTGAACTAGGGACTGTTTCCCAGAAGCTGGAGGGAGACTGGTGAACACAGCCAGGGAGAATTGACCACAACTTCAGGTACAATGTATCCTTACCGGGTGGAGCGGTGCTCAAGAGAGACACAGGGATCCTCAGAGAGAATAGACCCTGAGATATACGTTAAAAGCTCATAGCAGGGCACTGCATTACCGGAGCCAGAGGAAATGCAGGTTGAGCCTATTGAGCAGGATTTATTGCTTCCAGAAGTACTCATGGACTGTACGCTATGTCAAGCTGTTAGCATTGAGTCCCTTTGCTAAAGAATAGCTGAAAAGATAAAGTCTCCTGAAAAGTAGAGTAATGAAACCTAGCCTGAACTGAAGGTAGGAGTTGCTCTTTGCTCTTTTTAATGGGAAGATACCTGTTGCATGTACATTTGAATGCTTAATGAAGACAAAGGTAAAAAGAAGATATTTTTACTTTGTTGAATGAAGAAGCTGTGTTTTCTTTATCCGTTATATTGATAAGCAGCTGCATATAATTGACTGTGAAGCTCATCCAGCCTAAGTTGTAAATAACCTTGAGCGAATGAATGGAGAAGTATCCTGTTACAGGGAACATGGACTTTGTTTGCGTTTGGGGAATAAATTTTGTCATTTGCCTTTACTTTCGGTTTCATGACTACACTTCATCTTAGAAGGCCAAAACTACAACTCCCAGCATGCTTCACTGGAGAAAAATAGTTTATTCAACCTTTTATAAGAGAGGTTAATGGCAACCCTACCCCTCTAAGCCTTAGGCAGAGGGCTGGGGCGTGACAGTGTAATGGCATATTGCAGGAAATGTATTGAATAGATATAGGGAACAAGGAAAAACTATGGTCTCCATTAATCCAACCTATCCATGAAAGAGAGGGGTAGACATTTCTCTTTGAGTCTATTAAACATCAACTTTTGTTGTACTTTAGATGTACAACTGGAAAAGCCTTTTAGTATATTAGGCTGTAAATTCACTTCAGTCTTAAATTTGCTTAAGTAATTCAGAGTTGTTTTTGTTCTCAGTTCTGAGATGTTTAATCAAATTTGTATTCCTGAGTACTGAAATCCATGACTAGCAGCCCTACAATCATCAAGGCTCAGAGATGCATGTAATTGATTTTGTATTCTGCCATCTTGTTACAATTGTCTAAGGTATCAAATGAGACAGACACATATCTTTTAGGGTTAGCAATGTAGAAGGGTATATCTTTAACACAGAATTAAAAAATAAAAAGATTAAGTGAAGCCAAAACCAGAGATCAAAGGAAATATATGCATGTCTTGTCACCTGTGTTCAGTGTAGACCCCTCGTTATATCCCTAACCACTTTGATTGAAGGATAAGGTGGTACAAAACTGGCTAAATAAATAAATACTAGCATGAGCAAGAGGTTCCAGAGCAAGGCTAGAAGAAAAGAGGAAATGAGCAGTACCACCTTCTCATGCCACTTAAGGATAAGGAATGAGTTAGATGAGAGCACCAGGTCCCATGAGCTAAATCTGTCAGAACATTCCCATTTTGACAATGAATGCAAAGTCTGTAGGCTATAAGTACTCTCAGACTTTGCAGATATGTGGGCAGTTTGAAAATTGCCCTTGTAATGGGTTGCACATGTGCAGGTGGTACTTTAAAGGCAGACACATGAAGGATCTAAAAATGTGTGTTGAGCACTTAACTATAGTTATCTCTACCAAGAAAGCGTGCAAGTATATAGAACACTAATGACACTAATAGCAATAATGTATTTGTATATGGCATCATTTTTAGGTGTTTTGCTAAAGCGAAAGCACCTGTTGAGAAGCTATGTCAATCTACAGTGCATTGCAAAAGTATTCATCCCCTCTGTGTTTGTCGTGCTTGTTGCATTACAATCTGGAATTAAAATGGAGTTTTGGGGGTTAGCACCATGTGATATAGACAACATGCCTACGACTTTGAAGGTGCAAAATATCCTTTATTGTGACGCAAACAATAATTAAGACGAAAAAAACTGAAAACAGGAGTGTTTATATGTATTCATCCCCCACCAAAATCAATATGTTGAGGAGCCATCTTTTGCTGCAATTACAGCTGCAAGTCTCTTGGGTATGCCTCTATTAGCACATCTAGCCACTGGGATTTTCACCCATTCCTTAAGGCAAAACTGCTCCAACTCCTTCAAGTTAGATGGGTTGTTGGTGTACAGCAATTTTCAAGTAATGCCACAGATTCTCAATTGGATTGAGGTCTGGGCTTTGACCAAGCCATTCTAAGACATTTAAATGTTTCCCTTCAAACCAGCTTTAGCAGTATGTTTAGGGTCATTGTCCTGCTTAGAAGGTGAACCTTTATCCCAGTCTCAAATCTCTGACAGGTTTTCCTCAAGAATTGCCTTGTATTTAGTGCCATCCATCATTCCTTCAATCCTGACCAGTTTTCCTGTCCCTGCTGATGAAAAACATTCCCACAGCATGATGCTGCCACCACCATGTTTCACTGTGGGAATGGTGTTCTCGGGGTGATGGAAAGTGTTGGGTTTGCACCACACAGCGTTTCCCATGATGGCCAAAAAGTTCAATTTTTGTTTTATCTGACTAGAGAACCTTCCATGTGTTTGGGGGATCCGCCACATGCTGTTGTGCAAACTTCAAACGTGTTTTCTTATTTCTTTCTTGAAGCAATGGCTTTTTTCTGGCCACTCTTCCATAAAGCCAATTCTGTGGCGTGTGTATCTTAAATGGTCCTATGGTCAGATACGTAATGCAACAAAACAGGACAAAAACCAAGGGGATGAATACTTTCACAAGGCACTGTATCCATACAAATCTATTGTGTAGGCATGTGTAATCGCAAGAGGGCATGACGTGCTGACAGGGTTCATTATCCCAGCCAGTTGAAGACTCAGACCTATGTTGGTGCAAGACACACTAAAAGAGGAGAGTATAGGGAGGCGGAGCCAGCAGTGAAACAAGATGGCTGCACAGGAGCTCTGCTGCTGCAGACTCATCAAGAATCCTGCATTTAAACCTTGTCCAGGCAATTTACTTTCCTTCAGTTTCAGTCTCCTGATTTCCCTTTATCTTGGTTGATCATGACAAGCGGTAAGCCGACTAAGTTAGAATTTTCTGCAGCCCCTAAACCGGGCTCCAAAAGAGCTAAGTCTGATTGAAGGATAGAGCGGTATATAAAACCTGATAAATAAATAAGTCAGATCCTCTCTCCCCTTATAAAATGGCTGCCACCCGCGATCCTCCTGAGGCGATGCATGAACTGCTGATAGAAATTTGTTCAGTCCTCTGCCCTTGTAACGGCTTACAGTGAATCATTCCTGCAGATGCAATTGGACTTACGGGAGCTGAAAGCCCAATTGACTGGTCTTGCTAGCCGCATGGATAAAGCTGACACCACCCTCATAGCCCAAGAGGACCACTTTAACCAACTAAGCAAGGCCTCTAAAAAGGTAGAGCTCTTAGAGCTTAGCTTGGAAGATCTAAATAACAGTTCCTTAGCGTCTCTCTAGTCCAGTCCCGGAACCATAGAGTTGTGAACCTCCACCAGCAGCTTTGGAGACTGAATATCTTCATCTCTTTGATCATCCAGCTATATGCAGCCCCAAGGACCGCCCACACATCAGTATCTCAGTCTCCAAGCAGCTTGGAAGTCAGAGCCCAGAACTGGGCTCCTTAGGAACAAATAAGCAGAGCTTTAGTGTTTTATTATTTTCTAGGTTTAGGTGCTGGGCTGCTGCTGTGGAGGAATTCTTTGGCTGTGTCCCTTCTGCCTTTATCTGATCTGTTTTTTTCTCTCTGCCAGTCTCCCCATAGGTCAAACAAGCAGGGGAGCTGCAAAGGACACAGGTCTCCTTTCTACCGAACCCCCTTGGTGGGTGAGGAGAAGGTTGAGGGCAATTACCTGCAGCAATTAAATACAGCAGTAGGCTCTGAGGGTCCCCTAACTGATTTAGGGGTTCCCCAAGCTGCCCTGAGCGGTTATTAACTCTGATGTTGGCTCTGATAACTGCTACTCAGAGCTTGTGACAGGCACGCTGGACAGCACTCACAGAGTTTTGACCCCCCCTCCTCTCCTGTGTGTGGGTGAGTAGAGTTTGGGGCTTTTTATTTCTAAAGGCAGTGATAGAGGCCTTGGGGTAGCCTGGAATCAGCTCTGGGGAGTTTGTTTAGACCTTTTGGGTACTTTTTATAGTCCTTTTTTTGGCGGGATCGGGTCCGGCGGCCATCTTGGATTTTTAAAGTCATTTTTTCTTCGTGTTTTTTTTAGGGATAGGAGCTTCGTTTTTGAATTTTTTGGTCATATATCAGCTAATTGACCCCAGCTCTATCTAATCCTGCGATTTGGAGCGTTTTTGAGCACTTTTAAAATCATGATTTTTTTTCTGCTCTGTTTGCTTCAGCAAGGTGTCTCTGCTTTGCTGATAGAGGGCTGTGTGCATAGGCATGCCTTTTAGTCCTCGGTGTCTGGTTTGTGGCATTCGTAGAAGTAGTAATTTGGAAGCCAGAGTCTGTGCCACTTGTTCTGCTGTGGGTGCTGTCATGGAGGATCCTCTGGAGGGCTCCAGTGCGGATCTCCCTCCTGTCTCTACAGAAGGGACATCAAGGCAGGCAGAGACGATCCTTGATCCGGGGATTTCTGAGGTGCCAGAGCGCCTGTTGGCGGGGGGCGTCCAGGAGGGATCCCTGGGAATTCCACCTGCCTTTTTCTCTCTCATGCAGGAGGCTCTGGCTCTCTTGCAGCCGGCGGGTGGAGGTTCGGTCCCGCCCCGCCGTGGGCTGAAGCGCCCACTTTCAGTAGAGGGAGACACCGGTCCACAAAAGAAGAGCCGGCCCCCGAGTGTTGCGGATTCTGCGCCTCCTGGGGATGAGTCCCACGAGGGGCTGGGGGAGGCTCTCGGGCTAGAGTCTGCGGAAGATTTAGAAGACGGCGAGTTGTTTGACGACGAGCAGAGTAGTAGAATAGTGCGTGTATTTCGTAAAGAGGAACTTCCGGCACTGATTGCCGAAACCCTCAAAGTATTGAACATACCCGTGGAAGATTCCGCTGCGGAGGACCAGTTGGAGGATCCCTTGATGCAGGCGGTGCACACTTCCCACAGAGTCTATCCGCTCCATAGGGTTTTTAAGGCTATGATCCAGGAGGAGTGGAACAGTCCAGAATCCACCTTGCGCGGGGCTAGACTGTTGCCTAAGTTGTATCCTCTATCGGAGGCTGATAGAGCGCTTTTTCGTTCGCCGAAGGTGGACGCGGCAGTTTCCGCGGTTACTAAACGGACTACTATCCCGGTGGAAAGTGCTGCGGCGTTGAAGGATGCGCAGGATAGAAAGGTCGAGAGCTTGTTGAGACAGGCGTTTGATGTTTCTGCCCTGTCAATGCAGGCGGCGGTGGCCGGGGCCTGGGTGGCGCGCGGCTGCCTCCGCTGGTCTCAGCAGTTGCAGGGGCCCCAGTCGGCGGAACAGGAGGCCGCGGTGTCCAGATTGGAGTCTGGTGCCGCTTATTTGGCGGATATCCACTATGACCTCATTAGAGGGTTGGCTAACGGCATGGCGTCGGTGGTAGCGGCGCGTCGTTCTCTTTGGTTACGCAATTAGGTGGCTGATGGTTCTTCTAAAGCTCGCCTTAGTAAGCTGCCGTTTAAGGGCAGGCAGTTATTTGGAGAGGACTTGGATAGGTTGGTAAAAGATCTCGGGGATTCTAAGGGGGGTCGGCTTCCGGAGGATAAGCCCAAGCAGGGGAAGCCGACCTTCACCTTCCGGGGGTCCCAGCGTTCCAGATACCCGGGGCGCGGACAGAGTTTCCGCGGATTTCGGGGGGCAGGTAGAGGTTTTGGCTCCTTCCAGGCGCAGGTCCCCAAAAAGTCACAATGAAGCGAGGCCGGCTCCGGTGGCGGTGATCCCCGTAGGGGGCAGTCTACGGGATTTCTACCCTGCCTGGGCCGCTATCACATCCGATCAGTGGGTGTTAGAAGTGATACGAGAGGGATATGCGCTCGAGCTGCATCGACCGGTGCTAAATTCCTTCATTATGTCCCCGTGCAGCGCTCCCTGGAAACGAAGAGCCATATCAGATACACTTTCCCGGCTGCTTCGGCTCCGGGCAGTCGCCCCCGTGCCGGAGGGGCAGTTAGGGTCCGGTCGATACTCCATCTACTTCGTGGTGCCGAAAAAGGAGGGCACCTTTCGACCAATCCTGGATTTAAAGAGAGTGAATTGGTGCCTCCGGGTGTCGCATTTTCGCATGGAAACGCTGCGCTCGGTCATAGCGGCGGTCCGCGAGGGGGAATTCCTAACGTCCCTAGACCTTACGGAGGCCTATTTGCACATTCCCATTCACATCAAAGATTTCTGCGGTTTGCACTGCCGATGGGCCATTTTCAGATTCAAGCCATGCCCTTCGGCCTCGCGACAGCGCCACGGGTCTTCACGAAGATCATGGTGGTGGTAGCGGCGTTCCTGCGGAAGGAGGGTGTCCTCGTGCATCCCTATCTCGACGACTGGTTGATCCGGGCGAAGTCGAGGGAGGAGAGTCTCCGAGCGACGGCGTGGGTCGTACAGATTTTGCAGTCGTTAGGCTGGGTGGTCAATCGGGCGAAGAGCAGCCTTCTTCCCTCGCAGACCTTGGAGTATTTGGGGGCGCGTTTCGAGACCGGCAACGGGAAGGTTTTTCTCCCAGTGCACAGAGCACGGGCCCTGAGGTGGCTGGTGGAGCAGTTTCTAGCGAGACGGTCATCCTCGGCTTGGCAATACCTTCAGCTTCTCGGCACGATGGCGGCGACCATCGAGGTAGTTCCGTGGGCAAGGGCGCACATGCGGCCCCTGCAGCGAGCCCTGCTGCGTCGATGGTGTCATCAGTCCGACTCGCTAGTTCATCAGTTACTTTGCCCCTTGGGGGTTCGGCGCAGCCTTCGCTGGTGGTTGCGTCGGCGCTCTCTGGCGAACGGTATGCCCTTGGAGTCTCCCGTCTGGCGTCTGCTGATGACGGATGCCAGTTTGAGCAGCTGGGGGGCTCCTTGCGAGGGTCAAATTGCTCAGGGCCAGTGGTCCTCGCGGGAGAGCCAGTGGTCCATCAACCGTCTGGAAATGAGAGCCGTGTGGTTGGCTCTGACTGCGTTTCTGCCTTGGCTGCAGGGAGCGGCGGTCAGGGTGCTGTCCGACAATGCCTCCACGGTAGCCTACATAAATCGCCAGGGAGGCACAGGCAGTGCGGCGTTGGAAGCGGAGGCGGATCTGCTTCTAGAATGGGCAGAGCGGCATCTTCAATGTCTGTCGGCCCAGCATGTCGCGGGGGTTCACAATGTGGAGGCGGACTTTCTGAGTCGTCGCAGAGTAGACCCCGGAGAGTGGTCTCTACATCCCGAGGTATTTGCGTTGCTGGTCCGTCGTTGGGGTCTGCCGATAATGGACCTCATGGCGACCTTCGAGTCCGCCCAGGTCGAACGGTTCTTCAGCAGGCGTCGGGAACGCATGTCAGAAGGCCTCGATGCATTGGCACAAAGGTGGCCAAGGTACGGGCTGCTCTATGTCTTTCCTCCGTGGGCTCTGGGGGGTCGCCTGGTGCAGCGGATCGAGCGGCATCCGGGTCCCGTGGTTCTGATTGCCCTGGACTGGCCCCGTCGGCCTTGGTATGCGGATCTGGTGCGGTTGAGTGTGGCCGATCCATGGCTGCTTCCTCCTCGGCCGGATCTCCTTCGGCAGGGGCCGCTGCAGATGCCTCAGGTGGCTCGATTCTCGCTTACGGCATGGCTATTGAGAGGGTGCGAATGAGAGCCAAAGGTTATTCTCCGGAGGTCATTGCTACCTTGTTGCGGGCACGGCGTCGGTCCACGTCGCTAGCGTATGTCCGGGTCTGGTGTATTTTTGAGAGCTGGTGTGCGGATCGCGAATTGCGGCCTTTGCGGACCTCCGTTCCTCAGATCCTCTCCTTCTTGCAAGCAGGGGTGGACAAGGGCCTGGCGGCCAGTTTCTTGAGGGTACAACTTGCAGCTCTTGCGTGTTTTCGAGGCAAGGTTCAGGGCCAGCTATTGGGGTCCCATGCTGATGTGAAGCGCTTCTTGCGAGCGGTGTTGCTTATGCGTCCTCCGTGCAGGGCTTTAGTTCCCTCGTGGGACTTGAATTTGGTGTTGAGGTCTCTGGTGGCTTTGCCGTTTGAACCCTTGGCGCAAGCTTCGTTGAAGGACTTGACGTTGAAGACGGTGTTTCTGGTGGCGATCTCGTCAGCTCGCAGGATTTCGGAGTTGCAGACTCTTTCGTGTAGGGAACCCTATCTGTCTTTCTTGGCCGACAAAGTGGTATTGCGACCGGTTCCCGCGTTTTTGTCTAAGGTAGTTTCGGCGTTTCACATGAATCAAGTGGTGTCTCTCCCGGTGTTTGTCAAGGAACGCGGTAAGCACGCGGATAACTCCTTGCACGCGTTGGATGTCCGTCGAGCGCTTCGCCGGTATTTGCGGGAAACGGCGTCCTTCCGTAAGTCCGATCGTTTATTTGTCGCCTTTGGCGGTCCGCGCAAGGGGGAAGCGGCGTCTAAGTCTTCCATTTCCCGCTGGTTGAAAGAGGCGATTTCGTCAGCATACCTTTTACACGGCAAGATGGTTCCTGCCGGGCTTCGGGCTCACTCGACTAGGGCGCAGGCGGCGTCTTGGGCAGAAGTTAGCTTGGTGCCGGTGGTGGATATTTGTCGGGCGGCGACGTGGTCGTCCTTGCACACCTTTGCTAAGCACTATCGTCTGGATGTGCAGGCGGCGTCGGATGCGCGGTTTGGCTCTCGGGTGCTTCAGGCTGGACTAGCGAGGCCCTCCCGTTGAGATATACTGCTCTGTTACATCCTCTATGGTTCCGGGACTGGACTAGAGAGACGCTAAGGAAGACTTACCTGCTAATTGTTGTTCCTTGCGGAACTCTAGTCCAGTCCCGGATCCCTCCCTGTCTCTTGGTTCTCGCTGCCAGCCAAGAAGATACAGTCATTATAGGAGTCTGCCGGGGTTTCTGTTCTCTATGCTTTCGGTCAGAGCTCCTCTGCTTGCAGCACGCCTTAGTTCCCTTTCGGGGCCAATTTGGAGGGTGAGCGGTGGCGCCTCTTGTTGCTTGTGTTTTGCGCAGGGGTCGCCACAGCTGTTCTGGTCCGCCTTCCCGTAGGCAGGAGATTGTTCATAAGAAATACAAAAAAAAAAAAAAAAGATTTTCGCTAATAGTGGGATCTTTAGGGTCAGGATCCTTTTTTCCACTGTATGGATATATATACTTATTTGTTGCTCTGCTTAGTATGCTTTGTCAATAGGTACTGATGTGTGGGCGGTCCTTGGGGCTGCATATAGCTGGATGATCAAAGAGATGAAGATATTCAGTCTCCAAAGCTGCTGGTGGAGGTTCACAACTCTATGGTTCTGGGACTGGACTAGAGTGTTCCGCAAGGAACAACAATTAGCAGGTAAGTCTAATTTACTCATCACGTCAAAATAATATCCGAATAGTGGGCATACCGGAAGAAGCCGAGGGTTCGGATCAAATAGCATTCCTGGAGAAACCTCTACCTAAAATGCTTCACCTTGATTTCGCCTGGCCGCTTGAGATAGAAAGGGCCCATAGGATATCCTCACAGGCGGGGCCACAAACACGGAGACCGCGACCACTAATCCTGTGTCTGCTTAGGCACCAACATGTGCAAATAACGAATGCTGCAAGATCGCATACTTCAGTGACTTTTGAAGGGCATAAGGTTTCTTTCTACCCTGATTTCAGGTAGAGCACCGTGGATAAGCGGAAGCAATTCCTGGCGCTAAGGCCGCGGTTACAATACTTGCAGGCAAGTTATAGACTATTCCATCCAGCATGGTTCAAAGTTACCTTGGATAATCGCACGAAGACCTTTGAAGATCCTATCGCTCTGCGGACTTTAATAGAAGAGAGAGGCACTGAGAATGCAATGAAAGCGGACTTTGGGGGACTGTTTAAGACCTGTGTCTAGAACACATACTAACTTTGAGTCTCAGCCTGGTACTGCGAAGCCTTTCAGGACTATTTCAGCTGTTTTGTGGGAGGGCTCCAGCAGCTTGCAATTAATAATTTACGATCTGGAGATGGACTGTATACTGGGCCCTTTGTTTATGCTCATAGTATTGTGCGATTGTTGTTGCCTTTAAAGAATCCTTTTTACCTCCTCCCTTTATATTCTTTGGTTCTAGGACGGCCTGTTTTATTGGTATCCTGCCATAATTTGTGTTCACTGAGCATTGTCTACCTTTTAGCACCCTTTTTGTTTCAGAGGCAGGGGATAGAAGACAGTACTTATTCTATGTATAGAGCTTTTAAGCAAGGCAGTTTATTCTCCCTCCCTTGCCTTTCCCCCCCCCCCCCCCATCTACCCGTTCTCCCATTTTCTCTACGGCCTCCCCCCCCCCCCCCTTTTTTTCCTCTTCCCCGTTTACTATTCTTCCCCCCTCCTCTTTCCCCTTTAACTCAATTGCATGATTTCTTGACTCCCTACCTCTGCTTTCCTTTCTGGGGCAGAGACTGGGGAATCTTATATGATTTGTTTTAAGGCTTCCAGACAATAAGCTGATGGTATTAAAATTCTCCCCGGGGTAATTCTTGGAGGGAAAAAAAAATCAGGATACAGAAATGTAGAACGATTTCTGTGATTCTTTGGATGGGGGGGCGGGGGATATTTTATTTGGATGTTCAGGGTCCAGCTGCATTCATACTGTATGTCACGCTGTCTCACCTAAATGTAATGTTCCTCTTTGTCGGGGCGGGTTTGGCGCTTTGTAAGCTAGATACGTTTAGGGCAGAGGTTATTAACATCTATTATCGAGGTATCTCAGGGCAAATAATTATGATTCAATCAAGCAGTATAAAAAAGCTTTCTCCAAGAACAAGCAGGAAGTCAGTCCTCACATATGGGTGATGTCGGCACCAACAGAGCCCTTGCGGAAGCATCCCCCCAGCTTTCAAAGAAAGCCTTTGGGAGATGCCACCACACATGCGTGATACCCTTCGCGCCCAAGGGTGCCATCTTGCTCAGTCTCCTTTTTTCCGTGGAGCCCTTCAGACATTTGTCTGGCTTGTCCCTGGAAAAAGTTGATTTTTCTCTCCGAATTTGACTCACCTCCAATATCGCACTGGTACTCTTCCTGCCTGCCGACCTCGTTGCCTCGGCATCAGGTTTGGTCCATTTTTGTAGTTTTTCATTCTTTTCTTTTCCTGGCGTGTTCGCACCTTTTTTCTCCCACTGGCAGCCCGGAGAGTCTTCGCCCTCACAGGAGTACTTTTTTCCCCCATGGCTACCAGTGGCTTTAAGAAGTGTGATCGGTGCTCCAAAATTATGGCGTTGACTGACACACATGACTGCTGCCTTGGGCCAGACCACGACCTGGCAGCCTGCAGTCTCTGCAAGAGGATCTCCAGTAAAGCCCTCAAGAGCAGCCAGCAGCAGCATGATAAATATTTCCCCAAGTCCCCTGGAACCTCCCGAACCTGAGCCTCAGTGTGGGTCCTCAGAAAGGGGGTCTCCCTCAAGGGAACCCAGGAAAAAGAAGAAACCCTCAAAGGCAACGTCCTCAGACAGTTTTGACCAGCTGGGTGCCCCCGCTCCCAATCCCGCAGTCTGAGACATCCGTCAGAGGCGTCTGGGAAGGAGCGGCCTGCGAAGCTCCCTCAGAAGGATTCGACTGCGAACCAGCCTCGGTCGCCAGACATTATCCTCATTCTGGATTCCACTTCGGGGGAGCCGGCATCGGGCCCGAGACCCTCGAAGCCCACGCCAAAGACTGCAGAGCGTTCTTGTCTTGCATCCAGAATGGCAGCCCTTGAGTGCAGTTTGTCTGCCTTCATGGACCAGCAGTGGACGCTGTTGTCCGGCACGACTGGTTCATCCGCTCTGACCACGGGCCCTCGATGTCCCCAGAGGCCAAGCCGATCCTCAAGGTCCTTCGGCCTCGAGTCGATCCTCGACCCAGTTGGCTCTGGGGGGAACTGTGATGGATCTGTTCACCAACCCGGACAATTTTCATTTGCCCCACTTCTGCTCCCAGCAGTCCCACTCCTCCAGCGTAGCAGTGGATGTGTTCCTGGTCTCATGGTCATGGTTGGAAGCCCCTTGGTGGTCCAGGCAACCGTGTTTCCCACTGCTTCTACAGTTGACGGTGGAGACCCCCATCCCCTTAGGGACTGCCCCAGGACTCCTATCTCAGGAGGGGGGCTCTCTCACGCACCCCAACCTGGGGTCGCTGACAGCTTGGCTGCTGAGAGGGTGAATGTGGCCCCTTTCAACCTTCCGGTTGAGGTGGAAGATATTCTTCTGGCCTCACGCAAGGCCTCTACTAGGAAGGCTTATGCCCTCAAATGGCACAGGTTCTCTGGTGCGCCAAACACGGGGCTGACCCTTTCTCCTGCACGGTGGCTCTGGTGTTACAGTACCTTCTCCACCTCTCTCAATCTGGGCTGAAGTCTAACTCCATCTGAGTGCACCATAGTGTCCTGGCAGCGCACCACCATCTGGTGGATGGTAAGCCCCTCTTGGTCCAACTGTTGGTGACTCGTTTTCTTTGGGGCCTGCTCTTATCGAAGCCCCCCATTTGCACTACGGAAACCAAATGAGCCTCAACGTAGTGTTGGGGCAACTCACTCGCCCATCCTTTGAACCTCTGGTTACCTGCCAGCTTCGCTACCTCTCTTGGAAGGTGACATTCCTGGTCGCGCTTACCTCCGCTCGCAGAGTTAGCGAGCTTCAGGCCCTTGTGGTGGAGACGCCCTATACCAGTTTCTACAAGAATAGAATGGTGCTTTGCACACACCCCAAATTCCTTCCGAAGGTTGTGTCTCCCTTCCATCTCAACCAGGAAGTGGTGCTCCCTACCTTCTTTCCAAGACCTCGCTCCAGTCAGGCGGAGACAGTCCTCCACACCTTGTCCTTCTATATCAAATGCACTCTGGGCCACTGCAAAACCTCCCAGCTTTTCATCTCTTACGACCCCAGTAGGCTGGGGGAGGCGGTGACCAAGCGTATGCTGTCCACATGGGTGGCGAACTGTATCGCCCTCGCTTATGAGCAGGCGAGGCTCACTCTGGAAGGCTCACTGCACACTGTGTCAGGGCCATGGCGGCTTCAGTGGCAAACTTGTGCTCCGTCCCGATGGTGGACATCTGCTGGGCTGCCACCTGGTCTTCAGTCCATAGCTTCACAGCCCATTACTGCCTGAAAAGAGAGTCCTGATGGGACAGTGCCTTTGGCCAGGCTGTGCTCTGTAACATTTTCGGGATTTAGGCAACTCCTACCCTTCTGTGTTCAGGCTACCGAAGTGCTGAATTCATCGACACAGGGGTCCAACTGTGGTCTGTGTATACAGACTAAATTGCTGCTGCTTGTGGCTCCCCGTGAGGGAGTCCCTATTTTTCCTTTGGGTAATCGGAAGCCTGTTGCTGGGGAGTCCCATATGTGAGGACTGACTTCCTCCTTTTTCCCGGAGAAAGCGTAGTTAACTCACCTATAACAGGTGTTCTCCGGGGACAGCAGGAATCAGTCCTCACAACCCTCCCTCCTCCCCTTGGAGTTGTTCCTTTACCATCTTGTGGAGGAGGAGTGGAGTGGAGGAGGAGTGGAGGAGTGGCCCAGTGGTTGGGGCAAGGTACTTCAGGCCGGAAGGTCGGGGGTTCAAATCCCACTAGAGGACAGCAACCTTGGGCCGGAAGGACTGGGGTTTCTAGTCCCACAGGTGCTCCTTGTGGTCTTGGACAAGCCACTTAACCCTCCATAGCCCATGTTCCCTGTAAAATAGTTATCTCCAAGTTATAATGCCCTGTTCAATGTAATTTCAGTTTGTTCAATGTAAACCGCACTAATGCAGAATAGCGCGGTATATAAGAGAATGTAAATAAATAAATCTTTTATTTTTGCCATCTTTTATCTATGTCATCTGACTGAGCAAGATGGCACCCTTGGGTGGGAAGGGGACCATGCATGCATGGTGGCATCTCCCAGAGGCCTTCTTTGAAAGCTGGGGGGATGCTTCTGCGAGGGCTCAGTCGGTGCCGACATTACCCATATGTGAGGACTGATTCCTGCTGTCCCCGGAGAACACCTGTTACAGGTGAGTAACTATGCTTTTCCATGAACCCCCTTAAAGTAATCTCTTTGAACATTAAGGGCATCAAGAATCCTGTCAAGAGGAAAAAAAATCTTACTTATTGTCAAAAACAAAAAGCTGACATAATAATGCTTCAAGAAACTCATTTGTCTACTGAAGAGACTAAAAAATTAGCATCAGGGTGATTCCTTCTTGCTGCTCATGCTCCAGCCGCTCATAAGAAAAATGGAGTGGCCACTCTAGTATGGAATTCATTAAATCCCCAGATTCTCTCGTTCAGATCAGGAAAGCCGATGGGCCAAATCTTGCCTGATCTTTGGGTCTTGGCAACTAGAAATATTTAATGTTTATGCTCAAACTGTGATAATCCAAAATTTTTTCAGGCATTAGCCGAGGCAGTGCAAGAAAATGCATCTCTCCCAGTAGTATTGGGTGGGGATTTCAGTATGGTCCTTGACTCACTAGTAGTTTGTGTGCCGAGCAGAGCCAGAAGACTTCATAAGGCGGGCGAGGTATTTAAATCTCTTATGGAGTCCAATGGTCTTGTGGACGTTTGGAGGCTAATGCACCCTATCGAAAGAGATTACACTTTCTTCTTCTTTCCACATGGCTCTTAATCTCGTATTGATTTTTTTCCTGTTGTCTAGAACCCTAGCCCATACAGTTAGTTCTTCCGATATTTTGAGCACCTATATTTCCGATCATGCAGCGATTGTATTAGAGATACTGTACAACCTTATGGCAAACCTTCAGGGCAAGGAGCTTGGTCCTTTAAAAGATCTTTACTAACTGATGACTCCTTTAAAGCGATTATTCAACAGGTAATCCAAGAATGTTTTGTTACAAATTTGCCAGAGGAAACTTTGGGCTGGGCTTGGTTGGAAGCTTTTAAGGCCACAGTAAGAGCGGCCATCACTGGTTTTTCTATTGCTATGGCTTGAAAGGCAAAAGCAAAACTTCAGGCTCTAGATCAACAAATTAGAGCTGGCAAAATAATTCATCAGAAACAGGCTAACCCAATGATTTTGAATCGGCTTCTGTGGCTACGTTACCAATATAACTCTATACTTAGTTCTTAGGTAGAACAAATTATATTCACTCAACAAACTCAATATTACACAGAGCAGAATAGGGCTGGTAAATTGTTAGCCTCTATGCTAAAATCACGTCACTGCAAATCCCATATTGTATCAATTATCAATGATCATCATAGGAGTTTGACAGCAACACTAAGGTAACAGAGGCTTTTCGCACATTTTATTTTCAACTTTATGCTTCTGAGGTGTCCCCAGAGGAGGATACTTTTGAGAATCTGTTGGGACAGACTGCACACCCTAAGCTTTTGGAGAAACAGGAATGCTCTTGACAAACCTATTTCTCTTATAGAAATGAAAGATGCCTTATCTACTAGTATGGCTGTTGAGAAAGCCGTGGGCCCGGGCGAGCTGCCAATAGAGTTTTATCAGATTTTCACAAATGATCTCCTTCCTCACTTGATGACTTACTACCAATTATTACAAGAACAAGTGGAAGACACTGAGACTTTCTCTAGCGCCACGGTCGTGATGGTGGAGAAACACAGTAAAGACCCACAGAAGGTAGAGAAATATAGACCAATTTCACTATTAAATGCAGATTATAAGCTATACTCCAATATCCTGACTCATCATCTTGCAAAGGTCCTTAATGATCAATGTGGCTTTATCGCTGTAAGGTTGACCATTGACAACGCACGGTTACTATGTAACCTACTAGATGCCTATTCTTAGATGCTGAAAAGGCCTTTGATTGGCTGGAGTGGTCTTTTCTCTTTAAAGTGCTTAATTGGTTTGGCCTTCCAAAAAAATGTTTAGGTATGCTCCAAGTTCTATATGCCAACCCCTCTGCACGTATCTTAGCAAACGGAGTACTCTCTCAGCCCTTTCCTTTACTCCGAGGCACCTGTCAGAGGTATCCCCTCTTCTCTTCAGTCTGGCTTTAGAGCCTTTAGCCCTTTTCATCTGACAATCTGTTGAGATTCGAGGCATTACAGTCGCAGATTTACAAATCAAACTATATGCTTATGCGGATGATCTCCTGCTATTTCTCTGTCCGGCTTCTATACCCGCTCTTCTACAAGTGATTGCTCAATACTCCTCTCAGGCTATAAAATTAACTGGTCAAAATCAGGAGCTTTTTCTATAAATCAAATAACCAACGCCGCTTTGGTTTAAAGCTTCCCGTTCCAGTGGGAACCTTCAGCAATTAAGTACTTAGGAGTGCATCATTCTCCTCTAGACGAAACGTTGAGAATAAATATCAAGAGTTTAAAAGACCTAGTTCACTCCTTTACTCTAAATTGGTCCCCACTTCACCTTATCTGGTGGGACGACTTGAAGCTATAAAGAAGATTCTGATTCCGAAAATAAATTATGTGTTAGGAATGCTTCCAATTTTGTTTCCTACCTCTGTCTATAAAGCTTTGGAGTGCACAATGACCACTTTTCTTTGGGGAGGAAAGCCTGCTAGGATAGCCCTTAAGAAGCTAAAGGCTAGCAAATACGAAGGGGGAGTGCACTTCCCTGATTTTTATTGGTTCCATCTTGCCTTCCTGTTAAAGCAAGGAGCCATTTAGGCCACCTATGACAGTCTCCCACAGAAACCTATTTGGATGGAGCTTGAGGAGAGATTAGTCTCCCCTTGCCCAGCAATGCTCTTAATGGGTATGTGTTATCCAGATAACTCTAAAAGTGGTCAAAAAATAACTTCTACGCAACTGGCTTTTCAGACCGTCCTCCCAATTATTAGGGTTGACAACCCCTATTTAATCCCTTATTTAAAATCAAAAAGGCTCCCTTTGCTTGGAAAGTTTGGCAGGATTGTGGCATATGGTCTTTGGGGCAGTTAATAGCTGGTTCCCTCTGGAAGTCCTTCCCGTCCCTACAAAATGAATTTGGCCTCCCATCCTCTTGCTACTTCCAATCGCTCCAAATCCAGCACTTTTTTTCTAGCTCGAAAGTTGATATCCACGGTCTTTCTCAATCTTGGGGTCTTTATAAAATTGTTGAAGAAGTGACCAACAAGCGCAGAGCAGTATCGAGATTTTATACCTTTTTCAGAGACAATCTCCTGTGTAGAAACACAGGGTTGCTGAAAGTATGGGAGAGAGAGTTAGAAGCCACTTTATTACAGCAGGCCTGGGCCACCTTTTGTGGCCCTCTTATTTGCGTTTCAAAATCTGCCCCTCTGACTCAATCCATGTTTTTCCTCGCTCATAGAGCATGTAGCACCCTGGTCAAGTTAGCTAAATGGAATAAGAGCAAGAACAATCAATGTTGATCCTGTAAGAATGTAACAGGTACCTTAACCCATATGATGCTGGAGTGCCCTAGCATTCAAGCCTTTTGGATCCCAGTTTGGGGTAAAACACAACAAATCCTAAGCTTTTCATCCCCCCTGTCATGGCATATAATCATCTTGAGGTCCCTGGCAGAGATACCTACATTAGCAAAGGAAAATTTCTTTCTGTTAAATTTTATGATAACAATAGCCATAAAGTTAATTCTTACTAATTGGAAGAATCCCTCAAAATTAGATTGGCATGTATGGAGGAACCAACTATATCTATTTTCTAAATACAAAAAAGCCCATGACAGGGTTTTCAGCCTTAGGGATGAAATTATTAATCTCGCCAAATGGTCAACTCTTGATGTTTTTGCTGCTCATGCTACAAGTGGGCAGGAATATTGTGGGCATGCTGGTCCATTTTGCCCACAGCTGGCCCCTCATAACAGAACCCTAGGCTCTACAGGTCATCCTCAAGGGTTACCTGCTCCACTTCACCCATTTATCTCCTCCCTTCTTTCCAGGGGAGTATCCTCTAAAACCTCTCCATCGGGCTCTGTTGCAACAGGAAGTCACCACCCTTCTAAGAGAGGGTGTGATAGAACTTGTTCCCTGCACACAAGAAAGGTTAGGGTTTTACTCCTGGTATTTCCTTATTCTCCAGGACCAAGCAGGAAGTCAGTCCTCACATATGGGTGACGTCGGCACCGACGGAGCCCTCGCGGAGCAATTTTCCCCAGCTTTCAAAGAAAGCCTTTGGGAATTGCAGCGCGGTCCTCTTCCCGCCCAAGGGTGCCATCTTGCTCAGTCTTCTTTTTTCCGCGGAGCCCTACAGACGTTGCCTGTGAATCCCCGCAGAAAAGTTGATTTTTCTCTATTTTTCTCTATTTTTTCTTTGGTTCAACGCCGGTTCTTTTCCCGCCCGGACTCGCGACGCCGGTTACGAGTCCGTCCTTTATTTTTTGGTTTCTTGTCCTTCGTGACAGATTTGACGCTTTTTTCCTTTTTTCACTGGCTGCCCGGTCGTTCGACCTCGCAGGGGCCCTTTTTCCCCCGATGGCGGCCAGTGGTTTCAAAAAGTGTGACCTCTGTAAGAAACTTATGTCTCTTACAGACACTCATGACTTCTGCCTCCGCTGCCTCGGCCCAGATCATGACCCCATGATTTGCACGCCATGCGGCAAAATGTCCTCAAAAGCATTGAGGAGTCGGCAGCACCAGCGGGAGCGTATCTTCTCTGACTCCGGCCGGGCTCGGACCTCGTCAGAGGCTTCGACGTCTCGGGACTCTGGTCCTGAGCATCGTCGGAGTTCCTCTGAAAGGGGGTCTCCTACCCGGGAGCATCATCGGAAGAAGAAACCCGCGAGGGCGGGATCGGTGGATGCTCCTGGTTCCTCGAGGGCCAGGTCGCATAGCCCCGATTCCCGTCCTGGGTCCTTGGAGTCGGAAAGGCCGTCAAAACATCCTCGACTCGAGGTGGACTTGCCCACTCACGTAAGTACGGTTGTCCTCGTGGACTCGCCTCCGAAGGACCCGACGTCGGGCCCGACGCCGTCGGGGCCCGAGTCGGGGTCTGCTGGGTTTCCTGAGCTCGGACTCAGGTTGACGGCCTTGGAGTGCAGTTTGTCTGCCTTCTTGGACCAGCAGCGGGCATTGATCGCTGGCCTCGCTGGCGCTTCTGCCCTGACCACCGGGACGTCGACCTCCAAGTCGACCCCGGAGACCGAGCCGATCCTAGAGTCCATAAGGGTTCGAGTCGATACTCGGTCGAGGTCTCCTTCGGCCTCCCGTTCGGGACCGAGGTCGTCGACGCCGACTCCCTCGGCGTCGGGGAGGATGGCATCAGTGCCCGCCCGACCGGAGCCGGTCAACTCCTCCTCCGAGGAGTCGGCCTGGGAATCTGAGGACGAAGAGTCACCTGGTTCCTTTCGGACTCGGTGTGTCCCATCGGACTCCCCCGAGTCCGAACCTCGGAGACGGTCCCCCCCGGAGGATACCCGGTTCTCAGACTTCGTGCGGGATATGGCCAAGGCCTTGGCCTTCCCCTCGGATCCCGAGGAGGAGCCTCGAGTTGAAGAACTTGATGCCCTCCAATATGACTCTCCCCCGAAGGAGGCCTTTATTGTACCGGTTCCTCCGATGCTGGAACGACTTCTCTTCCGCATGTGGGAGAGCCCGGCGTCGTCGCCGGTGTTAAGCAAGCAGGTCGATTCCATTTATCGAGTCCGCAAGAGCCCCGGCTTCCAAAAGGCACAACTACCGCACCATTCCATGGTGGTGGAATCGGCCATGCATAGACTGAAGAGTCAAAAAATGCACTCCTCGGTGCCCCCTGGTAGGGAAGCCCGAAGCCTGGATGCCCTCGGTAGGAAGTGCTTCCAGGGCTCTATGCTTGCTTGTCGAGTCCAGACATACCAGCTCTACATGGGCATGTATCTCCGAGACCTGGCTAAGGAAATAGCCGGGTTCTCTGCTGGTCTCTCCGACGAACCTTTGCAGAGGTTCCAATCCTTGTCTACTGGCATTCGGGAGTGCTCCAAGTTTATCTCTCGAGCAGCCTATGATGGTTTTGAGGCTTCGGCTCAAGTAGCCGCGGCCGGCATCGGTGGACGCCGCCAGGCTTGGCTTCAGACGTCCGACCTCGAACCCTGGGTGTAGGACAAGTTGGTCGATGTCCCCTGCCGAGGTGATAACCTCTTTGGCAAGCCCATGGATGAGAAGGCTGCACAAATCGAGACGGAGACTCTCACCAGGACTCGTCTCTCAAGGAAGACCTCTGCTCCTTCTCAAAAGAAGAAGGCCTCGGGGAAAAAGCCCTTTTACCCGAGGAAGGGTGCTGCCTATAAATACTACCCTCAGTATCAGGCCTCCCCAGCTCCCCCACAGGGAAAACAGGCCAAGGGTCGAGGTAATGGGCCCCATAGGCAGCCAGCCCCCAAGCCTGCACCACCGGCCCCTGCTCAGCAGGGTGGGGGTTTTTGACTTTCTCAGCATAGCCTCTCCCCCTCAGCTGGTTTCCCTCAGCACAGGAGGCCGGCTGGTCCACTTTGCCCACAGATGGTCCAACATTACCACAGATACCTGGGTGCTTCAGATAGTTCAAAAGGGCTATCTTCTTCATTTTCACCAGGTACCTCCCTCCTACTTTCCAGGGGAGCCTTCCAGACTCCCTCTGCACAGGGACTTACTCCTTCAGGAGTTAGCAAGTCTTCTTCAGGAACAAGCCGTGGAACCGGTGCCCCACCACCTGAAGGGTCAAGGGTTTTATTCCAGATACTTCCTGATTCCGAAAAGAACAGGAGGCCTCAGACCCATCCTAGACTTGCACAACCTCAACAAGTTCCTTGCAAAGGAAAAGTTCAAAATGCTTACCCTTGTAATCCTGCTGCCCTACCTCCAGCAGGGAGACTGGCTATGCTCCTTGGATCTGAAGGATGCGTATACTCATATCCTTATTCATCCAGACCACAGACAATACCTCAGGTTTGTGGTGGGCGGACGCCATTACCAGTACAGAGTACTGCCTTTCGGCCTATCCTCCGCCCCCAGAGTGTTCACCAAATGCCTAGCAGTGGTGGCAGCCTATCTGAGACTTCAGGGTCTCTTTGTGTTCACATACCTGGACGACTGGCTCATCAGAGCCCAGTCTGCCCAAGAAGCCACTCAGGCTACTCATCGCACGGTGGCTCTGCTCCAGCACTTGGGATTTGTCATAAACTTCGCAAAGTCCACTTTGCTCCCCTCTCAGGATCTAGAATTCATCGGCGCCAGGTTGGACACTCTTCAGGCGCGGGCCTTCCTGCCTCTGGACAGGGCCCAAAGGCTCATGGATCTCGCCAGCCGCTTTCACAGCAATTCCCTGGTCTCGGCCAGGCAATTTCTGCGACTGCTCGGCCATATGGCTTCCACGGTCCATGTAACCCCCTATGCCTGCCTGAACATGCGACCTGCTCAATGGTGCCTTCGCAAACAATGGCATCAGGCCACTGGGAGCCTAGCGGACTCCGTACAGATCTCCGACCAGCTGGTCTCCTCTCTGCGATGGTGGCTTCACCTGCCAAACCTAGTGCTCGGGGTGACTTTTCAGCCCCCTGCACATTCTCAGGTCCTGACGACCGATGCTTCTCTCCAGGGCTGGGGAGCCACATTGCCAAGGGACTTGTACTCAGGGTCTCTGGACTCCTTGGGAGTCCGCTCAGCAGATCAACTTCCTGGAGCTCAGAGCCATCCGCCTAGCGCTCAAAGCCTTCTCTCACCTGATTTCTCACCAGTCAGTACTTGTCCAGACAGACAATCAGGTTGCCATGTTCTACGTGAACAAGCAAGGCGGAACCGGCTCCTTCCTTCTCTGTCAGGAAGCACAGAAGCTCTGCTCTTGGGCCGTCCATCGCAACATCGTCCTCAAAGCTGTCTATCTCCCAGGTCAAGAAAACTACCTGGCAGACAAACTGAGCAGGATCCTCCAACCGCACGAGTAGAGATTGGATCCGCTTGTGGTTCAGCGGATCTTTCTCCGGTGGGGCCTCCCCACCATGGATCTGTTCGCCAGTCCTCTGAACCGGCAGCTTCCCAGATTCTGCTCTCGACAGCCGCATCCTCTCCGGGTAGCGGCGGATGCTTTTCTGATTCCATGGTCCACAGGCCTCTTGTATGCCTTTCCACCCATGCCTCTGGTGTCTCGGACGCTCTTCAAAGTTCTCAGAGACAAGGCATCGATGATCCTAGTGGCTCCCCGGTGGCCGAGACAACCTTGGTTCCCGCTTCTGATGCAGCTGGCGGTGGACACCTCTCTTCCTCTGGGGTTTCAGCCCGACCTCCTCTCGCAGGATCAGGGGACGCTCCTGCACCCCAACCTCCGGTCCCTTCATCTTATGGCCTGGCTGCTGAAAGGGTAGTCCTTGCTCCTCTCCAGCTACCTCCTGATGTGGAAGAGGTCGTCTTGGCCTCCAGGAAGCCTTCCCCCCAGAAGTCCTACGCTCTTAAGTGGCGTCGGTTCTCCGTCTGGTGTACTCAGCAGTCTCAAGACCCCTTCTCCTGTTCGGCATCAGTGGTCTTGCAGTACTTGCTTTCTCTTTCCAATCTTGGCCTTAAGTCCAACTCGGTCAAGGTCCACCTCAGTGCTCTTTCTGCGCATCACGTGCCGGTGGATGGTAGACCTCTTTCCAGCCACCCTCTGGTGGCTCGTTTTCTCAGAGGCCTCCTTCTCCTTAAACCACCTTTGCGCCCGCCAGCCCCGAACTGGGATCTCAATGTGGTTTTACAGCGGCTTACCTGTCCGCCTTTTGAGCCTATGGCTACCTGTCCTCTTCGTTTTCTTTCCTGGAAAACCTTGTTCTTGGTGGCCCTCACTTCTGCTAGACGCGTTAGTGAGCTGCAGGCCCTGGTATCTGATCCTCCTTACACTAGGTTCTACAAGAACCGGGTAGTCCTACGGACTCACCCTAAGTTTCTTCCTAAAGTGGTTTCCCCTTTTCACATCAACCAGGAGGTGGTACTTCCAACCTACTTTCCCAGGCCACACTCCAGCCGAGCTGAAATGGTCCTGCATACCCTGGACTGTAGAAGGGCGCTGAACTTCTACCTGGACCGTACGCGGGGGCACCGAAGGGCGGTTCAGCTCTTCGTGTCTTATGACCCCAACAAGTTGGGGCTCCCTGTCTCCAAGCGTACTCTGTCCATCTGGATTGCGGACTGCATCGCTTGGGCTTACGAGGCTGCGGGCCTTGTGCTGGAAGGTAGAGTCACCGCTCATCGTGTTCGGGCGAAGGCTACGTCAGTGGCTTACCTCCGCTCTGTTCCGTTGGCAGACATCTGCCGGGCCGCTACTTGGTCTTCAAGCCAGACTTTTGCAGCCCATTACTGCCTGGAGAGGGAGTCCCACAGGGACAGTGCTTTCGGACAGGCAGTCCTCCGTAACCTCTTTGAGGTATAGGCAACTCCTACCCTCCATCCCGGATGTTGGGCTACCGGTTGGAGACGTATTCAGAGAAGATTCCTTCCTTCTGTGCTGCTGAGCTAGAGGGAGCTCATTTTTGTGCTTAGGGTCTCCGGTAGCCTTAAGCTTGGGAGTCCCATATGTGAGGACTGACTTCCTGCTTGGTCCTGGAGAAAGCGTAGTTACTCACCTGTAACAGGTGTTCTCCAGGAGCAGCAGGAATCAGTCCTCACAACCCTCCCTCCTCCCCTTGGAGTTGCAGTTATATGCTTTCGTTTTTGCTAATTTTTGCTGTCTTTTAGCTATGTCATCTGACTGAGCAAGATGGCACCCTTGGGCGGGAAGAGGACCGCGCATGCGCGCTGCAATTCCCAAAGGCTTTCTTTGAAAGCTGGGGAAAATTGCTCCGCGAGGGCTCCGTCGGCGCCGACGTCACCCATATGTGAGGACTGATTCCTGCTGCTCCTGGAGAACACCTGTTACAGGTGAGTAACTACGCATTCCCAAAAAATCAGGAGGGTTCCGTCCCATCCTAGATCTCTGGAACCTCAGTAAGTTCCTAGTATGAGAGAAGTTCAAGATGGTTTCTCTAGGAACCCTATTACCCTACCTTTAGAGGAACGATTGGCTCTGTTCTCTGGATCTAAAGGATGCGTACATGCATATCCTCATTCACCCGTCTCACGGGCAGTACCTTTGCTTCATGTACAAGGGCAGACATTACCAATTCCGAGTCCTGCCCTTCGGGTTGGCATCTGCCCCAATGGTTTTCACCAAGGGGGGTTATTCTGAGGCATGAATAGCAGGGATGGACGTCCCAATGGGACGTCCATCCCCGCTATTTGTGACGGCTTTCCTCTCCTGTCTAAATTTCCTGCTGGTTGGGCAGGGAAGGAGCGGAGAGTGGGTGGGTGGTGGGCGGTCGCTGGCCCTGGATGTACAGAGCCAATTCTAATGTCTGCCCTGTACGTTCAGGGCCAGCGAAATGTCCGGGGACGTTATTCCACCTCTGAGGTGGAATAACTCCCCTGGTCTTGTTTTTTTAAGCGGCCCGGGGAGCAGAGTTAATTCCCCGCAGCCTGATCCTGGCCTTAGGAGGCCGGATCAGGGGTCAGGCTGTGGGGAATTAACTATTCTAGCAGTGGCCGGCATCGCAGCTTTTAAATGGAGCCATGGCAACAGGACGCCATGGTGCTGCGGCTCCATTTAAAAGCCCTGGCTGAGTTAGCTGGGCTGTGGCTGCACATGCAGGCCAGGACTGAATTGCAGTCCTAGCCTGCACGTACATGCCTGTTCATGATTCTGATCTCGCGGGGCTAGATGTGCCCCGTGGGATCAGAATCGCGATCTCCTTTGTATATCCGGGTCAGCCTAGAAGTACAAAGGAGATTTACATCGGGATCAGAATCGGGCCCCAAATGTCTAGTGGTAGTAGCAGCCTATCTCCACACCCTAGGTATCATCGTCTTCACTTACTTAGATGATTGGCTCGTCAGGGGCGAGTCGCCCCAGGTGGTCTATCTGTCCATTCAGTGCACCATCACGGTGCTCAAACATCTCGACTTTGTCATAAACTTTCCAAAGTCGCACCTTTCTCCCACTCAGAAACTGGAATTCATAGGTGCCTTTCTTGACACGACTCAGGCTCAAGTTTTCCTGCCCAAGGATTGTCTCAAATGCCTCCCACAGTTGGCAGGCATCATTCAATGTAGTTGTCACACCATGGCGCAAGGCATGCTTTGTCTATGCTGTCACATGGCCTCCATGGTCCTTTTAGTCCTCTACACTCATCTCCATTTGCGCCAAGTGCAGTGGACCCTCTACAAAAAATTGAAACAGTGTGTGTCTCTCCTCAAAACCTTCTTGTAGGGTTATCTTTTCAGATGCCTCTACCTCAATGTACCCTCGCTACCGATGCGCCAAACAGAGCTAGGGAGCTCATCTGGATGGCTTGGGCATGCAGGGCCTGTGGTCTCAACAGGAAGCCTCCCATCAGATCAACTTCCTGAAGTTGAGGACGATAACCAATGCTCTTCAGGTGTTTCGCCATCAGTTATTTATTTTATTTATTTAGCATGATTTTATGCTGCCTTTCACCGGGTCAATGCGGTTTACAATAAACAATTTGAAACTGGTTTACAAAGAACGGTTAACCAAGAAACCAGGATTCTAGCACTCCTTGTGGCCTTGGGCAAGTTACTTAACCCTCCATTGCTCAGAAAAATCCAAGTTATCAATGTCCCTGTTTAATGTACATTTACCAAGTTTAAGTTACAAAGTAAAAACCGCTTTGATTGAAATGATAAAGCAGTATAAAAAAACAGTTAAATAAATAAATATACTGTTGTAAGGAATGCATAACAATGAATAGTTGAACGTGGCTTACAAGGCTGTTTAACTATGTACAATAGATTTTAAGATGTACAGGGGAAGATTGAATGAGCTGTCCTTGGTGACAAATAAAGCTTCTGTTTTGTTTAGGTTGATGGAGAGGTGATTTTGTTCAAGCCATTTGGATACGTCTGAGAAGCTCCACTGGAGGAGGAGGGTTGAGGGGTGGTTGGTGTTGAAGGGTGTATATAACATGATGTCGTCTGCGTTAATGTGAAAGGAGACGTCATGAGATTGGAGAGCTTCGCAAAGTGATTGCATGTAGATGTTAAAAAGCAGTGCTGAGTGTGTGGATCCTTGTGGGACTCCTTGTTTTTGGATGTATTGGACAGAGGTGCAGTCGCCAATTTTAACTTGTCTTCTTTTTTTGAGGTAGGATTGGAACCATTTTAGTATGGTTCCCTCTATTCCTATTGCCTGCAGTCATCATATGAGTATTTGGTAATCAATGGTATCAAAAGCTGCTGAGATGTCTAGAAAAAGGAGGATGAATCCGGAGTTTGGCTTTTGGATATCTTTGATGAGTTTATCAGGAACGTCAGTAGCGTTTCCACGCCGTGGTTGGAAGGGAAACCGTGTTGTTTGTCCAGTATGTTGTTATTGTCCAGGTGATCTTGTAGTTGTTGCTGTATGGTCTTCCCAATCACCTTGGCAATGAGAGAGAGGCTGGCAATTGGTCTGTAGGCTGATGGGTCAAGGGGATCCAGGTGAGGCTTTTTTAGTATGGGGCGTATGGATGAGAGTTTTAGACAGTCTGGCATATGACCTTGATTAAGGGAGGTCTGTGTAAGTTTTGTGAGTAGGGGCGAGATTTCGGTGATTGTCAGTTTCATCCAGGTGACAGGGCAGGGATCTAGGGGGAGGTGATTGTGTTGAGGTTTTTTATAATAGACTCAGTTGTGGTGTTGCTTATGATTTTGAAGGTTGACCAGGGTGGAATGTGTGTTTTTTGGATATTGAGATGGGGGAGTGTGAGTGGGGTTTTTGGTG
The DNA here is from genome assembly GCA_033557465.1 of Ichthyophis bannanicus. Classification (NCBI taxonomy): domain Eukaryota; kingdom Metazoa; phylum Chordata; class Amphibia; order Gymnophiona; family Ichthyophiidae; genus Ichthyophis; species Ichthyophis bannanicus. The sequence goes on along the minus strand of CM066036.1, from coordinate 652,725,619 downwards.
GCGTGAAGAGTAGAAGACTGCCAGTTGGTGTGGAGAGTTCTCCAGGACCAAGCAGGAAGTCAGTCCTCACATATGGGTGTCATCGGCGCCGATGAAGCCCCAGCGGAGCATTTCCCCAGCTTTCCATGAAAGCCTTTGGGAATGCTGGCACGCATGCGCGGTTCCCTTCCCGCCTAAAGGTGCCATCTTACCTCAGTCTCTTTTTTTCCGAGAAGCCCACCGGACGTGTGTCCTGTTCTCCCGGATAAAAGTGATTTTTTCTTCGGCGATTTTTCGCTATTTTTCTTCGGTTCGACGCCGGTTCCCCTCCCGCCGGGTTCGGTACACCAGTATCGAGCCCACTTATTTCTTTTTCGTTTTTTGCCCTTCGTGGCTGGCGTTCGCGCCCCTTTTTTCATTTTTCCCTGGAAGGCCGGTCTTTTGACCTCGCAGGGGCTCTTTTTTCTCCGATGGCTTCCAGTGCTTTCAAAAAGTGTGATTGGTGTAAGAAACTTATGTCTCTCACCAACACACACGACTGCTGCCTTCAGTGCCTCGGCCCTGACCACGACCCCAAGTTGTGTGTGCCATGTGGGAAGATGTCTTCCAAGGCACTTAAAAGTCAACAGCATCAGAAGGAGAGGTTTTTCTCAGACTCTGCCTCCGGCCGGGCCCGGACCTCGTCTGAGGCCTCGACATCTTGGGATTCCGATCCCGAGCGCCGTCGAAGCTCCTCGGACAGGGGGTCCCCCGACTGGGAACGTAAGAGGAAGAAACGGCTCGCGAGGGCGGCGTCGGAGGAGGTCCCTGGTCCCTCGAGTGCCAGGTCTAAGACCCCCGACCGCCATCCCGGGCCCATGGACCAAGAGAAGCCTGCCAAAGTTCCTCGCGTGGAGCTGGAGTCTGCTGGACACGTAAGTCCCGTAGTCCTCGTGGACTCTCCTCCCAGAGAGCCGACGTCGAGCCCGGCGCTGCCGGGGCCTAAGTCGGTGGCTGCTGCGTCTCCCGAGCTGAGTCTCAGGATGACAGCCTTGGAGTGCAGATTGTCTGCCTTCATGGAGCAGCAGAGGGCACTGATGGTCAGCCTGTCTTGTGCATCTGCCCCGACCACCGGGACGTCGACTTCGAAGTCAACCCCGGAGACCGAGCCGATACTCGAGACCCTTGTGGCTCGAAGTCGTCCTCGGTTGAGGTCTCCCTCGACCTCCCGTTCGGGACCGAGGGTGTCGACGCCGGTGCCCCTGGCGTCGGGGCGGGTGCTTCGGGGCCCCGGGGGGTCGGACCCTGACTCCTCCTCGGATGAGTCTGCCTGGGAGACGGAGGACGAGGAGTCTCCTGATACTTTTAAGACTCGGTGCATCTCGTCGGACTCACCGCAGTCTGAGCCCCGGAGTAGATCCCCTCCGGAGGACACTAGGTTCTCGGAGTTCGTCCAGGATATGGCCGCTGCCTTGGCTATCCCTGCCGATCCTGAGGAAGAGCCTCGAGCCGAAGAGCTCAACGCTCTACAGTATGACTCTCTTCCGAAGGAGGCCTTTACTGTCCCGGTTCTTCCGATGCTGGAACGGCTCCTCTTCCGGATGTGGGAGGCACCGGCCTCGGCGCCGGTTTTGAGCAAGCGAGTCGATTCCATCTATCGACTCCGCAAAAGCCCTGGCTTCCAGAAAGCACAGCTACCACACCATTCCATGGTTGTGGAATCAGCCATGCATCGTCTGAAGAGCCAGAAGATGCACTCTGTGGTGCCCCCCGGCAGGGAGGCCCGCAACCTTGATGGCGTCGGTAGAAAGTTCTTCCAGGGGTCTATGCTTGCTTGTCGTGTCCAGTCTTACCAGCTGTACATGGGCATGTACTTGCGAGACCTGGCCAAGGAATTGGCCGGATTCTCTGCTGGTCTCTCCGGGGAACCCTTGCAGAGATTTAAGACCTTGTCCTCGGGGATTCGGGAATGCTTAAAGTTCATTTCCCACGCTGCCTACGATGGCTTCGAGGCTTCGGCCCAAGTTGCGGCTGCCGGCATCACGGCTCAACGCCAGGCGTGGCTGCAGTCAGCGGACCTCGAGCCATGGGTTCAGGACAAGTTGGTCGATGTCCCCTGCCAAGGTGAGAACCTTTTTGACAAACCCATGACCGAGAAGGCCGCTCAGCTCGAGACCGAGCACCTTACCCGGACAAGGCTGTCGAGGAAGACCTCTGCCCCTTCACATAAAAAGAAGGGCTCAGGTAAAAAGTCCTTTTACCCGAGAAAGGGCACTGCCTACAAACAGTACCCTCAGTATCAGGCTCCCCAGGGTCAGCAAGCCAAGGGCCAGGGTAATGGGCCCCATAGGCAGAGGACCCCCAAGCCTTCTGCCCCTGCTTCCACTCAGCAGGGTGGGGGTTTTTGACTCCTTGAGCGTAGCCACTCCGTCCCTGCTTTCCCAGCCCTGCACAGGCGGTCGCCTTGTACTTTTTGTCCAACAGTGGCCTCTCATTACCACCGACAGTTGGGTGCTGGACATAGTCCAAAAGGGCTATGCCCTGCATTTTCATCAACTGCCTCCTCCTCACTTCCCAGGGGAGCCCTTGAGGCCTCCCCCTGCACACAGACCTTCTCCTTTGAGAGCTCCAAGGTCTGTTGGTGGACAGGGCGGTGGAGCCTGTGCCTCCCCACTTGCAAGGTCGCGGATTCTACTCCAGGTATTTCCTGGTACCCAAGAGGACCGGGGGCCTTCGACCCATTCTGGACCTCAGGAGCCTCAACAAGTTCCTCGAGAAAGAAAAGTTCAAGATGCTTACTCTTGGAACACTTCTGCCCTACCTCCAGCAGGGAGATTGGCTATGCTCCTTAGATCTAAAGGATGCGTACACTCACATCCTCATTCATCCAGACCACAGAAAGTACCTCAGGTTCATTGTGGTAGGAAACCATTGTCAGTACAGAGTACTACCTTTTGGCCTGACCTCCGCTCCCAGGGTCTTTACCAAGTGCCTGGCAGTGGTTGCGGCCTACCTGAGAAATCAAGGCATCTTTGTCTTTTCCTATCTGGACGACTGGCTAATCAGGGGTCAGACGTCCCTGGAGGCCAGACAGGCCACCCTCAGAACCATTGCTCTGCTTCCAAACGTGGGCTTTGTCATAAACTTCGCAAAGTCCACTTTGCTCCCCTCCCAGAACTTGGAGTTCATAGGGGCAAGGTTGGAGTCTCAACTGGCAAAGGCATTCTTGCCAGAAGACAGGGCTCAAAGACTGATGGACGTGGCCAAACAGTTTCTAAACAGGTCCCTGGTCTCCGCCAAACTCTGCCTCAGGCTTCTGGGCCACATGGCTTCGACAGTGCATGTGACTCCCAATGCCAGGCTCCATATGAGGCCTGCACAGTGGTGCCTTCGGACTCAGTGGTCTCAGGCCGCCTACGAGACAGGATAAGGGTGTCCAAACCCCTTTTGGCCTCCCTCAGCTGGTGGCTATATCCACCCAATCTGCTGAAGGGGATGCCCTTCCAAATGCCAGAATACTCGGTGGTCCTCACCACCGACACCTCTCTGCAGGGCTGGGGTGCTCATTGTCTGGACAAGTGCACTCAAGGCCTCTGGTCTCCCTGGGAGGCAGCCCAACAGATCAATCTCCTAGAACTTCGAGCTATCCGCTTAGCTCTCAAGGCTTTTTCTCCTGCCCTAGCTCACCGCTCAGTCTTGATTCAAACAGACAACCAGGTAGCCATGTTTTATGTGAACAAACAGGGAGGGATTGGGTCAAAGCTCCTTTGTCGGGAGACTCAAGACCTTTGTTCCTTTGCCCTAAAGCACAACATGCTTCTCAAGGCGGTGTACCTTCCAGGCCAGGAGAACTGCCTGGCCGACCGGTTGAGCAGAATTCTGCAGCCCCACGAGTGGCAGCTGCATCCCTTGGTTGTTCAGAAGATCTTCCTGAAGTGGGGTCTCCCTTGGATAGATCTTTTTGCCAGTCCACTGAACAAGCAACTGCCCAAGTTCTGCTCCAGGCAACCGCATCCTTTGAGGATAGCACCAGATGCTTTTCTGATGTCCTGGTCTCAGGGCTTCCTGTATGCGTTTCCTCCTACGCCCTTGGTGGCCCGAACTCTTTTCAAGACTCTTCAGGACAAGGCCTCGGTCTTGCTGGTAGCTCCCAGGTGGCCGAGGCAGCCTTGGTTTCCACTTCTGCTTCAACTGGCAGTGGATTCCGCACTACCTCTGGGGTTGCAGCCCCACCTTCTCTCACAGGAGTGGGGTTCCCTTCTGCACTCCAATCTCAAAGCTCTCAATTTGATGGCCTGGAGGCTGCAAGGGTAGTTTTGGCTCCCTGGGGCCTGCCTCAGGAAGTTGAGGAGGTTGTCCTAGCCTCTAGGAAACAGTCCACTAGGAAAACCTATGCCCTCAAATGGAAGAGGTTTTCTGTGTGGTGTCAGCTTCGTACAGAGGATCCTTTCTCCTGTACTGTGCCAGTAGTGCTTCAGTACTTACTGCACTTATCAAATCAGGGACTTAAGTCCAATTCTGTTTGGGTCCACCTCTCAGCTCTAGCAGATCACCACTCACTGGTGGAGGGACATTCTCTGTCAGGTCACCCCTTGGTGTCCCGCTTTCTCAGGGGCTTGCTTTTGCTCAAGCCCCCCATCCGTCCTCCTGTTCCTGAGTGGGCGCTGAATGTGGTCTTGCAGCAACTGACTCGCCCACCCTTTGAGCCGATGGCTACTTGCCCTCTACGCTTCCTTTCCTGGAAGACTCTCTTCCTGATAGCCCTCACCTCGGCTAGGCGAGTGAGTGAGCTTCAGGCCCTGGTCTGTGATAGACCTTACACCAGGATTTATAGGAACAGGGTAGTCCTTAGGACTCATCCAAAGTTCCTCCCTAAAGTTGTCTCCTCTTTCCACCTCAACCAGGAGGTGGTTCTTCCCACATTCTTCCCTAGGCCTCATGCTAGCCAGGCTGAAGCAGTCCTGCATACCCTGGACTGTAGGAGGGCCTTATCCTTCTACCTTGACCGTACGCAGGGACATAGAAGGGCTACTCAGCTCTTCGTCTCCTTTGACCCCAATAAGTTGGGGTTGGCTGTGTCCAAGCGTACCTTGTTCATCTGGGTGGCTGACTGTATCACCTGGGCTTACAAGGCGGCTGACCTTCCTTTGCAGGGTAGGGTCACGGCCCATCATGTCAGGGCAATGGCTGCCTCAGTGGCTCATCTCCACTCTGTGCCCTTGGTAGACATCTGCAGGGCTGCAACTTGGTCTTCAAGCCAGACTTTTGCGGCCCATTACTGTCTGGAGAGGGAGTCCCGTAGGGACAGTGCTTTTGGCCAAGCAGTACTCCGGATTCTCTTTGAGGTTTAGGCAACTCCTGCCCTCTGTTGGGCTACTGGTGGAGGTTGTGTCCTTGAAAAGCCTTTCTCTAATGCTGTAACTAGAGGGAGTTCTCTTGTTCAGCCTGGGTTCCTGGTAGCCCAGAACTAGGGAGTCACCCATATGTGAGGACTGACTTCCTGCTTGGTCCTGGAGAAAGAGTAGTTACTCACCTGTAACAGGTGTTCTCCAGGAGCAGCAGGAATCAGTCCTCACAACCCTCCCTCCTCCCCTGGGAGTTGCAGTTGTACATAGTTTGTTTTACGTTTTTGTGTGCTGTTCTTAGCTATGTCATTTGACTGAGGTAAGATGGCACCTTTAGGCGGGAAGGGAACCGTGCATGCGTGCCAGCATTCCCAAAGGCTTTCATGGAAAGCTGGGGAAATGCTCCGCTGGTGCTTCATCGGCGCCGATGACACCCATATGTGAGGACTGATTCCTGCTGCTCCTGGAGAACACCTGTTACAGGTGAGTAACTATTCTATCGGGGCGCTATAGGATTTATTGAGGGGTGAAGTAGTGAGGTCCTTTATTATGCTGAAGAGTTCTTTTGGGCGGTTAAGGGAGGTCTTTATTTGCTTGGAGTAGAAGGTGTGTTTGCTTCGGTCATGTTCAGTGTGGTATTCTGTCATGCAAGCCATATGCTTGTCGCAATCTGATGTTTAATTTGTTTTCCTCCAGCAACGCTCTAGTCATTCAAACTTTCTTTTGTATTCTCGGAGTTGTGTGTTATACTGGGACATCTTGGGGTGTTTGGTGGTTTTTGTGCGTTGTGTCTCCAGTGCTGTTGCTTCTTGAGCGGTTGTGCTGTTCCAAACTGAGATGAAGGGGTCTAGAATTTCTGGTTCGGAAGAAAGAAGGGGTTTGATGCAGTTGATGAAGGCTTTGTTGAAATTCTTGAATAGTCTTGCTGCCGGGGGAGAGGGGGGAAGTGGGTGTTAGCTGCTGATATTCAGAATAGAAAGGTGATCAGGTCTTGGTCTGACCACGGGATTGAGAGATTTTTGGTGTTTTGAGGTGGGATGGTGTTGCGGGGGTTATTGTTGATGAAAACAAGGTCCAGGGTGTTTCCTTTATTGTGGATTGGTTGTGTTATAATTTGAGAGACGTCCAATGCGTTAGCTTGTTTTGTTTATACAGAGTTGGGATTAAAGTCTCCCAGTATAATGTGATCCTTGTTTGAGGTGGAGTTTTCAGATATTTTTGGAGTAGGGTTGAGAAGTCAAAGGAGGTGGTGGTTGGAGATCTGTATACGAGTGAGATTGTTATGAGATTGTTGAAGATAGAGAGGAAGTCTAGGCCCACTATGCTTTTTGTGGATTGGTGGCAGAGGTGAAGATTGGATCTTGCTATTATGAGGAGGATGCCACATCTCTTATGAGTTCTCGAGCAGTGCTGTAGAGTGTAGCTTGAAGGTGTAATTTGGTTCATAATTACTGTGTCTGTGTCCATAAGTCATGACTCAGTTATGCAGAAGGTCGAGGTTTCTTGCGAGGACGAAGTCGTATGTGACCAGGGTTTTGTTCTTGATGGAACATGCGTTTATGAGTGCACATTGGGATTGTATGTGTATTCCCGGGGGAGGTAGGGGCATGTGTTTCAGTGTGTGGGGAAGGTAAAGGTATGTTTATGATGTGTGCTTGGTTTCGTGTTCTTGGGGGTGCTTGGTGTGTGGTTTGATGTTGGGGTGCGGTTGTGAGCCATCTGAAGTAGTGGGGGGGGGGGGGTATTAGGGAGAAGGAGAGGATTGAGAGAGCTAGGAGTGTGTAGGTCATTGTGAGCCAGTAGGTGGTAGATATATTTTGGTTGCTGGTGTGGTTAATGCTGGGATCGCTCCATGGTTTGTGCCTACTGGCCTTTAGGAGGCCCTCGGGAGCAGGTGTGTGCTCTGGTCTGTGCAGTTTTGTTTATTACTGCCTGTATGTTGAAGGGGGTTGGGTCAGTTACCTTGGTGACATGACTTTGTTGTCGTCGGTCCCAGGTTGTGGTTCTTTGTTGCTGCCTCGGGTGGTTAGAGGGTGATATGCTGTCTTGCCTGATTCGAGCTGGTCCCCACCTAAGTGCCACACCAAAGGGCCCTCTGGTGAGGCCCTCGGGTGTGGATGTGCCTAGGGCATGGTGTAAATTTAAAATCCTGATCCTTGGCCCAATTGGCCTTGGGGTGAGGGAGTGGGGAGGAGCTTACTTAGCTCACTACCTGTTATCACATCAATCAATCCTGCTTCAGATGGACAGCTAGGTTGCCATGTTTTACGTCAACAAACAGGGAGGCATGGGCTCCCTCCTCCTCTGTGAGGATGCGATCCATCTGTGGACCTTTGCCCTGGCTCATGGAATTCATCTCCGAGCTGCTTACCAAGCCATTTACCTTCCGGAAGAGCAGTATGTTCTTGCGGACAGTCTCCATTGGGTTCTCCGACCCCACGAGTAGACCTTTCCTCAGAGAGCAGTCTCTTGCATCTTCCAGCACTGGGGAATCCCACAGATCAACCTGTTTGCCATTCCACTCAACACACAGGTCACTTGTTTTTGCTCCAGGTTGCCATCTCCACAACGGTAAGCACCAGATACTTTCCTCCTTCACTTGGGGAATGGGTTTGTCATATGCTTACCCGACCATTCCCCTAATAGCCAAGATACTGTTTAAGTTGCAGGCTGACAGAGGCACCATGATCCATCCTGGTAGTCCCATTCTGGCTCCAACAGCTGTGGTTTCCCGTACTTCTTCGTCTAGCTCAACATCAGGCTCTCCGTCTGGGATATGCACCAGACCTGATCTCACAGGATCAGGGGGCACGGCTACATCCAAATATTTGTGCACGCTGCTTGACGGCTTGGCTGCTTAAAGGATAGTCCTTTCTGATCTCAATTTACCAGATACCATAACGGACATCCTTCTGGCATCCCGGAATGACTCCACGTGACGTATGTATACCTTTAAATGGTGCTGGTTTGCAGTATGTTGCGCTCAGCACACCCTCAACCCCTTCAGTCGTCTGGTGGAGTCTCTCCTGTACTTCCTCCACCTCTCTTCTACGGGTCTCAAAACTAAGTGCATTCAATTTCACCTCAGTGCCATTTTTGCTTCTCATCGGGGGATTGATGGAAAACTTATTTCCACCCTTCCATTGGTAACCTGCTTCATGCACAGTCTCCTATTGACTAAGGCACCCTGATTCGAGCCCACCTGTTGCCTGGGACCTCAAAGTGGTTATAGCTCAATTGCTCAAACCTCCTTTTGAGCCTCTAGGCACTACCTCCCTCATGTTTCTTACTTGGAAGGTTTCCTTCCTAGTTGCGCTCACCTCGGTTTGACAGGTCAGCAAACTGCAAGCTTTGGTTGCACAGGTGCCCTGTACGCATTTGCATCATGACAGGGTGATCCTGCAAACGCATCTGTGTTTCCTTCAAAAGGTGGTATCTGCCTTCTGTCTCAACCAGTCGGTAATTCTTCTGATCTTTTTTCACAAGCTACATGCATCTTGGGCTGAAGTGGCGCTTCATACCCTAGATTACAAACAAACATTGGCATATTACCTTGACAGAACCACTGTACACCAAAAATCCTCACAATTATTCATTTCTTTTGACCCTAATCACCTTGATCTTCCTGTGATTAAATAAACTCTTCCTCTTTGGATAGCAGACTGCATATCCTTTGCATACTGTTGCCATATTCCAGAAAATTATACTGTTGTCAGTAGATAGACAGACATACTGTCGTCACCACCCATAAATTTACAAATACTGTCTTCTCATCATACGATATGACACACTAGTCTGTTTACCGGTTACACAATATACCAGCTAAGATCCAGTCAGCTCTAGTGTGCCAAAAACCGCCTCGACTCACCTCCTGCAAGCCTCCTACCTCTTGGGGTTAACATGGAAGACATGATCATCAGGTTGATATGCCTGTTCCTACTTATTATAGCACTACCATCCAATATTTTGGCCCTCACCACCCCACAAAACCACATTCCTATTGTACTACATAGGGAGAGAAAATGGTCAGGAGACCCCTATCACAACTCACGTGGGGCCAACCTCTCGCACCACAACCTCCTATTACAAGTCCCACTACAACACAACAAGAAAACCAGACAATCTAAAAAGTTCTACCCTAGTAGCATGAAGTGTGCACTTATAAATGCCCACTCACTTCGAAACAAGTGGCCAGCGATCACAGACATAATAATATCCCATAAACTAGACATTCTCATGGTAACCGAAACATGGCTCTCAGCGGAAGACAATATCATCCTTAACCAGCTGCTCCCACCTAACTTTACAGCCTTCACCGGACACAGACAGAACAAAAAAGGCGGAGGAGTAATTATCATCGCCAAAGCCGACCTACAGTTTAAATTGGAGGAATCCAACAGCAACAACCATCTAGAGACAGTATCTATTTCAAACAACTTATGCTCTATAAACCTGGTCTATAGATCACCATCAGGAGATCCAGACGACCTAGCAACCATAATAAATCTGGCATCTCTCACCCAGGGCCCAAACAAACCCAATTGGATCTTAGGAGATATCAACCTACCATCATTACAGGACACCCAAGCAACAGCATTCCTAGATGCCCTAGAGAGCCTCGGATACACGCAAATGGTGAGAGAACCTACTCACGAGAAAGGCAATATCCTCGACCTCATATTCGCACCACAGCTAATTTTGGATCAACCACAAAACATAGTACTATCCATAACGGCAGTCCCATGGACCGATCACAAACTCATCACCTTCCAGATGCATACCACTAACCATTCACACAAGACAATAATGGATAAAAGCAAGCCCACTAACTCATCTACCAGAAGTTTCCAACCATTTAACAGAGAACGCATCCTCTCTGAGATTAGCACACTCTCTGATGACACCTCACTAAGCCTTGAAGAACTGATCTCCTCCTGGAACAGAAAAATCAGCACTATTGCTATCCGCCCTCCAACAAACAAGAACCCAAAAAAGAGATCTACAGCCCCATGGTTCACAGCGGACTTAAAAGCCTCACTAACTATTATAAGAAGGCTAGAAAAACGATGGAGAAAATCACGCACCAGTAGTGACCAAGCAGCTTACATCCAACACCTGGCAGAGCATCGTAGAACCATCACAGATAAAATCAGACAACACCACACAGACACCCTGAAACGGTCATTGAATAAACCTCATGACCTGTTTAACTTAGTTAAAACACTTGCCAAAGAACCAACCCCGGAGCACCACAGCATGATCCACCCACAGGACTATGCAATTTATATGCAATCTAAAATGTGCAAAACTAATAAAATATTAATACCGGAACCTCTTGATGAACAAGACTACCCAGTATCTCTGGCATCCTTCTCCACTCCCTCAAAGAAAACCATTGAAGATACCATCCTAGCACTAAATACATCCACTGCGCACACAGACCCTTGCCCTGCACACTGGATAAAGGACCTGCGTTGTGACATATCATCAATTATAGCAAAAATTTTAAACCAGTCCTTCACCACCGGCTCATTTCCAACTACGCTCAAGCAGACCTCTGTAAGACCGCTGTTAAAGAACACTAAACTTGATCCTCAGAAGGTAGAATCTTATAGGCCCATATCTAGCATACCTATGCTAGCAAAAATCATTGAGAAAGTAGTGCACAGGCAACTACAGGATCATATAGACACCTCTGCTCCACTTGATCCGTCTCAACATGGTTTCAGAGAGTCACATGGAGTAGAAACACTACTTACAACACTCCTCAACAACATAATCTCAGGTATGGATAACATACGCCAAGGTTTCGCTCTTGTATTTCTCGATATAGCAGCGGCCTTTGACTCGGTATGCCATGAAATTCTCATCTGCCGGTTAAGGGAAAAAGGCATCTGCGGAACAGCACTTGAATGGTGCAAATCTTACCTGTCCGACAGATGGCAGCACATCCGAATTGACGGGGATACATCTGAACCATTCCAACAAAGTCAAGGTGTACCCCAAGGATCCTCCTTATCTGCATTGATGTTTAATATATATATTCAACCCCTCTGCAACATCATCAGATCCTTTAATGTCAGTTACATGATATATGCAGACGATGTGCTACTATATATGCCAATATCATTGGATTGCCTGGATCTCACACCGCTGACTAACTGTTTTGACGCCGTAGCAGAGTGGCTCCTATCCCAAAACCTGAGAATACAACACAAAAAGACGGAAGTCCTTTTCGTCTCAAGGAACACCAACTTCACTCCTCCTAGTTGTATTAATGTAAAGGATGCCCAGCTCCAAGTGAAACCTGCAATACGTTACCTTGGAGTAACACTGGACCAAAACCTTGACATGAAGAGTCACATAGCCAACACAGTCAAGGCAATCTACTTTAAAATTAGATCCCTCAGACACCTACGCACACTACTTGAACCAGATGATTTCCGTACCATTTATCAAGCCCTTATACTTCCCCATTTCGACTTTGCAAACTCTATTCTACAGGGGCTCCCCCGGTCCACCCTGAACCCCCTGCAACTGGCCATGAATAGTGCAGCGAGTGTACTCCTCGGGGCATCTAGGAGAGACCACGTGACACCACTCCTAAAACAGCTACACTGGCTTCCCATTCAAGCAAGGATCAGTTTCAAGACTGTACTGCTAACATTTAAAGCGACCAAGGGGCTCACCTCTTCTTCTCTCTCCAACCTCATACTACCACTTGCACCAAACAGGCCAAGAAGAACAGCAGAAATGAACACACTAGCTATCCCAAACGACACCACAAGATGTGCCAGATCAACAGCCAATAGAGCATTCCGACTCTGTGCCCCCACTTTATGGAACACCTTACCAGCACAAATCAGATCAGTACCAAATTTGAGTCAGTTCAGAAAGTCACTGAAACATTTCCTCTTCCTTAAATATCTCAATGACAGCTCTGAACATAACCTCCAGGTGAATAGCAGGAGTGGCCAAACAGACAGACCATCGCAACAGGCCAACTACACAATGTAAATACAAACAGTTCCATATACTATTGCACCACCTTTGTATATAGTTAACCATGATATCTCTTGTCAGATAACACACCTTTGTATATAGTTTCCCCTATTTCCCAAGTTTATATCTCCTGTTAAATGTAATTGACCAGACATATGTAAATTGTCGGATGTTTTTGTTCAATGTAAACCGCGCTGATGTCTAATAGTGCGGTATATAAGAATTGTTAATAAATAAATAAATACGCTCAGGCAGGTCTGACATTAGAGGGTCATGCAACCGCTCATAATGTATGAGCCATGGCCACATCTGTAGCCAACTTAGTCTCTGTCTCCAGAGTGGAGATCTGCCATGCTGCCACATGGTCCTCGATTCATATCTTTGCATCCCATTACTGTCTGGAAAAGGACTCCCGTAAGAACAGTGACTTTGGCCAAGCCGTACTCTGGCACCTCTTTGGGACTTAGCTACACCTCCTTCCCTCTGTCCATCCAGGCTACCACCACTACTGTCTCGATGGGGGTGTGCTGTGGATGCAGAGTCTCCTGGATCCCCTGGAATCTCCATGTTGTTTTTCAACATTCCCCCCCCCCCCCATTTATAATGGGCCATGTTCCTTGCACTTTTCCAGTAGCTTGGAGCTAGGGAGTCCCATATGTGAAGACTGCATTCCTACTTGTTCATGGAGATAGTGTAGTTACTCACCTGTAACAGGTGATCTCCGAGAACAGCAGGAATCGGTCTTTACAACCTGCCCTCCTCCCAAGGAGTTGTAGGGCTTTTCTTTTTTCTCAGCTATGAACCTCGCTGAGAAGAATCACTGGGAAGGCAGGAAGGAATGCTCCCAAATGCTTCCTATCGGATGCTGGGGAGTTGTTCCCTTGCGGGCTCCATTGGGAGACATCACCCGTATATGAAGACTGATTCCTGCTGTTCCCGGAGATTATCTGTTATAGGTGAGTAACTACGCTTTCTATTATTATTATTAAAGACTTATAAAGCGCCGCAACATATTAGTCCTAAATAGGCTACATTGTAGCTTCATTGAGTGTCTCCTAGTCTTTCTACTTTTTGAAGGAGTAAACAACCAATCTATGTTTACTTTGATTTTAGGATAAAGCGGGATATAAATCCTTTTAAATAAATAAATACCCATTCCACTTCATTCATTAATTTATAGATCTCTAACATATCTCCCCTCAACCGTCTCTTTTCCAAATTGAAGAGCCCTAACCTTTTAAGTCTCTCCTCAAAGGGGCATCCTTCCATCCTTTTTACCATTTTGGTGGCTCTTCTCTGCACTTTTTCTAATTCTGCTATATCCTTTTTAAGATATGGCAACTAGAATTGCACACAATATTCAAGGTATGGTTGCATCATGGAATGATACAGAGGCATTATAAATATCCTTTGTTTTATTCTCTGTTCCTTTCCTTATGAGTCCTTGCATTCTATTTGCTTTCTTGGCTGCCGTTGCAATCTGGGCAGGGGGTTTCAACATATTATCCATAATGATGCCTAAATACTTTACCTTGGTGGTGGTTCCTAATGTGGAACCTTGCATTATGTAACCATAGTATGGGTTGTTCTTTCCTAAGTGCATAACTTTGCACTTGTCCCCATTAAATTTCATCTGCCATTTGGACGTCCAGTCTTCCAATTTATCAAGGTCCTCTTGTGTTTTAATAACTTTGAGGTGATCAAATATGTAGATGACACGCTCGTTATTCCCATTTCCAAGTTATTTATGAAGATGTTAAAAAGCAGTGGGCCCAGCACAGATACCTGCGTATTCCACTCTTTACCTTTCTCCATTGAGAAAGTTGGCCATTTAGCCCTATCCTCTGCTTTCTATCTTTTAACCAGTTCCTGATCCACAATAGTATACTGCCTCCTATCCCATGACTTTTTAATTTCACCAAGAGTATCTCATGAGATGTCTTGTCAAAGGGCTTTCTGAAAATCCAGATTCACTTTTGTCTACCTGTTTAGTCACACCTTCAAAAAAATAACAGGATTAGTGAGACAAGACTTTCAGTGCTAAATCCATGTTAACTTTCTCTCATTAAACCATGACTATATGTTCAGTAATTTTATTTTTTATAATAGTTTCTACCATTTTGCCCAGTACTGACATCAGGCTCACCGGTCTATAGTTTCTCGGATCACCCTTGGAACCCTTTTTAAAAATTGGCATTACATTGGCTATTCTCCAGTCTTCAGGTACTATAGATGATTTTAATGATAGTTCAAGATTACTAATGGTAGGTCTTCAATCTCCTATTTCAGTTCTTTCAACACCCTCAAATGTATACCATCTGGTCCAGGTGATTTGCTATTCTTCAGTTTAGTAAATAGTTGTAATACATCTTCCCAGCTTATCAATATTTCTTTCAATTCTTCCAATACATCACCTTTAAATACCATTTCAGGCATGGGTAACTTCCCTACATCATCTTCAATAAAGGCTAAAGCAAAACATTCAGTCTCTCTGGTATGGCCTTGTCCTCCCATAGTGTCCCTTTTACACCTCTATCCAGCTGACACTCTCACAGGTTTTTTGCTATGAATGTACTTGAACAAGTTTTATGTTTTTGCTTCCATGGCAAGTTTTTTTTTTATTCTCTCTTTGCCTGCCTTATCAATGCCTTGCATCTAATTTGCCAATGTTTATGCCAGTCTAGCCAATTGAAAGCCCTGTCATGGCTAAAAATTAATACAAGGCGTAGTCTGAGGTCTTTTTCTCCTCGCATATCAATGATATGTTGGTAATATCGATCAGTGATTTTGATATGTGGTTTAGGGCCTACACTACCCATTCTTGTCTACTCCCATATGCGCTCCACAATTTAAGCAAAACATCATATATAGCTTTAATCTCCTCTACACATTCCACTAAGCTAACTGATGCAGTTCACTGGCCTGCACCCTGTACCACACTGCCTATATCACTAATTGCCACGCCTACAAACTGCACAGACTATACCCTTATCAAATAGCAAAGCACACCTGGCTTCAATATTTAGAGCACATACTTTTCAACTCGTTCTGTCTAACTTAACTGCAAGTGCAGAATAATTATACAAATTTCCCTTGAAATTAAACTTATGCATGTAAGAGAACAGTTATATACATCTATTTACAGAGCTACAGATGGAAATATACACAATGGCTTACACAAACTATAGGGATATTTCTTCTTTGGCAATATTCAAAGTAAAATTCTGTGTGTACTCTGAATAATAATGCAAAGTCCCCAGAAAAAAAAGTACCTGCATAGTGTGCAGCAGTGCAAGCAACTTGAAAAATGTCCCCTTAAAAAGAAATGTTTCAATAGATTATGTCAAGCTCTCTATTGGCACTATTAACATAACTAGCTCAAGCATACAGCAAGACTCAACCAGATATATAATATTTCATAACCTCCTTGTATTAAGATTTGAAGATCTTCCTTTATGAAAAAGATTTTGGTTGAATTTATTAATAATGGAATATTCTCCAGGACCAAGCAGGAAGTCAGTCCTCACTTATGGGTGACGTCGGCACCGACAGAGCCCTCGTGCGGAGCATTTCCCCAGCTTTCACAGAAAGCCTTTGGGAATTGCAGTGCGCATGCGCGGTCCCCTTCCCGCCCAAGGGTGCTATCTTGCTCAGTCTTCTTTTTTCCGCTGAGCCCGACGGACGTAGTTTGTTTTTCCCCGAGGAAAAAGTTGATTTTCTCTATTTTTCTATTTTTTCTCCGGTTCGACGCCGGATCCTTTTCCCCCTCGGACCGATATGCCGGTATCGAGTCCTTTTCTCTTTTTTTGGTTTTTGTCCTTTGTGACTGGCGTTCGCGCCTTTTTTCTTTTTCCCTGGCAGACCGGTCTTTTGACCTAGCAGGGGCCCTTTTTCCCCCGATGGCTGCCAGCGGGTTTAAGAAATGTGATTGGTGTAAGAAACTTATGTCTCTTACCGACACACATGACTGCTGCCTCTGTTGCCTCGGACCCAATCATGACCCGATGATCTGTGGTCCGTGTGGCAAAATGTCCTCAAATGCCTTGAGGAGTCGGCAGCACCAGAGAGAGAGAATTTTTTCTGACTCCGCGTCCAGCCGGGCCCGGACCTCGTCAGAGGCCTCGACGTCTCGGGACTCCGGCCCCGAGCACCGTTGGGGTTCCTCTGAGCGGGGGTCTCCTTCGCGGGAACATCGCAGGAAGAAGAAACCCGCGAGGGTGGCATCAGTGGATGCTCCTGGTTCCTCGAGGGCCAGGTCGCATAGCCCCAATAGCCGTCCCGGGTCTTCGGAGTCGGAGAGGCCTGCGAAGCATCCTCGTGTCGAGATGGAGTCTCCTGGACGCGTAAGTGCTGTTGTCCTCATTGACTCTCCTCCGAGGGAACCGCCATCGGGGCCCGAGTCGGGGGCTGCTGGGTCTCCTGAGCTCGGACTCAGGTTGACGGCCTTGGAGAGCAGCTTCGCTGCCTTCATGGAACAGCAGCGGGCATTGATCGCCGGTCTCACTGGTGCATCTGCCCCGACCACCGGGACCTCAACGTCCAAGTCGACCCCGGAGGCCGAGCCGATCCTCAAGTCCATGCGGGCTCGAGTCGATCCTCGGCCACAGTCTCCCTCGACCTCCCGTTCGGGGCCGAGGTTGTCGACGCCGACACCCTCAGCGTCGGGGCGGAGGGCATCGGTGCCCGCCCGACCGGAGCCGCTCGATTCCTCCTCCGCGGAGTCAGACTGGGAGACGGAGGACGAAGAGTCACCCGACACCCATCGGACTCGGTGTGTCCCCTCAGACTCACCCAAGTCCGAACCTCGGAGACGGTCCCCACGGAGGATACCCAGTTCTCGGACTTCATGCGGGATATGGCCAAGGCCTTGGCCTTCCCCGCGGATCCCGAGGAGGAGCCTCGAGCCGAAGAGCTCGAGGCCCTCCAGTATGACTCTCCCCCGAAGGAGGCCTTTACTGTTCCGGTTCCTCCGATGCTGGAGCGGCTACTCTTCCGCATGTGGGAGACCAGGCTTCGACGCCGGTGTTAAGCAAGCGGGTCGATTCCATTTATCGAGTCCGCAAGAGCGCCGGGTTCCAAAAGGCACAATTACCGCACCACTCCATGGTTGTGGAATCGGCCATGCATCGACTGAAAACTCAGAAGATGCACTCTTCGGTGCCTCCCGGCCGGGAGGCCCGGAACCTGGATGCCCTCGGTAAGAAGTGCTTCCAGGGCTCTATGTTTGCTTGCCGTGTCCAGACTTACCAGCTCTACATGGGCATGTACCTCCGAGACCTGGCAAAGGAGATTGCCGGGTTCCCTGCTGGTCTCTCCGAGGAACCTTTGCAGAGGTTCCAGGCCTTGTCCACCAGTATTCGAGAGTGCTCAAAATTTATCTCTCGAGCAGCCTACGATGGCTTCGAGGCTTCGGCCCGAGTAGCTGGGGCCGGCATCGGTGCCCGCCGACAGGCTTGGCTACAGTCATCTGACCTCGAGCCATGGATCCAGGACAAGTTGGTCGATGTCCCCTGCCGAGGTGAAAACCTCTTTGGCAAGCCCATGGCTGAAAAGGCTGCAGAACTCGAGACCGAGACTCTGACCCGGACTAGGCTTTCCAGGAAAACCTCTGCCCCTTCTCAGAAAAAGAAGGGCTCGGGAAAAAAGACCTTTTACCCGAGGAAGTCATCTGCCTACAAACAGTACCCTCATTAACAGGCCTCTGCAGCTCCCCAACAGGGTCAGCAGGCCAAGGGGCAGGGTCAAGGGCCCCGTAGGCCAAAGACCCCCAAGCCACCTACACCGGCCCTGCTCAGCAGGGTGGGGGTTTTTGACTCAAATAGCATAGCCTCTTTTCCTCAGCTGACTTCTCTCAGCACAGGAGGCCGGCTGGCCCACTTTGCCCACAGGTGGTCAGCCGTCACATCAGATACCTGGGTTCTTCATATAGTCCAAAGGGGCTATCTTCTCCATTTTCACCAGGTACCTCCCTCCTATTTTCCAGGGGAGCCTCCAAGACTCCCTCTGCACAGGGACCTACTCCTTCAGGAGTTGACAGGTCTACTAAAGGATCAGGCTGTGGAACCGGTGCCCCACCACCTGAGAGGTCAAGGCTTTTATTCCAGGTACTTTCTGGTACCAAAAAGAACAGGAGGCCTCAGACCCATCCTAGACTTGCGAAACCTCAACAAGTTCCTGCAGAGGGAAAAGTTCAAGATGCTTACCCTTGGAATCCTGCTGCCCTACCTCCAGCAGGGAGACTGGCTATGCTCCTTGGATCTAAAGGATGCGTATACTCACATCCTTATCCATCCAGACCACAGACAATATCTCAGGTTTGTTGTGGGAGGAAACCACTATCAGTACAGAGTGCTTCCCTTTGGCCTCTCATCCGCTCCCAGGGTGTTCTCCAAGTGCCTGACAGTGGTGGCGGCCTACCTGAGGCTTCAGGGTCTCTTTGTGTTTCCGTACCTGGACGACTGGCTCATAAGAGGCCAATCTTCCCAGGAGGCCAACCAGGCCACCCTTCGCACTGTGGCTCTGCTTCAGCACTTGGGGTTTGTCATAAACTTCGCAAAGTCCACTTTGCTCCCGTCCCAGAACTTAGAGTTCATAGGGGCCAGATTAGACACTCTTCAAGCAAAGGCTTTTCTGCCTCTGGACAGGGCCCACAGGCTAATGGATCTGGCCAGCCAGTTTCGCAGCAATTCCCTGGTCTCTGCCAGGCAATTCCTGAGACTACTCGGCCATATAGCTTCCACGGTTCATGTCACCCCCAATGCCCGCCTGCACATGCGACCTGCTTAGTGGAGCCCTTCGCACTCAGTGGCATCAAGCCTCAGGGGGCCTAGCGGACTCAGTGAGGATCTCCGACCTCCTGGTCTCCTCCCTGCAATGGTGGCTTCATCTTCCAAATCTGGTGCTTGGAGTGGTTTTCCAATCCCCTCCTCATACTCAGGTGCTAACAACCGATGCCTCTCTTCTCAGTTGGGGGGCACATTGCCAAGGGACATGTACTCAGGGTCTCTGGACCCCTTGGGAGGCTACTCAACAGATAAACTTCCTGGAGCTACGGGCGATACGCCTAGCTCTGCGAGCCTTCTCCAACCTCGCCTCTCACCAGTCTGTACTGGTCCAGACGGACAATCAAGTTGCCATGTTCTATGTGAACAAACAAGGAGGCACAGGCTCCTTCCTTCTTTGTTAGGAGGCACGACGACTGTGCTCTTGGGCTGTCAATCACGGCATCCTTCTCAAGGCTGTCTACCTCCCAGGTCAGGAAAATTGCCTGGCAGACAGACTGAGCCGGATCCTGCAACCACACGAATGGCAATTGAACCCATTGGTGGTTCAGCAGGTCTTTCTCAAGTGGGGGCTCCCCACCTTGGATCTTTTCGCCAGTCCTATGAACCGGCAACTCCCGAGATTTTGCTCCAGACAACCGCATCCTCTCAGAGTAGCAGCGGATGCGTTTCTGATCTCGTGGTCCACAGGCCTACTGTATGTGTTTCCTCCCACGCCACTAGTGTCCAGAACGCTGTTTAAAGTCCTCAGGGACGGGGCTTCATTAATTCTTATAGCCCCCAAGTGGCCGAGGCAACCGTGGTTCCCGCTTCTGCTACAGCTGGCGGTGGACACACCTCTTCCTCTGGGGTTTCAACACGATCTCCTGTCTCAGGATCAGGGGACTCTCTTGCACCCCAACCTCCAGTCCCTTCATCTGATGGCTTGGCTGCTGAAAGGGTAGTCCTCGCTCCCCTCCTACTGCCTCGAGAGGTGGAAGATGTAGTCTTGGCCTCTCGGTGTCAATCCACCTGGAAATCCTACGCTCTTAAGTGGCGTAGATTCTCTGCATGGTGTGCTCAGTACAGTGAGAATCCCTTCTCGTGCTTGGTAGCGGTAGTGTTGCAATATTTGCTCTACCTCTCCAATCTGGGCCTTAAGTCTAACTCTGTCCGAGTTCACCTTAGTGCTCTCTCAGCACACCACTCGCTGGTGGACGGCAGGCCTCTTTCCAACCACCCTTTGGTGGCTCGTTTCCTCAGAGGCCTTCTTCTGCTTAAGCCTCCTTTGCGTCCACCGGCCCCTGAGTGGGATCTGAATGTGGTCTTACAGCAGCTTACTTGTCCGCCTTTTGAACCTATGGCTACCTGCCCTCTCCGTTTTCTTTCCTGGAAAACTTTATTTCTGGTAGCTCTCACCTCTGCTAGGCGAGTGAGTGAACTGCAGGCGCTAGTGTCTGATCCTCCTTACACTAGGTTCTACAGGAATAGGGTAGTCCTGCGGACGCACCCTAAGTTTCTTCCTAAAGTTGTCTCACCTTTTCACCTCAATCAGGAGGTGGTTCTTCCGACCTTCTTTCCCAGGCCGCATGCCAACCGGGCTGAGATGGTCTTGCATACCCTGGACTGTAGGAGGGCGTTATCCTTCTACTTTGACCGTACGCGGGAGCATCGGAAGGCTGTTCAGCTTTTCGTTTCTTTTGACCCCAATAAGTTGGGGCTCCCTGTCTCCAAGCGTACGTTGTCCATATGGGTCGCTGACTGTATCGCCTGGGCTTATGGGGCAGCCGGCCTCTCGTTGGAGGGTCGAGTCACGGCTCATCGTGTCAGGGCGAAGGCTGCGTCAGTGGCTCATCTCCGCTCTGTTCCGTTGGCAGACATCTGCCGGGCCGCTACTTGGTCTTCAAGCCAGACTTTTGCGGCCCATTAGTGCCTTGAGAGGGAGTCCCGCAGGGACAGTGCTTTCGGTCAGGCAGTACTCCATAATCTCTTTGGGGTTTAGGCAACTCCTACCCTATGGCCCTGGTGTTGGGCTACCGGTCGGGGGCGTTCTCAGAGACGATTCCTTCCTTCTGTGCTGACGAGCTAGAGGGAGCTCATTTTTCCGCTTGGGGTCTCCGGTAGCCTTAAGCTGGGGGGTCCCATAAGTGAGGACTGACTTCCTGCTTGGTCCTGGAGAAAGAGTAGTTACTCACCTGTAACAGGTGTTCTCCAGGAGCAGTAGGAATCAGTCCTCATAACCCTCCCTCCTCCCCTTGGAGTTGCAGTCATATCATTTATTTTGCTTATTTTTTTGCTGTCTTTTAGCTATGTCATCAGACTGAGCAAGATAGCACCCTTGGGCGGGAAGGGGACCGCGCATGCGCGCTGCAATTCCCAAAGGCTTTCTGTGAAAGCTGGGGAAATGCTCCGCACGAGGGCTCCGTCGGCGCCGATGTCACCCATAAGTGAGGACTGATTCCTGCTGCTCCTGGAGAACACCTGTTACAGGTGAGTAACTACTCTTTTTTCACCCAGTACTATTATACTTTGGCCAAAACCTTCATATCTCTGTTAGAACTGATTATAACTCATATGTTTATCTTAATGCCAGAGCTTTTCAAGTTACATGCCTTCTAGTGATGTGCATGGAAACTTTTCCAGTTCATTTTAAGATCCCTTTTGTGTTTTTTGACTAATCTTTTGAAAATCTCCATTTCTTTTAGAAATTATGCACTTTAATCAAGCTATACATATTAAAGTTGAGATATTGTGCTTTCTCTATGCTCATAAAATTTTTTCCAGATCAAAAGTGTAAAATGAATGCATATGCATAGTACTTCTGTGCTCGTATGGTTAAGAGTGGCATTTTTGACATGCGGAAGTATTTGAATAGAACTCCATTTCTGAGAGATTACATAGTACAAACTGCTTAGTCAGCAAATATACATTGATTAAGAATTAAGAGGTACTAAAATATAATGCAGAAAATGAAGGCAGACACTGGGGGGTTACTTAGAAGCCTTATTCACAGTTTCCACATGGAAATTCCTACATTTACATATGGAGCTAGCGCTTTTAGAAAGAGCTAAATTCACACATGGATGCCCATGTTAATGTAGAAATTGCAAGAGGGTATGTTGGGGTTGCAGTTAAGGCATGGCCTGGGTAGGTTAAAAATGGACACATGTATTTCCCTTTTCATACAGGGAATGCATATGTATGACCAAAATTGTCCACACTGGCATTTACAACTGCTCCCTAGCATGTATAGGTTGTCATAAAGTATTCATTTTGCCCAGTCCTTTACAGGAGGGATTAAAGGGGTTATCCTTCTTAATACCCTGTTGTTTATTTCCCCCTCCAAATTGAAATGTATTATAGATAGTAGCCTCCATAGTTAATTGCCATTTATATGTATAGGTTTGCAAAATACCAACTTGCACATGCAAGTGGCAGTAGGAAAGGAGGTGTAGCCTAATGGTTAAAGCAGTGGGCTGACAACCAGGGAATTCAGGTTTGAATCCGCTGTCACTACTTGTGCTCCTTGGGCAAGTCACTTAACTCCCTGTTTCCTCAGGTACTAACTTAGCTTGTAAACCCTCCATGGACAGAAAAATACCGATAGTGCCTGAATGTAATTTGCTGTCAACATCTGATAAAGCTGTCTGATAAATTCTAAGGTAGGTGCACACCTTGCCAGTAAAGCCAGAAGTGAGTTACAAAACTACCCAAATAAAATACAGTACACACACAACCCAATCCAGTTCCCCAGAAAGCACTAAAAAAAATAGATAGTTCAACCCAGCTCATCACCCTGGAATAAATGAAACAAGCTTACTGACTTCAGTTAAGAAATCTGTGTTTGATGGTCAGTCTGAACTCTCAAGAAATAGCTCATTGAAAAGGTCAAGCCAAATAAGTAGTATCTAAGGATTGTCCTTACTCATCCTCATATTTTCTTGAATTCTGTTACCCTTTTGGCCTCTACTATGTGACTGTTATATATAATCACCCTTTCTTGTTTCTCTTTTATGTGTCTCATTGGGAGGTGATTATTAGAACTGCTAAATCATACAGTATACAGTTTTGGACAACCAATGCTGAAGCAGAGAAGCACAGACTGGCGCAAGCTGCATAAGAAGACATCTTTCATTCCATGGTAGATACTACTCAATGCTTAAGAAGACTTACAGATGCTTTATTATTTTCTGTAATTAAAGCCCATTGGGAACATGTTTTCTTTTAAGAATAGTGAAAGAAATCACTATCATTCTCCTTTACACACTACATAGTGAAAGAACAGTGCAAGGTTCTGTCTATCCTGTATGCCGATAAACCTAAAATTTAGGGGTATGTTTACTAAACTGCGTTAGTGCGATTTGCGTTAGGAGCCACGGTAGAGACAGAAACCCCAAATAAGAACATGGGCGGTATATCGTTTCCGAGAATGCGCCGAGAACGCGCGTTACAAGGTGCCATAAATGAACGAGTGCTATAAGGCACATTACCGCGTGTTAATCTTAAGAAGGTGCGCAGGCATACAAGCACAGCAACAGAGCTGTAGTACAATGGTTACAACACTGACTGATGGTACAGGGGTCATGGGTTCGATTCCCCAGTGGGCCTAATGTATAAGGCTGGCTGAGGCAGCACCCTTTACATTTAAGTAGCGATTGGTGAGGCATTTGATGTGTATTTTAATTAGTGCTGCCAGCAAACACACCCTCACGGTGGCATAACCTAAGGTGTCGCATAAGGCACATTATAAAGTGTACTGTCCACCAAGGCACCCTATAATGTCCCCTATAGGACACCTTATAAGGATGTGAACAAAGCCCTGGCTGGCTGCAGGACTGCACGTCACCACACAAACTGCTGTGGTTACCAGGATAGGGGTAACCCACCCATACCCATGATGCACTGCACATGCAAATCAGCAGTCGAGAGATGGGCACAAGATTGGGTATGCACCCCCACAGCACCTCGGCCTTGTAGGGGGAAACAGACCGTGTGTGACACTGCCACAGACAGTCACATTGTGCGGGTACAGTGCCCACCCTGAGGTTGAGGTGGGGCGCCCAACACCAGGTCCACAGCACCTTTCATGGCTGAAATATGCCATGCTGCATGTCCCCATCAGTGTGTGATAGGTAGTTCCGTTAGACACACCTAGGATACATCTGTGTGCTGCGGGCGATGCTGCACCCAGAATAGTGCATATCCTGTGTTGGTGCCATCGTTACCTGCTGTAGGTGAAGGGGGGGGGTGTATGGACCCATAGGTAGATTATGTACCACCACACAACCCACCCTCTGGGGCTCAGGGTGGGAAACAGGATCACCCACCAATAGATTCACAGTCTACCTCCCCGCAATGGCAGCAGTAGAGGGGACCAGCAACCCCAGTCCTGCTGGGGAACAGACAGAGTGGTACACATCCATAACGCAATAGCAGACGGACTGCAAGCCTGGAAATGCTCAGCTGCCCCCCACCATTATCTGACATTCTCCAGCAGCAAGCCTCCAGCCGCTGCACCCTGCAAGGTGTTCCAGCAAGACACATACTAGCTGTAGACAGTCCACCAGCTAGTCCATAGTGCATGGTCCTGGAGGAGATGCATGTACCCAGAACAGGGATGTCAGCATACACACCAAGCAGATAAGTTAGTGATTGGGCCCCAAAAGGAAACCCAGAAATATCACATGAGAGAAATGCTATATAGCACTATGGGGGAACCTAGCCATGCCATGGTCACTGCTCAGTCAGGGTGAGAGTGACCTCCCAACAGGACATGCTATGGCCACCCTGTCCGTGCAGGTGGTGGCCAGGCACTACAATATCCGAGCCATTGCCCTATGCCGTGTGCAGATGCATTCAGGCCAGGCCACCCTATCCAGGCTATTCCCACTGTACCTTGCTCCTCATTATGCACATTGGCAGGCCAATACTGGCAACAGTGCTAGCAGTGTGGGCTGTGGAGGGTGTTGGCAGCCACTACACACTGGATAGACAGACACACACTCCCCACACCTATGCCAGCATTGTGCAACTATAGAGGTGTTGGGCAGCCCAGGCCACCACACAAGTCCTGGGCACAGTGCAGGCATGGCTATGGTACGCAATACTGTAGGAGTCACTCCCCAGGATGGTAAACACTGTCAGACACAAGACCTGTAGCACACTCCACAGACATCAGAAAGGTTGCTATGATGCAGCTCACTCAGAAAAGTGTACTTAACCTAGGAATTGCTATCTGCCAGTACTCATAGCAACCTTTTGATAGATGTGTACCATATTCCCAGGTTTAGGGTGGCATTACTAAGGTATGCAAGTGCTAGTATTGGGAGATGCACGCAGAGCCCAAAGTCCTGCCTCCCCAGGAGCCTTTGGATAATGGGGCCTGTGGGTGCGGGTGTGTCTGCCCCTGTTGGCTGCTGCTTTACGGCAGTGGTTCCCAACTCCAGTCCTCCGGTGCAAAACACTGTTCGGGTTTTCATGCTGTCCCTCATGAATATGCATGAGATACATCTGCATACCATGGGGGTGGCACATAGAAATGCAGAACAGGCATCTTTATCAGAGGCAGCATGGAACCGGAATGGTGTTTGCCCTCCAGGACTGCATTTGGGAGGCTCTGCTCTAGGTAATGTGCATGTTTATGGTGTCTGTGCTCTGTAGGGTAAAATGTAGGTGTCTTGGGCATGTTTACGTCATCTGCAATAAAGGTGCTGTCTGTATTAGCACGTTGTAGTAGTGAGTAAAATATGGGGACTAGGTTGGCGGGAACCACAGCTGGGACTTGAACCTGTGACCCTCTGCTTCTGAATATACTGGTTTTGTGCACTGCACCAACTTGTTGTCACAGAGTCAGTACATTCCTTGGTGATACCATGACTGTTCGTCAGACAGGGCCCATCTGTTGCA
The DNA here is from genome assembly GCA_033557465.1 of Ichthyophis bannanicus. Classification (NCBI taxonomy): domain Eukaryota; kingdom Metazoa; phylum Chordata; class Amphibia; order Gymnophiona; family Ichthyophiidae; genus Ichthyophis; species Ichthyophis bannanicus. The sequence goes on along the minus strand of CM066036.1, from coordinate 652,699,647 downwards.
GTACACAACACCCACCTACACAGGGCTAGGCCACGGTCTGCTCTGGGCAGCTGCCACTGCCCCCTCCACCACCAGTATCCCTCAGCCACCATGCCCTTCTTCTGGTGGTGCGCAGTCTCAGGCCATCCAGTGTGCAGGTAGGCGGCTGCCTATGGTGCGGGTTCTGGGGTAGGGGTGCCTGCATAGGTGTCCACGCTTCCCCTCAGCACCGCCTGCCAATGTTCCGTGCCCTTGGGGGTAGCTGCTGGGTACTATCCCCTGTGACACTGTGGGAAACACAGTCGTGCCCATGTTGGTCCTTCAGCAGTTGCTGTCTGACTGCTCTGCTGCTTCAGCATTCGTATGGGCCACCTAGGCATCGCCCTAGTCCACACTGTGGCCCAGCTGTACCACAGCATGTGCCGCCTCCGGCCCTCTGTATCCCCTTCTCCGGCATCTGTCCAGTTGCCATTCCGTCATGCCCGCCCTGATGTTGCGGGACATGTGCACGCCCTAGGAACCCTGTCCGATGGTGGGGAAAACCCTGAGCAGCGCTATTTCACTGTGGGCTCATTCACCTTGTATGGGGACGGATTATAGACCCTTCCACGATTTATATCTGTTCTATGGAGCTTACTCGGGGGGGAGGGGTTGATGTTTCTCACTGATACCACTATTGGCCAGCTTGGTTATGGTTTTTTTCCAGTTTGTTGGGGTCATTTTTAGTGTTTCTGTGCCCTTTTGTTCTGTGCACATGTATCACACTTATCACTTTTTTTAGGTTTCCCTGCCTGGGCTGTACATTGCTGACACTGAAATGGTTTGTCTCCCCTGTAATGTGCATTTAACGGCAGGTTTTCATTTGCATTGGAATTGAGCTCTTCAGATCAGAGCGTTAGTGTGAAGGGAGCCTCTCCCCGCCCACTCTCCGCCCATTGACCCCTTCTCTCCGCCCTCTCTCCACCTTCTGCGGTGTTTTACCACGCCGCGGGGCATTACGATCGTTAGCGCATCATAACGCGCGTTATGTAACGTTAACAATCATAAGCGCAGCATAACGCGTGTTATGCTGTGCTTACGATCATTAACGTTACATAACGCGCGTTATGTACGATTACCGCAGTTTAGTAAACATACCCCTTAGTTTTGGAAGTTTTCATTGCCTGGCCTTTTCTGAACTAGTTGTTTTATAATTGACTGAGCTATAAGACCATTAGTCTTTCCTGCTGTAGTCAGGGTGGCTGAAGAATATATTTTATGAATAATGAATATTAAAGTATAATAAAATATTTCATTGAGTATAATAATTTCTCATTTTTAGGTGGCATTTCTTCTACTTTACTAATGTAAATGTAAGTATCCTTTGGTTCCAGAGAATATAACCAGCTTCTAGTGATTGGAACAGCGGCTTGGTGACCAAGAGACCAGGGTTCAATTCCCATTGGCACTCATTATGGCCTTCGGCAAGCCACTTTACCCTCCATTGCCTCGGAAGAAAGACCTGGTAATATACCTCCGGTCACACCTTGCCAAGAAAACCCCAGGAGCTGCTAGGTCTCCAGAAGTCAGCACTGACTCAATGGCACACATTGCATTTTTCCAATTTGGAAATGAAGGAGTTAGGATGTCTAGGGTAACCATTCTGAACTTTTTCCTTACGAGATGCTTGTTCAGAGCCCTTAGGTCTAGAATGGGATGTAATCCATGATCTTTTTTATGATCAGGAAATACTTAGAGTAGAATCCTTTCCCTTCTTCCCCTGATGGGATGAGTTTAACCGCATTGGTCTCTGGAAGGGAAGAGAGCTTCTTTGATAGTATTTTCTGATGTTGAGAACTTGTCCAAGATTCTCTAAATTGGCAATTTGTTGGAATGTCCAAAAGATGGAGATTGTATCCTAGTGGGATGATTTTTAATACTCAGTGGTGAGAGGTTGTAAGGGACTGGTGATTTTCTTAAAATCCTAGGCTCCCTCCTACTATAATGTCATTATGTATGGGCACTGGACAACTGACTATGTTCTCTTGGAGGCAATCAAAATCCTATCCCTCGTTTTGGCTGAGGAAGAGATTGGAATTTTGGGCTCTGCTGACAAGATCCCTATCTAGGTTGGGCGGAGCATACCTATGACTGAATATGATAGGACCTCCTTTTCCCTCTGGTACTTCCTAGATCAGGGGTCGGCAACCCGCGGCTCCGGAGCCGCATGCGGCTCTTTCTTACCTTTGCCGCGGCTCCGGAGCACACTGCCCGCTTTAAACGTCGCGTTATGGGTTCCCTCCATGTCAGCTCCCTCCCTTCTTCTGCAGCCGTGGTTCCCTGTCTCTTAGGGAACCGCGGCTGTGCTTTTAAAATCATCTCGGAGCCCTTCCTGTCTTGACGGGCTCCGTGCAGCATTGTCCCGCCTCTAAAGGAAGTTTTGGAGGCGGGACAATGCGGCACGGAGCCCATCAAGACAGGAAGGGCTCCGAGATGATTTTAAAAGCACAGCCGCGGTTCCGTAAGAGGCAGGGAGCCGCGGCTGCAGAAGAAGGGAGGGAGCTGACATGGAGGGAGGGAGCAGATATGAATGGGTGGATGGATGGAGGGGGGGGGCTGACATGGAGGGAGGGAGCAGATATGAATGGATGGAGGGAGGGGGGCTGACATGGAGGGAGGGGGGCTGACATGGAGGGAGGTAGCAGATATGAATGGATGGAGGGAGGGGGGCTGACATGGAGGGATGGCGGGGGCTGACATGGCGGGAGGGGGGCTGACATGGAGGGATGGAGGGGGCTGATATGGATGGAGGGAGCAGATATGAATGAATGGAGGGAGGGGGGCTGACATGGAGGGAGGGAGAGAGGGGGGCTGACATGGAGGGATGGATCGAGGGGGGCTGACATGGAGGGATGGAGGGGGCTGACATGGAGGGAGGGGGGCTGACATGGAGGGAGGGGGGCTGACATGAATGGATGGAGGGAGGGGGGCTGACATGGAGGGATGGAGGGGCTGACATGGAGGGATGGATCGAGGGGGGCTGACATGGAGGGATGGAGGGGGCTGTCATGGAGGTTGGGAGCATAGATGAATGAATGGAGGGAGGGGGGCTGACATGGAGGGATGGTGGGGGCTGACATGGAGGGAGGGATCGAGGGGGGCTGACATGGAGGGATGGAGGGGGCTGACATGGAGGGAGGGAGCAGATATGAATGGATGGATGGAGGGAGGGGGGCTGACATGGAGGGAGGGAGCTGATATGAATGGATGGAGGGAGGGAGGGGGGCTGACATGGAGGGAGGGAGCAGATATGAATGGATGGAGGGAGGGGGGCTGACATGGAGGATGGAGGGGGCTGACATGGAGGGAGGGGGGCTGACATGGAGGGAGGGAGCTGATATGGATGGATGGATGGAGGGAGGGGGGCTGACATGGAGGGATGGAGCTGATATGGATGGATGGAGGGAGGGGGGCTGACATGGAGGGATGGAGGGGGCTGACATGGAGGGAGGGGGGCTGACATGGAGGGATTGGGGAGGGGGGCTGACATGGAGGGATGGAGGGGGCTGACATGGAGGGATGGAGCACTGGTAATGGGGTTGAGGGGACGAGCACTGGAAATGAGCTGATTAGGGGAGGCTAGGACTGGTAATGAGCTGATGGGGGGTAGGACTGGTATTGGGCTGATTAGGGGAGGCTAGCACTGGTAATGGGGTTGAGGGGGGATTAGCACTGGAAGCGAGCTGATTGGGGGGCTTTGACTGGGCATGGGCTGATTGTGGGGAGGGGAGGATAGAGCTGCTGGCCCTGGAAGATAACTGGGGGCTAAGGCTACAAATGGGCTGATATGAGGGGATGGGAGAATGGAACTGGATCTGAGAGGGGCTGCCATGGTATTTGTACTAGAAGGGACTGGTCAGTGGGGAAGGAGGGGGACTGGAAGGAAATGGACACCAGTGGCAATCATGGGAATGCAAGTTGACATTGGAAGGTACTGGGAGTGAGGACTGGAAAGGGGCTGATATTGGGGAGGGTTACTGGGACTGGAAATAGGCTGATGGAAAGAAGTGAAGAAAACGAAAGAAGAGATAAGAACTGGCAGATGGACCATAGACCACAGAAAGAGAGCTAAGAGAAGACAGGAAAGCAGAAGCCTCAGATCGGGACCAGCATGATCAAAGAATAAATTGGTCAGACAACAAAGGTAGAAAAAATAATTTTATTTCATATTAGTGATTTGACTACAAAATCATCATAATTTTGAAATCAAATATTGTTACTTCTTCTTGTTATATTTTCTGGCGTATTTTTTTTGGTGTGCGAAGGAAGAGGGGTAGTCTTATACGGCGAGTATAGGCCAAACACCTATATTTTAACAGGAAAAGTAGGGGGTCGTATATAGCATTAAGGTAAGAAACAATATATGCAGTGTTAGATTTGTTTTAAATGTCGCAATGGTTTTGCGGCTCCCAGTTTTTTTTTTCCCTTCGGAAACGGGTCCAAGTGGCTCTTTATGTCTTAAAGGTTGCAGACCCCTGTCCTAGATGATAAGGTCAGGTCAGAAGTAGACCAGAAGAGAGTTTTGAGGGTGTCATTATGCTGCTTAATCAGGATTTCAGCTTCTTGCACCTTAGCTACAACAAGATTCCACAGCATGGCATGTTAGCAAGCTTCTTCTGAACATCATTCCTTAGGTCTGAGGCCATCAGCCTTGACGATCTCCAACCTCCAATACTCAGTGAGGAGGCTCTTGATGCCATATTGAAAATATATGTTACTTGGACCATGTATTTCTGCATTCCTTCCCTTTGCTCACTAGTGATTAGAGTTACTCAGTCTTCTGTTGAGAGAGCATTTGAGCCAGCTCCTGCATTTGCCACAGCATGTTCTGCAAGTGCCTATGAAGAGCTAGTAGGATGCTACATGGAATTCTCCCAAGAGAAAGAGATTACAGTGTCCAGGAGCACTGAAGAATGAGTTTTGGAACTTTTCACTCTTTTGAGAGTAGAATTAACAACCACCATGGAATGATGAGGTAACCTGCATAATTTTGAATCCAGGAGCCTTCTAGACACAATACATTGAGTCAACTTTATTTATAGGCTGCACAGAGAAGGAGGGGGTGTCTTCCACATTCTCATCTGTATGTCCTTTAGGATTATATGAATGAACACTATCACGGCTTCCTTGGGTGGATCAAGGAATTGGAGAAGTTCCAATGTTTCCACATTGGGCTCATCTTCCATCTATAACTTAAATGGAATGGAATTAGCCATTTCTCTTATTAAATGAGTGAAAGTGAGTTCCTCAGAAGATGATTTTCTTAGTCCATAGGGCAGAGAAAAATGTGACTGTAGACCAGTGGAACCTCTCCTCTTTAAAGAATACCTCTGGCTCATATTATCCTAGCAGTGCTCTGAAAATGACCCAGAAAAATACTCATGGGAGGTCTGGGTCACTGCCTGGTTTGATCTCCACTCATTTTATGGTGCAGATGTCAACCAAGAGTGGCAGTGCACCAATGATCTCTGATGTTTCAGTGAAACATCTTCCTCCAAAGCACTAGAAATCAATGCTGGCTCGGAGTCACCACCTCTGAGGCCTCTTGATGCCAATGGCTCTCCCCCAGGCAAAGCGTGCATCTTAAGGATCAGCTGTATCTTCTGAGGCATCAGTTTTGATGCAGTTGAGACAGCTACACCACATTATGCAAAAAAGCCTTCCATCTGCTCCTCTAATCTTTTCATGAGACACTCCTCAAAAGTTGCTATCAACAAAGGCACTAAGAATGTAGTAGAAGTAGTAACATCTTTCCGGAGTTCTTCCAGGGATATCAGAAGGCTGATATTGGCCCCTTGGAGTCTGTTGCATCATCTTCTGCACTCAGGTGAATGAGCAGTCCTCAACTGGAGTGGAGGAGTAACTTAATGGTTAGAGCACTGGCTTGGAAACCAAGAGACTAGGGTTTGATTCTCACTAGTACTCCTTGTGGCCTTGGGTAAGTCTCTTAACCCTACATTGCCTCAGAAAAATCCAAGTTATCCATCTCCCTGTTTAATGTTCATTACCAAGTTTAAGTTACAATGTAAACCACTTTGAAGGATAAAGCAGTATAAAAAGCCTGTTAAATAAAATAAGTCAGAGATGCTTTGAGGACTCCTAATCTATCAATTGCCTTGATGTTCATGTTATCATACTCCAATGTGCATCACCTCCAATGCACTCCAACCTCAACTTGGTGTCATGAGCTCTCGATGTCAGTGAGGATGAAGTCAAATCCTTCCCCCTCTTCAGCTAAGAACACTAGTCAACATTGAAATCGTTACTGACTTTAAAAGGCCCTAATCTGTAGTATCTTGGTGAGCTGAACACGAATATAACATTAAAAAAATGTTATTGGCTCTTGTTTTGAAGATATTGCATGTAGTTCATTTTTGACATTTCACCATGTAAATTTATCCAGTAGGACATCAACAACATCCCAAATAAGCATTGAATGATGTAATATTGCAATATAGTGCATAATACCAGCATGCACACATCATCCAGAGTTGATTGCATTATTTTCTGATGCAATGCAATACTATTGCCAGATGGCTGCTGAAGCCATCTGTCGTCAGCAGTGTACTATACGCAGTCGGAAAGGAAAGTAATCTGGTATTCTGTTCCGATATTGAAAGCCTCATGAATGCCTTAAAAATCACTCATAACCCACAAGACTGGAGACTATTTATAGACTCTTCGAAACTGAGTCTGAAGGCTGTGCTTTTGAACAATGGAAACTGTCTTCCATCTATTCCAGTAGTGCATGCCATCCACATGAAAGAGACATACGATAACTTGAAGCATCTACTGACTTCCATTAACTATAACAAGTACAGCTGGCACCTCTGTGGTGACTTGAAGGTAGTTGCCCTTTTAATGGGACTGCAGCAGGGATTTATAAAATACATGTGTTTCTTATGTGAGTGGGATAGCCGAGCAAGGGATTTGCACTACTTGCGGAAGGAATGGAATCGCAGACAAAATGTAACAGTTGGAGAGAAGAATATCCAGCACCCAGCTCTGGTTGAGGCTCACAAAATCCTGCCACCACCCCTTCACATCAAACTAGGTTTGATGAAAAACTTTGTGAAAGCCATGGGCCGCACTTTGCCAGCTTTCCAATACCTGCATGAAAAATTCCCTCGACTCAGCGAAGCAAAGATTAAAGAGGGAGTTTTTGTGGGTCCTCAGATTTGAGAGCTCTTCAAAGATGATCGGTTCAACAACTTGCTGCAGGGTGATGCGAAACAAGCATGGAATGCTTTTCGCCTAGTGTCAACAAACTTTCTCGGGAATGTTAGGGCAGAAAACTACAAGGAACTAGTAGAAGACATGCTGATGCAGTATCAGAAACTTGGCTGCAATATATCTCTAAAGATCCATTTCCTTGATTCCCATCTCGATTTCTTTCCTGACAACTGTGGTATGGTTAGTGATGAACAGGTTGAACGTTTTCACCAGGATATCGCAACGATGGAGCAAAGATACCAGGGAAAATGGTCCACTACAATGCTGGCTGATTACTGCTGGACACTCCCCAGAGAAGCTCCCGAACAGCTGTACAAGAGACAGGCGAAAAAATCTAAGAAATAGTCTATAACTTGGTTTTTTTACAGGTATTAACCGAAGTCCTATTATATTTACTATTGACATGCATTTTGTGATGTAAACATTAATTCTTGTAGATTACATAAAAAACGAGCCAACTTTGCAATTTCACTGTCATATTTGTGTTCAGCATATAAAAATTGATAAGAAATGACTATTTTTATTTCAGTAACATGACTTTTGTAAAAATTTGTTGACCAGTAGAATCAGAAGGTGTCTATTTCCGATGGGCTCTAATGATGCTCAGTGTTGAGGCTGACAGATGTCCTCTCAATGTCCGTGCTCCTGGAGCCATGTAAACTGATGTCAAAGTTGATGGACTAAACTTATCTATGCCAAAATTTAATTTGCAATTCTCTCCTGGCCTGGGCACCCAACACTTCAGTTCAGGCTCATGTAGGCAATGCACAGAAAGAAAGCTTAAAAACATCTGAAAAACCTAAGATGCTAACGGGAATCTGCACCAAATAACAACAGTGGAGAAATTGTGAAAACATGAAATTTATGAGAAATTATTGGTATAATTTTTAAAAATGTGTATTGGGAGATCTAAGAGACGCAACCTATTGAATACAGAAGACAAAATACTAAAGTGGTTCTACATGACAGTGGCGGCAGGGGTGGGGGAAGGCATGTGCAAGCACAGTAAGGCGATTCCAAAAGTTTCAAGAAAAATCTAGAGCTGGAGAGCTGCTGCCATGCTGGGCTCCATCTAGGACATCACTGATATATGAGAACCTATATCCTACTGTCCACAGAGAACTCCTGTTACAGCTAAGTAACTTAGTTTTCTGTGCAGCCTGAAAGGGGAGGAAACAACTGTTTGAGTTGAATAAACGGCACAGGATGGAGATGGTGGTGTCAGGCTGTGGAAAGGGGCAAAAATATGCCCTTGTGAATTTCACTAGGTCTCTGCTCTGTTAGTTACTTTCTGTTCAGTTGCAATTCTATTTATGAAGAGATGCTACTCACTCCCTGTCTCAAGCTATAGATAAAGTAAGTTCAGTCTCAGGTTCCTGTACTTAAGTTTGTTAGAGCAAGTTCATTTTATAATGCATTATGAGTCGAATTCAATCCTCTGACAATATCAGTTACTTTTTAGGCTAGCTGTGGGTTGGGCATAACTGGAGAAGTATAATGTTTCATATAGTCTGATTTTTTTTTTTCGTACAGGAAACCAAAAAGTAAATTTTAACTTAAGTTAAACCCTTTTCTATTAGGCTAAATATTTTCCAGAACCTGCCATATGAGTAACTGGATTCCCCTTTATGCATCAGATGGCAGTAGACAAGGGTATTTTTCTTTTGGACAAACGTTCCAAGGACTGAATCTAGCAAACACTCTCAAGTGCCATGCTCAAAATAAGAAATGCCATACCGGACAGGCCAAAGGTCCATCAGAGTATCCTTTTTTTCCAGCAGTGGCCAATTGAGATTGGATATCTGGCATAGCCCAAAAATAGCCATGTCCCATGCTACTTATCCCCAGGGATAAGCAGTGACTTTCCCCAAATCTACCTTAATAATGTTTTACAGACTTTTCCTCCTGGAATATAACAAACCTTTTTAAACCCAGCTACACCAACTGCTTTTACACATCCTCCAGCAATGAGTTGCAGACCTTAATTACAGTTGTGGTCAATACTATTGGCACTCTTGCAGTTCAACCCGTTAATGTCCAATATCTCCTTAAAAAAAAAAAGTGGCTAGTAAAATGGCTTTGGACGATATGGGCCGATATTCGAAAGGCATTTACACTGTTTACAGCCAAGTAAACCATGTAAATGCCTTAGATGGGGATATTCAATGACACCAACATGGTTAGTGCTGTTGAATATCCCCTGCTAAGTTCCCTACGTGCCCCGATGCTATTCAGTTAGCATCGGGGCATGTTCTGGGGTGGAGCAGAGGTGGAGACCGTCGCTAACCATGCAGCAGCAATATTGGATGCTACACAGTTAGCGATCTATACCTAAAAGATAGGTGTGGAGAACCCTCACCTATCTTTAAGGTGCTGAGGCTAACTGGGCAGCATCCAATATCGCTGCTGCATGGTTAGCCTCGGCGGCTTCCTGGGTCTGCAGCAATCACTGGATATTCAATGCCATTACTGTGGCATTAAATATCTGGTTTAGAAGTTGGCGGAGAGGGCTATGCTCCATGTTGGCGCATAGCTCTTCAAAACTTCGGACAACTAAAAATCGGGCCCTGTATGCACACATATTTGACACACAAAAGAATCAAATAAAACAAGACCAATTAAAAAAGGAAATAGTATAATTACTCGGACATTGCCAGGACATAATTATTGGCACCTATATAAACAATTCAAATCCATTTGAAACACATTTATTTATTTAGCAGGGATTATATACCACTTTTCACTGGGTCAAAGCGGTTTACATAAAACAAGGGTTTTAAAGGTTACACCGAATGAATTAACTTATGTACAAGGAACAAGGAACTTCTTTACATGGGTTATAGGGTTCATACATGTGTCATTAGTTATATACAATAGAGAGCTATATACAATGTTTGCACACCATTAAATTTGAGGAGATACTTTTATATATGTTTGGGTTTGCGCTTTGTAGATGGGGGGGGGGGGTTGGGAGAGGGGCTAAAATGTTCAGTGAACAGGTGGGATTTTAGGTGTTTGCAGAAAGTATGGAGGTCTGATATGTTTCTGACTGAGTTGGGGTGTGTGTTCCAGATAGATGGTGCATATAGTTCAAAGGATCGTGCACATCCTTGTTGGTTGCTTTTTGCTCTTGCATGAGGGATGATAAGAGTGGTGTTCGTGGACTGTCTTTTTTGTCTTTTGGGCTGCAAAGTCCAGAGTAGGGTGTGAAGTAGGGTGGCAGTGGTTAGCTTTGTGGTTCAGAAGAAGAATCTTGTTTTGATCCAGCTGTCCGGGGGTAGCCATTGTAGGTGCTTGAGGATGGATGTGATGTGGTCATGTTTTGATGCTCCTTTTAGGATGTGTGCAGTGATGTGTAGAGCTGTGTGTAGGGGAAGTAAGGTGAATTGTGGCAGACCTTAGTAGATGGATTACTGTAGTCGAGGTGTGGGTGGATTAGGGTCTGAAGTGCAGAGCGGAACTCTGGTGGTTCAAGGAGAGGGCTTAGGCATTGTAGGGTTCTGGCTTTGTGATAGATTGTTCTGGTGGTTTTGAGTATTTGTGGAATGAAGATGAGGTGTTGATCCAGGGTGATGCCAAGGTATTTGATTTCAGTTTGTACCTTTATTTGGGTGGTGTTTAGGGTAAGAGAGGTTGGAGGTATGAAGGTTCTGTCTTTTGTAATGAATAGAGCTTCTATTTTTTTGTATTTGATTGCCAGGTTGTTGGTGGTTAGCCATTGTTTATTGTAAATACAACTCAGGGTTCCTGTGTTGTATGGTTGATGTTGAATGTAAACCGCTCTGATCTAAAATAGAGCGGTATAGAAGAACTGTTAAATAAATAAATAAATTAAATAAATTGTGAGATTTCATCAAAGCATCGTAGGAGGTTTGTGAACGTTGGTTGCTTTGTGTTGAATGAGCTGTATGTATATCATGATATTGTCAGCATAGATGTGGAAGTTGATGTTGTGGGATCTGATGATAGAGCAGAGTGGTTGAAGGTAGATGTTGAAGAGGAGTGATGATAGGTTAGATTCTTGAGGGGGTACACCTTGAGTTTGTCGGTAGAAGGAGGATATGTTATTTCCAAAATTTATTTGTTGCTGTCTATTGGTCAGGGTAGGATTGGAACCATTGTAATACAGTGTTTTGGACACCAGTGGATTGTAGATGTTAAAGAAGAATGTTATTATAGTTGATAGTGTCAAATGCGGCAGATATGTCAAGGAAGATCATGATGTATCCTTGTTTTGTTTCTTGAATTCCTTTCATTATAGGGTTTATGAGGGAGACCATCAGAGTTTCTACTCCATGGAGGGGTTGAAATCCGTGTTGTTGTGGATTGAGGAGAGTGTTTCTGTTGAAATGGTCTTGGAGCTGTAGTTGGATGGCTTTTTTTATAATCTTGGTTATGAAGGGGAGACTGGCAATTGGTCTGTAGGATGCAGGGTCAGAGAGATTGAGGTCGGGTTTCTTGTGGGTGGGGTATATGGAGGATAGTTTCAGGTAGTGGGTCATTTATCCTTGTTGCAGTACTGATTGGGTGATTTTTGTGGGTATGGAGTAAGATCTTGTTTGAGCACTTTGATCCAGCTAACTGGGCATGGATCGAAAGGGGAGATTGTTGTGTTGACTGATGAAATGATGGTCTCAATGTTGTCTTTGGTGGACCAAGTGGAGGAGAGGGGGGATGGTGTGGGGGGGGGGGATTGGGGTGGAGGTGAAGTTGCTTGTAGTGGCTGACTAGAAGTTATAGGCTAATGTTGAAGTCTGTGGTGGTGCTGGATGGGGGTTTTGTGAGCTGTTTGATGATGCCAAATAGTTCTCCGGGATGATTCAGAGAGCTATTGATTAGCTTACTGTGTTATGCATGTTCATCTTTATCATTGCAGTGCAATAGTTGTTAAGAAGTTTCATGTAGAGAGTTCTATCGGAGTTGAGCCATGGGATTTGTGCAATTTGTGCTCGAGCATTCAGAGCTGGGGTTTTAGTCTTTGGATGTTGGGGTGTACCAAGGAGTTTTTGGGTTGTTTGTTTGATGCATGGAGAGAGGTGTTTGCTATGGTCACAGCTTTTCCAATGATGATGTCCCAGGTGGCTATAAGGGTTTTAAGGGCATGTTTACTAAACTGCGGTAACGTTACAGACTGCGTGTTAGGTAATGTTAATGATCGTTAGGTAACGTTAACGCACATTAACGTTACAGACTGCGCGTTAACGTTACCTAACGATCATTAACGTTCCCAGCTGCAGTAAACACCGCAGAGGGTGGAGAGAGGGTGGGGGGAGGGGGTCAATGGGCGGGGAGAGGCTCCCTGCACACTAACGTGCTAAATTGAAGGGTTGAATCATACCGTGAATGAAAACCTGCTGTTAGATGCACATTTGCAGGAGAGAGAAACCATTTCAATGTCAGCAATGTACAGCATAGACAGGGAGCCCAAGAAATGTGACAATAATGCCCCATTTCCAGCAACAGCATAGTGCCCAATTATGAAAGGCCACTATGGCGATGGTGTAAATGGGGCATAGGGTGCTGCAGGCAGGACATGTAGCCGGGGCAGCTGGGGCACAGGGTGGACTAGGTGGGCGCCTAGGTAGCAGATAGGAACATAGAAACCGGAAATCAGTATGATAGCAGCTGACAAAGACCAAACACAATCCACCTACATCTATCTGGTCCACCCGAGCTAACAGTTCCCAGGGCACTGACCTGACATCCCCCCAGCCAACCCTCCCCCAAGCAGGAGGGACAGAGTATTGGTAGGTGGTGATGGGGATGTGAGTATGCTCATGTATGCCCCAGACCCCGCTCCCTAGGTGACCACCTACCCATACAGTGGATGGCCTGGGACTACGCACTACCAGCACCGACAGCATATGGTCATGTCAGCATGGCGGCGGGGGGGGGGGGGGGTGTGCCCGTGCTGGAGGAGGAAAAGTACAGGTAGCCCTAGGGACCACCATGCATTTGAGGCAACAGTGTGGTGCAGTACACCCAGCCAGTGTGTCCAGAAGCAGAGGGTCACAGGTTCAAGCCCCAGCTGTGGTCCCTGCAGAGCATGTCCCTATGTTTTACTCTACAATGCAGATACAACAGCAACATGTGCAAAGCCCAAAGCAGTGGCGAACAGGGGTACAAACACCCACTCACACAGGCTCCACAATCCAAAGATGCATGGAGAGTCAGGCTGTTGGCCCCAGCATTGAGCTGCAGTTATCACCAGAGCACTACTACTACTACCTCCTGCACAGTTTAGCAATGTCGGCACTGTGATCAGGACCAGTGTGGCGGGCAGGGTTGCCAACCACCCCTATCTTTGCACAATGCTGCAATAGGAGTGTGTTTGTGTATGTCTATCCATTGTTTTGTGGCTGCTCACACCTCACCAGGCCCACAATGTCCCACTGTTACCAGCGTTAGCCTGAATATGTGCATAATGAGGAGCAAGATGTTGTGGGTATGGCCCGGACAGGGCGGATTGGCCAGGATGCATCTTCACAGGGTGTGGGGCAATGGCTGGGACACTGTAGTGCCCGACCACCGCCTGCATGGACAGGGTGGCCACAGCATAGCATGCTGGGAGGGCACTCACTCTGACCGAGCAGTGACCATGGCATGTCTAGGTTCCCACATAGCACTCTACACTATCGGCCTCCAGTGATACTTTTGTGTTCCCAGTGCTGGGGCTCCAATCACTGAGATGCCTGCTTGGTGCACATAGTTCCTCTGTGAGCATGCAGTTAGACTGTGCATGGTTGGAACACCTATAAGGTGCAGTCTGACTGTGCTGTCTGCTGGTGACTGGCAGACAATGGTGTGAGGCAGTTCAGGTTTTACAGAGCTAACCCCATCATTGTTGCTGATCTGCCCCAGCCACAGGTATGGCTCTGGCCCACCAACCCTGGAGGGCTGTCTTATATCAGCAGGATGGAAGTTGCTTCACAGGGGCTGGGGCACCTGTCCCTTACCTACAAAAAGGGTGACGTGACCCCTTTGGGGTATATAGTATATGCCACTTTGACCTATAAAGGCACTGCTACACAAACCTTGTGCAAGTCTGGAAACCCCTCTGCCCTGATAACAGGTGCCCATGTCAGCCAGACCCTAACATGGGGTACACACTAATCTGGGGTGGTGTCTGGTCCCAGAGGTCCACATGTGACTGCAGGATAAAGATGGACACCAAATTACCTTCAGCTGCACTGCAAGGAACACCTGTCACACACTGGTAGTGATGGGGGATGTACAGCAGGGCCTATCTCTAGCACCACATGTACTGCGGACCTAGTGCTGGGCACCCATCCTTTCCCTCAGGGAGAACACAGAACCTGCACAATGGCATGGTCTGTAGCTACTCTGTGCCAGTATCACGCACTGTCAGTTCGTCTTTTCAAGCTGAGGTACCGGAGAGGTGCAGACCCCATTTGGTGATCAGCTGTAGACAGCTTTTCAGCATGTGCATTGCATCATGGGTACTGGTGGGGTTACCCTATCCTGGCACTCAGAGCAGACAGTTTGTGCAGTGACCTGCAGTCCTTCTGTACCCAGCCATTGCTGTGACATACACCATGGAGGTATAGCCTACTGGTTAATAAAATGCCATTCTTGGCAGTGTTCATGGGTTCAATTCCTCATTGTTCCCCCCTCTCATGCCTGTCCTAGTCAAATAGTGTGCATGCCTGTAACAGTCATATTTTTGCAGATCTGTGCTGCCAGCCCATAATACCCTCGCCACAATTGCCAACATTTCCTCGGTCCGTCTATCTGCGACTGTCAGCTGTGTAGAATCCTGTCTGCCTGTGCAGGCTGCCACCCCATGTCCTGCACTGCTACCCTTTCCTGCATTGCGCCTCATCATGCTTGCCTCACCTGTGCCTGATCTGCATGGCACCACCACTCCTCTGTCCACCCATCATTGTAACTATCCTGCCACCTCCGCCTCCACTTGGGGACACGTATTCCCATCGTCTGCCACCGTCTTTCCAGTACTTTACATTGCCAACATCCTGTGCTGTGGTACAGTTGCCCCCACCATGTTTGTCATCAGTACTGGCAGCCACATGGGCTGCCCGCAGATATGGCGGGTCCAGCAGCTCCCAGCTCTCCCTCCTTCACTCGCCTGTTCATTGCCTTTCCTGAGTGCTCTATCTAGTGTTGGGGCTACATCTGTCTCTGTTCCTCACAGGTCATGCATGTCATCCTGCAACACCTTGCAGCCGTTAGGGCACACTAACCTAGGGCACCATAACCTTGTTAGGCCACCTTAACCTATGGTTTCATAGCCCAGGGTGCCTTCTAGAGTGTCTTGTCCAGGGGTGACTACTACGGCGCTTAGCCTAAGGAGCCCTATAGGGTGCCTTACAGGGCGCCTTGTAAGGCGCCTTATGAGGCGCCTTGTAACGCGATTTAGTTTGTAACATGCGTTAGCTGATATGGCTTGCTGTAACGATGCACCGCCCATGCCTTTATATGGGCATCTGTACCTTTACCGCAGAACCTAATGCGAGTGACATTACCGCAGTTTAGTAAACATACCCCTTAGAGTCCATTGTTTCAGTATCCAGCTGTGGGAGGATGTTGTTGAGGAATTTGTCCTTGTTAAGTGGTGTGCATCGTCTGTTTGCTTGTGGGTGGGTGACATGGTTTGTTGAGGCATTGAGGGGTAGAGAGAATGTGATCAGGGTGTGGTCTGACCAAGGTATTGTGGGTTTGTATTGTGTAGGGGGGGCTTGTGTGTGTTATATGTTTGTTAACAAAGATAAGATAGAGGGTGTTGTCCTTGCCGTGTATGGGTGACTGGATGATGTCCATGGCTGCCATAGCTTTCAGGAATGAAGTGGCATGTTAGGATTGGATTGATGGGAGGTTGAAGTAACCTAGGATGAGGATATCCTTGGCTGATTTGGTGTTTTCAACATACTTTTTCTAGTATGTTAGATCGGCTGTCAAAGCATTTGGTATTCTGTAGGTGAGGCACATTGTTAGTTGCTTATTTATTATGGTTTCCTCTATGCTATCAGTGGAGAGGTAGCAAAAGTGGAGATGTGATTTGGCCATGATGAGCACTCCTCCTCTGTGGTGAGATTGAGGACAGTGGAAGAGGCTGTATCCATTAGGTATGAGTTGGTTCATTAGAACAGAGTCCGAATCAGTTAGCTACGATTCTGTTATGCAGATAATGTCCAAATGGTGGGTTGAGAGGAGGTCTTTGAGGATGGGGTCTTTGTTCGTTACTGAGCGGTTGTTTATGAGTGCTCATTGGAGCATTTGTATGAGTGTGGTGAGAGTTGGGGTTAGTTGTGTATGGGTATTTCTAATAGGTATTTTCATTGCTTTGTATAGAGGTGGGGGATGTGTACTGTTTGGATGATGTGGGAGGTGCATGGTAGGTGGTGGTATAGAGTGTGTGAAGTAAGTGAGCTGAGGCTATTAAAGTGAAGGCAAGCAGGGTGTAGCAGGTTGCGTATAGGGGAAGCATAATGTTAATTGCAGGTCAGAGGGTCTGTGAACATGAAGAGATGTCCATCTTGTGGTGATCCTTTGTTAATCTCGTCTGGTAAGATGGATTGAGATACTTGTCATTGTAGGTGCTGTCTCTCAGGTTGCTGGGGTTTGTATCTTCTGGTGATGTCATCGGGAGTTTCTTCAGTGTATGGGTCATTCCTTTTACAGTCAATGTCAGCGGGCAGTGCCAACGTATTCTCTGGAATGGTTGTTCAATGAGGGTTCCATCTGGTGATGAGTCGTTGGAGGGAGGATGGTATGGGTATGATGGAAGAAAGCTGGTGAAGGAGGACATCAAGGCGGCAGAGCTGGTAGTATTAGTGGGGTATGTCAGGTGAGCATTGTGGGGCCTAGTTGCAGCTTGTTGTAGCAAGCTTAAGAGGTTTGTGACAGGGGTAGTAGTAGGAGACCAGGCTGTCCTCGCCCTGGGCCGCACCAAAGGGCCATGCAGTAAAGGGCCCATTGCAGTAAAATGAGATGCACCTGTGATCAATTGTCAGTACGCACATGACTTGAATCAACCAATGAATTATGGCTCTAATGTCTAAAATGGCAGATTCACTCCCTGTTTTAGTTTCACAATGGTGAAGACAAGAGAGCTGCCTGAGACTATCAGAAAAGCCATTATCACTAAACATCAAACTTCAAAAGGGTATAAAGCCATCTCCAAAAACCTTGGAATTCCTGTGTCTACAGTTCATAATGTTATTAACAAGTTTTCTGCTCATGGAACTGTCAAGAGCCTCCCAGGAAGTGGTGGGAAGAGGAAAATTAATCCAGGAAGTCTTTGAAGCTTAGAGTGAACTGTTGGAAAAGCACCACCATGTAAAACATCCAAAGAGTTTAAGGCTAACCTGGAGCAATCTGGAGGGGTGTTTTCAACCTGTACTGTATGCTGTGCACCAAAGAAGGACTTCATGGGCAAAGGCCAAGGAAGACCCCACTGCTCAAAGACAGACATAAAAAGATACGCCTGATTTTTGCCCAAACCCATCTTGAGAAACCACAGTCCTGGGAAAATGTTCTGTGAACAGATGAAGCCAAACTTGAGCTCTTTGTCAATGCAGACCAGCGATACATTTACAGGCGAAGAAATGAAGCTTATAAGGAAAACAATACCCTTCCTACAATTAAATATGGTGGAAGTTCTGTAATGTTGTGGGGCTGTTTTGCTGCCTCAGGAATTGGAGACCTAGAACATATTAAAGTAATCTTGAAGTCAGAGGACTACCAAGGTATTTTGGAGCAAAATATGTTACCTAGGGGTATCTTTACTAAAGTCTCCTAACGTGCGTGGCACGGTAGTCTGCAGGATGTCATATAAGGAGTGGGCGTGTCAGTCTTAAAAAAAGCAAACCGGGATTAATCATGTGCTAATGTGCGCTGCGCACAGTAGCGCATGAGAAACGCGTGCAGGAAGCATAAGTAGGCGCGCTGATGTGCAAGTAGAGGAACAGAGCCACAGTACAATGGTTAAGACACTGACTGATGGTGCAGGGATCATGGGTTCAATCCCCCACTGTGCCCAATGAATAAAGTTGCCTGAGGCACAACCTGGTATGTGTAATATTGCATTATGAGGCATTTTAATTTTATTTTAATTACTGCTGCTAGCAAACGCACTCTCAAAGCACTGTAACATAAGGTGCTGCATAAGGCACCCCATGAGGTACCATAGAGGGCACATTTTAAAGTGCACTGTCCGCCACGGCACCCTATAATGTCCCCTATAGGGCACCCTATAAGTCGCTCCACAGGATAACGTATAGTGCACCTTATATGGACGGTAACCATAAGGTGCCCTATAGGGTGCCCTATAAAGCGCCCTCTGAGGCACCTTATGGGTACAGTACGCTGAGAGTGTTTTTCCTGGCAGCAATAATGTACATTAAAAAGAGATAATGCTTTGGGCAGCCCTATCAAATAACCCTACTGTGGGTTTGAACCCATGACTTCTGGCTCCACAGGCAGTGAAGTAACCAGTGGGCTACAGCTCTATAGCTGCTAGCAAGCCCCTGGCTGGCTGTAGAGGGACTGCACGTCACCACACAGACAGTCTGCTGTGGTCACCAGGATAGGGTTAGCCCACCCATACCCATGATGCACTGCACATGCAAATCAGCTGTCTACAGATGAACACAAGATGGGCTATGCACCCCCACAGCACCTCGACCTGGTAGGGAGAACTGACCATGTGTGTTACTGGCACAGAGTAGCTACACACCGTCACATTGTGCGGGTACTGTGCTCACCCTGAGGGTGCGGTGGGGCACCCAGCACCAGGTCCACAGCACCTTCCATGGCAGAAATAGGCCATGCTGCAGGTCCCCAGTAGTGCTAATGTGTGAGATAGGTAGTTTCTGCAGACACACCTTGGATATATCTGTATGTCTCAGTCAGGTATAGCCCCTATGGACCCCTAGGAGGATTATGTACCACCACCCTCCTCCTCCAGGGCTGAGGGTGGTAAACAGGGTCTCCCATCAACAGATCCACATTCTACCTCCCTGCAATGGTAGCAGTAGAGGGGATCATCGACCCCAGTCCTGATGGGGAACACACACCTACAGGGCAGTCAATGCAGCTCTGCACACATCCATAGCGCAATAGCAGACAGACATTAGGCCTGGATATGCAAAGCTGCACCCCACCACTATCTGATATTCTCCTGCAGCAAGCCTTCAGCCGCTGCACCCTGCAAGGCACTCCATCAAGACACATACCAGCTGCAGACAGTCTGCTAGCTAGTCCATAGTGCATGGTCCTGGTGGAAATGCATGCACCCAGAACGGGGATGTCAGCATACACAACAAGCAGATAAGTCAGTGACTGGGCCCCAAAAGGAAACATAAATATATAAATATAAATATCACATGAGAGAAATACTATATAGCACTATGGGGGTGCCTAGCCATGCTGTGGTCACTGCACAGTCAGGGTGCGAGTGATCTCCCAGCAGCTCATGCTGTGGCCACCCTGTCTATGTAGGTGGTGGCCGGGCACCACAATGTCCCAGCCAGTGCCCTGTGCAGATGCATCCTGGCCAGGCCACCCTGTCTGGGCTATACCCATGGTACCTTGCTCCTCATTATGCACATTGGCAGGCCAATACTGGCAACAGTGCTGGCAGTGTGGGCTGTGGAGGGTGTTTGCAGCCACCACACACTAGATAGACAGACACACACTCCCAAACCTATGCCAGCATTGTGCTACTATAGAGGAGTTTAGCAGCCCTGGCCACCACACCAGTCCTGGGCACAGTGCAGGCATGGATATGGTACGCAATACTGTTGGGGGTCACTCCCCAGGGTGGTAAACACTGTCAGAGACCAGACCTGAAGCACACTCCACAGACAGCAGAAAGGTTGTTATGATGGAGATCAATCAGCAAACTGTGCTTACCGTAGGAATTGCTATCTGCCAGTAATCATAGCAAACATTTGATAGCTGTGTACTGTATTCCCAGGTGTAGGGTGGCATTGCTAAGGTATGCAAGTGCTAGTATTGGGAGATGCACGTAGGGCCCAATGTCCTGCCTCTCCAGGAGGCATTGGCTAATGGAACCTGTGGGTGTGGGTGTGTCTGCCCCTGTTGGCTGCTGCTTTACGGCAGAGGTTCCCAACTCCAGTCCTGGTGTGCCAAACACTGTTCGGGTTTTCATGCTGTCCCTCATGAATATGCATGAGCAATATCTGCATACCATGAGGGTGGTGCATAGATATACAGCACAGGCATCTTTATTAGAGGCAGCATGGAACCTGAATGGTGTTTGGCCCTCCAGGACTGCATTTGGGAGACTCTGCTCTAGGTAATGCGCCTGTTTATGGTGTCTTTGCTCTGTAGGGTAAAATGTAGGTGTTTTGGGCAGGTTTACGTCATCTGCAATAAACGTTCTGTCTGTATTAGCACGTTGTAGTAGTGGGTAAAATATGGGGACTTGGTTGGCAGGCACCATAGCTGGGGCTTGAACCTGTGACCATCTGCCTCCAAACACAATGGTTGTGTGCACTGCACCACCGTGTTGCCACAGGGCCAGTGCATTCCCTGATGATACCATGATTGTTTGTCCGGCAGAGCCTGTCTGTTGCAGTGCATGGCACCCACCTACACAGGGCTAGGCCATGGTCGGCTCTGGGCAGCTGCCACTGCCCCCCTCCACCACCAGGACCCCTCTGCCATCATGCTGACATGCCCTTCTGCTGGTGGTGTGCAGTCTCAAGCCATCCAGAGTGCAGGTAGGCGGCTGCCTATGGTGCATGTTCTGGGGTAGGGGTGCCTGCATAGGCGTCCATGCTTCCCCCAACACCGCCTGCCAATGTTCTGTGCCCTTGGGGGTACCTGCTGGGTACTATCCCCTGTGACACTGTGATAGACACTCTCATGCCCATGTTGGGCCCTCATCAGTTGCTGTCTGGCTGCTGGTCAGTTTGAGCATTCCTAAGTGCCATCTAGGCATCTGCCTAGTCCGCACTGTGCCCCAGCTGCACCACAGCATGTGCCGCCTGCAGCCCTCTGTATCCCATTTCCAAGCATCTGTCCAGTTGGCTGTTCCGAAATGCCCGCCCTGCTGTTGCCGCACATGTGCATGCCCTAGGAAACCTGTCTGATGGAGAGGGAAACCCTGATCAGTGCTATTTCACTGTGGGATCATTCACCTTGTATGGGGACGGAGCGTAGACCCTTCCAAAATTCATATTTATTTTTTGGGGCTTTCTTGGGAGTGTTTTTTGATGTTTCGCATTACGATCACTATTGCCCAGCTTGATTATAATTGTTTTTTATTTTGTTGGGGTCCTTTTCAATGTTTATTTGTACTTTTGTTCTGTGCACATGTATCACACTTATCACTTTTTTGTAGGTTTCCCTGGTTTTGCTGTACATTGCTGACAGAAATGGTTTCTCTTCCCTTTAAATCGGCTCTAACGCGAGGTTTTCACTTGCGTTATTTTTAGCCTCGAATTTCACCTCGCTAGTGTGCGGGGACCCTCTCCCCCCCCCACTCTCCACCCATTGACCCCTTCTCTCCGCCCCTGGGGAGCCTTCCTCCGCCCTCCGGTAGCCTTTCCCCGCCTTCAGCGCTCGTTTGTGCTGCTGCGCGCATGAGCACGCACTAAATCACATTTTGGCCCCGTAAAGCATCATTCGCGTGCACTAAGGTACCTTAGCACGCGCTCATGCGTGCCGCGCACGTTAAGAAGGTTTAGTATACATACCCCCTAGTGTCAAAAAGCTAGGTCTGGGTCCTCCAGCAGGACAATGACCCGAAACATACATCCAAAAATACAAAAGAATGGTTGTTAAGGAAAAAATGGCCTATTTTAAACTGGCCAGCAATGAGTCTTGATCTCAATCCAATCGAGAACCTTTCAAAAGAGCCGAAATCTGCCATTGGTAAAAGGAATCCAGGAAACCTTCATGAGCTGGAACAAATCACAAAGAGTGGGAGAAACTACCAGCAGACAGATGTTATCTCTGCCAAGGGTTGTGCAACCAAATATTAGTGAAGGGTGCCATTAATCCTGTCCAGGTCATATTTTATTTTCTTTCTCAGAAATTACTATGTCTAAGTTCAGAGAACAGAGAACTAATTACTGATGGTCTATATGTATGTCCTGTCACACCCCCTCCTCCTTTTGAATGTAGACCCATAATTTGTGTTGCTAACCACTTTGGTTGAAGGATAAGGTGGTATACAAAACTGGTTAAATAAAAATAAATAAATAAGTTGCACACACATCTTTGAACATACTATTAAAATATTATGATGACATACAATTGGAATATTTCCAATTATTTCTCAAGATACTGTACACAACATACCTAAAATGCAGGAGTGCCAATAATGTTGACCAAAACTGTATGTGTTCAAATTTAAAAAATTCTCCTGTTTATATTAAAAAATACTACTTTGTAACGTCATGGCATATCCCCTAGTCTCTGTACTTTCTGAAAGTGTAATTGCTCAATTCACATTTACCCTTTCTACTCCACTCCACTCCACGATTTTATAGACTTCTATCATAATTCTCCTCAGCCATCTCTTCTTCAAACTGAAGAGCCCAAACCTCCTTAGCCTTTCCTCATAGAAAAGCCATCCCCTTCATCATTTTAGTCTCCCTTCTCTTTACCTTTTCTAACTCCACTATGGGGGTCATACCGGACTACGAAAAGCAGAGTTGGACGTCCATCCCACGCTCAGGGCCAGAATGCGATTCCAGACCCAGCGCTTCCCACACATACAAAAGGTTTGTGTGGGGAGCACTGGTCATGGGTGGGAGGGGATGGTGATGGGGTGCAGCGTGGGTGTGGGGCTACCTGCCAGGATGTACAGCACTCAGCTGGGTTTAAAAAAGGTTTGGACAAGTTCCTGGAGGAAAGGTCCATAAACCATTATTAAAAAGGGACCCAGGATATCACTGCTTGACCCAATACAAGCATTGTGGAACCTGTGTCTTTTGGGGATACTGCTAGGTACGTATGACCTAGATTGGCCACTGTTGGAAACAGGATACTGGGCTTGATGGACCTTGGTCTGACCCAGTATGGCATATCGTATGTTCTTATGGAGCCAGGATACCACAGCAGTGGTGTTCTGGCATCTGGAGAGGCAGCTCCCTGTATGCTGAATACAGGGAGCTCCCGGGTATCTGTCCCTGATTCTGCCATTGTGTTTGCTTCCTAACATTGTCACACACTGGGCAGAAGATTTCAATATATTGTCCATAATAAAGTCTAGATCCTTTTACAGAGTGGTAACTCCTAATGTGGAACCTAGTATTGTGTGGCTATAATTTGGGTTATTCTTCCCTATATGCATCACTTTGCAATTGTCTACATTAAATTTCATCTACCATTTGGATGCCCAGTCTCACAATCCACATGCAGTTTAACAACTTTAAATAATTTGGTGCCATCTTGAAATCTTTATCAGCTTTATTCATCACAAGAGAAACACAAATAATTTTTTTTTTTTAGTGCCATCAAGTCGGTGTTGACTCATAGTGACCCAGCTACCTCTGGGTTTTCTTGGCAATGTATCACCAGAAGTAGATTGCCAGCCTTTTCTTCTGAGGCAATGGAGGGTAAAGTGACTTGCCCAAAGTCTCAAGGAATGCCAGTGGGAATCAAACCCTTGATCTTCTGGGTTGCTCTAACCACTAGGCTATTCCTCCACTCCACACATCTACATAATGTCAAATCACAACAAACAAAATCACAGGCCTTATTTCATAATACAACAGATTAAACTGACCAAAAGATCAGTACTAGTACATACACAACCATTAAGACACTTCATGAGACCAACAATCTTTCCCTCCCAACTTAGTGGACACACACGCACCATCTCCGTTGCATGTTTACTCCTGAGGCAAATCTGCTGACCCATTTATTCACTAGTGGTGGCAGAAAGGGAACACCACCAGATCTGCCCTTTCACCAGGTATGAAAGCTTATCAAAACACATAAGTTCACCTGCTTTCACTTATCACTCGATCACTATCTGTCCTTTCTAACATTTCCAGCTACATACCATAACCATACATGCCACCAATAAGAGAAATTTCACCAAACTTTTATATTCAAATCCCAACTAGATCAGTTTGGTAAAAAACAAAACAAAACCCACATACGAAAGGGTCTCTCTGACACACCCTTTCTGTTATCGATGCAATCTGACTTAACATCCCCCTCCCCACCCAATACTTTTGAATATCCAAGCATTTCCCACCAACAGTTTTCTTTCCCCAGCCCCCTAACTTTAGTCACTCCACTGGCATAACATATATTTGCATACGTAACTTTATATTGGGGTTTCCTACAACCTATAGATGCAGAGTATCTATAGTTCCTCTGATAGATAATTTTCCAGTCACTCCAGTCCAACTATCTTCCAATCCATCTGTGCCACTTGGTTTTACCGAATAGAGTTCAGACATGGGGAGGTAAAGATCCCATAGGGCCTTATATACTGTAAATATGTCAAACCCTTACTTTGTATCACCCCTCCATATAATATCCTCTCCAAACTTATGAGTTCTCTGGTTAAATTAAGTCATTTCTGCTCTTTTTTGAGAAAAAAGTGCAATTGAAACAATGGGACATGCAACCCGCCTTCCCTTTCCAGCTGAGCTAAATATATAACCATATCTTGTTCAGCCAAATCCTCAAATAGAGTAATGTCATTACTACCCTACATATGTCAAAGTTCCCTAAAGGCCGCATCCCCAAATGCAGAGAAGTCCTTGATCCTGGCAGCTGGAAACAGCAAGCCTTCTATTTGCCATTCTCTTCTCTTCTGTCCCCATAGTCTGATGAGTGGACTTAAGAATATATGTTTACCACCCAGCCCAAAACTGTAAAGATTTTCCCATTCCACTCCATTCACCACCTCAAAAAAGGACTTCGGTACAAACCAGCCGCACTCCATCTACACCCAGTGGGCCCCTTGTGGTTTAGTGTAGGGCTATCAAACTGCCCTCAGCACTGTGGTCTTTTAATATAAATCCCCCAATCCCCCCACATCAATTGCATGGGCTCATTTACCACTCAATAAAAATTTGCTAACTTCTGCTCACGTTTTCACAAAAAGAGCAACAGAACAGAGAGAGGGCATTGAGTGAACAGAAAAAACAACTTTGGTACAATGCCCACCTTCATTGTGTCAATCCTGCCCAACCAATTCATTGTTACCTCATCCCACCTATACAACTTATCCTGAATTTCATGCACAATGGGAAGATAGGCTAATGTTTGTCATCTAGGTTGCAGAGATCCACACTCCTAAATATTTAATACCATCTCGGTTGCCAGGAGTCAGCATTGACTTGAAGGCACATATTTCACTTCTTTGATATGAATCAAAAAGAACAAACACCAGGTGTCAAAACGATCCCCTTACTAACTTGCAACACTTTAGATTTATCATAGCTGAATTTAAACTTTGAAACCAAAGAAAAATTATGCAAAACTTCTTACAAAGAAGGAAGCAATCCCTCAGGGTTCTGTATGTAAATCCACATGATATCTGCATACAATGACACTTGATGAGGGACCTCCCCCACCCATCAATACCAATGTAAAAGCAGGATTATCCCACAACATACATACCAAGGACTCAATTGTGAGAACAAATAGGAGTGTCAAGAGCACTGTCTTTGCCTCTATACACTGAAAATTCCTCGGAATGAACCATACTGGGATTTAGGCATCTCATAAAGCATCTTAACCCATTATATAAACCAGTCTCCCAACTGCAGACCGTCTAACACAGCAAATAAAAATCCCCACCCACTCTGTCAAATGCCTCTTGTCTAGTGCAACACACCATGTTGCTTGATCATCCCTAAGCAACAATGAGATGACATTCAATAAGTGCTGCACATTATCCAAGATCTGCTGATTCTTTATAAAATCTTTCTGGTTCAGATGCATTAAATTGCATGCTGTAAATAGCACCACAAGAAACAACGTCCAGACACACTCACACGCATACACTACTCACTGCATGTGCACACTATACACTGTATCTTATTGATTGTTTGCTGTTCAGACCGCCTTGATTGCAGGATAAGGCAGTATAGAAATACATTTAAATAAATAAATAAATAAATAACACACTCTGCTCGACTTGCCAGAATTTTAGTGAAGATTTTCATATCACTATTCAGAAGGGAAATCAGGCAGTAGCTACTGCATAGTGAGGTAGGTCTCCCACAATGATTTCACATCATACATGAAGGATGTAAGACAGCCATCTTCAGGTCCTCATTAAACACACTTTTCAGTGCAGGAGCCAAAGGTCCCATTATTTCTTTATAGAATTCCACTGGGAATCCAACTGTTTTCCCAGATGCTAAGCCCAACACAAAGATAATATGATTTAAATATACTATCCAGGAAATTCCAGCGTGCGTCTGATTGATCTACCACTTTTGAAGAATATAAAGACTGATAAAATTCTTTAAATACCTCCGCAATCCCTAAATTATCTTGCCTCAGCCTACCCTAACTTTCCACAATACTACTAATCAAATGGGAACTGTGATGCTTTTTCAACTGCCAAGTGAGTAATTTATTAGCCTTCCCTCCATATTCTATGAAAAGTCTACTTGGCTAAACCTTAACAAAGGTTCTACATGTTCCACCTCAATATTATCAATTTACGATGCACTTTTACCCGTCTATGGTATATCTTAGCACAATCTGTTTTTTTCTTTTTTATGCTGTAATTGAAGAGCCTCAAACTCTGCTTTAAGCAGATCTAACTCCTCCTCGATTTGCCTTTTCCTCTGTGAAGCCAATTCTAATGACAGACCATAAATATACACTTTGTCTGCATCCCATAAAAAGGTTAGCCAAAATTCCATCAGCATTATTATGCTTCATATTCTCCAGGAACAAGCAGGAAGTCAGTCCTCACATATGGGTGATGTTGGCACTGATGGAGACTGCGCAGAAGCATCTCCCCAGCTTTCTAACAAAGCCTTTGGGAGATGCCACCATGCATGTGTGGTCCCCTTCCCGCCCAAGGGTGCCATCTTGCTCAGTCTCCTTTTTTCTGTGGAGCCCAGCAGACATGCGTCTTATTCCCCAGAAAAAGTTGATATTTTCACTTCAAATAATTCTCTCTCCGGCCACAGCCAGTCCCTTTCCCGCCCCCAAGTTTGCTTGCCTCGGCACTTCGTCCTCGGACCCATGAATTTTTCTTTTAGCACGATTCATACCCTTTTCTCGCTGGCAGTTCCTCGGGTCTTTGATCTTGCCGGGGCCCTTTTTCCTCCGATGGCCAGCAGCTTTAAAAAGTGTGATTGGTGTTCCAGTAATTTTTCCGTCACTGATACACATGACTGCTGTCTCTATTGTCTCGGCCCCAAGCATGACCCAGGGGATCACGCAGTGACTCTTCGGCTATCAGTCGGGGCTGCAAGTCCTCCAACTGGGTGTCCCCAATCCGGGTCCTGAAGAAGAAAGCCTCACTGGACTCCTCACAAGTCTCAAGGAAGGTGGGTAAGTCCTGCACCAGATCCCTGAGCCCCCAGAGGAGGACTGAGGTGTCGGAGCAGGAGCTGCTGCCAAAACTTCCCCGGAAGGACTCTATGGACCTCAGCGATTGGGCCCAGGTCCCCGTGGCCATCCTCACCAGGAACTCTCCTCTTCTACCAGTGCCGGACCCGATACCCTTGGCATCTGAACCAACTGCTGTGACCCCATCTGGGCTGGAGACCAGGATGGAGGCCCTGGAGCGCAGCTTGTCTGCCTTCATGACCACTCAGAAGGCAGTGCTGTCTGGCTCCACCAGTTCATCTGCCAAAAACACTGGGACCTCGACCTCAAGGACTTCCCTCGGAGCTCCCTCACCTGGGATAATCACCGACAGAGGTCACATTTGTAGTCTCGCTCTATGGGACCCCGATCCTCCCTAGTCAGCGACCATGGCTCTGGCCATGCCACTGATGCCTTTGAGCCTCTGACCCCAACCCAGGTCCATTCAACAGTCGAGGACAACTCCGACTGGGAATCCAAGGATGACACTTCCCTGGACACCTGGAGGCATCGAGACCTTCTTCTCCATCAGGGGCCTGGTGTCTGTCCCTGCCCGAGGACAGGGCCTTCCTCAATTTCGTGCGGGACATGGACAAAGCTCTGGCCTTCATCACCGAGTTAGTAGATGACCCTTGGTCAGAGGATCTCGAGATCCTCTATTCGACTCCCCTCTTGAAGGACTCCCTATCGGTGCCAATTGTGCTGATACTCAAGAGGCTGCTCCTCTGTATGTGGGAGACACTGGCTATGGTACCCACAGTTAGTTGCTGGCTCGACCTCATGTATAAGGTCTGCCCAACCCCAGGTTTCCGTAGGAGCCAATTACCACACAACTCCATAGTGGTCGAGTCAGCCATGTGTCAGCTCCAAAGCCAAAAGACACACTCCTCGACACCCCGGGAAAAAAAGCCCCACCTTCAGGAAGGGCCTGGGATCCCGGAGTTACCAATAATACCAGGACCCACAGACCTCTCATCAGGGTCCCTGAGGGCCTGGGCAATGACCTCACAAGCAAAAAGGCCCCAAGGTTCCTGCCCCAGCCCAGGCTGAGCCTTTAACTTGCTAGGTATAGCCTTTTCCCCTCCAGGAGATCAGCAGCCCATACCTGGACACTCCAGGTTGTCAAAGAGGGTTACCTCTTCCACCAGGAACAGATGCTCCCTCCTTTCTTCCTGGGAGAGCCCCTCAGGACTCCCCTGCACCAGGCCCTGCTACTACAGGAACTCACAGGTCTTCTCAAAGACATGGCTGTGGAACCAGTGCCTCATCAACAACAGGACAGGAGGGAGGTCAAAGGCTCATTCTAGACCTGAGAGACCTAAACAAGTTCCTGGTGCAGGAGAAGTTCAAGATGCTCTCCCTTGGAACCTTGTTGCCATACCTCCAGCAGAGAGACTGGCTATGCTCCTTGGACCTAAAGGATGTGTATACCCACATCTTTATCCACCCCAGGCACAGGCAGTACCTCAGATTCATGGTCGGGGACAACCACTACCAATAAAGGATACTACCCTTTGGGCTCGCCTCCACACCCAGAGTTTTCACAAAGTGCCTGGAAGTTGTTACGGCCTACCTATGCCACCAAGGAACCTTTGTCTTTCCCTACCTATACGACTGGCTCATCAGAGGGGACACAGCCACTGAGGTGCAACAGGCCACAAGCTGCATCATTGGTGTCCTGCAATACCTGGGATTCATGATAAATCTCCCCAAGTCTTACTTCACCCCAACACAGAGCTTGGAGTTCATTAGGGCACACTGGATACCCTCCAGGTGAAGGCCTTCCTGCCCAATGACAGGGCAGGGCAACTCGTGGCCCTGGCTGCAAAAGTCCAGGGAAGACGCTCTGTGCCAGCACGCAGCATACTCTGCCTACTCAGCCATATGTCCTCGAATGGTACACATCACACTGAACGCCTGCCTTCACATGAGGGCGGCTCAATGGTGCCTCAGGTCTCAGTGGACGCAGGCCACTGGCCACCTCTGGGACAAGGTCTATGTGACCCGCCCTCTGATGAAGTCACACTCCTAATAGCAGACCATGCAACACTTGAGGGCAGGCATGCCTTTCCAATCCCCCACTCCTCAGCAGGTCCTCACCATGGACACCTCATTGTTGGGTTGGGGAGACCACTGTGGGAACCTCCGCACACAGGGCACCTGGTGAGGGGCTGAAGCCCACCAACAAATCAACTTCTTTGAGCTCAAGACCATATTCTTGGCACTCAAGGTCTTCTGCCACCTTCTCCAGCACCAGACGGTGCTTATCCAGATGGACAACCAAGTGGCAATGTTCTACGTGAACAAACAGGGAGGTACAGGTTCCTACGCCCTCTGCCAGGAATCAGTACTCCTCTGCTCATATGCAGTCAGCCAGAAGCACTCCTGAGAACAGTCTCCCTGCCAGGCCAAGACAATGTTCTTGCGGACAAGCTAAGTAGAGTCCTGCAACTACATGAATGGCGGCTAATCCCCAGAGTAGCCAACAGGCTATTCTGGCTTTGGGGGACCCCCCAGATGGACCTCTTCACCAGCCCGGCCAATTCCTAGCTGAATCGCTTCTGCTCCCGTCTACCTCACCCATCCCGGGTAATGGCAGACGCTTTTCTCATCTTATGTTCGGAAGGTCTTCTGTATACCTTCCCACCCACACCGCTGGTCAACAAGACCTTATTCAAGGCACTTCAGGATAGGGAGTCGCTAATCCTGGCAGCCCCTTGGTGGCCCAGGCAGCCGTGGTTCCCACGCCTGCTCTGACTAGTGACGGAATCCCAAATTCCTCTCAGGAACTCCCTGGGGCTGCTGATTCGGGAGGAGGGCTCCCTCCTTCACCCCAACATGGGGTCTCTGGCGTTAACAGTGTCGCTACTGAATGGGTAGTCTTGGCTCCCTTTAATCTCTCGGTGGAGGTGGAGGAAGTCCTGCTGGTCTCTTACAAGCCTTCCACAAGATGTGCTTACGCCTTCAAGTGGCAGAATTCTCTGTGTGGTGTTCAGAGAAATGGCCAGACCCCTTCTGTACAGTGCAGCTAATCCTGCAATACCTGCTGCACCTCTTCCATGCTGGACTCAAGTCCAAATCAGTCAGGATGCACCAGTGTGCCCTTTCAGCACACCACCATCCTATCAAGGGCAAGTCTCTCTCGGCTCAGTCCCTCGTCACCCACTTCCTATGGGGCCTAATGTTCTCCAAGCCCCCAATCCGCCCGGCCCGGTGGAATGGGGTCTTAACATAGTGCTGATGTGGCTCACCTAGCCGCCATTTGAACCCCTAGCCACCTGCCACCTACGGTACCTCTCCTGGAAGGTCGCCTTCCTGGTGGCGCTCATCTCTGCTCACAGTGTCAGCAAACTCCAGGCTCTGGTGGCTGAGCCACCATATACAAGGTTCTATAAGAACAGGGTCGTGCTTCACACATACCCCAAATTTCTGCTGAAGGTGGTCTCCTTCCACCTCAATCAGGAGGTAGTGCTCTCCACCTTATTCCCACAGCCTCATGCCAGCTACGTGGAGGCTGTAAGAGGGCCCTGTCATTCTACCTGCTGCATACCCAAGGCCACCACAAGGCCTCCCAGCTTTTCATCTCCTATGACCCCACCCAGCTGGGGGAGGCGGTAACCAAGCGGACCCTGTTCACCTGAGTCGCGGACTGCATTGCCCTCACCTATGAACAGGCTGAGCTCCTGCTGGAGTGCCGAGTCATGACTCACAGCGTCAGGGCTATGGCGACTTTGGTTGCAAACTTGACTCTGTCCCAATGACAGACATCTCCTGGGCCGCCACCTGGTCTTCAGTCTATACCTTCGCAGCTCACTACTGCCTGGAGAGGGCGTCCTGACGGGACAGCGCCTTTGGCAAGGCTGTACTCCATAATCTTTTCGGGGTTTAGGCAACTCTGACCCTTTGACCCTTCTTGTTCAGGATACCAGAGTGATGGTTCTCCCTGGACACTGGGATCATTTCAGAGTCTGTCATTCGGACTCACCGGCTGCTACTCACAGGTTGACTGTGGTTTTTTTTCTACAGGTTCTCGGTAGCCTGTAGTTTGGGAGTTCTATATGTGAGGACTGACTTCCTGCTTCTTTCTGGAGAAAGCATAGTTACTCAATTTGTAACAAGCATTCTCCAGGGACATCAGGAATCAGTTCTCACAACCTTCCCTCCTCCCCGTAGAGTTGCCTTAAGTATACAAATTGTGTTTTGCTGTCTTAGCTATGTCATATGACTGAGCAAGATGGCACCCTTGGGTGGGAAGGGGACCGTGCATGTGTGGTGGCATCTCCAAAAGGCTCTCTTTGAAAGCTAGGGAGATGCTTCCGCGCGGGCTCTCTGTCAACACTGACATCACCCATATGTGAGGACTGATTCCTGCTGTTTATGGAGAACATCTGTTACAGGTGAGTATCTACGCTTACTCTGACCACCACTTCCCCATAAATTCCTGAATCTATTTATCCTTCAATAACTTCACATTAGCTCTCCAACGCTTACTGTCTTGACCTACCAGCCCTCCCACTAAATTCATTCTCATAAACACCAAAGCATGATCATTCACAATAGAAGCTATATCCACTGAGAGAACCTTATTTACACCCCCTGCCTTCACTAGTAACAGATCCAATTGAGAATGCGTATGAGTTTGGCCCTCCTTTCTCTTCTATTTGCATCATACTGGAGGTAGCTGAGATGGTAGCCTGCATCCAGTTGTGCCCATTCTGGGCCTCAGATGGTTTTACTCTTTGCAAAACCGTGTCCATATCCAAGGGTGAATGCAAAAGCCTCCTCATCCCACCATCCATGACAGTCAAGCTGAGCAGGAAACCAAATACTAGTCTTAAGACTAGTCTGAAAGAGCCTATTCCAATATTTTAACAAGGTTTTATGTTTTCACACAGTCTCTGCACTAAGGTCAAGAAATATAGAAATCTTCCAGTTTTTGTAAACCACTGACTTGGATTTCCTGGGCTCCAAAATAATATGTTTCTTCTCCTGGTATCTCAAAAGAAGCACTAAAAGCACATGAAGTGGTTTCACTGGGCTAGGCCTAGAGTGGGTTTCATGATACACCATCTCGATTGTATAGCTAGGGATTGCAAGCTGCAGTGAAAAACAGATATCCAACAACTGCTTAACAGAAGATCTCTGGTCTGAAAGCTCTACCCCTCAGGGACACCAAAAATATGTAGATTTGAATGTCTATCCTTGTTGTTATGATACTTGGCACAATTCAGTAGCCACAATACCTGCTTACAGAGCTTAGTTAACTCCTTTTCTCACATGCTAGAGTCCTCCATCTCACTGATTTGCTCCTCTACTACCATCATACAAACCCCACTCTCTCAAACCTTTGATCAAAATATTCCAGGACATGGTCCACAATCTCAGCCTTCGAATCTAATTTCTTGAAGGATCACCAGATCCACCAGAGATGCACCCACTCGATGCAGCATATCCATCGGTCACCACCATCTTGACCAGCACATCAAGTTGAGGTAAGCTCTTTTTCTGCATATAATTCCCTGATAGATTTGCCAACTTTCCCTTTTAAGGATTTGGGCATCACTACACCACTTTGCTCTCCTGGTCATGGATGTCACTGTGTACTAGATATCTGGATTTTAAACCCAGGAGCTGTGGAGCTTCACTAACATACATCCTCTCATACTGCCACCAGAACATCGTCATCTGCAAATTTAATGACCTCACTCATTATTCCCATTTCCAGACCATTTATAAATATATTAAAAAGCACCAGTCCCAGTACAGATCCCGGGGTACTCCACTATTCGCTTTCCTCCACTAAGAAAATTGACCATTTAATCCTACTCTCTGTTTTCTCTTCTCCTGTTCCTTATCCACAGTAAGACATTTCTTTCTATCACATGGCTTTTAATTTCCATAGACGTCTTTCATGAGGTACTTTATCAGATGCTTTCTGAAAATTCAACTGTATCAAATGGCTCATCTTTATCCACATCTTTATTCATGTTGTTAAGTGCCATCGAGTCAGTGTCGACTCATGGCGACCCTCTGGATAGTTGATCTAAGCTGTGTTCAGTCTTCAGTCAGGCAGCTCATTCTTGATAGAGTGGCACCCATAGCTGCTATTATTGTATCGATCCATCTCATTGCTGGCTTTCCTCTTTTGCGTTGACTTTCTACCTGCCAAGCATGATATCTTTCCCTAATGATCTTTTTCTTCGCATGATGTGTCCAAAGCATGACAGTCAAAGTCTTGTCATCTGAGATTCTAAAGAAAGCTTAGGTGTTTCAAAACGTTAACTTTTTTAAAATGTAAGTTTTTCAAAACATAAGCTTCTGCATATATAATTCAACTAGATATAAATATGCATAGTGGTAGTGGAGTACAAAAATACAACACTCCTATAGATTATTTTTCTCTAAAGTGACATAAAAAAATATTATCTTTGTGTAAGAAAGCTTATGTTTGATCTCCTGGTTTGTTCTTCGGGCAATCTAGGGTATATACAATATTCTTCACAGCACCATAATTCAAAGGCATCAATTTTCTTCCTATCTTTTTCACCATTCCACATTTGCATCCATATAATGTTATTGAAAAAACCATGGCTTGGACAAGTCAAATCTTTGTAATGGAGGGAGACATCTCTGCTCTTGAGAATCTTGTCTAGGTGCTTCATAGCCATTCTGCCGAGAGTAATGCATCATTGGATTACTTGACTGCTTGTTGTTTCTTTATTGATTGTTGGATCCAAGTAGGTTAAAGTTGTCAACTATTTCAATTTATTCTCCATCAGTGATTAACTTATTGATTTTGCCAGTTGTCAGGATCTTTGTCTTCTTTACGTTAAGGTACAGGCCCATTTTAAGACCATGTTCCTTGATCTTGAGAAGCAAATGTTTCATATCATCTTCACTTTCAGCCAGTAATGTGGTATCAACATAGTGAAGGTGGTTGATGAGTGTTCCAACAATCTTCACACCTTGGTTGTCTTCATACAGTCCTGCTTCTCTGATGATTTGTTCTGCATATAAATTAAACAGGTAGGGGGAAAATATGCAGCCTTGTCGTACACCTTTGCAGATTTTAAACCATTCTGTTTCTCCTAGTTCTGTTTGAATTGTTGCTTCTTCATCAATGTAAAGGTTGTGCAAGAGAACTATCAGGTGTTCTGGTATACCCATGCTTTTTAATGTGGCTCAGAATTTCTCATGGTTTACACAGGCAAAAGCCTTGCTGTAGTCGATAAAACACATATAGATATCTTTTTGGTATTCTGTCTTTGAGTATCCATCTCACATCCATGATAATGTCTCTCATTCCTTGCCTTTTCCTGAACCCTGCTTGCACTTCAGGTAGTTCTCGTTCCAGGTATGGTTGTAATCTCTGCTGAATGATCTTGAGTACAATCTTGTGGCATATGGGATCAGAGCGATTGTGCGATAATTTCCACAGTCAGATCACCTTTCTTCAGTATTGGTATAAATATAGATCTTTTCCAGTCAGTTGGCCATGATGATGTCTTCCAAATTTCCTGGCAGAGCCTTGTAAGTATGGTAACAACTGCATCTGAATGCTGTAATACTTCAATGGGAATGCCTGGTTCTTTGATAAGGTTTTCAATGCTGCTTCGACTTCTTCTTTCTTCACCAATAGTTCCTGATCATAAGGTACAGGTTGAAACGGCTGTTGGTTATGGTATAATGACTCTGTATATTCTTTCCACATTTTCCTGATCTTCTCAACATCATTCAACATGAATCCTTGAGCATCTTTTAGCATACCAATTTGAGGCTGGAATTTTTTCTTTAACTCTCATAGCTTTAGGAAAGCCGATCTTGTTCTTCCTCTAATAGTTTATGATTCTATTTCCTTGCATGCGTCATTGTAGTACTTCTCCTTGTCTTGTCTTGCTGCATGTTGCAAATCTCTGTTGAGTTCTGTGACTGCTTCTGTTTCTCCTCTTGCTTTAGCGTCTCTGCGTTTCTGAGCAATTTTCAGAGTTTCTTCGGTCATCCAATTTGGCCATTTTTGCTTTTTCACCTTTTGTAAAGAGTTCTCACTTTCTTCCAACATAACCTTCTTGATGTCAACCCATAACTCTTTTGGCGCTTTGTCATTTGTATCTAAAGCAGAAAACTGATTTTGCAGGCATTATTTATTCATACCTTTAAAAAAACAACAACAACAACAAAAAAACAGAGCAGATTGGTTAGACAAGACTTCCCTTGACTAAAATATATGTTAACTTTGTCACACTAAACCATGTGTTCAATAATAATAATCTCTATAATAATTTCATCTATAATATTTTGCCTGACATTGACATCAATCTCACTGATTTATAGTTTCCTGGATCTCTTTTTATAAACTGGCATTACATTGGCCACCCTCCAAGCTTCAAATACCACAGACAATTTTAATAAAAGGTCACAGATATTTGTAGTATATCTGCAATTTTGTTTTTAAATTCTTTCAGCACTCTGGGGCATATACCATCTGGTCTAGGAGATTTACTGCTCTTTAGTTTGCCAATTTGGCCTAGTAAATCTTCCTGGTTCACTGAGATTTGTTTCAATTCCAATGAATCAATACATTAAATACCATTTCTGACATGGGTAGTTTCTCGCATCTGTCAGTAAGGACTAAAGCAAAGAATTTTTTAGCGTCTCCTCTATGGCCTTGTCATCCCTGGGTGCCCCTTTTCCCTCATAATCATCTAATGATCCAAATAACTCCCTCACAGGATTCTTGCTTTAAATGTACCTGAAAAAGATTTTGTTATGAGTTTTTGCCTCTACAATAGGTTTCTTTTAAAAAATATATATATATCTTCCTTATCAATGCTTTGCATGGAGCTTGTTTAGTGCTTATGCTATTTCCTGTTTTCTTCATTTTGATTTTTTTTAATATGTTCTTTTGGCTATAATATCCTC
Organism: Ichthyophis bannanicus; assembly: GCA_033557465.1. Lineage (NCBI taxonomy): Eukaryota > Metazoa > Chordata > Amphibia > Gymnophiona > Ichthyophiidae > Ichthyophis > Ichthyophis bannanicus. The sequence continues at coordinate 652,662,942 of CM066036.1, read as the reverse complement.
TATCACATCACCTTTTAACCATGCCAGCGATTGTTTGGCCTTCCTTCCACCTTTTTTAAATCAAGGAATACATCTAGTCTGGACTTCCAAGATGGAAATTTTGAACAGCACCCATTCCTGAAGTAAACTTTTAACCTTTACAGCTGGTTCCTTTAGTGGGTTGTTTTTTTTACCATTTTCCTCATTTTATCATTGTCTCCCTCCAGTTTGATCACTATTTTCAAATGGTCCCAAGATTATTACCTTTTGCACAAAATTCTATGTTCCACTAAGGACTAGATATAATAAAATAGCTTCCCTCTTGTTGGCATGACATTTCTCCAGTCAACAATGGAATAAATATAATCGCCTATTATTCTGTTGCCAAATTTATTAGCTTCTCTACTTTCTCTTATGGTTTATGTGTTCTTGTTATACCACTTTTAAAATAAGTTGTCAAAGCAGTTTACAATAAAATAAAATTGAAGGTACAATAATATTAACAAAAGAACTCCAGTCAAATTACAGGAAAGAGTGAGAGATTATAAGAAAACAACAACATTTTCAAGACTGAAGTAGGATACTAGTCATCTCCTTCCTCTTTCCCCACCAGTCAAGTCCAAAAGCTGCTTGAAAATGTTGTGTTTTTAACTATATCTTCAATATTTTATAGGAAGCCTTCAAGCACAATGAAGACAGAAAATCATTCCAAAGGCTAGGGATCTTTTGGAAAAAGCAGCTCATTGAGTGATTTCTAGTTTTGTTGGAGATACTAGTGGAATGTTTCACCATTGCTATGAATGGAGTACAAGGCATAATCTGGGACATGTAGGGAAACCAGAGAAGGCAGATAATCAGGTGTATCTGTGTTTAGTACTCTGTGGGTGAAAACTAAAACCTCGTACAGAATACGGAATCTGTGGGACCAGTGGTCTTGGAATAGAAGAGGGGTGACATAGTCATATCTGTAGACATAAATATAACTACAATGCAATCAACCACTTCCTTAATCCTGTCCAAATTATCATAAATTGAATACATCTATGGGGGCCCTCAGCTTAAGTTTGCTGAGGGCCCCCCATTGTCATGGTGACATGCCCCCCCTCAGTGCAGGCGCCCCTTTGTGCAGTGGTGGCTCCCTTGCCCTTCCCCTGTGGCAGCAGTAGCAAACGTACTTGATCCCCTTTGCTGCGCTGCCTCTGCTCTTACAAGTTTGCCAGGCCAAAGTCTCCCAGTGCGGTTGTTATTGTGAGACTTCCACCTGGTGGGAACAGCTGCCAGTCTGTAGCAAATGTACAAGGGCAGAGGCAGCGCGGCAAGGAGGATTAAGTAAGTTTGCTGTGCTGCCTCACTGCTGCTGCATGGGCCCCTTTTCTGTCCGGGGCCTTCTGCATTGCACGAGCTGCTTGGGTGGAATTTACACACTTGGGGGTATGTTTACTAAAGTTTCTTAACGTGCGTGCCGCGGTAGTCTGCAGGATGCCATATAAGGAGTGGGCGGTCTGGTCAAAAATAGCAAAACGGGATTAGCGTGTGTGCTCTTGTGCGCCGCGCACATTAGCGCATGAGTAACGCACGCAGGAAGCATAAGCAGGCGCGCTGATGTGCATACAGAGGAACAGGGCTGCAGTACAATGGTGAAGACACTGACAGATGGTGCAGGGGTCATGGGTTCAATCCCCCACTGTGCCCAACAAATAAAGCTGTCTGAGGCACTACCATTTATGTGTAATATTGCATTATGAGGCTTTTTAATTTTATTTTAATTACTGCTGCTAGCAAACGCACTCTCAAAGCACTGTAACATAAGGTGCTGCATAAGGCACCCCATAAGGTACCCCAGAGGGCACATATTAAACTGCACTGTCTGCCACGGCACCCTACAATGTTGCTGAAAGGGTGGCGTATAGGGTGCCCTATGATGCACAGCAAGGTCATAGCACTGTTTTTGATGGCAGCACTGTGCATTTAAATGCATGAAAATCTTAAGTAGGTATGCTGAAATGCAAGGAGGAACAGCAGTGTAGCACAATGGTTAAGGCACTGACTGATGATACAGGGGTCATGAGTTCGATCCCCAGTGTGCCCAATGCGTAAGGCTGGCTGAGGCATCAGCTTTGACATGTAAGTATTGTTTCCTGAGGAATTTTATTTGTATTTTAATTATTGCTGCCAGCAAACACACCCTCAGGTGCCGTAACCTAAGGTGCCGCATAAGGCACCCTATAAGGCACATTATAAAGTGCACTGTCTGCCACGGCACCCTATAATGTCCCCTATAGGGCACCCTATAAGGCACTCCATAGGGCACATTATAAAGTGCACTGTCCGCCACGGCAACCTATAATGTCCCCTATAGGGCACCCTATAAGGCACTCCATAGGACACCTTATAAGGCACCTTATACGGACTGGCACCCTATCAGTCGCTCCATAGCATACTGTATAGTGCACCTTATATGGACGGTAACCATAAGGTGCCCTATAAAGCACCCTCTGAGGCACCTTATGGGTACAGTACGCTGAGGGTGTTATTGCTGGCAGCACTAATGTACTTTAAAAATAGATAATGCTTTGAACAGCCCTATCAAATAACCCCACTGTGGGTTTGAACCCATGACCTCTGGCTCCATTGGTAGTGAAGTAACCAGTGGGCTACAGCTCTATAGCTGCTTGCAAACCCCTGGCTGGCTGCAGAAGGACTGCAAGTCACCACACAAACAGTCTGCTGTGGTCACCAGGATAGGGTTAACCCACCCATACCCATGATGCACTGCACATGCAAATCAGCAGTCTACAGATGATCACAAGATGGGGTATGCACCCCCACAGCACCTCGGCCTGGTAGGGGGAACTGACTGTGTGTGGTACTGGCACAGAGTAGCTACACAACGTCACACTGTGCAGGTACTGCACTCACCCTCAGGGTGAGGTGGGGCGCCCAGCACCAGGTCCACAGCAGAGATACACATCCATGCTGCAGGTCCCCAGCAGTGCTAATGTGTGAGATAGGTAATTTCTGCAGACATACCTTGGATATATCTGTATGTCTCAGTCAGGTGTAGCCCCTATGGACCCCTAGGAGGATTATGTACCACCACCCTCCTCCTCCAGGGCTGAGAGTGGTAAACAGGGTCTCCCACCAACAGATCCACATTCTACCTCCCTGCAATGGTGGCAGTAGAGGGGACCATCAACCCCAGTCCTGCTGGGGAACAAACACCCTACAGGGCAGTCAATGCAGCTCTGTCCACATCCATAACGCAACAGCAGACAGACATTAGGCCTAGATATGCTAAGCTGCACCCCACCACTATCTGATATTCTCCTGCAGCAAGCCTTCAGCCGCTGCACCCTGCAAGGCGCTCCATCAGGACACATACCAGCTGCAAACAGTCTGCTAGCTAGTCCATAGTGCATGTTCCTGGTGGAAATGCGTGCACCCAGAACTGGGATGTCAGCATACACACCAAGCAGATAAGTCAGTGACTGGGCCCCAAAAGGAAACCCATAAATATCACATGAGAGAAATACTATATAGCACTATGGGGGTGTCTAGCCATGCTGTGGTCACTGCACAGTCAGGGTGAGAGTGATCTCCCAGCAGGACATGCTGTGGCCACCCTGTCTGTGCAGGTGGTGGCCGGGCACTACAATGTTCCAGCCAGGCCACCCTGTCCGGGCTATACCCATGGTACCTTGCTCCTCATTATGCACATTGGCAGGCCAATACTGGCAACAGTGCTGGCAGTGTGGGCTGTGGAGGGTGTTTGCAGCCACCACACACTGGATAGATAGACACACACTCCCACACCTATGCCAGCATTGTGCTACTCTAGAGGAGTTTAGCAGCCCTGGCCACCACACCAGTCCTGGGCACAATGCAGGTATGGATATGGTACGCAATACTGTTGGGGGTCACTCCCCAGGGTGGTAAACACTGTCAGAGACCAGACCTGAAGCACACTCCACAGACAGCAGAAAGGTTGCTATGATGGAGCTCAATCAGCAAACTGTGCTTAACGTAGGAATTGGTGTCTGCCAGTAATCAGAGCAAACGTTTGCTAGCTGTGTACCATATTCCCAGGTGTAGGGTGGCATTGCTAAGGTATGCAAGTGCTAGTATTGGGAGATGCACGCAGGACCCAATGTCCTGCCTCTCCAGGAGGCATTGGCTAATGGAACCTGTGGGTGTGGGTGTGTCTGCCCCTGTTGGCTGCTGCTTTACAGCAGAGGTTCCCAACTCCAGTCCTGGTGTGCCAAACACTGTTTGGGTTTTCATGCTGTCCCTCATGAATATGCATGAGATACATCTGCATACCATGGGGGTGGTGCATAGATATGCAGCACAGGCATCTTTGTTAGAGGCAGCATGGAACCTGAATGGTGTTTGGCCCTCCAGGACTGCATTTGGGAGACTCTGCTCTAGGTAATGCGCCTATTTATGGTGTCTTTGCTCTGTAGGGTAAAATGTAGGTGTTTTGGGCATGTTTACGTCATCTGCAATAAAGGTTCTGTCTGTATTAGCACGTTGTAGTAGTGGGTAAAATATGGGGACTGGGTTGGGGACTGGGACTTGAACCTATGACCTTCTGCCTCCAAACACACTGGTTGTGTGCACTGCACCACCGTGTTGCTACAGAGACAGTGCATTCCCTGGTGATACCATGACTGTTTGTCCGGCAGGGCCTGTCTGTTGCAGTGCATAGCACCCACCTAAACAGGGCTAGGCCATGGTCTGCTCTGGGCAGCTGCCACTGCCCCCTCCACCAACAGTACCCCTCCGCCACCATGCTGACATGGCCTTATATTGGAGACAGCATAAAACCTGAATGATTTGTGGGCCTCCAGGAGTGAATTTGGGGGACTCTGCTCTAGGTAATGCGCATGTTTCTGGTGTCTGTGCTTGGTGGGGTAAAATATAGTCGTTTGAACCATGCGTATGTTCTCTGCAATAAAGGTTTGTCCTTACTATCACGGTTTGGTAGTGGGTAAAATATGGGGACTGGATTGGCAGTAGCCCCAGCTGGGACTTGAACTTGTGACCTTCTGCTTCTGAACACACTGGCTGTGCTCACCGCACCACACTGTGCTCACAGAGATAGTGCAGTCTCTGGAGATACCATGGTTGTTTGTCAGACACAGTCTGTCTGTTGCAGTGCATGGCCCCCACCTACACAGGGCTAGGCCATGGTCGGCTCTGGGCAGCTGCCACTGCCCCCTCCACCACCAGTACCCCTCTGCCATCTTGCTGACATGCCCTTCTGCTGGTGGTGCTGGTGGTGTGCAGTCTCATGCCATCCAGTGTGCAGGTAGGCAGCTGCTCTATGGTGCGTGTTCTGGGGTAGGGGTGCCTGCATAGGCGTCCACGCTTCCCCCCAACACCGCCTACCAATGTTCTGTGCTCTTGGGGGTACCTGCTGGGTACTATCCCCTGTGACACTGTGATAAACACTCTCGTGCCCATGTTGGGCCCTCATCAGTTGCTGTCTGGCTGCTGTTCAGTTTCAGCATTCCTAAGTGCCATCTAGGCATCTGCCTAGTCCGCACTGTGCCCCAGCTGCACCACAGCATGTGCCGCCTGCAGCCCTCTGTATCCCCTTTCCCAGCATCTGTCCAGTTGCCCATTCCGACATGCCCGCCCTGCTGTTGTGGAACATGTGCATGCCATAGGTAACCTGTCCACTGGAGAGGGAAACCCTGATCAGTGCTATTTCACTGTGGGATCATTCACCTTGTATGGGAACGGAGCGTAGACCCTTCCAAAATTCATATTTATTTTTTGGGGCTTTCTTGGGAGTGTTTTTTGATGTTTCCCATTATGATCACTATTGCCCAGCTTGATTATATTTTTTTTTTATTTTGTTGGGGTCCTTTTCAATGTTTATTTGTACTTTTGTTCTGTGCACATGTATCACACTTATCACTTTTTTGTAGGTTTCCCTGGTTTTGCTGTACATTGCTGACAGAAATGGTTTCTCTTCTCTTTAAATTGGCTCTAACGCGAGGTTTTCACTTGCGTTATTTTTAGCCTCAAATTTCACCTTGCTAGTGTGCGGGGAGCCTCTCCCCTCCCACTCTTCACCCATTAACCCCTTCTCTCCGCCCCTGGGGAGCCTTCCTCCGCCCTCCAGGAGCCTTTCCCCACCTTCATCGCACAGTAGCGGGCCGCGCACATGAGCGTACACATTTGTGCCCCGTACGCAACATTAGCGTGCGCTAATTGCGCGGCGCACACGTTAAGAAACTTTAGTGAACATACCCCTAGCTTTCACTGCATATTTCATGCATTTTTATTTTATTTAACAGATTTTTGATATGCCACTTTTTTACACGTACGATCTGGCTATGTTTAAGTAATAATCAGTTTTAAGGCAGCTGGCAGACCTTTTCATAATACTGAGATAGTAACAGTCCAATGAACCAGTTCATTGAACTACTGGCAGTGATTGTCTCTCCTTTTTCTCTTAGATATGTTCATAAGATATTTCCAATCATTGCTCTCCAGAATAATACATAGAGAATTGAACACTAGTGTGGTAACTTATGAAGGCTAGAAGGAGCACAAGTCTGTATATCAAGAAGTGCTAAGACTTAAAAGATTTTAATATCAAAATGCTAAAAGTGAGAAAAGTGACTTTGAAGCCACAAAGCATGAATATCACTCAAGCCCTTCAGTAAAGGTGTGTCATTTTTGATTAATAATTCCTTAAAACTTGTCAGTTGAGGCAGTACTGATATAGCCTGAGCCCCAAACTCAATTTTTCCTGAATGCTGTTTGACTTGAACACTGGTAAATCATATTTAACCAGTCCCTATTTGATGATCTGATTTTAATAGTATTAGCACAAATATGAACTTCGGCCTCTCATTTGATTACATTTAAGGAAACCACATGGCATGGTTCTCTCTGGCTAGGGGGAGGAGGAGGAGGAGGTTTCTATAGTGACGCCCTTCATCCTTCCTAACCTCATAGGCTGAGGCACAGCTTAAAGGTATATTCTTTCTAGAAGAGGATCTATATTCTATTTACCTTGAGGAAATATGCAGCTGACCCTTCTATATTAAGGTCATGATAGATTACTTTTGCACAGTTTATCACTGGAATCTAATTTTGGTGTGCTTATGATGTTACTTCAGCTCCATATACTTAGGGGTATGTTTACTAAAACCCCGGTAGAGTGCGGGCCCCGGTAGTGTGCGGGTGCCATATAAGGAGTGGGCATTCCGTCCTGAAAAAGAAAAGCCGGAATTTACATATGTGCTAAGGTGCATGGCGCCCATGTGTGCCCCGCACCTTAGCGCATGAGATAGCTGCGCGGGAGGCATAAGTGGCGCGCTGAAGTACAAGAAAAAGAGCAGAGCCACAGCACAATGGTTAAGACACTGACCAATGGTGCAGGGATCAGGGGTTCAATCCCCCACAGTGCCCAATGAAGACAGCTGGCTGAGGCAGTAATTTATGAGGCACAGAAATACTGGGCAGCATAAGGCAGTGCATTAATGTTTTTGGCTGCATAAGGCGGCGTGCTGATGTTTATGGAGGCATTATAATACTGGGTGGTATAAGTGGCGCGCTGATGTGCAAGAAGAAAAGCAGAGCCACAGCACAATGGTTAAGATACTGACCAATGGTGCAGGGATCAGGGGTTCAATCCCCCAAAGTGCCCAATGAACAAGGCTGGCTGAGGCATAACATATTATGGGGAAGAATGCTTTAGGAGGCATTTTATTCATATTTTAATTATCACTACTAGCAAACGCACTCTCAAAGCGTGTTAACATAAGGCGCCCTATAAAGCACATTTTAAAGTGCACTGTCAGCCAAGGTACCCTAGAATGTTGCTTATAGGGCGCTTTAGAGGGTGCCGTATGAGGTACCGCAAGGTCAGTGTACTGTTTTTTATGGCAGCACTGTGCAGTTTAATGAATGAAAAGCATAAGTAGGTGCGCTGACAGGCAAGGAGGAGCAGCAGTGGAGCACAATGGTTAAGGCACTGACTGCTGATACAGGCGTCATGAGTTTGCTCCCCAGTGTGCCTAATACATAAGGCTGGCTGTGACATCAGCTTTGCATTGTACATATTTTGTCCTGCAGCACTTTATTTTTATGTTATTAATTGCTGTCAGCAAACACGCCCTCACATGCCGTAATTGAAGGTGCCGTATAAGGCACCCTATAAGGCACTACATAGGGCACATTATAAATTGCACTGTCCGCCACAGCACCCTAACATGTCCCCTATAGGGCACCCTATAGGTTGCATCACAGGATATTGTATAGTGCACCTTATATGGACGGGCACCATAAGGTGCCCTATAGGGCGCCCTATAAAGCACCCTCAGAGGCACCTTATGGGTACAGTACGCTGAGGGTGTTTTTGCTGGCATCAAAATATGTACATTAGAAACAATAATGCATTGGACAACCCTATCAAATAACCCCACTGTGGGTTTGACCCCATGACCTCTGGCTTCAGAGGCAGTGAAGTAACCATTGGGCTACAGCTCTATAGCTGCTAACAAGCCCCTGGCTGGCTGCAGAGAGCATGCACGTCACCACACAGACAGTCTGCTGTGGTCACCAGGATAGGGTTAGCCCACCCATACCCATGATGCACTGCACATGCAAATCAGCTGTCCACAGATTAACACAAGATGGGCAATGCACTCCCACAGCACCTCGGCCCGGTAGAGGGAAGTGACCGTGTGCACCCACACACCACCTCGGCCTGGTAGGGGGTACTGACCGTGTGTTTTACTGGCACAGAGTAGCTACACACCATCACATTGTGCGGGTACTGTGCTCACCCTGAGGGTGCAATGAGGTGCCCAGGAACAGGTCTACAACACCTTCCATGGCTGAAAGAGGCCATGCCGGAGGTCCAAAGCAGTGTTACTGTGTGAGATAGGTAGTTTCTGCACAAACACCTTGGATATCTCTGTCTGACTCAGTCAGGTGTAGCCCCCATGGACCCCTAGGTTGGCTATGTACCACCACCCCCCTCTGCCAGGGCTGAGGGTGGCAAACAGGGTCCTCCATCAATAGATCCACATTCTACCTCCCTGCAAAAGTGGCAGTAGAGGGGTCCATCAACCCTGGTCCTGCTGAGGAGCTGACACCCCACAGGGCAGTCAATACAGCTCTTATACACATCCATAACACAATAGCAGACAGACATTAGGCCTGGATATGGTGAGCTGCACCCCACCACTATCTGATATTCTCCTGCAGCAAGTCATCATCCACTGCACCCTGCAAGCTGCTCCATCACAACACATACCACCTGTAAACAGTGTGCTAGTTAGTCCACAGTGCATGTTCCCAGTGGAGATGCATGCACCCAGAACTGGGATGTCAGCATACACAGCAAGCAGATAAATCAGTGACTGGTCCCCAAAAGGAAACCCATATCTATCACATGAAAGAAATACTATATGGCACTATGTGGGGGCCTAGCCATGCTGTGGTCACTGCACAGTCAGGGTGAGAGTGATCTCTCAGCAGGACATACTAAGGTCACCCTGTCCGTGTAGGTGGTGGCCGGGCACTAAAATGTCCCAGTCAGTGCCCTATGCCCTGTGCAGATGCACCCTGGCCAGGCCACACTGTCCAGCCTATACCCATGGTACCTTGCTCCTCATTATGCACATTGGCAGCCCAATACTGGCAACATTGCTGGCAGTGTGGGCTGTGGAAGGTGTTTGCAGCCACCACACGCTGGATAGACAGACAGCCACCCCCACACCTATGCCAGCATTGTGCTACTATAGAGGGGTTCAGCAGCCATACCCACCACACCAGTCCTGGGCACAGTACAGGCATGGATATGGTACGCAATACTGTTGGGGGTCACTCCCCAGGGCGGTAAACACTGTCAGAGACCAGACCTGCAGCACACACCGCAGACATCAGAATGATTGTTATAGTGGAGGCCAAGGAGCAAAATGTGCTTAACGTAGGAATTGATATCTGCCAGTTATCATGGGAAACATTTGATAGCTGTGTACCATATACCCAGGTGTAGGGTGGCACTGCTAAGGTATGTATGTAAAGTATGTATATATGTAAAGCCGCTCCGCAAGCAATCAAATGTATATATGTAAAGTCTCCTCGCAATCAATCAAATGTAAATCTGTAACCGTTTGATGTGCCTATTACCCATCCCTGCAGTCGTACTGTATGTTATAATTCTGGCCTGTACAGCCTCTCCCTTACGTATAGAAAACCACTGCTGATCGCTGGAAGTAGCGGGATACAAGTGTACACTAAATAAATAAATAAATAAAATAAATGCAACTGCTAGTATTGGGAGATACAGGCAGGGCCCAATGTCCTGCCTCTCCAGGAGGCATTGGCCAATGGGGCCTGTGGGTGTGTGTGTGGGTGTGTCTGGACCTGTTGGCTGCTGCTTTACGGCAGAGGTTCCCAACTCCAGTCCTGGTGTTCCAAACACTGTTCGGGTTTTCATGCTGTCTCTCATAAATATGCATGAGCTACATCTGCATACCATGGGGGTGCTGCATAGATATGCAGCACAGGCATCTTTATTAGAGGCAGCATGGAACCTGAATGGTGTGGGGCCCTCCAGGACTGCATTTGGGAGACTCTGCTCTAGGTAATGCGGCTGTTTATGGTGTGGTAAAATATAGGCGTATTAACCATGTGTATGTTCTCAGCAATAAAGGTTTGTCCTTACTATCACGGTTTAGTTGTGGGAAAAATATGTGGACAGGATTGGAGGTAGTCCCAGCTGGGCTTTGAACCTGTGACCTTCTGTTCCTGCACACACTGTCTGTGTGCACTGCACCACCGTGTTGCCACAGATATGCTGCCTTCCCTGGGGAGTACATGACTGTACATCCAACAGAGCCTGTCTGTTGCGGTGGATGGTGCCAGCCTGCACACGCCTAGGCCACTGTCTGCTGTGGCTTGCAGCCACTGCCCCCTCCACCACCTGTACCCTCCGCCAACATGCAGACATGTCCTTATCTGGGAAAAAGCATATGACCTGATTGAGTTGTGGCACGCCAGGACTGAATTTGGGGGATTCGGCTGTAGGTAATGCCCATTGTTATGATTTGTGTGCGGTGTAGGGTAAAATATGGGTGTTTGAACCATGCTTATGTTCTCAGCAATAAAGGAGTGTCTTTACTATCACTGTTTAGTGGTGGGTAAAACTATGGAGACTGGGTTGGCAGGTGCCCCAGCTGGGATTTGAACCTGTGATCCTCTGGTCCTACAGGCACTGGCTGTGTCTGCTGCACCACACTGTGGCCACAGAGACAGTGCAGTCTCTGGAGATAGGAAACCTGGCTGTACGTGTCAGACACCTTGCTCTGCACAATTTTACTGTGGGCTCGTTTACCTTGTATGGGGACAAAGGTGCAAATAAACCTCAAAAATGACCTCCAAAAAAGGGGAAGAAAACCAAAACCAAGCTGGGCAACAGTGATATTAATGGGCAACCATAAAAAACACTCCCACGAAAGCTCCAATAAAATGCAGTGATTTTTGAAAAAGTCTACGGAGCGTAGACCCTTCCAAAAATCATTTCTTTTTTTTGGAGCTTTCCTGGGAGTGTTTTTTATGGTTGCCCATTAATATCACTGTTGCCCAGCTGGATTATAATTTTTTTGGAATTTGTTGTGGTCATTTTCAATTTATATTTGCTATTTTGTTCTGTGCACATGTATCACACTGCTCACGTTTAGCAGGTTTCCCCGGTTTTGCTGTACATTGCTGACGTAAATGGTTTCTCTTCCCTTTAAATCGGCTCTAACGCGAGGGTTTCACTCGCGGTATTTTTTTGCTGAAATTCAGCCCTGCTCCTGTGCGTGGGGCCTCTCCCCTCCCACTCTCCACCCATTGACCCCGTCCCCCTGCCTCTCGGGAGCCTTCCTCCACCCTCCAAATGCCTTTCCACGCCTCTATCGCACATCAGCGCACCGCACACTTGCGCGGGCCGGTCAGTGTGAGGGGCACGTGTGCGGGGGCCCGTTAGTGTGATGCGCACGCATGCGGGGCACTTAAGAGCACTTAAGTGCATCATTAGCGTACGCTACTGTGTGCCGCGCACATGTGCGCAATTTAGTAAACATACCCCTTAGTCTCTATTTTTTCTTTTTAATTGCCTTGGAGCTGGTGCCGACTCTTGGAGACCCAGCAGCTCCTGAGCTTTCTTGGCAGTGTGACCGGAAGTAGACTGCCAGACCGTTCTTCCGAGGCAATGGAGGGTTAAGTGACTTGCCCAAGGCCACAAGGCATGCTAGTAGGAATCAAATCCTAGTCTCGTGATTACCATACCAGCGCTCTAACCACTAGGCTACACCTCCACTTCTAACTTGGGTGAATTATGCTGGTTCAAATACAGGGAGTGGAGTTAAGGCGACTTTCTTTTAATGCTTGTTGTTGAGCTTTCTCTAACATTTACTTTTAAGGTTCATGGCTTTTACTATAAGTTGTAAGCCAACTACTGTATGTGTTTTAGCCCAGACAAGTCAGTGAGGGTAAGCATTAGGGATCTGCATTGTAAATACATTTTTCTTTCTTTTTTTTTTCTCTCTTATTTTATTTTACCTTTTCTGTTATTTTATTTTTTTTGTTTTACCTATCTTGTCTTATGTATATAACCCACCTGCACATATCCTCTCTGCTGCCTATTAGGGTGTTTCATTGTATTGAGTTGGCATTGTTAGTATCTTATTTGTTGTCTGAATGTGTATGGCACTGACGCTGTATTATATTGTTGGTATTACTATAATTTCATTTGGCTATTTCCAAGTTTACCTCATTGTTCTGTGTATCGCGCTGATTATTGGACATTTTACTACTACTACCAATCATTTGTTTAGCGCTAAAAGGTATACACAGCGCTGTACATTTAGATGTAAGAAACAGTCCCTGCTCATCAGAGCTTACAATCTGAACATCACATAACTGGGAACTAGAGTATGGCAGGATACACATAAATAGTGGACAAGAGAATGAAGAGCATCATGACCCAAAAGCAGCTTCAAAGAGGTGGGTCTTCAGCCTGGACTTGAATGGGGCCAGAGAAGGACCTGACACACAGTCTTCATGCTGTTACTACAACGTAAGTTGCCTCTGTCAAGTGACACCTGTTGTGCACCATCTTGGATAAAGCTGTTCATAAAGCTGGTTAATAAATCTTAATTGTTGTGATTTAAAAAAATGCAAACACTGTTGTCATTGTTTGTTTCATAGCTAGGCTGCTAAAGCATTTACATTAACTAGTTTCAGTTATCAGCATAAATGGACTTTTGACAGCTCTGGTGATGGGTTTTCCAGAGGGTAGATAGGGCACATGGTAGAGGTAATGTGAACAACTTTGCATTGCCCTAATGTACTTTGTTCTATCCAAGTACAGTTTGTGTCCACCTTTTAATAAAATGTTACTTTTACTAACATAACATGTCTGCAATATTCAGCCATAACATTCAGCTAGAATACGGTGCTGGTCATCCTGCATAAAAATATTTTTATCTTGCTTTGCATATATACTCTAGTGTTCTGGGAGGACTCTGCCTCTTTGCCCAGTATTTCTTATAACTGTTGGACACGTCCTTTGGATTAAGATATTTGGGCCACAAGCCTTCCATCAAAATTAGAAGATTTAACTATTTGAATATCTTTTCATTCATCATTGATAAAAATGTACAAGACCTGGATCTTACTTTCAGAGAAAAAATAAGGGGCTCATTTTACTAAATCCCATTAAGGTTTTGCACATTACACGTGTTTTAATTGCACTGTAAGTGCAAAGCCTCTGTGGTAACTGACAGGGGTGTGACTAACTAGATCCTGGCAGTTAACGCATAGATGCATATGCTAACGTAGCACAATTAACATGGCTGCGCCTAACTATACCCATAGAGATATCATTAAGTGCACCTACACTAATTGCCACATTGATGATGAGCACGAGCTAATGACATCTACACTAACCATAATGAGCAGTCAATGTCCACACTCTGCCCTTAACCCACCCAGTCCCTATCCTATTATGTGATTGTCGATTAACATGTATCATAGCGATTGCTCGCTGTTATGCTCACACGTTTGGTGTCACCATGAACAAGAAGCTCACACTAAAATGCACAGTAACCACTTAGCGGGCATGAGTTTAAAAAAAAAGGCCCCTAAATTCTTTCCCATTGCTTGTTGGCCATGAGGGTTTATGTTTATTCAGTTACTTGACAGACTGTACCTTCATTACACCAGGGCAGTGTACAATCAGTAAAATAACCAGAAAATGGTTAAAGCCAGAATGAAAAAAGAACTACAATATGAGACGGGAAAGAAGCACAGACACACAGAACAAGAGCAAAACAAGCAGGGGTTCCTAGAGGGGAAGGTCAAAGGCAGAACAGAAGAGGTGAGTTTTCAGGAGAGACTTGAATCCAGGGAAGACTGTTTCCAAATGGAGAGTGGTGGGAAGGAAATTCCATAGGGAGGGGCCTGAGAAGAAAAATGCAGAGTGGCGAGTTGAATGTAAATGGACATGTGATGGCGAGGGGAGATGTAACCAGTTAACGTGAGCTGAATGGAGGCTGTGGGTTAGTATGTGCTAGTATTCTAACAAGTCAGCCAGATATTGTGGTGTTTTGGTGTAAATGGCATGATGGACTAGAATAAGAACCTCGTAGCAGATGCGGTAATCAATGGGAAGTCAGCAGGAGCTGGATGAGAAGTGGAGTGATATGGTCATGGTGAGTAGCATGTGTAAGGAGTCTAGATGCAGTATTTTGTATCAGTTGGAGGTGGTGAAGTTGGGACTGAGGAAGACCAGCGAGGGCAAGATTACAGAAGTCGAGACAGAACATGACTAGAAACAGCAGAAGAGTGGTCAGAGCAGGGATAGATAGAAAAAGTGTGGATGGCTCGGATCTGTCATAAATAGAAGAAAAATCAACATGTGAGCAAGGAGTTGTGGTCATGGAAAGATCAGAGTCAAGAGTCAAACCAAGGTAGCTCAAAGAGGAAACCAGAGGAATGGTGGAGTCTGATTCTCCCCCTGACAGAATGGGTAGCCTGTGCAAGTAAATTCTAGCAAAAATAAAATCCACACACTTCCAGAGAATGAGCAACATATACTGTTCTCAGGGTACTTATCGGACATTTCCTCTTGAGCATCTATTACTTTCAGCTATGATCTTTTAGAGACATGTCTACTAAAGGTTAATGCATATTAATGAAGTTAGCACACATTAAGTGCCACTGCGCCATAGAAATAAAAGAACAATGACCGGAGAGGGCATGAGCCATGGCATGGGTAAGCTGGCAGAGAGGAGAAGCACGCTGGTGCCATGCCTCGCAAGAGGAAGGGGAAGACTTTGGCAGATGTGACTGCCTCCATGCCGAAGCAACTAGTGCAGTCTCTCCTACTGTTTTTGCTACCTGTTTCTATGCCACAGAGTTCATTGGCCTGTTCAGGTGTGTCGGTGTCTGATGCTAGCTGTAGCAGGGTTTCTTTGAGCCCCAAATTGAAAACAGCCCCACCACCGCCGCAACTGGGGAAAGCCGAGAGAGGGCAGGAAAACTCCAGTGTTTCTCGGAGTGTTTCCTTTTTGGCGAAGCACCCTTCAGAGTTAGAGGTTTTGTTTCAGCCTCCTGAAGTTTCTCTAGAAGCAGGTCAACGTTGGGTGGTGGCTGAGAGACCAGCTATGGTAATGCTTGATGCATTATGGGATGCAATCAAGGCTGTGGAGTCTACTCTGGCAGGATATGTTAGCAACTTGGACGCTCAGTTGGAGAGCGTCCACATTAAGATGGGGCAGTACGATTCTACTCTGGCATAACAAGCTACTCAAATGGAGAAGGTAGAAGCTGCCTTGGAGTCTCTTCAGGCTGTGAGTTCAGCACAGATAAGGTAAAGGAAGACCTTGAATAGGAAGGTACTATTCCTGGAGAATAAAGTTCGAAAGAACAATTTAAGATTTCTCAATTTCCCTAAATGTCCTCTAATTACATCTATAGACATGTTGGGGAAATATCTGACTGATGTTTTGAAGATACCAGCAGATGTGGTCCCCACAGTTGTCTGGGCTCAGTACTTGTCCCTTAACATCATGTGTCAAGATAGGGAAGGACTTTTTGGGTCAGCCCATGCATCGAAAGCTGGGAATTTAACTGCTTTCTTGGAGTCATCTCTAGAGGTCATCACAGAGCAGACTACCTTAGTAGAATGTTTTGCTTTTGAGTCAGATGGAATTCCATCGTACGCTTATTTTTCTGTAATTTGTCTGCTTTATTTCTTGGCTCAAAATTTATGTTTTTCTAGGTGTTTCACAAGATACACAAAAGAAACGCAGGGAGTTCTTGACCCTAAGGAAAAGGGCCTTGGACCTAGGCGCTTCCTTTAAACTTTTATTTCCTTGTAAATATTTGATTTCTTATCATTCAGACAATTTTGTGTTTTTTGAGCCAGATCAACTACTACAATTTATTGTCTTAAGAGATAGTACTGTAGCTTTAACGAATCCCATAAATGAGTCAGTTAGATAGGGCTGGCTGTTTCTGCGGCATTGGTTAGCCATTGTCTTTATGATTGTTTTATTTCTTTAAGGCATGTCCTAAATATTTTTTTTCCTGATCTTGCTCACTTGTGGTGTATTGTGGTCTATCAAAAATTAAGAGAGTGGTTATGAATAATTGTACTTTTTTCTTTTTTTTTTGCTGTATTACTGCTCATTCATGATTTATTTTGGATGTAATGAAGAAATGTATAAATAAAAAATGTGAAGAAAAAAAAAGAAATAAAAAGGGCCATGGACACTTAACAGGCATTAATGAAATTAATGTATGTTAAAGCGTTTCGTACACATGCCCCTTTGTATTGTTGGCTATGTGGGCTCTCGGTTCTGTCATTTACCACAAAGTCAGTGGTTTGTTCGATCTGCAGTAAAGAAAGATGGAAAAGATCCTTTTCTTCAATTGTTGCTCGCCTTCTTCATTAGCCATGACATCTATGGCATGAGCTTGTCCCTGCTTTTAATGAATAGACTGGATGACTCAATATCTGCACTCCTGCGGCTCAGGACAAGATGACATGACAGATGTGCCCAAATGCTGAGAAGTAGGATTTTTATGCCAGTGTATGGTGAATCTACT
Organism: Ichthyophis bannanicus; assembly: GCA_033557465.1. NCBI lineage: Eukaryota > Metazoa > Chordata > Amphibia > Gymnophiona > Ichthyophiidae > Ichthyophis > Ichthyophis bannanicus. The sequence goes on along the minus strand of CM066036.1, from coordinate 652,645,830 downwards.
TTTTATTTTATTAACCTCCAGCCTGAGAAAACTGATTGGACACTAGATCTACTTACATGAAAGTTATTCTTTAAATTTAGTGTGAACAACAATTTTTCTCCAGGGTAAAATACAGAGTTACAATTATAGTATACAAAAATGAGACTTCAAGAGGAAATGTTTGGCTTTTTATGACCTCCAGAGTACAAACTGCTTAAAGTACTTTCTGAGGATAAAAATAGTATAAAAATGCAGATATTTCTTTTCTTTATTTGTCAGACCATTAGGTGCAAGGCCAGATTTAAGATGCTGGCTCCCATAGGTAGGACAGGAAAGCAGTAGCGATAAGTGCTAAAGCAAGAAGAATTGGGCTTGTCTTTCGCCCAGCTTTGGTGCCTTAAAAATCTGGCACCTTAGGCAGATGTTTAAGCCTGAATCTGTGCCTGATTAGCTGGCAGTCACAACCTTTAATCTATGGCTATAAGGAGAGAGCATACTTGTGTGTTCATATTCAGTTGTGTCCATGCAGTGATTATGTGCCTTTCGTCTGTCTCTTTGCCTTTCTTTTCTCCCTTTGCTCTCTGCCTATTTCTTTCCTGTAAATGAACTGTGTTCCCTTCTCTCTTTCTCTTTCATGACAGTCTATGTTATATTGTACACCATCCTGATGCCTATGCACGGGCGGTATATCAAGCCTTGCTAATAAAGATAAAGGCTTTTCTCCCTCGCTTGCCCTAGATGTGTAAAAATGAATTTGGCGTCTTAACAGTTGTGATAACTTCACTGGACAATGAAGATTTTGCTACCTGAACACTTTTGGGTGTATCTTATGAATTTTGTGTTGCTGGTTATGAAAATTACCTTGAAATTTTCCTATCACGCACCATTATTTTGCAATCACCTATTTTTGTGATTTCCTCGCATATTTTAAGTCTACTCATATGTTGCCTAGAAAGTAAGCTCTTTTGTTTAGTCCCAGCAAGCCTGGGCATGCACTCAGTACAGGCTTACAATGTGCAATGGAAATGCTACTGCTCAGGAATGTGTGGGCATGCTTAGTCAGGATGGATGCTGACAGTACAGGCTATAAAAGTAGCTTTTATACACAGATGCTATGCGTGACATTGATATCAGTTTCTGTACTTAACAATAGTATTTATGTGTGAGCTTCTTGTCTAAACAGTGATTTGTTACAGCAGAAATGTCTCATCAATGATGCAACAGCTGCAATACATTCTGTTACATTTGTGGTGAGTATACACTAAAGCCTCAATGATGCAGCATGACCACTTATTAAAAAAGTGAATGAGCTCTATTTTGGTTGTAAAGTTGGCGATCAAGACAAATCCTAGGCTCCTCACATTTGCTGTAGAACATGTGCTGTGAATCTCAGAACTTGGCTCAGAAGCACTCGGAAGTCAATGCCATTTGCAGTCCCGATGGTATGGCGAGAACAAAAGGATCACGTGATAGACTGTTACTTCTGTCTCACCAATGTTTCTGGCTTCTCTGCTAAAAATAAGAAATCTGTTGAATACCCCAGTCTGCCTTCAGCCATGAGACCAGTGCCGCATGATAACAGTATGCCAGTACCGAAGTCACCAGAGACATAGAGCCTAGATAAGGCAGACGAAGATGCCACAATACATGGGCCAAACATGGAAAACAACATGGATCCAGATTTTGAACCATTTATATCCAGTCTGCCTCATCTGATAGCAGATGGAACTGAATGACCTGGTTAAGGGACTTAAATTTGTCAAAAACAAAAGCTGAACTACTTGGTTCAAGATTGCAAGGACAGGACTTGCTGTTCCAGGTATGAAAATTTCTGTCTTTCAGACCCGCCAAGAAGATATGAAAGGTTACTTTGCGCAGGCAGACAACCTCTGTTTCTGCACTAACATTGATGGGTTGTTCATGGCTTTGGGTTGTCAGCATGACCCACAACAATGGCGCCTTTTTATCGATTCATCACTGTTAAATCTGAAAGCTATCTTGTTACACAATGGCTATGTCCACCCGTCAATACCTATTGCCTATGCAGCGCACATGAAAAAAACATATGAACGCATAGAACTGTTGTTGAAACACATACAGTACAACAACTACAACGAACATCTGTGGTGTTCTATAAGTAGTGGCGCTGCTACTAGGAATGCAGTTTGGGTATACAAAGTGCTGCTGTTTCATTTGCGAATGGGACTCCTGTGCTAGAGTCATCACATTACAAAGAACTGGCTGCTCCATAAGCATTTGGTTCCAGGACAGAAAAATGTGGCACATGAACCACTTGTCTACACAAGTAGGATATGTTTGTCTCCTCTTCATATAAAACGTGGATTGATGAAAAACTTTGTGAAAGCGATGAACAAGGAGGGTGAAGGATTTTGATATTTGAGACAGATGTTACCAAGAATAACTGATGCCAAGATTAAGAACATAAGAACATAAGATATGCCATACTGGGTCAGACCGAGGTCCATCAAGCCCAGTATCCTGTTTCCAACAGTGGCCAATCTAGGTCATACGTACCTAGCAGTTTCCCCAAGAGACACAAGTTCCACAATGCTTGTACTGGGTCAAGCATTGATTATCCTGGGTCCCTTTTTAATAGTGGTTTATGGGCCTTTCCTCCAGGAACTTGTCCAAACCTTTTTTAAACCCAGCTACACTAACAGCCCTTACTACATCCTCCGGTAACAAATTCCAGAGTTTGATTACACGTTGAGTGAAAAAATATTTTCTCTTATTTGTCTTAAATAGTTTACCCTGTAGCTTCATTGCATGTCCCCTAGTCTTTCTATATTCTGATAGCGTAAACAATTGATCCACGTTTACCCACTCCACTCCATTCATTAATTTATAGACCTATATCATATCTCCCCTCAGCTGTCTCTTTTCCAGGATAAAGAGCCCCAACCTTTGTAGCCTCTCTTCATAGGAGTAGCCTTCCATCCCCTTCACCATTTTGGTGGCTCTTCTCTGTACTTTTTCTAATAATGCTATGTCCTTTTTAAGATATGGTGACCAGAACTGCACACAATATTCAAGGTGCGGTCGTACCATGAAACTATACAGAGGCATTATAATATCCTTTGTTTTATTTTCCATCCCTTTCTTTATGATACCTAGCATTCTATTTGCTTTCTTGGCTGCCGCTGCACACTGGGCAGAGGGTTTTAACATGTTATCCACGATGACTCCTAAATCTATTTCCTGGGTGGGGGTTCCCAATGTGGAACCTTGCATTGTGTAACTATAGTGTGGGTTGTTCTTTCCTAGGTGTATAACTTTGCACTTGTCCACATTGAATTTCATCTGCCATTTGGATGCCCAGTCTTACAATTTATCCAGATCCTCCTGCAGTTTTCCACAATCCTCTTGGGTTTTAACAACTTTAAACAGTTTTGTATCATCTGCAAATTTGATAACCTCACTCGTTATTCCCTTTTCCAGGTCATTTATGAATATGTCAAAAAGTAGCGGACCCAGTACAGATCCCTGGGGTACTCCACTATTCACCTTTTTCCATTGGGAATATTGGCCATTTAGCCCTACCCTCTGCTTTCTATCTTTTAACCAGTTCCCGATCCACAATAGTACACTGCCTCCTATCCCATGACTTTTTAGTTTTGCCAAAAGTCTCTGATGAGGGACCTTATCAAAAGCTTTCTGAAAGTCCAGATACACTATATCAACTGACTCACCTTTGTCTACCTGTTTATGCACACCTTCAAAAAAACATATCAGATTAATAAGACAAGATCTTCCTTGTCTAAAGCCATGTTGGCTGTCTCCCATTAGGCCATGACTATCTACATGCTGTGTAATTTTGTTCTTTATGATGGTTTCTACCATTTTCCCCGGTACTGACGTCAGACTCACCGGTCTGTAATTTCCCGGGTCACCCCTGGAACCCTTTTTAAAGATTGGTGTTACGTTGGCGACCCTCCAATCTTCAGGTATTACAGATGATTTTAATGAAAGTTCACAGATTACCAATAGCAGGTCCGCAATCTCATATTTCAGTTCTTTCAACACTCTTGGATGTATTCCATCCGGTCCAGATGATTTGCTACTATTCAGTTTATCAAATAGTTGTAATATATCTTCCCGGTGTAGCGATATTTCTCTCAATTCCTCTGCAGTATCACCTTTAAATACCACTTCAGTCTTGGGTAACATCCCTACATCTTCCTCAGTAAAGACCGAAGCAAAGAATTCTTTCAGTCTCTCTGCTATAGCCTCGTCTCCTCTTACTGCCCCTTTTACCCCTCTATCATCTAATGGCCCAATGGACTCACAGGCCTTTTGCTATGAATGTACTTGAAAAAGTCTTTATTTCGTGTTTTTGCTTCCGTAGCAAGTTCCTTCTCAAATTCTCGCTTTGCGTGCCTTATCAATGCTTTGCATTTAACTTGCCAGTGCTTGTGCTGTTTCCAGTTTTCTTCATTTGACTCTTTTTTCCATTTCCTGAAGGATGCTTTTTTGGCAGCAACAGCCTCTCTGACCTCACCTTTAAACCATGCTGGCAGTTTTTTGGACTTTCTTCCACTTTTCTTAATGCGTGGAATACAGCTGGTCTGTGCTTCGAGGATAGTATTTTTAAATAACACCCAAGCTTGCTGTAATTCTTTAACCTTTGCAACCGCTCCTTTTAGTTTTTTCTTAACTATATTCCTCATTTTATCATAGTCTCCCTTTTGAAAGTTAAAAGGTAGTACTGTGGATTTCTTTACTATCCCTCCTCCACTAATTAAATCAAACACGATCATGCTATGATCACTATTGCCAAGTGGTACCAACACTCTTATTTCTTGCACCAGATCTGGCATTCCACTAAGGACTAGGTCCATTATGGCTTCCCCTCTGGTTGGTTCATGAACCAGCTGCTCCAAGAAGCAGTCATTTATTTCATCTAGAAACTTTATCTCCCTAGCTTGTCCTGCCGTAACACTGACCCAGTCGATACCAGGGTAATTGAAATCACCCATTATTACTACTCTGCTGTGACGTTTGTTAGCTTCCTTGATTTCTTTGAGCATTTCATCATCCATTTGTTCATTCTGGCCAGGCGGTCGATAGTACACTCCCACTGCCATCACCTTCCCTTTTTTACATGGAATTTCAATCCATAGAGATTCTACAGCAAATTTTGTTTCCTGCAAAACTTTAATCCTTTCTGACTCAATGCCCTCTCTAACATAGAGTGCAACTCCTCCACCAATTTGATCAGTTCTATCATTACGATATAGTTTGTATCCAGGTATCACAGTGTCCCACTGGTTATCCTCCTTCCACCATGACTCTGAGATTGCAATCATATCTAACCTTTCATTTAGTGCTATATATTCTAACTCTCCCATCTTATTGTTTAGACTTCTAGCATTTGCATACAAGCATTTTAGAGACTGTATTTTATTAATATTAATCTGGCTATTGGTAGGCATGGGTAATTTGGAATCTTTACGCTCTGTCTGCACCTTACTCAAGGGCATTTGGGCTACTATACTCTTTTTTGGAACCTCACTGCTTTTGGTAGTATCCTTCAAGGATACCTTCGTCCGAACCATGCGCTCCTGGGCGACTGTCGGCTTTCCCCTATTTTCTAGTTTAAGATTAAGGAAGGCATTTTTGTGGGTCCACAAGTCAGACAAATCAATGACAAGTGGTTCAAAGATCTGCTAGTGGGGCCTGAGAAAATCGCATGGAGGGCATTCAAGGATGTTGTTGAAAATTTTCTTGGCAATTACAGGGCACCAAACTACATCCAGCTGGTTGACAACATGCTTCAAGCATACAAAACCATGAAGTGCAACATGTTGCTGAAGATTGATTTTTCTATGACAATATCCCAAAATGAATTAGGTGACCAATGCATAAATGTTCAAAAAGAAAGGGTCCCAATTCCAAACTACATGCCAACAAATAGACTGTGCTAGTATTTGTATAGTCGGAACTCCAATCAAGAGGAGGTAGTAAAATAGCTCACCTCCTCACCGTAGATGCTCCCTTTTAATTTTTAATTTTTATTATTTAATTCTTTAAATCCTCTGGCAAAACATTATAGAGCCGCAGCCCCAAGAGAATATAATCACTTATCTGATCGTGTACTGAAACGCTGTCAGTCAGCAACAACGTGCCACGTTTCGGGCCTCTACTCAAAACCGGTCCTGCATCAGGTTTGAGAATATTTTCGACAGGCTTTCAAACACGTCTGGAGTCAGCGTGTGCCACAACGAAGTCCAGTCTGCAGTGCTTTTCAGAAAAAGGCATCTGACACCATACTTATACTACTCACTAAGTAGCCAATAGGCAAAGGAAGCCTCACATGCTTAGCCTATGGGCAGGGGAAAGGCCCTCCACCAATAGAAGGGATCCATCTAATTCATTCAGAAAAAAAAGAGAGACCAAGGCCCTCTGAATTATTAGCTAAACCATTCAAGCTCAGCATTCAGACCGAGAGGAGCCACTGTTTGTAAACGGAAAATCCAGCGTTGCTCTTTTATTTGTACTCCTTCTCAGGGATCAAGGGGAATAAAATCCAGTATTCGCCAGAGAAGTTGGTCAAAAGGTATGTCCCAGAGAAAGGCAGTGCTCCACAATCAGAGCCGACAAAGTTTTTGTTTGTAATCGAGAGGCATGCTCAGCCAGTTGTACCTTGACTGATCTGGTAGTGCATCCAATATACTACAGGCCACAGGGGCAGACAATGAGATACACTACAAAAGATGAACAACATGTAGTGTGCCAGCAGGAAGTCCATATATTTCCTCCTTGGAGATCATGCTATACAATGCAGGTTCTGTCCCCTCACCATACAAGGCATTGTATGGCATGATCTCTGAGTGGGAAATGTATGGACTTCCCACTGGCCCACTTGGACTTCTTCCCTGCTAATCTTGGTGCAGTCTGTGACGAACATGGTGAAAAGCTTCACCAGGACATTGCGATGATGGAAAAGCGGTATCAGGCCAACTGGAACCCTTCAATGCTGGCCGACTATTGGACACTGAGACGAGAAGCATCAGATGCTGAGTACAAACAAAAATCAGGAGCAAAACATTTTTAGCTCAGGTGAACTAATGTAATATGTCAGCAGCATTGTGTGATTAATCATGCTAAATTCAGTCAAAATTTAATTTCATGTTTCTCCAAATTCCCACGTGATACAGGCAATCTGAAATTGTATTTGTGTTCAACTTGAAGATATCATAATCACCAAACATTTTTCAGGAAGCAAAACTTTTGAACAAATTTTTTGTCCAGTGAAATGATACAGTATATAACAGAGGATGCCACAGCATAGCCACCCAGATATCTTGTTTAAATAAATAAGTATATGATCTTTCGAGGTCACACAGGCTTCTTCTGTTAAACAAGGATTTGTGTGATCTTGAAAGCACAGCTATTATGATTTTGTTGTCCTTTTGAAAGGTATCACAGCCTAAAAGTTCCTTAAACCTCCAGGATTTTTTAAAGAATAATATTGTTATTACAACTGCACTAGAAACTGATTTGAAATGTTGTTGTTGTTAAGTGCCGTCGAGTCAGAGTCGACTCATGGCGACCCTCTGGATAGCTATCCTAAATTGTGTTCGGTCTTCAGTCAGGTGGCTCATTGTTGACAGACTGGTACCCGTAGCTGCTGTTATTGTATCGATCCATCTCATTGCTGGCCTTCCTCTTTTGCGTTGACCTTCAAGCATGATGTCTTTCTCTAATGATCTCTCTCTTCACATGATGTGTCCAAAGTATGAAAGTCAAAGTCTTGTCATCTGAGCTTCTAAAGAAAGCTTAGGTTTGATCTCCTTTAATACCGACTGGTTTGTTCTTCGGGCAGTCCATGGTATACACAGTATTCGCCGCCAGCACCATAATTCAAAGGCATCAATTTTCTTCCTGTCTATCTTTTTCTCTGTCCAGATTTCACATCCATATGATATTATTGAAAATAACATGGCTTGAACAAGTCGAATCTTTGTATGGAGACATCTCTGCTCTTGAGAATCTTATCTAGGTCTTTCATAGCCATTCTGCTAAGAGCAATGTGTCGTCGGATTTCTTGACTGCTTGTTGCTTCTTTATTGATAGTTGATCCAAGTAGGTTAAAGTTGTTCACAATTTCAATTTCTTCTTCAATGATGAACCTGTTGATTATTCCAGTTGTCATGATCTTTGTCTTCTAGACATTAAGGTGCAGGCCCATTTTGAGACTATGTTCTTTGATTGTGAGAACCAAATGTTTCAGATCATCTTCAATTTCAGCCAGTAATGTGGTATCATCAGGTTGTTGATGAGTCTTCCACCCATCTTCACACCTCTGTTGTCTTCATACAATCCTGCTTCTCTGATGATTTGTTCTGCATATAAATTAAACAGGTAGGGGGAAAGTATGCAGCCTTGTCTTATACCTTTGCTTATTTTAAACCATTCTGTTTCTCCTTGTTCCGTTCAAACTGTTGCTTCTTGATCAATGTACAGATTGTGCAAGAGTATGATCAGGTGTTCTGGTATACCCATGCTTCTTAATGTGGCCCAGAGTTTCTCATGGTTTACACCAGGGGTGGGCAAACCTTTTGACTCGAGGGCCGCAATGGGTTCATATATTGGACCCGGGGGCCGGACCAAGAGTAGATGGACGGTGTGTATGTGTGAATTAATATAAATGAAATTTAAATTTGTAACATTAAATGTTTAGATTAATTTAAGGTAGAAAAGCATAAAAAGAGTTATTTTACAAAACCTTTATGCAATGTATTTCTTTCATAAAATAGTACCTTCAATTTTAGTGGGAACAGTGTTGTTGGTCTCCCTTTTTTGTTAAGGCATCAAAGTCAGGAGATAGCTTTGTTGTTGCAATTCGCAGAATAGATCTGAGGTGTTGGTCAGTTAACTGGGATCTGTGACGGGATTTATTGATGTTCATGACGCTGAACGTCTGCTCACACACGTAGGTCGAGCCAAACAAGGCCAGAATTTTCTGTGCCATCCCCCAGAGGTTTGGAAAACAGTCATCTTTAAGTGAGGCATAGAACTCTTTTAGTGGAAGAGAGTGGAAGTTCTCCTTTAAGATTGCATCAGATTGAAGATCGATTAGTTCCAATTGCACTTCTTGTGGTGCTGTTTCTGGGTCTTGTGACAAGGGACAGGCCACCAGCTGAAGTGACTTTTCAATTTTTTCCAAATCTGAAAACCGACGGCAGAATTCTTCATGCAGGTCATTCAGTGATTTGCTATATTTATTCACATTTTGGATGGCCTTTTCCTGTGTGGCTAGTGTGGGAAAATGAGAGAAGTTTTTCTTTGAAATTTGCCTAGAAAAAAAAGTCAACTTGGCTTTGAAGGCATTTACATTACTATACATGTCGTGAATATACAGGTCTTTTCCCTGTAGCTTGACGTTAAGCTCATTCATGTGAGAAAAAATGTCAACAGCAAACGCAAAGTCACACAGCCAATTCTTGTCGCTCAGCTCTGGAAAGTCATCAGACTTCCCCTTTAACTCCAAAAATGTATCAATCGCTTCTTTAAGATCCCACACTCGTTTAAACACTTTGCCCAAACTCAACCAGCGGACACGAGAGTGGTAAAGCAAGTCTTGGTGGTCTGCGTCGGTTTCCTCCAGAAATGCAATGAACTGATGGTGCTGAAGTCCCTTTGCTCGTATGCAGTTAACAAGCTTTATAACTGGATTCACAACATGACTAAGCTGTAATACAGATTTACACAAAGATTCTTGGTGTATGATGCAGTGGAGAAAAATAACTTCTTGCTCAGGGTTTTCCTCTTTCACTTTATCCTGAATTCTTTTCAGCAATCCCACATTTTTTCCAGTTAAATTTGGAGATCCATCCGTAGTGACATTAGCAAGTTTACTCCAAGGTAGCTTCATACTCTTGATGACAGCAGACACCCGGTCATACAAATCGTCTCCCCGTGTTTTTCCTTTAAGTGGCTCCATGGCCAAAAACTCCTCTGTTATTTCAAAACTGTCGCTAATCCCTCGGATAAAAATTAAGAGCTGAGCTGTGTCTTTTATGTCTGTACTTTCGTCCAGTGCTAGCGAATATAATTTAAAGGACTCTGCAATATTATTTAACTTGTTTGTTATGTCTTCATCAATCAGTTCCACACGACGAGTCACTGTCCTGCGTGATAAACTGAGTTTTTCAAACTTGTCTTTGCTCTCTGGACACAAAAGACCTGCGGTCTCTATCATGCATTCTTTCAAAAACTCTCCTTCAGAGAGGGGTTTACTAGCTTTTGCTAATTTGAATGAGAGCATAAAACTTGCTTTGGTACTTGACTCTTGAATCGCAGTTTGTCTGTGAAATAAATTTTGCTGAGCCTGTAATTTAGCCATCAACCTCCGAGCTGTAGACCCCCGTTCTTGGGGCGACTGCTTGCTAGCATAGTTAGCATGCTTCGTGGCAAAATGACGGCTGATATTATATTCTTTGAAAACCGCAACAGTTTCCTGGCATATGAGACATACAGCCATTGATCGGACTTCTGTAAAAAAATATTTTGCTATCCATTCCTTATTAAACACTCTGCATTCACTGTCCACTTTTCTTTGCCCCACTCATTTTGGGATTCTGCACTACACTAGCTGGCCATCGCGAGATTACGCTGCGTCCTCTAGAAAGTGAGGTGAATAAATGAATAAATTAGCTAGCGCTCCGCGGGCCGGATTAAAAGGTCCGCGGGCCGTAGTTTGCCCATTCCTGGTTTACACAGTCAAAAGCTTTGCTATAGTCGATAAAGCACAAATAGATATCCTTTTGGTATTCTTTAGTCTTTTCAAGGATCCATCTCACATCCGCAATGATGTCTCTCGTTAGAGCAAGAAAAAAAAAAAGAGAATATCACCAACCCCGCCCCCCAATCAAAATACACAGGCCAACTTTCAAGATTTCATTTTTTCACAGTAATTAATCATAGAAGCATTTGCAAAAGTAACTAATACATCACTGGAATTGTGGATAATTTCACCAATTAACCAATATTTAGGATTTAGTTGTTCATTATATTTTGGTGTTATAAAAAATGGGTGAGCACAATAAATGAAATACTTGATAGCTGAAATTGCTCACACACTTGCACACTTGGATCAGAATTGTATCAGTTGCTTCTCACTTTTAGATGAAGATTAATGATGGGCGTTTTCTTAACAAAAGTTGATCTTGGTTAACAAAAAAGAAAAGTAAACTCTAATTATATCCAAGGATTAATACTATGTTGAATTTCATATTGCAAACATCCATTTGTAAATCTGAAAAGGAGCACACTGACAAGAACAGCTGAATCAGGCCTAGATTGTATCCCTCAGATCAAAGTCCAAATATCAGCCTGTTTCTACCTAATATGTGAAAAACATGTAGGTGAAGCATTGATTTTAAAAAAGGGTGTTTAAGACCTGTTAAGCAATAAACATGCTATTGATATTCTAAGGGTGGGAGTTGTTTCAGGCCAGTGATGTTGAGATGCAATATGTCCCCCTTCGGGCAGACTGCTGCCATATAGAGGGATACGGTTGAGAATTACTGAGGCCTTTTTCTCCTGCTAATAATTTGCTGTGTACTGAACTTTTCTAGCATTACTTTATTGCCCTTTAGATGGAACTATGAGTCTTGTAGGGAAATAGGGAGTGTTGCTTTTTCCGAGGTCTAAAAAGTTAATTGTGGTTTTCAATTTTTAGTATAAATCGTGGGCTGGGTTTTTTCTTTGGGGGGGGGGGCGGTGGGGGGGAGGGTTGAGATAGCTATTAGTATAATGACCATGGTTTAAAAATGTGTTATTCTTTTATTTTCTTTGATCAAAGGCTCTCTCCCATTTTACTTTATCCTCCTTCAGTTTATATGGGATAGATTGAGGTATTTTCTTTTTATGTAATTATTTGCCTATATCTGTTATTGCAGATATTGCTGGATGTATTGAATTGTTTTCCTTGTAAAATTGGTTTGAAATTTAATAAATGATAAATGGAAAAATATATTCACATTTTCTTCCCGTTTGCCTAACTTTAGTACTTGTCTCTTTTCTTGGAGAGTTGTCACACCTTCTACTGGACATTGGTCCTTTTTATATAATTCTTTCCAACATTCTATTTGTTGTAAAGCACAAACATGGGTGATTATCCTTGTTGAAATCAAAGGTACTCATACCCAGAGGCCTGATGTATAATGCCAGCCTTTTTTTCCAGATTTGGCTTAATAGGGAAAAATCTGGCTCAAGTTGGGGGGGGGGGGGGGGAGGTGGAAAATGTATTTTGATGAATCAATGTCTTAAAGCCTAACTAGGAGAACCTAGATTTCCAGTTATTGAAGTAAGTATAGTGACAGAAGTCTTTGGTTGTATCCAATTGTTTTAGATGTACAGTTTCTGCAAAAGATGTGCCATACTAAAGGATGAATTGAAAGACTATCCCAATGGCAACATTTTCTAACCATTTTATGCAATATAATTTATGCAAACATTTGTGATTTCATAAACAACTACAATTTTAACATTAACTTTTTAAGTAACTTTTACGGTGCCTTGTTTCCTTGAACATAAAATTATCTTTCCCTTTAGGCAACTATGTTCTTCTCTGAAAGTACACATTTAATAAAGCAGTACTCTGAAATACAACCTTCATGTGGAAATGTGTGTATTTCAAAGAGAATCTCTGCAAGATGACCTGCTTAACCACCCTAGCAAATATCAGAATTCCATCCGTCCAGAAGGAAGCACCAGCAACTTTGGGTAAGTCCCTATTCTTCACATAATAGATTTTTTAACCCATTTAGGGGCATGTTTACCAAACTATGCTATCGAGTAGCACAGGGTTCAGCATGCACAATTCTATGCTACCTGCTGCGTGGCTGATCTTCCGCCAGCCGCGCTATGCTCATATAACCCCTCTTCTCCTTCCGTTTCCATATCTAGCTCAAACTTCTTTTTCTAACCCATAAATGCATTCATTCTGCAGCTCCTCACTACTTTTCCTCTCTCATCTCTCCCTACACCCCTCCTCAGGAACTCCGCTCTTCTGGTGGATTGCTTCTCTCTGTCCCCCTTTCTTCCACTGCCGACTCCAGACTTCAATCCTTTCACCTTGCTGCACCTTATGCCTGGAACAAACCACCTGAGTCTGCACGTCAGGCTTCACCTCTCCCCCTTTTCAAATCCATGCTGAAGGCTCACCTCTTTGAGGCTGCTTTTGGATCCTTATCTGCTTAGTCTCCTATATATCTCCTTACCTTTCCCTAATTGTATCCTCATCCTTAGCTATTATATTGTCTTTCTTTACTAGATTGCAAGCTTTGATGAGCAGGGAGCATCTTTACATGTATTTGTACCATGCTGCGTACTCCTTGTAGCACTATATAAATGTTCAATAGTAGTAGGGGAGGAACCCGGTTGTCGATGATGTTTTGCAGTTAGTGTGAGTGTTTTGGGTATGTGCAGCTGTTGTCAGTGTGGGTGCATTAACGCTATATCAATGGATAGTATTAAATGCCACATGCACTAATGGCAGGGGACAGATGCACAAGCCCTCTAATGTTAGCGCAGGCCTCGGCATCGGTTTCATGCCTCCACTGTGTGCCATCAGCACACTCTTTAGTAAACATATCTCTTAGTCTATGCTGTGGACTTTAGGCAGTAGAACACGTGAAAGGACGTCAATTATATCTTTAATCCAATTGGTTGACTTTTTTAATTATTTTTCAGAGTAGAATTATCAATAAAATATTTCACACTGCCAAGTTTACAGGCTACTATTATTTTTCAGATGAAAAATATTTATGCCCGTCTATATTTATTAAAATGTGCCTATCAAATAAAAGGCATAAAAATATAGCGAGAGATGTTGTATTCATGTAAATTTTTAAAGTATGCATGTTATTTTATTCCTAGCCCAGAACTTTGGTTGGGAGAGCTATAAATTATTATAACTAGATATAATATAATATATCATCTGCTTCTTTGAACCAGCCATATTTCAAATGGGTCTCAAATTACTTTATTTACTTGCTTATTTATTAATAAATGACATTTATTATTAGCTCATACCTCTCCAGTGGTAGGTAGTTATTTCTCTGTCCCCAAAGGGCTTAAAATCTAAGTTTGTACCTGAGGCAATAGAAGGTTAAGTGACCTCCTATTCAAACCCTGGCCACCAGCCTGCAGCTCCGCCACTAGGCTACCCCTCTGCTCCTCATGCAGGTATACAGAGTGTGTAACCCAATTAGTGGCATCACACTTTGGACCTCTCAGCTGTAGTAAACTGATGTAATTGGTGATACTTGTTAATTCAGCAGAAATAGGGGGAGGGTTACTTAGAAAATTTGAAAGGTAGTTTCGTTGATAGAAAAAAAAAAGAACCTACACTTTGACGTGGGTATTTCTAAACCACTACATGTTGCAAAGAGAGTAGACTGAAATAAATACTTCATGTGGCAAAACGTATTTTGCATGTAGTGGCTCTGTGATTGGTAAATTAAACAGCATAACATGAGTACTAGACTCTAGAATGATTTGGAGTTCAGCTGGAAATCTCAAGCCCTGCCTATGGCTGCCAGGCTTAGTTGGCCTTAAAGGCTTCTGGGCAAAGAAACATCAACATATTTCGAAAGGAATAAGCGCAGGGCTGCTAGCAGGGAAGCTGTCCAGCTCTGCTCTGTGTCACGTGCAAATGTCTAACTCCACGCACCTGCTCAGTATTTCCGATCAAATGAAATCTGGAAGCCACTTCACGCTGTGCACAGTATTTTCTTTCCTTCTGTAAATAATAAAAAAAAAAGGAAATCTGTTATAAACGGGCACTTGGGACTTGCAGCTCTACCTCCTCCTGAGGAAATGAGAGCCCCACAGCACTAGTCGGCTTCCACTTTCGCCTTGTGGCGTCCCGAGCAGCGGCTCCGGTTTGTCCCTGCCCAGGTCCCGGGTTCAGAATAAGCCATTAAGAGCAATGGGAGAGAGAAGGACGCTGGCGCGCGGCTGCTGGGATAGCACTTTCTCTCAGACTTTTAATCCAAATAATGCTATTTCTACTCCTCTCCTACCTTCCAAAGCCTCCGAAAATATTGTACTGAAATGCAAAGCATCTTGTAAAGTTGATTTTCTTAACAAGGCCCTTTTGACCCTATTTAAAGCCGGTATTGTTTTCACGCGCTAACAATGCTGCAAGTCAAAAACGTGTATGCAGAGGAATTTAAAATCACCTATTAACTAAAGGGCAAATGGGCAAACTGAATAAAGCCTTTAAGTAGCGGGTTATGTGACACCCCCCCCCCCCCCAGAATTTTGCAGGAAAACCTAAAGTGGCGGTCTAAGGTTTTATGTTGAAAATCTAGGTGCGTACCATATTTGTCAACATAAAGGGTAATCAAACAGCTAAGTAATGTATTGTAAAAACTACACTTTGTATTTAGGTGTCCTGTTACGCTTGGTTTTTCATAATCTTCTTCAAATGACTTTTCTCTCTCTCCTATGCAGAATCCCTTCCATTTTTAACACACCAGGTTTTGTATTAGTCAAGGTAAACGTTTATAGGAAATCCAACAAAAGACCATCTCCACGTAGTCTTTCAGTACCTTTTTGTGGAAATAGGGGGAACACAGCTGTAGAGATGAAAGCCGCTCCATTCTTCCTTAAAATAATCTCAGGTATTAAAGCGTCCAGATAAACTATTTATTTACCAAAGAATCCGTAAACATCCTCGCAGGCACATTAAGCCACTTCAGTTCAGCAGCTTATAATTATTTTATAAGTGAAAAGAGATGGCACACTGCTATTTGTCGTCTCTTAGCTGTATTCCAGCAGGGGACTGCAGATCCAGGCGTTACCTGAATCCGAAATGTGTGGGGTTTTCTAAAGCGTTGCTTTACAGGTGACAGTTCCAGGTACCAAAGGGGAAGGACAAACTAGTGACTATTTTTGCCAAGCAAATATCACTTGCTCGTCATGGTGAACACACTAATTATTTTCACCTGGAAATCGTTATATTCCAAGGGAGAGGTAAAAATATTTTTGAATTTTTTTTAATGGAAAGATTGCAGATGTATTACCTATATCTATTTTTAATTGTATATCTTAACGAAATTTTAGATTTATAGCATCTCCTTATAAATCTGGCCACGAAGGCAAAGGTGGTAGCAAGGAAAATGATAATACCATCCAAAACACACATGCATCTCTTCTTTTTCTAAATCACAATAAAATTATATCCTTCAATTTGCTATCCCCATGACCGGGAGCCAGGTGATTATCCTAATTAATGTCTATCTAATTAAATTACTGTCAGTGGTTAACCAATGGCAAGAGTCGTTTCATTCGCTCTTTAATCAGCAAGATCAAAAGTGAGTGTTTTCTGATTGCTGCATAGTGTCAATTGGCCAATCTCTTCTCCCAGGAAAAAAAAGTAGATCAAACCTTTGGGAAGCACTTGCAGGAAGAGAAGCGCTTTCCCCTCTTAGGTTTTCCGGATTTGCCGTTCATGTTAAAGAGAGCTTTAGAAGCGAGGGGGGGTAGAAGGGTTAGGTTGCTACTATAGAGCTATGCAGCTGGAACATTGTCTTTCTCCCTCTATCATGCTCTCCAAGAAATTTCTAAATGTGAGTAGCAGTTACCCCCATTCAGGCGGATCTGAGCTTGTCTTGCATGACCATCCCATTATCTCGACCACTGACAACCTGGAAAGAAGTTCACCTTTGAAAAAAATTACCAGGGGGATGACGAATCAGTCTGATACAGACAATTTTCCTGACTCCAAGGACACACCAGGGGACGTCCAGAGAAGTAAACTATCTCCCGTCTTGGACGGGGTCTCTGAGATTCGTCACAGTTTCGATGGATCTGCTGCAGATCGTTATCTCTTGTCTCAGAGTAGCCAGCCCCAGCCAGCTTCCCCTGCGCCCACCAGCATGTTCCCTTATCCGAGCCAGCATGGACCCGCGCACCCAGCCTTCTCCATCGGCAGCCCCGGGCGCTACATGGCTCACCACCCAGTGATCGCCAACGGACCTTACAACAGCCTCCTCGGCAATTCGTCGCCACAAGGCTACCCTGCAGCCGGCTACCCTTACGCCCAGCAGTATGGCCATTCGTACCAAGGGGCCCCTTTCTACCAGTTCTCCACCAGCCAGCCGGGGCTGGTCCCCGGCAAAGCTCAGGTCTATCTGTGCAACAGGCCACTGTGGCTGAAATTTCATCGGCACCAGACCGAGATGATCATCACCAAACAGGGCAGGTAAGAGATGGGCTGCAGCGGGTGGTGATGATCCCCGATAGACAAAGCCGTAGCCGGACCAGAAAGTGCCAGTCTGGGCATCGCCCATGCAGTTAGGGGCAGAGGGGATCCTAATGCTAGGGGTTGCGATGTAGGGTTTTTGGTGGCGACACATGTAGTTGGAGAGCGCTGAGGAGTTGGCGATGAAGGCTGAGGATTGTGGTGCCCCGGTGCCAGCCTTCCTACGGCAGCTCTCCCCGGAGAGCCCGCGACAGCCTGCAAAGCTTTACAAAATGTCTAATCGCGTCAGGAAAGTAGGAAGGATATTTGCCTTGATTTTGAAGCAGCTAGTCTTTTAAACTGTCTTTTAAAGCAGACTGGAGAGCCCTCGGTGGTACCGCGGGCACTAACTTTATGGCAAGAAAGGATTCTCTTTTTCTTTTGTGTCTATTTTTTCCCGTAGGCGTATGTTTCCTTTTTTAAGTTTCAATATTTCTGGTCTGGATCCCACGGCCCATTATAACATTTTTGTCGATGTGATCCTGGCTGATCCGAATCACTGGAGATTTCAAGGAGGCAAATGGGTTCCTTGCGGCAAAGCGGACACCAATGTACAAGGCAAGTTCTTCCAATTAACACGTTTTGTTCCCTGACACATATTTAGGTGAGAAAGAGTAATTAAAGCCTTTGTGCACGGTCTTCGGTGATGGCTTTTTTTTTTTGTCTTAATAAACGAGATCTGGCCGGCGCTTGCAAAACGAGCTAGCAGTAAATGGATAGAAAATGTAAGCCATGAACCCTCTGCAAATGTACAATTTTAAATAACATTAACAAGGTTATAGCGGGGCTTTTGCAGGAGATGTGTATGTGTAAGGGACATATTTTGCTTTATCATACCCTAGGAAACCGGGTGTACATGCATCCCGACTCTCCTAACACAGGAGCTCATTGGATGCGACAAGAAATCTCGTTTGGAAAATTGAAATTAACAAACAACAAAGGAGCTTCAAACAACAACGGGCAGGTGAGTGACAGCGGCCACTCCCTCCAGAGTCAACCCAAGAATTTCTATTAAACATCTTTTCTTGTTACACTAACACCCCCCCCCCCCCCGATTTTTCTCTAATAGTGTCTTGTAAGAATGTGCATATTCAATATTTTCAGGGTTAACAAAAAACGATCAAAGCCTGGGAAACGTGGATGCATTTCAGGATTAAAATCTCAGTTAAGGATATAGTTTTGTTTGTGCGCCGTGATTAAAGGCACATTTCCATGAAGCAGACACAGTACCCGAGAAATGACACTGATTTATATAGTCAGTGAATCCAGTATGCTGTATCTAAAACTGAGGAGAATGTGCAGTTAAAATGTGTACGATTATATACATATAAAGACAATATTGAGATGTATTAATGAACATTGCTGGGATGCCCATATCCAGCTAAACTGCATGTAAATCTTCGTATGCATCGACATTGCCGATATGTTTATTTATATAGTAACTCTATATTGTGCGTCTTTTTATCATTTATATAATTCATTCTACCGAACTATAAATTTCAGCAGCGCTGAACAACTAGAAATTTTTATACGTGTATACTATGAGACGTCTTTACAATTTTTTGGATCACATTCTGATACATTAAGCGTTATGAGTGGTAAAGGGCTGG
This sequence comes from Ichthyophis bannanicus, assembly GCA_033557465.1. Taxonomy (NCBI): domain Eukaryota; kingdom Metazoa; phylum Chordata; class Amphibia; order Gymnophiona; family Ichthyophiidae; genus Ichthyophis; species Ichthyophis bannanicus. The sequence continues at coordinate 652,626,960 of CM066036.1, read as the reverse complement.
GATTTCCCATTGATAATTTTTACCAGAAGATGTAGTGAAATTTTCAGATGCATTTTGCACTTATACTCTGTGCTGAAGGAAAAAAAATGTCCTTTAAATTTACACCGAGAGCCGCGCTCAGTGACTAGAAGGGGGATTATGCGAAAATGAACTGCCCAAGAAAGATGTCTGCGATTTTCTTCTCCTGACTGCGCTCCGTTTAACCGCGCCTGTCTGTTCTCGTCTATTTTTCTGTCTACCAGATGGTAGTTTTACAATCTCTGCATAAGTACCAGCCCCGACTGCATGTGGTGGAGGTGAACGAGGACGGCACTGAAGACACTAACCAGCCGGGCCGGGTGCAGACCTTTACCTTCCCGGAGACCCAGTTCATCGCCGTCACCGCCTACCAGAACACCGACGTAAGGCGCCCTTGACCCCTTCCTCTCTCTATATCCGAAGGCTTTACCGTACCACTAACCCCGTCCGCCGAGGCTCCTTACACCAGGGACAATCTGCAGCGATCATTTCAATTTACGGGTCTAGTTGGGAACCTGTAGTGCAAAATACGATGACAATTTTTTAGCTTTACCCACTCATTTTTCAATTTTTTTAAAAATGAAGTAGCTAATTTATTTATCTGACTTACGCCCTACTTTAAGTACAAAATCAAAGCGAGTAACAAAATAACATACAGAAGCACGCACCAAAGGCAGGACAGTAACAAGACAGGGGACACAGGACTATGTCCCTTTTATTGACCCGGTGAAAAGCGGTATAAAAGAAGAACTAAATAAATACAGTAAATATTGACATTACATTATTTTTATTTGGTTTTATCCTTTTAAAAAAAATTCTTGTCAGTTTACAGCCATAAATTCTACAAGATCTAGCCTGTTCTCTTAATATTATTCTCCTTTTCCAATGAAAGAACTCCTAAACTGTACTATCACCCCTCCTCTGGTATTACACCTGAAAGCAACACTCCTATGAATTGTGGATGTGTCCCCGATAGCAAACTACATTGTTCCTACCATAGTTACACATAGTTATAAACGTGCATTGGAAACGTACATTTCTGAACATACTAGTTTTGGAAAAAAAACTTGCCGCCCCACTTCTGATTGCTACTTTGTTCTAGAAGTTGTGATGGCACCAGAACTTTGAACATTTTTACTGGTCCTCCCCCCTCCCCCAAATTCTGGTTCTGTTTATTCAAAGTCCGTCTACTCTATACTGTGTATATGAATTTTTTTAAAATAATGTAGTAGCCGCATACATACAATGTACTAAGTTTGAAGACTGTGGGTTAAGCTTTGTTTATGTCCTAAAATGAACACGTTTCGTTCCAAAGATGGTTATCTATAGATCCTCCAAACCCTTATTTTTCGACTTTCCTTTCATTATTCATACGCACAAATATATTTTAGATGAACAAAGTTGTAAATTGAATATATAGTAAACGCTAGAACATAGAAAATACAATTTCCGAGACGAAGGCAACTTTAAGGTTTGCCTAGATTAAGACAAAGCTTGATAAATATCTTTACCCAATATTTCAATCTTAATCTTATTTTCTCTTCTTTGTTTAATAGTACGGATATGGTTTTGAACTTTTCGTTCCCAGTTTATGAGAAGTTCCCAGTTTATTGAAAAGTTTATTGGTTGAAAAATACCCTGGTATTTGTCTGCTTGTCTTTCAGATCACACAGTTAAAAATCGACCACAATCCATTCGCAAAAGGATTTCGAGATAATTACGATACGTAAGTATAATAAGGTTCTTCAAATCGCTATGGGCTATCAAAATATAGACTTGTGTAGTTCATTTTCATTTCGGCAATAGATGTTTAGCACACTCTCTCAAGGAAGGAATTATAATTTTGAATATTTTCTTAGAATTCGCCAGTACTGTCAGATGGTATTTTGCTTACTCAAGTCTTAATCTAAAACTAAATCTCAGAGAATTTTTAAAACGGAAAGATACTTTATTCAATTCATGTTTGGGAACGATTTAAAAACATGCATTATTTGCAGCAGAAGCCACTTTAGCCCTTTTTGTACGGTATATTTTTAAATGTGTTTATTCTATAGCAGAAAAAAAATGGTCCAAAGAAATCCAAAGCCTATATTGCAGCATTCCCCGTACAATGACCCTGAACTGTATCCCGCTTTAAAAAAGTCTAAGGGGTATGTTTACTAACCCGGGCTATCTGCAACTAGGTCCCATTGAATAACATAGTCGCAGATAGCCCGGGTTAACCGTTACCCAGTTTAGTAAACATACCCCTAAATTAGACTCGTTAGTCCAGGACAATGAAGTGGATCCCGTCATCTATTGCTAAAAACGGCACAGAAAATTCCATAATTAAGTTAAATTGGAATTTAGTATGATATATAGGTATTTGGCCCCTTATTAGAAAAAGGTAAAATGTATTAAAAAGCCATGTAAATGCAATGTGTAGTTACCTGCACATTTTAAACATTAAATATATTGAAAGACCAAATGAGTTGTTTCTAAACCGTCCCAATTGAATTCAAGCTCACCAGCTATATTAAATTATTCTGATTTTGTATCTTATGTGGTGCAATGGCTGACATTATGACATCTTCAAGTTCACGGTGGCCAGAGAACGATCTTTAAAAGGTTATCTACTAATTAGTAGGTTAATAAAATAATGGCGTCTCTGTACCATCACTGCATTTGACATCATCAGCCAGTCTCTTCACTATAACATGGAGGGTTTACAGGTCCTTTTGACATTAGTCTGATTAAGGGTCTGTCTGGAAGTTACATCTTTGGAATTCTCTCCCAATGTATTACTCGTTTGAATGTTGAAAATACTATCAGAAACACAAAGGTGGAAAAGGGAAATCTTGTTTTACTCTGTTGACTTCTCCTGGTTCCTACTAGGGCACCCTAGAAAATCGTGTTTATGATTGTACCGATCAGTGGCCTAGAGATGTTAAAACACGACTTTGCTACTGCGTTCGGATCACTTAGGCGCGTAAAGTGGTTATTTTCAAACTCGGGCTTGATGTCGGAAATGCCACCGAGCTAGTCCTAGCTAACGCCAGTGCAGTTCATTGCTGGCAGGGGATATTGCTGTAAAATGGCCTTCAGTGCCATCCCACTAGGTTCCCTGTAGGTGTGCAATGGCAGAACAGCTCAGGAAAGGGCAACAAGCTTCCTTCCCCGCTCCTCCACAGCACCACTTTTAGAGGGGCCCCACATGCGAAGCCTGCCAAGGGCTCGCCGGGTCCTTCCCCGGTTCCTCGTCTTGCTAATGCTGTGCTGCTTCATCCGAAGTAGCTATTAGCGTGTAAATGTTTTCAGAAGTGCTGTTGAGGGCCTTGGGCTTTATCTTTATCTTTATTTAACTGGGACGAGAGAGAGATTGGTTGGACAAGATATCAAAATCTACAAATGCTAAACTACTTCTGACTTAACTGCACGTGTAGACAATACGTGCATCTCTCTATCCGTCCCCGTGTGTCTGAGAGGTGGCCAAGTAGCGGGAAAGCAGCTCAGGATAGGTGGTGAACGGGGTTGTCAACTGTCAGTAAGGGAAACCACATACACACAGAGCCATATGGGTAGCACTGATTTCAGGCCATGGGGCTTGTCTCCGGTGAGTCTGCAGTACTGAGGAGTGGGACACTAGATGTGGCTGCTCCCTCTCATTTTATTTAACATGATTTATGCTCCGCCAAAACACAAATGAGCGCACCAAGGGGGCAGTAGTAAGTGCAGCTGTGCAGAGAGAAAAGTGGAGGTATCCGTATAAGAGCAGGTGAATGTAAACTGTTTGCCTTTCTGTCTTCCGGCAGGATTTACACGGGCTGCGATCTGGACCGCCTCACCCCCTCTCCCAACGACTCGCCCCGCTCGCAGATCGTGCCCGGGGCCCGTTACTCCATGGCCAGCTCCTTCCTGCAGGACCAGTTCGTCAGCAACTACACCAAGTCGCGCTTCCACGCGGCGGGCGTGGGGCCGGGGCCCGGCACTGACCGCAGCGTGCCGCACACCAACGGGCTGCTGTCCCCGCAGCAAGCCGAGGAGCCCGGGGCGCCGTCACCGCAGCGCTGGTTCGTCACGCCGGCCAACAATCGCCTCGACTTCGCTGCCTCCGCCTACGACGCGGCCACGGACTTCGCGGGCAACGCGGCCACCCTGCTCTCCTACGCGGCGGCCGGCGTCAAGGCGCTGCCCCTGCAGGCGGCCGGCTGCGCCACTCGCCCCCTGGGCTACTACACGGATCCGGCGGGCTGGGGTGCCCGCAGCCCGCCCCAGTATTGCACCAAGTCTGGCGCTGCCATGTTGCCCTGCTGGCCCAACACCGCCGGCCGGATGGCCACCGCCAACCCCTATCTGCAGGGGGACGAGGCGGACAACCTGTCCACCGAGAGATCGCCCATGCCGGGCTCCGAGGACTCCAAGCCCAAAGACCTGTCCGACTCGAGCTGGATCGAGACCCCCTCGTCCATTAAGTCCATCGACTCCACCGACTCTGGGATTTACGAGCAAGCCAAGAGACGACGGCTTTCCCCGGCCGACACGCCGGTCTCCGAGAGCGCCTCCCCGCTCAAAAGTGAAGGGCTGCCCCCTAGGGATTGCGAAAAGAACTGCGCCAAGGACATCGGCTACTACGGCTTCTATACTCACGCCTAAAGCGGGCAGTCCCCATCCGGGCCCGGCTCTCTCCCTTCTCCGAGTATGTTTTTAACGTTTGCACAATGACCTCTGTCCTCTCAGCGTGGACTTCAGCTTTGGAGCCGTGCGCCTCTTGTAGGAGACCAGCTTGTACACCTTCATTGAAATGTAATGACAGCCTTAATGATGGCAGCCGTTCCTTGCTTCCCTCTCCTCCTCCTTCTGGCATGGATATTCGGGCATAAATGCCAGTGTTTTTCCTGTCTGCTGCAAAACAGCAATCTCTTCGTATTTTAATACCAACACTGTTAATAATCAAAATGTTGATTGAGAACTTGAAACTATACAGCGCTTCTTCCCATAACCATTACAATATGTATTAATGGTGGGGTAGCAGGAATGTTAATATAATTAGTGGAACAGAGCCTGTGAAGCGCCTGTAAATACTGTTAAATTATCGTAATGAATGGTAATTCTTTTTTTTTAAAGTATCTGTGTGAAGTCACCAAACTAGTTCAGGATCGTCTATTTTATTGTTTCCTTAAGGCTGATTGCTTCCCAGTGCCCTTGAAAATGTAAAAGGCTCGTGCCGATAGCAACGGGTAATGGGTTTCTCACTACTGTGAAATCGATGCTTTAAGCTCTGACACAGCGAGGTAGCTTTTGAGATTCCCTTTCAGATAATGCTATAACAGATCGACTTCCTGTTCAATATAATTAAGCTGCAGGACACCCCAAAAATAAAAAATAAAAACTCCCCCCCCCAAAAAAAAATATAACCCCCCCCACAACGAACGAAATCTAACTTTTGCAAATTTAAAAACTTATTTCAGGACACATGATTGCTTAATGTGCCAAATCCTTCACTGGTCCGTGCAGGTGCCAAATTTGCTACACACGGTTTCTGAATTTGTTTGCGGGTTTGCCCGTCCTACTGAAAATCTGCAACAATTTTTGAATTTGTCGACCTGTTTGGTGACCTGTAGTGTAGCCCACTGAAAATGACAGTGTGAGTTGTACATTTAGTTGGATTTTAGTTTTGAAAAACCTTTTTTTTTCTCGATAGGCTCAAAACGTCTGAAACGATTGCATTGGAAACGCGCTAATAGTGCAGAATTACGATTCCTATTTAATTTTCTGTAAGTCTTCTTTAAATTGTGTAGCAAACGCAATTCCCCAGAAGTAGACTAGTAAGATTTCGAACTTTGTGTAGACAAGTTATACTTTAAAAAACAAAACAAAAACCTTTTAGTTCATTTGGATATTATAATTTATAACTTGTAATATATGCATCATACACGACTTTGAATATAGAGTCCAGCGGATGAGAAATAAATCCTAATAGAAATTCTGTGTATATTTTTGCCTCTCATGTACAACGAATGTGATTTTTTAAAGAACTATTTGTTTTGTTATGTCTGTGAACTGGAAATGTTTATACGCAAAGTACCAAGCACCGTTGAGAAATGTTTTCGTTTTGTGCTTGTTTGTATCGTCTGTGAATTGCAAGTTAAATAAACCTGATAAAACTTTTACATATTGTGTTGAGGACCGTTCAACGTTTAAAGAAAAGGGGAAATAATTTCCCCTTCTCCCGACACACAAATAGGTAAATTCAGGGGAGCCTCTTCGAAAGTAGTACCCATAGCGGCAGTCCTTCTTTGAGACGTTCCCCAACCTTGTCTAGTTTTCCTTCAGTTCCTGGTTTCTGCCATCTAATTATTTAAATAGTAGCTCTGGTTTCATCCCATACAATGTTTTTGAAAATGCAAAACTTCCACAAAGCAGGAGCGCCCAGATAATAATCTTTATGTGTGTGTGTGGAGGGGTTGGGGCTCTTTTTTTTGCTACTGTGATCTGTTTGATATTAAGTCTGGCTTATGTCGTTATGTAAAAAAAAAGAATTTAATTTTTTTTAAAATTGGAAGCTATAAGAAAATCACATCTAGAGGTTTTATTTATATGTACTGCAAGCAATCTGGTTATACTCAAGAAGATTGATCAATCTGTAACGCCTAACGCCTCTTTCCTATATCCTTCTCATCACCTTTAATATAAGTTTTTATTTCAGGAGTTGAATACACTAAAAAAAAAAAAAGAAAACCCCAACTCTGGAGAGGTGAGGTTTTTCCCAGCCATTTCACTCATACAGATTCCGTATGGGCCCTGTAGTGCAAACACATTCGCCATAAGATGGTTTTTAAAACCTTGGCTCTTAATAGAGATCACCCAAGGCAAGCATCACACACCTGGGGCAAGTCATTGGCCATGGACTTAATGTACCGCATTATTTTTTGGGAGGGAATATCACTGCAAACAATTTCAGATCAGCATTTCTTTTGTCTGTTAGGAATGTCATCCGCAGACCAGCGCACTGCGGGAAAAGACTCCCCTGGCCCCCATTAGGACAATGTTCGCATCTCCCAGAGGGAGGGGAAGAGAGGCTAGCCGGACTGCAGACTGATATTTTCCGAGACTCAAGGGTTCGGGATGCGGGTCGCAGACCTACACCGATTCCCCTCCCTCAGCAGAACCTTGGGGTGTGGGCTCCGGACAGTGGCCTTCACTGCTTTCCAGAGCCTAGGCTAGGGAGTAGCTGCCCAGCAGCTCAACACACAGACAATTGCTTCCACTAGGGGGCAGTAGGTAAATTGCTCCTTTTGTCCGTATCAGTCTTATGTTTTTGTGCGGCATATTGTATCTAGATTTTTTTTAAACTTATTCAACAAGGAAAATTAAAATGCAAGATAAGGTTCTATCAGAGCTTTTGTGCACAAGATACACTGTATTGTCCACTTCCAGTAAAGTCTTAGCACTGTTTTCTGTGTGTTCTAGAGATATCTGGTCCCACATATCGACATTTGCAACTATTTGTAACTGAAATAAAACAGTGCTGTTTCCTAGCTATACCTTTTAGTTTTGTTTTAAATCGAAAATTAACACGTTAAACACTGGACACTACGTCAGTGCAAGGCACTGGTATAAAGAGACGGTAAACGTTACATATTTCTCTATTTACAAGATTTTTTTGTATTGTTCACCGATTTTATGCTCCGGCCTAAGCGGTGTATCAAATAATTGAATAAAGATAAATAAACAGCAGAGAGGTAGATGAAAATGCTTTAAATCCAACCTACGTTGCCCGTGTTCTACTCAGATAGCTTGGTAAACTAAGAGAAGAAAAAAAGAGAGACAAAAATCGAATCAGCCTTACCCTCTCATAATCTCATGCCGATATTAAAAGCTTAAATAAATAAATAGTGGATTTTATTTATAAAAAAACAAAACAAAACCCCACCTTCCCCATTCTGTGGCATATAGGAAGATCTTTACTGAATAAGATCCATAATATTATGTTTCACCTAATAGTTTGTATTTTATCTGGTCACCTTAATGGATCTCCTTCTCCAAGGGTGGCTTATAAATTGTCTTTGTTCTTTTTCTTATATAACTTGAAAGAGGACAAACAGACTTTTAGAATAATACAATTGTATTTGTAAATGAACATTGCATGCGGGCTCTTGATGGTAACAGGGATTCTGATTTTGAAACCAGGCATGCCTTAAAAATGAGTCTTTCTCATTAGTATTCTTTTAAGATTTGATGTGGTAGTGACCAGGCTTATACTGATTACCTGAGATTCTTGCTGCAGCATTGAAATAAAGGTCAACAAATATATATGATATAAGTTGATACATTTTTATTGGACTAATGTGAATCAAAGGCATCCCTGATATTATTTTGTTGATTGCCTTATTTCTATGCAGTCAAGAGGACTAACACCGCCAACCACAACCCCTTATCTCTTTGCAATAGCCTGGCCTGTCTATTTGATGGACTTGCGCTTAGCCAAAAGTGTTGTCTGTGGGTAAGTGGAGGGATGCACTGGTACGCCCCATGGCAGAACTGCCCCTGTGGTACCAGAAGGCTCCTGCAGACACTGCAGAGCACTATAGGCAGCTCCAGCAATTGTGCTCCACCTTCTTCCAGTTAATAGCTCTGGGGCCACTGCCCCCTCCCTGCCTCCCAGTACTGCAGTCCTGCTGTCTTATGGATGGGCTGACCCCCTTGCATGCATGGAGGGGGAAGGGGACGGCAGCAGAGCAGGTGCCACTGAGTGGGGTGGAGCAAGTGTCAGAGCACCCACAAGTGTTTTGTGGGTGTTGCTAGTTGTTTATTAATTTCCTAATTGGCAAGTTCTTCCTCCTCTCTAGCATCCCCCTGTTTTACTTTCTTCCTCTCCCACCCCCAGATTGCACTTCAGTCTGTTAAGGAATAGCTTCGGAGGCGCTGAAGGGGAATTTCCACTGGCTGAAGCCTAGAACAAGCAGGCGAGATCTGCTAGTATTGAGTTAACTGTTTGGAAGTTTGTCCCTTAAATCCTTGGAATTGATCCGTTTTCATTGGAGAGCTTTGCTTATCATGTACCTCTAGAGCAGGGGTTCTCATGCCTGTCCTTGGGACACATCTAGCCAGTCAGGTCTTCAGGATAAGCACAATGAACGTGCAGGAGATAGATTTTCAAACAGCGGAGGCAGGGCATGCAAATCTATCTGATGCAAACTCATTGTAGTTATCCTGAGCACTTGACTGGCTAAGTGTGTTCCGAGGACCGGGGTGAGAATTCCTGCTTTTAAGGGATTCGGAACTGCTGTCATGAGCAGTGTAGGAATCAGACACCGAGGGCCCCTTTCACTAAAGTGTGCTAAGCGGTTAATGCACATTTTCGCACATGGTAACTGCCAGCTCAGGACCACGGTGATTGTTATACTCAGGGGCAATTTCTCCTTATGGCTTAGGGGTCTGTTTACTAAAGGCCGGTGTTGTGCGGTCCGCGGTACCGAGCGGGTGCCGTATAAGGAGTGGGCGTTCCGTCGTGAAGAACAGAAGCTGTGATTGACAGATGCGCTAAGGTGCGCGGCGCCCGTGTGGTTAGTGCCCTGTGACATTACGGCGTTTGATCTGTGCACATAGATCACACTGCTCACGGTTTTTGGGCTTCCACTATTGTGCTGCACATTGCTGACGGAAACGGTTTCTTTTCCCTGCACAGCACCTCTAACGCGAGTGTTTCACTGGCGGTAAATTTCTTTGCAGATTCGGGCACGCTCCTGTGCGGCGAGTCTCTCCCCTCCCACATTCCGCCCACTGACCCCGTCTCTCCGCCCCTAGGGGGCCTTCCTCCGCCCTCATTTCGCCTTGGCACGCCTCTTTCGCACATTACCGCCCCGCAAATGTGCGCGTTGTCGGCGCACGTGTGCGGGGCCCGTTAATGTGACCCGCACGTGTACGGGGCGTTTAAGAGCACTTAAATGCATCATTTTAGGGCGCTCAGGTGCGCCCCGCACAGGTGCGCCGTTTAGTAAACATGCCCCTTAGTTTTGTGCATGCCATGACCGTCATGAACCTTACTCCTAAACCAGGGTCACTATGGGGGTGCTGAATGGGCAGGATAGGGGTGGAGAATGAGTGGGTGAGCACATTGCAATTAGCATGTCGAAGTTGCCATTAACACAGGTGCATCTGAGACCACCACGATAGGGGAGGTAGGTGCATCTGCGCTACCTGTGCTGCGCGCTATGCTACTTATTCACGCATTGTCAGGAACATGCTGGTTACAGCCCCAACAGTTACCGTGGAGGTTTTGCATTTACAGTAATGCACGTTTGTGTTTGCACTAAATATGCTTTAGGTACACAAATCTAATGAACTTTAATTAAAGGGCCTCTGAATTTCTTATCTGACCTAAGCAGGAAATATAAACATTTTATGGCTGGTATAGATTTGCAGAAACAGTACAAATACATTTATTACAAGAGGTTGTAGATGTTTTTTTTTTTAAACGAGATAGTGGCTGCAGGTCCCAAGAGTATGGAGAGGGACTGATCAGTGTTTGTATGAGAGAATTCTAAGGAAGATTAAACGCTGTTGGAAATATTGCTGAGGAAGCACCAGGGGCCATTACAGAAATAGTAGCAAAGTATTATTTAAATTGCACACAAATGCCTCTGTTTTGTAGTCTAGTGTTGGAAAAAGACCAAATTACAGTAATGTGTCTCACAAAGTAATTTGGTAAAAATACTGACAGTTTGGCTGACAAAGATTTAATTTGTCATGTCTTCAGCTAGAAGGAACTTATAAACAATCCAGCATATATCACCATTTCCAGGATATATGAGCAGCGAAATATCTTCTCAGTTAGCATGGATGTTTTATGACTAAGATCAAATGTAGGCTCTGAGCCATGAGTTGAGGACAGTCCCTTCCAGGTCTTTTTGCTGAAATTGAGAACCTGTAAATATACATGTGTGTGGATGGATGATGGTGGTGAGGTTGGCACCCTTCCTTGTGACTCCACTAGCTGATATGGGAGAATTAGAAATGATCTTTTCAAAGAAAAAATGAAAACAAACCAAAAGTAAAACCCCCCTCCAAAAAAAAAAACAAAAAACAGAACAAAACAAGAACAGAATACCTTAAAGTGCAAAATAGCAGTTAGTCGGTTTGTATCTCTCTTACAGACAAAAGTACTGAGTGGGTAAAGAGGCTGCGATTTTCCCTTGGTGGGAAAGTAAGATAGTATAATATAAACTGTTTTTCTAAAATAAAATGATGCTAGAAAACAACAACTCAAAACTCTTTATTTTGAAGGATCTGGGTTGATCTTTCCACCTACCTATATATATGTTTTATTTTCAAAGGCTTTATTTTAAACAAAGAACACATTACATACGTAATTATATTTCTAATCAAGTTGAACTAATATTAAGAATGAACAACTTCAACTTCAAATTATATCAATAATAACAAAGAAATAGAAATATACTTAATTATGTGTGAATAGCAATCTCCCACCTCATTATTCAGATTGATAGATACCAGTAAATCTGAGAGAACTGGAAAGAGTTGAATCCATTGGAAATTGCTCCTCTTCTGAGCTGAATTGGCTGCTTGAGAAATTTCAGAAGAGCATGAGGCTAAGATTAATTTCATTTCTTGTATGAAAAACATCATGAGATCTTTAATATCCATAGCCTGCCGATCCTGTTCCTGTATTTCAATAAGTGCTCACATCAAACAACTGGAATTAAAGATGCCACAGCTTTATTACAAAACTGGATTAAAACAAAATGACGGGATGCACTGTATATCTTAGTGGGATCAACACTTTGCCATTAGCTGCAGACGTTCTCCAGGCTGGCTGTCCGAACTCAGCTTACTGCAGTTGTTTGTGACAGAATTTGATCCTGACTGAACTTGACCCTTCAGTGCAGGTGTGCCAAGTGGAGTGGAGGAGTGGCCTGGTGGTTGGGGCAAGGTACTTCAGACCAGAAGGTCAGGGGTTCAAATCCCACTAGAGGACAGCAACCTTGGGCTGGAAGGACTGGGGTTTCTAGTCCCACAGGTGCTCCTTGTGGTCTTGGGCAAGCCACTTAACCCTCCATAGCCCATGTTCCCTGTAAGATAGTTATCTCCAAGTTATAATGCCCTGTTCAATGTAATTTCAGTTTGTTCAATGTAAACCACACTGATGCAGAATAGCATGGTATATAAGAGAATGTAAATAAATAAGTTTGGCTTATTCAGGAACATTGTTTTTCCATATCACCTGGCTGTAAATCTTACAATGGAACGTAAATCTAGGCTATATCAAGTCCAAGATTGCCAGTATCCTTCCAACTTTACAGGTATTGTTCTCTGTCCCATGCAACAAAGTCCCACCATTAGATTAGGCCTGATGTATTTTGTTCTTGGTTTCCTCTACTGTTATGTGAAGCAGCCTTTCAGATCCTTCAGGGATTGTTGCCAGACCAAGCAATTCTTACACCCTGAATATGGTCAGTCTTTCCTTATTTTCCAAATTAAATCAATGCTTTTGACCTCTCCAGCCTTCCTGTAAAGCTACCCGCTCCTCCTGACTGAAAATGCAATATTGCAGCATCTCCCCTTACCGGCAGCAGTACAGGTAGATGAGTCCTGTGCAGCTTTGTGGGGACATTGGACCCCTCCTCTCCCAGGTGCATCAATCAAATATTTGGTGGTGTTTTCTTGCTTGATTGATGGGTAGGATTACTTGGTCCCATTGTATTTCTCTACAGATGAATCTCTGTTCTTGCTAAACCTAGGTATTCATTAAGGATGATGTCTCATGAAATGGGTTAATTTACACAGCCCTTGGTACTGCCCTGCCTACTTCAGCCACTCCCATGCCAACTCTACTGCCCTGTGCACCAGGATGAGCAACCCCAAGATAGAGAGGAAGATGAGGGAAGGGGGCCTGAGGAAAGCCGGCAAGGGCTTGGGGAGTCTACTTGCAGGCATGGAAATCAAGGTCAATAAAATACATAAATGTGATTCCTTATTACTGCACTAATTTCATACATTTCTGGCCTGGTTTTTGGGAGCTAGCATTCCCTTTCTCAGGAGTTGAAAGGGAAATTTTCTGCTGGGAAGACAGATGAAGATTGTAAGGGTTAATGGCCCTGAAAGAGCAGAAGAACTTCCCAATCTTCTTTTTTGGACTTCGATTAATATCATTTCTCTATTCTTTTGTCCTTTCTGAAAATTTTTTTCTAGGCAGAATCACACTTCTCTGCTTCCCTAAATTTCCGTTCCTAAGAGCTCTGTGATGGAGACAACCAGGTACAGACAGGAGGAAAGTGTTCCGTAGCGATGGAATCAGGTGCCTACTTCTAATAAGGGGGACCTGCCTCTTCCTCAGGTCTGGCTATGCCAATGAACTAAATTAAATTAAAAGAGAGAAGCTCTTGCTGATGCTGTTGCTGCTGTTCTTGGAGGGCCTCAGAACACAGGCACACACTCAAGCTCCTCCCCTCCAAACTTCCTGTTTTGGCGAGGGCAGGCCTAACGTGTGCGCATGTGCTCAGAGGTCCCCATGCTTGCTGCTCCGAGCTGTCTTTATTGCTACTGGGAGGGGCAGCAATAGTGCCCTCAATAGCAGCAGAGGTGGCAGAGGTAGGCCCAGTAGAGGGGAGTTAGGGGAGAGGAGCAGAAAACTAAAGGACAGGGGAGATGCTGGATGATTGGAAGGGGACGGGGAGAGGAAAGGAGATGCTGGACACTTGGGTGGTAGGGAAGAGAAAAGAAGGGGAGATAGGACCCTTGGTTACCTAGGAGGAGAGCAGGACCCTGGGCCACTGGGGGTGGGGGGTGGGAGAGTGGAATGCATGGATGAAGTTTTACCTAGGGCGGCAGATACCCTTGAGTTGACCTTGATCACCAGCACCCGACAATTACCATTGTTTTATAGCTGAAACTTCCTCAGTGGTGCATGTATGTAATATTAGCTGTCTCAAAACTTGAAGGCAAACTTATACTGGCACCTAAGAACATAAGATATGGTATACTGGGTCAGACCAAGGTCCATCAAGCCCTGTATCCTGTTTCCAACATTGGCCAATCCAGGTCAGAAGTACCTGTCAGCAGGGCGCAAAGGCTTAAGGGGCACATTTCAGCTGTCTGCCGTTGCTTGCCGCTGCCACTTTTTCTTCTCTCAGCAGCGGCAGGCAACAGCAGACAGCTGAAATGCGCCCCTTAAACCTTCTCATGGCACTCTAAGCAGGTCTCGTCTCTTCCTCCTCTGACGCGGTATCAGAGCAAGGAGGAACAGATCTGCTTAGCACGCTGGCGACTTGCACATTAGGTGCGCCTCTTCTCTCCCGCCGCCATCCAGAAAGTGACTGGATGGGGGGGGTGCATGTGCCCGATGTGCAAGTCGCACAGGGCGCGATTCACGCTCGGTACGGCCCTGCCTGTCAGGTTCCCAAAAAGGTACAAAAGGTTCCACAATGCTGCTTGTCCTGGGGTAAGCAGAAGATTTCCCGTGTCCTCTTTAATAATGGTTTATTGACTTTTCCTCCAGGAACTTGTCCAAACCTTTTTTAAACCCAGCTGCACTAACAGCTTTTGCTACATCTTCCGGTAATGAATTCCAGAAGTATCTTCATAGAGGAGTTTGTCCTTTAAATCCTTGGAATTGATCAGTTTTAATTTGAGACTTTTGCTTATGATGTACCTCTAAAGCAGGGGTTCTCAACCCAGTCCTCAGGACATGCATAGCCAGTCAGAATTTCAGGATAAGTACAATGAATATGCATGAGAGAGATCTGCATACAATGGAGGCAGTGCATACAAATCTATATCATGCATATTCATTGTGCTTATCCTGAAATTCTGACTGGCTAAGTGTGTCCCAAGAATTCCTGCTCTAAAGGGATTCGGAACAGACTGGAATCAAATACTGCATTTCTTAGCTGATCTAAACAGGAAATATAAATATTTGAGGCTGGTTTTATGGAGCCACATAAAGATAGTACCATTAACATGCATAAGTCCTCTATTTTCACGGATTTACCTGTGTGAATGATCACTTAGTCTGTCCGTTAGGCAGTTGCTGTTCTGTGAGGGTGCACGTAAGTCTATGTACTTTCAGTGTGGGCATGCACAGGGGTAGAGTTTGGGCAGAATGCAAATTTATGGCATTCTGCCAAATCTAGACACGGGCATTTTCGCCTGCCATAGAGCAAGCGTAACTGCTGCGATTTGTTTGATGCACGTTCTTATGCCCGCATTTTATAAAGACCATCATACTTCCCTTAAAATGGGCCCTAAATAATCAAGTGGCAACATGTGTTAACTCCACAAGGCTTTGTAAAATTACCCTCATTTGATAAGTAGATTCATAGAAACAGTACAAATAAGTTATTACCAAAGGGTGCATAAAGTTTTTAAACAAGATACTAGCTGCAACCATACCGCTGTAGGATAAGGTCCCAAGAATATGGAGAGGGAATATGGGAGGTGCTGGTAGATGTTTGTCTTCCAGGTTTTGAGAGCACTAACATTCCCTGTGTAGTCTCATTAGTGCTCTCTTGTGATCCCAGAATAGAAGTGAGTCATCAAAAACTCAAACAGTAATTTGGCCTGCCCTAATACCTGTGGGGAATTCACAGACTTCAGCCACAGATCACTTCCTGTAAATTCCATGTGCTGTGCCAATTAATGTATGTCCCATGTCAGGTGTGTGTAACTTCTGAATCTCCATTACCTCCACTGGTCTATACTACTTCACCTGTTGCATGGCAACCTAAACATGGCTGCTGCGATCGCCGTGGTTAGACAGAATGAGTGACATACCAGACTTATTTGCATTCAGACCCTGTTTGAAAACAGCTGTGAACTGAACATTATTAGTGAGTCATCAACATTTTGGCCTTATAGCTCAAAAGATTTTAATGTTTGTAATGGACATGTGCTCTTGTTCCCTGCCCTGTAAAAGTGAAATCATTATTCCTTGCCTTTTCCAATAGTTCTCAATGCTGATTCTTAGCATGGGCTCTCTTGCTAATTAGAAGCTCTGTGTGTGTTTATTTATGTCTGCTTAGAAGGAGCCACTAACTCCCTTACTCTGAAAAGAGCAGGAGAAAGATTTATTTATTTATTTGTATTTAACCCACACATTTCAGATACGAGTTCAAAGCAAGTTACATTGGGGTACAGCAGGTATTTTTCTGGCCCTAGAGGCTACAAATAACATCAGTGGGTTTGAATCTTGGATGCCCTGATTCCAACCCTTTTCACAGGTCTGCGACTAAAAAGCTGTTTGATTATTTTCATCTAATTTCCATGTATTTTGGTGTGCTGAAAACAAATAAAATATTGAAAAAACTCCTAGACGTCATGATTTGCCACAACATGCAAAATTGTCTTCAAATTTATCAAATTTTTATCTAATTATTATTAATTAATTCAAATTACTATTAATTAATTCACATTAAGTGCATTTAAGATATAAAATGCCAAAAAAACCTTAAAGGGGTTGTCCGAGTTATGTAAAAAATATATAGCACTGTAAATCTGATGGTCAGCAATATATACATAAGCTAAGCAAGTTTTAAATCCGTGCTTCTAATGGTAGAAGGGGTTAATCTTTCCTGAAGAATCCAGTGGGAGGGAGACACAGGGCAGATAGCAGCAGCTCCGGTCAGTGCAGGGGGGCGTGGCCAGCACTGTGACATCTCGTGTATAGACACAGAGCTGCTCTCTCCTACATGCCACACTTGTGCACGAATCATCATCAGGTTCTTGGTTTTAGGCTGTTCACACCTTTTCATCGCAATTCATGTTAGCTCATCATTCTTCAACCGTTATGTTATGGCTCCGCGAAAGTGTATTAATTCGCCAGACAGATTCTGTTTCATCTGTGGTGAATATACAGTGTTTGAAGCAACAGCAGAATATTACAGACTTTGTGAAAAAAGTATACTTTGCATACTTTGGACTAAAAATTGGAGATCAAGATAAAGTCTGGGCACCTCATAAAGTGTGCAAACGGTATGTTGAGGACCTCCGAAACTGGTTCAAAGGTAAGAAAAAATCTTTCCGTTATGGGATTCCTATGGTATGGCGAGAGCAAAAGAACCATAGTGACGACTGTTACTTTTGTTCATGCGATGTGAAAGGGTTTAATTCCAAATGGAAGCATTCCATTTCATACCCCAATCTTCACTCGGCAATTCGTCCCATCCCCCATGGTACAGATATACCAGTACCCAAGCCCACTGCTACCTTGGAAGAGATACCTAGCTCCGATGAAGGTGAAGTCATACCTGAACCAGATGATGAATCAAGTTCTGACTTTGAAGATGATACAAGACCAAAATTGTTTTTTCAGGAGGAGATGAATGATTTGGTAAGAGACTTGAATCTTCCCAAAGATGCCGCTGAGTTACTCGGATCAAGGCTGAAAAGCAGGAATTTATTGTTGCCAGGAGTGTCATCTTTATGGTTCAGATATCGTGAAAAGGAGTTCGTTCCTTACTTCGCCTAGGAAGACAAGTTGGTTTATTGCATCGATGTCGAAGGTCTGATGGGTCAAATTAAAATCAAATATAATTCAGAGCAATGGTGTCTTTTTATAGATTCTTCAAAAAGAAGTCTCAAAGCAGTTTTACTCCACAACGGTTTTTATGCTTCCATACCTGTAGGTCATACACTTGAAGGAAACCTACGAGAACTTGGAATTGGCTCTTCGTAAACTTAAATATGAAGACCATGGTTGGCAAGTGTGTGGGGACTTAAAGGTCTTGTGCATGCTGCTCGGGCAACAAGCTGGGTATACCAAATATCCTTGTTTTCTGTGTCTATGGGACAGTCGAGACCGACAAAATCACTGGACCAAGAAGAGTTGGCAGCTGAGGGTGCTAACGGTCGGTGAAAAAAATGTCCTCCGAGAAACTTTGGTACCTTCCCATAAAGTTCTTCTACCACCTCTCCACATAAAATTGGGATTGATGAAGCAATTCGTAAAATCACTTCCAAGAGATGGAGAATGCTTCAAATACTTGGTCACCAAGTTTCCAGGCCTGTCGGAGGCAAAATTTAAGGAAGGTGTGTTCGTCGGACCAGACGTTAGAAGGCTTATAGTTGATCAAGAGTTTGTCAATACCATGATGAATCCTCAAAAAGAAGGGTGGATTGCATTTAAAGAAGTCGTACAGAAAGGTTTAGGCAATAACAAAGATCCTCACTACAAAAAGATCGGCAGACGAATGCTGAAAGCATTTCAAGCTTTAGGTTGCCTGATGAGTTTGAAAGTGCATTTCCTCCAGTCCCACCTTGACTACTTTCCTGAAAATTTGGGAGCTGTGAGTGAGGAACAAGGTGAACGATTCCACCAAGACATTAAAGAGATGGAAAGGAGATACCAGGGAAAATGGAGCATTACAATGATGGCAGACTACTGTTGGATGCTTCAGAGAGACATTCCAGATGCTACTCACAAGTGTAAATGCACCAAGAGGAGCCTCACAAGGAAGAAGAATCAAGTTTAGTGTGTGTAGGTGAGCTCATTTCAGTTCAAAAAAGGATTTTCATGAAAATATTGTAACAAAACTTTAATTTTATAAGTCTATTTCCATTTATTTTGAGGTATTGCCTTATTTAACATAGTTACCTAAATTGTCAGGAAACATGATGTCCTATGACAAAATGGAGGTCATTTTCGGATTCAGCGCACCAAAAATACATAAAGATTACGTAGAATAACCAAAACAGCTGTCGAAAAATTTTTTTTTGCAGACCTGTGTTATGATCTAAGTCTCTCAAATTTACTTCTCTGTAGTGCATGCATTGTGCTAAAGAGAGCTTCCTTCTGGAGTTCATAAGATGTAACACGTATAGGCAACCCGTCAAGGTGTGTATCCTTTTAACCATGCTTGTAGCACCCAATACAATAGAAGATATTTATCTTTCTACTTCATTTTTTTGGTCTCTGGCTGCATTGCTTGGCACTTGAAGATCTTCTCTTTCTCCACTTAATCCAAGAAATAATTATTCGGCACTGAAATTAGTATTATCAATGCTGTTCATATGGTTTTTTTGCTTTTACAGGATATCTGATTTTCTTGCTTCGAGTTTTTTATGGGTTGGAATAGGAAAGTCTCAGGTGATCATAATATTTTCCTTTTCCATAATTCTCTTAGGGTAGGATTCCAGTGCTTTTCCACTCCAATAACGTAATGTTTACAAAGTTTCCAGTTGATGAGACGAACGTGCCACTTTATTGTGCCTTTCTGTACAGAAATTTTTACCCATTAGAACTTTACAGCCATTTATGAGAGGAGTTACTGTTTCCATTTCTTTCTTACAGAATCTACATATGTCAGTTATCCCAGTTTTTTTCTATGCTGCTGTGAACCATCTCATCTGTAATCCACCGTGCTGGGCTGCAACTATCGATCTCTCATTCTTTGGCTTCAGTTCACATCTCATTAACCATTCATGTGTCTGATTTTGATAGACATATGGGGCCCGATATTCATCTGGGCAGGCTATGCTCCTCTACGGCACATAGCCCTGCCTGCTGACCCCTAAACCTGGATATTCAAAACTGCGGTGACGGCATTGAGTATTCGGGTTTTGCGCACTGAGGAAACCGCCACAGAGCCTAACCGGGTAGCGGTGATATTGCATCGCTACCTGGTTATTATCTGCTGCTGAAACTAGATGAGCCAAATACTAGCCTAATTTTAGCCACGGATCACGAACTGGATAGTGGTGCAATATTGCTGCTACCCGGTTAGTGGCAGTCTCTGCCTTGGAATGCCCCCAACACCCCCCGATAATAGCCAGATAGCATTGAGGTGCATTGGGGAGTTAGAAGGGGATATTCAACAGAACTAACTGTGTAAGTGCCATTGAATATCCTCATTTAAGGCATTTACATGGTTTACTGGGCTATACACCGTGTAACTACCTTTCGAAAATCGGGCCCATGGTTCCTGGAGTAACACTTTGAATTTCCCACTCGTTTTTCCTCATTTACTGCTCTAATTCTTTGAAGAGTTTCTTCTCTTGTTTTGCAAATTCTGTTGCTTTCTTTCCTATGGGCCCGATTCCGTCCTGCACATAGATCCCCTCTGTCTGTCCGGTCTGAACCTGACGCATAGAGGGGATCGTAATTCTGATCCTGTGGGGCACATCTAGCCCCATGGGATTAAAATCACGAACAGTCCTGCACATGCAGGCCGGGATTGCAATTCAGTCTGGCTTGCATGTGCAGGACTGCCCCCGGCTAACTCAGTCAAGGCTCCTCAATGGAGCCGCAGCGCCATGGTGTCATGTTGCCATGGCACTGTGGCTTTATTGAAGAGCTGTGATGTCCGCTGCCTGAAAAAGGGGTTTATTCCCTGCAACCTGACCCCCGATCTGGCCGCAGGGAATGTTCCCTGGCCCCTCTGCCCCATCCACCCCCCGGCATTGAAATTAAGACACATCCAGGGAAGTTATTCCACCTCGGATGTGGAATAACTTCCCCGCATGTGTCACTGGCCCTGGATGTACAGGGCCGACATTGGAATTGGCCATGCACGTCCAGGGCCAGCAACTGCCCACTGCCTACCCAGACTACGCCCCTGGGCCACCCATTCCCCGCCCCCGTCTAACGTCCCCTCAGAACCGGCGGGGAAGTTAATCGAGGGCAGGAGCCGGCGCGAATATCAGGGATGGACATCCCATTAGGCCATCCATCCCTGCTATTCATAGCACAGAATAACCCCCTATGTGTACTGCTGAAGTCTCACTAATTTCATCTACTCATCGGAAGGATTGTCCAAGTTTAATGCTCCAGAATGCTTTTCCTTTTCACCTTTGCTTAGAATCTTCCTACCTGAGATTTAAAGTATCACGTAAAACACATCTCTTCCAGAAAGCTTTCCTCGCGTCATGATAGCATGCTGACCTGCCTCCCTTTGATTCTCTCCTACTCTCCCGTCTGTGTGGTGTGACTGCTCTTTTCTATACAAATGGAGTTCTTTTCATTCTTCATGGTGTTTTTTAAAAATTGTAAACCACCTTGCCGTCTTGATATGGCGGCATATCACATTTTAATGAAACAAAACTAAACTGTCATTTTTCAATGTGTTTTGCATATTTGAATATGACAGCACTGTTAAGTAGGCCTGGAGGTCTATGATAGGAGCTTTATAGGTATAAAAGACATATATTAGGACATGGAGAGCAGAACTGAGAAGTCCAGGTCAGGACTTATTCAGTTCTGATGGTATTTCAGGAACAGCTCTGCTAAACGTAGAACTGTTTCTAAAATACACATCCACGTGCAGTATGAGGGATCATTTCAGAAATATACACCTGTGAAAAATCAACGGGGCGAAACCTGCAACTTACATGCACCGATATTTCACAACAAACACATGTAAATATCGGCACTTACAAGGACCGTATGCCTGGGCCAGTTTGCAAACATAGATGTGCAGATGCACTTCATTAATAGAGGACTCTGTAATGACCCCATTTCAATTTGGAGAAGAAAATAAACATTAGGGGATTAAGGGGAATATCATCTGTAATCCCCGCCTGTAAAGGGAGGGCCGAAAAGAATGTTTTAGAAATTCCTATTTATGTCATAGAGCAGGTATAAATCTGGATTTGAACAATTTGGGGTTTACATGTGCATGCCATACATGAACTGGGGAATACACATGTAGATGTTTGTCTCACCCAGGTCGCACCCCCTGCCATGCGCCCACATAACTTTAATGCACTAACAAGATCCACGTATAAATGGGACTCTTTCTAAAATGACCATTTACACTTGGATGTGATTTCCACATGTAAAGCCTTGATTTTAAATGTGGAAATTGTACATAAGGCTTCTAAAATAACCCCCATAATCTATTTCTATGAGGCCCATTCTTGTTTTGGCTTGGGGAATGTATAGTTTTGGCATACACTGACTCTTATAAATTGCCACATGAGCGTGGAAGATTTTTCTTGCCTGAATATCCAGTTTTTCATCACTTTAAGAGGCAAATCTGCAATTCCAAAACTGTATAAGAATATTGGAATTTCCAGCAGTTTGTTGGCTTGTATCTTATTCAGTTCTGTTAAAGCACTTTCCAGTATTCATTTTTTTTCTTTCAGAAATTTCTGCTTAGTTGTCACTCCTTCCTCTACTTCTCTTTGTGATTCAATTAGTTTTCCTGCATTCCATGTTTAATACACCATTCCTTTTGGATGAAGACTTTGAAGAACTTACCCATAGATGCAGTGGAGAATAATTCAATGTTGTGGCTAGAAAATGATTGAAATCTCATTAAATGTGCATAGGAATCTGAAGCATATTGCAAATCCTCATTGATCTCTTTGGTTAAGCTGATAAAAAATGTGTTTATTTTTCAAAATGGCTATGGCCTATGCTAGTCTTCATATAAACACTCTTCCCATTGCAATGATTTGGTATGTAAAACAGAGCTGGCTAATTAGGGACTTTCCTCATAGGTGTAGTTTGCCTGCTTATTTTGGTGGGTGTATGGGGGGAGAGATGTGGGCAAATGGTAAGGAAGTCATATTGGCAGTGGGGAAAAAGGAACAAATTCAGCATTAGCACCCATAACATTTATAGGAGAGGGGTGACCCCCATGCTCACCCCAAACTATGCTTAAAGATGCTTTTTTTTTACCCATCTCCATTCTAGCTATGCAATGTTTTGGGTTCAATAATTTTTATTTATTTATTTAGGCAGATTTAATATACCGCTTTATCATTAGATCAAAGTGGTTTCCACATCAAACAATCGAGGGGGGGGGGGGGCAATAGTGTGCAACATGCAGTGGAAACTTCTGAATGAGTGTGTTTGAGGGTTGTGAGCGATTTGTTTGCTTTATATGCAAGTGAACTATGTACAGGTATTAAGACAAGTGAGCTATATACAATTGAGCTATATACAGTCTATATACAGATTGAAGTCTTCGGTTTGGTTAGGGCAGAGTCTAGTTCAGGTGAAGTCCTTATAGTGATCCATGAAAAGCTTTGTTTTGAGCAGCTTTCTGAAATCTTTGAGGTCCGTGGCAGATCTCAGCTCATCAGGGAGAGAGTTCCACAGGGTGGGTGCGGCCAGGGACAGAGCTCTTCTTGAGGTGTCCTTTCTGGATTTGGTGAATTCTCTTGGGGTGGTGATGGTGTCAGTGGTTCTCCTTCTTCTGGGTCTGGTGCATAGGTCTGCTTTGATGAGAGGTTGCAGGCTGTTGGCTGAGATGTTCTGTCTTATTTTGAATATGTTTAGGATAACTTTGTATTGTATGCGGGAGCTGATTGGGAGCCAGTGGAGGTGGTACAGGATGGGTGTGATGTGGTCATGTCGTGAGCAGCCTTTTATTATGCGGGTGGCAGTGTTCTGAGCCATCTGCAGTGGTCGGAGGGCCTGTTTTGACAGCCCTAGGTAGATGGGGTTGCAGTAGTCAAGTGTAGGGGTGATGAGCCTTTGACAGACTGTATGGAAGTGGTCCTGTGCGAGGATGGGTTTGAGGCGCCTGATAGTTCTCATTTTGAGGTAGGCATTTTTTGTGGTTCTGACAATGTGGGCTTGTAGGTTTAGGTCCTTGTTGAGAGTCACTCTGAGGTATCTCACTTCGGGCTTTACAGATATTGTGATGTTATTTAGTTTTATGGTGGGTGTCATTGAGAAGGTGGGCTTTTTGATATGAATAGTGCTTCTGTTTTGTTGTGGTTTATGGGTAGATTGTTTTCTAAGAGCAAGGTTGTCATTTTCTGGAGACAATTGGCTAGGTTGGAGTAGTCTGGGGCGTCCATTTATTGGGGTGAATATCATTATGTCGTCGGCGTAGATGGTGTATTGAATCTTGTGGCTCTTGATGATGGAGCAGATTGGTTATAGGTATATATTGAATAGCAGTGCAGAGAGGGATGAGCCTTGTGGGACGCCCTGGGTGGCTTTCAGGGGCTGGGAGGTGTCTGAGCCGCATTTGACTTGTAGCTGTCTGTCAGTTAGGTATGATGTGAACCAGTTCAAGGTGGTGCCATGTAGTCCAATTTCTTGTAGACTCGCTAGCAAGGTTGTGTGGTTCACTGTGTCAAATGCTGAAGAGAAGTCTATGAATATCAGGAGGACTCCCATTTTGATGTTATCGATAGTCTGGATCAGCTTGTCGAGGAGTTGGATTAGTAGTGTTTCTACCCTGTGGTTTGGTCAGAAGCCGTGTTGATTTGGGTCCAGGGGGGCATGGGTGTCTATGTGGCTCTGTAGTTGGTATTGGACTGCTTTTTCGATGATCTTGGCTAGGAGGGGGAGGCTTGAGATGGGTCTGTAGGCAGCAGGGTCAGTTTTAGCTAGTGTGGATTTCTTGGGGATGGGGCATCTTGTAGCTAGTTTGAGTGTGCTTGGCATTATTCCTGTGGTGAGAGAGCTTGTGGTTATTTTGCAGATGTCCTGGATCAGATCTTTTTTTGTAGCTTTGATCCATGTTACGGGGCATGGATCAGTGGGGGCGGTGCTGGTATTGAGGGTGGAGATGATGTTTGATATCTGTTCCTTGGCTGGGATGCTGAATTTGTCCCATCTTTGGTTGGGATGAGGGGGCTTGTTGCTGCTGATCTCTCTGTTGTCTTTGGCGGGGGCTGTGAATTTGGTCTTAAGGTGGCCTGCGAAGGTCTGTGGATCAATTTGCTGTTTGTTTCTGTTGTGGGGTTCGTTGGTGAGAGTCTTTACTATTTCAAAGAGTTCGTGGGGTTTGTTGGTAGACTTCAGGATGAGGGTTGTGTGGTAGTCCTTGTGTTGGTTGATGAGTTTGTTATATTCCTCTTGTTTGACTGGTATAGGTTTCAAATGGAAGTCTGAACTTCATTTTAATGGACTCTAGTCCTATGCCCCAAAAGGTGATTGTCTAAAGACCTTCCATCTTGCTTCTGCAAGACAAAATTAATGTAATTTTAAATGATTTTAAATGTCACTAATAAATACTTTGCATTAATTAGTGCCCCTGGGACTCACAAACAAGAAATCATCAAGATAATGCAAAATGATCTCATCTTTTGAAACCTGCTCAGTTTCCCAGTGAATGAAAGTACTACACTTTTCAATGTAAGCACAAGAAATTGAGTATCCCCTGGGTATACATTTGTCAAAACAATATTTTCCTCTGAACTTGAAATCTAACAGGAAAACTCCTGAATGTACAAGTAATAACCTGAAAGCCGACTGACATTCGATTTGCACATAAGGTAGACAATATTCAAAGCTCTTTCCATGGGACAAAAATATTATCAGTGGAAAAGGGGCTTTAAATATTGCAGTCTTCTGTGGGTTGCTTAGTAATGCCTGTACTTTTACTGAAGAGGAAGTCTTAGGGGCAGGGAATGGAATTCCTGTGGTTTTAATGATTCCCAACTACACACATTGGGGGTCTTGCACTAAAGGCGCAAAGGTGTTGCACTTAATGCGCCAAAAGTGCAGAACTATGGCATGTCGGAGCCGTTGAAAGAATATCCCTGGCAGTTGTGCCACACTAACTGCTAAGGCCCCGTGCTAACTGGTAACGTGTCGCAGCGCACCTTCGGCGGAAGTCAGAACATGCGCTGTCAGCTATCCCCCTTTAGTAAACGACTCCCGTTGTTTAAAATGAAAAAACGTGTCCCAGAGAAAATGAGTACAAATCTCTGTGAGTAATTCTAACATAGGAAATCATGAAAGCAAAACTACTCTGGTAGTATTACATTTGCTATGGTTGCAAACCCCACAGGTTAAAATTACCCACAGACAGGCTGATGCAGAAAAATGTGCTAGGCTTTGCTCACAAATTAGCTCTGTTTTGGTGCACAATTTGGTGCAGTACCAACGCAAGAACAAGTTCTGCGCGTGAGTTAACTGTGCGCAAAGCCTCGAGGAGACAGCAGCATACAGCACATTAAAATAATTCAAATGGCTGGTAATGAAGCAATTAGCTCTGCAGCGCAAATGTAGAGAAGCAGAGAGAAGGCCAGAAAGCTGAGCTCAATGCTGGGATTTAAACATGAGATCTGAGGAGATGTAAAGAGTTAGCTCATAGGTCTGCGGTTAGTGCTGGTGAGGATATTAGGCCTGTTTTTCTGGCTTTGCTGAAGGGAGTGATGAAAAAAAGCACAGGGGAGGAATGCTGCAACAATGTCATGCACATTTGCTGGAATGCTATCTGAAAAAAAAAACGTTAATATTCTGCGCTGAATTTCTGTGCAGAATAATTTTACTTTTATGAACACCTAGAATATTCTGAGCAGAACTTCCATGCATAATAATATTACTGCATGTGCCAGATAGCATTCCAACACATGCACACACAGAAACATGACGGCAGAAAAAGACCCATGGCCTATCTAGTCTGCCCTTCTGTATCAATATACTACAGTCCCCTTTTTTCCTTTAGAGACCTTCTGTGTCTGTCCCATACTTTTTTGAATTCAGATACTGTCCTCATCTCTACCACCTCCACTGGGAGACTATTCCACTCATCTACCACTCTTTCCATAAAGAAATATTTCTGCATATTACTCCTGAGACTATCCCCTTTCACCCTCATCCTATGTCCCCTCGTAGAGAGCTTGCTTTCAGTCGAAAGAGACTCTCCTCCTGTGCATTTATGCCACGGAGGTATTTAAACGTTTCTATCGTATCTCCTCTATCCCGGCTTTCCTCTAAAGTATACATATTAAGATCCTTAAGTCTGTCCTCATATGCTTTATTTCCATTAAGACCACTAACCATTTCAATAGCCACCCTCTGCACTGACTGACTGCCTGTTTATATCCTTTTGAAGGTGCGGTCTCCAAAATTGTACACAATACTCCAAATGAGGTCGTATCAGAGACTTATACAGAGGCACTATCACCTCATTTTTTCTGCTGGCCATTCCTATCCCTATGCACTCAAACATCCTTCTAGCTTTTGCCATCACCTTTTCTACCAGTTTAGCCACTTTAAGATCATCAGAAACAATCACACCCAGGTCCCACTCTTCTTTCGTGGACAGAAATACTTCACCCCCTACACTGTAGTGCTCCCGTGGATTTTTGCAACCCAAATGCATGACCTTGCATGTTTTAGCATTAAATTTCAGCTGGTAAATTCTTGACCATTCTTCATTCCTAACTAGATCCCTCCTCATGTTATCTGCTCCTTCCTAGGTGTCTACTCTATTACAGATTTTGGTATCATCCATAAAGAGGCAAACCTTACCCGACAGTCCTTCCGCAATATCACTAACAAAGATGTTAAAAAGAATCGGACCAAGGACAGATCCCTGTGGCACACCACTGGTAATCTCCTTCTCCTCAGAGTCAGCTCCATTTACCTGTACCCTTTGTTGCCTCTCATTCAATCAATTTCTAAACCAGTCAGTCCCTTTAGGGTCCATCTCTAAGGTGTTCAGTTTATAAGTTGTCTGTGAGGGATGATGTCAAAGTGCAGCACATCTAAAGCTCTCTCTCAGTCCAACTCCCTGGTCACCCAGTCAAAGAAATCAGATTTGTCGACAAGACATGCCTCTGGTAAACCCATGCTGCCTTGGATCCTGCAATCCATTGGACTCCAGAAACTTCACTATTCTCTCTTTTATGAGGGGAGGCTGATAAATCTCTGGCCTTGTAAGAAAACAGAAAGCTACGGACACACTTCAGTTCCAGTGTTCTGAATGATCTCTGCAGTTTTGTTTTATTTTGTACCAAATGCAACAAAACTGCAGAAGAGATCGTTCAGACCACCAGAACTGAAGTGTGCCCATAACTTTCTGTTTCATTACAAGGTCAGAGACTTATCAGCCCCACCTCATCGCAGTGTTTCCAATAATTTACTTACCACTGAGGTTAGACTAACTGTCCTGTAGTTTTCAATCTCATTTTTACTTCTGCTTTTGTGTAAAGGGACCACATGTGCCTCTCTCCAGTCCTCTGGCACCACTCCTGACTCCAAAGAAGCATTGAAAATGTCAGTCAGTGGAGCTGCTAGAATATCCCCAAGTTCCTTCAATATTCTAGGGTGTATCCCATCCGGTCCCATCAATTTGTCTACTTTTAGTTTATCTAGTTCCTCACAAACACAGGCTTTGAAAATAGCTCAAAAGATCTCTATCACTTCTGTTCCTATTTGTGAGTGTTTTCTGAGGTCCTTCTCCTGGCCCTTCATCTGTGAACACAGAACATAAATATTTTTTAAGCAATTCTGATTTATTCTCATCAGCTTCTACATATTCCTCCCCTTCACCCTTGAGTCTGACAGTAGCAATTTTGCCCATTTTATTGCATTGGCTATTTCTTCTTTTGTATTTTTGCTTCCTGACTACTTTGCTGGCTTCTCCAAGTTTTTCCAAATATAGATGCTTGTCTTCCTCTCTCTGTGATCTCTTGTATTTTGTAAAGGCCTCCCTATTTTGATTAATCTTTTCAGCTACTTCTTTTCAGAACCATAGTGGCCTCATAAGAACATAATAAATGCCATATTGGGTCAGACGAAGGTCCATCAAGCCCAGTATCCCGTTTCCAACAGTGGCCAATCTAGATCACAAATACTTAGCAGTTTCTCCAAAAGACGCAAGTTCCACAATGCTTGTACTGGGGCAAGTAGTGGATTTCCCTGGTCCCCTTTAATAATGCTTTATTGACCTTTCCTCCAGGAACTTGTCCAAACATTTTTTAAACCCAGCTACACTAACAGCTTTTACTACATCCTCCGGTAACGAATTCCAGAGTTTGATTACACTTTCAGTGAAAAAATATTTTCTCTTGTTAGTCTTAAATAGGTTATACTGTAGCTTCATTGCATGTCCCCTAGTCTTTCTATATTTTGATGGTGTAAACAATCGATCTGTGTTTACCTGTTCCACTCCATTCATTAATTTATAGACCTCTCTCATATCTCCCCTCAGTCTTCTCTTTTCCAGGTTGAAGAGCCCTAACCTTTTTAGCCTCTCCTCATAGGGGTATCCTTTCATTCCCTTTACCATTTCAGTGGCTCTTCTCTGTACCTTTTCTAATACCATTATATCCTTTTTAAGATACGGTGACCAGAATTGCACACAATATTTGAGGTGCGGTCACACCATGGAATGATACAGAGGTATTATAATATCCTTTGTTTTATTCTTCATTCCTTTCCTTATGATTCCTAGCACTCTATTTGATTTCTTGGCTGCCACTGCACACTGGGCGGAGGGTTTCAACATGTTATCCACGATGATGCCTAAATCTTTTTCCTGAGTGGTGGTTCCTAATGTGGAACCTTGCATCGTGTAACCATAGTTTGGGTTGTTCTTTCCTAGTGCTTAATTTTGCACTTGTCCACATTAAATTTGATCTTCCGTTTGGATGTCTAGTCTTCCAATTTATCAAGGTCCTCTTGCAATTTTTCACAACCCTCATAAGTTTTAACAACTTTGAATAATTTTGTGTCATCTGCAAATTTGATCACCTTACTCATTATTCCTATTTCCAGGTCATTTATGAATGTTAAAAAGCAGCGGACCCAGCAGAGATCCCTGGGGTACTCCACTATTCGCCTTTCTCCATTGGGAAAATTGGCCATTTTTCCCTACCCTCTGCTTTCTATCTTTTAACCAGTTCCTGATCCACAATAGTACACTGCCTCCTATCTCATGCCTTTTTAATTTCACCAAGAGTCTCTCATGAGGGACCTTGTCAAAGGC
Organism: Ichthyophis bannanicus; assembly: GCA_033557465.1. Classification (NCBI taxonomy): domain Eukaryota; kingdom Metazoa; phylum Chordata; class Amphibia; order Gymnophiona; family Ichthyophiidae; genus Ichthyophis; species Ichthyophis bannanicus. The sequence continues at coordinate 652,597,321 of CM066036.1, read as the reverse complement.
TTTCTGAAAATCCAGATACAGTATATCAACTGACTCACCTTTGTCTACCTGTTTATTTACACCTTCAGAAAAACATAACAGATTAGTAAGACAAGATCTTCCTTGGCTAAAGCCATGTTGGCTGTCTCCATTATGCCATGACTATCTACATGTTTAGTAATTTTGTTCTTTATAATGGTTTCTACCATTTTTCTTGGTACTGATGTCAGGCTCACCGGTCTGCAGTTTCCCAGATCACCTCTAGAATGCTTTATAAAAATTGGTGCTACATTGGCCATCCTCCAGTCTTCAGGTATTAGAGATGATTTTAATGATAGTTGACAGATTACTAATAGTAGGTCTTCAATCTCAAATTTCAGTTCTTTCAATGCCCTTGGATGTATACCATCTGGTCCAGGTGATTTGCTACTCTTCAGTTTATCAAATAGTTGTAATATATCTTCCCGGTGTATCAATATTTCTTTCAATTCTTCTGCGGCATCACCTTTAAATACCATTTCAGTCATGGGTAACATCCCTACATCTTCCTCAGTAAAGACCAAAGCAAAGAATTCTTTCAGTCTCTCTGCTATGGCTTTGTCCTCTCTTAGTGCCCCTTTTACCCTTCTATCATCTAATGATCCAATTGACTCTCTCACAGGTTTTTTGCTACGAATGTACTTGAAAAAGTCATTATTACATGTTTTTGCTTTCACAGAAAGCTTCTTCTCAAATTGTCTCTTTGCCTGCCTTATCAATGCCTTGCATCTAACTTGCCAGTGCTTATGTTTTTTCCAGTTTTCGTCATTTGGCTCCTTTTTCCATTTCCTGAAAGATGCTTTTTTGGCAACAACAGCCTCTCTGACCTCACCTTTAAACTATGCTGGCAGTTTTTTGGACTTCCTTCCACTTTTCTTAAAGCGTGGAATACAGATGGTCTGGGATTCCAAGATAGTATTTTTAAATAACGCCCATGCTTGATGTAAATCTTTAACCTTTGCAACGGCTCCTTTAAGTTTTTTCTTAACTATTTTCCTCATTTTATCATAGTCTGCCTTTTGAAATTTAAAAGGTAGTACTGTGGATTTCCTTGCCGTCCCGCCTCTGTTTATTAAATAAAATGTGATCATGCTATGATCATTATTGCCAAGTGACCTCCTTTTCTTTTTATATTTATTTACCTTTCTTACAAAAAGGTTTGTTGCCCTTTATCCGTTTCAGTTTTGCCCATTGTTTTTCAACATCCCTTAGCTATTTCCTTCCCACTAACAACTCCTTGAGATATTGTCCTATCTTGGCAAAGTTAGTTTTCCTAAAGTCTAAGACCCTCACTTTGGAATGGATTTTATCAGCCCTAGATGATCTCCCACTATGACATCAGAAACACTTTCCCCAGTATGGCCTCTTCACATGGGCGTTCTGTTACCAGTTGCCTGAATAGTTCTCCCTATAGAGAATCTAGGATCTCTTTACTTCTAGATGACACGGCAGCAGAGATGTGCCAATCAACATCTGGCATATTGAAATGACCTATCAGTAACACCTCTCCTTTAATGGCAATACTGCATATGTCTTCTATTAAATCCCCATCCACTTCTCCCTGTGAGGGAGATCTGTGTATCACACCAATGCAAATGGATTTCCCGTTCCCTCTTTCTAGTTTAACCCACAATGCCTCCTCGCTCCCTTTTAAGCCCTTTAATTCTATAACTTTGATATTATTTTATACGTATAGTGGCACTCCTCTTTCTTCCTATCCTGTTCTTCCTGAATAAATTATAGCGCGGTATAATTACATCCCAATCAAGGTTATCCATGAACCATATCTCCTTGTCCACAATTAAATCCAAATCAGTCTCTTCCATTAAAGCCTCAACATTCTTTTCCATGTTACAAACATTTATACAGACCACCTTTCAGATGTTGCCCCTTTTACCCATTTCTACAGAGTTATTTAATTTTTAATTTACTTGGGGGCTTTCTTAACCCATCCCCAATGAATCTAGTTTAAACCCCTCTTCAGTAGATTAGCCAGTTTGCTGCAAAAGACACTTTGACCCTTCTTAGACAGACGGACACCATCTCTGCTCTGTAGCCCTTGGAACATCATCCCATAGTCCATGAAACAAAAACACTCTCAATGACACCATTCACGCAGCCATGTGTTCATCTTCAGGATACAAGCTTCTCTGCCTCGGCCTTTACCCTCAACTTTGAAGAGCACACCACCTGTGCTCCTATCTGTTTCACCCTCTGTTCCAGAGCCATGAAGTCTCTTTTGATATGCTCAGAGGGATGAGCAACATCAGCTAATAGTCAGTAGGCTTGATGAGTCTCAGCAAACTCTGCCTAACATCTCGGATTTTTGCACCTGGCAGATAGCACACTTCTCTGGACATCAAGTCTGGTCAGCAGATGAATGCCTCAGTACCCCTCAAAAGAGAGTCATCAACCACCACTACCCTTTGCTTCCTTGTGGTCAATGATTCTGCAACTTTGGGGTGCTTAAGTTCTGGTTCTTCCCTTTCCAGGGATGCTTTCACCTCCTCCACTTCCAGGGCTGCATACTGGTTCTTCAATTCAAGGGCTAGAGGAATTGGATTGTTGATTCTGCAGGCTCTGGTGACTCGTGTCCAACCCGCCTCATTCTGTAACCTCTCATCTTCACCTCTGTCAGAGAGCTGGGATGTTTCAAGAAGCATCTCATCAATGTACTTCTCACTGTCTCGAATGCTTCTCCGCCTCGCCACCTCTTCTCTGAGTCCTCCACTTGTTTCTTGAGGGTTTCAGCTTGCAGGCATCCTGCACATGGAACTTATCCATCAATTGGCATCGGGCTTTCTGTCTGGACAGAGGTAGAAGCTGTAACGGGGCTAATACAATTTTTCCAACCATCGTTCAGTTGGTGGAGCATTGGTACCTGTTGAAATAAATGAGAGAGACCTACCAAAGTTCCTAATTTTTCCTCAGCTATGCATGTAGCAAACTGTTTATTTTTTATGCATGAGATATAGGTACTGCTAACATAAAGCCCTATGTGCTTGTGTCTGTTTGCTTTCCTTGTTTAGTGCAGACATTTTGCAGTTAGTAAAACCACTGCATAAAACTTGCATTAGGTCCCCCAGCACTGAGCTCTAGCACGTGATTTCTGCATTGGCCTCAGAGTTTGCAATAGTTTTCTCCCTTACTACCCACCTATGTTACGGGTGTACAAGGTCAAACCTTTCTCAGTATTCAAGCATTTCTTTTTAGTTTGTTTGACATGCATTTTTTAGGTGTGTATTGTACGCATAGAAGAACTTTAAGGAAGCAAATGGACTGTATGTTCATTCATTTGTAGGTGTACAAGTGATTTCTGTGCATCTAAAAGTTTTAGACAACTAAATGAACTGAACACACATTCATGAATGCACCCCTAATCTGTATAATGTTGTGGGGGAAAACCCTAATGGTTAGAAGAGTGGGTTTAGAACCAGGGAAGTCAAGGTTCAAATCGCACTGCTGCTTCTTGTGATCTTGAGGAGGTCACTTAACCCTCCATTGCCTTAGGTACAAACATAGGGGACATTTTACTGAAGTGTGCGAAGCAGTTAATGCACTATTTTGTGCACAGCAACAGTGCACAAGGGCCCACACTAACTGTTATCACTTGGGCATGAGAGAATGCACGCCAATTCCCATGATAATTTTCAATCGCATGTTGCAGCGGGGAATGGACAGGTTAGGGGTCAGAAAAGGCACAGAGAGCACATTGCAGTTAGTGCTGGAGAACATGTCGTGTGCTAACTGTCAAAGTTGCAGTTAGTGCAGAGCACCGAGTACCACCTCAATAGGTGACATTAGGAGCACTCATGGTAACTGTGCTGCATGTTAGGGTATGTGTTTGCATATTAAGAGCTGGGAACATACTGGCCACATCCCCAACAGTTATCACAGAGGTTTTGCACTTAAATGCATGTTACTTTTAGCATGAATCACGCGTTAAGTGCAAAACTCTAATACACTTTAGTAAAAAGGCCCCTTAGTTTGTAAGCCCTCGGGGGCAGGAAAATACTGCACCTACAACTTGCCTTGCGTACTACAGTAGAAATTCAAACTCCCATTCCTATAAAGCCCATCCGAGGGCATGAAGAAACTATCCTGAAAACCTTCTTTTAGCATTTTGCATCAACCTTATTGAGAGAAGCATCTCATCAGGCCAAACATTTAGTTGTGGATGATTGGTCACTATACCTTTAAAAAATATATTTCTGGCCTTTCAGTTCCCCTTTGCACATAGTCAATAGCAGTAAAGGCGGCAGCAAAGTTCTATCTCTTGGATTTTTTATCTCTGTTGTACACATGCTGCCTCAGTCTGCTGCAGTTCCCAGCCAAATATGCTGATCTCCCGCCTCTGCTGCCTGTGTATGATGCTAGCTGCTGCCAAGGAGTCACTGCTACCCAGCATAAGTGTCTGGCTAGACCCTCTTCCTCCTTCAAATGCCCAGAGCTTTTCTCTCTGCGACTGCTGAAAGCCACCCACAGGAATGTGCCTTTTGTTTCCGGTTTCACTTCAGAAAAGTTTGGGGCCTGCCTCTCTATGGGACATGTTTGCTAAACCACGCCACCGGGTAGCGCGGAGTTCAGCGCATGCTTAGTGTGTTGCTCTGATATTTAGCTCAGGGCACTGTGCTAGTGATCTCATGCTAGAGCGTTAGTGGGTAGGGACAAGGTGGATTCAAGGCATTACTTTGGCATTGACGGCATACTGCTGGTCTTATGGACACACTCTAACTGTGACTGTTGCCGATAGTGTACTTCCATCTCAACGGGTAGTGTTAAATACAGCCGCGTGCTGGTTAGTGCAGTGCTGCTTGATTGCAATGCTCTATCAAGGATGGAGTCACATGCCCCCAAAATTAGCAAAGGCCTTCGCACTGATACCGCATTATAATCATGCGCTACCAATGCCACCTTTAGTAAACTTGCCCCTCTATGCTTAAAGAATGCACACCATATTGAATTCACAGGAATAAAACCTCTGGATTCATGTATGTAAGGTTAATTTGCACACATTACAAATTGTATGCTTATCAAGCCAATTCTACATGCATTCATTTCTGAAATGAACCAAAACGTTTGTCCGTAAAATTGGCCAAAAAATATCTGGAAATGGATGAAAACATTTTTCCATGCATTCCCTTATCTATCAGTGTTCATAGACATTTTTCTGCTACTGATCTGAGCTGTGTCTCTCTACTGCTGAAAGCCTTCTTCGGTGATTGGCTCCTCCATTGGGGAGCATCACTGTCTTTCTTCTTGAGCTTCATTTGGCTTTTCTCCTCCGGTAACCTACTTGTCACTGCCCAATTTTATGTCACTTTTTCCAGGTATGCTCTCTTAGACCATATAGAAAAGCATTTCTCACCTTTTCCAAACACATTTGCACCCTTTTAATTATAGCCCAGAGGGAGAAAGAGGGTATGTAACTCTACAGATACCAGACATTTTATACAGCCTCATTCAACATTAAGAAAAGATGTTGCCGCATGCTAATATGCATTAACGTCTGCTGTTCACTGCAGGGACCTACAGTATTTACTAATAACATACATTAATACAGCCGTGCATCTTGGAAACTTGAGCTCTTAGTACCAAAAGTGTTTTGGTTGCAGCTGATCAGAGTAGACAGGGAATGATATCAGTTTTAATATGAATGGATTCACACATCCACTTTCGCTTACTGGGCTCCCACTCTCTGGAACATACTTCCCCCTGGCATTCGTTCAGAGAGATCCTACAATAAATTTAAAAAATAGTCGATGACTTGGCTATTCCAAAACTCTTTTAGGGCATATCTTCTTTCCTGAGGATATGTAGATATGAGGATTTGTAGAGGATGAAGACCAGAACCCCCGTGCCCTCTTTTCTCCTTATATGTCCTCTTCTATTTACAATGTATCTGGTTGTTATTTGTTGTACTACAAAAAAGAAGCAAAACGTACCACAGGGATATACAGTCAAACCTCGGTTTTCATGATTAATCCGTTCGAAAAAGTCTGACTAAAACCGAAACGTATGAAAACTGAAGCAATATTTCCCATAAGAAATAATGTAAATCCAATTAATCCGTTCCAGACACCCAAAAATATTCACAAAAAATACATTTTATAGAGAATAACTATATTTTTACATACAGAAAACAATGAGAAATAAATATAAATGACTAATGAAATGGATAAATGAACATTTAACATCACTGAAAGCAAGCTAAGTACAGTACTGTACAGTACAGTATGTTAACATCTGGCCTTAGCCACCCCTGACAAGCTGCTGTGCCCAGCTCTCTTCGGAATCACATTGAATTCAGTCCATTAAAATACCTTTACATTATCTGCTCAATGCTTCAGAATGGCAGAAAATCTTAATGATATAGCTTCAGACGTACCCTGCAAGAGAAAGAACTGCCTCCCACATTCATGCAACATCTCCTGCTTACGTTGACAGCTTTTCTTCCCTGCTACCGGGACAAAATCTCAGTCAAAAGACGTTGAAAACCGAAGCAATGCATGAAAACCGGGACAAAATCTCAGTCAGAAAAGACGTTGAAAACCGAAGCGTATGAAAACCGAGGCAAATGAAAACCGAGGTTTGACTGTATAACGTAAAACAAAAGTGGTAGTCCCAATCACACAAACAAAAAGAACAATAATTTTATTACAAAAAAATATATAAACCATAAAAGCCATACACAAAAAATGTTTTACAATACAAAATGTTTAAATATTGCCCAGAATGTTTTGGCTAAGAGCCTGCATCAGGGGCATATACAAATAAATAAATAAATAAAAATGGTATGGTGATCAAAAAGTGCAATGGGGGGCAAGTTAAAATCTACAAAGCAAACAAAAACAGATCATGAATAAAAAGGTAAACCATAAATAAAAACTCTTTGTACAAAGATACATAAACAGTATACAATAATTCATATAAATAAATTGGAGATCAGTCAGACAAATGAGAGCTAAAACCCCCCAAGAAACAAAAATAAAAAGCACACAACAAAACCAAAACTAAAACAAACCTCATTAGGAGACATCAAATGTCATCACTGGAGGCACAGGAATCATTGGGGTGGTACCCCCTCCAATGGATAAATCAAATTAATGGTAATAACCATGACTCAGAAAACAAAAGCCACCAAAAGCATACTAAAAACCCGTGTACTCATTTCCAGGATATCCAAATCTGTCGACAAAACCAGCCCACTTCTAAGGGTCACTTAAAATCAATAGTGAACATGAACCAGCCTTCACACCAGCAAAGCAGACTGAAAACAGCACTAAGGAGAGCCAAAAAGAAGAACAAAAATTGTTTTGGGATCTTTCGGTTATTTAATTTGTCTGACTGGGCCTACCACTTCTTTTGTTTTATGATTTGTTGTGCTACACCATCCCTGATCCTTTTGTTTTTGGCCCTCGAAACATTATGCTTTTGTCTTTTGTCTTGCATTAAGTTATTCATTTATAATTCATTTATGTCCATTGGCCACTTGACCGTTATTCATTTTTTGAAAACTGCCATGCTGTTGATAGCATTTGTTCGAATGGCGGTATATCATATTTCAATAAATAAAGCATATATAAGTAAATAAGAAATAATGCATATTAATGTCCTAAATGAAGGAATTAGAGGAATGAGACTGTAGGAAGCCTTTGTGAACATACCCTTTGTCCATACACATAAGCAGATCTTTAAAAAGACTCAGAGACAGAGAACAGGCTACATGCGAACCTGCCAACCATAGAAAGTTTAGAGGAGTGAAGGGGATTTCTAGTGGGAGAGCAGGGAGGACACAGGATAAGACTCCAAAAATTAACATAGTAACATAGTATATGACGGCAGATAAAGACCAGCACGGTTCATCTAGTCTGCCCAACAAGACGGCAAGAATAGGTGCACTTGCCGCTCCGTGCAGGTCACCCCTCTCCATGCCTTTGTTTAGGGGTGTACCCACTGCTCCGTGTAAGTAGGTCACCCCTATTTGTTCAGATATAAGAGATAGTTATATTTATTCTGATTTTATCATGTTGCTATAAAGGGATCCACTGTGTCTGTCATATGCCATTTTCAATTCTGACACTTTATTTGCCCACAATACATCCATCGGGAGGGCATTCCAAGCATCTACCACCCTTTCAGTGAAAATGTATTTCCTGACATTGCCTTTCAGTTTACCCCCTTGCTGCTTCATGTTATGCCCTCTAGTTTTACAGCTTCCTCATCCTTGGAAGAGATTTGTTTGTTCATTAATACTCTAAGTATTTAAAGGTCTTAATCATATCTCCCCTATCCCTCCTCTCCTCCAGAATGTACATATTTAGGTCTTCAAGTCTCTTCTCATAAGTCTTCTGACAAAGGCTCCAAATCATTTTGGTTGCCTTCCTCTGAACCATTTCCAGTCTTTTTATATCCTTTGCGAGATATGGTCTCCAAAACTGAACACAATATTCCAAGCGGGGCCTCACCAGCGACTTGTATAGTGGCATTAGTACCTCTTCCTTTCTGCTGGTAATTCCTCTCTGTATGCAACCCAACATCCTTCTGGTTTTTGCCACCACCTTGTCACACTGTTTTGCCACCTTGAGATCCTCAGAAATAATCACTCCAAGGGCCTTCTGGTCCGTGCACACCATCCTCTCGCCCTCTATCACATACAATTTCCTTGGATTTCTGCTTCCCAAGTGCATGACACTGCACGTCTTCACATTAAATCTTAACTGCCAAGCATTAGACCATTCCAGCTTTTGTAGATCTTTCCTCATGTTATCCACTCCCTCAGTGGAGTCCACTGTGTTGCAAATTTTCATGTCATCTGCAAAAAGACAGACTTTTCCATTCAGTTCTTCAGCAATATCACTCACAAATACATTGAACAATACCGTCCCAGGACTGAACCCTGGGGCTCACCGCTAATTACCTTCCTTTCATCTGAGTGAGTTCCATTTACTATCACCTTCTGTTGCCTGTCAGTCAACCAATTTCTGACCCAGTTCACCACCTTGGGATCCATCCCCAAGCTGTTAAGTTTATTGATAAGCCTCCTATGAGGAACAGTATCAAAGGCTTTGTTGAAATCTAGGTAGATCACATCCATCGCATGCCCTTGATCTAGTTCTCTGGTCACCCAGTCAAAGAACTCAATCAGGTTTGTTTGGCAAGATCATCCTTTGATAAAACCATGTTGCCTCGGATCATGCAACCTGTTGATTTCGAGAAAGTCCACCGAGGTAAGGCTTACTGGCCTGTAGTTTGTCACTTCTTCCCTATTACCACTTTTGTGAAGAGGTACCACATCAGCTCTTCTCCAAACCTGTGGAACTTCTCCTGTCTCCAAGAATCTATTAAAAACATCCTTTAATGGCCCTGCAAGAACCTCTCTGAGCTCTTTCAGTATCCTGGGATGTATCCCATACGGTCCCATGGCCTTGTCCACTTTCAGTTTTGCAAGCTGTTCTAACACATCATTTTTTTGTGAATGGTTTGGTATCGACTCCATTCCCATTTGTATATTTGTCAATCACAGATGGTCCTTCTCCAGGATTCTCTTTAGTAAAAACAGAGCAGAAATATTTGTTTAGTATTTTTGCTTTTTCAATGTCACTTTCCACAAATCTGTTTCCAGCACTTTTGAGTCCTGCAATTCTACCTCTGATTTTCCTCCTCTCCCGAATTTACCTGAAAAAAGTTTTGTCGCCACACTTCGCATCTTTAGCCATCTTTTCTTCTGCCTTTGATTTTGCTATCCTTATTTCTCTTTTTGTCTCTTTTAGATTTATCCTGTATTCTTTTCTGTGTTCCTCTGTTTGTGAACTTCTGAATTTTGTGAAAGCTGTGTTTTTGCCTTTATTTGTGCAGCCACTTCTTTGGAGAACCAAATAGGCTTCCTTTTCCTCTTGTTTTTATTTACTTTCCTTACATATGTATCTGTTGCCCCTTTTTTTGCCTCGTTTAGTTTAGCCATTGCAATTCCACTTCCCTTATCCCCTCCCACCCTACCAACTCCTCCTTTAGGTACTTGGCCATTTTACTGAAGTCAGTGTTTTTGAAGTCTAGGTCTTTGAGCTTGGCTTTTATCTTAAACCACACCGTGTGATGATCACTGCTGCTCACATGGGCACCCATCCAGATATTCGACATGCTATCTTCATTGGTGAGCACTAAATTCAGCAATGAGCTTTCCCTGGTCAGTTCCATCACCATTTGTTTAAGTAATGCATCTTGGAAGGCATCCACATTTTTTTTACTTCTTTCCAGATTTGCAGATGGAATACTCCAATCCACATCGGATAGATTAAAGTCACCCAGTATGATTACTTCCCCCTTCATGGCCATCTTTGCAATATCAGCAATCAATTTGCTATCAATTTCTTCGTTTTGAGGTGGAGGCCAGCTATTGCTATATCCCATTCATGAGACTCGTTAAACCATGTTTCTGTAATGGCCACAATGTCCAAGTCCATTTCCACTATTAGGGCTTCCAGGTCAGGAACTTTGTTGACTAGACTTTGAGTATTTGTGCTCATTGCTTTCCAGCATTTGTTGACTGGCTTGCCTCTTTTTTGCATGGATTTTATTCTACACGCCTCTTCCCACTTGCCATTGATGTGTGGTTTAAAAGTGTGAGCGTTTCCAATGTCATTATGCTTTTGCTGGGAGTGATGTCCTGACCTTATCCTTCTCTGTCCATCACCCCCTTTTCCTAGTTTAAATGCCTGTCCGCATTCTGCCTGAATTTTTCACTTAGGATCCTTTTTCCTGCAATGGAGAGATGTAGTCCATCAGCACAGTATAGTCTCTTGTTGATCTGTTTCCCCTGTTGCCTATATATCTAAATCCTTCTTGTTTGCACCAGGTTTGGAGCCATGTATTAAAGTTGTTTATGCTATGCAGTCTTTCTGCCCTCTTAATAAGAACAGGTAGAACTTCTGAGAATGTTAAAAATGGGCTTGAGTTTCTCTCTCAGAGTCTGGAAGTCCCTTTGAACTGCAGATGCACTGTTTCTAGCCAGGTTATTTGTACCCAAGTGGATGACAACATCAATTTTGGAGTGCTCACTTTCTGCACTAACTATAACAACAATTTGGTTCGTATTCCTGCTGACTGAAGAGCCTGGGAGGCATTTGACCATCTTCTCTCCTTTGAACCATGTTCCCAAGTTTTTGCCTCTAATGATGGAATCTCCAAGTAGTAGCAGTTTTCTGTTTTGTGATTTTTTTTCTTCATATTTGGTGCATTGTGGATCAAGTGTTGACTCTCTCATTTAAGGGCCCTTCAGTTTCCATGGATTGGGCATCCTCATTATCCAAAGCAGAGAAGGCATTATGCTGGGATATCTCTTGATGTCTCTGCGTTACAGGTCACAACCTACCAGAGCCCACTATTATCCATTTGTTCCTGGGTTGTTTGATTCTTTGTGGGAGCAGTGGTGAATTTTGTTCAGTTTGTACCCTAGAGGAGGTGTGTATAATTGCGGCTAATTCTTCCCTTAGTAGAGTCAATTCTTTATGCATAGCAGCTAACATGAAGCATATAGGGCAAGCTCTTGTTCCAAATGATTCTTCTCAGAATGAAAGCACCACAGTTATTGCATTGAATACACGACATGCTGTTTAAGCAGTTCTAGGAGAAAGAGAAAAGGAGAAAAGCTGGGTGTAACACCTAATTAAAGGACAGATGTCAATCTACATGATGACTATATAGGCAATGCAACCCTGGGGTGGGTGGAGTGAGGGGTAGGGTGAAGTGTCCCTGGTCAGTAGACCTTATATGAACTGAGGGCACACTTAGATATCTGATTTAAAGGCTATGCAAGGAATGTAGGCAGTCTGAATATTCCTATAAACTTATATCTAACAGTTAAAAGTTATATTAAGAAACAACAGGCAATTGCTTAGCTGTGTGGTCTTCTTGGAGCTGTGATGTCATCAGGTACTTGGTCAGGCAGTAGAGTTGATTCAATTAGCTCCACCCTGTGAAGCAGGTTTATAACAGACAATGCAAACTGAAATATTCAAACTGAAATCTTACTTCTATGTATCAGCCCAATATGCAAAGGTCCCTGTAACCTTAAAATTTATACCTTTGCTGCAAAATTAAGTAGGAGACTTAGGTAGAAGACCAGATCTTTGCAAATCTAAAAGAAAATTTGCACTTCTATTCCAAGTAGCTATATATCACAAGTGGCCCTGGCCAGTAGACTTTATATGAACTGAGGGTACACTCAGATATCTGATTTAAAGGTTTGGAAAGGAATGTAGGCAGTTAGACTATTCCTATAAACTTATATCTAACAGTTAAAAGTTATGTTAAAAAAATAGTGTGTCGAATATTTGGGTGGGTTCCAATTAATAAATTAAAACCATTCTGGGGAGGGAGAGAGCCAGCAGTGGTTTGATTTTAGGTTAACTCATAGACATCTCCGTATTTATGAAGAACGCTTGTATCTGAATCACCATTTGTGCACTGAAATCTTTGCTGAGTTAACCTCCTAAGCACTTTTGCCATCAGGAAGTATATGATTCCCACAGTGGGTCATGGGAAATAAACTCTCTATTTAACAGGACATCGAGTGACATTAATTGTAATGTTTTTGTATAAATTCCCTGTTCTGTAAAATATAGTTCAACCTCTCCATAGCAGTTAATACTAATTTACTTGTTTACTTTACCATCTGGTTTATTTGCAAACACCATTTAAGAAGCAGATTTCAAATTAATGTTTAGAACAGCTTATTCTGTATATTGGAGCCTATCCTATATATTTTTAGCTCTTGAAATTTTATTGCAGATATAGATCCAATGAAAAGAAAAACTCTGTGATCCACTGAGCTCATCTCTTGATGGCTCGGTCTCACTCTGGATGAGTTGACAGTCATAAGAACATAGGTCAAGCCAAGCTGAGTCAGACCAAAGCCATCGAGCTCAGCAGCCTGTCTCCGGCAATGGTCAGTCTGGGCCACAAGTACTCCACAGATCCCTAAAGTATATATATATATATATAAGATCCTTATATGTCCTTTGTAAGAGTATTCATAATTTGTATATAGTTCCCCCGGTTTCTTCCATGTTTACTACCCCTGTTCAATGTAAACTCAATGTGACCTGTTGCACTGTAGTATGTTCTGTTTCAACTGTTAAACCGCACTGATTATAATAGCGCGGTATATAAGAAATATAAATAAATAAAAATAAATAAATAAATAAAATTTCTCATAGCTCATTTCTAGGGATGAGTAGAAATTTATCCAACTGACTAATATCATTTTATGGACTTTTTCTTGAGAAACATATCCAATCATTTTTGAATCCTGCTTTGCTATTTGTCTTTAGGGCCAGATTTAAGATTTTGGTGCACATAGCAAGACCAGACAGCAGACCTCAGAGAGTGGGAGGCTGGTGGGCAGGTGAATGGGGGGGGGATGTTGGACAGCCAGAAGAGATACAGAGGAATGCCATAGTGTCACAGTGGTACCGCTTTGAAGCAGTACATGTACATGGCACCAAAATAACTGGGATTAGGCTCCTCTTTGACAGTTTAAATCTGATGCCTTAGGTAGTTGCTTCTGTTGCCCATGCCTAAATCCTGTTTGCCTTGACCATGGTCTCCAAAAACAGCTTCTATATCTTAATTATGCACTGAATAAAAAAATACTTTCTATGACTTCTTTCTTGGGTCTCATGGAGTGTTCTTTTGTTTTAGTGTTGTTTGAAAGGTTAAACTATGATTCCCTATTTAATTTATCTAGCCTACTCATGAACTAAAAACAATTCTATCATAACTCATCTCAGTCTTTTCTCCTGTTGAACCTTTCTTCATAAGGGAAGTTGGTGTTATATCACCTTTATCATTTTCGATGCCCTTCTCTGAACCTTTTCTAGTTATGCAATATCCTTTCCGAGATGGGGCAACCAGAACTGCACCAGTACTTAAGGTATGGTCACACCAGAGACCTATACAAAGGCATAATGATATTTTCAGTTTGTTTGACATTCCTTTTCCAAGTATCCCTAACATTGTATTTGCTTTTTTTTTTATTTTCAGCAACCATGACACACAGAGCTAAAAATTTTAACAGACTGTCCACAGTGACATTAAGATCATTTTCTTGGATGATGAGTGCTCACTCAGAACTCAGCATTTTACGCCTGTAGTTGTAACATAGTAAATGACGGCAGATAAGGACCAGTATGGTCCATCTAGTCTGCCCAGTAAGATGGCAAGAGTAGGTGCACCTGCTGCTTCATGCAGGTCACCCCTCCCCATGTCTTTCTTTAGGGGTGAACCCACCGCTCCGTGTCGGACACCCCTGTTTGTTGAGAAATTAAGATAGTTAAGTTTATTTTGATTTTATCCTGTTGCTGTAAAGGGATCCACTGTGTCTGTCTCATGCCATTTTGAATTTTGTCACTGTATTTGCCCTCACCACTTCCATTGGGAGGGCATTCCAAGCATCCACCACCCTTTCGGTGAAAAAGTATTTCCTGACATTGCCTCTCAATTTACCCCCTTGCAGCTTCATGTTATGCCCTCTAGTTTTACAGCTTCCCCGTCTTTGAAAGAGGTTTGTTTGTTCATTAATACTCTTTAAGTATTTAAAGGTCTGAATCATATCTCCCCTGTCCCTCCTCTCCTCCAGAGCGTACATATTTAGGTCTTCAAGTCTCTTCTCATAAGGCTTCTGACGCAGGCTCCAAATCATTTTGGTCACCTTCCTCTGAACAGTTTCCAGTCTTTTTACATCCTTTGCAAGATACGGTCTCCAAAACTGAACACTGTATTCCAAGTGAGGCCTCACCAGTGACTTATACAGTGGCATTAGTACCTCTTCCTTTCTGCTGGTAATTTCTCTTTGTATGCAGCCCAACATCCTCCTGCTTTTGCCACTGCCTTGTCACACTGTTTTGTCACCTTGAGATCCTCAGAAATAATCACATAAGGTCTTTCTGGTCCATGCACACCAATCTCTCGCCCCCTATCGCGTACATTTCCCTTGGATTTCTGCTTCCCAAGTGCATGACACTGCACTTCTTTGCATTAAATCTTAAGTGATTATTTTTTCCTATGTGCATCATTTTGCATATATCCACATTAAATGCCATATACCATTTAGATGCCAAGTCCTGTCCCTTCTTCCCTTGCCCCGATCCCACCTCTGTCCCTTCCCCCTCTCCCTCTCACCCTTCCCCTTTGTTGACGCTTTGGTATGTTCACAGTTCCCTTCCCCTGTTAACCAAGCTGCTGCTCATGCCTGTTAATTTAAAGTTACCTGTTTTGTTAGGCTTGTTTTATGCCTGTTCTATGTAAAGTTGCTTGAATGTTTAATGTTTCTTGTAAACCGCTCTGTTACCAAATAGTGCAGTATATAAAAGCAAATAAATAAAATAAATAAATAAGTCTCCTGGTTTTACAAAATTTGTTTGCAAATCCTCAAAATACTCTGCCATTTTAACAATTTAATAATTTTGTGTCATCTTTAAATTTGATCACATCAATCATCACTTCTGTGTTCAGATCATTTATGAATATATGCAACACAGGTCCCAGTACAGACCCTTGGCGCACTCTGTTACTGACCGTCTAGTCCTACTCCTTGTTTCCTGTCTTTTGGCTAGTGTGCACTCCACAAAAGGGCAGTGCCTACTGTTTCATGACTCTTTAATGTTAATGAGAGACTTTGCCAAATGTCTGCCGAAAATCCAAGTACTCAACATCAACTGCTCATCTTTATCCACTTGTTTATTTACACCTTCAAAAAAATCTAATGCATTGGTAAGACTCATTCTGATTAAACTGTGTCTATCTAAACAGTATGCAATTATTTTTTTTTACCATTTTGCTTGACACCAATGCCAGGATTGCCAGTCTACTGTTTTCCAGATCACCCATGTATCCCTTTTTAAAAATTGGCTTTATATTGGACTACTCTTCAGTTCTCAGTGATCATGGATAATTTAAATGACATGTTGTAGATTACTAGTAACAGGTTGGTAATTTCATGTTTGAGCTCATTCAGGACTGCAGGTGAATACTACTATCTGGTCCTGGTACTTTATTGCTCTCAAGTTCATCAGTTTCATCTATTACACTTTCTATACTGACAGCGATATGCTGCAGTTGTTCTGAATCATTCTTATACAGAGACAGTTTCCATTGTGAGCATAATGCCAGCATCCTTCTCAGTAAAGAGTAAGGCAAATAAATTGTTCAGTTTTTCTGCTTTATCCTCCCTGAGCCTTTGGTCATTCAGTGGTCCACTGAATCCCTCAAAGGCTCGAAAAAGTTGTTTGTATAAGATCTTGTCTCTATAGCAATCCTCAGTTCAAAGTATCTTTTGGTCTGCCTTATTATCTCTTTACATCTAATTTCCTAGTGCTTGTGCTTATCCGTGTTTTCTTCATTAGGGTCTGCTTTCCATTTTCTAAAAGATGCCCTTTGGGTTTTCACTACCTCTCCCATCTCACCATTTAACCATGCTGGCCATCATTTAGCTTTCAACTTTTTTTTAATGCATGGAATATGTTTTATCTGGGCTTCCAAAATGATCTTTGTAAATAATGTTGCAGGACAAATTTTGACTTTGAAAACCATTCCTTTTTGTTTATTTCTAAATTCCTCATTTTATCATAGCTCCCCTTTTTAAAATTAAGTGCTACAGCAGTACCTTTTAGCATCTTCCTCCCAATGATTACAAGTTTGACCGCATTATGATCACTGATGCCTAGCGGCCCCACTACCATTAATTCTTGTATCAGGTCCTCTGCACCAATGTTCCCTCTAATTTTCTGTAGGCTGTGTGCGCATAAAATATCAGCTGTTCAGCTTTTGAAGGAAGGTTAGATTTTTGTGCGCCACATAATGACACTCAGAGTTATATACAGTCAAACCTCGGTTTTCATGATTAATCCGTTCAAAAAAGTCTGACTATAACCGAAACGGACTAAAACCGAAGCAAGATTTCCCATAAGAAATAATGTAAATTCAATTAATCCGTTCCAGACACCCAAAAATATTGACAAAAAATACATTTTATAGAGAAACTATCTTTTTACATACAGAAAACAATGAGAAATACATATAAATGACTAATGAAATGGATAAATGAGCATGTAACATCACTTTTACCTTTATTGAAGACTTTTGTTGGCATACACAGTGTCGGGAGAGGTGGAGAGGCAGTGTCAGCCAAGCAGCAGGCAGTTGAGAAACAGTGGGACAGAGAGTCTTAGGCTGCCTCCGGCCCCCCTAAGGTAGCAGCCTGACACAGGTGAGAGTCAGAGAACAGCGTGGGGCTGTGCCAGCAGGAGCCTGCAGCTGCAGACTGCAAGGTTTCAAGGAGAGGCCGCGTGTGCAGGCCTGCAGGACACCCAGAATCCAATCGGGAGGGCAGGGGCCCCGGCGGGAGACTGGGCCGCCAAGGAGAAGCAGATTCGGTCACCAGCTCCTGTCCCGGTTCAAGGGATGTGCAGGGGAAGAGGCAGCAGGCAGACGTCAATCGGGGGAGAGTCCGGGGCAGGAAGCAGTTTCGGGCAGGCCACGCTGGAGCGTTGAACTCCTCGGCTCCCCAGAGGTCCCGCAGAATCGCTGGCTCAAGCTCCGTGGGAGATCGCTGGCTCACGCTAATCCATGGCAGGTACGGGGGGGGGGGGGGTAAAATGCTGTACGAAAACCGAGACAACGTACGAAAACCGAAACACAATCTTGATGAAAAAAATCAACGAAAACCGAATCGTACGAAAACCAGGGCATACGAAAACCGAGGTTTGACTGTACTTTAAAATTTGACTACATGTACATACTGTATTCTGACACCACATTGATTTTAAATCAAATTAAACGAAAATAGACGATTACTAAATGAAGCAGAAAATTTCTAGTAATTACAATCACAACGTTTAAATTTTAAGAGGTCTGTGTTGTTCTCTATCAGAATCGGACTGTAATTTTTGTGCGCTCTGTTGTAAAGTATGTGCGCTCGCTCGGCAAGGTGTGTGCACGCGCACGCGCGCACAGCTTAGAGGGAACAGTGCTCTGCACCAGTAGATCTAAAGTAGTTTCCTTCTAGTTAGTTCCTAGACAAACTGTTCCATGAAGTTGTCATTTATGTCACCTCAAAACTTTACCTTTCTAGCGTTTCCTGAAGAGATATCAACCCAATAAATATTAGGGTAATTCAAATCTCCCATTATTATTAAGTTACCAAATTTATTAGCCTTCCTAATTTCTGTTAACATTTCACTGTCTGTCTCTTAATCCTGTCTAGGTGGATGATAGTATTTCACTACTACTGTGCTTGTCCCTATCACACATGGAATTTCTATCCACAAATATTTCACATTGCATTTTATTTCCTGTAGGAATTTTATTCTCTTTAAAAAATAGCAATGCTTAGTGGGAGTGATTTTTTAAGGGGGCACATAATTGTAGGCACCAAGGGGAGGAATATTCAAAGGCATTTACATGATTTGCAAACCTGCAAACCATATAAATAATGCTGAATGGGATATTCAGTGAACTAACAAGGTTACTACTGCACGATATCTGCAGGTGCCACTGCTAAGTGTCATGATGCTAAGCGGTCAGCATCGTGGCGTGTTGTAGCAGAGCGGAGGTGGCACCAGTTGCTAACCGGGCAGCGGAAATTTTCAGCCGCTGCCCGGTTAGTGACAAGTGGACAAAGTCAGTAAAGTGAGGTACGGCCAAGGCGGGCCTAACTTTACCCAAGGAAGCTAACTGGCAGCAGCTGAATATCGCCGCTGCTCAGTTAGCTTCTGGGTTCTGCGGTGACTCAGGTATTCAATGCTGGTGGCCGAATATGAACCTGGCAGGGAATATCTGGGGTTAGAATTTAACGGCAATGGTTACGGGCTTTACAAGTGCTAGCTGCCACTGCCGAATATTCCCCAACCAAGTATGTGCCTAACTGCTAGTTATTTTAGACTCAGGAGTAATATGGAAAGAGTGGTAGATGTGTGGAATAGTCTCCCAGTGGAGGTAGTAGAGAATAGGACAGTATCTGAATTCAAGAAAGCATGTGACCAGCACACAAAATTTCTAAAGGAGAAAAAGGACTGTAGTGGTTGGTATGGAAGGGCAGATTGGATAGGCCATATTGTCTTTATCTTCCATCATGTTTCTATGTTTCACATACTGTATTTGCACCAATGACCTCTTGTTCGATAGTGACCAATGTAAAAGTACATGCATTGCTGGCTGGCATGTACTTTGCCAATGGCCATGCCCAAGGGCGGAGTTTGGGTAGAGCGTAGGGGGCGCAAATTTATGTGCAATCTTGCAGACATCTAGGTGTGGGCCTTTACACCAGCTATAGCGCTGTTATACATTTCTGTGCCTTAAGGTGTGTTTCTGCCATTTAAAGAATGCCCCATGGTACTCCCAAGAACTACATAATTCGCTCCTTCAACTCAGACGACTTGAGAGACGCTGGTGATGATCAAGAACAGCTGAGAGCCATGAGGCATTCACAGCACAATTAGGAAAACATTGGTTATCTGTAGCATCAAGTATGAAACAATATCATGCAAAAAGACTACAACGCTCCTTGAACAAACCCCACGAGCTTTTCCAAATTGTGAAATCTCTAGCAAAGGAGCCATCTCAAGAGAACTTACCCTACCCAGACTCACAAGAATATGCTTATTACTTGCGTAAGAAAAGTAATCAGCTTGCCCAACCTGCTAAGCCCCCCATACCAGCCAGCCTACCTTTCTCCATCCCACAACCTCCCCTTGGTCATTTCTTGAGTGGGTCCCAACACACTATCACATCATTTTCTACTCCATCTGACAGAATCATTCAAGACACTATCCTAAACATAAACACTACAACAGCACCCTCCGATCCATGTCCAGCTCCCTGGATAAAGGCCCTGCGTGCCGAGCTCAGCCCATTCCTATCCAAATTGATTGATGTATCGTTCTCTACTGGAACATTCCCTTGAAGCCTGAAACAGACGGCTATCAGACCAGTCCTAAAAAACAGTAAGTTAGGCCTGTAGGATTCCATCATCGAAGGATCCATCTCCAGCATACCTCTCCTATCGAAAATCATTGAAAAGATTACCCAACGCCAATTACAAGATCACATAGATACTAATGCACCCCTGCATCCCTGCCAGCATGGATTTCGCGAAGCACATGGTGTTGAAACATTACTCACAACCTTATTCAACACCATAACCTTAGGTCTCGATAACATCAGACAAGGCTTTGCACTAATCTTCATGGACATTGCCGCTGCATTCGACACCGTAGACCACGAAGTTCTCCTGCTACGCCTCAGGGAGAAGGGAGTTCATGCTTCAGCTTTGTCATGGTGCGCTTCATACCTCACTGATCGCTGGCAACATGTCCGTTCTGGCCCCTCCAACTCTGATTCCTTCCCCCAAACTAAAGGTGTTCCACAGGGCTCATCTCTATCCGCCTTGCTATTCAATGTCTATATGCAACCCATTTGTGATGTCATCCAATCATTTAATATCAACTGCCTGGTCTATGCTGACGATGTCTTGATGTACATGTCAATTTCGACAGAACATCTTGAACTATCCCCACTTATCAGGTGCTTTGACGCTGTCACAGACTGGATAAATGCACAAATGCTTAAGTTAAATTTAAAAAAGACAGAAGCCCTCTTCGTCACCAGGAATCCGGCTTTTACTCCACCCCTGTCTATCAAGGTTCGTGACGCAGAGATCATATGCAAGACTACAGTAAGATACCTAGGTGTAACACTTGATCAGCAACTTAATATGAAGGCTCATATCAAAAACATAACAAAGTCGGTCTACCATAAAATCCGGACCCTCCGCAATCTGCGTCAACTGTTAGAGCCTGATGACTTCCGAACTGTCTTTCAGGCCCTAATAATGCCTCACTTTGACTATGCCAATGCGATCTTGTATGGTCTACCTAAGTGCACGACTAACCCCTTACAACTTGCAATGAATTCAGCTGCAAGAATCCTTCATGGAGCCTCAAGAAGTTCTCATATTACCCCAATACTAAAACAATTGCACTGGCTACCCATGCAAGCCACCTCAATAATTGCTATCCATCGTCCTTGCTATCCATCGTCATAATGGACGATGGATAGCAATTATTGAGGTGGCTTGCTAGTGACTGCAGGGAAGCGCTGAGGTCGAGTTTTCAGCAGATAAGTAACAGATTGCTCTTTTTATAAAGTCGAGTGATACCATTTGTCTAAGAAATATAATTTTACTTTTCTAGCATACCATCATGGACACTATGAATAGCTGCGACTATATCTGGAAGATAGTGTGAACATCGCAATCGACTTTAAAGAGCATTGAGTGCTGTAACCAACTTTATAAAGTGTAGCGGACACTCCCTGTAGTAATATATGTAGTATGTATGTTTGAGGAGAACATGTTGGTTGTATTGTTGTATGTTAGTGTTACTTCATGTGAATCTCTGTAGAGTTTATTGGTGGAGTAAAGAGGTTTTTTAAGAAAAAGAGTTTTCATATTTCTTAGAATAAAAATAATAAATTATTTAAGCTAAGGACCTATGATGCAAGTGTCCGCCATTTCCCTATGCTGATGAATTTCGCCAAATGGAGGGTGAGTGAAACCTGAGGTCCATTAATAACTTGTTTTTGAAGGTTGAAGTGATTTGATAAGGTATTTTGTTGAGAAGGTTTGATTGTACTAATAAAATTGCACCCATCATAAAAGTATGTACATTAATTTCATGGCATGCATTTTCATTGTGGGCATGCACAGGGGTGGAGTTTGGGCAAAGCATTCAGTAGGTGGAGCACGCAATTAAGCACATAAATAATAAACAACATTACATGTGTCCTTGCAAACTTTACTTATGTTCTTGCACATTGCAAAGCACAGCTCCAGGGACAGTGTAAGTGATCATGCCTTCAATTAGGACATGTTTTCTGTCACTTATGCTAGTATTTTATAAAGAAATAGGCTTAAAGTTTTGGCCGCTTTAAATTAGATGACCTGTTTTTAAACAACTCTTGTGGAGAATACGTTTATAAGCCAGTGCCCACTAGCATGCATTCTTGACTTTATAAAATGGAGCTACGGTGAAAGTATGTGCTTATGCTGAGGTGCAATCCTTTACCCCAACCCCAGATCTGGTGGAAATGACTGTACCTACTTTTTGCAATTCTGCACATGGATTAGAGAATTTTATAATATACGTGCATAATTGTATGTACGTGCCCATGTTCCCGCCAAACTCCGCTCATAGTGAAAGTAGGCACGATGCAAACTATGTACGTACTTTCACGCTAATCAGTATTTTATAAGGTCATTTGCATGCATAAGTCGCTACTTGTGCGTATAAATTACAGAAGTACTGGAATTGTACATGCATTGGTTGCATGTAATTCTAGGCAACCTCTTATAAAATGACTGCCACTGGGGGCTAATTTTATAAGGAGCAGTGCACACCTCTTTTCAAGGACATGCACCTGAGTGGGCACTTACATGTGTACTTTGCCAGTCACTATTCTGTAAGTATGCACATAAGACCGTTTGTCTTATGTGCATACTTACTTTCACTATACACTGACTACACTTTCACTGTTGCAATGCACATGGGTGGAGCTTGAACAGAGTACAGATTTACACATGTAAGTTATAAACTATGGTCATTTATGTGTGCTCTATAGAAATTTAGGCATGAAAATTTACATCAGCCCTAAGGCAGGTGTAAGTGCCAGTGACGATCTAATACACATTTTTGGACACTTAGGTCCCTGTTTTATAAAGAAGGGCCGGCCCCACTTTTCTTTATAATATAGGCTCAAAATTGGCACATTCTGGATGCCTAAACTAGGTACCTGGTTATAAAATCCTCCTCAGAGAGGCTGATTTTATAAAAAAGACACAAAGATACACACCATTTGTGCACGTAAGTCACCTGTTTTTAAGGACTAATGCACATGGATGGGCATTAGTCCTTAAAAACAGGTGACTTACTCGTTCTTTAATCAGTCATTCTGTAAATGTCTGTGCAAGTCCGATCATGCTTATTTTGAGTGTGGAGTGGAGCTTCGGCAGAGTGCAAATTTACATGTGTAAGGTATAAAATACAGTACCATAACTTACAAATGTGCTTCAAAAACCTAGGCATCAGCATTTACGCATGTCATGGGGCAGGCATAAGTGCTTGTTCCTAGTTTGCATATGTCTTTACAACACTTAGACTCCTATTTTATAAAGCACATGCATATTTCACTTTATGTAATAGGCAGTGGCGTACCAAGGGTGAGGCAGTGGGTGCGGCCCATCCTGGTTGCCAGCCCGGGGGAGGTGCACCCCTGCCGGGCCCACACTTCTGTGGCAGCGTGGCATGCTTACCTAAAAGCAAGCTTACCTAAAAGTCAGATGGCTTGCCATGCTGCCTCCAATTGAGGCCCATTGGCTCTCTTTTTTGGCTGAAATCTCGCGATTTGCGAGACTTCAGCTGGGAGAGAGAGCCAGTGGGTCTCAATTGGAGGCAGAACAGTAAGCCATCTGTGCTACTTGGAAGTATGGGCCTAGTAGGATTGGAGGGATGTAGCGCACTGCTGCAGGAGGGCGCTTGCCCAGGGGGCCAACGGTGCTAGGAACACCATTGATGATAGATCCCAATTATACACCTACTCATGCGTATAAACTCTGTGAGAGTTTATGAAATTACCCTTATGAACATTTTTGGGACCTAATTTTATACAGTGAAGTACATGCATACTTTATAAAATAGCGCCATAAGTGGTGTACAACACATGTCAAATTAGTAGCAGTAGTTGGGCCCATCCTATGGTAGGTGTCAATGTCTGTACCTAGATTTTTCAGGAATGCACATAACATAGTATTTTATGACTTAGGTGTGTAAATTTGTGCTCTGCCCAAAGTTTGTTCTTATACAAGACAAACTGAAAGTACTCTTGATAGGACTTACCAGAATAGCGACCCCCTCAAGTATGCATTTAAGTCCTTGAAAATAGTAATTTATGGGCGTAAATTGCACATATCTTTACATGGATTCTTATCAAATCAGCCCCATAATGTCTAACTCTTTATTTATTACCATACATTCCAGGGCCGTACTGAGCGTGAATTGCGCCCTATGTGACTTGCACATCAGGTGTGCGCCCCCCCCTGCACCTCCATCTAGCCACTTTCTGGATGGGGCAGGAGAGAAGAGGCATGCCCGATGCGCAAGTCGCCGGCGCGCTAAGCAGATCTGTCCCTCCCTGCTCTGACGCCGCGTCAGAGGAGGGAGGGACCAGATCTGCTTAGCGCACCACAAGAAGGCTTAAGGGGCGCATTTCAGCTGTCTGCCATTGCCTGCCACTGCTGAGAAAAGAAAAAGTGGCAGTGGCAGGCAATGGCAGACAACTGAAATGCACCCCTTAAGCCTATGCGCCCTGTGCGGCCGCACCGCTCGCACAGGGCTAGGTACGGTCCTGATACATTCTAACTCTCCCAGCTCATTTTTCAGACTTCTGGCATTCACATACAGACAATTTAAGGTATGTTCTTATTTGTGTTTGCAACTTGCACAATAGGGGGATTTTTGAATTATTCTTCTCTGTCTGTTCTTTGTTAAATACCTCTGGGTTATTTCAGTTTTTACCATAACCTCCCAATTGGGATATTTTAATTTCTGCATTTTGCTAGATACCTTACTCTGACCCATGCACTCCTAAGTGACTGTTGGTTTTCTCCCAAGTTCTAGTTGAAAAGTAGCTCTATCTCCTTATTAAAGGTTAGTGCCAGCAGCAAGTTTACATCTTAGCTAAGGTGGAGCCCATCCTTTTAGAAGAGGCTTTCCGTTCCCCAGAATGTTGCCCAGTTCCTAACATATCTAAATCCTTTATCTCAGCACCATTGTCTCATCCATGCATTGTAACTGTGGGGCTATGCCTGCCTCTTGGGTCCTATGTATGGTATAGTTATGAAGGCTATCCTTGAGGTTCTGAATTGCAAGTTGCTACCTAAAAGCCTTTATTTGTTTTCTATAACCTCCCTCCTACATGTACCAAGACAGTCTGTTCCTTCCCAACACTATCTCAAATCCTAGCAAGGTGATGTATGAGGTCTGCCACCTTTCTCTGTAGGCAGGCAAGTTACCAAGTGGTCCTCATGCCCTCCAGCCACTCATCTGTCTACATTCCTAATGACTGAATTGCCAACTACAATGGCCATCATAACTTTTCCTTCCTAGGCACCCACTCTTGGAAATACTTCATTGCTGTGAGAGGATATTGCATCACATAGATGGCAGATCCTGGCTACTGGATCAGTTCCTCCCATACCAAGATGATAGCCTCCTTTCAGATGACTTTTCTCCTCCAAGGCAGCACAGAGGCTTTATTATATCTCTGAAGGTCTTCTCTATAGACCTATTTGTGTGCCTCAGCTTCTTCAAGTCTGCTACTTTAACTTCCAGAGATCAGGCTTATTCTATGAGACTCATGAACTCTTTGTATCAAACACAAACATATGACCTCTCACCAACTGAGAGGTAATCCTACATGCAAAAGACTAGATAGCCCCATCTCACAGATGGACTGTTGTCTGCATCTTAGTATTGATTAGTTGTTTAGTTACTTAGGATTGCTAAGGGAGTAAAATATTAAACTAATATAAATTCCCTTAAGCTTAAAAGATTTATATCTTAGGCTATTATTATATATGTGCTTCTCAATGACCAAGAATTATTCTGTTACTCAGGGTTAATAATTTGCTGATGAAAATCCCCAATTAAACCATGTGGTGAAAAGCTTTCCTTCTATCTTTTTAATTGTCTTAAAAGTCCATAAATTAAAGACTGAACCTGAGGTGGGTGGAAGTTGGGGGCAGGTGGGAATCAAATACTGAGAGCTTTTTTCTAGCCTATTGATTTAAATACTTTTAAATATACTCAGAATTAAATCAGTTTAACCCACAAATTCCCTTTCCCCCAAGTTTTAAAACATAATTTCCCAGCAGATCAAAAAACACATGTTCAGGTTCCTTACCATCAGAGGCAGATCCTGTCTCAGTATTCTTTCAGGTAAGGTTTGTTTGGGTTTTTACACATCATTCAGCTTATTTCTTCTCCCCAATGCAGTCAGTCACATTCCTATGGGCCTATTTTGGTTTTGATTCTTCTGATCAGGTTTTTCACCTGATCCAGTTTGAAACTTCCACATCAGATTGCCACAGTATTTATAACATTTGTAGCTGATGACTACTTCTTATTAAATATCTGGATGTCACCATTTTCTGCTAGCAACTTTTGGCTTCAACTTTTCTCTCTATTTGGTTGTAAGGTGCCTTAGCTTTTTCTAGGTACTGGTTTTCTTCATTGTGTAGCATAAGGATGTGTATTTTCCCAGTGGGTAGCACAATAACCATAGAGCTGTGGGAGAGTAAATAGACTGAATCACTGGTAGGAGGTTCTCCTCAAGGAGTGTTCCTAATGGCTGAATCCCAGGAACACCTATAGAGGGAATCCACATGGTTTCATTAAGACCTTGGTGTGGAGTCTGGAGTTGCTTGGGAGAAAGAAAGGAACAAGGTGACCTCCTGCCTGTCTAGAAGGTACAGTGTTTTTAAAGATGAGTGTTCAAGAGGCTATCATTCGGATCTTAGAAAGCTGGAGGTTTTGGAGCAGGGTAGCAGTCAGTCTAAAGGTTGTTGATAATGCAGACAGAGTAGCTGGAGTTGTCAGTACAGTGGATTGAGTGGCTGGAGCTGGGAAGAAACCTGGTACTGGTCTAGAGTCCAATCTATCTGTAGGGGCAAAAGCCCCAGAAAAGAAGAGTAGCAAAGCTGTTTTTGTCTTTCACTATTTGAAAGTTTTGTTGTGCCAACCAAAGAACGGAATTATTTGCTTTGAAGAGCTTATCCAATAAAGGTGTTTCCAGAGTTGGCAAGTTACCCAGTTCCAGGAGTGAGATTCTGTGCCACTTCTGGTTTTAAATGTGTATTGCAGTGCAGTATGGTATTTGTAGTCCCTCATTTAACCTATTGGACTCAGTGCTGCGGTTCTCATGACACATCAGAATGAGATTAAACAAGTCCTGAATTTCTGACAAAGTCTCACTCCTGGAACTAAGTAACTTGGCAACTCTGTGTGTTTTATTTTTGAAATCCCATTCACTTGTCAAAATGCCTCCTCTGAGTAGAAAAGGGCATTGGAGTGGCTTAATCCTTTCCTCTCTTCCCCTCAGAAAATCCATGACAGGTTTTCCCATCAGCTGAGGGAAGTGGGAGCTTGAACCCTATGAACGTCTGACTTAGAGGATGCCAAAGAAGTGTTACATGGCTTTAAACCTGCAAGAAACCCATTCCTCTCAAGTTATCTGCTTCCTGGTTTGAATTACAGTGTGCTGCTGAGTCCTTTCTGTGGACTAGTTAAAGTGTCTCCTTGTGCTTGCCTGTCTATTCCTTATGTACGTATCAGTCTTGCTGCCTCAGTTGCTCCTTATGGTGGGGAGTTCTTGCCTTTATCATCAATGATGTGTTATTCTTTGCCCTGTCTCTTCTCAACTTGAATACTAAAGGGCTTCATGGAAAGGAATTTTATCGCTATGTGACTTTTCAAATTTTTATTCCAATGGAGTCTTGTGGTTTCTAATTAATATGCATTAGCAGCTTAATAATAATATTTCATGGCTTCCAAGGCCCATAGGACAGCCAAAGTCTTCTTTTAAATTGTGCAATAGTTTTTTTCTCTTAGACAGACATAACTTCTGACTAATGTATCCTATGGGATATTCACAACAAAACATCAGAAGGGAGAGAAAGCTACATATTATAATGGATACTATCTGTCTAAGTTAGAAATAATCCTATATTGTATTATTAATAGAAGCAAAATATCTTACTATGAAAGGAACTCTTGGGGTTCATTGTTTCACTGTCGGAGACCAGTTCTAAGTTTACATTCATCGTACATACGTTTTTGAAAATTTTCACTGGCAGTTAAAATTAATATACCACAAAGATGCACATAAATAATACCTGTTTTGAAAGGGAAAGTATGTATGCACTTTGTTCTTTAAAATTACCCCACAGAAAGTACTTGCAGACATTTAGAGGGAATTCTGTGCTGGCTGTCTCTCCCCTGTATGGCCTGTCAGAAAGAGATAGACCCGATTCTGATCATGCAGGGGCTAGATGTGCCCGTGGAATCAGAATCGGGTCTACTGGCCTGGACATGTACGATTCTGACCAGCTACATGTCCAGCACCTACCCGGCTAACTCAGCCAGGCTCCTGAATGGAGCCATGATCCCCAACTGACAGTGACACCATTCTTTCCCCGCAGTCCGATCCCTGATATGGCCTCCCATGGCTTGGGTCGGGCTGCAGGAATCCTCTTGCACCTCATCACCTTCCGTCTCTGCCTGGCACCGTGGTCCCCTGACGTCCAGGGGGACTTATTCCTCCGAGATGGAATAAGTCCTCTGTCTCCTTGGCCGATCTTGGACGTACAGGGCTGATCTCGGAATCGGCCCTGTACGTCCGTGGTTGCTCTCCGCCTGCCCTCGCTCTGCCTCTGTCCCACCCCCTCCCTCCCATGAACAGAGCTCCCTGTACAAATCACCTGCTCATATGGGGAGCTCTGTCATCGGCAGGCTGCGCTGCCATTTAGCGGGTCTGGACATCCAAATCAGATGTCCAGACCCGTTAAACAGTGTTCAGACTGACGCTGTTATGTATACCTCCTTTGAGGCATAAATACATTTCCAGGCTTATTTTACATTCTAAATTTTATATAGTTCCCCATTTCATATTTTATAAAATTGTGCATAAGTGCAAACTCCACCCAAACCCACCCCTAGGAATGCCTTTGATATGTACAGTAAACCATTTTGAATCACATTTACATAGTAACATAGTAAATGATGGCAGATAAAGACCAGTATGGTCCATCTAGTCTGCCCAGTAAGATGGCAAGAGTAGGTGCACCTGCCGCTCTGTGCAGGCCACCCCTCCCCATGTCCCTATTTAGGGGTGAACCCACCACTCCGTGTAGGACACCCCTGTTTGTTGAGAAATTAGATAGTTAAGTTTATTTTGATTTTATCCTCTTGCTGCAAAGGGATCCATTGTGTTTGCCCCCACCACTTCCATCGGGAGGGCATTCCAAGCATCCACCACCCTTTCAGTGAAAAAGTATTTCCTGACATTGCCTTTCAATTTACCCCCTTGCAGCTTCATGTCATGCCCTCTAGTTTTACAGCTTCCCCGTCTTTGGAAGAGGTTTGTTTGTTCATTATTTCTCTTTAAGGTCTGAATCATATCTCCCCTATCCCTCCTCTCCTTCAGAGTGTACATGAAAATGGCATGTAAAAATGACCAATAAATACATTTTGAACTAAATTCCCCTTGAATTGAAGGGGATAGAAGGACTGCTCAAATTTCAGAAATTTATATAACATAGTAACAAAGTAAATGATGTCAGATAAAGCCCAGCATGTTCCATCTAGTCTGCCTAGTAAGGTGGATAGAGTTGTACCTGTTGCACCATGCAGATTACCCCCTATATAGATGTAAAAGCACCTTGTAGCTTTGGGGGGGGGGGGTAGAGGGGGGTATATAAATTGGATAAATAAAAATAAGCATGCATGTAAGTTTATGTACCTACAATGCAGGAAATTTCAGAAAAGGCTATTTCCACACATGAAACATTGTTTTATGCACGGAAATACCTTTTAAAATGATCCCCATGGATGGTACTTGTCAATATTTTAACATCCCTTTAGAAGTCCTGATGGTGGTCCATAATCCTCTGCTTCCAGGGCTTCTCAAATTAGCAAGGGAGAAAACAAATAGCACTGGACTCCATCTTGTAGCCTCAGACTTTTTCTTACTCTTGTCTGCAAGTTAAATGATTGGTCACTAGATACCACAGTGCATCCATTTGAGCCACCAATCCAAATGAAGAGATTACTCCACGTCATAGGGGAAACCCTACAATGATTGGTTCATCCCCATGGTCTCAATCGAAAGATCGATTGGCTTAGTTTGATGTAGAATGGATCAATCATTCAACTTGCAGACTTCTGAAATATCGGGACTTTGGCATTTTGTGGCAGTTTGAAAGAAGCCCTTTAATGAAATACTACCCAGTGGCACTTGATAGAGTCCACGTTTAGACTTGAAACGTACACATTGTGATTCTGGGGATCTGTTTTTCTGATTTGCGTTGGGCTTTCACTGTAACACATTCCTGTTAAAAGCATCTGCTTTTTATAAGATAAGTGTGGTTCTTTGAGCTTTTCTTGAGAAAAATGGATGTTATCAGCATTCGAGAGGGATAAGTCTTTTTCTCCTGCTGTTCCATCCTACAAAAAATTGTTATATATAGATTTTGGAAGATTCTGCATTTTTGGTGATTTTCTTTCTTGTAGTATTTATATTAATCACTTCACAGGTTTCTTGATTATTTAATATTTAGCTGTTGGCTGGATTGCAAATCCGGCTAAAGTTAGGACAGCCATTTAGCCATTGAATATCACTACTGCCCAGTTAACTTGCGGTGCCACCCCCAGAACTAGATAATCACGTTAATCGTGTTGAATATCCCTGCTATATTTGCTGTCATTGTTTTTTTTCAGTGATGTCCATGGAACATTGATAAATTTTTTTTTTTTTTTTTTTTTTTATTATTGTCACTTTATAATTCAACACACAAAACCATGCTATTCAAATTCGGGTGTCACATCAGTGACAGCAACACAAGTTCCCTCCACTACTAGTCCCTGTGAGACTTAACACAAAACCTTACAGACACCCAAAAGCTGACGATATCAAGCCAGCACAAAATCCAAGAATTCAATTTGCATTTATCCTTTGTATGAGAAGTCGGCACTGCAAATATTCTAGAACACCAGTACACCTCTAGGTGTGAAAAGAGAACAAGACAGACTGCCATGGATTCCTGCACAGAACACATGTTAAAAGAACCCCTCACTGTGGTTACACAAAGAAAAGGCAGACCATCACCTAGTATAAAAAAAAAAAAAAAAAAAAATTAGAAACATATGCGAGGGGTGTCTGATAGTGTAATTTTGGCCTGTACCTTTCATAATATTTGTATTTAAAGAAATTATTCAATACATTCCACCAAAAACGGCATACTTTTGTTTACTTCTCCACATAATTGCCGTAAACATTGAGACATTTATCCCAGCGTGACACTAGTTTGAACGTCCCTTCATGGTACAGTTGCGTGTCAAGTTGCTTGAAGTATTCCATAACGATTTCTTGCAATTCCTCCTGATCCGCAAAGCGTTTACTGCCAAGAATTTCTTCAAAGGTCCGAATAAATGAAAATCCGAAGGGGCTAAGTCCAGATTATACATATTGCGTATGCGGAGTCGTTATGATTGCCACTTGTACCTTTAATATCGGACACCCCTCGTATAAATGAAGAATGAAATGGAAAACCCAAGAAACCCAATTGTGAGAAGCAGAACACTGAAGAAACAGAAATGTATCTTCTCCTGTACAGAAGAAAATCCACATTTTCAAAGCCAATATATTTCAATCAATAAAAATTATGGGCCTGACAATCAAAAGGCATTTA
This sequence comes from Ichthyophis bannanicus, assembly GCA_033557465.1. NCBI lineage: Eukaryota > Metazoa > Chordata > Amphibia > Gymnophiona > Ichthyophiidae > Ichthyophis > Ichthyophis bannanicus. Next base: position 652,565,727 of record CM066036.1, on the reverse strand, counting down.
CATGGTTTACAGCCCTGTAAACCGTGTAAATGCTGCTCGGCAGAATATTCAATGCCACTAACACGGACAGTGCCGCTGAATATCCCCGATCTTCTCCCCTAAACATCCTGCTTAGCATTGGGGCATGTCTTAGGTATTTCGGGGCCTGTCATGGGTGGTGACAGGGGCTAACTGGGTAGCAGCAATATTGCACCCCTACCTGGTCAGCTTCTACAGGTGAAGATAGGCCAGCTTTTGCAGCATCTATCTTTAGCCGTAGAAGCTAACCAGGCAGTGGTACAATATCGCCACTACCCGGCATTGAATATCCAGGGTTTGAGGATTGTGGCAACGGCTAGGTGCTGTACTCATGCTTAGTTGTCCTAACTCAATATTGGGCCCTATGAATCTATTTTTTGTTCCTTTGTTGTCTGACCATTTAGTTTTTCCAGTTGGGTTGATTCTGGTCTCTTTACCACTTCCTTTAGTTGATATTTTTTCCTGAGTGCTTTTCTAAAATCTTATTTCCATTTTCATAAGAACATAAGATATGCCATACTGGGTCAGACCAAGGTCCATCAAGCCCAGTATCCTGTTTCTGACAGTGGCCAATCTAGGTCATAAGTATCTAGCAGTTTCCCCAAAAGACACAGGCTCCACAATGCTTGTATTGGCTCAAGCAGTGATATCCTGGGTCCCTTTTAATAATGGTTTATGGACCTTTCCTCCAGGAACTTGTCCAAACCCTTTTTAAACCCAGCTACACTAACAGCTTTTACTACATCTTCTGCTAACAAATTCCAGAGTTTGATTATATGTTGAGTAAAAAAAAATATTTTCTCTTATTAGCCTTAAATAGTTTACCCTGTAGCTTCATTGCATGTCCCCTAGTCTCTCTATATTCTGATAATGTAAACAATCGATCTATGTTTACCTGTTCCACTCCATTCATTAATTTATAGACCTCTATCATGTCTCCCCTCAGCCATCTCTCTTCCAGGTTCAAAAGCCCTAACCTTTTAAGCCTCTCTTCATAGGGGTATCCTTCCATCCCCTTTACCATTTTGGTGTCTCTTCTCTGTACCTTTTCTAATAACACTATATATCCTTTTTAAGATATGGCAACCAGAATTGCATACAATATTCAAGGTGCAGTCGCACCATGGAATGATACAGGGGCATTATAGTATTCTTTGTTTTATTTTCCATTCCTTTCCTTATGATACCTACTGTAGCATTATATTTGCTCTCTTGGCCGCCGCTGCACACTGGACGGAGGGGTTTAACATGTTATCCATGATGAACACCTAAATCTCTTTCCTGGGTGGTGGTTTCTAATGTGGAATCTTGCATCGTGTAACCATAGTTTGGGTTATTCTTTCCTAGGTGCATAACTTTGCACTTGTCCACATTAAATTTCATCTGCCATTTGGATGCCCAGTCTTCCAATTTATCAAGATCCTCTTGCAATTTTCCACAATCCTCATAGGTTTTATCAATTTTAAATAGTTTTTTTTGTCATCTGAAAATTTGATAACCTAACTCGTTGTTCCCTTTTCCAGGTCATTTATGAATATGTAAAAAGCAGTGGACCCAGCACAGATCCTTGGAGTACTCCACTATTCACCTTTCTCCATTGGGAAAATTGGCCATTTAGCCCTATTCTCTGCTTTCTATCTTTTAACCAGTTCCTGATCCACAATAGTACTCTGCCTCCTATCCCATGACTTTTTAGTTTTGCAAAAAGTCTCTGATGAGGGACCTTGTCAAAGGCTTTCTGAAAGTCGAGATAGACAAAGGTGAGTCAGTTGATATAGTATACCTGTTTATTCACACCTTCAAAAAACATAACAGATTAGTAAGACAATATCTTCCTTGTCTAAGGCCATGTTGGCTGTCTCCCATTAAGCATGTCTATCTACATGTTCAGTAATTTTGTTCTTTATGATGGTTTCTACCATTTTTCCCAGTGGTTTCTTCACTGTCCCTCTTCTCCCCTTCTTCCCTCATATCTAACTCTGACATGGATCCTTATTTTTCATCTTGTCTTCATTTCTCTCAATTGCCTTTTTTTCTACCTATAGCTATATTTCATTCTTCCTTCTCCCCCATCCTCAGTCTCCCCCTTTCTACCTTTCATCTATCAGCTTTCCACTTCCTACACTTACCTCCCTAGTCTTCCTATTCCCTTCTGTGTCTCTTATTTCTTCCCCAGCCTCCCAGTGATTTTCACCCACTTTTTAGACCTAGGAATGGCCTGTCCATTGTGCGGGAATGTTGCTCACACAGGGCCCTGTGCCTCAGGGGTCCCCGTGCCAACATGCCAAACATGGTGTTTGGCTCCTGAGTTCAGATCATTTGCAGTGCCGGCTTCAGGGGGAGCTGAGACCCCAGCTCACTGCACAGCCACTGGACCGAAGAGCTGCTTTTCCTTCACTGAGTCTGGCAGCTGTGTTCTTGTGGAGTCTGCTGCTGCACTGGAGGTTAAAGGGCATTTCCTGTTTCCTGGCACTCAGTACGCCAGCAGGCTCCATGAGAACACAGCCGCCAGACTCGGTGAAGGGAAACCCCGCTCTTCACTCCAGTGGCTGTGCAGAAGTGAGCTGGGGCTTCGGGCCTCCCTGGCTCCCTCTGAAACTGGTCAGACAGGCATGGGGTTCTTCAGAGGAGGGGTGCTAGGACTGGAAATGGCTGATGGGGGGAGCTAGGACTGTAAATAGCTGATGGGGGCTAGGATAGAACTGGAAATTGGCTGATGGGGGACTTGGACTGGAATGGGCTAAGGGGGGAGGATAGGATTAGAAAGGGCTGATGGGGGGGCTAGGAATGGAAATGGACTGATGGAGGGCTAGGATAGGGCTGGAAATGGGCTGATGCAGAGGATGGGAGAATGGGACTAGAAGGGAATGCATGCTGGGTGGGGCTGGAACTAGAAGGGAGCTGATTTTGGGGGAGGATTAGAAGGGGCTGTGGCTGGGGGAGTGAGGATGGAGAAGAGAAAAGATTTTGTGTGGGAGGGAAGAAAAATCTGCGATTGGTCAGGTATTGGGAGAGTAAGTGGGGATTGAGGATGGAAGGGTGAAATTTGAGTGGATGAAAAAGAAATAGAGACACATAGGAAAGAGCAAAAGAGGAAAGATCAATATGTTAAAGCAGATGCAGAGATTCAAAGATTTGACTTCTTCAAGCCATGGTATTTTCAATAACATCACATGGATGTGAAAGTTGGACAGTGAAAAAGATAGGAAGAAAATTGATGCCTTTCAATTATGATGCTGGCGACAAATACTGTGTAAACCATGGACTGCCTGAAGAACAAACCAGTCAGTACTAGAGGAGATCAAAACTAAGCTTTCCTTAGGTGCTCAGATGGCAAGACTTCGAATTTCATACTTTGGACACATCATGCAAAGAGAAAGATCATTAGAGAAAGACATCATGCTTGGCAAGGTAGAAAGTCAATGTAAAAGAGGAAGGCCAGCAATGAGATGAATCGATACAATAACAGCAGCTATGGGTGCCAGTCTGAAGACTGAACATAACTTAGGACAACTATCCAGAGGGTTGCTGTGAGTCGACACTGACTTAATGGCACTTAATAACAGAGAGAGAATATAAAAAAACTAGAAGAAAGGACAAATGGACTGCAGACAATGGAGAGTTAGCAGAAGACACGAAGAAACCAGAAGAAAGTAACTGGAACAATTGTAACTGAAAAATAAAATGCCCAAATTAACAAAAGGTAGAAAAATACTTTTTTATTTTGAATTTATTAACTGGAGTATATCACCTCTGGGAAATGTGCATCATTAACGTCTTTACGCTTTGTTTAGTACAAGAGGAAATTTAACTTATAGTTTTATTTCTCCAGTGTTGTTGTAGATTCCAAGTTTGGCCTTTGGAGTTCCCAGTTTAATTATTGTCTTCATATTTCTAAATTGTGATCTCTTGTTCTTTGTTTGGCGATGGTCTATGTTCTGCATGTGTAACTGAGCTGAGGTATTCTGCTCATGTTGTTTCTATTTGACAGTGCCACTTGTTCGTTTTTTTCCCCAGTAAGAGATGTACTGGTATTCTCTGAGATGTATTGGTTTAATATTTTCAGTACTGCCTTTTGTTAGAAAAGGTTTGGTGCTTTTGAGTCCTGGTAGCGCTGTTATGATACGATGGGTTTGCTGTGGGTTCTAAATAGGCATGGTTTATAGTACTTCCTAATGTGCCTGGCAATTGGCACTAGAGTCTAGTAACGCACAAATTTCTATTTGGTAGCCTTTCCTTATCCTCACTGCCCATGCAAATGGTATTCAGACACCCATTAAGAGGCATGTTTATCAAAAGTTAATGCGCTTTCACAAGTGTTAATGTGTGTTAAGTGCAGGAAAACACGTTTATTTCTATTGGCGCAGTGGCACTTAGGGGCATGTTTACTAAATATTAATGTGCGTTAAGTCATTGCCAGGAGAAAAAAAGAGGCTTGTGAAGGTCTCCTTTGAAAGCTGTCTAAAAATTTAGATGGGCAACATATACATTTTAAAATAAAATATGCAAATGAGGTCCCCTAATGAGTCTCTGCACATGGCCCCACATCTAGACCCCATTTCACCCTCTTATCACTTTCCCTGCCTCATCTATCTCTACATCTCAAGTCCTTTTCTTGTCTTACCCCCCTTATTTAGGCTCCCATTCCCTTTTTTTTTTCTCCCCTACTTTCACCCTTTCTCACCTTCTACAAGATCTGTCCCCTTCCTTTGTCTCTCACCCTCTTCATAGTCCTATTCTTCTTTTTTTGCTTTCCTCGGCATCAGTTATCCCGGCCTCACACCTATCTCCATTATCCAGGCTGGAATTGGACACCCCTGATATAGACAGAGATAAGTGTAGGCAGAACTGAATGATTTATCATTGTACTTCCCTCAAGGGAGTGACTTTAGTGGTGCAGCCTAGGATTGGTCAGCTTGTCTTCAAGGAGATCTAGAGAGCAGTCTTTTTGGAGTGAGAGAGAGTCTGTCTCTTTAAGGAAGGGAAGTGCGATCTCCTGCCCACTGGCATCCTGTTCCTGTGGCACTGGAGCTAGAGAGGAAGGAATCTTGCCTCTTTTCTTTATTATCTTATGATGGATGCAGAAACCACCACAGAGGAGTTTTGTGATGGTGGGTTTGGTATCCAGTGCTCCTGGGAGAACCAATTGTGTGGGGTTTGGAGAGGAACAAAGAGATATTGTGCTTGATCTAGGAATCTGTAGGAGACTAATGGGAGAGAGGAGGAAAGTGCAAAGTGTTTGGGTCCTTGGGAGTTAGTGAGCCCAGTGAAGGTCTGGATGGAACTCAGACCAAAGGAAGGAAAGGAGGATATCCCAGCAATATCCCAAGGAAAGCATCTAGCCCTTATTCTGCATTCTATACTTGAATGATGAGAATCTTCTTTGGAATCTGTTGCCATTCACTGCTTACTTTAAAGAGTTCTGGTCTAGTAAATACTGTTATTCTGTAACACCCTAATCCTTTCTGCATTGCCTCCTTGGGCCATAGTGAAGAATCCTTGTCCCTGCCCCCACTGGAGAATGCATGCCACGACTTGTAGATAGCATGAAGGACTGGCACTGGAACTATACGAGCCCCTGTCAGAAAAGAATATCCAGAAGATGGGCTACAAAAGTGTTAGAATTAGGTGGATTGTTTTTGTAATGCGGAGTAACAGTTCTGTTACCTTTTTGTCCTTTATTTAAATCTTGGTTTTGGCTGGCCTCTTCTTAAGTACAATGAAACGAATAAAATAGTCCTTAACAACTCTTGTCCTTGTTGACTCTTACTCACCCTGTCTAGTTAATAAACTAGAAAAACGTGTCTTATAAGCAAATCTGTATTGAGTACACCTCCACACGAACTGCCATCTGCCAAAGCTGGAGGCGAGGAGGTTTGAAAAGCAGACTTTAAGTAATGTGCCCCTTGCTTTGTGAGATTTCTTATGGAAAAAGAGTTCTGTAAGAAAGAAACTGTATTTAATGCATCCACCAACAACCAAGCTTTATAGTTATGTAAGGCCGTACAAAGAAGTGATGAAATCATGATCTAAATTGGGAGTTTTGAATTGCTCACATGTAAATACAGTCATTAAAAAGTTAGTCCAGGTGAAAGGTATCGCCTACCAATTTTTGGCTGGCCCTTATTTTAATGTATTGCTAGTGACGGAACTCGTATGTATTTCATTGGAACAAAAGCTTTCCTCTTACATTAAGAGAAAGTGCAAGCTATTCTATATTTATTATTACAAGAGCCACATAGTTGTGCAATTAATCAGACCTACATCTATAGGAAATCTGCTGGTCAATGTTTTGTTAAGAAACAGGAACATTATTGCTGGATGCAAGTTTTTAACTTGCAGCAATAGATACCTTAATAGCCTTTGCAAACAAAGTCCCTTTACCACCAGAAGTTAGAGTGATTTTTCAGACGTTGGGGGTAGATCCATGTTATATTCTTAGAAGAACTTCCTATATATGGAAAGGGAAAAGAAAAAGCATTGGATAGACAACTTTAATAGGTGGCTGAAAACCTGGTGTAAACAAGGTTTTAGATATACACGTGACTGTTGCTGGATATGAAAAAACAAGAGACTATGAGATCTATTTACTCAGGTGTGCTAATGTTAACATACATGAGTCTCTTTTCTGATGCTTAGTGAATTAAACGGTTCACCTGCCCTGCAAGTGACTTGATGTGGCGTGGCGTGACATGGGCAGATGCAGAAGCGGCAGCCAGGAAAATCTATTTCTTAGGGGTATGCAGACAACAAAAGTTTCCTGGGTTGTTTTTGTTTTTATAAGTTTTCATTTCAGGGCAATTTGGTTAATTAAAAGATGGCTGTGGCTGCTGCCCAAATAAAAATGAAGGCTGAAAGGTTACTAGAGGTTTCCAGGCAAATAAAAAGCGGTAAAAAAAAAATAAATCTATTTTTTATTAGCAGTTATCATGGGCTGGCCCTTAACCTGGTATCTCTTGGGTTGGAAGGCAATTCTCTTCAGGAGGAGCTATTGTGTCTCCTCTGGGGACAACTAAGTATAGGCTGGCTAGAGACAGTCCCCAGAGGGGAGATGGTGGCAGGATTCAATCCGAACAGCAACTGGTTCAGATCAATCCCGTCACTGCCAGAACCGAGCGGATGGCAGCACGGCATGCATTTGCATTGCCAATGCCATACGCTCGGCCTTCTGGTGGCAACCACAAGGCATCGACTCCCTTGTGGCCCGAATTTTTATTTTTTTTTTGTTCCCCCCCCTCCACCAGTGCTTTGACGTCAGTGGGGGCTTCCCGTGATGCCGCTGTCCCCTGATGCCATCAAACTACTGGTGGATGGAGGGATCCTCATCAGTGTAGTGCCAGCATCGGGATGCCGTTTTTGGCCCGGTTCAGTGAACGCTGCCCATGGCAGGAATTTGTTCGTGCTAACCGGGCCAAACTGGCTGAATCCCACCACTGACCAGAATTTTAAAGACTGCCTCAAAATGGATTCACCACTTTGGATACAAATAACAGAGCACTAGAAGAGTTATGGGACGACATCAATAAAGTTGTGCTTGAAGAAAGTGTAAAGTCTCTGCAAAAGATGAAAAAGCAAAAATGGTTAAATGGATCACCAAAGAAACTCTGAAAATTGCTTAGAAACGCAGAGAAACTAAAACCAGAGGAGAAAGAGAGAGAAACACGGAAATTTAAAATACATTTACAACATGTAGCAAGATGAGACAAAGAGAAGTACTGATATATGCAAGGAAATAGAATCAGAAACTATTAGAGGAAGAACAAATCAATAGGCATTAGAAGAGATCAAATCTAAGCTTTCCTTAGAAGGTCAAATGACAAGACTTTGATTTTTCCCACTTTGGACTCATCATGCAAAGAGAGAGGTCATTGGAGAAAGACATCATGCTTGGCAAGATAGGTCAATGCAAAAGAGGAAGAGCAGCAATGTGATGGATCGATACAATAATAATAGCTATGGATGCCACTCTATCAACAACTAGCTGCTTGACTGAAGACCAAACACACAGTTTACTACAACTATTCATAAAGTCATAATGAATCGATATCGACTTGATGGTACTTAACAACAACAAAAACAATAGTAATTAAAAAGGGCAATGGATCTTTGTTAAGAAGGTAATTTAAAAGTAAAAGGAACATAAAACCATTATGGTTTTCCTAGGAGGTGCCTAACAAAATAAGAGTTAAAGGGCTAGAGTTTGCAAAATACAAAGCATTACAGAAGGGAAATCATAGAAAACAATATCGGGTAAAGCTGAGAGAAATGAAGAGAGGAATCAGAAAGGCAAGGGCAGAAGAAAACGTGGCAAAAGATGTAAATGAGGTGACGACTTTCTTCAGGTATATTCAAGAAAGGAGAAAGACCAGTGGTCAATTTCTAAAACTGAAGGATGCTGAAAACTGATGTATGGAAAATGATAAGGAAAAAGCACAAATGTTAAATACTTCTATTTGGTATTCACAGATTCAAAGAAGAGCATGTTTGTAAAGAACTTGCAGGGCTGAAAGTGAACAAAGCAATGGTAGCAGATGAAATACAGAGGGAGGAAAAAAGAAGATATTCTTCTGCAGATAGACAACCAGAGGAGGACAGCGGAAGAAATGACCACGGCCTACCAGGTGATAAATAAAATTCTTTATTGAGGACCCAACTTAACAATAATAACAACAATCAGTTGAAAACAGACTAGAAGCTTTATCCATACAGGCAGCAGTACACAACTGATTAAATGTAACAAAATATTAAATAAATTAAAACAATGGAGTACAAGAAAAGCAGACCACATTGTGATAAGGAAGCTTATCATAGCTCAGGAAGGAGCTATAGAAAAGGTGAAGTGACTCTGAACAAGCAACCTGTCAGTTCTGGTAGAAATAAGAAAACATTGTAAACTCAATGTTACTTGTATGCATTGTAGTGTGTTCTTGTTCAATGTACACCGCACTGATTGTAATAGCGCGGTATAAAAGAAATGCTAAATAAATAAATAAATAAATAACAGAATTTTCCCATAAAAGACTACCAGTCCCAGAATGCACCAGGTTTCCAACAGCCATTAGAGGAGCTGAAGTGGGGAAACGTGTGTTCAATCAGGAGGGCTATGAGGTAATCCCTAAGCACTCATCTCAAAGGGGAGGGCCTGATTCAGCACAGCTGCGCTGTGTTAGGGAGGAGCACTCATCTAAGCAGAATAAAGGTAGAGTTTATTCTACAGAGAATCATCCTCATCTTGATCCTCATCCTCAGTTTCATCTGGAGGATCATCAGAAGCAGAAGCCAAACCGGACGGACAGAGAGGGCAAGAAACCCTTTGGAAGAAGGAAGAGAAAAGCCTTTGGGAGGTCTAGAGGAGTTCATAGCAGTACGTATACTGGAAGGCATTCCAAGGGCCAGCATACACCATTGGACTGGGGAAAGCCAGAGGAATGGTGCTGCAGAGCTAGGAATCTCCAGACGGTACCTGTGAGGGAGACGGCTGCACGTGGAAGGGACCCTAAGACCTGTGCCAGAAGGTATGTGAAGAGAGATCCAGTGTCCAGGGATCTGGATTGGAAGGCTGGACATAGGAACTGGACTACATACTGGCCAGGCTATATAGAGAGGAACTCTAACAGCAATGGAAGCTCAGGTATGAACACTGATCTATGCCCTAGCTATAACCTTGAAAGACAGCAGGGAAACAAGTATTCTCCTGAAAGTGCTCCATTGGGAGATTCATCTGTGCCAATCCATGATATTGAACCCATGCTTGTTGAAGAAGAGGGGGTGATAGCAGATGAAGAATCTGTTTACATGGACTGCTCTCTGTCTAAACTCCTTTGGTGATTTTTTGTTACAAAGTACAGCAACCATCACAAAGAAATACAAACTTGTCCTTTAATCTACTCAGAAAAGCTCCTGAGTAGGATTTTTAGCCATGCAGTAGAAAGCAAGCCAGCTAAGGGGTTTCAGCTGGATAACTGCTAGCAATTGAGCCTTACCTAATTGCTTGTGTGCTCTGAGAGAATCACTTCTGAATCTATGTGGGAAGATATAAGAAGTTAACCTGAAAAGAACAGTTTTTCCTTTCTTTGTGGCTTTTGGTTTGTTGTTTGATACATTGCTAAGAGAATATTAGCTAAAGCCTACAGAAAAGACCAGTTTGTTACCAACCAGGTCTTATTTCTTTTGCTTTGATTGCCTGACAAGTTCAAATGTTGTTTCCTGACTTTGTTTTTCCAAGTTTAACACTGAAAGTAAGTAACCTGATTTATGTGCTACCAAGCATATCTGTGTTGGGAGAAATAACCCCATAAATAAATATCTTATTAGCTTTACCCAAAAGCACAGCTAATTATTGTGAGCAGCTGTGTCTGGTGTGAATGAACTGCATTGCCCACAATTCCTTGCAAATCATATAGATATATGCACTTGCCAAGACTGTGAAGATTCTCACCCAGGCAGCCGTCTGACAACATGTGACGTAAAAATATACAGACATAATGCTATATCCATAAAACCAGTTGTGAAAGGCTGAATATGGGTTGTAAACTTGAAAGAACGCGTGTACTAAAAAACATGTGAACCTAAAAAAGCTCTGGTAGAAACTATAAAGAAACTGGAACATACGATAATATTGCAACCAGCATGTTGTACCACAAAACATTAAAAATTTTTTCAACTGAATGTTACATATTCATGTATTTTAACTGTTATGCCATACAGATTTTTACATCTTTGTTTATTCATATTTGCAATTTTACTGCTTTTCAGATTGGGAAGAGTGATTGCTCCACCGCATAGACGTGTTTCTCACATCATCTATGTGGTTCCCTGGTAATCCTTTATCATATAGTGTATCCATCTTTTATGATGTTCATATCTCTTTGTTTTTAGTTTTTAATCCTTTACTTATTATATGTATGTTTGTTTTTTAGACCCCTGACGAAGGCTTCGGCCGAAACTTGTTAAGTTGGGTCCTCAATAAAGAATTTTATTTATCACCTGGAAGGCCGTGGTCATTTCTTCCGCTGTCCTCCTCTACCAGATGAAATACATCCTAGGATACTTAAGGAACTCAAGAGGTTCTGGCAGGTTCACTGAAAGATATGTTTAACAGATCCCTGGAGACAGAAGTGCTTCTACTTGATTGGAAAGTGCATATTTAGTCTGTCTTCACAAAAGCAGTAACCAGGAAGTAGTGAGGTACTACAGGTTGGAAACCTCACCTCAGTGTTGGGAAAGGTCATGAAGACACTGGGATACAAGATCCTAAAGCAACATGGATTTACCAGAAGCTGGTCATACTGGATGAATTGGATTGATTTCTTCAGCTGGGTTATACAGAACTAGACAGAGGGCACTTTTTTGTGTATGTGGGTTTCAAAAACGTCTGATACACTTCCTCATAAAAGGCTCATACATAAATTGAATTGATCGAGCTGTCCTAGGATGTAACATGGGGGTCACTCTGCCACATAAAACATTTTTTTTTACTTATATGGTAATCTGACCCCACCGGGTGTATCCCAGGATGCACCATGTGGGGTCCGGGCATTGTCATTTTACAAGATTTATTTCCCTTTTCAGCACAAAATGACCCCCCCCAAACAATATTTTTTGTTTTGTTTCATTTTTTTCTGTTTTAGCATGCATCATTTACAAATAGTTACCCTGCGGTAACGGTGTTTATTGAGGAGATTTCTACAGAAAAGCCCATTAGAATGATTACATGATAAAAATATTACTGCATGGTCACCATTAGTGAATGACTCACTTAGAGAAACATTATGTGTACATTAGTGTACTTTTAGCACACCCTAAGGGACATGGTTACTAAACCGCGTTAGCTGTTAACCGGCAGATGGCTTTCCAGGCATGCCACGTTAACAGCTAACACGGGGCAAATGCAATTAATGCAATAATTTTCTGTGCTGTCTGCAGAATACATGTTAGCTGGGTGTGTGGATGAGGCAAAGTCGGAAAGCGGGCATGTCTAGATTGCATGATTGCTGTGTGCATCAACAGCATGGAGTAACCACATGCTTTGCAGACAGTGTGGGTGCAACTAACACTGCCTCAATGCATCCCAGCTACTTTCCAACCAATCTGTCTGCGTTTTTGGTGCAGTATCTGCTGGGGGAATGCTGTGCATGCCCCCTACAAATACTGCACACTACTGCAGTTAAGTTTTGCAAATAACACTGCATTAATGCGACCAAGGGGATTAACACAGTTAGCAGGTCTGCTAACCGTCTTAATCCCCTTGAATATTATGCCCTTTGAACTTTCCTAAATTGTCTTTGGTTTCACCCAAGGAGATGTTTAAAAAATTACATATTGGAAATTTTAATGAACCCCAAAGAGTCACTTCCACCTATTTCTAAGTCTTATTATAGCCGCTTTTCCATTTATTTTTTTTGGACTCCTTGCTTCTCGAGGGCTAGTGTTGGAGTAACTTATTTTTCATTTTGTATTTTTTTTTTCTATTTCCTTTGTGTATTCTTCAGCTTTTCTATACAAGTCTTGTTTGGATTGGAATTAAAACCATAAATAAAAATTTTAAAAAGAAGAGTTGAAAATGATCCTGGAGGACTAGACATGAGCTGGATGTGGCTCCTAACCACAAAAGTGAATTAAGGAAGAGGCTGGGATCTACAGGCTGGTTAGTCATAGAAACAGAGAAACATGATGGCAGATAAAGACCATATGGCCTATCCAGTCTGCTCTTCCATACCAGCTACTACAATCCCTTTTCTTTGTTTAGAGATCTTCTGTGTTTGTCCCATGCTTTCTTGAATTCAGATACTGTCCTCATCTCTACTACATCCACTGGGAGACTATTCCATGCACCTACAGAGAAGAGACACCAAAATGGTAAAGGGGACGGATGGATGCCCTTATGAAGAAAGGCTTAGAAGGTTAGAACTCTTCAACTTGGAAAAGAGATGGCTGAGGGGAGATATGATAGAGTTCTATAAAATAATGAATGGAGTGAAATGGGTAAACATAGATTAGTTGTTTACTCCCTCTAAAAGTAGAAAGGCTAGGGAACACATAATGAAGCTACAATTTAATCCATTTAAGACTAGTAACATAGGAGAAAATATTTTTCACTCAACACAATCAAATTCTGGAATTCATTACCAGAGAATGTAGTAAAAGCTGTTAGTATAGCTGTGTTTAAAAAAGGTTTCAACAAGTTCTTGGAGGAAAAGCCCATAAACTACTATTAAAATGGACCAGGGAAATCCACTGCTTACCCCGAGATAAGCAATGTGGAATCTGTGTACCTTTTTGGAAACCTAACAGGCACTTGTGACATGGATTGGCCACCGTTGAAAACAGTTTACTGGGCTTCATGGATCTTGGTATGACCCAATATGGCATGTCATATGTTATGTTCTTACTATTTCTGTAAAGAAATATTTCCGCATGTTACTCCTGAGTCTATCCCTGTTCACCTTCATCCTATGCCCCCTGGTTACAGAGCTCTCTTTCAATTGAAAGATGCTATCTCTGTGCATTTCTGACACAGAGGTATTTAAACACTCCTGTTAGCTCTACTGGACAACCTACTCAAAGGCCTGGAAAACAAGAGCAAGATGTATATGCTCATATTCATAGATATATCGGCAGCTTTCGACTCAGTACATCACCTCACATTACTAGAGCGACTCGAGTCCATAGGCATTTCAGGAACCCCACTAAAATGGTTCTCCTCATATATAACAAACAGAATGCAGCAGGTCCAATTCAACAATGATAAAGCAACCCCCTTCCCGCAAACGCAAGGCATCCCACAAGGCTCCGCCCTCTCCTCCCTCCTTTTCAACCTATACCTACAACCTGCATGCAAAATTTTCCAGGACCACAACATCAACTACCATATCTACGCGGATGACCTAATGCTGTACACACAACTAGACGTAAATAGCCCAAACCTCAGCAACCTTGAAAAATGTCTACTCGAACTGCAAATCTGGCTTCAACACAATAATATGGCCATTAACCACAAGAAAACAGAAGCAATGTGTATCTCCAGGAAACCGGGATTCATGCCCCCGACAACGGTCACTATGAACAATAACAACTACAACATCAAAGCAGAGATAAAATATCTAGGAGTAATGCTGGACAGCAACCTAAATATGGACAAGCATCTGCGGATTACCAACCGCGCTATATTCCACAAATTAAGAGTCCTGCAGCCCTTACGTAGCATACTTGATCATGCCGACTTCAGATCTGTCGCTCAAGCCCTCATCATACCACACCTGGACTATTGCAATGCCATACTGCAAGGCCTACCAAGAAAAACTATAAATATTCTGCAAATGGCTCAAAACGTTGCGGCCAGAATCATTATGCAAAAAAGGCTCTCCGACCACATTACACCTGTCCTAATTGAACTACATTGGCTCCCCATCACGGCCCGCATACAATACAAATTATTAGTCACTACTTTCAAACTCATCCAGAATGTAGCGCCCTCACATCTCAATAGCCTACTATCCAACCTACCCAACAACAGAAGCAGAAGAACAGCAAACCTCAACACCCTCTGTCTCCTGAAGTGCTTCAGAAAGGTTAATGCCTGCACCAGTAACAGGGCTTTCTCATTTATAGCTCCAACACTCTGGAACTGGTTGCCAAGTGAACTGCGTGCAATCTGTGATCTAAAAGACTTCAGAAAAAAACTTAAAACGCACCTCTTCCAATCTCATTTCAACTTAACCCCTTGAAATGCTTTCAGGCATGTGCATAATGTATATAGCGATCCAATGTAAAGTCATAATAGTCAGGCTTGTGTAAATATGTATATTTTGTACTTTGTGTAAATCTAACATCAATCAACTGTAAATCTGTAATCCTGCTTGCTGTGTGCTACCCCCCTCCCTAATCGCACTGTACATACCCCTAATCACTGGCCTGTACAACCAACCTTTCCATGTATAGCAACCGCTGCTGATCGCTGGAAGCAGCGGGATACAAATTGTACACAAATAAATAAATAAATAAACATCTGTATCATATCACCCCTCTCCCATCTTTCCTCCCAAAGTGTACATGTTGAGAACTTTAAGTCTGTTCCCATATGCCTTATGATGAAGCCCACTAACCATTTTGGCAGCCACCCTCTGCATTGACTCCATCCTATTTATGTTCTTTAGAAGGTATGGTCTCCAGAATTGCACAGAGTACACCAAAAGAGATCTTGTCAAAGATTTATACAGAAGCACTATCACCTCCTTCCTGCTGACCATTCCTCTCCCTATGCACCCAATCATTTTCTGGCTTTTGCCATCACCTTTTCTACCTGTTTAGCCACCTTAAGATCATCAGAAACAATCATGCCCAAGTCCTGCTCTTCTTTCATGGACAGAAGTACTTCACCCTCTATACCCTTGGAATTTTTGCAGCCCAAATGCACGACATGCATTTTTTAGCATTAAATCTCAGCTGCCAAATTCTCAACCTTTCTTCAAGCTTCGCTAGATCCCTCCTCATGTTATCTACTTTTTCCTGGGTGTCTACTGTGATGAGGAGAGCATGGCTGAGCCCATGCAAACAGAGGAAAATTGTAAATCTACCTTTAAGGAAGGAGACAGGCAAGGTATCTGTGGCTTTCAGGGTGCAGGCAAAAGGAAAAAACACGCACTTGCTGAAGCTAAGCCAAACCCAAGCTCTGCTGCTCTAAGGGCAGGCTTGGAGGATAATGAGACACCTGGGTAAGGGACAGTGCAAGTTAGGGAAAAGGCAGCCTTATAAACCCAGAGAAACATGTGAGAGGGGGGCCAGCACCAACACCAGGACCAGCACCGGCTGGAGAGAGGATTCCACAAGAGAGCAGTACTCAGGGAGAGAGCAGCACACGAGAGAGCTGACTAGAGAGAGCCCTGCAGACCTCTGTGGAGGGAGAAGCACCAGGGAAAGACCCAGAGAACTCACAGACGAGGAGAACGGTGGAGATTTCCAGGGGGATTTCAGAGGTGAAAGCAGCACCCAGAAAGAGAGCCAGGCTTGCAGGGAAACTGCAATTGGTTCTGAAGCCAGTAGAGCTGTAGCTGAAAGAATTGCAGACAAGGGGCAAGGTGCAGTTCCTCCAGTACGTGGACCAACTAAAAAGATTCAAGTTCCTAGAAGGTGGGTGGATAAAAATAATCTAAGAGTGACCTAAGCCAGTTAGAGGCACTCTGGCATTTGAGTCAGGAGAAAAACCTTCTCACTCCAGGTGAAAACCCTTTTCCTAGTAAGAAGCCCCAGTGGAGGAGAATTCAGGAGCTCTTAGAGAGTTTCAAGCAAGAAGCATTGCATGAAGGCTTAGAGCCAGACATACCGGTTGAAAACCCGGAGGAAATGCAGGTAGAATCTGTTGAACCTGATTCTGACTCGGAGGATTTATTAATGGACTGTTCATGGTGCAAAAAGGCAGAATAGAAGCTGCTGGTTAAAGAAAAAAAGTCTGTAACCTGAAAACCACCAAAAGCCGTGCGTAAGACAGGGAGGATGATTCTAGCCTGAATTGCTAAGTACCCTGTTGAAAGAAGAAAAGACATTTACTTTGATTTGAAGAAAAGAAACTGTGTTTGTTGCTGTATGTTTGAGAAACAGCTGCGTATGTGGTAAAGGCCAGCTAAAGCAATTTCACTGATGGGCTTTTGTGTGATTTTCCTGAAGATCATTTGTTTTGGAGAAGAATCCTTTTGTTTTGTTTGAGCTATATGCTTGTGAAAAGAAGGAAATAAATTCCTGTGTGTCTTTTGAAAAAAAAAAAACACCTCGGTTCTCAATACTACTGTTTTTAAGTGGTAGCAGAACTACAAGTCCCAGCAGCCCCAAGCTCTGGATGAGGACAAATAATTCTTTATTCAAAGACTAAACAGTGGCACCCCTATACCTATAGGCCGTGGCCTGGGCTAGGGGCCCCCACACTACTCTATTGCAGGTTTTGGTATCATCTGCAAAGAGGCAAACTTTACCTGACAGCCTATCCGCAATATCACTAATAAAATATTAAAAAAAAATTGGACCAAGGATAGATCCCTGTGGCACACCACTGGCAACATCCTTCTCCTCTGAGAGAGCTCCACTTACCTGTACCCTTTATCTCCTACTCAACCAACTGACCTCTGTGGTCTGCAAACAGAAATGCTGCTAAAGCAGAGGACAGTTTGGATTTCAGAAACCTAAAGGATTATAGGATTTGAAACAGGTCTTGCCAGATGAATCTGATTTCTTTGACTGGGTGACCAGAGAATTGGATTGGGGGAGAGTGCTAGATAAGGTATACTAAGGTTTCAACAAGTCCTTAAACACTGTTCTGCTTTGGCAATTTATATATAAACAGCATCCTTGATGGGCCCTAAAGTGACTGACTTGGTTAGAAACTGGTCGAGTGGAAAGCAATAAAGGATAGTATAAATGGAGTTCACTCTAAGGAAAATGATGTTCTAAGTGGTGTTCTACGGGGATTCCAGGTCTGTTTCTTTTTGACATTTTTATAAGAAATATTGTGGGTTGCAGGCCATGTGCTGCACTACTCTTTCCCCCCTCCCCCCTTACTGAGCTGCACCTTGCTGCTGCTGATTCTGGTGACTGGGAGGACAGCTGGGCTCAGCAGCAGGCCATGTACTTCGACAGACATGACTTGCCACTTCTGAACCCCCAAAGTTATGTCAGAGGAGGTCAGAAGTAGCAGGCCATGTGTGCTGAAGCACATGGCCTGCCGCCGAGCTGAACCCCTCCCCCTCAACCGTACCACTGGAATCGGCGGTAGTGCAGCTCAGCATGGGGGGAGAACAGTGGCATGGCTTGGGGGGGCAGCACAGCCAGGGCTTCTGCCTAGGGTGGCGAAACCCTTGGGCTGGCCCTTGTCCACCCACACCACAAGCCCCAAAACACCTTGCACAGTTGCTTTACTGATGTGTGCCTGTCCCCCCTGCTCCCACAGGTGACACTGGATACCCTCTCAGATCATGGCTACTGACACCTGTGTGCCACCCACAGACCCCAGAGGAGGAGTGATAAAACCAGGCACACCAGAAGACCAGGGCAGTGGTGGTACGGGCAATTGGGGTCTGTAAAAGCTGCTTGAGACCACAGTGGGGTGAGCTGCTGTACAGTCCTGAACATTTCTGCGGGATCTTCATAGCCTGCTGCTTCCTCATAACCTTGCTATGCAGCACAGCATCCTCATTCCTGAGGCTGAAGTGTTAGAGGGGATAGATGCTGCAGAAGAGGAAGGCGTGCAGAGGGGGAACCAACAGCAGATGGCATGAGCACTTTCAAACAGGAACAGACTGCTCAGTGAAACCTTCTAGAGTAAGTGCTCAAATTTATTGCAATGCAGTGAGACAAACATTACATAAATGGGGCCCTCTTTCCATCTCCATCACCTTATTCATGATCAGGCCTTGGATGTTTTGCTATTGGGCACTACGTCTCAACTGTGTAGTTTTTGAGGCATTGCTTGCTGTGTCCTCCCCCTCCTCTGTGATGTAGCCTGTCTCTGGTGGTTCTTTGCCCTCTAGTGGTGCTGCAGGAGAGCCCTCTTGCTGGATACTTGCATCCTGGCCCTGGTGGGATGCCAACCACTGCCGACACGCATTGGAAATGGAGGCCATGTAGAAGTTTAATGGGGCCATGGTTCCGATATTGCACAGAAGCTGCTACCGCTGCTTAGTTAATATATCCCTAAATTTTCAACTGAAAATTCATCCTAATTTAGGGGCTTAAAATGTATTCTCCTAAATGTAGGCCTGCCATTCATTTGCTTAGACTTTATGATCCTAATTTAGGTACCTAGTGCTAAAAATCACTACTAACTCCTAACTTAGTGAAATTTTAAGAAACTATGCAGGCATTCAGCACTAATAAATTTTCAAAGAGATCATTTTAGGAGCATAAATCCTTTGCATGTGTGAGACTATACCCTCCTTAGGTGCCCGCCTAGATATGGGGTATAGCTCTGTTTGTTAAAGGAATACTCTGTAGTCGTGTCCAAGTATAATTAAAGCTGGGCTTTATTCCCCTTCCCTTGAGGATTGCCTTCTGGATACATCAAATAATGATAACACAAATAAACTGTTGCTTCACAGATAAATAAAAGCTTTTCAAATGATAATAATGCTTCTTCTTGCTTCTTAACAAAGAGACTCTATCTCGTCAGAAATACATAGAGCACAATCCATGGGTTCTGGAATGACCTCTGGGTTTGAACTTTCCCACTGCATCACATCAGGACCTGGTCCTGTAAACGGGCACCAGGTTTCTGTATTACTGGTTTCAGAACCTTGCACTGGGGAGACCTCAGTTTCTATGAGAGGAGACTGTTCTGTGCAGCCAGGGACATAAGGAGCGGTGCTTGGGGTTTCTTTCCAACACCCATTCCAATAAGGGTTTTCTAACACTCTGTAAGCTTGGCTCTTTACAAAAGGACCCACTTCTTTCCCTCTGTAGAAAACAGGGTACTTATCTTTCTCTCTGGTAAAGATAGTTTCCAGCCCTTCCTCCGTTAGCCAAGGCTTCTTCTCTGAGGTGTAAACTGCCTTTCTCCGGGAGTTCCAAACACAAGGCTTAGCTGAGCTGTAATCACTTCCTGGCTTCAGTGAGCTTTCCTGGGTGTGACGTTTGCTCTCTACCTGCTTGGTTGCTTTTCCCGGCATGAGGACCCCTCTGGCTTGGAAGTCTTTTGCACTGCTTCTCCCAGCACTCTCTGGTTCAACAGTCTGCTTCCATTCAGCCCTCTTTCTCCAGGACAGCGTGTCTCTCTGTGTCTGCTCCTGAGTCTCTGTCCCCTTCTCTCCCTGCTCCCTGATCTCCTTGATCTCCTTGATCCCCTTGATCTCCTCCTGTGGAATTTCCCACCTGGTTTTAACTCCCTGCTTGTTGTACGTAGTACGTGATTCTTTCCTCAGGTGAGCCTGATTAGGACTCTGAATTTCTACTGCGTCACTAATGCTCTGAGGAAAGTTTGTTTCTCCATTCCTTGCTTCCCTGCAATCTGAATGTCTCAACTGCACATGTGGCTGTGAGGTAAGCTCTTCTTTTTCATTTCCCTTTATTATCCCAGGCTCAGTGCTGTCTACCTCATGACACATGTTGGGCTCATAACGATCCTAAAATGTAAGTGACTTTTAAGCTGTAAACATATGGACTGCTATTTAAATTCTCTGGTAAGTGTTTTTTTAAGCGCCAGCTGCAGCCTTTAAAAATGAAACCAGATCATCAACACCAGAATCCTGATATTTTTTGGTGCTGAATATCCAAATTAAATGCTGACTGGAGGCAGCTATCCGGATTTTAGCAATATTCAGCTGCTATCCAGACAGCCAACTGCCTAAAGTTGTTGTTGTTAAGTGCCATCGAGTCTGTGTCGACTCATGATGACCCTATGGATAGTTGTCCTAAACTATGTTCGGTCTTCAGTCAGGCGGCTCATTGTTGACAGACTGGCACCCCTAGCTGCTGTTTTTGTATTGATCCATCTCATTGCTGGCTTTCCTCTTTGGCGTTGACCTTCTACATTGTCAAGCATGATGTCTTTCTCTAATGATCTCTCTTCACATGATGTGTCCAAAGTATGAAAGTCAAAGTCTTGTCATCTGAGCTTCTAAAGAAAGCTTAGGTTTGATCTCCTCTAGGATTGACTGGCTTGTTCTTCAGGCAGTCCATGGTATATGCAGTATTCGTCGCCAGCACCATAATTCAAAGGCATACATTTTCTTCCTGTCTATCTTTTTCACTGTCCAACATTCTCATCCATATGATGTTATTGAAAATACCATGGCTTGAACAAGTCAAATCTTTGTATGGAGAGAGACATCTCTGCTCGAGAGAATCTTGTCTAGGTCCTTCATAGACATTCTGCCATCGTCGGATTTCTTGACTGCTTTTTGCTTCTTTATTGATAATTGATCAAAGTAGGTTAAAGTTGTCCACTATTTCAATTTCTTCTCCATCAATGATGAACTTATTGATTTTGCCAGTTGTCATGATATTTATCTTCTTTACATTAAGGTGCAGGCCCATTTTAAGACTATGTTCCTTGATCTTGAGAAGCAAATGTTTCAGATTGTCTTCACTTTCAGCCAATAATGTGGTATCATCAGCATAGCGAAGGATGTTGAGTCTTTCACTAATCTTCACACCTCTTTTGTCTTCATATAATCTTGCTTCTCTGATTTGTTCTGCATATAAATTAAACAGGTAGGGAGAAAATATGCAGCCTTGTCGTACACCTTTGCTGATTTTAAACCATTCTGTTTCTCCTTGTTCCGTTCGAACTGTTGCTTCTTGTTCAATGTAAAGGTTGTGCAAGAGAATGATCAGGTGTTCTGGTATACCCATGCTTCTTAATGTGGCCCAGAGTTTCTCATGGTTTACACAGTCAATAGCCTTGCTGTAGTCAATAAAGCACAAATAGATATCCTTTTGGTATTCTTTTGTCTTTTCAAGGATCCATCTCACATCCGTGATAATGTCTCTCATTCCTCGCCTTTCCTGAACCCTGCTTGCACTTCAGGTAGTTCTTGTTCCAGGTATGGTTGTAGTCTCTTTTGAATAATCTTCAGTAAAATCTTGCTTCGGAGTGGGATCAGAGTGATTGTGCGATAATTTCCATGGTCAGTTGGATCAACTTTCTTTAATATTGATATAAATGCAGATCTTTTCCAGTCAGTTGGTCATGATGTTGTCTTCCAAATTTCATGGCAGAACCTTGCAAGTATGGTAACTGCTACATCAGATTGCTGTAATACTTCTATGGGAATACCATCAATGCCCAGTGCTTTGTTCTTTGATAAGGCTTTCAATGCTGTTTCAACTTCTTCTTTTCATTACCAATGGTTCTGGATCATAAGGTGCAGGTTTAAACTGGCACAATTACATTATCATATAAAATACTCTGTATATTCTTTCAACCTTTTCTTGATCTTCTCATCATTCAACATACATCCTTGTTGAATGATGATGAGAAGATCAAGTAACATTCCAGTTCAAGGCTGGAATGTTTTTCTTTAATTCTCGTAGCTTTAGGAAAGCTGATCTTGTTCTCCCTCTAATATTTTCTGCTTCTGTTTCCTTGCATGTGTCATTGTAGTACTTTTCCTTGTCTTGTCTTGCTGCACGTTGGAAATGTCTTAGTTCTGAGATTGCCTCTTTCTCCTCTGGCTTTAGCTTCTCTGCATTTCTGGGCAATTTTCAGAGTTTCTTCGGTCATCCATTTGGCCGTTTTTGCTTTTTCACTTTATGTAGAGACTTCTCGCTTTTCCTCCAACACAACCTTCTTGATGTCATCCCATAACTCTTCTGGAGCTCTGTCTTTTGTATCTAAAGCAGCACATCAATTTTGCAGGCAGTCTTTAAATTCCAGTGGTATATTCTGTCAAGCCCCAGCCCTCCGCCTAGGGCTCAGAGGGTTGGGGTTGCCATTATATGCTCCTTGCAGAAGGTGAGATAAAACCTTTGGCTCCCGCTATGCCCGCTGGGAGTGGTAGTTCTTTTGCCCTCTGATAAGGAAATAGTTGTGAGACCAGTGGTAAGGCAAAATGACAAGAATTTATTCCCCAACAAAAAGATTCAGTGCAGATTAAATCAGGATACTCTTCAGGGTTTGCTCGAGGATATTTACAGAACTTAAACTGATTGAGCTTCACACTCTTTGCTCACAAAACATGCAATGCATATCACATGTAACAGATATAAACATAACAGCTTCTTCTCACAAAGAAAAATATCTTCTTTCCCTTTGTTCACACTCAGCTCCCTCATACACCTTTAGCAAAGGGATTCTATATCATCTGCCAAACACAGTGTACAGTCCATAGGTACTTCTGCTGAGTCACTCTCATTAAAGTCCTGTTGCATCTCTTCAAACTCTGGAACTATGGAGTTTGGCTTTAAGTTGTTATTATATGGCTTAGGATAATTTCCCCCTAAGACCTCTGGTGCTTCCTTTGGGCACAGTTCTATATGGTAAGGATTGGAAATACCTGAGGTTGTGGAGATTCCTCTCTGGCTTTGTTCAGCTATCTTTTTCCAGCTGTAGGGAAACGCTCTCTGATTCCCTGTTTGGAGTTCTTGTCTGGAGCACTGCTCTGGTTCCCAGTCCCAAACTGAGCTTTGCAAACTCCTGGGTTTAGTGCTAGGTTCCCACCTGTGAGCTCCTTGAAGCTTTTTATCTGGCATTGAGGTCTGAAGGTCTCTCTGCTCTCTCCCTCTAGGCAGGTTTTTGACAGCAGTTTGTCCCTTCTCTCCTTCTGTCTGCTTCAATTCCAGAACTGCAGCTGGGTTTCCTCAAAGGTCTTCTCCCAGCTCTTCTCCAACTACCTCTCCAGTCAATACTCTCATCAACACTCTTATCGGCTCTCTCAGCGAGACTCCAATCACCAACTCCTTCTCCTTTCTCCTAGCTAGGGTTTATATTCCTGTTCCCTGAGCCTTGGGCCTGCCTTCCTGAACAGGTGTGTGTAATTAGGTTCCAGGCTTGCAGTTACGTCAGAGCTTGGGTGTGTCAGCCTAGCTCCTGTTTCCCTATGCTTGCCTCTCTCTTGCAAACGCTGAAACGTGTGTGCAGTCTGACTGTCAGTTTGTTTAAAGGTGAAATCATCCTTTTCTTCTACTTCCATATGTTCAGTATGGGCTTCTTCATCACAATTCTCAAGGTCATATTTTGCTACATTCATGAGTGTCTTGCTCTTTTTCAACTTTAGCTTGAGTTTGCAAGCTAGTAGTTGGTGATCTGTACCACAGTCAGCTTCAGGTTTTGTCTTTGTTGATGTTACAGAGCTTTTCCATCATTGACTGCCACAGATGTAGTCAATTTGATATTTGTACAATCTATTGGCTGAAGTCCATGTGTACAGTTGCCACTTGTGTTGCTGGAAGAAGGTGTTTGAGATGAATAGATTGTTGGTCTTGCAGAATTCTATCAGTCTTTCTCCAGCTTCATTTCTGTTGCCAACCTTTGCGTTCCAGTCACCCATGACTATCAGGATATCCTGTTTGCATGTTCTGTCAATTTCAGCTTGTACTTGTTCATAGAACTCATCAATTTCATCTTCTGCAGCTGTTGTTGGGGCATATACTTGAATTATAGTTGTGTTGATGAGCATTCTTTGTAGACGAATAGAAATTAAGCGTTCACTGACTGCATTGTATTTCATTACAGTTCTTGCAAGTTTCTTCTTAATTATAAATGCAACACCATTTCTTCTTTGTCTTTCATTTCTAGCATAAAAGACCATGCGATCATCTGTTGCAAAGTGCCTGATACCAGTCCATTTCAGTTTGGTGATAGCCAACAGATCAAGTTGTACACGTTCCATTTCATTCTTGACAAACTCCAACTTCCCTTGGTTCATGCTTCATATGTTTCATGTTCTAATATGTAAGGCATCTTTGCAGCTTCTGACTCTCATTTCATGTGCAGTTATATCAGCAGTCAGATGTCCCGAGGGCTTTGATCCAACCATATCATAAATGCTAGCTTTATTCTGAAAAGTCTTCAGCTCTTCCCCAGTAACCAGTTGAGTGCCTTCTGACCTGGGGGTCTCATCTTCCAGCACTATAGGGCAATTTGTTTTGTTGTGACTATCCATTGGGTTTTCATGGCAAGATATGGAAGTAGATTGTCAGGCCTTTCCTCTGTGCAGATGTTTTTTTTTTTAATGTTGCCATTGTCACGGAAATGTGATCCTCTGCTGCCCACACTGTCCCATTCTGCTGCTGCCCAGATGGGTGGTTTGTCTTGGTCTGGTACCTCAGCTGAGACCTGTACATCTTGGGAGACCCTGCCAGTAGTTAAACTACTGATAGTTTAGCCCTCAGCATCACTGATGCACACAAGCCTTCACTGCATGGCAAGCTGCAAACCAAGTGAGGGTGCCTAAAGTTAGGCCTGCTTTTTTTGTGGCATAACTTTACACATTGGTTAGCAGAGTGAACATCACTACTAGCAAGACAATGCTGGGGACCTCCCATGGATTGCCTCGGAACTATTTGGACAATGCTGTAGTGGTCAGAGGAAATATACAGTGGCACTAACAGCCTTTATCCAGTAGGCAGGGCAGCCCTTCCACTGTGCAAGAATGTTGTTTGCACAGGGCCCCGCATTTCAGGAGGCACCGCACAAACAACATTCTGCATCTGCCGGTAAATTAAAAAACAAACAAATTTGCTGCTGCCGCTGCCACTGCCGCCATGGCAGCGGCAGAATCGAGCATCCCGTGGGGCCCCCCCTGCCCGGCAGAGTCCTCCATGCGGCCTCAGCTCCCTAAGTGCCGGCTTTCAGAGCCGCGAAGGGAGAGCTTCTCCCTTGTGGTTTTGTTAAGCCGCTGGCGCTGATGGGAAACAGGATTTCCCGTTTCCCATTAGCCCCGTGGGCTTAAACAGAGCCGCAAGAAAGGGAAACGCTCCCTTCGTGGCTCTGAAAAGCCCGTGCTGAGGGAGCCGATGCTGCAGGGAGGAAGGGCTCTGCCGGGCAGGGGGAGGCCCGTGGGACACACGATTCTGCCGTTGCCACGGAGGCAGCAGCAGCAAGTTTTTTTTTTTTTTGAAAATCTACCTGGGCTATGGGGGCTAGGACTGGTAATGGGCTGGGGGGGGGTTGTTAGGACTGAAAATGGGCTGAGTGGAAGGGGGTCTTGAACTGCAAATAGCTTATGGGGAGGGGGTGGCTTGGAATGGAAATGGGCTGTGAGGGGAGGGAGCTAACACAGGAAATGGGCTGAGTGGCGGGGAGCTAGGACAGGAAATGGGCTGATGGAGGGGCTAGGATAGGACTGGAAATGGGCTGTTGGGGGGTGCTAAGATTGGAACTGGGCTGTGGTAGGGGCTTGGATTGAAATGGACTCAAGGAGGGGCTAGAACTGGAAGTAGGCTCATGGGGGGCTTGGATTGGAAATGGGCTGAGTGGAGGGGAGCTAGAATTTGACATCGGCTGATGGTAGGGCTAGGAAAGGACTGGAAATGGGCAGATGGGGGGCTGGGATTAGAAATGAGCTGATGGAGGGACTCGGATAGGACTGGAAATGGGCTGATGGTGTGGCTAGGATAGGATTGGAAGTGGGCTGATGGGGAGCTAGGACTGGAAGTGGGCTGATGGGGAGCTAGGACTGGAAATGGGCTGATGGGGAGCTAGGACTGGAAATGGGCTGATGCGGGCACTAGAAGGGAGTGGATGCTGGGTGGGGCTGGTACTAGAAGGGAGCTGATGTTGGGGGAGGATTAGAATGGGATGGAGCTGGGAGAGTGAAATGGAGAGGGGAAAATATTTTGTGTGGGAGGGAAGACAAATCTACAATTGGCCAGGTATTGGGAGAGTAAGTAGGGATTGAGGATGGAGGGGTAAAATTTGAGTGGATGAAATAGGAATGAGGAAAGAGCAAAAGGAGAAAGATTAGTATGTTAAAGCTGATGTAGAGAGAGAATGGAAAAAAAAAACTAGAAGAGAGAAGAAAGGACAAATGGACAGCAGATGATGGAGAGTTAGCAGAAGACATGAAGCAACCAGAAGAAAGTGGCTGGAGCAATTGCAACTGAAAAAAAAATGCACAAAAGGTAGAAAAATATCTCTTTATTTTGAATTTATTAACTGGAATATGTCAGCTCTGGGAAATGTGCATCATTAACGTCTGCGCTTTGTTTAGTACAAGAGGAAATTAATTTATAGTTTTATTTCTACAGTGTTGTTGTACATTCCAAGTTTGGCTTTTGGGGTTCCCAGTTTAATTAATGTCTTCCTGTTTCTAAATTGTGATTCCTTGTTTGGTGATGGTCTATGATCCGCATGTGTAACTGAGCTGAGGTATTCTGTTTATGTAATTCCTATTTGACATTGCCACTTGTTCTCTTTCCCCAGTAGGTCATGTATTGCTCTCTGAAATGTATTGGTTTAATATTTGCAGTGTTGCCTTTTGATAGGTAGTGGTGTTTTTGTGAGTCCTGGTAGTGCTGTTAGGATACGGTGGGTTTGCTATGGGTTCTAAATGGGCAGTGTTTTGTAGTAGTTCCTAATGTGCCTGGCGGTTGGCACTGGATTATAGTAATGTAGAAATCTTTTAGTCTTTCTTTATGCATACATTCATTAAGAGGCATGTTTACTAAAAGTCAGCGTATGGTAATATTATGCAAATATTTATGCAAATGAGGCTCCTTATGCAAATGATGCCCCACACCCAGTCTCCGCACATGGCCCTGCACCCCCACTTGGGCCGCCCCTGCCAGTAGGCAGCTATTGCTAAAAAGATGTGCCTTTAGAATTGGACCCTTAGTCTTCTAAGGTTGGCTGAAAATAGGGAACCCACTTTAAACCTTACCTTTAGATTCCTAGATTTTCGTGCTCAGCTTTTTTGCTTATGACACATTATGCAGCTGTTTTAATTGTATAAACTCTGGCCAGAGTTTTGTTGCAGAGAATTCACATGGATGGTGGGTGCCAGCTGATGATTCCTCCAGTAGGATGACAGAGCTGGTTATACTGTAGCAAGTCCTCTGTTCAGTTGTTCTCGGGCTCTCTTACTTCCCAGCTGACTCCATATTCTGAACCCTGTCTTTAACCATAGGTACCAGCTGTATGGTGCTTGAGTATCCCCAAAAATGTTTTCTTGTGTTCAGAGAGGGATAATTTGTGTTGAGGTTAGCATTCCCCATGTCTTTAACTATAATAAATGCCTTAGTGTGACTGTTCCTTCACTGCAGATGATCCGCACATGCTTTAATCTGTACTGTGCAAGCATAATACTACTGTACCCTATAGCAAACTGAAAATACACACATAGCATTATTTCCTTCACTAAAATTTTATGTGCCATCTCTTTTAAAATTTTATCTTCCCTATAGCATCTGGTAACAGTAGTCCTTTTATTTGTAAAAATAATTACAGGTCTAACGCCTCCTGTATCAGTTTATCTATTAGCAGGAAGGCACTGGTTACGGCCGTTCTCTTTCACAGTGTTCCAGTTGTACACTAAGGAGCTTCTGCTCTTAGATCAGCAGAGATGTCAGATCTATTTTTTTTATATTAAAACTGATTTCACTAGCAGCACTCACACCTATTTAGGCTCTCATTCCATTAACCAAAACCGTGAGCACAAGTTTCTGTCCTCTTCAAACACGATGCAGCTCAGACTCTCCTTTCTATTATAAACCCTTTTAGGACCTGATGTTGTAACTGAGTGTTTATGTGAGAAGTTCAAAAACGTGCCTATTTTACACCTGCTTTATAAAGGCAACATATAAAAAGCTTTTATAAAATAGGCTTCTAGATCCAGCCAGAATAATGCACAAATTCTGACACACAAATTTACAAGGTATAAATATGTGCATGAATTTTAAATCTGTGCATGCGTATTTTATAAAATGTGCATGTACGTTGCAGCCTTGCCTCTGCTCTGCCCAGATTATGCCTTGGGAATACTTATGCACAGATCACATAAGTAGGTAATACTTTCCAAGTTTGTACTTTTTCTTATGGAAAGAAGCTTTATTCATAATATTGCCAAACACATACAGTACACAAACTGAACATTGCTCAGTCAAAACATTTGCTACCAAGAACAGAGAATATTGTGCAGCCTCATCTTATTCCATTTTTAAGAAAGCTTACATATAGAAACAAAACATAAATACACTCCCATATTACCAGCAATTACCTAGTGAAGCTGTAAATGAAAAGACTCCTGCAAAATGTAAGGAACCCAAAGTACCACACTATAGCTTTAAATTTCATAATACGAGTGTGCATGGAGCTGCAGGTGACATACTGTAATCCCATTACAGTGGCCATGCCTGTGCTTCTCCAGTGGGCGCATACTTTTTTTAAGGCAAGTATGTAGTCGCTTTGTTTTGTAAAAGCCCTATTCTGCATGTAGAACAAGTTATACATACAGAAAGGACATAATAAAATTTACCTTGCCTGTATTAAATTTGTCCTTTCTCCTTACCTCCTTTTTCACTCTTATTTACATCTCAGCTGGCTGCACACTCTATGTAGTGAAAAGCTTTTCAAATGACATCAAGATAGCACATTTGTCAAGGTCAAAAGTTAAGGCAAAGGAAAGCAGAGAGAACTAAAAACATCTCTCTGACTGAGGACTGTGATATTAAGGAACTTGACTTGAAGGTGTATATAAATACCTAGGAGTGGAGGAAAGAGCAACAATCAAGCAGAAATTGCTAAAAGAAAAGATCAGTAAAGACTATTATAGGAGATTAAAATTATTGAAACATGCTTTTGTATCTCAAAATAAGCTATAAGTCATTAATCATATGGCAATTCCTGTACTCTCATATAGCTTTGTAATTGTAGACTGGCCTCATAAAGACCTTGGAAAAACTAGATGTATGAACAAGAAAAATCTTCTAGGTCCATGGGGTAATCTGTAAGAACCAGTATATGCCAAAACTGTATAATCCTCATGTTGAAAGAGCAATGGGCCTTATTGAAATAGAATGTACATACTGAGCTACTGTCATAGGTCTCCAGACCTACTTAACATCCTCAGCAGATCCAAATATGCACAAAGTGTTGAAATGTGAAAGTAAGCATCCAGAATACATTTCCATTATTAAACTTGGACAAGCATTCTGAGGAATAGAAGGAATGACTAAGAATCCACCAGTGCTCAAGGGGAAGGAAGCAACAGCATTAAAAAAATAAGAGAAGACTCTTCAAAGAATTAGATCAGCAAATGAGGAACAACAAGGGCAGAGGCATAAATACAGTGGGAGATATAAAGTGTTACTCCAGGAACCATTTGTCAATCAAAACCAGATATATGAATGACTAAGGAAAGTGAACCGAAACCAAAGGATGAGAGACTGATAGTTGCAGCCCAGGACAGTGGATTACAGATGAAATACTTTACAGTTTTCATTGAAAAACTGGGAAAAATGACATATCTAGATTCTATGAGAGACTCATCTTGTAACTGGCTGCAAAGTTCTGATAGCAAAACTATACAGAAAGGCACAATACAGTTGCATGTCTCATTCATTGAAAGCTCTGTAAACACTACAACTTTATTGCACAGAGATCAGGACCCTAAGGGGTTCTTTTTAGAAGCATTTAAATGCGGGCGTGGTGTCATAAAACCATGGAAGCCGGGGCTATGTGTAAATCATATCTTAGGCCACTAGATGCACATTGAGCTCATTTAGTCTCCATGGGGTGCATTCTAGGGGCATTCCTGGGCATGGGCTGGGTGACGCTGGTGTCTGCACATCCATGGTGTATTTCACAAAGACTGGTGACATGCAGGGCAAATGTGTTAAATGTGTCAGTCTATAACTGCTATAAATCACGAATATGGAAGGGACTTTGTTGTCTTAGGACTGCTTGGCTTGCAAATTTTTGGCTTGACTTTTGTCTGTGCCCACATAGGTGTCTTTTGAGCTAGTGTTTCTTTGCAATGAATCCCGTGCCTTTCTCCAACCTATCCTGTTTCCCTTTTCCAAGAGCTCTGTAGATCCTTATCTCCTCCTTCCTCCAGCTGTGCCTATCACAAACCCTCAGTGACCAATTCCCTGGCCCTTAGTGCATCTGTCTTCCTGTTGCCCAGTTTTCTTTTACCTATAGTTTGTGTGTCCCAGCCTCTAGTTCCTGAGTCTGTCTCTGTGTGAGTTTCTGCTGTCTTATGTGTTGTGTGTGTGGATCCATGTGTAGTGCTGTGAATGTTGGTCATGTGTGTCATTGCGTATTGGTGGTGGGAGTCCTTGGATACCAGTAGAGGGAATCACTGGGTACTGGTATTGGGAGGCAGGAGCCATGTATGAGATTAACACATGGTTTGTGCTCGTTATGCGGCACAAGGGGCACATGGAGCACGGAAGAACTACAAGGAAGCACTCATATCAGAAGGTCCACAGACTCAGGACTCATCTCTTAGACCTCACAGATGAGCAGTGCCTCATTTGGGTTCAGCTTTGATAAGGCAGCCATCCATTCCTCTGCCCCAACACACAGAGAGGCCAGCCCATACCTATTCACCTCCAGGTTACCATGACTCTCGCTTTTCTAGCCAGTGGCAGTTTTCCACTCTGTGTTGGCTGTCTGAGCTACTCAACCATCTCCCAGTGCATCTCACAGTTCCTGAGGGCCTTTCTAACCAATATTGCACAATATGTAGCCTTCCCACAAACCATGTAGTAGAGGCAGCAAACCATGATCCAATTTGTATGAGAGAGCCCAGTTTCTATAGGCAGTGGAGGTTATCAATTGCGCATATGTAGTCATCAGGCCCCCCATGAGGGAGGAAGGCTACAGGAAGGCATTCTGCTCAATCAATATGCAGGTGGTCTGCAATGCAGGGGGGAGATAACTGATGCCTTTCTAAGATTACCATGACTCGTACATCTTCACCCATTCTGGAATCTATGAGAGTTTTCAGAGTGGAGAAATCACTGATGGATGGCAGCAAGGTAAGCCCTGCACCAGCCCACTTCATAATCTAGACATGTTTGGAGGTTGTAGTGTACCTTTGGGAGCTGCAGTACTTTGCCAAAAGAGCCCAGGGCTGCAGTGCCCACCCCACCCCAGCACATCCTGCACACCCTGGTGCAATATCCTAATGTGTCCACTCTCTACCTACACAGGTGATAGAGATTACATACTGATGTGGTGGCACCTGATCCTCATCATGGTGCCAGACACAAAGGCAGAGGAACAGTATATCAGGGCTCACAGGCATATGTGTACCATCATTGAGAAGACATTTTGTCTAGCTAAAGAGTTGCTTCTGGTATCTTGACTTATCTGGAGGTGAACTGCTGTAGAGCCCTGCCAGGGTATGTCAGATATTCATTGCCTGCTGCATACTCGGCAATCTGGCATTGAGGCTCCAAAGCCAATCCTGAAGAACAGGATGTAACAGATCCAGACCCTGATGCAGATGCAGAAGGACCAAGGCAGGAGGATACTAGCCAACTGTACCTCATACACAGTCATGTCATGTGAAGATAGGTGTTTTAGGGAACACACAAAATATGTACAGTGTAGTAATGCATTCTTCCACTCACCTCTATGCCCATCCCTGCTCACACCCCCACCCCTACCCTCCCAGCACCAGCCCTGTGCAACCCCTTCTCCCTACTAGCCCAGTGGTAGCACCACTAACTACCCCCTCCCTCCCCAAGCATCCATTATGCCCACCACCCTATATTTCCTCCCATGAGGCAACTCTCTGTCCTTTCCCAACTGCTCCAGAAACAGCCCTCTTTCACTCCCCCCAAGGGTGCTGATAGGAAAACATGGTTATTTCTTTCCATGTCTCTTTCCCCATTTTCTGTCCTTCAGTACTTTACCCCCCCCACACACCATCCCTGCTCCCTTATCCTGATTCTGACTATGATGGTCTGCTGGATGATGTCTCACTGCCCTCTGAGGAGCTGTTGGAGGCATCATTCAGCACATAAGAGCATTGGGAGGCCTCATCGAAGGGGAAGGGTAAAGGGGTTACCTCCTCACAATGGCATTGTTGTGGCTTCCAGAGGTGAAGGGGAGCCATGGAATGTTACCTCATGAATTGCAGCAAGTCTCTGCACAAGCCATGATGGACTTCTTGAATGCCTCTGCTGTTTGCAGCTGTCTCACCTGTAGGTGGATGTGATGTTTCTGGAAGGCAAGTGACCACTTCAGCATCTCAAGTGTCTTCGCTTTCTATGCCTGATGATGGAGATTGTGCTGCAGTAAATGTTCAGCACAGTGCAGAAGTTGATGACTATGGTGGCTGGCGGTAGAAATGTCTTTGGGGTCATCTACCCTATGTCCACCCTAGATGCCTGAGAATTGTCAAAAGAAGATGGAGAAAGAAGCTGTAGATTGGCTCCCTCAACAGCATCCTCCTCCTCCACTTGGGCAGTGGTATGTCATCCTCTGATGTTTCTCTGCTCTGGACTTCTGCTCCTTCACCTCAGCTGGATTGCCACCATTGTTGCTGGGTGGGATGGTCTGCAGCGTAGGACCCTCTCCAGGGGTCTGGCTACTGGGGTCCATGTTGCTGCCCTTCAGTGCATTTCTAGAGTCCTCATTTCCTGTAAGTAGGACATGAAATGCACTCATTCGCATGCCCTTTCCACATATACATATTGGGCCCGATTCCGTCCTGCATGTAGATCCCCTCTGTGCATCTGGTCTGAACTGGACGCAAAGAGGGGATCGTGATTCTGATCCTGTGGGGCACGTCTAGCCCCGTGGGATCAGAATCGTGAACCATCCTGCATGTGCAGGCCAGGATTATAATTCAGTCTGGCCCACACGTGCAGGACTGCCTCCAGCTAACTCAGTCAAGGCTCCTCAATGGAGCTGTGGTGCCATGGCATCGTGGCTCCATTGAAGAGTTGCGACGCCGGCCACCCGAAAAAGGGGTTTATTCCCTGCAACCCAACACCCCCCCCCCCCCGATCTGGTCTGCTAAGGCCAGGGTCAGGCTGTGGGGAATGTCCCCTCACACCCCTGCCCCATCTGCGCCCCAGCATTGAAATTAAGACACGTCACTGGCCCTGTATGTCCAGGGCCAGCAACCGCCCACTGCCCACCCAGACTCTGGCCCTGGGCCACCTATTCCCTGCCCCCATATAACTTCTCCACACAACTGGCGGGGATGTTAGTTGGGGGCAGGAGCTGGCATGAATAGCTGGGATTGACGTCCTGTCAGGCCATCCATCCCCGCTATTCATAGCACAGAATAACCCCCATTATGCACAATCTGTGAATCAGGATGGCACTCTGAGTGGTGGCCCTGGTTACTTGTACCTTATAAATGAGAGGGCGATGGTCAGATTCACCATGGAAAGAGTCTAAAAGTTTTTTGCCTTCCAATGCCACACACTCTGCATGTCCTCATCAAGCCACATTTTCAACAGTGCACATTGGTAGGAAGCAGGATTTTGGGAGGATGCAGGATATTGATGTGTCACTTGCACACATCCTAACCCACACCCAGAGCAGTGAACACACATCAAAAGCCCAAATGCCCATAGATGTATGCTGGCCCCAACCTGACACATGTAGCAACCTGTAGAGGGACAGGCAAGTGGGGGAGACAACCATTGACAAAGAGGGTTCTGATAATCCTGGTGCAGAGCTAGGAGACAGGGCTGAGGTGGATAGTGCTCATGCACCCCCATAGCAGAAGGTCAGGGGTGTAGCCTATGTGACCCTTTGAGGTCTCTTTTGGATGCCTTGATATACCTTTAATGGTAGTTGGCTAATATTATGAAAGGTATCTGCCTACTGCTGCCAAGCTGTGTGGGTCACAACCACTGCAGACACAGAGTGGACTGGAGGGAAGATTACCAGAGCAGCAGCCTTCCAGTGCAGCATTTCAGCCTCAGGGAGTGGGGACAACCTAACTGCATGACTGTAATACACCATTGTGACTGTGAGTCAAGACTTTCCTGTTACATGCTTTCCTGTCAAGGCATGAGGCACACATTTCCTCAATGGGTGATGTCTGTGAGGTGAGTGTGATAGATTTTTGCATGCCCACACATTGAATCTAGGTGAAAAAGAAGTTGCAAGAAAACTGTCTTGAAGTACTATACAAATGATTAGTAGTAGTAGTAGTAGAAGATGGCAGAGCAGGTGGGGAAAGGAAGGACAGACGTAGGAGTCGGTGCTACAGATACATACTATGTTCCTGGGAGGCTTTTAATGTGTCCAAGTCGCCAACTTCCCTCACTGTTTCCTAGTCTGTTGTTTGGAGCACCTGTTGCTCCAGGATAGTGAGGGACTGAAGTTGGCCATCTGGTCCTCTCTCAATGGACTTCTCTTGTGTTCCTTTTTACCTCCCTCCACTTGCATTTCAGACCCTCTTTTGTGTTTGTAGATGGCATTCGCATGCTGACAGATGCCCATCCAGAGTTTTTGTTTATGATGAGCACTCACATGGACATCTTCATGGCCCAGGAGAACTCTCTAGTGCTTAAGGACCTCCCGCAACATGAGTTCTACCTCACCCTGGCAAAGGTTGTCTTTTCTGGCGTGCAAGTTTCATTAGAGGGCATATATAAATGATGCCAACTGATGGCTAAGTATGGGCAATCATTTTTCACTTCTTTCCCATAGGGTATATTTCGATTGTAGAAGAAAGGCTGTATCTCCAAGAAAGGGAGATGGTGAGTAATGGAGTGTTTATGTGAAGTAAGATTTGTGACTGTGTTTTGCTACAGATGGCAGGGCATTAGTACAGTGAATCTGAGAGTCACTGCTGGTTCACAGTGTAGAAGGAGAAACAGTTTTTCTTTCCCTTGATCTGAAGGACAAGATCTAAGGAACACCATCCTTCTACTGCTACTTTTGGTAATGTCAAGAGTCGGGAGCATTGTGATAAAGAAGTGGAAAATTGCTTTTGACGTGATAGAAAGGCTCCAGCAGGCAAGATTATTAAGAGAGGTTGCAAGTAACCATCTTATCTGAGATTCTGGTGAATAAGAGAGAAACAACTGGGAGAACCCAGCTATTGCTGTGTGACAGAATGATAACCCAGAACATCTAAAGTGTACGGTGATAATGAGAGAATGCCTGCATTATTACGAATTTATTGGAAGAAATTTTCCATTTGAGCTATATCCACCTATCTTCTTCTGGTCTTATTACAAGCAAAGCTACTTTTTGATTTGGAAACCATTCATATGTTTTCCAGTGTGATAATTTCAACAGAGGAACAGTTCGCTACTGGAAGGGTCTAACAGAGACATCTCTCCCATTAAAGAAGGACTCAGACTTAATTTAAAAATGAATGTGATTATGTGGACCAGTTGGTTCCTTTATGCTAATGTCACACTGTGCACTTCCTCTGCCAACTCCAGGCGTTGCTGATGTTGGCAGAAAGATTTTTGCATGTCCAGAAAGGGACAAGGAGCCTCTGACCCAAGAATTTCAGGATGAGACTTCTTTGATGCTTTTTGAAGAAGTTGACAGCTTTCTA
The DNA here is from genome assembly GCA_033557465.1 of Ichthyophis bannanicus. NCBI lineage: Eukaryota > Metazoa > Chordata > Amphibia > Gymnophiona > Ichthyophiidae > Ichthyophis > Ichthyophis bannanicus. The sequence goes on along the minus strand of CM066036.1, from coordinate 652,529,797 downwards.
ATTTTCTGAAACCTTTGGGTAACTGTTCTTAGTTTTGCCTTTGTCCTGTTCGTTTTATGTGATTTTGGAGGGAATCCTATAAGAAGATATGTAAAGTTAGGCACCATCAGCATGCCACACTATACCACACTAACTAACTGCTTCAATGCAATCTCAGACTGGCTGCTCTCACAAAACCTCCGAATTAACTTTAAAAAAACGGAAGTTTTGATTGTAACAAGGAACAAAGACTTCTTTCCCCCACCAACTCTAAGAACAAGAGATGCCGATTTACCACTCAAATCAACAATACGTTACCTAGGCGTTATACTCGACCAGCGACTTGAGTTCAAAGAACATATAAAAAATACAGTTAAAGCCATCTATCACAAGATCAGAATTCTACGACACCTCAGACCAATGCTTGATCCACACGACTTCCGAACAACCTTCCAAGCGTTGGTCACCCCACACTTCGACTACGCAAATATTGTGTTACAGGGCCTACCCAAGAGTATGCTTAATCCACTACAATTGGCCATGAATACGGCTGCCAGAGTTCTACATGGAGCCCCAAGGAGTCATCATATCACTCCCATCCTATTTGAAGTTCACTGGCTCCCGATATCATATAGGATTTTATACAAAGCCCTCCTCATTACCTTCAAGGCAGTTCACCAAATCTCATCATCTTCATTATCTGACCTCCTGCATCACCCACAAAGCTCCAGATCCCGACGCTCCGCAACAGAAAACACACTAATGATCCCAGAATACCTAGCAAAACTCAACCAGACAATTACCACAAGAGCATTCTCATCCTTCGCCCCTAGATGTTGGAACATGCTGCCACCCAACATCAGATCACAAAAAGACCTCTCACAATTTAGAAAAGCTCTAAAAACAAACCTCTTCCTACAACACTTCCCTCAGAGTATGAACTCCCCAAGCCATTCCCTCCCAACACGAACCAATGATCATGGTTAGTCAAGTAAACCCCTAACTTCATTTCTCACCCCATATCAAACCCTCTTAGATCCCCAAGCTTTAGAACCATAAACATATGATATTTTGCTGTAAATAGTTTGAATTCTTGTTATTTATTTAACCCCAGTTATCCATGTTCATTCCCTGTTATCTGTAAACTTAACATATGTTCATGCTTAAGTACAATTTGTTAAAATGTAAACCGCGCTGATGATGAAGAGTGCGGTATATAAAAACTGTTAAATAAAATAAATAAATAAAATGTATTTCAATGACTTATGTGTATGAATGGGACGTTAATGACTACAGTACTTTAGCTGGCTGTTATTTTGTAAGTATGTGCATTAGGTTGATGGTGCATACTTCCATTATGGGTGTGCACAGGGGCAGAGCACAAATCTATGCAGCTAAGTTATAAAATACTGTAACTTAACATTTTATTTAAAAATCTAGGCACAGGCATTTACACCGGTCCTAGGGTAAAATGGATACAGCTCACTAGCACCCTTCCCCCCACCTCCCTGCCCAGGACACCGAGCAGCTTGTAGGAATCTCAAGAATCTAGGGCTGGCATAAGGGCTTGTGATTATATTTAACATGCATTTTTGGACACTTGCACTTCTACTTTACATAGAAAGGTAGCGGCCTGATTTTTCTTTATAAAATAAGTTTAAGATAGATCTGTTCTCGGTGCCTAAAACTAGGTGCTTGGTTATAAAATGAACCTCCTAGAGGATAATTTTATGAACTCTTGCAGAGTTAATCCACATTGGGTATTTGCGATCTAGTTTATAAACTGAGGTACACACATACTATTTTATAAATTAGGGGATTAAGAATACCCATCAGACTAGTTGTGATATAAATGCCTATGCCTAGATCTTACAGAAATGCATGCAAGCTATAGTATTTTAACTTATGTGCATAAATTTGTGCTGATCCTGTGTTCTGCCCAAATTCTGTCCCTGTGCACGCCCACCGAAAGTGTATATGATAGAGCATACTCATGCACTTACAGAATAGCAATCACTAATGCGCAGGCGTATGGGCCCTTTCACACACACACACAAGTCTTTGAAAATACAGTAGGTGACTTATGTGTAAATGGCACGTATCTTTATGTGGCTCCTTATGAAATCAGCCCCTATATGTCTTATATGTAAACTGTATTTTTCGTTCTGCGTTATCTAATCTGCTTAGAGCAGGTATTTATTTTTCTTTGGATCAATAGAATAGGCCTGATATTCAAAGGGCATTTAGACGGTTTACAGCCTAATAAACCCTCACCTATCTTTACAGCGCAGGTGCTAACTGGGCAGCATGCGGTATCACTGCTGCCCAGTTAGCTTCAGCAGCTTCTGGGTTGTGCGGTGATACTTGGATATTCAAAGCTGGGGCCGCATATGACCCCAGCATTGAATATCTGGGTTTAAGGGCCGGCGGGCAGGTCTATGCGCTGACGCGGCACATAGCCTGCCCAGAAGAATATCGGGTCCAATATGTCTTGGGGCCAGTAGTCAGAAAGCTGGCCAGTTAAGGGTGCTGACCATGATATTCAGTGGCACTATTGAGCCACTATCTGGTTAGGGCAGGGGTGGCACATCAACAGAGCCAGGGCAGTGTTGATGCTATCCAGATAAGTGCTGAATTTATCCAGCTAGCAGGATTTTCAGTCGGCACTTATCTGGTCAACCTAGGTCACATGACAAGCTGTGCTAGGTTGCAATCCAGATAGGTGGCAACTGAAAATCCCACTAAACTGGATACATGGCTACATTTATCAGGGTAGCACTGCTCAGCTCCAGTATTCAGTAGCAGCTCTTATCTGGACACGTCTGCTGAATATCCCGCTGGTATTTAAGTGCCACGACCGACTGTGGGGTTTGAATATCAGCCTATTTGAAAATTGGGCTCATTGTCTTTTACAGTGGATTTTCCACTACTGCAAGAAGAACAGGTCCATGAGGGAGAGGAGGGGAGGCCAGTGACTGTGGAAGCAGAATATTGGCTCTTAAATTGCAGGTTCTAAGGTCCTGCCAGCCAATGGCCTCTGTTTCTCTTCATTAAAAGTGGGCAGGCTAGCCAATCAGAGTGGAGGAGTAGCCTAATGGTTAGCGCAGCAAACTAGAACCAGGGTTAAATCCCACTCTGCCCCTAGTGATCTTGGGCAGATCATTGCCTCAGCTATGAACTTGTAAGATCTCTGGGGACAGGAAAATATGTACTGTAATTCACCCTTGAATTCCTGAGAAAAGGTGCAAGCTAAATGCCAACCATCTGGCATTTGGAAAGGGAACTGAAATCTTAACTGGCCTGCACAAGGCACAGATATAAAACTGTGGTGGGGCAATGCACTTTAATGCAAGTCTATAAGGCAAACCTAAAAAAAAAATCCCATTGTGCTTACAAAAGACAATGGGGGCTTTCTTTTCTGTGCCCTATGCCAAATGAAATAAAGGTAAGCTTTGATTTGGAGGGTTTAATTGTCTAAAAAGCCTCTGCTATATTTCTGTGCTGGAGCAGGCTGTATCCATTAAATGCTGCTGAAAATAAGATGGATTCATTTCTTCTCCTGGCAAGTCTGATACTCTTTTGATGGTCTTGCTCCCGTTTTGCCCTGTGCAGGGTGAGAAATTGATGTCTTCATTTGCTTAGCACCCTGGTAACAGAAGACAGCATTTTTGTCACATTGCATTTGCAGATCCTGTTGCTGGTTGCGTCCCAGATTCGCCCAGGGAACAGCTGGCAGCCTCCGTTTGGCAAGGAGGAACTAAAAGTTTTGATCTGAGCCAGATACTTCATTACCGAGTGAGAATGTGATAGGCTACACTACAGAGTGTCCAGCACATCAAGGCTGAACAAAGCTGGTCAAAACAAGAATGAATTAAAAATCCGTAGTGAGAAGCAACAGACGCATTAATGCATGAGCAGAGACACATCGAGGCCCTTGCAGGAAGCATGCTGGGAGACATTAGAAAGGTCGGTCTTTTTACTGTATTTCATATCACAGGAGACACAGTCATGCAATGGTTAGTAACCAGACGGAGGCAGATGAGCGGAGAGGAATAGGACAATATGGGCCAGCACCAGAACCTGGAATTTGTAGTATTTGTTTTTCTTTCTGTATCACATCATTTCATTTTGCTGTCATTATTGCTATCATTTATTTATATTGCTCGACATAGACAACTTACAGTGTGGTAGCAGCATATGAATAGCAAAATGACCACATGTCGGCACAACAGACAATTAGAACAGTGAGATAAATTTGGAAATAGGCAAATTAAATTCTAGTATTAGCAATACAGTAATATGACACAATGTCCATACTGTACACTTTATAAAACTATGATACAGTGTCAACAGAAAATGTTTTTTTTTCCCTTTTGACTTTAACCCAAGGAGGGTGGTCATCAAAGCCCTTACCACAGGTGAAATGCTGTTTTACACAGATGAAAGTATGCATGTTGTTTCACCTTTACCTGCAGGACGGAAGAGGTGTATCCAGACTGCAGTTACTATAGATCAGGGGGAGGAAGTACACTTGTAATTTAGAATAATCCGAACTATAACAGGACTGGCACCTAGAGCAGGGATAAATTGGTATAAATAGTTCTCCTGTGGCAATAATCAAAGCAGAGCTACCCACTTAGTTTTGCTGAAATGCAGGTAATTTGATTATTTCTTCCCTTATGAATGGCTTTGGCAACACCTGCCAAATTGTCATGTCAATAAAGTTCCTGAAAGTAACTCTGAATAAGGCTGCTGCATAAAGTAGAGCAGGTTCTGGTGTAGTGAAAGTTAGTATGGACTTACTAACATAAGGCATTTATTGAAACACCTTTATGCACTTTGTGTGATGCACTCCCTCTGGTGGTAAGACCTAATAACTACAGCTGAGGAAAGATTTATTACCAGTTCCTCACTGAAGATAACTAAAGGGACGCCTCATGGGCTGGTTGAGTTTCTCCATCTGTAACTTCAGACATGATTGAATGGATTTCCATTAAATTGGAAATTTGAGTCCCCCAGAAACAAGAGCGTGCAATTTTATTTCCTATTCTTTGAACGTATGATTTTTGTCTCTTACTTCAGTAGAAGTCTCGTCTCTCCAGTTTCCCTAAGCCCAGCTGCTGGTTGCTCTGTAGATAGTACTCATGCACTCCAGGTCTGTTGCCAGTAGGCTGACAGTGGAGGAGTTGCATGAACACTCTACACCACGGCTAAAGAAATGAATATATTAAGGACAGAAATTACAAGTTATAGCCACATTGCCTACCACCAAAGGAAGAATAATAACATGTAGCCCCTCTTCTGATTATGCCATTGCTCAGCGGGGTTACTAGGTTTCAGGTTCCCGCTCCCATGGGTTATCTTGGAAAAACCTGGGGTAGATATCTGATGGAGGAGGATTTCTTGACTTCAAGGTCTTAGGTGCAACACAGTCCAGATGCAGATGTGGTGTTCCAAAAATAAAGGGGCCATAGAGCTTACAATCTTCTTTATATGTTTGTACAGCATTGCGTATGCCTTATAGTGCTATATAAACGATTAATAGAAACATAGAAATATGATGACAGAAAAAGACCACATGGCCTATCTAGTCTGTCCTTCCATATCAACAACTACAACAGTCCCCTTTTTACCTTTAGAGATCCTCTGTGTTTGTCCCATGCTTTTTTGAATTCAGTTACTGTCCTCATCTCTACCACCAAAAACGTAGCACCAAGAAGGGAATGCTTTAAAAAATATTTTATATTAGAATAAAATTGCGTGCTAAAGACCCTACACAGGCCGTGTTTCGTCACCACTTCATCAGGGGTATTGGCATACTAAATTCATAAAACAAACATTATTAAAACACATATAATTAGCCATAAAATATCTTAAAAACATATATATAGACCAATGAATTGTACATGAATTATATAAGAACAAGGAAGGAAATAATTTATATGAGTGTGTATATTTATTATATAATAAATACATGCATGCTAAAACAATAAATACCATCAAAATCTTCAATATCAAAATAAAACACTTTGTATTAATGATGAGACAACAATTAAACACTCACAAAGAAATATGAATGGTGCAAATACCACTCTTGGCTGTCTTGTGTAATATTTGCTATTAACTCTTGGATAATTTGCCGATTGTGCAGAAACGTCATATACTAAAACATTGAAATTATAAAATAAACCCAATAAATAAGCCAATCATGGAAAGTTTAAAAACAAAAAGGATTAAACTATAAACCAATATTGAGATAAAAAGATAAAACGGAAGCAGGAGTGAAATGGCTGCATCAGTATGATGGGACTGTGTGAAAAAGCTATGTAAAAACTTTAGGCACCCAAATCTCACTGAGTATTACAACTATAAAATAAGGGCATGTTTGTTTTTGCCCCTCATTTAGATCTTAAAGAAGGGAAAAGAACTACCTACATATATATGTATTCCTCTATATTATGATATATTTACGAAAGGCTATAAAATTTATAATGACTACCCACAGGATTCCTAAAGCTTGTATTGTATTAAATAGAACTCTGGTAAAGGTAACAGTAATGGTTTTTATGTGGAGTCCAATTTTATATACAAGAGTTCTATTTAATATAATACAAGCTTTAGGTTTCTATCAATGTATGTGCTGTGAATTGATGTGCACTATAAGGATAATCAGTCACTTATATAGCAAACATGGTGCCACGTTGTCTTCTAAAAACAAAAGTTTTACGTGCTATAAGGATAATTGGACATTGGTCTGTATGACAAATACGTTGCCACATTACAACCAACAATTTAGTTTGGACGGCACAGTTTTTAATCATTTCTCGAATGATGATTGGTACAAGTTTTAGTGTAACTCTCAATGTAGCTTAGAGTTCCTATGTTTGTACTGGTGGAGAAAGTATTTTAAATAGTTAGATTTATCTAAAGAACAAACATATATATTCACATGGCATGGAATCCTGTGGGTAGTCATTAGTAGTATAATGGGTACACTACTCGTCAAACTGATTGACAGGTGAGATAAGGATGACAGGAGCCAATCAGCGTTCACTTCCGGTGTATGTCCCACCTTAGGCCATGCCCCCACCCATAGAAGTGAATGGTGAGTTATCCCTGCCCACTCCTGCCCCCCCAAACTGTTGACAGGTACCAATCAGCATCCACTTCCGGTGTATGTCCTGCCTTAGGCCACGCCCCCTCCCATAGAAGTGAATGGTGAGTTAGCCCCATCCAATCCCGCCCCAGGCGTGGCCACTGCCCCACTTGACACGCCTCCACCCCACCCCAAAGATGACATCATCCAATCAGTGTCCACTTCCGGGTTTGTGCCACACCCACGCCCCGCCCCACAATATGGCATTAGCCAATCAGCACCCACTTCTGGGTTTGTGCCCCACCCACAGCCTCCCACCCTCAACCACGCCCCTGCCTACATCATCGGAAATGACATCACCGGAAACAGGGTGTCATCAGAAATGGACTGTCCCTTTTTGCTGACATCACCGGAAACAGGGTGTCATCAGAAAAGGGCCGTGTCCTTTTCCGATGACCTCAGCGGAAGCAGAGTGACTGACTCCGGAAGTGTGTTTTGCTTCTGGTTAATGTTTACATCTGCAAAAAGCAGGAACCCTGGAAAACAAAAAATGCTTTTCTCTCTCCCACTGCCCCAGTTCTTATTTCTCACAAAAGATTCTTAACACAGCACAGGGCTTTTCACATAGGCACAGACAGGGTAGAAGCTTTTCTTTGCAAATGTTAAACCTCAATTAACACATCTTTTGTTAGAGAAACCAGTGCTGTCCATGTGATAGAATTTTGCTTTTAAGACCTCATGGTTAGAGACAAGTATTCTGGCAAACACAGAAATACAGAGAGAGATACCTGAGTTCAAATTCCCCTAATACAGCTATTTTTTGGAGAGAGAGAGAGCTGAGTTCAAATCCCCCTAATACAGCTATTTTTAGTGGCTTTGAAAAATCCAATACAGAGAGACAAGTCTGAACATGCCTCTAGGGTGTGGTAACACATGATTGGTTGAAACAAGAGGCCTGTTCTGAGCATGCTCCAGGTATTCTGAGCATGCTCCTGGTGTAAGGCTGTGTGTCCTGTGTAAGGGGAACATTTTAACACAGAGATTCAAAAAGAAAAAATGGCTCTTTTTGAAACACCAAGCAAACTAGGATCAGCAGAGGTAAGAGAAGTTTGGGTTTTTTTTGTAGAAAAGTGTTGTAACGAATCTCCGCTCCTACAAGAGCTAGAGGACATACAGACAACCAATCTATGCTGTTTGTGCTTTCTCTGTACATATCAAAGGTAGGCATTTGATGTCATAGCCAGCCAAAAGGACAACTCAAAAAAACCTGATGAAAAAAATAAAACACATTTAAATCTGTTATACAGGCAACGGTGGGCTGTATTATCAGGAAATGCTGGCAGGGCATTATGCATAGAAACTGTGCAGCTTGTGTAATACATGCTCCAGGGCAAAAGACATCATGATTGTCTGAGGTGGGGACACAAGGAAATATAACAGAAAATCCATAAAACTTGTAACAGGTTGTGTCTAGGACCTATTGTAAATGTTGCCATGATTGTTGGTCATAAAATGAAAAGCAACTGCCCTAGTTTATGAAAATTTGAATTTTTTGTTTGAACTCATCAGAGATTTTAATACCACTAGAAATCCAGGACAACTGTTCAATATTTTGCTTAGATCTGGGGAAAATGTGATATGTAGCTAGTAGAAGGTTTAATCTGTGACAGAGATTATAGATCATTCTTTAAAAAATATTGCCATGATTGTTGATCATAAAATGAAAGAAAATGTATGTATTTCCAGAATCTATTAGCCGAACATACAGATGAACAAAAATTATATGTATGCCTTTACATTTTTTTTAAAAGCTTGTAATGCTCAAATGAATCATTTCACAAGATGAAAACATTTTATTTATTTTATTTATTTATTTACATTTCTTATATACCGCACTATTTGCGATCAGCGCGGTTTACATAAAACTAAAAGTATCCGACAATAAACAAGAGTCAGGTCATTACAATGAACAGGAGCAATAAACTTGGAAAACAGGGGAAACTATTTACATGTGTGGAACATTGAAATAGGTAACTGTATGAATGTAGGGTAGAGTTATTGTGTGTTGGTCATACATGGTGACTGTGGTTCGGAACATTGAAATAGGTAACTGTATGAATGTAGGGTAGAGTTATTGTGTGTTGGTCATACATGGTGACTGTATGACCATAAAACTGTATGACCATAAAACATTTGAACCTACAGCTTTGTGTGGTGTGTTTTAGGATTGCCTAGTTAATTAAACCTACAATGGGTTGTCTGTAAAAATGGGACCTTGTGATTTATCTATTGTAGAACTAAAATCCACTTAAGGTGTCTGGGGGTGGGGGAATGTGTATTAGCCACATTGGTCCACATATACAATATATAGCAGCATCTATTACAATGTACTGTCTGCGAAAAAAAAAAGGCAGTGTGAATTAGCCAGGTCATATGATAAGATTATGAGATCCAGAGATGTTTCAGTTAGAGTATGGGGGGCTGTAAACCCCATCAAAGAATTTAATTAAAAAAGGCGCAGTACATTTCAGCAGCTAGAAAAGATCACATAGTCTCTATAGCTTGTATCATCTGCAACTCTTCTTCTTCAGACATGGTGAGTAGATATGAGTCTTACTTTTTTTTAAAAATATTGTTGGCTATGTAATGTCTCTGTCTCTTATGACTGTCTTTAAAAAAAATAGGAGCAGAAGCCACGGGGTACAAATAAACTCTCTTACCTTTTAACTTTCTTTGCTGTCTTCTTTTTGTATGTCATGTGTTTTTTAATTTTCCAGTAGCTATGCTCTTTATAATGTGTCTTATGGTTTTTTTTAAATATTAAAGACCAGGAAGCTGCTACAAAACAAGATGACCAGCCTAATCAACAGACGACACCTTACAGAAAGCCAAAAAACAAGCAGAATAGTGAGTATTCCAGTTTTATCCGGCACCTAGATTTTAAGGCCGCTGTAAAAGAAAAAAAGTATTAGCCCCTACGTTTTTCTTTTTCAGATCGAGAAAATGTTAGAAAACCAATGGCTATGGGAGAGAAGTCTAACAGGAAAAGATCACACAGTGAAAGTTTTTCTGCCAGTGAATCTACACACGCCGGTACAGAATACAGAGGGCGTGGTGATGCCGTGTCTTTGATCACAGTGTTTCATAGGACAGTGCAAATAATTATGCATTAGGCCCCACTGAAGAATCATAACCAGTTAGCTATGTTCAGTTTGTGAAAAGGTGGGATCGTAAATTGGACAAGTTTAATGGTGTAATTTATTCAGAGGAATTTTGGTTTATTAATTTAGACAGGGTAACATCATTATCTGAGGCTCAATTCGTCATTCGGCAAGGTATCCAGCATATTCTAGATGAGGTTAGCAGCAGGGTTTCACCTGGTGATTATGTACAGGTGCGTTTACACTCATCTCTTTTTCACAATTCCTTGTATTCTGGAAAGTTAAACCCAGAAGCATTAGACGCTGACTATTTCTTAAATCAGATTGCTAAACTCCTTCAGAGTCACAGAGAAATCCAGGTTTGTGATATATTCCGTGTTGTTGTACTTGTCATAAGAAATCGGGGTGGGGGAACTCGTAGGGTCTTAAAGACTATACCGTTTAGCCATATTATTCATAAGAAAAGGCTGTATTTGATAGACTTGAATAACACTGATAATAACCTGTGTTTTGCAGGTAGCCTCACAGCCCTCATGTCACAGGTAAAAATGACAGATGTTGAATTGTTAGAAGGTGCTAAAAAACTACATAATGAATTGGAGTGGCCGGTACATAGAAAAGTCACGCTTGATGATGTAGCGATATTTGAACAGCATTTAAAGATAAACATACGCGTTGTGCTTTACACAAATTCACGGGTTTGTTTTAAGACATCAGACAGACCTGCGTTCCCTAAGACTGTGTTCTTGTTGCTACACGATGACCATTTCTATGGTATAACTGATGTCAAAAAATTCTATGGGGAGTGCAACTTCTGTAGTTACTGTCAGAAACCGTACAGTCACGATCATAATTGCACATTGTGGTGCCGTCTTTGTTTGACACTAACGTGTGAGAATAATGTTGGTGTACAGCAGAGATGCCCTAATTGCAAACTCTTTTGACGTTCTAAATAGTGTTTAGATAGACACACGTATTTGGCTATGAAAAAAGAAGTGGCGTGTTTATCTAAGATACTGTGCCAGAAATGTGAGTCTTATGTGGACAAGAAACATAAGTGCAAGGGCCGGCATTGTAAACTATGTCGCGAGCCCCTAACTGGGGATGGCGTCCACTTACGTTTTATGACCCCTATTGGTAAAACTGAAACATCTGAAAAGTATATTTTTTATGATTATGAATGTATGCAAGAAACAGGCTGGCATGTCCCTAATTACATATATGCGACGGACTTAAATGATGAAAGAAACTGGGAATTCAAGGGTCTCGAATGTATTTCTGCCTTTATACAGACTTTTTTGTGACAAAAAAAATTTAAAGGCTACACCTTCATAGCCCATAATTCCAAAGGTTATGATGGGTATTTTGTTCTTAAACAACTGCTTAAGGAAAACATGAACACAGGGCTGCTGTTTCAAGGTACTAAACTTTTACAAATTACCGTTAAACCTTTGACTATCCGTTTTATAGACTCTCTAAATTTCCTGCCTATGAAACTTAGCAAACTTCCGCAAGTCATGGGTGCTGCGACCATGTTGAAATTAAGCCAGAGACAATTCAGCCACTTTTGGAAGTACGCGGCGAATATGAGATGTCTTTTCAGATGAATATATGAATGCTGACCCTGATGCAGAGCTTAACAGATTGAACGTTTCAAATGTGACATTATGTAGGAATACTAACATTGATAATTTTAGAATGGACTTTGATAGATTATGGTTAAAAAAATTAAAGTGGACTACTGATTGAGACGGCTTGGTATGAGCAGTCTTGTATATAAGTGTCTGACAAAACGTTTTTTGCGAATTGTTTGTGTTCTAAGGGGGGTTTATATTTCTGGGATTTTGTTTTGGTCATTATTGGTGCCAAGCACACAAGGAACACTACTACTACTACCACTACTAATCATTTATATAGCACTTCAAGGCATACACAGCACTGTACAAACATATGAAGAAGACAGTCCCTGCTCATTGAGCTTACAATCTAATCAAGAGAGACAGAACAATATAAGAGAAACAAAGTGGGTTCAGATAGGGAATGAGACACAAGCAGAACAAGGGATTAGGATCCAAATGTGGCCTCAAAGAGGTAAGCCTTTGCCATGGATTTGAAAAGGGGGAGAGAAAAGAATTGATGTACAGATAGAGGGAGTTTGTTCCATGCAGAAGGAGCAGCATGGTGAAAAGATCGAAGTCTGGAGCTTGCAGAAGAAGAAAAGAGCATAGAGAGAAGAAAGCCAAAGGAGGAGCAGAGCTCACGAGGAGGGTTGTAGAGAGAGAGAGAAAGAGAAGAGAAGAAAGATGAGGGGCAGTAGAGCGAATGCATTAATATGTTAGGAGAAGTTTGAATTGGATATGGAAGTAGAAGGGGGGGGGCAGTGAAGTGATTTAAGAAGAGGGATTATATGAGTGTTTTGGGGCTGGTAGAAGATTAGCTGTACAGCAGAGTTCTGGATAGATTGAAGATGAGAGAGATGACACTGAGGGAGACCAGCAAGGAGGAGATTGCAATAGTCAAGACGGGAGGTGACCAAAGAGTGGATAACAGCCTTAGTAGTGTGTTCAGAGAGGAAGGGATAAATTTTGTTAATGTTGTAGAGAAAGAAACGACAGGTTTTAGCTATATGTATGGAGAAGGAAAGGGAGGAATCAAAGATCAGGGGCCTTGGGCCTAGGTCATGCACATTAACTTCTAACAGATACTCGTTAATCTCTAACAACCTCATTTCCATTCAGGTTAAACCCTTCAGTACTCGGAGGCTGTCAGGAATTTAAGCACATGTCTGAGATGTTTCCAGAGTGCTTACATAGTAAGCGTAGACTTCAGTCAACAGATAATAGGAGGAGGCAGGATACATACAGGAATGTTGTGCTAACATGATCAGTCTCTCCAGGGCAATCCCTGCAGAATAGGAACAGTATAGAATCGGCAGGCAGAAGCAGGGTCAGTAACTGCGCTCAGTTCAGGGCAGGCAGAATAGGATCAGAACTAATAGGCCAGCAAAGATCAGCAACAGTAGATCAGCAGAAGTAAGACACCCAGGAACTCGCACGTTATCCAAGGGCAAGGTAGAATGCCGGAGTTCTTTGGTCTATGAGCTGTGATTAAAAAGTATTGAGACTTGTACAATAACACAAGAAGTATAACACTGACAGTTATTGCACTCGGCCTCATTCAAAGTAGTCCACTTCTGGTAAAGCACACTTCCTCCAGTTGGAAACAATTTTGAAATGCCTCTTTCGTTATATTGTGGAGCTGCTGTGTCACATTTTACTTAGTGGTCTCCAAGTCATTGAATCTCCTTCCTTTTAGTGGTAATTTCAGTTTTGTAAACAAGTAAAAGTCACAGGGTATGAGGTCAGGTGAATATGAAGGCTAGCAGACTTGCTTGATTTGTTATTTGGCCAAGAACTGCTGGACAAGATGTGATACATGAGCTGGGGTGTTATCATGATGAAGCAATCATTCACCAAACCTGTGCAACTCTGGTCTCTTACAGAGAACTGCATCTCTCAAATGAGTCAGAACTCGGACGAAGTACTCCTTATTGATGGTTTAGCCTTTTGGAGCATACTCATGATGAACAATACCCTGAACTGTGAGCATGACCTTGACATTGCTCCTCACCTGACAGGCTCTCTTGGATCTGGGAGAGTTTGGAGTCTTCCACTGTGAGGATTGAGCCTTAGTTCCCGGGTCATAACCATAAACCCATGATTCATCACCAGTAATAATCTTTTTTTATGAAATCTGAGTCATTTTCAACGCATTCCAACAACTCCTTGGCTGCAGACAGTCAATCTTCTTCTTAAGGTGAGGGGAGAGGAGTTTCGGCACAAATTTTGCAGACACACATCTCATCCCCAAATCAACAGTAAGAATGGACTATACCAACCTGAAACTACTGTCCATGTCCTCAGCAAGCTCCCTGATAGCCAATCGATGATTTGAGCGTATTGTGGCATGCACTGCTTCAACTTTGTCTTCATTCCAAATATAACCAACAAGTCTGCAAATGAACCTTCCAACTATATGCTCCCTCCATTTGGAACATCTTGCCCACCGCAGTAAGAAACACCTCTGACATCCTTACCTTCAGGAAACAACTAAAAACCAACCTTTTTCCAGAACACTTTGGTCCTACAACATAACCACCGCCCTTCCACTGCTGATCACTGAAAATGGCTCAAGCAAAACATAATACTGAGGATTATTCAGCCATTTGTATATAGTTTAAATGTGCCAATTCTTATCCGATGTTCATTTTATGTAGTTAATAAGTTCTATGTTCTATGTAAACCAAATGATGTTCTGTTGTTCCATGTAAACTGCTTTGATCAGGCAAAAAGCAGTATATAAACCTTGTTAAATAAATTAATCAATTAATTAATTAATTCCTGCTCGAAGATGGGCTTCCAGAATGCTCGTCACTGTCAATACTTTGGTGGTCCTCTTGGAAACATCTGTAACAGTCATAAACTCGAGCATGACTCATACATTCATCACCATACACTTGAGGTAACTTGTCATAAGTGTCTTTGCATGAATCTCCAAGTTTCTGGCAGAACTTAATGCAAATTCTCTGTTCAATTTTTTCATTCATCGTAAATCTGATGAACTGCTTTTACACAATACCAAACGTCATGTGATTAAAAAAAGTACAGGTGTCCTGCAGCCACGCTACACTCTGCACATGCAGAGCACATAGCTAGATCGCTGCATGTTTAATAGCATTGTGGTTTGACATATTGTTATATAGCTAGACAACAAGCCTCAATACCTTTTGATCACACCTCATAAATAGATGAAGAGAACTAATCAGAGAAGATACATTCTCCAAGAAACAATTAGGCCAAGATGCATCATCATAGCATCAATTGGAGCAAGCCCCACCATCAGGGCTGGTGTTAGGGAGTGAAAAAAGGGTCAATTGCCCTGGGCCCTGATGCCCCAGGCAGCCCCAAGTCTGCCTTAAGCTGAAGGAGGTATAGCCTGAAACAGTGCTTTTGGGCCTTCTCACTAGCTTTTACCGTGCAGATCTAATACCAGCCCTGCCCATCATCAAGGTATGACTAGGGATAGCATAAAAAGCAGGATGAAACTGAAGCTTACTTCCTGATGAGGAGAACATCCTGGGGAGTAAGTACCTGACGTGGTCAGCAATGACTCCGGCCACTGAAGTGCTTTTTAAAAAAAAATCCTGGGTGGTTTGAATGGATAATTTTGGACGTATGGGCATGGAAGAGTAGCCTAGTTCTTAGAGCAACAGCCTAGTACCAAAAAGATCAGGATTTGATTTCCACTGCCACTCCTTAAGGCCGTGGGTACGAGAATCACTGTACCCTCCATTGCCTCGGAAGAAAAGGCCTGGCAATCTACTTCAGGTCATACCTTGCCAAGAAAACCCAGGAGGCTACTGGGTTGCCATGAGTCAGCATTGACTTGACTACACTTAAAAAAATAAATAAATTATTTAATATCATAATTATGCATCCATAAAAGGCCAGGATTTGGGGCTTTCTAGAGAGACGCCTAGGTAGTATTTCTAAGCAGTGATATTCAGTCAATAAACATTTAAAATAGATAGCCAACTGGGCTACCCAATTAGCAGGCGTAACTTGAAATGTCTAATTGGGTAAATCTGCTGAATATATATGCCGGAATGTCCCTGCCTGGAGTAAGCAGAAGGACTATTTTGGGTTCCTGTTCCAGAGTAGTGCCACTCAAATGTAATGAGAGGTAGACTAGTCTGAGAGTCCCCAGTAGTGGGCTTTCCTCACTGAGAGAGAAGTATAAGAGAGTAGGAGTGTGCAGGCCAAAAATGTCCATTTTGTTTAGTTTCCTGTGCCATTTACAAGAGTTCTTGTTTTGTTTGGGTGTTTTTTAAATTTCTTATTGCTTTGGGTGACAATGTTGTCACTAATGTGCACTATTGATGACAGAGCAAAAACCCAATTTTTTTTTTAGCGATATTGAGGTTAAAAGTAATATAAAATTCATATCCCTATAGGATGGTCTGTGGGGCAGGACCTTACCAAGCCAGATATGCGTCCTGTGCGACAAACCACATTCAGTAACTCGCTCTATTTGAGCTTCCTGGAAGCCCAGTGATGATATCGGCGCCCTCTTCTGTGCTTGCACCCTTTGTGGTCGCACCACTCGTACAGCCCTTGGTATAGCCCTGCTGAGGGGTGTGACAAATTGCCTTCCTTCACAGGAGTCCAAAGAGGAAAGGGGAGGTCAGGTAGTGAGGCCTTCCTATGGAGCAGAGCTAAAATGATAGAGGACTGGGGCTGCAATCCAGCTTGACGGAAAGTCCCTTGCATGAGACGTTTCACAGGAACTTGAGGGGAGGATTCCTAAGAGCTTTGGAAAGAGAGTCCAGTGGATGACTCAGTGTGGACGAGGTGGTGGGACTGAAGTCCCAGATGCATTCTGCTAGTCTTGCTGAAGAGGGGTCGGTGGGGAGGGAGTGGTTTGGGTGGGCCTACAGTACAGATGTATATTCCCTATTTCACATAGGGAATCCATGTCTCTAGGTACATGGATAAATGTTGGTACTTACAGTACTTCCAAGACCTGCATAAGTGCCCACTGGAAGTGGCAGCTCTCAATGAAAACATGTAGGTACCCCAATCACTTCCTGATCACCCCCTTATATCCAATCCTTTTGGACCCCCCCTCCCCTTATTTGATCCTATCCCCTCAAACCCATGATATGAGATTCCCCTGACATCCCCCCAGGGCTCCGCACCTCTCTAGAAGAAGCATCCCACTCAATCTTCCCATAGAAAGAATCAATTTAGTTTAGCTTAATTTATTAGCATTTTTGATATATCACTTTTAGGACCAGATGGATGCTTCAAAGTGGTGAATAACCCCTCCCCCAGAAGCTCCTCTGCATGACCCATCCCCAGCTTTCTTGGGAGTTCCTAGGATCTAGTGGCGTGGAGGAGTAGCCTAATGGTTAGAGCACTGGCTTGGGAACCAAGAGAACAGCATTTGGTTCCTTCTAGCACCACTTGTGGCCTTGGGCAAGTCACTTAATCCTCCATTTCCTCAGTAAAATCCAAGTTATCAATGTCCCTGTTTAATGTACATTACCGAGTTTGTTACAATGTAAACTGCTTTGACTGAAATGATAACGTAGTATAAAAGACCTGTTAAATAAATAAAATAAAGACCAATGTCCATTTGCTCATGTTAATCCTGGGATTCAAATAGTGGCAGTGACCTCTAATGGTATTACCACTAAGTCAGGTTGCCAAATAAGGTAGTCCTGCACTTATTTAAAAGAGGCTCTATGTTTGGCAGAGCCTCTTGTAAAATACTATGGGAATTTCCCTCTCCATGTACTATCAATAATCTGCCTTTTTGTTAAGGCCAGAAAAGTTCTATCTTCGGCAGGAGAATGTTCGAGTTACACAAATGATTTGGTCAGGCCTCAAGTTAGTAACATTCAATCCGATACGCAAAAGAACTTATACGTTACCTGGAAGCTGGGGAATGTATAATTTTATTATTCATGTATTTTTAAAATGTATATGGATAAACTATGCTGAATATCTGACTGAACAGCCGGATACTATCCTTATAAAAATGAGGTGGGTTTGGAGTGGGGTAAGAACGAGACAAAGGAGGGCTAAAACCTTTCCAGAGTGGAAATATTCAGCATCCATCTGGATAATTTATACATTTATTTTAGACCTGGAGAATAGGGGTCTAAACTAAACAGCAGCACCGAATATGCACATTAAATTAAGCGCTGACACTAGCACTTAAATTAATATGATGACTACTCCAGCTGATTATTGGCCACATTGAAATTTGGAGGCATGGGTCATATAGGTCAAGCAAACAGGAAGTGCCTATAGCTTAAGGATAAGCAGAATTCATTAGCCACCAGGTCCAGGGACACTTTATTCAACTACCCCATTGTAGGAGACGTGGATACCGTAGGCCAGTTTGTGAAAAACTGGAATGAAAACCTGGCAGGTTATTTTAATAGTTTAACTCCACCTTGAGAGAAATGGATTATTGGACACACCCATGATATATGGATAACCTCCGTGAGATGAAGCAAATCAGTAGTCTGCTGGAAAGGAAGTAGAAGGTTGTGTATATAGACAGCATCTAAGGGCTTATGATTTGCATATCTGAGCAGCCAAATTCTTGCAGGATGGATAGCCCAGGAAGATAATAGATGATAATAGATAATAATATATCACAGGCTTTATTAAAAATTATATTGAAATTACAGCGTCCACAGGAACTAGTTGTGCAAGAGGGTCCCGTAGGAAAGACTATCCACGCTTGTAAGGAGTTCACAGGTTCTTTTAGACAGACGGCAGTAAGTATCCAGAGAAAACTGGATGTAATCCCAACAGTTTTGGCAGGGTTGGTGAACTCTCAGGTATCATGCCAAGAATTGAGTGAAATTTTGTACTGTGCCGGGGGAGTCAGTAAGATCTTCACTGACTAAAGCAAATCCCACAACATGTGAGTTGGATTCCTGCCCATCCTGGTTGATTAAGGAATGTAAAACAGAAACATTAGTACCTATGGGAAACATTATTAATAGTTTGGGTTCATAAGGGGGTATTTCCAGATAGGTTAAAAGCCATCTTCATCTGTTCCCTCCTGAATAATAGCTATCCATTGACCCAGTAACAGTAGAGGGCTACCAACCAGTGACTTACTGCCATTCCTAGTGAAGATGATTGAATGGTTATCAAATATTGGATGATAATGACTATCCAGACATTAATCAGTGTGGGCTTCGTAGAAGTCAGAGATGGACGTGGTGTCCATGATAGAAGATCTACGGAGGAAGCCTGATAGCGACTCTGACTCATTAATTGTATTGCTAGATCTGTCAGCAGCATATGATTCTGTAGACCATAATATCCTCCTGAATCATTTGAGCATTTGTTCTGCTCGTTTTGGAGTAATAGAATACAACTGGTGAAGGTGAAGGAAGGAAGATCAGGTGCATATGGAGTCAGACAAGGTCAATATTGTCCATGTTTTCAATGTGTACATGAAACCTCTGTTTTGATCAATAGGGATGCGCATGACCAAGAACAGTTTGGCTTGTTTGTGGATTCCCCAAGTTTTTTCTCAGCTTTCATGTTTTTTAACACATTCATTTAAATGTGCACCTTATTTATTTAACTAGGCTTATATACTGCTTTTCTACCAGTCAAAGCGGTGTACATTCAGATATGGTGTATATATTTTTCCCCTTGTCCCTGAAGGGATTGCAATCTGTTTGATTTTTTTTTTTGTACCTGAGTCAACAGAGGCTTAAGTGACTTGCCCAAGGCCACGAGGAGCACCATTGGAAATAGAGACCCCAGTCCTTCTGGCCCAAGATTGTAGGATTTGAACCCCTGGCCCTCCAGCCAGAGGTAACTTGTCCCAACCACTAGTCTACTCCTCCCTCATAACCTTGTATGTGCACTAGGACTTTTTTATGTGTGCAATTGATAGGTATACACATGAATGAGCAATTTGCTCTCATTTTAATTTTTTAAACACACCAAACTGAATCTGCAATCACTAATGACATGCTTAGAGTTGTGGTCAGCATTATTGGCACCCTTTCATTTTAGGTATGTTGTGTACAATATCTTGAGAAATAATTGGAAATATTCCAACTGTATGTTTAAAGGTATACAACAACAAGAAAAAAAGATGTCTGTACAACTTAGATGTAGTAATTTTATGAGAAAAAAACAAACAAAATATGACCTGGACAGGATTAATGACAAACTTCACTATTTGGTCACACAACCCTTGGCAGTGATGACAGCCTTCAAATATTTTTTGTAGCCATCTATGAGTTTCATCTGCTGGTAGTTTCTCCCACTCGTCAACTGTGATTTGTTCCAGGATTCCTTGTATCAATGGCAGATGTCAGGTCCTTCCAAAGGTTCTCAATTGGATTAAGCTCAGGACTCATTGCTGGTCAGTTTAAAACAGTCCATTTGTTTCTTTTTAACCGTTCTTTTGTACTTTTGGATTTATGTTTTGGGTCATTGTCCTGCTGGAGGACGCATGACCTTCAACTCAGACCTAGCTTTCTGACACTAGGTAGCACATTTTGCTCCAAAATACCTCGGTAGTCCTCTAACGTCATGATTCCTTTAATATATTCCAGGCCTCCAGCTCCTGAGGCAGCAAAACAGCCCTACAACATTTTGGAACCTCCACCATATTTAATTGTCAGAAGGGTGTTTTTTTCCTTGTAAACTTTATTTCTTCACCTGTAAATGTATCGCTAATCTGCATTGCCATAGAGCTTAAGTTTGGTTTCATCTGTCCACTGAAAATTTTCCTAGAAGAACTGTAGTTTTTCTCAAGGTGGGTTTGGGCAAAGATCAGGCATGCCTTTTTATGTCTGTCTGTGAGCAGTGGGGTCCTCCTTGGCCTTCACCCATGAAGTCCTTCTTTGTTTAGTGCACGGCGTGTGGTGTGGTGTGGGTTGAAACCACCACTCCAGATTGCTCCAGGTCAGCCTTAAGCTCTTTGGATGTTGTACATGGTGATTTTCCAGCAGTTCGCATTAACCTTCAAACTTCAGACTGCTAGGTACTTATAACCTAGATTGGCCACGGTTGGAAACGGGATACTGGGCTTGATGGATCTTGGTCTGACCCAGTATGGCTTATCTTATTTTCTTATGTTCTTCTTGGATTAGTTTTCCTCTTCCCACCACATCCTCAGAGGTTCTTGATAGTTCCATCAGCAGAAAACGTCTTAACATTGCAAACTGTAGACACAGGAATCCCAAGGTCTTTGGAGATGGCCTTGTACCCTTCTGAAGTTTGATATTTGGTGATAATGGCCTTTCTGATGATCTCAGGCAGCTGTCTTGTCTTCACCATTGTGAAAATGGAACAGGGAGTGAATGTAGCCATTTTTAAACATTAGAGCCATCATTCATTGGTTGATTCACGTCATATGAGCACTGATGCAGTGGGAATGTGATTCTTCTGTTCAAAATGATTTGAATTGTTTATAAGGGTACCAATAATCATGTCCTGGGAATGTCCCAGTTTTTATACTATTTCCTTTTTTAATTTGTCTTGGTTTATTTGCTTCTTTAATGTGTAAATATTGCGCATATATAGTCCAAAGCTATTTCACTGGTCAATATTTTTAGGAGATTTTGGACATTAAGGGGTTGAACTGCAAGGCTGCCAATAATGTCGACCACAACTGTATTGATCGTTTATCCTTTATTAGGTTTTGATTGACTTCCCTTAGCCAGGCAGACAGAGCGATATACAATAAAAAGTTCATACACAAAAAGTCAGAAAGAGAAAGGAGCCTCATATCATGATAGGAAAGGAGGAGAACAGGATAGAATAAAGATAAGGAGAATCAGGGGAGTAACTAATCCAGACATATACAGTGCATTGCAAAAATATTCATCCCCTCTGTGTTTGTCCTGTTTTGTCGCATTACAACCTGGAATAAAATGGAGTTTTGGGGGTTAGCACCATGTGAAATATAACATGCCTATGACTTTGAAGGTGGAAATATCCTTTATTATGACACAAACAAGACAAAAAAACCCTGAAAGCAGGAATGCATATATATTCACTCCCCTAAAGTCAATACATTGTTGAGCCACCTTTTTCTGCAATTACAGCTGCAAGTCTCTTGGGTATGTCTCTATTAGCTTAGCATATCTAGCCACTGGGATTTTCACCCATTTCTTAAGGCAAAACTGCTCCAACACCTTCAAGCTATATGGGTTGTGTTGTTGTACAGCAATCTTCAAGTAATGCCACAAATTCTCAATTGGATTGAGGTCTGGGCTTTGACTAGGCCGATCCAAGACATTTAAATGTTTCCCTTTAAACCAGCTTTAGCAGTATTATTTAGGGTCATTGTCCTGCTAGAAGGTGAACCTTTTGTCCCAGTCTCAAATCTCTGGCAGACTGAAACGGCTTTTCCTCAAGAATTGCCCGGTATTTAGTACTATCCATTGTTCTTTCAATCCTGACCAGTTTTCCTGTCCCTGCTGATGAAAAACATCCCCACAGCATGATGCTGCCACCACAATATTTCACTGTGGGAATGGTGTTCTCAGGGTGATGGGAAGTGTTGGGTTTGCGCCACACATGGCATTTTCCACGATGGCCAAAAAGTTCAATTTTCGTCTCATCTGACCAGAGAACCTCCTTTTATGTCCGCCACATACTATTGTGCAAACTCCAAATGTGTGTTCTTATTTCTTTCTTTAAGCAATGGCTTTTTTCTGGCCACTCTTCCATAAAGCCCCACTCTGTGGAGTGCATGGGTTAAAGTGGTCCTATGAACAGATACTCTCATCTCCGCTGTGAATCTTTGCAGCTCCTTCAGTGTTATCCTTGGTGTCTGTGGCATCTCTGATTAATGCCCTCCTTGCCTGGTCTGTGAATTTTGGTGGGCAATCTTCTCTTGTCAAGTTTGTAGTGGTACCATATTCTTTTAATTTTGTTATAATGGATTTAATGGTGCTCTGTGGGATATTCAGAATTTGGGATATTTTTTATAACTCAACCCTGATCTATACTTCTCCATAGCTTTGTCTCTGACCTGTTTGGAGTGTTCCTAGGTCTTCATGTTGCTTGCTTAGTGGCAGGGGCGGCCCAAGGGGGGTGCGGGGCCATGTGCGGAGACTCGGTGCGGGGCCTCATTTGCATAAGTGGTCTTATTTGCATAAATATTTGCATAATGTTACCATTCACTAACTTTTAGTAAACATGTCTCTTAATGAGTGTATGGATTTAGAAAGACTAAAAGATTTCTACATTACTATAATCCAGTGCCAACCGCCAGGCACATTAGGAACTACTACAAACGCTGCCCATTTAGAACCCATAGCAAACCCGCTGTATCCTGACAGCATTACCAGGACTCACAGAGCACCAGACCCTACCTATCAAAAGGAAACACTGCAAATATTAAACCAGTACATTTCAGAGAATACTGGGGAAAGAGAACAAGTGGCAATGTCAAATAGGAATTACATAAACAGAATACCTCAGCTCAGTTACACATGCAGAACATAGACCATCACCAAACAAGGAATCGCAATTTAGAAACAGGAAGGCAATAATTAAACTGGGAACCCCAAAAGCCAAACTTGGAATGTACAACAACACTGTAGAAATAAAACTATAAATTAATTTCCTCTTGTACCAAACAAAGCGCAGACGTTAATGATGCACATTTCCCAGAGCTTTCATATTCCAGTTAATAAATTCAAAATAAAGAGATATCTTTCTACCTTTTGTGCATTTTTTTTCAGTTGCAATTGCTCCAGCCACTTTCTTCTGGTTTCTTCATGTTTTCTGCTAACTCTCCATCGTCTGCTGTCCATTTGTCCTTTCTTCTCTCTTCTAGTTTTCTTTCCATCCTCTCTCTCTACATCTGCTTTAACATACTAATCTTTCTCCTTTTGCTCTTTCCTCATTCTTATTTCATCCACACAAATTTTACCCCTCCATCCTCAATCCCCACTTACTCTCCCAATACCCGCCAATTGTAGATTTTTCATCCCTCCCACACAAAATATTTTTCCCCTCTCCATTTTACTCTCCCAGCCCCATCCATTCTATTCCTCCCCCAACATCAGCTCCCTTCTAGTTCCAGTCTCACCCAGCATCCATTCCCTTCTAGTCCCTGCATCAGCCCATTTCCAGTCCTAGCCCCCCATCAACCCATTTCCATTCCTAGCTCCCCCATCCATTTTCAGTCTGAGTCCCTTCATCAGCTCATTTCCAATCCTAGCCCCCCATCAGCCCATTTCTAGTCATTTCCTAGCCCCACCATCAGCCCATGTCAAATCCTAGCTCCCCTCCACTCAGCCCAATTCCAGTCCAAGCCCCCCCATGAGCCTACTTCCAGTTCTAGCCCCTCCATGAGTCCATTTCAATTCAAGCCCCCACCACAGCCCATTTCCAATCTTAGCTCCCCCCCAACAGCCCATTTCCAGTCCTAGCTCCCTTCCCTCACAGCCCATTTCCATTCCAAGCTCCCTCCCCATCAGCTAGTTGCAGTTCAAGCCTCCCCGTCCACGCAGGCCATTTCCAGTCATAGCAATCCCCCAATCCATTACCAGTCCTAGCCCCCCATCAACCCATTTTCAGTTTAAGCCCCCCTATAACCCATTACCAGTCCTAACCCCCCCATCAGCCCACTTCCAGTCTTAACCCCATCAGCCCATTTCCAGTCAGCCCCCCATAGCCCATTGCCAGTCCTAACCCCCCCATCAGCCCACAGCCCATTACCAGTCCTAACCACATCAGCCCACCTCAAGTCCTAACCCCTCCCCATCAGCCCATTTCCTGTCCTAGCGCCCCCATAGCCCATTAGCAGTCCTAACCCCCCCATAGCTCATTAGCAATCCTAACCCCCCATCACCCTATTTCCAGACAGCCCCCATCAGCACACAGCCCATTACCAGTCATAACCAACCCCCAAGCCCATTTCCATTCCTAACCACCCATCAACCCATTTCCACTCAGCCTCCAACAACCCCCAGCCCATTACCAGTCTTAACCCCCCCAGCCCATTTCCAGTCCTAACCCCCCCAGCCCATTTCCAGTCAGCCTCCATCAGCCCCAGCCCATTAGCAGTCCTAACCCCCCCCTAGCCCATTTCCAGTCCTAACCCCCCCCACCCAGCACATTTCCAGTCCTAACCCCCCCCTAGCACATTTCCAGTCCTAACCCCCCCCAGCACATTTCCAGTCCTAACTCCCCCCAGCACATTTCCAGTCCTAACCCCCCCACACCAAATTTCCAGTCTTAACCCCCCCCAGCACATTTCCAGTCCTAACCCCCCCATCCCCCCATTTCCAGACAGCCTCCATCAGCCCCCCCGCCCATTACCAGTCTTAACCCCCCCCCCCCGGCAAATTAAAAAAACAAACAAACCTGGCTCTAGCTGCTGCCGCTGCCGCGTCCGTCGCAGCAGCGGCAGAATGGAGTGTCCAGCGGGGCCCCCTCTCCTCGTTGAGCCCTCTGCAAGGGCTTTCAGATTCGCGAAGGGAGAGTGCTCCCTCGCGTCTCTGTAAAGCCCGCAGGGGCTAATGGGAAATTTCCCATCTGCCCCTTTAGACGCGAGGGGCTGATGGGAAATTTCCCATTAGCCCCTGCGGGCTTTACAGAGACGCGAGGGAGCACTCTCCCTTCGCGAATCTGAAAGCCCTTGCAGAGGGCTCAACAAGGAGAGGGGGCCCCGCGGGACACTCCATTCTGCCGCTGCTGCGACGGACGCGGCAGCGGCAGCAGCCAGAGACAGGTTTTTTTTAAAAATGTAATTTAAAAAAAAAAAAGCAGAATGTTCTTTGCGCGGGGCCCCCTGAAACGCGGGGCCCTGTGCAAAAAACATTCTTGCTCAATGGACGGGCCGGCCCTGCTTAGTGGTGTTGTAGAGTCAGGGGCCTTTCAGAACAGGTATATTTATACAGGCATCATGTGACAGATCACGTGACACTGGTTGCACACAGATGGACCCTAATCAATTAATTATGTGACTTCTAAGGTTAATTGGTTGGACCAGTCTTTTTTAGGGGCTTCATAGCAAAAGGGATGACTACATATGTACTCAAAACCTTTCCGTTTTTACTTTTATATATATATATATATATATATATATATATATACAAGGTATATTATTGTCATTTCACTTCACCAATTTGGACTATATTGTTAGGTCCATTACCTAACATCCAAATGAACCTCCATTTTCATTCCAGGTTGTATGTAATGCGACAAAACAGGACAAAAACCAAGGGGATTAATACTTTCACAAGACACTGTATATCAACTGACTTCCCTTTGTCTACCTGTTTATTCACACCTTCAAAAAAACATAACAGACCTTTCAATTTAAGATTTTCTTTGTCTAAAGCCATGTTGGCTGTCTCCCATTAAGCCTTGACTATCTACATGTTCAATAATTTTGTTCTTTATAATGGTTTCTACCATTTTTCCCGGTACTGACGTCAGGCTCACCGGTCTATAGTTACCCGGATCACCCCTGGAACCCTTTTTAGAAATTGCCGTTACATTGGCCATCCTCCAGTCTTCAGGTATTACAGATGATTTTAATGATAGTTCACATATTACTAATAGCAGGTCTGCAATCTCATATTTCAGTTCTTTCAACACCCTTGGATGTATACCATCCGATCCATATGATTTTGTTACTCTTCAGTTTCTCAAATAGTTGCATTACACCAGGAAGATGTATCAATATTTCTTTCAATTCTTCTGTGGCATCACCTTTAAATACCATTTCAGTCATGGGTAACATCCCTACATCTTCTTCAATAAAGATCGAAGCAAAGATTTCATTCAGTCTCTCCATTATGACCTTGTCCCCTCTTAGTACCCCTTTTACCCCTCTATCATCTAGAGATACTCATGATCACAGAAACCTGGCTATCAGCGGAAGATAACGTTCTCATCAACCAACTTCTACCACCCAATTTCGCCATACACACAAGACATAGAGAAAACAAAAAAGGAGGAGGGGTGCTCATAGTATCCAAATCGGACCTTAACTTCCACATAACAGATTCCTCTAGCTCAAACAATCTAGACATACTCTCCATTACAAACCAGCAAATCTCCCTCAACCTCTTATACAGGACACCGTCCACGTCTCCAGATGACCTCCCAACCATTATTGACCTTACTGCCAGCACCCTCAATCCCAATAAACCAAATTGGATAATGGGTGACTTCAATCTCCCATCGTTATCCCAAAACCACGCAATTGCCTTCCTTGGTGCTATGGAAGTCATGGGACTCAAGCAAATTATCAATAAACCCACTCATATAAAGGGAAACATTCTGGATTTGGTATTTGCTCCTCAGACAGTCTTTGAACAAAACCACAACCTACCAATATCAATCGTTGATGTACCCTGGTCAGACCACAAACTGATCATTTTCCAGATCCCCATCATCAATGAGAAGCTGCACAGAAGCCAAAACATGCACAGCACATCACAGACGCCCACAAGAAGATTTAGACCATTTAACAGGGAACACATCTTGGCTGAGACCCAATCACTCCTCAACAAAACCATACCAGACCTCGACGAACTAATCACCTCCTGGAACTCCAATCTGCATGCCATATCACAACCTCCAATTTCCAATAACACAAAGAGGAGAAAAAGAAGCACCGCCCCATGGTTCTCTCCTGAATTGCGATCCTCTCTGACCCAACTCCGCAGACTGGAACGCCGCTGGCGCAGATCACTTTCCACTGAAGATCAGACCGCCTACCGTACTCACCTCTCCACACACCGTGAAGCAATCACAACCACAATGAAACAATACCACACAGACACTCTAAAGAGATCACTGAATAAACCACGTGACCTCTTCAACCTGGTCAAATCCCTCTCAAAGGAACCTTCTCCCGAACAACACAGTGAGATTCATCCACAGAAATTCGCTGACTACATGCAATCCAAGATAGTGCAAACTAACAAGGTGTCAACAGTCCCGTTCCAAGAACCAACGAATGCAACCCCACTAAATAACTTCTCTACACCATCCACTAAATGCATCGAGGACACCATAGCATCTCTCAATACCTCCACTGCACAAACGGACCCATGCCCAGCTTTTTGGATTAAGGAGCTACGTTGTGCGTTCAGCCCCTTCATTGCAAATCTAATGAACCTCTCATTCACAACAGGGTACTTCCCTGCAGCACTCAAGCAGACTTCCATCAGGCCACTTTTGAAAAACCCCAAGCTAGACCCGCAAAAGGTCGAATCTTATAGGCCTATAGCTAGCATTCCCCTCTTAGCCAAGATAATTGAGAAGGAGGCACAACGGCAAATCCAAGATCATATAGACACCACAGCTCCCCTAGATCACTGCCAACATGGGTTCAGAGAATATCATGGGGTCGAGACCCTTCTCACTAACCTATTCAACGACATTATCATAGGCATTAACAACATCCGACAAGGATTTGTACTCGTCTTCTTAGACATCGCTGCGGCGTTCGACTCGGTAAGCCACGAAATTCTCCTCGAACGACTGAAAGAGAAAGGTATCTGCAACAGTGCATTAGAATGGTGTAACTCTTATCTGGATGGAAGATGGCAATATGTGAAGTCCGGTACAGAAGAGTCAAAACGCTTCCATCAAAAGCAAGGTGTGCCTCAAGGTTCCTCATTGTCTTCCCTACTATTTAACATATACATGCAGCCCATCTGCGACGTCATAAGATCCTTCAAAGTCAACTGCTTGATATATGCAGATGACATTCTCTTATATATGCCTTTCTCTACAACTCAATTAGACCTGGCACCGTTGGTAGACTGCCTCAATTCGGTCTCAGAGTGGCTCCAATCACAAAACCTTCGCATTCAACATAAAAAAACAGAGGTGCTCTTCATCTCCAAAGACCCCAACTTCACCCCTCCAGCCCACGTCAGTGTCAAGGAAGCTGACCTACAAGCTAAAGAAACAATAAGATACCTTGGAGTTACATTGGACCAACGTCTGGCTATGAAACATCACATAAATAACATAGTTAAAGCTGTATACTTCAAAATACGCTCGCTTAGGCATATGCATTCCCTGTTGGACCCGGATGACTTCCGAACCATATACCAAGCGCTAATCCTGCCACACTTCGACTTTGCAAATGCCATATTACAAGGTCTCCCCCAATCCACTCTTAGCCCACTACAGATGGCCATGAATGCCGCAGCAAGAGTCCTCTACGGAGCCTCCAGAAGCGATCACGTAACTCCCATTCTTAAACAACTTCACTGGCTCCCCATCCATGGGAGGATCACCTTTAAAACCCTAGTACTATCATTCAAGGCAATCAATGGTATCTCATCCTCCTCACTCACAGATCTGATTCACACTGTACCCCCCCAACAGATCCAGAAGAACAACAGCCGTAAACCTACTGACAACCTCGAAGGCGTTGACAAAGTGCAACATGACAACCTCAAACAGAGCCTTCAGTTTCTATGTACCCAAATGCTGGAACGCTCTACCCTCTGACATAAGGGCCATTACTGACCTACTCCAGTTCAGGAAGGCACTCAAATACCACCTCTTCCTTCAATACTACCCTACCAGCAATTGAACCAGAGGAAGTGACCCACTCATGAACACACCATGCCGTTCTTGATATTATTAAGATTCTATTCTTTTCTATGTAATTATCTCATGTATATAGTTTACCCCGGTTCTCCAAGTTTGTACTCCTGTTCGATGTAAACCAAACAGCTTGTTGTTATGGTCTTTATGTTATAATGTAAACCGTGCTGATGCCGAATAGTGCGGTATATAAGAACTTGTAATAAATAAATAAATAAATAAATAAATAAATTAAGATCTTTAAGTCTGTCCTCATATGCTTCATAATGAAGACCACTAATCATTTTTGTAGCCACCCTCTGCACTGACTGCTATATCCTTTTGAAGGTGCGGTCTCCAGAATTGCACATAATACTCCAAATGAGGTTGCATCAGAGACTTATACAGAGGCACTATCACCTCCTTTTTTTCTGCTGGCCATTCCTCTCCCTATACATCCAAGCATTCTTCTGGCTTTCACAGTTGCCTTTTCTATCTGATTAGCTACTTTAAGATTATCAGACACAATTATGTCCAGGTCCTACTCTTTTGTGGACAGAAGTACCTCACCCCCTACACTGTACAGATCCTTTGGATTTTTGCAGCCTAAATGCATGACCCTGCATTTTTTAGTATTAAATTTCAGCTGCCAAATTCTAGACCATTCTTCAGCTGGCATTTAATGCTGAAAAAGGCAGATCAGAAGTTGACATTAAATAAGCCAAAAGTTAATGTGGTACAATCTTGCTTCTACTAGTTACCTGTAGTCTCCACATTGTAGTCATATTTATAATAGACCTGTATGTAGTGGGAGGTTCAGCGGTGCAGTTGAGATTGGGCTACTGTAATGTTCGGTATATAGGACTTCCCAAATGCCAGATCAATAGACTGCAACTTATTCAGAATATAACTATAAAGATGGTAAAGGGCTTGAAGGAATGGGACCACATTTTGCCGGTTTTAGAACAGCTACATTGGTTGTCCATGCTGTTCCAGTTCAATTTAAGACCTTAAAATTAGTTTTTAAAGCAATGACGATAAATATCCCTTGTTGTTTGACCAGTTGTGTACATTTTGCATGCCTGTAAAGACCTCGCGGTTATCCTAGGATCAATGTTCCCTCTAACTTTCTGTAGGCTGTGTGCGCATAAAATATCAGCTGTGCAGCTTTTGAAGGAAGGTTAAATTTTTGTGCGCCACATAACGACACTCAGAGTTATATACTTTAAAATTTGACTACACATCAGAATACAGTATGTACACCACATTGATTGCACTAGAAAACATTGTAGAACTTGTGAAAACCGTAAATACATAACAACTTTTAAATTTTAAGACGTCTGTGTTGTTTTCTATCAGAATCAGAACTGTAATTTTTGTGCGCTCTGTTGTAAAGTATGTGCGCTCGCTCGGTGAGGTGTGTGCGTGCGCACATGCGCACAGCTTAGAGGGAACAGTGCCTAGGATTGGTTATTAAACATGACATCTGTCAGTGAGAAAAGCAGAAATTAGAAAAAAGTATTCTAGTGTATTAGACCAGTCCTATGGATTCTGCCCCAGTTGAGGCTAATGCATTTTTCCTTGAATTTTCAGAAACTGTGTTAATAAGAACATAAGAAATGCCATACTAAGTCAGACTAAGGTCCATCAAGCCCAGTATCTTGTTTCCAACAGTGGCCGATCCAGATCACAAATGCCTGTCAGTTTTCCAAAAGGGTAGACAGATTCCATGCTGCTTGTCCAATGGGTACACAGTGGATTTCCCTGGTCCTCTTTCATAATGCTTTATGGACTTTTCCTCCAGGAACTCGTTCAAACCTCTTTTAAATCCAGCTGCACTAACAATTTTTACTACATCCTCTGATAACAAATTTCAGAGTTTGGTTACATATTGAGTGAAAAAGTATTTTCTCCAATTAGTCTGAAATGTGCTACATTGTAACTTCATTGCATGTTCCCAAGTCTTTCTAATTTTTGAAGGAGTAAACAACCGATCTACATTTATCCATTTATTCATTCGTTTATAGACCTCTGTCATATTTCCCTTCGGCTTTCTCTTTTCCAAATTGAAGAGCTCTAACCTTTTAAGCCTTCCATCCCTTTTATCATTTTTGTTGCTCTTCTCTGTACCTTTTCTAATTCTGCCATATCCTTTTTTAAGGTATGGCAACCAGAATTGCACACAATATTAAAGCTGCAGTCTCACCATCGAACGATACAGAGTCATTATAATATCCTTTGTTTTATTCTCCATTTCTTTCCTTATGAATCCTAGCATTCTATTTGCTTTCTTGGCCGCTATTGCACACTGGGCAGAAGGTTTCAACGTATTATCCAAGATGACGCATAAATACTATTCCTCGGTGGTGATTCCTAATGTGGAACTTTGCATCGTGGAACTGTAGTTTGGGTTATTCTTCCCTAAAGGGCTTGATTCTACCCTACACGTCCAGCCGGAACCAGATGCACAGAGGGAGTTGCGATTCTTATCCCACGGGCATGTCTAGCCCCACGGGATCAGAATTACAAACAGGCCTGTACATGCAGGCCGGGACCATGATTCCATCTGGCATGCACATACAAGCCTTTCACAGCAAACTCAGTCAGGGCTCTTCAATGGAGCCGCAGCACCATGGCGTCCGGTTGCCAAGGTACTGCGGCTCCATTGAAGAGCTGCGATCCCCGGCTGCCGGCTCCAGCAGTGAATTCCCTGCAACCTGACCCCCGATCTGACCTCCTAAGGACAGGGTTGGGCTGTGGGGAATGTCCTCGGCCCTCCCCTGCCCCATCTGCACCCTGGGCCTACCGATCCCTGGTGAGAAGGGGAACTTATTCCACTTCAGAGGTGGAATAAGTTCCCCATGCAAGTCGCTGGCCCTGGACGTATAGGGCCACATTAGAATCAGCACTGTACATCCAGGGCTGATGACTACCCACTGCCCACCCTAATGCTGCTCCCGATCTGCCCCTTTCCCGCCCCTGTCTACCTTCCCCGTTCAAGATGTGGAATGACCCCATAAGTGCATAACTTTGAACTTGTCCAAACTAAAATGAATATATTGTTTCAAACAGGGGCAGCTCTATAATGAGGCTGAGTGAGGCAGTGGCCTCAGGTGGCAACTTTTTGGGGGCGGAAAAAATTGCCCCCAAAAAGACCGCCTCATTCGGCCTTCAAAAAACAAACAAACCCGATCAGAGGAGCCGCTGCCTGCTTCCCATCAGTGCCGGTGGGATCATCTTTAACAGAGCTGCGAGAAAAGGAAACTCTCCCTTTGTGGTTCTGAAAAGTCCAGCACTGAGAGAAATACAAGGAAGGCTCTGGCAGGGGGGCCATGACTACAGGCCACTTCATTCTACCACTGCCGTTGCAGCAGCCAGGTTTCTTTTTCTTTTCAATTTCTCTGTGCTGGGGGGGGGGGGGTTCTAGGAATGGAAATGGGCTGATGGGGGGGGGCTAGGACTCGTAATGGGCTATGGGGGGGTTAGGACTGGAAGCGGTATATAAATACAGTTAAATAAATAAATAAATAAATAAATGGGTTGATGGGTTAGAACTGGAAGTGGGCTGATTGGGAGGGGGCTAGGACTGGTAATGGGCTATCGGGGATGGCTAGGACTGGAAATGGGCTGATGAGGGGGTTAGGACTGGTAATGGGCTCTGGGAGGGCTAGGACTGGAAATGGGTTGATTAGGGGGTCTAAGAAAGGAAATGGACTTATTGGGGGGGGTTAGGACTGGTAATGGGCTGGGACTGGAAATGGGCTAATGGGGGAGGGAAGGAGAGTGCTGCTGGTCCTGGAAGAAAACTAGGGGCTAGGGCTACAAATGGGATGATGCGGAAGGATGGTAGTATAGGACTGGAAGGGAGCGTATACTGAGAGGGTCTGGCAGGGGAAGAAGGGGGCAGGAAAGGAGTTGACACCTGGGATGTACTGAAGGGGGACTGGAAGGGAGCTGACACTTGAGGATGGGAGTGATAGGTGGTTGAGTAAAGGGGAGGAGGCTGGAAGGGAGCTGACATGCAAATGGCACTGGAAGGGGGATGGACAGAGGGTAGGGCGACTGGAAGGGAGCTGACTGGGGGGGGTGGCACTGAGAGTGGACATGAGCTGATATTTGGGATGGTATTTGAACTAGAAGGGGCTGGACAGTGGGGAAGGAGGGGGATTGGAAGGGAAGACACCAGTGGCAGTTGTGGGAATGCAAGGCGGTTGACATTGGAAGGTACTGGGAGGGGAGGACTGGAAAGGGGGCTGATACTGGGGAGGATTATTGGAACGGGAAATGGGCTGATGGAAGGAAGTGAAGAAAACAAAAGAGGAGATAATGGACCATGGACCATAGACCACAGAAAGAGAGCTAAGAGAAGACAGGAAAGCAGAAGCCTCAGATCGGGACCAGCATGATCAGAGAATAAAATGGTCAGACAACAAAGCTAGAAAAATAATTTTATTTAATTTTAGTGATTGGACTTTGTTATTTTTATATTTTACACAGTATTGGGGAACTGCATCTCTTATTTATCTGATGTTGCACTGCATGTGGACTCTGGCTTCTTGGGGTTTCAGTTTAAATTTTGTCTACATATTTTTATTTTAGATTGTGGCTACTTATTCTGTACTTGGTGAGGGTTGATGTTGTGAGTGTGTGACTGAGGTCAGGTGTTCTGTTAACATGGCATTTGTACATAAAGATCTATACTGTACTGTAGTAATTTGACTTGTTCAGCTTTTCAGATAGGTGTATGGATGTTCCAGGGACCACTGTAGTATTTACAGTGACTCTTTTTTTGGATGGGCTCCTTATGTGAGTTTTGGAAGTTTGTGCTGATATGGTATGGTATGGCTCTTTGTTATAGGGTTTTGTATTAGTTCACAATATGCCTGGTACTGGAGAATAGTGGTGGTTGTTTGTTGTAGTTAGTGAGATGATCAGAATTGGATTTTTTTTTTTAAAAATATTGAGTTCTGTGGGTGAATGTCCTGGTTCTGCTCTGCACATACTGTGGATGCAAAATATATATTGAAAAAGAAAAAGCAAGAACCATAATGCAGTTAACAATAACATACAAATGAGTTATAAATTAGTTTTATAAACTGTGCTGTTGGTTCTTGCTGTCTTTTAGTTCCTTGGTGTGCAAACAGGACCATACTTAGACCTGTGCAAGCGGTGCAGCCGCACAGGGCGCAAAGGCTTGGGGGGTGCATTTCGGCTCTTGTCCTGCCACCGCTGGCAGGACAATAGCAGGCAGACGAAATGCGCTCCCCAAGCCTTTTCACAGCACTTTTAAGCAGGTCCGGTCCCTCCCTCCTCCGACGCGATGTCATAGTAGGGAGGGACAGATCTGCTTAAAGTGCCGGTGCCTTTCAGATCGGGCACATTCCCCCCTCCTCCTCCCCATACCTCCGTCTAGGGCTGCCTTCTCTTTCCCTGCTGCTGGCACCGTCGTGAAAAAGAAAACAGAGGGCGGCAGCAGCAGGGAAAGAGCAGGCAGTGCTGGACAGAGGTATGGGGGGAGAGGAGGAGCATGCGCCTGAGCTGCAAGTCGCACAGGGTGCGATTGCAGCTCGATATGGCCCTGTGTGCAAACATCTTGCATTTCCTCCATATAATCTAATTGGCTTTTTGGTTTGGTTCAGTCTCTGATTGGATTTCTGAAAAAGCCCCGCCCCCTCAAAGGTGGGGTGGAGGGGGGGGGGCGGGGGCGCCATTTCATTCTTCGCCTCAGGCAGCAGATTGCCTTGAGCCACCCCTGGTTTCAAATGAAAATGGAAGAACCTCCCCCAAATTTTGTCACTTCCATCTGTCAATACTAGCATGCACTATTGCACAACAGTGTGCACTATGAGTGACTAGTGAGCACTAGGCATGTGCATTCATTTTTGTCCTAATGGGAAAATTGATGAAAAAAGCAATTTTTGGTTCATTCTGGCTTCAACTAACCAGAATGCGTATGCCCAGAAACTGTTCATGAATCACCATTCCTGCCTTCGGCAGGCATTTTCAAAGTGCTTAATACGGTTAATAGACCTGCTAACAATGCTAATTGTGGCAGCAGGATATTCAGTGACACTAATGCAGTTAGTGTGCTGAATATCTTGGATGCCCTGACACTTGTTGGGTAGTGTTGGGGCACTCCAGGGGTAGGTCAAGGGCAGCACCCAGGGATTGCTAGTTAGTGATGATATTCAGCCACTAGCCAGTCATCCTTCAGTGGTAAAAGTGAGGCACAAGAAAGCCTGAAGCTAACTGAGCAGCCGCTGAATATTGCTGCTGCTGCCTGGTTAGCATCTGGTCGAAACAGCTGACTTGGCTATTCAGTGCCAATGGCTAGTTATGGCCCTGGCATTAAATACCAGGACTGAAAGTTCAGCAGGAAGGCTAGTTGCTGTAGAAATACTAGCTGTTGCCTCTGAATATCCCCCCCCCTTCATTTTTGTAGTACATGTATGTACAGCCAGGTGCACTGGAGAAAATCTGGAAGGGAGAGGAGGGTCAAGGACCGATCAACAACAGCCAGCATGAGGCATTTGAGCCAATCCTGCTTCAAAAGCTTGACAGGTAGCCAGAGAAACCTATCCCTGTCTTTCTTCTGCAAATCTCACTGCTGATTTCATACCGGAGCTGAAACCAGCAACCAACACAAATGGCAGATAATGATTTTCGCTCTGATTTTCAGAGGGTGAGGAAGGAATGTTGGTGTGAGCTTTTGGATTCTAAGGGAGATATAGGAGTTTGACTGTGACTGGGGTAGGACTGCACAGAAAAAAAACACAAAAAACCCCAGCTTGACTAGCACTGCCATAAGACTATGTCTGGGGCAACTGAGAACTTTAAAACAGAGAAAAAACAAACAATTTCAAGCCTGACTTGTGCCTGAGGTCTCTTTGCCTTGCTATATCAAAGCACACCTAAAAGAAAAGAGTTTCAAGCAGTTTTTTTCATATAGTGTTTTGTCTTCTTTTTGCTATGCAAAGCGTACCATGCTAAGAATTTCAAAGGGGAGTGACTTTTCACTTGCAGACAGAGTTAGTGGCAGGAGAAGTTACTGTATCAAAATCTGTATATATTCTATTGCAGAACTATAAGATATAATACAATTTTATTTCTTGTAACAATCTTTTTCATATATTGTCTGTGATAGCAAAGGCACAGAATACCTTATTGTATTATCTATTCCTTCCATTGTCCTTAAAATAATAAAAGCTAGCATGCAATGCAGGCTTAGTCTCTGGGAATCCAATCCTATTGGAGCATTATAGCTGCTTACTACTACTATTTATTTTTATTTATTTATTTAGACCGTTTCTGTATACCGCCTTATCCTTCAATCAAAGCAGTCACAACACAATTGGGGGATACATTTAACATGCAGGGATATGAGACACATACACTAATACTTACAGGGAACATGGACTATGGAGGGTTAAGTGGCTTGCCAAGACCACAAGGAGCATCTGTGGGACAAGAAACCCCAGTCCTCCCGGCCTGAAGTACCTTGCCCCAACCACTAGGCTACTACTACTACTACTATTTAGCACTTATATAGCGCCACACATGCAGCGCTGTACAGGTATACATACAGGAGACAGTCCCTGCTCGTCAGATGCTCATCAGAGTCATGCTCGTCAGAGCTTACAATCTAGTTGAGACAATACAGAGAAATACTCAATTCGGTGCAAAGCACAGTATGGTCTTTACAATTTGGTCATGAAAATTGACGGGAGTCAGGTTGAGATAAGAGAAAGAAGTCAGGATCTGAAAGCGACAGTGAAGAGGTGGGTCTTCAATCTGGATTTGAAGAGGGCCAAGGAGGGTGCCTGGCACACAGATACAGGTAAGCTGTTCCAGGCGTAAGGTGCAGCAAGGTGAAAAGAGCGAAGTCGGGAGTTAGCAGTGCGAGTGAAAGGACTAGATAGAAGTGATTTGTTAGCAGAGCGAAGTTTCCGAGAAGGGGGTGTAAGGAGAGATAAGAGATGAGAGGTATTGAGGGGCCGCAGATTGAATGCATTTATAGGTCAGCAGGAGAAGTTTGAACTGGATGCGGAATTAGACAGGGAGCCAGTGAAGCGACTTGAGAAGAGGAGTAATGTGGGCAGGGCAAGGTTGATGGAAGATTAGTCGAGCAGCATGATTTTGTATAGATTGAAGGGGAAGGAGATGGCTAGCAGGAAGACCAGCAAAGAGTAGGTTGCAGTAGTCGAGGAGAGAGGAGATTAAAGAGTGGATAAAGGTTTTGGTAGTGTGTTCAGAAAGGAAGGGGCGGATCTTGCTAATGTTGTAGAGAAAGAAGCAGCAGGTCTTAGCTACGTGCTGGATATGTGTGGAGAAGGAGAGAGAGGAGTCAAAGATAACTCCCAGGTTGTGGGCCGAGGGAACAGGAAAGATCGTAGAACCAT
This sequence comes from Ichthyophis bannanicus, assembly GCA_033557465.1. NCBI lineage: Eukaryota > Metazoa > Chordata > Amphibia > Gymnophiona > Ichthyophiidae > Ichthyophis > Ichthyophis bannanicus. The sequence goes on along the minus strand of CM066036.1, from coordinate 652,492,026 downwards.
CCACGGAGACTGAGAAGGGGGGAAGAGGAGGGGAGGTGTTGGGGGGGGGGGGGAAAGACAAGGGGCTCAATCTTGGCCATGTTCAGCTTCAAGCAGCGGTGAGACATCCAGGCAGCGATGTCAGAAAGGCAGGTAGAGATCCTGGTCTGGATTGCTGGAGAGATATTAGGTGTAGAGAGGTAAATTTGGGAGTCGTAGGCATAGAGATGGTACTGAAAGCCATGGGAGGAGATAAGTATGCCAAGGGATTGGGTATAGAGGGAGAAAAGGAGGGGGCCCAAGTCTGATCCTTGGGGTACACCAACATGGAGTGGGGGTGGAGAAGGAGGAGGATCCACCAGAGCACACACTTAAGGAGCGATGGGAGAGGTAGGAGGAGAAACAGGATAGTATGGAGCCCCTGAAACCAAGCGAGGCGAGGGTGGTGAGGAGAAGATTGTGGTCAACAGTGTCAAAGGCAGCGGAGAGGTTGAGAAGAATGAGGACTGAGTAAAGGCCCTTAGATTTAGCCAGGAACAAGTCGTCGGAGACTTTTGTAAGAGTCGTTTCAGTGGAGTGTAGGGGACGGAAGCTGGATTGTAGTGGGTTCAGGAGGGCCTGGGAGGTGAGGAGGTCGAGGCAGCGGTGATGGACTGCTCGTTCTAGTAGTTTAGATATGAAGGGAAGGAGGGAGATGGGTCGATAGTTAGGACAGGTGAGATCAAGAGAGGGTTTCTTGAGGAGAGGTGTGACAATGGCATGTTTGAAGTCTACGGGGACAGTTGCCGTGGATAGTGAAAGGTTTAGATTGTGAGAGATGGGGGGGGACAATGGCGGGGGAGATGGGGTGTAAGAGATGGGTGGGGATAGGGTCAGTGGAACAGGTGGTGGGTTTGGAGGAGGAAAGAAGGTGTGCGGTTTCTTATTCGGAGATCATAGAGAAGGAGGAGAGGGTAGCAGGGGAAGTATTTGGGAGGGGAGAATTGAGGAGGGGGAGAGGTAGATGAGGAATTGGGGAATTGGAGGGTAATCTTGTGAATTTTGTTGTGGAAGTTGTCAGCTAGGGTTTGGGCAGAAAGTGAGGGTGAGACCGGGGGCAGGGGCACCTTGAGGAGAGAATTGAGAGTATTAAAGAGGCGGCAAGGATCGGAGGAAAGGGAGTTAGTCAGATGGATGTAGTATTCTTGTTTGGCAAGTGCTATGGCTGACTGGAAGGAGCAAAGCATGAATTTGAAGTGTAGAAGGTCTTCAGGGGAGCGGGATTTGGTCCAAGCACGTTCAGCAGAACGGCAAAGGTGTGTAAATAGCAGGTTGTGGATGAGAGTCATGGCTGGGGAGTAGAACGCCTGACAGGGCGTGGGGTGAGTGGGGCAAGAGTGTTAAGAGCCGAGTATAGTGCAGCATTATAAGAGGAAACTGCTTCGTCAATGGATTTGGAGGACATAATGGAGGAAAGGGATGGAGAAATGGTGGAGGAGAGAGTCAAGGGATCAATATTATGAAGGTGTCTAAATAGGCTGGGGGAGACTGAACAAGGGTGAGACAGTGGAAGCTGAAGATTAAAAGTTAAAAGGTGATAGTCTGATGAAGGAAGGATTGAGTTGTGGAGGTTTGAGGGGGAGGAATTGGAGAAGAGTATCAGGTCAAGGCAGTGGCCATTCAGGTGGGTGACTATAAGAACATAAGATATGCAATACTGGGTCAGACCAAGGTCCATCAAGCCCAGTATCCTGTTTCCAACAGTGGCCAATCTAGGTCATATGTACCTAGCAGTTTCCCCAAAAGACACAGGTTCCACAATGCTTGTACTGGGTCAAGCATTGATATCCTGGGTCCCTTCTTAATAAATTTAAGGGTGGGGGCAATGGAGTAGAGTTGGAGTTCGAATGAGGAGGTGAGGGCAAGGATCTTTAAAGCATGGGGACCGGAGGGCTTATCGATGTGAATGTTAAAATCGCCAAGAATAAGGGTGGGGGAAGAGGGATCCATAAAGACGGAAAGTCAAGAGTCGAAGTCAGTAAGGAAGGTCGATTTGGATTTGTCGGGTGGACGATAGATAACAGCTACTTGTAGGGGAAGTGGTGTGAAGAGGCGAATGGAGTGGACTTCAAAAAAGAGGGAGGAGTGTGACTGAGGCAGCAGGAGGGATTGGAATTGGCAAGAGGGAGAAAGTAGAAGCCCAACACCACCACCGTGGCTAGTGGATCGAGGTGTATGAGTGAACTGGTAGCCTCCGTGGCAGAGAGCAGCAGTGGATGCGGTATCGTCTGGGAGGAGCCAGGTCTCAGTTAGGGCAAGAAGGTGTAGCGCATTAGAGATAAAGAGATCGTGAGTAAAAGGAAGTTTGTTAGAGTCTGAGCATGCGTTCCACAGGGCACATGAGAATGGGAGGTTGGAGGGGGAAAGGAGAGGGATATGGATGAGGTTGGACAAGTTACGTGAGGATTTCTTTCGAGAGGAAGGCAGCGGTCTAGGGGGGCCATTACGTGAGGATCTATTTCCAGAGTAGTACAGCAATCTAGAGGGGCCGGGGTATGGGTGAGTGTCTCTGGATGAGTGTGCCCTCCCTGAGGGACATGAGGGGGGGGGGGAGAGGAGGGGGCATGAAGGGGAGGTCTTGATGATATTAGGTTACGTGAGGATCTCTTCTTTGAGTGAGACAGAATGTTAAGGGGGATAGGGTTGGGGTTGATATCTGGGGCGTGAGTGAGGGAGGGTGGAAAGGGAAAGGAGAGGGATATGGATGAGATTAGATAAGGTACGTGAGGAACTCTTCTTAGAGTGAGAAAGAAATTGAGGGGGGCCAGGGTTGGGGTTGATATTACCTGATGAGAGAAGGAGGAGGAGTAGTAGTAGAGAGTGGGGTAGAGGGGAGGCAGTGCGGCGGAAGAGAGGGTGAGGTTGCCTTAAAGAGAGGGGATTTGGTGGAATGAGGGGGAGGGTGTGATGAAGCTCAAGAGTAGATGCTAGGTAAGAAGACAGAATGAAGGGAGAAGTGAGGAAGGTGGAGGGAGCGTAGGGGGGAGAGGAGTGTGGGTGCTGGTGGGAGGGGAGGCAGTTGTAGAGTATGAGGAAGAGAAGGACAATGAGATGTGGGGCCATAGAAGAGGAGTAATGGGGGCTATGCAGTGTATGTTCTCTCACAGCAATGAGGAGGGCTAGTGTATCTATAGTTTAAAATACAAGCAGTGGTAGTGGGGAGACTATAGCCTGTGCAGCAAAGATCAATGTAAGCAATGGGTAGCAAGTTCAATGTAAGCAATGACCAGGAAAGCAGCAGATGGTAACCTACAAGCAGTGAGGCAGCAGGTTAACTGTAAGCAATGGGTAGCAAGTTCAATGTACAAGTTCAATGTAAGCAATGACCAGGCAAGCAGCAGATAGCTGCTTAAGTGGACAGTGGGCAAACACAGATATCCCCCCCCCACTCCCCCAGTTCTTTCAAGAGGCACCCAACCTTACCAGGCACTGCAGGGCCCAGCTGAGACATATCATAATGCTTGGGAAAGGCACATCTGAAAAATTAAATGGCCACAGTAAGAAAGAAGAGAGGGAAGGTGAGAGCAGTACTGCCACAAGTGCACAGAAAGAGACAAAGCATTCCTAGGGTATTGTTATGGGCTCCTCTAGTCTGCTGCCAAAGCTAAAAAGAGATGCTTTACAAGGAGAGCAGAAAAAGCTGCAGTTTCTGGTATAATTGTGAAACAGCAGTTGTCCAGATTCATTTCCACAGAAGGGCAAAGGGAGATTGACATAGTGAAGCAGCAGGTGAAGGCAAATCAACCTCGCAACAGGTGCACTGTTTTCCCTGCTGAAAAATGTGTGGAGATGGTCTTGGCATAAACAGAATCTCATGGATCCACAGGAAGTGGGATTTACATATAAATCATAAGATATTGAAAGTGGCCATTGTAGAGGTTATTGACAAGGCCATTGTAGAGGTTGCTGTTAATGTGCCAACTGATGAGGAGGTCGAAAGTGATCCTGGCAGTGCCAAAGCCAAGAGAATCGGACAGGTAGAGGGGATAGTAGAGAGTGGGAAGGATACATCTGGCCTTTCATCCTCTCCTCTGCCCCCAGCCATGGATCCAACAGCATCACCAAGAGCAGCAGCCACCCCCCCCCCCCCAGGAAGTACAGGGGAAGTGTTGTAAAACCTCAGAATACAATTACTGTAGACATCACATTAACAGAGGGAAGCTGATGGATCATCTTACAAACAGTGACATGCTGCATAATTTGGAAAAAAACGCACCCTCTCCAGATCAGTACAAAGGAGAGGGCTGATCTTAGACTGGGGACTCCATTCAGGAGTAGAAATAGCCGTTGTAGGAAAGGTACAAGAAAAATAAAATCTCTATTCCAAGCAGAGCCCCTGTCCTCTTCCACTAGTCAGATGACATGGCGGCAGGCCTAATGAGATTTCCTTGAATTTGAGCTGACAAAATATTTGAAATTTAAGACCAGTCCAGCAGCATCAAGAACACAAAACTGAAAACCTTAAAGACTATCCATATTCCAGTACTCCCCACAGCAAACAAAAAGAAAAAGTGAGACCCATAGCACAGGGCCTATAGGGCAAGAAGACTAGAATGGCATTGATTATAAAGGTGTCGGTTCCAAGGTGTCTGTGAATTGCGTTGAGAGGGAGAAGATCGGCAAGTACTGAAAAATGCAGTCTGTGACCAAGAAAATGTGGTAGAAAGATACTGAGTTATTTCCTATTGTGTTGGATGCCACAGCTTTGCAGTAATTAAGAAGAATTTCCAAGCATACTCTGATAAATTACCCATACACAATGCATTTTATGAACTCCAGAGGGAGGCTCTCTTTGGCATGATGCAGGTACTACGCCGAGCATTAGCAGTAAATATGAGAGACTGAGATCACACTCCACATACCATGACAGTCATGAACCTCATTTCTAAGTCAAGGTATGTGCAAAACTAACCATTTTTAGAGAAACTGTCCCAAATCTACCATTCCATAACAGCACTAACTTCCAAAACTCCCACAACAAGCAGTCTACCTAGAAAGGGAAAGCATCATAAATACTGCTGTGAGCCCTAGAAAATCCTATATCTACCGGGTCAACTGCGCAAGCCAGATTACTATAGAGCCTTATATCGATAACATTACCTGGATATAGACAGAAATTCCACTCAACCCCCAAGAGGCCAGGTGCTGCATGCAGTGCAACATCAGAGAAACAGAAAGAGGTGCATATAAAGACAGCATGTTAATTAAAAACGGACATATGACAAACACTAAATTGACAATAAAATTATTTTTCTACCTTTGTTGTCTGACTCTTTTATTTTTCAACTGAACTGGTTCCAATCTCTTCTCCACATTCCTTGTGCCCATTTCTTCTCTCTCCTTCCATCTACTTTTCTTCCTTCTCTACACGTCTTTGATGTCGATCTTTCCTTTTTATCTTTTTTTTTCCTTTTCTCTCTCCTCTGCCTCCCTATTGACTCATATCCAGATTTTCATCCTCGCTCTCCACTCCTAAGTCTCACACTTTTTACCTCTCACCTACCAGTTTTCGATCTCCCATTCTTACCCCCCTCTAGTGCTCTCATTGCAGTTGCTGTCTATCTCCTTCCCCTGCTTTCTATATCCTCTCTACCATTACCCATTCCCTAGCAGCCCATTTCTACCCTCTATTCTGATTCCATCAATCTTCATCTGCTATCCTCCGCTGTTGAACCTATCACCAGCCTTAGCCCCTTTTCTGCCATTCATCCCTCCCTGGCCCTCACCCCATTCTTTAGTCTCTCACTCCGTACTATTCTTTCACCATCTCCTGAGCCACATTTCTAACCTCCCTCTCCTTCTACAGAGATGCATCTCTTTTCACATCTGTCACTCTCTCTCTAGTCCTCTAGATCATTCACATCAGGTCTCAGCTTTCTTTCCTGTACCTTTCTTACCTCCTCCCTACCCTCTCCTTCATATCAAACAATTACTAGGTGCTGTTCTCTCCATTCCTATTCAGTCTCTTGAGTTCCCATTGTCTCCCATCTTTGGTTCCTGACTCTGCCTCCTACGTCTTTGTATTCACCCTCCCCCAAATCTATAATCTTCATTCTTCTGTTGCTTTCCTCCACATTGCTTATTGCTTGAGTCCTGCAGTGCTGTCCCTCATGATCCCATCCTTTCTCTGCTCTCATCTAGCCTCTGCACCCCCTTCCCAAGTCCCTGTTTTTGCCACCTCAGATCTCTGATTATCCCTCTACCCCCTTCCAGTCCTAGCCCCCCCTCCCACACTGTCTAGCCCCTTCCAGTCCCAGTACCATACTCGGTGACAGCTCTCTTACTGTCTCACTGCCACCACCACTGCTTAGGTACTTTTCAGTCCTAGTACCATCCCCAGTATTAGCTCGTTTACAGTCCTAGCCTCTCCCCCACTGGCTAGCCATGTTCCAGTCCTAGTCCCTCCCCAGTTTCAGCTCTCTTCCAGTCCCAGCCCTCCCCCCACTATCTAGCCCTCTTCCAGACCCATCCTCGGTGTCAGCTCCCTTACAGTCCGACCCTCTCCCTTTGTTCGAAAGGTAAATAAATGTAAAAGGAAAAGGAGGCCACTATGGTTCTCAAAAAAAGTAGCTGACAAGGTGAAGAAAAAGAGCATGGCATTCATAAAATATAAGAGAGCACAGAAAGAGGAAGACAAGCTTCAATATTTGGAAAAACCTGGAGAAGCACAGATATAAAAATAAGACATAGTCAATGCAATTAAATGGGACAAGACATTTTTCAGATGTGTGAGCAAGAGGAGGAAATGCAAAAGCGGTATTGTCAGACTCAAGAGTGAAGGGGATGAATATGTAGAAGCTGATGAGGATAAAGCAGAATTGCTTAACAAATATTTTTGTTCTGTGTTCACAGATGAAGGGCCAGGAGCAGGACCTCTGAAAACACCCACAAATAGGAATAGAAGTGGAGAGGATCTTGAACGATTTTCAGAAGACTGTGTTTGTGAGGCATTAGCTAAACTAAAAGTAGACAAAGCAATGGGGACGGATGGGACACATCCGAGTGTATTGAAGGAAACTGGGAAAGTTCTAGTGACCCCACTGTCTGACTCTTTCAATGCTTCTTTAGAATTGGGAGTGGTCCCAGTGGACTGGAGAAAGGCGCATGTGGTCCCTTTACAGAAAAGTTGAGGTAAGGATGAGGTTGAGAACTACAGGCCGGTTAGTCTGACCTCTGTGGTGAGTAAATTAATGGAAACACTGCTAAAACAGAGGATTGCAGGATCTGGGGCAGCATGGGCTTACTAGAGGCAGGTCTTGTCAGACAAATCTGATTGATTTCTTTGACTGGTGACCAGAGAGTTGGATCGAGGGAGAGCCCTAGATGTGGTGCACTTAGATTTCAATAAAGCCTTTCACACCATTCCACACAGGCAACTTATAAATAAATTGAGCACCCTGGGGATGGACCCTAAAGTGACTGAGTGGGTTAGAAATTGATTGAGTGTGAGGTGACAAAGGGTACAGATAAATGGAGCTTACTCTGAGGAAAAGGATGTTACCAGTGGGTGCCACAGGGATCTGTCCTTGGTCTGATTCTTTTTAACATTTTTGATAGTGATACTGCCCAAGGGCTGTTGGATAAGGTTTGCCTCTTTGCAGATGATATCAAAATCTGCAATAAAGTAGACACCCAGGAAGGAGTAGATAACAAGGGGAGGGATTTAGCTAAGCTTGAAAAATGGTCAAGAATTTGGCAGCTGAGATTTAATGCTAAAAAATGCAGGATCATGCATTTGGGCTGCAGAAATCCTAGGGAGCAGTATAGTGTGTGTGTGTGTGTGTGGGGGGGGGGGGGGGTGGAAGTACTTCTGTCCACAAAAGAAGAGCGGGACCTGGTTATAATTGTGTCTGATGATCTTAAAGTAACTAAACAGGAGAAAAGGCAACAGTGAAAGCCAGAAGGATTCTTGAGTGCATATGGAGAGAAATGGCCAGCAGGAAAAAGGAGTGGATAGTGCCTCTGTATACTGTAAATCTTCGATGAAACCTCATTTGGAATATTGCGTGCAGTTCTGGAGACCACACCTTTAAAAAGATATAAACAGGGTGGAGTTGGTGCAGAGGGTGGTTACCAAAATGGTTAGTGGTCTTTGATATGAGACATATGAGGATAGACTTAAAGATCTCAATATGTATACTTTAGAGGAAAGACAGGATAGAGGAGATATGATAGAAATGTTTAAATACCTCCATGGCATAAATGCACAGAAGGAGAGCCTCTTTCGATTGAAAGCAAGATCTGCAACGAGGGGACATAGAATGAGGATGAAAGGGGATAGACTCAGGAGTAATATATACAGAAATCTTTCTTTATGGAAAGAGTGATAGATGCGTAGAATATAGTCTCCCAGTGGAGGTGATAGAGACAAGGACAGTATCTTAATTCAAGAAAGCATGGGGCAAACACAGAAGGTCTCTAAAGGAAAAAAGGGATTCTAGTAGTTGCTATGGAAGGGCAGACTAGATAGGCCATATGGTCTTTTTCTGTCTTCATGTTTTTATGTTTGTATGACTGGGAGGATGAATGAGTGTAAAACTATACTGAAAGGCAGTTGCCACACTCTTGGTCCTCCAGTGAGCCTCTAGCTATGTTTTTGAGAGATTGCACCAGTGTCTCTCTGTAATGGTGCTCATTTCCAGTGACTACCTTTCAGCCCCCTATGACAAAAGAAAAAAGCAAGATATGAAAAAAAATACAAAGCGAAAACAAAAAAAAAAGGAAAGAAAGTAAAAGAAAAAGTACTGAAATAAGTCTCCGTCTGATGCTGGTACCAGTTAAACTGTCCTGATATTTCTGTCACAGCTCTTCAGAGCTGAACCACAGGCATATTGCAGCAGTTGCAAGTCCTGCTTCTGCCTTCATAGCTGCTCTGCGGCTTGCTATCCTGTTTCCAGTGGGTCTAGTTAGGCCCACAATGCAAAACTAAAAAACAAGAAAGCAAAGAAAACAAGGAATAAACAAAAAAACCCCCCAGGAATATGTCCTTTCCCCTTGTCTCTCTGTGCTGCTGCCTGTTATGGCTTGTCCCTCTGCTGCCCTTCTCCTCGCCCCCGCTTATTTCTTGCCATTGTTCTTGCTGCGTGGCTCCGTGGCTTTTTCTGAGCCACTACAATTCCTCCTCCTGCTTTGCATCTTTGTGGGTGCACCGCTTAGCATTGTCATGTTATGACTTTCACCTTCTCAATACCATGCCAGTTTGTTGCCACCCTTTTAGCTGCATGGCTCTGCGACCAGTGTGCTTTGGCTTTTTCTGGGCCACTCCTCATCCTGTCCTTGCTTTGCATGTTTGTGGTTTCCTTTAGCTTGTTATTATACACCTCTGTTCTGCCACCCGCTTTCACAGGCAGTTGCTAATCACCCAAGACAAGCAGAAACTGAACTCAGCATGGCAGGGGGGATGCCAGCATTCTACGACCATCAATGAGCCTTGAGCTCGCTCTTCAATGTTTGACAAATTTCCATTACTGTACTTCTTTGGAGGTTTTAGCTGAAGAGAGCTGCTACTGTTATACACATGAGTGGAGAATGGTGTTTCTATAAGGAGTGATGAACATGGGTTCTGACAGCGGGAAGGGATACCTGCCTAGTCAGCCTGATAGCCAGATCCATAGTAACCCTCACATTCACCATCCTCCATAACTGTAATTGTCAACTAATAATCTTCCACCACAACTATTCGCCTTTCATTATAGGGACTTCTGGCCTATCTTGCTGCTGCATTGACCTTCCTCAGCTGTCACAGCTAGTGCTGCGGCCCCACTTGCAGTGCTTTTTGGGCCTTCACTATGGGGAATCCTCTGATTCTTCTTGACATCCCTTGACATGACATCTAGGCACTCCATGAATGCTTCATCCAACTTGGGCGATCTTTCTCGGTACTTTAAGGTTCCTATTTTCAGACCAAAGTCCTCAGCGTCAGGACTCTAACTTGCATGCACACAGCTTAGCTGAACTCGCCCTACTCTAGCGTCCTTGGACCTTGCCACCTCTTCTGCTGTTGCATTGGTTTCTTCTCTGCTGTTTTAGGACCTTCCAGCCAATCTTGAGTGTTCTGCTGTTCTCCTTGTCATTTTACTCCTCTCAAAAGGTCTTCTTGTGTTTGCACAATTTGTGGTGCTGCTTTGCCCTCATTCATTATCTTGAGGTTATCTGGTACTTATTCTGCCACTATGCATACTCTTTGCCCCTCTTGGGGTGCTCTTGGAGGTTGGTGATACTGTTGATGGCTTGTAGTGCTGTTAGAGAGGCTTGCCATAAAGTTTCAAGAAGATTTGATTGAAAAAGAGATGGAAAACCTGACTATTGGATTGCAAAACAGCTTCCCTCACAGACTTTAATGGGGATGAATTGGATGAATCAACAAATGTTTCAGTTTCTGAAGGCTAACTGGATGGCCATATTCTAATGAACCAAGACGAGTCTGAAAATCTTTGGCACACACATGCCTAGTACGCACTATTGAGCGGCAATGTACCTGCCTTTAGAACTCTGCTCCCTTAGTTATGTAAGTAGAAAAGGTTTCCTTAGCTTTTCTTAAGAAGGTTAAGGGATGGCTGCTTGTGCAGGCATTTGAGGAGGAAAATGAGTTATGTGGGGGTAGTAGGTTGTAGGAGTGATTGGTTTTTTTTCTGTGTGTGTTTATTATTTTTGTATCTTGCTTCCGACATTCTGGTGAGGTGAGTAATCTAGTGTAATAAAATAAAATCATCTAGAGCCACTTGGTGCTGGAATGAAACATTTGTTAAGGGAGCTGTGATTATAGGTATCAAGATAAGGTGATGAAGGGATTGATGAACTGACAAAGACTGAGGGATGTGAGTGCTCCTGGACATTGATTGGTAATGATGATCATGGGACACTTTTGGAGACTGATTGGTGATGGTGGGTGGTCTGGAAGCTATCTAGTGGGAGGTTGGAAAGAGTGGTGGTGATTTTCTGCAGAGGAAAGGTAGGGACCAGTTGTCAAGGTGGTGACTTCTGGGCAATGAATGAACTATGGAGTGGGAAGAGAGTCTTGGGGTGATAAGCTGAGAAGAGACTGTAAGGAAATGACCAGGAATGGGGCAGAGAATGCTTGAGGGGATTGGGGGGGGGGGGATGGAGTACTGGAGGAATGAGCCAGGAGGGGAAGAGAAAATGTTAAAAGTAACAAGCTAGGGAGGAGGGAGCTAAAGTATATACTGTATGTGTGTGGTTGGGCGAGAGGAACAGGACAAGGAGAGAGAGAGAGAGAGAGAGAGAGAGAGAGAGAGAGAGAGAGAGAGAGATGCTGGGTACAGAGAGTGGTAGGAGAAATGAGTCAACATGATGTTGAAGCTTGACACAGTTATTTTACTGTTTGCTTTATGGATGATTCTGGATCCTGAGCACTGAATTTGTGAATTTGTGGCTGAGCTTGAGGAATGAGATGTAGCTCTCAACAACTATCTGTAGTCCTTCCTCAAGATTTCAGATTCCCTTCAGTCCTGTGGTTTCTCCACTGAGAATGTTCATGACATAGAATTAAAGAAGAAATTCCTGCTACTTCTATCCTGGATGCAGAACAACTTCTATGAGAGAATACTGCTCCCTGAAACATAGCCAAATACCACTTTTCCTCAATATATTGTGAGAAATTTATTTTGAACTAAAAGGTATGGAGAAAACTCATTTTCTTTAGAATCTATTCTAGATTCATGCATAGCCAAGGCTGGATTCTGGGGCATACAACCTATGCAGCTGAACAAGGCACAAAGAGGTAGGGGGTTAGGACAAAGAAGATCTTTCCCGTGATGAGCACCTGCCATCTCTCTCTGCTCCATGGGGCCAAAGAACAGCTGGTATTATCCTTGCAAGACCCTTGTGCTTTTAACCTCAGGAGAAAGAAGAAATTGGGTGAAAAGGAGAGACACAAGAAAGGAGGAAAGATAGAGATAGAATAGATACCAAGTTTGTAGATATGGTGAGATGAAGAAATAAAATAGAAGAAAGAGAGGAAAATGAACGACATGGCATGAGGGAATGGGAGAGGGTACAGAGCAGCAAGAAGGAGAAGGTGGGAAGCAGCCAGAAGAGTAGGGGTGAAAGAAGAAAAGCGGGCAAGGGGTAGGATAGGAATAGTTCCAAAGAAACAATGGTTGCTAGGAGTTGATGCAGGGCCGTCCATTGAGCAAGAATTTTTTTTGCACAGGGCCCCGCGTTTCAGGGGGCCCCACGCAAACAACATTCTGCGTTAAAAGTAAATTTTAAAAAAGCTGGCCGCTGCCGCCGTGGCAGCTGCAGAATCGAGTGTCCCTTGGGGGGGGGGCCCCCGGGTCCTCCCTCCCTGCATCAGTCCCTTCGGCGTAGCTTTCAGAGCCACGAAGGGAGAGTTTCCCTTTCGCGGCTCTGTTAAGCCCGCCGGGGCTGATGGGAAACAGGAAATACTCGTTACCTATCAGCCCCAGTGGGCTTAACAGAGCCGCTAGGGAGAAACTCTCCCTTCGCGGCTCTGAAAGCCTCACCAAAGGGACTGATGGAGGGAGGGAGGACCTGGGGGCCCCCCCGCGGGACACTCGATTCTGCTGCTGCCATGATGGCAGTGGCAGCAGCCAGCTTTTTAAAAATATTTCAAACTTTCCCTGGGCTGATGGGGGGGGAGGGAGGTTAGGACTGGTAATGAGCTGTGGGCTGATGGGGGAGTTAGGACTGGTAATGGGCTATAGGGAGGGCTAGCACTGGAAATGGGCTGATGGGGGAGTTAGGACTTGAGGTGGGCTGATGGGGTTAGGACTGGTAATTGGCTGTGGGCTGATGGGGGGGGGGGGGGTTAGGAATGGTGATGGGCTATGGGGGGGCAAAGCCTGCAAAAAGGATTAGTGGGTTAAGACTGCAAGTGGGCTGATGGGGGGGTTAGGACTGGTAATGGGCTATGGGGGGGCTAGGACTGGTAATGGGTTGGGGGGGTTTGCTAGGACTGGAAATGGGCTGAGTGGAAGGGGGGCTTGAACTGCAAATAGCTGATGGTCGGGGGGGGGCTTGGAATGGAAATGGGTTGTGAGGGGAGGGAGCTAGAACTGGAAATGAGCTGAGTGGGGGGGGGGGAGGAGCTTGGACAGGAAATGGGCTGATGGAGGGGCTAGGATAGGACTGGAAATGGGCTGTTGGGGGAGCTAAGATTGGAAATGGGCTGTGGTGGGGGCTTGGATTGAAATGAACTCATGGAGGGGCTAGAACTGGAAGTAGGCTCATGGGGGGCTTAGATTGGAAATGGGCTGAGTGGAGGGGAGCTAGGATTTGACATGGGCTGATAGTGGGGCTAGGAAAGGACTAGAAATGGACTGATGGGGGCTGGGATTGGAAATGAGCTGATGGAGGAACTCAGATAGGACTGGAAATGGATGGGGGAGCTAGGACTGGAAATGGGCTAATGGAGGGCTAGGACTGGAAATGGGCTGATGTGGGGACTAGAAGGGAGCGGATGCTGGGTGGGGCTGGAACTAGAAGGGAGCTGATGTTGGGGGAGGATTAGAATGGGATGGGGCTGGGAGAGTAAAATGGAGAGGGGAAAAATATTTTGTGTGGGAGGGAAGACAAATCTACAATTGGCCGGGTATTGGGAGAGTAAGTGGGGATTGAGGATGGAGGGGTAAAATTTGCGTGAATGAAATAGGAATGAGGAAAGAGCAAAAGGAGAAAGATTAGTATGTTAAAGCAGATGTAGAGAGAGAATGGAAAAAAACCATAAGAGAGAAGAAAGGACAAATGGACAGCAGACGATGGAGAGTTAGCAGAAGACACGAAGAAACCAGAAGAAAGTGGCTGGAGCAATTGCAACTGAAAAAAAATGCACAAAAGGTAGAAAAATATCTCTTTATTTTGAATTTATTAACTGGAATATGTCAGCTTTGGGAAATGTGCATCTTTAACGTCTGCGCTTTGTTTAGTACAAGAGGAAATTAATTTATAGTTTTATTTCTACAGTGTTGTACATTCCAAGTTTGGCTTTTGGGGTTCCCAGTTTAATTATTGTCTTCCTGTTTCTAAATTGTGATTCCTTGTTTGATGATGGTCTATGTTCTGCATTTGTAACTGAGCTGAGGTATTCTGCTTATGTAATTCCTATTTGACATTGCCACTTGTTCTCTTTCCCCAGTAGGTCATGCATTGTTATTCTTTGAAATGAATTGGTTTAATATTTGCAGTGTTGCCTTTTGATAGGTAGGGTCTGGTGCTTTGTGAGTCCTGGTAGTGCTGTTACGATACAGCGGGTTTGCTATGGGTTCTAAATGGGCAGTGTTTGTAGTAGTTCCTAATGTGCCTGGCGGTTGGCACTGGATTATAGTAATGTAGAAATCTTTTAGTCTTTCTTTATCCATACACTCATTAAGAGGCATGTTTACTAAAAGTTAGTGTATGGTAACATTATGCAAATATTTATGCAAATGAGGTCACTAATGCAAATGAGGCCCCACACCAAGTCTCCACACATGGCCCCGCACCCCCCTTGGGCAGCCCCTGAGTTGATGGATAGGCAGAAGTAAGACTTCTGGGATGAGTTGATAAGGTAGTCCAACCCTGTAAATAGGGCTCTTCCTGCATGTGTTGAGTTACTGTATGGATGACCAACATTCTTTTTATACCATATATCTCCCATTTCCAGTAATATAACAGAGAAAATTTTGCTGAGCACTGTTGCATAGTTTTTCTGTGCCAGTTACTCAGCTATGGAGGTCATCTCAAGAATGAGCATTGTGTTATCGGAGTCTTAAAAGTAAGGTTGAAAAGTGCATCTATTACATATCAAATCACATTGACATTTCTCTGACAAAGCATGATTAATTAGAGGGCATGGGCAAGGATCCTGGACAGCCTGGGTGAGCCTTCAGCCTTATGCCCCCTTCACCCTGAGATTTTGGCAATTAAATTCAGGAATTGTGATTCTCCCAACACCAATCCTGTAAAAAATGCATAACTGGACATCATGGTGATTGAATTCAACAGCAGCGGACAGACTAGTTAAGTGTCTAACCACCGCAGCTAAATTTAAAACCAGATATTCAGTGACTGAAAATATTCAGTTTCCGCTATTGAATATGTGGGCTCACTGGATAGCAGCATTGCTGTTTGGCTCGCAGCGATATTCAGTTGCTAACCAGAAAGTGAAAACCAGTTGAAGTTAGGAGAACTATTCCGTTGATCTAACTTTAGCCAATTTAGCTTTCAAGTTAGTGGTTGAATATCCCCACTAACTGGCTAGCAGCTGTCACCAAGCGCAGACCTCCCCAGTTTTAACTGGATGTTTTTTGATGGTCTGTGGGGCTATTTAGCAGCACTAACTGGTTAGTGTCACTGAATATCAGGCTGACCAGATGTTAATCCTTTAGCAAATATGCTAAGCAGCTAAAATGCTTTGAAAATGTCCCCCGCCCCCATCCTTCATACTTTTCAGTATTAAATATTGCCTGCTCTCTGTTCAGGTAAAATACTGCTTCTCCAGCTGGTCCTAGTGTACCTTGCACCCAGTCTGGTTTTTAGAACATCCACAATGAATATGCATGAGATGGATTTGCATGTACTGCTTCCACTGCATGCAAATCTGTTTCATGTATATCATGCATGTTTTTGGTCACTTACACATCTATAAAATAGGTGTGAGATAGGCATGATCTGGGTGCCTGTAAAATTAGGTGCCCAGTTATAAAATTACTCTCATAGTGGCCAGAATGAGTGTTGCTAGAATGAGAATTGCTACTTCTCAGGATAGAGGTGTTAAAGAACATATGTGCCTGGTGGAGGATATGGATAAAAATGCTCCGAAAAGTGGCTGAAAGCAGAGGCGTGGCCAGCCTCGGGAACAAGGAGCTGTGCTGGCCGCAAGGAAAGAGGACAGAATAGTTTCAATGCTGCATTTCTGACAAAAGCCATTCCCCTTTTTAGGAGAGAAGGCGTCTAGAGAAGCTGGGAGTGATTCAGAATCTGAAGGGGGAGGCAGTGGCTCGGGTTCAGGCACCGAGGCGGCTGTGGAGGATGCTGAGCCTAAATTCTCTCTCTGTGACACTGTGAGTGAGCCCCTGACTACCTGCTGCTGCTGTCACTGCATACACACACACACAGGCACATCCAAGCTGGGAAACGTGTGTGCTTGCTGTCGCCAGCCCATCTGCAAAGTGGATAAGATGCAAGCACAGACTGAAAAAGAGAACAAGAAAAAAAAAAGAGCGAAAATGTGAACTTATTTAAAAACTAATATACATTAATTTATGCTCAGATATGTAGGCACTGCTCAGACCTCTGCTTTAACAGTTCTGTAGTCCTGAAATATTATCATAATCTGATGGTGCAGGAGGTAGCAGAAGAAACTAACAGCCGTGCATTTGACTCTTCCCTCTTTTGCTGCTTCGTCTTCTCAGTTTTCTTCTTTGCTGCTGCAGTTTCCCCCTCCTCCCACCTCCGTCCTTTGCCATAATATTCCTCCTTCTTCCAATTTCAAACTTCCAGTCTCTGCAGACTTCTCTCACCTCTCCCTTGGCCACCACAGTCACACTTCATCTCCCTTACATTGCTAGCCACCATCAATCTCCTCATGATCACTTCCAAATCCTGTCTCCTGCCCAGGCCACTGGCTGCTGCACCTGACTGACTTGCAGCTGCTGACTAATGCTGGTGCTAACTAATCCCATAGATACTTCTGGGTTTAGAAACATAGAAACATAGAAATATGACGACAGAAAAAGACCACATTGGCTATCTAGTCTGTCCTTCCATAACAACTACAACAGTCCCCTTTTTACCTTTAGAGATCCTCTGTGTTTGTTCCATGCTTTTTTGAATTCAGTTACTGTCCTCATCTCTACCACCTCCACTGGGAGACTATTCCACGGATCCGCTACTCTTACCGTAAAGAAATATTTCCGCATATCACTCCTGAATCTATCTCCCTTCACCCTCATCCCATGTCCCCTTGTAGCAGAACTTGCTTTCAATTGAAAGAGGCTCTCTCCTTGAACATTTATGCCACGGAGGTATTTAAACATCTCAATCATATCACCTCTATCCCGCCTTTCCTCTAAGGTGTACATATTAAGATCCTTCAGTCTGTCCTCATATGCTTTATAATGAAGACCACTAATCATTTTAGTAGCCACCCTCTGCACCGACTCCATCCTGTTCACATCCTTTTGAAGGTGCGGTCTCCAGAATTGCACACTATACTCCTGATTAGGTGTTAGCAGTTCCCAAAGCTGAGGAGGTTACTGGAGTTCAACCACCTACTGTGCTCAAGGAAAGTCCCACTAAAGCACCAAAAAGAAAGTAACCTTGCTTTAAAAATGTACAAAAATCCCTTTTAAGAGTTGCCAGTCAGAGAGCTAACAATTTAATATAATAAAACAAACCCTTAAATCCTTACTGTTGGTTGATCTGGAGAGCTCCTGTAGGAAAGCCTGAACAGGGCAGGGCACTGGAGCCTTTTATGCAGGCCCTCGGCTGCTTTCAGGAAATCAGGCCCACTAACTCCTGATTAGGTGTTAGCAGTTCCCAAAGCTGAAGAGGTTACTGGAGTTCAACCACCTACTGTGCTCAAGGAAAGTCCCAATAAAGCACCAAAAAGAAAGTAACCTTGCTTTAAAAATGTACAAAAAAACCCTTTTAAGAGCTCCCAGTCAGAGCTAACAATTTAATATAATAAAACAAACCCATAAATCCTTACTGTTGGTTGATCTGGAGAGCTCTTGTAGGAAAGCTCCTGTAGAGTAAACAAATCTTGAAAATGGCTACAGTGATTCTGGAGTCAATGAGTGGGAAAGTGAGTGTAGAGGGCACTCTGATTCTGCCTATCTTTTCAAAGGGCTGGAAAACATGCTACATACAAATTGATGTCCATTACTAGATAGAGAGAATTAGCAGGATAGGTGGAAGTATTAGGTGAATGATATGGCTGAGGTTGACAGCTGCTGCCATTGTGGAGTGATCACTTCATCTTGTGACCTGAGACTAAAAAAGTGTTATCACAGATGAATCAACTGAGAACTTATCTTTGCACCATCCAGCATGATGTTGCACCTGTGCCGTGTGGCTGGATCTCCAAACTGCAGATTGGGGAGAAGGGGGTTTCCTATGTGTGGAAAGACACAAGTAACATGCAACCAGGTAGAGGAGTCTAGGAAGTGCATGCATGCTATGCGCTGTCTTTGTACTCTGAGGGAGACCACTCGAGCAGCGCCGTGTGACATATAAAGGACTTCCTTTGACTTGAACCACTGCCTCTGTGCTGCTGTTTCAAGACCTGCCTCGCGGTTTCCTTCTTTTCACAATGTGCTGTTTCCGCCCCCTCTGACACCACTTCCAGTTTCGGAGAAGACAGAAACTGCATATTGTGAAAAGAAGGAAACCATGATGCGGCACTGGAGTGTGTTAGTAAGCCTTATGTTGCAATTTGACGGTTATTTCCACTGCTGCCGGCCCCGGAGAGGGGCGGTAGCAGTGGCAATGGGCACTCTTGGAGGGCTGGCTCCTTAGGCAACTTCCAGGTTTGCCTAGTGATAGAGCCAGCACTGGCTGCTGGAGACCTAGGCCAAAAGGCTAGAGCTTAGGAGAATGTGAACAAAGATAATGTAGAAAATGTTTTATCCTTCAGAAAACCTTCCTGAAGAAGGTTAGGACTCTGGGTCAGAGTCCCTGGACTCACAGTAGAGGGTCCTGAGAGTCAAAATGGCCAAAAGATAGAAGAGGGAAATGAGCTGGTTCTCTGATTCCTGACTTACAGTGGTGAAACTTCTAATGAGGGGCCCCAAGAAAATTTTTGCTGAGGGTCTCCCTATTTTGGTCCCTCTGCCTCGACTCACCCTCCCCTCCCGGTGGCAGCGCAACCCCCCATCAACATCCCTCCTTGTTCCAGCGGTGGT
This sequence comes from Ichthyophis bannanicus, assembly GCA_033557465.1. Classification (NCBI taxonomy): domain Eukaryota; kingdom Metazoa; phylum Chordata; class Amphibia; order Gymnophiona; family Ichthyophiidae; genus Ichthyophis; species Ichthyophis bannanicus. The sequence goes on along the minus strand of CM066036.1, from coordinate 652,473,142 downwards.
GGCTCAATGCGCAAACTTACCTTTATCTGCACGCTATCTCTGTTCCAGGCCCGGAGGTGTTCCTCCCGGGTCAAAGTCTCGCAGTATCGCAAAACTTCGGCCCAGGAGGAACACTTCCGGGCTTGGAATGGAGGCAGCATGACAAACAGATGAAAGTAAGTTTGCCACGCTGCCATGTGGGCCCCATTCCTGCTCGGGCCCCGCCACATTGTGAGGGTTGCTTGGGCGGAATTTACGCCACTGTTAACTTATCTACACTCTTAAGAACATGAGAACATAAGATTTGCCATACTGGGTGAGAATAATGGTCCAACAAGCCCAGGATCCTTTTTCTAACAGTGGCCAATCCAGGTCACAAGTACCTGGCAGGATCCCAAAAGGTAGACAGATTCTACGCTGCTTATCCCAGTCCACTTTAATAATGGGAGAATGACTTAGACTTTGTCAGAAATGCAACATCTGAAGTACTGTTGTCGTCTTTCCCTCTTGTGACCTCCTTGATCCTGAGGACGGTCTCTTTCTGCTTTCAGCCTTGGCCAGGATTTCCACTCTTCAGAGGAAGTTCATTCATATCCTCCATCTGGCTGCTTTATGAAATAATTTCTTGATGGGAAATCAATTTTTTAAAATCAAATGTGGCTAGCCACTTAGTAACCAATATTAAGCATGCTAATTGCTGAAGAGTGCCAGTGTGATTTGATGTATGAGAGAGAAGCTTTTCAATATGACTTTCAAGGCTCTGATTACATATCATTCATGCTTGAGATGAACGCCACATCTGAAAAACTGTGTTAGCAGAGTCTGTCCCCTACAGGTCCTCCCAGGGTGATCCTGTTGAAGGAGGAGAGGAGAACCCATCAAGATTAAGGAGAAAAGAAGATGAGTTCATTGGAAGAAGAATCCAAGAAGCCTCAAAGTGGCTTAGGAATGAGGTTCATTATGATAATGGTATGTGCAAAACAAATGGCGTGATATATTATTCCAGTGGTTTCTTTCTTATATATAATAGTTCAATTGCACTGTTTCCCCATCTTCATTGTGACTATGCAAAACAAGCTCCTTGGGAGATATTGCTTTGATAGAGAAGTGTGCAGCATCCTGCTTGGATGTGATTTCTACTATTTTCTAGTTGATCTGAGATAACTGTTCTGAATTTTCATTCTGTACAATGAAGATTTTATTTGTCTTTTGCCTCAGTAAAGTTCCTATATCTTATTCAGTCATTCTGATTGGATACTGGAATCCTTTGGAAGCGACTGAGGAGGAAGTGTTCACTGAATGTGGGGCCGTGGAGTTGAAAGAATCTTGGAGGGCTAAATGGCCAATTTTCTCAATGGAGAAAGGTGAATAGTGGATTACTGCAAGGATCTGTGCTGGGCCTGTTACTTTTTAACATATAAACGACCTGAAAATAGCAATAACGAGTGAGTTAATCAAAATTGCAGATGACTTCAAATTATTCAAAGTTGTTAAAACACAAAAGGATAGAAAAAATTACAAGAGGACCTTGATAGATTGGGAGAATAGGCATCCAAATGGCAGACACCATTTAACGTGGACAAGTGCAAAGTTATGCATTTAGGGCCAGATATTTGAAAGGCATTTACATAATTTATAGTTCTGTAAACTGTGTAAATGCCTCTAATTAGGATATTCAATGGCACTAACACGGTTAGTGCTGCTGAATATCCACAATTATCTCCCTTAAACACTAACCGCTTAGCATCAGGGCGTGTCGGGGGTGTTTCGGGGAGGAGCGGAGGCGATGGCAGTAGTGACAGTCCTCTAAACAGGTAGCAGCGATATTACATATTGCCTGGTTAGGGAGCGGCAGCTAAAAGATCTTTTAGCTGCAGGAGCTAACTGGGAAGCATGCAATATCGCTGCTGCCCAGTTACTACTGCAGCTTCCAGGCATGTGCGGCAAACCCGGATATTCAATGCTAGGGCTGCAAATGTCCCCAGCATTGAATATCCAGGGTTAAGGGTGGGTCGGTATGGCTATGTGCTGTAGCAGCGCATAGCCTGCCCAACTGAATAGTGGGCCCTTAGGGAACAAAATCCAAACTACGGTTACAAGATGCAAGATTCCACATTAGGGACCACCACCCAGGAAAAGGATTTAGGTAGGCATCATCCTGGATAATATGTTGAAACCCTCTGCCCAGTGTGTAGCGGAGGCCAAGAAAGCAAATAGAGTGCTAGTAATCGTAAAGGAAGGAATGGAGAATAAAACAAAGGATATTATAATGCTTCTGTATTATTCCATGGTGTGACTGCACCTTGTATATTGTTTGCAATTCTGGTCGCCATATCTTAAAATGATATACCACGGTACAAAGAAGAGCAACAAAAATGGTAAAGGGGATGGAAGGCTATCCCTGTGAGGAAAGGCTTAAAAAGTTAGGGCTCTTCAACTTGAAAAAGAGACAGCTGAGGGGTGATGATAGAGGTCTGGAACATAATGAATGGAGTAGAATGGGTTTGAAAATGGCACCCATGACTCCTAGCCGTAAATTCACAATATTACTGCTATGGGTCAGGATGCCTTGATGCAAGAGGACCTTGATAAATTGGAAGACTGTAAGTTTAAATAGCAGATGAAATTTAATATGGACAAGTGCAATGTTATGCACCTAGGAAAGAACAACTCACCTTGAATATTGTGTGCAATTCTGGTCACCGTATCTTAAAAAGGACATAGTGGAATTAGAAAAGGTACAGAGAAGAGCCATCAACCTGGTAAAGGGGATGGAAGAATACCACTATGAGGAGAGGCTAAAAAGGTTAGGACTGTTCAAATTGGAAAAGAGATTGCTGAGGGGAGATATGACAGAGGTCTATAAATTAATGAATGGAGTAGGACGCGTAAACGTAGATCGATTATTCATGCCATCAAAAAGTAGAAAGACTAGGGGACATGCAATGAAGCTACATTGTAACCCATTTAAGACTAATAAGAGAAAATATTTTTTCACTCAACCCATAACATTGGTCAACATTGAAATCGTTACTGACTTTAAAAGGCCCTAATCTGTAGTATCTTGGTGAGGTGAGCTGAACACGAATATAACATTAAAAATTTTTTATTGGCTCTTGTTTTGAAGATATTGCATGTAGTTCATTTTTGACTTTTCACCATGTAAATGTATCTAGTAGGACATCAACAACATCCCAAATAAGCCTTGAATGATGTAATATTGTATCACATTGCATAATACCAGCATGCACACATCATCCACAGTATATTTATTAGTGTAAATAATTTGTAGAAAGTTACCCCAGTTTTGCCCAAATTATAGATCCCGACTGCATTGCATAAGGTTCTGTTAAATGTACACCGCACTGATGTGAATAGCGCGGTATAGAAGAGATGTTAAATAAATAAATAAATCCAGAGTTGATTGCATCATTTTTTTGATGCAATGTAATACTACTGCCAGACGGCTGCTGAAATCATCTGACGTCAGCAGTGTACTATACGCAGTCGGAAAGGTTGAGCATTTAAAATATTTCAGACTGTGTGTGGGACAGTTTAAGCTACTGTTACATGTAACTTTTATTAATCATATAATTTTAGCCATTTAGGTACAATACAGAACAGTAATGCCGTGAAAGTGCGTTAATACCGTTGACAATATCTCTGTCCGCGCAGAGAGTGACCTGAAGCAGGGTGATTAAATCTCATGAACCCGAAACGTGCAACGTCGTATGTGCTGCCTGCCGTGGTGGTTTGAACAGCCTGGAACCAGTTAAATATCAGCTAAGTGTAAAAGCTGTTTTTTAAAAATATCTCTTGATTAAAATGGAGGGGCCACAGTGGTAAACAGACAGGTTCTGTTTATTGAGCTGGCCAAATCCGACAAAAAATTGTTGTTACTTCACAGAGTGGTGGTTTATTCTGTTTGGTCCACATTAAAGAGACATACGATAACTTAAAGCATCTACTGACTTCCATTAACTATAACAAGAACAGCTGGCACCTCTGTGGTGACTTGAAGGTAGTTGCCCTTTTAATGGGACTGCAGCAGGGATATATAAAATACATGTGTTTCTTATGTGAGTGGGATAGCCGAGCAAGGGATTGGCACTACTTGCAGAAGGAATGGAATTGCAGATTGTAGTTGTAGTTGTAGTTGTTGTTATGGAAGGACAGACTAGATAGGCCATGTGGTCTTTTTCTGTCATCATGTAAAAAAAAAAAAAAAAGATAAAATGTAACAGTTGGAGAGAAGAATATCCAGCACCCAGCTCTGGTTGAGGCTCACAAAATCCTGCTACCACCCCTTCACATCAAACTAGGTTTGATGAAAAACTTTGTGAAAGCCATGGACCGCACTTCGCCAGCTTTCCGATACCTGCATGAAAAATTCTCTCGACTCAGCGAAGCAAAGATTAAAGAGGGAGTTTCTGTGGGTCCTCAAATTCGAAAGCTCTTCAAAGATGACCGGTTCAACAACTTGCTGCAGGGCGATGTGAAACAAGCATGGAATGCTTTTCGCCTAGTGTCAACAAACTTTCTCGGGAATGTTAGGGCAGAAAACTACAAGGAACTAGTAGATGACATGCTGATGCAGTATCAGAAACTTAGCTGCAATATGTCTCTAAAGATCCATTTCCTTGATTCCCATCTCAATTTCTTTCCTGACAACTGTGGTATGGTTAGTGATGAACAGGGCGAATGTTTTCACCAGGATATTGCAACGATGGAGCAAACATACCAGGGAAAATGGTCCACTACAATGCTGGCTGACTACTGCTGGACACTCCCCAGAGAAGCTCCCTAACAGCTGTACAAGAGACAGGCGAAAAAATCTAAGTAATCTATGACTTGGTTTTTTATAGGTATTAACCGAAGGCCTATTATATTTACTACTGACATGCATTTCATGATGTAAACATTAATTTTTATAGATTACAAAAAATCTAGAGCCAACTTTGCAATTTCACTGTCATATTCGTGTTCAGCATATAAAAATTGATAAGAAATTATTATTTTTATTCAGTAACATGACTTTTGTAAAAATTTGTTGACCAATCAAACTCTGGAATTCATTACCAGAGGATGTAGTAAAAGCTGTTAATGTAGCTGGGTTTAAAAAAGGTTTGGACAAGTTCTTGGAGGAAAAGTCCATGAACCATTATTAAAGAGGACCCGGAAAATCCACTGCTTGTCCCAATATAAGCATCGTGGAACCTATGTCTTTTGGGGAAACTGCTAGGCACTTGTGACCTGGACTGGCCACTGTTGGAAACAGGATACTGGGCTTGATGGACCCTTGGTCTGATCCAGTATGGCATATAACAAGATATGCCATACTGGATCAGACCAAGGGTCCATCAAGCCCAGTATCCTGTTTCCAACAGTGGCCAGTCCAGGTCACAAGTGCCTAGCAGTTTCCCCAAAAGACATAGGTTCCATAACATGATGCCATAGGTTCCATAACATGATGCCAATAAGGAAAACCCTTATTAGGCAGTTTGATCCCTAGCAGTAGTTATGTGAGACTACTGCTAGGGGTCTACTAATGCCATTTTAAATCCTGTGTCCAATGGGGCAGAAACAACTGGGGATTGCTCCTCCTCTGTACCTCTAGACCAGTGGTTCTCAACCCAGTCCTGTGGGACCCCCCAGGCCAGTCAGGTTTTCAGGACAACTACAATGAATATGTATGAGATAGATCTGCATGCCCTGCTTCCATTGTATGCAGATCTATCTCATGCATATTCATTGTGGATATCCTGAAAACCTGACTGGCCTGAGAGTCCCAGAGGACTGGGTTAAGAATTACTGCTCTAGACATCTGGGATTGCAGAGATAGGCCCAGAGGGTGTCTTCAGGGGATGGGAGATATTCTTTAGTGGGTGGGGTCAATGCCGGTAGTCTAATCCTCCTCTCTTTCCCTATTCCCCTATACTGCTCTTTAGCTCTATCTTTCTCCTTCAAAGAACGTTATAAACCGCTCTGACCTACAAAGGGCAGTATTTCAAGAGCACTAACTATAAACTATAATGTATTGCAGGGGCGGCCCAAGGGGGGTGCGGGGCCATGTGCGGAGACTCGGTGCGGGGCCTCATTTGCATAAGAGGCCTCATTTGCATAAATATTTGCATAATGTTACCATACACGAACTTTTAGTAAACATGCCTCTTAATGAGTGTATGAATAAAGAAAGACTAAAAGACTTCTACATTACTATAATCCAATACCAACCGCCAGGCACATTAGGAACTACTACAAACACTGCCCATTTAGAACCCATAGCAAACCCGCCGTATCCTAACAGCACTACCAGGACTCATAAAACACCATACCCTAACTATCAAAAGGAAACGCTGCAAATATTAAACCAATACATTTCAGAGAACAACAATACATGACCTACTGGGGAAAGAGAACAAGTGGCAATGTCAAATAGGAATTACATAAACAGAATACCTCAGCTCAGTTACACATGCAGAACATAGACCATCACCAAACAAGGAATCACAATTTAGAAACAGGAAGACAATAATTAAACTGGGAATCCCAAAAGCCAAACTTGGAATGTACAACACTGTAGAAATAAAACTATACATTAATTTGCTCTTGTACTAAACAAAGCGCAGACGTTAATGATGCACATTTCCCAGAGCTGACATATTCCAATTAATAAATTCAAAATAAAGAGATATTTTTCTACCTTTTGTGCATTTTTTTTCAGCTGCAATTGCTCCAGCCACTTTCTTCTGGTTTCTTCGTGTCTTCCGCTAATTCTTCATCGTCTGCTGTCCATTTGTCTTTTCTTCTCTCTTCTAGTTTTTTTTCCATTCTCTCTCTACATCTGCTTTAACATACTAATCTTTCTCCTTTTTGCTCTTTCCTCATTCCTATTTCATCCACTCAAATTTTACCCCTCCATCCTCAATCCCCACTTACTCTCCCAATATCCGGACAATTGTAGATTTGTCTTCCCTCCCACACAAAATATTTTTTCCCTCTCCATTTCACTCTCCCAGCTCCATCCCATTCTAATCCTCCCCCAACATCAGCTCCATTCTAGTTCCAGTCCCACCCAGCATCCGCTCCCTTCTAGTCCCCGCATCAGCCCATTTCCAGTCCTAGCCCCCCATAAGCCCATTTCCAGTCCTAGCTCCCCCATCTATTTGCAGTCCCATCCAAGTCCCTCCATCAGCTCATTTCCAATCCCAGCCCCCCATGAGCCCATTTCTAGTCCTTTCCTAGCCCCACCATCAGCCCATGTCAAATCCTAGCTCCCCTCCACTCAGCCCATTTCCAATCCAAGCCCCCCATGAGCCTACTTCCAGTTCTAGCCCCTTCATGAGTCCATTTCAATCCAAACCCCCACCACAGCCCATTTCCAATCTTAGCACCCCCCAACAGCCAATTTCCAGTCCTATTCTAGCCCATCAGCCCATTTCCTGTCCTAGCCCCCCCCTCACCCATTTCCAGTCCTAGCTCCCTCCCCCTCACAACCCATTTCCATTCCAAGCCCCCGTCCCCATCAGCTATTTGCAGTTCAAGCCCTCCTTCCACTCAGCCCATTTCCAGTCCTAGCCTCCTCATAGCCCATTACTAGTCCTAACCCCCCATCAGCCCATTACGTCCTAACCCCCCATCACCCTATTTCCAGTCCTAGCCCCCCATCAGCCTATTTCCAGTCTTAGCCCCCCTCCCATAGCCAATTACCAGTCCTACCCCCCCATCAGCCCATTTCCAGTCTTAGCCCCCCATAGCCCATTACCAGTCCTAACCCCCCCATCACCCTATTTCCAGTCCTAGCCCCCCCATCAGCCTATTTCCAGTCTTAGCCCCCCCCATAGCCAATTACCAGTCCTACCCCCCCCCATCAGCCCACTTCCAGTCTTAGCCCCCCCATAGCCCATTACCAGTCCTAACCCCCCCATCAGCCCATTTCCAGTCCTACCCCCCCACTTCCAGCCTTAGCCCCCTCCCCATAGTCAATTACCAGTCCTAACCCCCCCCATCAGCCCATTTCCAGTCCTACCCCCCCACTTCCAGCCTTAGCCCCCTCCCCATAGCCCATTACCAGTCCAAACCCCCCCATCAGCCCACTTAGCCCCCCCATAGCCCATTACCAGTCCTAACCCCCCCATCAGCCCACTTAGCCCCCCCCCATAGCCCATTACCAGTCCTAACCCCCCCCCCATCAGCCCACTTCCAGTCTTAGCCTCCCCCCCCCCATGGCCCATTACCAGTCCTAACCACCCCACCCCCTGGCCCATTACCAGTCCTCACCACCCCCCCCCATCAGCCCACTTCCAGTTTAGCCTCCCCCTCCCATCAGCCTACTTCCATTTTAGCCTCCCCCCCCTCCCATAGCCATTACCAGTCCTAACCACCCCCCCCCCTATCATTCCAAATTAAAATAAATAAAAAAACCCAAACCGGCTGCTTCTGTCGCGGCAGCTTCAAGAGCTCTGCCGCGGCAGCATCAAGAGCTCTGCCGCGGGGCCCCCCCCTGCCCGGCAGAGCCTCCGTGCATCTTCAGCTCTTCACGTCCAAAACGCGGGCTTCTTTCAGAGCCGCGAGAGTTTCTTTTCTCGCGGCTCTGTTAATCCCGCCGAGGGTGATGGGAAATCCCATCAGCCCCGCGGGATTAAGAGAGCCGCGAGAAAAGAAACTCTCGCGGCTCTGAAAGAAGCCCGCGTTTTGGACGTGAAGAGCTGAAGATGCACGGAGGCTCTGCCGGGCAGGGGGGGGCCCCGCGGCAGAGCTCTTGATGCTGCCGCGGCAGAGCTCTTGAAGCTGCCGCGGCAGAAGCAGCCGTTTTTTTTTTTTTTTAACTTGGGATGCTTAAGAATGTTTTTTGCGCGGGGCCCCCTGAAACGCGGGGCCCTGTGCAAAAAACATTCTTGCTCAATGGACGGGCCGGCCCTGATGTATTGGTCCCTTTGAGAAGGTTCCCCAGAACACTGGGCTAATGTTAGCAGCCTGCTGATCCCGGGGAGAATAATAACACGGTTTGCGTGGCTGAAAGCAAACTGCTAGCCCTTGACAGTGGGAGTTACTAGCCTACAGTACTGAGTTACTGCATGTCAGTGACTCCTGTAGTAAATTAAGCTGCAGTAAAATGCAATATTTTACTGTATCTTAGAAACTTCCCTCCTTAACCCATTGTTCAACCATTGTATATGTGTGTCTACTCTGAAAAGAATAATCAATAAAATGTTGTCAGTATTTAACAGGGTTTTTTTTAATACTGTTTTATCCTTCAGTCAAAGCGGTTTACATTCTAACTTAAACCTGGTAATGTACATTAAGCAGGGACATTGATAACTTGGATACTTCAGAGGCAACAGAGGGTTAAGTGACTTGCCCAAGGCCACAAGGAGTCTAGTGGGAATTGAACCCTGGTCTTGTGGTTATTGAGCCAGTGCCCTAATCATTAGACTACTCCTCCACTCCACTAGTATAAAACCTAAACTCTGTTGAACTGTATACAATGGTGCCAAGTATGGGAGGAAGGGCTGAACCCTGTGGAAAAGCTCAGTTCATTCTTGCCCAACCAGACATCTCATCTCCAGCTTTAATTTGCTGAAACCAATCCATTAAAACTTAACAAAACCAAGAGTACTAAACCACCTATCTCAAGTTCTCAATCTGTCTATCAATACAGAATATACAACTTTTATTTATTTAACAGATTTTTGATATACCGCTTTTCTAGCAGTCAAAGTGGTTTACATAGAACTTTGTTTTTACAAGGAACACATTTCAAACAGCATTAGAACTTGTACAATAAATATGAGAAACTCATAATAAAGAATGTTTTTAAGGCTGCTAACAAACAAAACTATATACAATGGGATGAGAGGTTAGCAAGTGTGGGGTCATATGGGTTTCGAAAGGGTGGTTGGGAGTGGGGTCATAGGGGTTCCATGAGGGTATGGTGTCAAAATGCTTCTGGAAGAGGTGAGTCTTGAGTTGTTTACAAAAGTCAGTGGAAGACTTGATGTTTCGGATTTCTGGGGGTAATGCATTCCAGAGGATGGTGGCTTATAGTGAGAATGTTCTTGATCTTGTAGCCTGCTTGCAATTGTGAGTCCATGGTGGGATACTGAAGAGGTTCCGCGTGCTTTTTCTCCTTGGTCTAGTAGAGTTTGAGGTGTGAATTAAGGCATGTAGTTGCTTTGCTGATTTCTCGTGCAGAGTTTTGAGGATGAGGGTTAAGACCTTGTATTGTATTCTTGAGTTGATGGGGAGCCAATGGAGATATTTGAGGATGGGTGTGATGTGGGTGTGCTGTGAGGTTTGGAAGATGGGTCTAGCAATGGTATTTTGGGCGAGTTGCAATGGAAGGATTGCATACTTAGGTAGTCCTTGATAAATGGAGTTAAGGTAATCAAAAAGAGGAGTGATGGTGGCCTGGCTGACTGTATGGAATGTATCGGTGTATAGGAGAGGGCACAGGTTTTGGATGGTTTTTAACTTGTAGTATATTGCTTTGGTGACGCTGTGAATTTGTTCCTTGAAGGTCAGTTGTTGATCAAGTATGATTCCAAAGTACTTTATGTGGGAGCTGACTCGGATCTCAGTGTTGCCGAGTTTGACAGAAGCAGAGGAGGTGGGGGGGGGGGGGGTGAAGTTGGGGCCCTTAGATACGTGGAGGAACTCTGTTTTGCTGAGATTTATGGAAAGGTTATGATGATGGAGCCATTTGATGGTTTCAGTGAGGCAGCTTGAGAGCGTGGAGTAATCTGGAGTGGAATTGGAGAATGGTGTGAAAATCATTATTATCGTCGGTATATAGCAGAAACTGGACTGAGAATTGTTGGAGGATGTTGCATAGAGGCTGAATGTATATATTAAATAGTAGAGAGGAGAGGGTGAATGGAGTTGAGGTGTGAGTTTGAATCCTTATATGCTGAATGCAGTTGGTGAGATATGAATGGAACTAATGGAGGTGGGTGCCATGGACTCCAATGTGGTGGAGCTTGTTAAGGTGAAGCTGGTGGGATATGGTGTCAAGGGCGGCATAGATATCCAGAAAAAGCAGGAGGAAGCCTTGGGCGAGTGATTAAATGCCTGTGATAAGTGAGTTTAAGAGTGAGGTCATAAGGGTTTCCGTGCCATAGTTTGGTCTGAATCCATGTTGCTGTGCATTTAACGGTGTATGAAGGTCTATGTGATCTTGGAGTTGTGTTTGTATGACTTTTTCAATGATTTTGGAAATGAAGGGTATACTGGCTATGGGTCTGTAGGAGGATAGAGAGTGTGGATCCATTTTTGGTTTCTTCAGGAGCGGACTGAGTGCTCGAGGGAGGAAGGAGTCCTTGGGCAAGGGAGGAGTGGACAATGTTGGATATGAATGGTAGGAATTGGTCCTTTGTGACTTTCAGCCAGGAGACTGGACATGGGTCGAGCGAGGAGGTGGTGATGTTGAGGTTGCTGCTGATTTTGCTGAGTTCCTCATGTGAGAGAGTGTTAAAGGTAGTCCAGTGGTGGTCTTGATGAGTTTCCTCATTTGAAGGTGGGATGTGGAGGCTGGTTGATGGTGTCTGTTTGTTTGTTCTTGGCTAATAGGTGTGAAGCCATGTCTTGTGGATTAAGAGAGTGGTCCTGGTTTGATTGAGATGGATCTTTGGTGAGTGATTTGATGATTTCGAAGAGTTCTCTAGGTTGTTGATGGAGTGTGTGAGAAGGTTGTTGTAGTATTCCTGTTTGGCCTGGAAGGTGGAATCATGATATAGCTTGAGATCCTGTAGATATTGAGATTTGAGTTGTGAGTTTTTCTCCAGAGATGTTCAAGATGACATAGGTTGCATTTCTGTGCTTTTAAGGCTGAGGAGTACCAGGGAGCATGTGATCATTTGGTTCTTCTAGAAACGTTTGGTGGGACCATAGCGGCGGCTAAGATTATTGCGTTGTATGGGTGTATTTTGGTTTTGAGGTCCTTCTGTGCTGGTAAGGAGGTTAAAGCTGGGACGGTTTCTTGGATGAAGGCTTGTTCATTAAATGAGAGAAATTTCTGAGTTGTTGGATGAGAGTTCTGTGGTGTTATTCATGGACTGGAGTTGGGTATGATGAAAGAGATTTAAGTTGTGTTCAGTCCAGGGGATCATTGATGGTGGGGTATATCTGTGAGCATTTAGGAGTCAATTTGAGAAGAAAATCATGTCTAGGATGCCACCCTTAATGTGGGTAGATGTGGATATGATCTGTGTAAATTGTAGACCTGTCATAGCTTCAAGGAAGGCTGATGAATGGGTGGATGATGCAGATGGTAGGTTTAGATCACTGAGTAGAATGAAGTCTGTGTATTGTAACACCGAAAATCTGCCCTATAGCTTTAAGACACAAAAAGCTGAAGAGTACGGCACAGACTCTGACAGAAAGGGAGAGAAAAAGCTTCCTAGTTGCTATAGGCAACCAGAGCAGGCTGAGGCACGAGACCTGAAGGCACGCCCAGCCAACAGACACTCCCCAAACACTGAGGGAAACACTCTGCACATGTGCAGGAAAACGCCCATAACTCTGCATAAGAAAGCAGGCAGGCAAGCAGAGTTAGAGCAGGAACAGGCCACAGCTCGGGAGCAGGCCAGAGTGCAGGAACGGGCCACAGTTCAGAAGCAGGCCAGAGAGGAGAATCCTTATTATGCTCGAGTCCAGGAGAGAGAGAATCCAGGAAGAGAGGCTGAATGTGATTCCTGTATGATTTCTGACGAAGGTTTTGAGGACACAGAAGCAGCAAGCCTTTGTGAAACCTGGCAGGTTAGAGAGAACCTAAAACCCTTCAACAAAAGGTCAGAGTATTTTCAGCCTAACCCTGTGTGTTTTGAGGCCTGGAATAAGAAGCCAAGAAGGGCTGGGAGACAGAACAGGCAGCCATTCTCCAACCGTGAGTTTAACCACAGAAAACCCTTTGCTAATGAAAGCCAGAAGCTTTTAAGATATTCACATCCTTGTGAAAGAGATAGTGAACTGCTTCAGGATATTTGTATGCATGAAGAGCCTGAATGTTTGTATGTAAGGCCTGGCAGCAAACTGACAAAAGCAAGGTTCAACAGAAAGACTGCAAAGCAGTTTTATCAAGGCTCAGATAATTATCTCCCTGACCAGGAAGAGAGGATTGAAGAGAGACCAGTCACTGGCTGGAGGAAGATACAAACTCTCTGCCAGAGGGAAGACGAGGCAGTTGAGGAGCCCATGTGTATTGACCAAAATGAATGTTTATCTTATGATGAAAAGATGGACTGTTCTTTAGTGATTACTGAAGAGACCTCTCTACGCTGAGAGCAGATAAGCCTGCTAGAGAGAACAGGTCTGCACAGAGGAAACTGCCCAGGTGTTTACCTTGATTATATATTTTGTTCTGTCATTTGATTTGTTAAGCAAGAAGCTACTTTTCTTTAACCATTTGTTTATGCCAGAAGTATGGCTATCTTTTGAGTTTGGAAGTTGTATCATTTTTGAAAATCCAGCAAAACCCCGGGAGGGGAATAAATCCTTGTTTAAACCTGACCCTCGACTCGCAACTACACTTTCTTTTAATAGAAAGGTCAGGGCCAGTAGTGCACTAAGCTAACCAACCCTAGTTTAGCCTCTGCTGGTGACATATAAAATGGCGTAGCACGTTGGATTTTTGAAAAAAAAAAAAAGCAATACTACTGCCCAAAGTTTTTTCAAAAGAGAAACAGATTGGAAGAAGAAAAAAAAAAACCCACAGCAGCAAAGGAAATCCTGAGAGGAAGAAAATCCTGATACTGAGAGGACATCCACAAGCTGACCGGACGGAGGCGCAGAGAACCTTTCTCAAAATAAGATCCTTCACCGTGCTAAGGTACAAGTGGCTGGGCACGGGTGGTAAGGATTGTGGAGAAAGGGGGAGAGAGATATCTGGATAAAAGCAGATAGGGAGAAAGAACTATATTGTGTGCCGCACTTGGTGGGCCCTCTGTTTTTTTTCTCGCCTATACAGGTATACCGCAAGCGCCAAGATGGATCCGAAAGAAATGATGCAATGGATGGAAGAGCAGTGGAAGGCACAAAGTGAGCTGGCACGACAGGCCCAGGACAGGACTATGGCAGCACTGGCTGCGCAACAAAAGCCCCTGTTGGACTTAGTGACCACGCTACTACAGCGGACATCCACTACTACGGCTGCGGAGGAAAGTGTACCAGTACCAGCGGCGGTAGGAGTACAACACTATGGTGCATTAGCACTAGGACCTTTACAAAAAAGTGATAACTTTGATGATTATTCGGACGCATTCGAGCGAATCGCTCAGGCGGCTAAGTGGCCCCTAGACCAATGGGCAGTCCGATTCGCCATGTCGTTAACTGGAGAGGCATTGGCGGCCTATAAGGCGATGCCCGCTGGCCTAGTGTCCAGTTACCCAGATGTAAAATTGGCTGTTCAAGATAGGCTAGGTTTAACACCCACACATTATCGCCGACTTTTTAGGGAGGCAAGGCTCTTACCCCAGGAGACACCTAAAGCTTTAATGCAAAGATTGAAAGGTTTAGCAGCAAAGTGGTTGGCTCCAGAAAGGGCCACGATAGAAACCTTAATGGATGCGGTGCTGCTAGAGCAGTACTTTGAAGCTGTACCCGCCGAAGTAAAAGCTTTCCTGCTGTTACAAAAATGTCAGTCCACTAGAGAAGCAGCGGAAATGACCGAATGCTATTTTGAAGCTGCATTGGCCGGAGCTTCTAGAGATAGTATGATGCGGGTAACCGGCATGGAAAAGATGCCTGGTATAAGGAAAGCTTATGCTTCTACGGTCCCAAAAGAAAATGTAAAAAGCTATAATAAGGTGATAAGATGTTTCCACTGTGGAAAAAATGGTCATGTACATAGGGACTGTACAGAACACATAGCCCTTGTATCAGGAAGAGAAATACACGGTGGGGAGGAGTTTATTATAGATGTCCAAGTGGAGGGTATAGATGCGGTAGCACTCCTGGATTCTGGGGCAGACCAGAGTATGGTCTCCCAGGAAATGTGGAAGGCCATTCAGGCCCACAATCCTACCCAGTGGGATAGTACGGATGGACGTGTGAAAGTGCGATGTGTGCATGGTGCTTCCTCTTTTTACCCGATATATGACATGAGTGTGAATGGGTTGAATACTAAAGGAAAGGTACACATGGCAGTTGTCCCCCGACTTCCCTTTAAGGTGGTCCTAGGCCGTGACTGGCCCCCATTTAAGGAGGAATTGGGGAAAGGCCTCGAGGGGAAAGTAGGCCCCGAAGAACCACTAAGGGGAGAGGTATCGTCCGAAGCCCACATAACTGAAGCCATTGCACAAAAGATCCCAAGTGCTTTATTTGGGAAACTGCGGGTGGAAGGGAAACCCCCAGTTAAAAAAGGGTTTGTGTTGCACTTCACGAAAACATCCCAGCAGGTAAAGAGTCCCCAAAGAGCTACCGAAGCCTCAGCGGGCTATGACCTATTCAGCAATGAGGATACAGTAGTCCCCAAGAGAGGGAAAGCCCTCGTCGATACCGGGTTGAGCATTCAAATCCCCGAAGGATGTTATGGCCGCATAGCACCGCGGTCTGGCCTAGCGGTCAATCATTCAATTGACATTGGGGCAGGGGTAATAGACCCGGATTATCGGGGGGTGGTCAAGGCCCTACTGTTTAACTTCGGGGAAGAGGATTTCATAATAAAAAGGGGTGAAAGAATAGCCCAGTTGATATGTGAACGGGTGGGCTTCCCGGTATTATTAGAGACATCCTCATTAACCTCTACAGGCCGTGGGTCTGGGGGGTTTGGCTCCACAGGTAGAAAAGATGTTAAGGGTTTAGCAGCCATCGCTGAGGAAAGGAAAGAGGAGGACTTAGGCCCTCAGCCCTCAGATTGGAGGGAACAACCCGAAATACGTACAGGTACTGACCTGTCTGAACATCAGCAGGTAGAGTTAGCCCGGCTATTAAGGAAATTCTCCGATGTTTTGACAGCGGTGCCCGGGGAAACACGCCTGGTAGCCCATGAGGTCATCACAGTTCCGGGGAAAATTATTAGACAACGCCCCTATAGGTTGCCAGAGGCGAAGCAAAACGAGGTCATTGCCCAAGTCAAGGAAATGGTGGAAATGGGGGTGATCGAGGAATCTCATAGTCCTTGGTCTAGCCCAATAGTCCTCGTCCCAAAACCGGATGGCTCCCTTCGTTTTTGTATTGATTTTAGGCAGATAAATGCGATCTCACAGTTTGACGCATACCCCATGCCAAGAATCGACGATCTGTTAGATCGGTTAGGGCAGGCCCGGTTTCTAACAACCCTCGACTTAACCAAGGGCTATTGGCAAATCCCCTTGACGAGGGATTCGAAGCCAAAAACAGCTTTTTCCACCCCTTTAGGCCTATACCAATTTAGGCGTATGCCATTTGGGCTACAGGGCGCAGCGGCAACGTGCCAGCGTCTTATTGACCAGGTCCTAAGGCCACATCAAGAGTACGCGTTAGCCTATATGGATGACGTTATTATCCATAGCGGCACCTGGCTAGAACACCTATCACGGATAGAGGCGGTATTGAACGCCATCCGAAAAGTGGGTCTCACTTTGAACCCCAAAAAATGTCTTTTTGCGGCTAAAGAAGCCAAATACCTGGGTCATTTAGTTGGGAATGGGATAGTAAAACCTCTAGCAGACAAAATAGAGAGTGTCCGGAACTTCCCACGACCGGTAGAAAAGAAGCATGTCCGCAGCTTCTTGGGCCTAATCGGCTACTACCGACGGTTTATCCCCAGGTTTGCGGAGGAGAGCAGCCTTTTTACGGACATGATTAGGAAAAATGCCCCAAATAAGGTGCATTGGACTCCCGAGGCCGAGGAGAGTTTTATCTCTCTTAAAGAGAAGTTGTGTAAAGCTCCTGTATTAAAGGGAGTTGACTTCCGGCTTCCATTCATTATCCAGACAGACGCTTCTGAGACTGGACTGGGGGCAGTTATGTCCCAGAAATTTGATGGTGTAGAACACCCGATTACCTACTTAAGTAGGAAACTGTCCAATGCGGAGCGGAAGTATTCTACTGTAGAAAGGGAATGCTTAGCCATCAAATGGGCGGTAGAAGCATTGCGATATTATGTGACAGGGCGAAAATTTATATTAATAACAGATCATGCACCGTTAAAATGGCTAAGCCAAATGCGCAACAATAATGCACGACTGACGCGCTGGCACTTGGCTTTGCAAGCTTTTAGTTTTGAGGTACAGCACCGTGCAGGGAAGCTGCATGGTAATGCGGATGCGTTGAGCAGAATTACGCGCTGTCCGACGGGGACGTCAGCAGCTCGTAATGTCTTAAGAAGGGGGATGTGTAACACCGAAAATCTGCCCTATAGCTTTAAGACACAAAAAGCTGAAGAGTACGGCACAGACTCTGACAGAAAGGGAGAGAAAAAGCTTCCTAGTTGCTATAGGCAACCAGAGCAGGCTGAGGCACGAGACCTGAAGGCACGCCCAGCCAACAGACACTCCCCAAACACTGAGGGAAACACTCTGCACATGTGCAGGAAAACGCCCATAACTCTGCATAAGAAAGCAGGCAGGCAAGCAGAGTTAGAGCAGGAACAGGCCACAGCTCGGGAGCAGGCCAGAGTGCAGGAACGGGCCACAGTTCAGAAGCAGGCCAGAGAGGAGAATCCTTATTATGCTCGAGTCCAGGAGAGAGAGAATCCAGGAAGAGAGGCTGAATGTGATTCCCGTATGATTTCTGACGAAGGTTTTGAGGACACAGAAGCAGCAAGCCTTTGTGAAACCTGGCAGGTTAGAGAGAACCTAAAACCCTTCAACAAAAGGTCAGAGTATTTTCAGCCTAACCCTGTGTGTTTTGAGGCCTGGAATAAGAAGCCAAGAAGGGCTGGGAGACAGAACAGGCAGCCATTCTCCAACCGTGAGTTTAACCACAGAAAACCCTTTGCTAATGAAAGCCAGAAGCTTTTAAGATATTCACATCCTTGTGAAAGAGATAGTGAACTGCTTCAGGATATTTGTATGCATGAAGAGCCTGAATGTTTGTATGTAAGGCCTGGCAGCAAACTGACAAAAGCAAGGTTCAACAGAAAGACTGCAAAGCAGTTTTATCAAGGCTCAGATAATTATCTCCCTGACCAGGAAGAGAGGATTGAAGAGAGACCAGTCACTGGCTGGAGGAAGATACAAACTCTCTGCCAGAGGGAAGACGAGGCAGTTGAGGAGCCCATGTGTATTGACCAAAATGAATGTTTATCTTATGATGAAAAGATGGACTGTTCTTTAGTGATTACTGAAGAGACCTCTCTACGTTGAGAGCAGATAAGCCTGCTAGAGAGAACAGGTCTGCACAGAGGAAACTGCCCAGGTGTTTACCTTGATTATATATTTTGTTCTGTCATTTGATTTGTTAAGCAAGAAGCTACTTTTCTTTAACCATTTGTTTATGCCAGAAGTATGGCTATCTTTTGAGTTTGGAAGTTGTATCATTTTTGAAAATCCAGCAAAACCCCGGGAGGGGAATAAATCCTTGTTTAAACCTGACCCTCGACTCGCAACTACACTTTCTTTTAATAGAAAGGTCAGGGCCAGTAGTGCACTAAGCTAACCAACCCTAGTTTAGCCTCTGCTGGTGACAGTATGGATGAGTAGGAGCAGACTTCCTCTAGTAAGGTAGCAAGCTCTTCAGTGTTGGTGTGAGGAGGTCTGTAGGAAAGGCAAATGGAAAGGTGGCGGTTGGAGATTGTGATGTCAAGGTTAGGGGTGCAGGCATGGTTTATGGTGTTGAATTCAAGACTCTTCCTTGTGAGTATACATACTCCACCTCCTCTACTGGAAGTCCAGGGACAGTTGTGGGTGGATGTGTTGAGCTGATTGGACATTGTCATTCTCGGTGAATCAGGTTTCAGTGATGCATAGGGTGTTGATCTTGTTGTCTGTTATGTAATCTGCTATGGTTTGTGAGTTAATGAGGGCACATATTATTGGATTGAGCTGCTGTATGGGTTTCTTGTGCTTGGTGGTAGTATCACTTGAGACATCTGTGTGAATTTTGATGAGTTGTCCATACTTTCTGTCGTGATGAGTGCTGGATGGGTGGCAAATGTTTAGTGGCTTGTTTGTAGGAATGGGGAATAGGCGAATGGGAGACTCGGTGATCTTGAGTGCTTCTGAGTGAGAAGGGGAGAGGAAGATGATGCTCAGGATAAACAGGAGGTAAAGGGAGAGTATCATTTTGCTGTATGATAGGATTAGGAAGGGTTGATACCTTGATTCAGGTGGGTGATTGAGGCCATCGAGATCTGTGGAGAGGAGCTTAGGAGTGGCAGTGTTTCAAGAGCTGGAGTGACACTATGAAGTAGTTGTTTTGGTCTGTGCTGCTTTCTTTGGACCTCGCCTAAGGGCCTCACCGAAGGGCCCTCTGGCAAGGCCCTTGGGTGCAGGCGCGCCCAATGGCGCCTCCGGATTTCAAGTTGTGCTGTGAGGCCCTGATTGGCCTTGAGATGGTGAGCGGGAGGGATTTCTGCTCCCGCTTGCTATCCTGATGCTGATCGGGGCTTGGTGGAAGCAGCGGTGCTGTGTTGTGCACCCAATGGCACCTCTGGATTTCAAGTTGTGCTGTGAGGTCCTGATTGGCCTTGAGACAGTGAGCGGGAGGGGTTTCCGCCTCCCGTTTGCTGTTATGATGCTGATCACATCCTCATATCTACTGTAAGATTCCTCTGTGCTTATCCCAGGCTTCCTGGAATTCTATTATCACCTCACCTGGGAGGCTATTCTGTGTGCCCACCATCTTTTCTATGCACAAATGTTTCCTTGTTGTTCCTCAGTCTACCCCCTTTAGCCTCATATCATGATATCCAGTTTTAGAACTTCCTTTCCACTGAAAATGCACATTATTTATATATTTGAGATATTTATTTATTTTTGTCTTTAGCTCATGCCTTTTAAGTAATATTTCAAGGTGTGTTACATTCAGATACAGGAGATATCTCCTTGTTCATGGAGTGCTTACAATCTAATTTTTGTGTCTGAGGTACTGGAGGTTAAGTGACTTGTCTAATGCAGATACTGGGTCATACATAAGGTGAGGTTTCATTAGTAATTACTTCAGATGAAATATAGAAAATGATGGCAGATAAAGATCATATAGTCTATCCAGTCTGCCCATCCATAAGACCTATTAAGTTCTACAATCCCTTCCTCTCCCTCAGAGATCCTCTGTACTTGTCCCATGTTTTCCTGAATTCAGATACAGTTCTTGTCTGCATCACCTCTGCTTGGAGGTTGTTACACTCATCCACCATCATCTAGCCCTTTCACCTTCATCCTATGGCCCATTGTTCCAGAGCTCCTTTCAGCTAGAAGTGGGGCACCTCCTGTGTGGGTTATACCACCGAGGTATTTAAATGTCTCTACATTATATCCCCTTTCCTGCCATTCCTCAAAAGTAAAAATACTCACCAGGATAGCAAACGATCAGCAATCAAAAAAATACTATCCAAAACTAGCTAATCCCAAAACTTTAATGGAAAAAACAAAAACAATGGTAGTGGGCATCAGTAATAAAACAAAACAAAACTGTTTATTTGTGCTTAGCTATCATATTATAACAGCTTGGAAACATCATCAAACATCAATTGCCACAACATCCAACATTAGACAATAAAAAAAAGAGAGAAAAACACGGTCACTTATCTTCTCAAAATGACCGTGTTGTAACTTCAGCTCCGAATATAAAAAAGCTGTGCCTCGACGCTGGCACCGTTGCACAACTCTGGCTGCTTCAGGATGCTTGCAATTGAAGCAAAGTATAGTACACTAAAGACAATGGGTCAGTTTTCAAAACCAAATTCTGCTCTCAGGGAAATGCAATGTCTTTCATTCCTCTTCAACTGACCCGTTGTCTTTTGTGTACTACATTTTGCTTCAATGGCGCGACTTCAGCCGGGTGAGAAGAGCAGCTGAGCCAAGGAGCGCAAGGCATCATGGCAAGCCACCTTTTGGGTAAGTTTGCCATGCTGCCTTCATGGGCCTGGCAGGGGTTTACCTTCCTCCCAGCTGGCACCAGGGGTAGCCCTTGGTACACGACTGTTATAAAATTATCCTGTGTGTTCCAGTACGCGCAATGACAAGAACATACTGGTACAGGTGTATGTAGAAATTAAGTTTGAGTAGAGTAAGGGCAATGTCGCAATTTACACTAACTGGGCCTGATATTCAGTGCCAGCAGCTAGTGCTCCTACAGTGGCTAACCACCGGCACTGAACCTTAGACTCAGATATTCAATGCAGGGGCCATATCTATCCACCAGCATTGAATATCCAGGTCAGCTGCAGAACCCGGAAGCTAACTGGAAAGTGGTGATAGTCAGTTGCTGCCCGGTTAACTTTCGCCATGTAGCCATAACAAGACAGCAGCTCAACATGGCCCCTGCCTGGTTATGACTGGGTGCCATCCCCAGAACACCCCCAGCATGCCTCCATGCTAACCAGTTAGCATCGGGACATACAGTGGCGCTTACGTTATTGCCGCTGAATATTTCACTTAGAAGGATTTGCACAGTTTGCAAGTCTATAAACTGTGTGACTGCCTTTGAATATTGAGCCCATACTTTACAAAAAGGTGTGCGATTGCACGTACTGTGATGTGTCTACATTGACATCTGCTTTTGAGCTGACGTAAATGTGAGGAGTAGCTTAGTGGTTAAAACACTAGCTTGATAACCAAGCAACCAGGGTTTGATTCCCACTAACACTCCTTGTGGCCTTGGGCAAGTCACTTAACCCTTCGTTGCCTCGGAAGAAAGGCCTGGCAATCTACTTCCAGTCAGGGCCAGCCCGTCCATTGAGCAAGAATGTTTTTTGCACAGGGCCCTGCGTTTCAGGGGGCCCCGCGCAAAGAACATTCTGCTTTTATTCAAAATTAAGTAAAAAAAAAAACCTGGCTGCTACCGCTCCGCTGCCACTGCCGCCGCAGCAGCGGCAGAATGGAGTGTCCCACGGGGCCCCCTCTGCCCGGCTGAGCTCTCCCTCTGCGATGGCTGAGCCCCTCTGTGCCGGCTTTCAGATGTGCGAAGGGAGAGTGTCTCCCTCGCGTCTTTGTTAAGCCTGCAGGGGCAGATGGGAAATTTCCCATCAGCCCCTGCGGGCTTAACAGGGACGCGAGGGAGACACTCTCCCTTCACTTATCTGAAAGCCGGCACAGAGGGGCTCAGCCGTCGCAGAGAGAGGGAGGGAGGGACTCAGCCGGGCAGAGGGGGCCCCGCGGGACACTCCATTCTACCGCTGCCGCGGCGGTAGCAGCAGCGGTAGCAGCCAGCTTTTTTTTTTTTTTAAATGTTCCTTGAAACGATGGGGGGGGGGGTTAGGACTGGTAATGGGCTATGGAGGGGGTTAGGACTTGACTTGAGGTGGGCTGTGGGTTGATGGGGGGGGTTAGGACTGGTAATGGGCTATGGGGGGGCTAGGACTGGAAATGGGCTGGGGGGGGTTAAGACTGGAGGTGGACTGATGGGTTTAGGACTGGTAATGGGCTGTGGGCTGATGGGGGCTGTCTGGTAATGGGCTATGGGGGGGTTAGGACTGATAATGGGCTATGGGGGGGCTAGGACAGGAAATGGGCTGATGGGGAGGGGTTAGGACTGGTAATGGGCTGTGGGCTGATGGGGGGTTTCTGGGAATGGGCTGTGGGGGGGTTAGGACTGATAATGGGCTATGGGGGGGCTAGGACAGGAAATGGGCTGATGGGGAGGTGTTAGGACTTGAGGTGGGCTGATGGGGTTAGGACTGGTAATGGGCTGTGGGCTGTTGGGGGGTTAGAACTGGTAATGGGCTATTTGGGGGTTAAGACTGGTAATGGTCTTTGGGCTGATGGGGCTGTCTCGTAATGGGCTGATGGCGAGGGGTTAGGACTGGAGCTGGGCTGATGGGGTTAGGACTGGTAATGGGCTGTGGGCTGATGGGGGGGTTAGGACTGGCAATGGGCTATGGGGGCTGACTGGAAATGGGCTGATGGGGGGTTAGGACTGGTAATGGGTTATAGGGAGGGGCTTAAACTGAAAATGGGGTGATGGGAGGTTAGGACTGGAAGTGGGTTGATGGGGGGGCTAGGACTGGTATTGGGTTGGAGGGTTGCTAGGACTGGAAATGGGCTGATGGGGGGCTAGGACTGGAAATGGGCTGATGCAGGGACTAGAAGGGAATGGATGCTGGGTGAGGCTGGAACTAGAAGGGAGCTGATGTTGGGGGAGGATTAGAATGGGATGGGCTGGGAGAGTAAAATGGAGAGGGGAAAATATTTTGTGTGGGAGGGATAAAAAATCTACAATTGGCCGGGTATTGGGAGAGTAAGTGGGGATTGAGGATGGAGGGGTAAAATTTGAGTGGATGAAATAGGAATGAGGAAAAAGCAAAAGGAGAAAGATTAGTATGTTAAAGCAGATGTAGAGAGAGAATGGAAAAAAAACTAGGAGAGAAGAAAGGACAAATGGACAGCAGACAATGGAGAGTTAGCAGAAGACACGAAGAAACCAGAAGAAAGTGGCTGGAGCAATTGCAGCTGAATAAAAATGCACAAAAGGTAGAAAAATATCTCTTTATTTTGAATTTATTAATTGGAATATGTCAGCTCTGGGAAATGTGCATCATTAACGTCTGCGCTTTGTTTAGTACAAGAGCAAATTAATGTATAGTTTTATATCTACAGTGTTGTACATTCCAAGTTTGGCTTTTGGGATTCCCAGTTATTGTCGTCCCATTTCTAAATTGTGATTCCTTGTTTGGTGATGGTTTATGTTCTGTTCATGTGTAACTGAGCTGAGGTATTCTGTTTATATAATTCCTATTTGACATTGCCACTTGTTCTCTTTCCCCAGTAGGTCATGTATTGGTATTCTCTGAAATGTATTGGTTCAATATTTGCATGTTTCCTTTTGATAGGTAGGGTATGGTGCTTTGTGAGTCCTGGTAGTGCTGTTAGGATACGGCGGGTTTGCTATGGGTTCTAAATGGGCAGTGTTTGTAGTAGTTCCTAATGTGTCTGGCAGTTGGCACTGGATTATAGTAATGTAAAAATCTTTTAGTCTTTCTTTATTCATACACTCATTAAGAGGCATGTTTACTAAAAGTTAGTATATGGTAACATTATGCAAATATTTATGCAAATGAGGCCCCTTATGCAAATGAGGCCCCGCACCCCCTTGGG
This sequence comes from Ichthyophis bannanicus, assembly GCA_033557465.1. Classification (NCBI taxonomy): domain Eukaryota; kingdom Metazoa; phylum Chordata; class Amphibia; order Gymnophiona; family Ichthyophiidae; genus Ichthyophis; species Ichthyophis bannanicus. The sequence continues at coordinate 652,448,990 of CM066036.1, read as the reverse complement.
CCGCCCCTGCTTCCGGTGACACTGCCAAGAAAACCCAGGAGCTTCTGGGTCGCCAGGAGTCAGGACTGACTCGAAGGCACACATTGCATTGCAAATGTACATGGCTTCGTTATAGCTGTGATTTCTGCAGGATTTGTGCTAGTAATTTAAAAAGGTAGATAGGCGCCCAAGGGACTCTTTTACTGAAATGCAGTAAGTTTTTGCACTTCCCGTGCATTAGGAGAAAAAAATAATGCATGGGAAGTGCAATTGCCCCATGCTTGGTGTACCAAGCATGTTTCAAGCAGTTACTGCCCTGAAAATGTCCTTTCTGCATGTTAAAGTGAGGTAGGCTATGGCCTAGCATGGCCTGCTACTATGAAAGGCCTGTAAGTTAGGCCTGGATCCTAACATTCAGATGTAAATAGTTAACACTGTTATCCAAGTTATTATACCTGTTAGCCAATCAGATGTAAATAGTTAACACTGTTATCCAAGTTATCATACCTGTTCTATGTAATTACGGTGTAACCCCCCACTGTAAACTCTCCTTGTTTCATGTAAACCACACTGATATCAAAGAGCGCGGTATATAAGAAAAATAAATAAATAAATAAATAAACTCCCATTATAACTAGAAAAGAACCAAAAATCTGTGGAAAAATAAGAAAACTGTTTTTGAAATGCTTAATAAGAAGTTTTCATGAATTCATAAGTCTTCTATTATTCTCTTGTGTGTGAAAGAACAGATATGTAACAGTATATGCATTCCAGAAGCCGAAGTTAACCTTGCAGTAGAAAAGTAACGAGAATCAGAACTGTACCATTGTTCAAGCAATCCTAAGGAGTGGGCCGGTTGCTAGGCTCCGGAGGGATTTCTAATTGGACAAATGAAGGGAATGTATAACCAATGAGAAGTTTGCATGTATCGAGTGAAAACCAATAGAAAGCTTTCATGTATCAAACTGAAAAAGAGGTATAAAAAATTATGTCTCTGTATAAACATTTGCTCAGTACCTTTTGAAGCTTTGACTGACTGGGCCTTGTGCACAATAAAGTGACTTGGACCCTGTCAATCGACTCCTGGACTTATTCATTGATTGCACTTTGCTACAGCATATTCTTGGTGCGTTGGCCGGGAAGTGCGAGTGGTAAATGGTATTCAAGTGAATAATCCACGTAATTCGCCTTGAGGTTTGGCCCGGTTGGAACCGTGTCTGTCCGACCACGGGGGAAACCTCAGGCGCCGCTGGCCCCTTTGTGCCGGAGAGGGTTCCAGCTGGCCAACACTTCCGACCCGGGGAGTCCAGGTTCCAACTCAGAGGCTGGTGTGGTATCGGGGACCGGATCCGGTGAGTAGTCATTTTTGAAGTATTTGCTAGTCAGAAAGAACAGCCTGGGACAATGTCTTGCGTGCACGAGACTGATTTGGTATATTTGGTATAGACTAACTGGGAAATCTCGCATGAGTATGCGCGAGACAAGGGAGCTTGATCACCTCCCATAAGGACGGTCCTGGTAAGCTCCGCGTAAGGAAAGCGGAAGCTGAAGCCATTGACCCTTCTTGTTTGGAATAGTCAGTTAGTCAGAAAACCTGGGCACTTGAAATATTGAAATATGATATCTTGTTGAAATATGCTTGCGTGTGTGAGTGAGAGGTCTTGAAATACAGACCGAGCGAAAGCGGATTCCTAAGTAGCGCAGTTCCTGGCCAGGCGACTGCGCCCAGGTCGCGAACAGGAGGAAGCGAGTGGTGTTTGTCCCCCTCAGTGTTCTGTGGGCTGTACGGACCCCTTACCTACAGCCATACTACCTATCCTTATTGTTCGTTGTCTTGTATGTCATTACGTGTACGTAGGGACGTAGGGTACGTAACGTACGCAGGTACGTTGAGTACGTAGGCAGTAGCGTAGGCAGGTACGTTTACATTATGGGAGGGATGTAGTCCACGGAAACTCCGTTGACATGTATGATCAAGAATTTCCGTAAAGGATTTTCGGGCGATTATGGTATTAAAATGACTCCATCCAGATTAAAAATGTTATGTGAAAGGGAGTGGCCCGCATTAGCTGCTTCATGGCCCCGAGGGGGCACCTTTGATTTTGAGACAGTTTTACGAATTCATCAGCTTATACTGAGAGTGTATCCTGAACAGTTCCCATATATAGATTCCTGGTTAAGTGTATGTGAAAAGCAGCCTTCATGGATGAAGCGCTGTTATGAGGAGCACTGTAAAATATTTGTAGCTACTACTAGGGGAACCAAAAAGGCTAAGGAAGCAAAGCCACCTGTGTATTCTGACCCAGAGTCCTCAGTTATTCTGGATAGCTTACCCCGGCACCCACAGAAATTAGTCCCCACAGCCCCGCAAATTGAAGTAGAGCCCGACGAGGAGCCCCAGAAAGTACCGAAGCAACAGCCTAAGAAGCACCCTACCCCGAGTGGAAGTCCCGAGTCAGGCCCAAGCACAGAAGGGGGGCTCGAGTCCTCTGATGAGATAGAAAGCAGAGGCTCTCCTGCCAGTTCAGGGTCACCCACCAAAGAGACTTGTGGCCGGGAGCCTTATGATTTAAGAAGCGTAACTCCCAAGAAGAAGGAGAAAGCAGGGCACCTAATGCCATTACGCCAAGTGCCTGGAATTCCTGTTTTAAATGATCAGGGCCAGATGGTGCCAGGACCAACCAGCTTAGTTTATGTACCCTTTTCCACCACAGATTTATTAAACTGGAAAACGCATTATGCTTCTTACACAGCCAAGCCCCAGGAATTAACAGAATTAATGTCTAGCATAATGCAAACCCATCAGCCTACCTGGGCCGATTGTCGCCAGCTCCTGTCCACCCTCTTCACTACTGAGGAGCGAGGCCGAATTGGGCAAGCAGCCCTCTGATGGTTAGAAGAGAACCCTGTAGCAAGGGGAGGAGGAATAAATCCCCCGCAAGCAGCAGCTGCAGAATACCCTAATGAAGATCCCGGATGGGACCCGAATGAGGAAAGGGGGGCGGCGGCCCTAACCAGATTTCGCCAGGCCTTATTGCAGGGCCTGAAGAAAGGAGGCCAGAGGGCCATGAATATCGGGAAAGTATCGGAAGTTCTCCAGGGTCCAGATGAGAGCCCAGCGGCCTTTTATGAGCGGTTGTCTGAAGCTTATAGATTGTATACCCCATATGATCCTGCCGCTCAGGAAAATTTACGCATGGTAAATACGGCCTTTGTTAGTCCCAGAGAGACATAAAACGAAAATTGCAGAAATTGGATGGATTTGCGGGCATGAATACAGCTCAGTTAATGGAAGTCGCTCAGAAAGTATTTGTGAATCGTGAAAATGAACGAGACAGAGAAAGTGAACGAAAGATGAAGAAGAAGGCAGATCTTCTTGCTGCTGCTATAACCGAACGACATGGAGGAGGTATTCCTAATCAAAGGACCAGAGGACGTGGAAGAGGCCGCGGAAGCGAAAGGCCTCCATTAGGTGCAAATCAGTGCGCCTACTGCAAGGAAGAAGGACATTGGAGAAATGAGTGCCCGCATCTGGACTCTGCCCCTGCGAGGGGAGGAGGGAGTCCCTGGAGGCCAGAAGGAAGATTTCGAAGGAGAGGAGGAATGAACCGAACGCAGTTCCAACAGGAGAGGGAAGAAGCCATTGAGGGAGTGGCAGTGGCAACGGGCTATGACCTGGATAACATAGATGAAGACTAGGCCAGACCGGGGTCCAAGTTCACCCTGGGTCCCCAGGAGCCTATGGTCAGTTTAAAGATAGGGGACCAATATATGGAATTCATGGTAGATACAGGAGCAGAACATTCAGTAGTAGCCAAGCCAGTAGCTCCACTGTCCTCACGATCTGTCACCATTATAGGAGCCACTGGAAATAAAGCCACAAAACCATTTTTGCAGAACTGCATGTGTGAATTAGGGGGACAGAAGATAACGCACCAGTTCTTGTATATGCCTGAGTGCCCTATTCCACTACTGGGCCGAGACATGCTTGCCAGGCTCCAGGCCCAAATATTCTTTGCTGAAGGGGGAGAAATGAAAATGACTGTGAATCCAAAGCCTGCTGGATTAATGGTGCTTACTGTTCCCCGAGAAGAAGAATGGCGGTTCTATAGTGCACTTTCAATAAAGTCAACCAGTCCCTGTATACCTACCAGCCTCATAGCCCCACCTGAAGTATGGGCAGAAGATAATCCACCTGGCCTAGCGAAGAACATAGCCCCAGTCATTGTCACCCTCAAGCCAGGAGTGGAACCAGTACATGTGAAGCAGTATCCTCTCCCTCGACCAGCCATAGAAGGAATTCATGGCCATTTGATGAAACTGCTGAAGTACGGACTTCTCAAGGAATGCCAGTCACCTTGGAACACCTCCCTTCTCCCAGTAAAGAAGCCTGGGACAGGGGACTACCGCCCAGTACAAGATCTAAGGCGAGTAAATGATGCAGTTGAAACTATACACCCAGTAGTACCAAACCCTTATACTCCCTTGGGACTGATCCCCGCTGAGGCTACTCACTTCACCGTCCTGGACCTGAAAGATGCCTTTTTCTGTGTGCGCCTAGCACCCACCAGTCAACTTTTATTTGCTTTTGAATGGCAAGACCCCACAACAGGAAGGCGGGGTCAACTCACCTGGACTAGATTACCCCAAGGATTCAAGAATTCACCTACTCTCTTCAGTGCTGCTCTGAATCAAGATCTTTCAAGTTACCCAGTGGACCCAGGAAAAAGGGTTCTTCTTCAGTATGTAGATGACTTGCTCATAGCCACCAACTCAGAAAGTGAATGCCTACAAGCTACTAGTGAACTTTGGTACCTTCTCAAAGATGCCGGATACAAAGTCTCGAGAGCCAAAGCACAACTATGCCAAACTGAAGTCAAGTATCTAGGATTCCAGTTGTCCAGTGGGATCCGACGTTTAGGACCAGAACGCAAAGAAGCTTATGTAATATCCCCACTCCAACCACTAGGAGGCAAGTAAGAGCCTTCCTGGGGGCCGTGGGATATTGTCGCATATGGATCCCCAACTTTGCCCTGATTGCAAAACCATTATACCAAGTTACCAGAGGAATGGAAAAATCCCCACTAGATTGGGGACCTGAACAAGATGTAGCATTCCAAACTTTGAAAAAGGCCCTGATGTCATCTCCAGCTCTAGGTCTTCCAGATGTTCAATAGCCTTTCCATCTTTTTGCCCATGAGTCACAAGGGAACGCATTGGGAGTATTGACCCAATCTCTTGGATCCTGGCAACAGCCAGTAGCTTATCTGTCAAAACAATTGGATATAGTTGCAAAAGGATGGCCCCCTTGTCTGAGAGCTGTTGCAGCAACAGCCCTCCTAGTGGGTGAAGCAGACAAACTCACACTAGGACAAACTCTTCAAGTTACAGTGCCACACTCTGTTCTGACTCTCATGGAACACAAAGGAAACTTCTGGCTAACCAATGCACGAATGTTGAAGTATCAAAGCATGTTGTGTGAAAATCCTCGGATACAGTTGAAAGTTAGTCAAGCTTTAAACCCTGCTACATTGTTTCCCATTGGTCCTGGGCCACCTGATCATAATTGTTTAGAAACCATGGACACTATATTCTCAAGTCGCCCTGATCTGACCGATGTCCCTCTAGAGGACCCAGAACGGACTTTCTTTGTAAATGGAAGCAGTCTGGTCATTAATGGACATCGTTGTTCTGGATATGCAGTGGTGACCCTTGATCTGGTAGTTGAGTCCTCAGCCCTGACCCCAGGAATATCTGCACAGAAAGCTGAATTGATAGCCCTCACCAGAGCCTTGACATTAGGAGAAGGACTCCGCATAAATGTGTACACAGATTCCAAATATGCCTTCACTACTTTACACGCACATGGAGCCTTGTATAAAGAGCGAGGGTTGATCACTTCAGGGGGTAAAGACATTAGGTATGGGCCCGAGATATTGATGTTATTAGATACTGTATAGGCCCCTAAACAAGTGGCAGTCATGCACTGCAGAGGTCATCAAGCAGGAGCAGGAGAAGTTGCACGAGGGAATAGATTTGCAGATGCCACAGCCCGAAAGGCAGCCACCACAGGACAAGTTAGGACCCAAGATACTGTAATGCAAGCAGCCCTATTCCCTGTGCCCCTTAGTTCCTGGGCACCCCGATATACTACAAGAGAGTTAGACTATTACTGTGAAAAGGAGGGAGGAGTTTTGACAGAACAAGGTTGGATAGTGCTACCACCTCCAGAAGGTAGTCCACCTCCAGGTCCTACAGTCATCCCTGAAGCATTAGGGCCAGCTTTTGTACAAGCTTTTCATCAAGCCACACATTATGGAAAAACAGCCATGGAGAAAGCCCTGAGACCCCATTTCTGTATTTCATTGCTAGGATCCCTGACTGCCTCAGTGGCGCAGCAATGCCTGATATGTGCCAAGAATAACACCAAGCAAGGTCCTGTTCCACCCCCAAGAGTTCAATCAGTAGGGGTGACCCCCATGAGTGATATACAGATAGACTTTGCTGAAATGCCCCGTGTAAATGGATATCACTACATGTTAGTGTTAGTTTGCACATTTTCAGGGTGGATAGAAGCTTATCCCACCCAAACTGAGAAAGCCCGAGAAGTCACTAGGGTATTGCTCCATGAGATCATTCCCCGATTTGGAATACCATCAACTATAGGGTCAGACAATGGTCCATCATTTGTATCCCAAGTGACCCAACAGTTAGCTCAAACTCTGCGAATAAAATGGAAGTTGCATACTGCTTACAGACCCCAGAGCTCAGGGAAAGAAGAGCATATGAATAGAACCCTGAAAGCTCAGTTATCCAAGCTTTGCCAAGAAACACTTGAAGTGGCTCCAGGTTTTACCCATAGCCCTCCTTAGAATATGTTCAGCTCCCACCAGATCCTTAGGAGTCTCCCCTTTTGAGATTTTATATGGGCGACCTCCACCCATAGTGCAGGGAATAAAGGGAGACATGAGACAGATAGGATCTGAAATAACTAGACAAGAACTATTAGCTTTAGGTTCTGTTTTGCAGAAACTCCAAACGTGGGTGCAGGACCGACTGCCCATCAACTTGACTGAGCCTCTGCATCCCTTCAAGCCAGGAACGTCCGTGTGGGTGAAAGAGTGGAGAAAGACCCCGCTGGCGCCGCATTGGAAGGGACCCTATGTCGTCATCCTGTCAACCCCCACCGCAGTGAAAGTTGCAGAATTCGAACCATGGATCCACCATAGTCGAGTGAAGCCGACAGCTGCTCCAGATCCTGGCCAATGGATGTCAGTAAATGATCCTGAGACTCCTTTGCGACTCACCTTGAGGAGACAGCCAGCTTTATAGAGAATCTTCAGCATCTACTTACGTCACGCGAAAGTGACCATCACTACAGAAACAGAAGAAAACTCAGCACAGTTCATTATCCTCAATTCTCCAGCTAACCTCCAGAGACTGTAATCACCATGCTCTTCCACTATTACCTTGTGGGAGTGGTGATCCTGAGGATCCTGGAAAAGACTATTGCTCTACCCCCTTGTGCAGCTTGCATAACCACCACCCGAACTGGACAAAAGATTACTCAGACTTTGCTTTATCATTCCTACTATACTTGCACTGGTACAGTCAGCCGGTGTATTTATAATGGCACTGAATTGAACATTTGCACAAAAGGGAAAAGTAAGACTTGTTACAACCCTCAACAGAACCCATCCTACTATACATTTGAGTTACGCTGGAATGATGAAGATGGAGCTATCCTGAATATAACAAAACCCCTCACCAACCCCACAAAGCCTATCGTCCTGAACTTTGACGCTTGTGATGCCATCAACAGAAATGCTTACCACAGATGTGGGTCATGGGAGCGAGCCTACTACCATGACGATAAATACATGTGTCCAGAAGGAGCCTATGGATGGGGAAAATGTACAGGAAAGAGTACAGCAGCCACCATCTACACCACTTCATCTAGACATGATTACTTTTGCCCAAAATGGGAATGTGTATATTTTGCTACCTGGAAGAATGCACCAACGGGATTGTTAGGGAAATCAGAATCTTATATATGTGCCCTTTGTAATAATAATGCTTAGTTTAAGTGCATATACAAGAGGCCTGCACAAGAGAAATTAGAATCTTATAGAAATCAGAATCCTATGTGTGTGCCCTTTGTACATTCTGGTGTGGGAATGAAAAAGGGATGTGCTGTGTAAGCTAAACTGATTGTTCTACTCAAGGGTGACTTGTATTTGCATTAGTTACTGATAAACTATAGTGGGCCCCCAGAAGATGGGTGGATGACGTATGACTATGTTTCTAAGAATGTATAAAAGTACTGACAATCCCTCCACCCTTTGGAATAAACTGCATACCACTTATGTGCAGGTGTGTGTGTGTTTGTTCCCCTGGATTCCAGACAGAGAAGGTAAGGTGATTCCTCCACCCAGACGGACGTCCCAAAGGTTAGTGATAAGAAGTACTGGGAAAGGAATAATGAACCCTTTACAGGGATGAGATGGAAATCATCGCAAAGGCAGTCTAACAAAATTCAGACTACCAGAACCCAAGAAATGCCAGAAAGGAGCCTGTAAACCCCTACAACTCTTCATAGCCAACCCCAGCCACTGGAAGCAAGGATACAAGTTTGGGTTGCGTATTGCAGGAGGAGGTGTAGATCCTGGGACTATTTAATATCTGCGGTTAAACACCAACACCCATTTATCCTCGCCCTATCGTATACATCACTCTTTCTATGAAGCCATGAAATCAGAGTTTGAAATTCCTCCTGCCTCCCAGAACTTATTTCTTGAATTAGCGGGAGCAGTCGCATCTAGTCTCCATGTTTCAGACTGCTTGTTTTGTGGAGGAACAACAATGGGAGACCAATGTCCTTGGGAGGCACAAGAACTGAACTATTCTGTTTCGTATAATCAGACTAATATACATAATACCACAAGTGAATGGGTATTGGCTCACTCCATTGTGTGTAACTTATGTTTTTCTCGTTATGGACCAATGTTTAATATAGAAGAGGGGCAGCTGGTCTGTCTCAATCAGAGGTTCTACAACAGTACCACTAAGAAGACATCTTGGTGGTCAGGAGTCAACACTACCGAACCTCCCAATCCTCTAGTTCAGTTCCCCAGACTTGCCAGCATCTGGACTAACTTAGCAGCATATAATTCTTGGCAAGCACCACCTGGACTGTACTGGATTTGCGGAACCCGAGCATATGCCAGACTTCCTCATCACTGGGGAGGCGCATGTGTATTGGGAACCATACGACCTTCCTTTTTCCTTCTACCTACATCCCAGGGAGAACAACTGGGATATCCTGTGTACAGAAGTCGACAGCTGAAGGAGGCCTTGAAAATAAGCCAATGGAACAAATGGGATGGTGAAGAATGGCCACCGGAAAGAATCATCGCATACTATGGACCTGCTACTTGGGAGCAGGATGGGACTTGGGGATATCGTACCCCTGTTTATATGATTAATCGAATAATACGTTTGCAAGCTGTTGTTGAAATAATAACCAATGAAACTAGTAAAGCACTAACCCTTCTGGCAAAGCAAAGTACACAAATGCGTACAGCCATTTATCAAAATCGTTTAGCTTTAGATTATTTGTTAGCAGCTGAAGGTGGGGTATGTGGGAAGTTGAACCTAAGTAATTGTTGTTTACAGATTGACAATAATGGGCATGTAGTTGAAGATTTAGCCACCCAGATGAGAGAGCAGACATTTGTGCCTGTCCAGACCTGGCACAGTTTAAAGATTGATGGGTGGTTTGGTTCATTGTTTTCCTGGATTGGTGGTCTGAAATCCCTTATGTTGATTGTACTATTCATATTAGCCATGTGCTTGTTGCTCCCTTGTCTCGTACCCCTTTGCTTACGCATCATAACATCATCAATTGATAACGCTATAGAGCGGAAGGCAGCTGCAAAAGTATTAGCCATGTGGCGATATTACCCTATACCCCAAGATGATGATGCTATTACACCAGTATAATGTGTTAATTGACTAATGAGTGATTTAATTCTCACCCTTCCTCACTTGCGGGTGAGAATAATCAAAGGGGGGAATGAGGTAGGCTATGGCCTAGCATGGCCTGCTACTATGAAAGGCAGGTAAGTTAGGCCTGGATCCTAACTCCCATTATAACTAGAAAAGAACAAAAATCTGTGGAAAAATAAGAAAACTGTTTTTGAAATGCTTAATAAGAAGTTTTCATGAATTCATAAGTCTTCTATTATTCTCTTGTGTGTGAAAGAACAGAAATGTAACAGTATATGCATTCCAGAAGCCGAAGTTAACCTTGCAGTAGAAAAGTAGCGAGAATCAGAACTGTACCATTGTTCAAGCAATCCTAAGGAGGGGGCCGGTTGCTAGGCTCCGGAGGGATTTCTAATTGGACAAATGAAGGGAATGTATAACCAATGAGAAGTTTGCATGTATCGAGTGAAAACCAATAGAAAGCTTCCATGTATCAAACTGAAAAAGAGGTATAAAAAGTTATGTCTCTGTATAAGCTTTTGCTCAGTACCTTTTGAAGCTTTGACTGACTGGGCCTTGTGCACAATAAACTGACTTGGACCCTGTCAATCGACTCCTGGACTTATTCATTGATTGCACTTTGCTACAGCAAAAGTAATTTGCAATTATTGCGGATGCACTTAATGCCACCTGAGGAGGGGTTAAATGCATCTGCGCTAATTGCAGCAGTGTGCAGTAAGTACTATGCACTAACTGTAGTCCACATCCACTGTCCATAACCTGTGCACTCTTCATCCCATCACCTGGTCAGCAGTTAACATGGGAATTAGCATGCGGTAACAGTTCCATGGCATCACGCTAAGAGCTTACTGTACTTTAAAGTGTATGTGAACTGTCAGCACCCTATGTATCTTTATAAAAGAGGCCCAAAATAGGCACCTATGTGCTCTTCATATATGGGGTACCTGTTATAAAATTATTTTGCACACGTGTAGAAATAACAACTAATAATAATAAAAAAAAACCCATAAAGGAATATAAAGTGCTACCTTTTTATTCGACTAACTTAATATATTTTTGATTTGCTTTCAGGAACTAAAACACACATCCTCGGGTAGCACAGCTAGTCAAAAAATGTTTTAGGCTAGTCCAATATAAAGGTTGTACTTAATAAATAAAGAAGAAGAAAATATCAACTTTTTTCTGTACATTCAAGTAGTCAAAAAGGGTAATCAAACTACTTTGTCCAAGATGAAAGATAGTTCATACAGCTATAAAAGAAAACAAATGAGAACTGTCCTTATCTGAGGAAGGGGGGTTTAGCTCCCCAAATCTATTCAAAAATGTATTAAGCAAGTTCAATAAAAAGAAAGGCATTGATCATTTTTACAGTTCTTATCTGTAGGCACCATAACCTACTGAAAAAGTGACAGAAATTCACAAAATTTGGCATGGAGGAAGAGAATGTGATTATCTTGGGTGAGTTCAAAAACCAGAAACATCCCATGAATATTTTCAGAGAAACAGGCCTCAATAAAAAGTTGTCATAGCTTTCAATGAGAAACTGTTAACAGGCTGTTGAATGCCAGCCACCACTCCATCCTTCACGTCTCTCCCCGTCTCCTGCTCTCAACACAGGAAGATAGAAACAGGGACAGTGTTGGAACTGTCTTAGATGACTAAAGATGATGCCAAAAGGCATCTCAAAGCCACCTTCCCACACTTACTTCTAATCCTCCTCCTCCCCACACATCAACACTTAACACATATACCTCAAACCCACACACATGAACCTCTGCCACACTCTCAACACAACAGGACTCCCACCAGGGCTGGCCGCAGAGTTGGTTCAAGGTGTTGCACCCCGGGCAAACCTTAAGTTTTATACCTCCCCTGGCTGTCAGAATCTATTGCTTAGCTTTGAATGCCCCGCTCTTTGCCACCTCCCAAAAGATGCTGCCTAGTTTGCATAACGGTTGGCCTGGCCCTGACTCCAACACACTCCCATATCCCCCTCACTCCCTTCCCATCCACCACATGCAAAATCACACACTTTCATACAAACTTACACATACGTTTCACACACCTCGCACCTCAAACCCGCATACATTTATCTTCACACATACACTCTCACATACACAACACACATTCAAATAGCCCCACACACATCTCCCTCCCATCCCATACACAGCTTCATACACTTACTATATACCCCAAATCCCACCCCACCCCACCCCACAAGTATACACAAATATTCATAGCTCCCACTGGCCCCACAACTCTTGCAAACCCAAGCCACACTCTCGTATTCATTCCATACACCACCTCCCCACATACCTCTACAAACTCCCATCCACCACTACTTCACCACACATGCAAACACACACCAACCTCATTCCCTTACAATCCCCCACACATACTGTAGTCCTACTCGCATATACTCATCCACTCCCCACACAGTCCTACTCGCACACGCACACATACACCTGCCCCAATACATCCTCAAAACCCCACACCTATACTCCCCACAGAAACAGGAAACATAACCAAAGGAGCTTCTCAATTCACACACTCTTACAAAGACAACCCAGACACAAAGCCTTATATGCATGTCTGCCTCATCCATACACCTACAATCGGGGCTGGCACTACCATTAGGTGAATTAGGCGGTTGCCTAGAGCACCGGCTCTTCAGAGCCACCCATTGCCGCTGCTGTCATCAGGGCCGTACCAAACCATAAATGTGCCCTGTGCGACTTGCACATCTGGTGTACCCCCTCGCCCCAATCACAGGTTTGCCATTTGCCCCATGCCCAGCATCTTCCCAGACTGCCTAATCAAAGGGGTACAGGTAAATAGAGCTCAGTCTGAGGAGAAGGAAGTTATCAGTGGTGTGCCCCAGGGATCTGTCCTTGGTCTGATTCTTTTTAACATCTTTGTTAGTGATATAGCAGAAGGGCTGTCGGGTAAGGTTTGCCTCTTTGCGGATGGTAACAAAATCTGCAATAGAGTAGACACCCAAGAAGGTGTAGACAACATGAGGAGGGATCTAGCTAAGCTTGAAGAATGGTCTAGAATTTGGCAGCTGGGATTTAATGTTAAAAAGTGCAAGGTCATGCATTTGGGCTGCAGCAATCCAAGGGAGCAATATAGTATAGGGGGTGAAGTACTTTTGTCCACTAAAGAAGAGCGGGACCTAGGCGTGGTTGTGTCTGATGATCTTAAAGTAGCTAAACAGGTAGAAAAGGTGACAGCAAAAGCTAGAAGGATACTTGGGTGCATACGGAGAGGAATGGCTAGCAGAAAAAAGGAGGTGATAATGCCCCTGTATAAGTCTTTGGTGCGACCTCATTTGGAGTATAGTGTGCAATTCTGGAGACCTCACCTTCAAAAGGATGTGAACAGGATGGAGTCATTGCAGAGGGTGGCTACTAAAATGATTAGTGGTCTTCATTATAAAGCATATGAGGACAGACTGAAGGATCTTAATATGTACACCTTAGAGGAAAGGCGGGATAGAGGTGATATGATTGAGATGTTTAAATACCTCCGTGGCATACATGTTCAGGGAGAGAGCCTCTTTCATTTGAAAGCAAGTTCTGCTACGAGGGGACATGGGATGAGGGTGAAGGGAGATAGATTCAGGAGTGATATGCAGAAATATTTCTTTACGGAAAGAGTAGTGGATCCATGGAATAGTCTCCCAGTGGAGGTGGTAGAGATGAGGACAGTAACTGAATTCAAAAAAGCATGGGACAAACACAGAGGATCACTAAAGGTAAAAAGGGGACTGTTGTAGTTGTTGATATGGAAGGACAGACTAGATAGGCCATGTGGTCTTTTTCTTTTGTCATTTCTCTGTTTCTATGTTGCCTTATCCCACACTTCCATGTCCAGCTTGCTCCCATGCTGCCTGCCATTGCCGTGCCGCTGCTTTTCATGTTTCTTTGGCTGTGGCAGTGGCAGCAGTGGAACGGACATAAAAATGAAAAAAAATGGAAAAAAAGAAAAAAGTGGGTCTTTCTGATATCCTGCTAGCATGCAGGTGTGAGCCCTCACTCCTCTGATGTACGCCCGTGTTAGAGAAGGGAGGGACCAGACCAGCTATTCAGTGCAGAGTTGCAAAGACCCACATTTGAATGGCTGGTCTCGTCTCTCCTTTCTCTGATGTGGGCATTTGTCAGAGGATGAAGGGATCGGACCTGCATGCTAGCAGGAAATCAGAAATACCTGTGGGTTTTTTTTTTCCAATTTGCTGTCCGCTCCACTGCTGCCGCTGATGCCAAGGAAGCAAGAAAAGCAGTGGCGGGGCAAGGGCAGCAGCATGGGAGGGGGAGCTGAGGCCAGCAAATGCACCCCTATTTCTTTGTGCCCTGTGCGGCCACACTGCTCACACAGGGCTAGGTACAGCACTACTCTCCATTTCTCTCAGACAAAATCCAACAACCATTCCCCTACACCCACATCTTCTTCTTCTTTAATTCCTAGCTAGCATTTGAAGAGAAGACTGTCCTCTCAGCCAATACACTGCTGTAGGCGCTGCTGGTTTCCATGTGTTGCTCACAATACGCTTCCAAACTTGGCGATCATTGGCAACATTTCTGGCCTCATTGATGGTCAGTCATTGGTTCCTTGGATCTTCCTCAATGTGTTTGAGCCACACTTTCTTTGGTGCTGCTCATTGAACCCTCCAGTGGACAGGTCGCTCTCGCCAGAGGAGTTTGTATGGCAGCTGACTGGTGTCCATTCTGCAAACGTGGCCGAACCAATCCAGTCTGCATTTTTGGATTTGTTCTTCGACTGAGAATTGATGGTCACACCTTGTCTGAATTGTCTTGTTTCGATGGCAATCACAAAGAGACACCCAAAATTTGTCTCAGGCATCACATTTGAAAGGCTTCGAATTTGTTCAAGTCAGGTTTGAGCAGAGTCCATGTTTCCAATCTGTACAGGAGAATTGGCAGGATTAGCATTCGGAAGAGGCTAATTTTGGTCTTGGTAGAGATATTGGCCTTCTTCCAGAGGCACCATATGAATGAGGCGAATGCTACTGTTGCCTGGGCAATCCTGCTGAGGACTTCAGTGGTGAATGCCACCTTCATCTCCTACACCAGCGATCACAGGTATTTGAATTCTTGAACCTGCTCAATTTGAATAGCATCAAGGTGAACAATGGCCTGTGATCCATCTGTGGTCATAACTTTGGTCTTGCCACACTGATTCTTTGGCTGTAAGACTGGGCGTTGCAGGTGATATGGAAAAGCCCTCTGCATCCATGTCAGCAAGTAAGCACTGTTGTCCGAGAACATTAAGTCAATCAGGAAGTTGTTCACACCGTATTGGATCCCGCATCTGTCCTTGAATGTTTTCCTCATTATTGCATTGACCACGATATTAAAAAGCAGGGTTGAGGCGACATCTCCCTGGTGGAATCCAGTTTGGATAGGAAATTCCTTGGATAGCTCATGTTGGATATGTAACTGCAAACTAAAGAGTATCAGATGGATCACTCTGTGATCCCTCTCTGGAGAAGTAGCCAGCAGTCCCCATTATGTACTACTTTCTTAGATTTTTTTTTTTTTGCTCCTAAAGCATGACTCTACATTTTTTTTTTGCATTAAATCTCAGTAGTTGAAACTCTTGATCATTCAGTATAAAAACAGTGGAACCACTGCTGTGGCACCTACTGTATTTGGAAAGAGCTTAATGAAAGTTTCTGGAATAACAGGATCTTGCTTTGTAAACATTTTTAAATTTTTGCAAAATATTTATTACGTTTACAAATGAAGAATATTGGAAGAAAACACATTGGTTCTTCTAGTTTAAGATACAATTCTTTTGGTAAATCTCAGTATATAAACCCAGGCTTTCAACTGCCTGCTGCTTTACAGCTCTCCATCAGTTTTCAGATCTCATCTTCCAAAATTCCTTGGCTTACAAAGTACCTTTTGATTTCTCTTTTCCTCTGTCACTGACCTTATTGCTAAATGATTTCATCTGTTTATTTTATACCACTCTTATGTTAGTCATCCAGACTATTTGCTGCACCTCTTTATTCCATTGTCCAATTATATAAAGAATACTTCTGTATGAGGTACACTGCTATATATAAAATAAATTATACTGCATTGTGCCACTATTGTGTTATGATATTATGTTTCTGATGCAGTAGGTAATAAGGTTATTATGACTGCGATATATTGGGTTTAATAGCATATTCCATATCAATTTCAGTAGGGGATGTACCTGTTTCAGCAGGTATATACAAGATCTGGTTCAAGAGATGATGCTTTCTGAGAGTTGGTTTGAATTTCATTCCATAAATAATATATCTGCCTTCTTGAAGAGCCCACATCAATGCCTTACAAGTTCACATAATTCTCTGCTAACTTCAGTGTTTCAGAAATATCGAGCCAGTCCTAGGGCTTGAATCTTTCTCCCTTAGAATTTTGCAGTTTTTTGTATGAAATGTAGGCTCCTGAAATACTGGTTTTGAGACCCTGAACATGCTAGACTTCAGAAGCTAAGCTGGTTAACACCTGTCTAATACTTCCATTGGGGGGGGGGGGGGGGGACAGGGAATACAGCTGCTGTGGGCTTTAGAAGGTGAAGCCAAGGAAAGGTCACAGGAACTGTATAGAGCTATGATCACCTGATTCTTGACGCCTTGACATGGCTGGAAAGAGGAAAGAAAGAAGAATGCAATTCCAAACTAGCCAAGGATTCTTGGAGTTAGCAATCAATGCCGGTATCAAACATTTTTGATGACTTGAATGGGTGAGAAAGATGCATATGCAACTTAGAAAAAGGTTCACAGTGTGGAACATTAAAAAAAACCCTACAGATCAAGTCCACAGTTGGAGTTTGTGATGGCATAATCTAACTATGACATCACAATGACAAACATTACTAAAAAGATGGTTGCCAATACTAGCACTACTAGCCTTAACCAAATGGAACTCATTTGTATTGTTGGTCAGAGTAAGATAATTTTCCCCCTCTTTATTCATGCAGATATCATGATTTTCTTTTCTGAGCTATTAATAACTAGAAAAGCCCCAAACACAAAAGCTCGGATTCAGCTTCCTGATGGAAAACAAGCAGAAGCTGACTGCTGTTTCAGTGAACTCCCAGGATTATTGGCCCAGGGGGGAAATTTGTCTCAGTCATGATTTAGAACAATTAATCTTCATCTTCACTGAGGCAGAAATCAATACCAGAGAGTTTTGTGTGACACATGGCTGCTAACAGGCATAACAAGCTATGGATAGAATTTTGCTTGGGAGTTTTTCAAACCTAGGAACAGTGCACTTTAGAAGCTCTGCTTTATTTTTTAAGACATAAAGAGGATCACTTTTGGAAGGCATTCTGAGGGTAATTGTATAAACTCATGCAGCATTCGTATGCATTGCAATGCATATATTTCATGCTTATGTTATAAAGTAATGCGCATGTGCTCTTTATAAAATAGGGGAGTAGGTGGTCATGGTCATGTGGCAAATTTAGGCATAATCACTTAGGCTAGCCCTAGAGCTCGTGTTAATGCCCGCCCCCTACATTTATAAAGAACGTGTAAATTATAGTATTTTAAAACGTATATGTGTAAATTTGCACTCCGCCTATGCTCTACCCCTGTGCATGCCCATACCAAACATACAACCATCAGCCTGATGCACGTACTTATGGAATAGTTCCTGCCTAAAATAGATGTGTGAAAGCCCATGGAAAATACCTGACTTACACACATTGATAGAGCGTAATTCTACATGGCTCCTGACAAAATTACCTCTTCCGTGTTCAAGATCTGATTCTACATGTAGAAAGCAAGGTATACGAAGCCTGCCTTCATATACCTTTATAAAAAATGTTTCCAGAGGCGCAGTTTGAGGTTTATGTGTATATTCTGCAAAATGCAAAGCACATGTTTATTATCCGGCAGACATATGCATGGTGATTTATACCGCTGGCCACATGTGCAAATGGGGATTTTAGAAGGAACATATATGTGAACTTTCCCTTTCCAAAACAAGCGTCAATATTAAACAATAGAAGTCAGCGCGTTTATTTAAATGCCAACCACGGCATTTAAATCACTACATAAAGCAGCACCACTCTATGTACATACTGCCCATCACAACTACATCCATTTAATTTAGGCCTAAACTTAAAAACTATCCATTTTTCAGCTCAATATTGCTGCTAAACTAATTGTGATGTGGTGTTGTCCTTGCTCCACCCTTTTTCCATCCTAATTCCATCCCTTTTGCATACAGATAGTGGTGACGTGGTTAGATGGATTTTCATCCTGCCACTATCTATATACTGGCTAATACTGACACCATGGTGGTCTTATTATTTTAGACACCAACCTCCATGGGTAAAAAAATATCCAAATATTTGGTGGCAGTATTCACATAGCAGCCATTGCTGGCTATATAGATTTTGCAGCCAGTGCTGAGGCTATCCAGGTAATGGCAATAATCAACCGCTATAAGGCTAGCCAAATCTGTCTACACGTAGGACAGCTCTTTTTCTGTCCTAAGTTATGTAGATATGTTTCCGGATCGTGCCATGGAATACTGGCCTCACTGGGGTTTACCTCGTTAGCAGGTCTTGCTAACCAGATAAAGCCTTTTGAATATCGGCTCTATAGCAGCTGAAAATCCACGGATAGTGAACTTAAAAGTTTATCATCCACTGGTAAACGTGTAAGCTCTTTTGAAATTGGCCTGTTCTTTAGAAATATTCCATCCACATCCCCTTATGCATGGGTCTCTAAAATCACCTCCAAACCTGTGCTAATGGAGGGCATAAAATTAGTAAACCATCATGCACTATGTTACTGTATCTTCAGAGAAATTATACTAGTCGAGATAAAAATCTTGGTTTCTTGTGTGTGATGAAAGATGAAGCTAACTTCATTCTCTAGACGTGAATCAGTGTTCTCTGCTGCCTTCTTTGGGACTTGAGCAATTGAGAATTAGGACTTGTGCCCTCACAGCTAGCATGTCTACATCTGGAGTCTGTCTCAAGGAACGTGTTTTTTTGTTTTACTTTTCACTTGGGATCACTTGCATATTGATTGAAAAAACAACAACAAATGATTTCAGCCAATTGCTGATAAAATTTATGCTTGACTTCTTGAATGCTGAAGATGTTGATCTAAAAAGGCTTATAAAATGTTCTGAGACCATCAGGCGATACATTGCCATACTGGATCAGACAAATTGTCCATCAAGCCCAGTAACCTGTTCCCAATAGAGGCCAATCCAGGCCACAAGTACCTGTCAGGACCTCAGAATGTAGGGAGAGTCCAGCTTCTTATCCCCCAAATCTACCTCGATAAAGGTTAATGGACTTTTCCTTCAGGAACCATCCAAAGCATTTTAAAATACAGCTAGGTTAACCACTTTTACCACATCCTCCGACAATGATATCCAGCGCTTAATAGTATTTTGAGAAAAAAATATTTTCTCCTTACTTTAAATGCTAGTGAGTTTGTGGCATGTCACTCTAGTTTTGGGGGCCTTTTTTACTAAAGGATGAAGAAGTGTTGCATCAAATGTGCCGATAATGTGCAAATCCATGGTGCGTTAGAGCAACACCACAGTGTTAAGTGCTGGGAGCATGGAAAACATGTTTCTGGCAGGTAGGTGGCAGTGAGTGTACCCATGCTACTTGCCTGCTGTGCAGACAGCGGGTGTGCTAACTATACGGCACTCACCCCACCCACTATCCACCCCAACCCTCCCGCTTGCAACCCTAATGCACTATGGAAAGTTAGCACCAAAATCTGGCAGCGCTATCAACACGTGCCCATCACATGCCAGACCCACACTGACAGCTAGTGCCTTTTAATAAAAGGGCCCTTTGTATTTTTTTGAAAGAGTAAACAATCTATTTGAGTTTACCCATTCCACTCCACTCAGGATTTTATAGACCTATATCATATCTCTTCTCAGCCTTCTTTTCTCCAAGCTGAAGAGTCCTAACCTCTTTAGCCTTTCCTCATAGGGGAGTTGTTTCCTCCCCTTTATCCTTTTGATTGCCCTTTTCTGTACCTTTTCCAATTCCACTATAAATGTTTTGAGAAGTAGTGACCAAAATTGCACACAATACTCAAGTGCAGTCATACCGTGAAGCTATATAGAGAGGTTATGATGTTCTCAGTTTTATTCCCCATTCCTTTCCTAATAATTTCTATTTGCATTTTTTTGCCTGCTGCAACACACTGAGCAGAAGATTTCAATTGTTGTCCTCAATGACAGCTCCTTTTCCTGAGTGCTGACTTCCAATGTAGGTCCTAACATCATATAACTATAATTTGGGTTATTCTTCCCGAAGTGAATTACTTTGCACTTGTCCAACATTAAATTTCATCTGCCATTTTCAATGCCCAGTCTCCCAGTTTCACAAGGTCTTCTGCAATTTTTCATAATCTGCATGCAACTTGACAATATTGAATAACTGACCAAAGACCAGAGTTCGATTCCTACTAGCACTCTTGTGGATTTGGGCAAGTCACTTAACCCTCCATTGCCTCCGAAGAATCCAAGATATCAAATGTCCCTGTTTAATGTACATTACCAAGTTTAATGTATACTGCTTTGACTAAATGATAAAGCAGTATAAAAAAACCCACACCTGTTAAATAAATAAATAATTGCTTGCATCATCTGCAAATTTGATGACCTCACTCATTGTTCCCATTTCCAGATCATTTATAAATATGCTAAATAACACCATTCCTAGTACAGAACACGGTGATACTCTACTATTCACTTTTCTTCATTGAGAAAATTGACTAATCCTATCCTTTATTTTCTATCTTTTAATCAATATGCAATCTGCAATAGGGCATTTGCAATATGCAATATGGGCAATCTGCAATAGGGCATATTGCAATATGCAATAGGGCATTTCCTCCTAGCCTATGACTTTTTAATTTCCTCAGGAGTCTTTCATAGAAGACTTTCTCAAACACTTTCTGAAAGTCATTTTAGAAACCTTAATTGTGCTTGGTTGTTGTTGTTAAGTGCCGTCGAGTTGGTGTAGACTCATGGCGAGTCTCTGGATAGTTATCCTAAATTGTGTTCAGTCTTCAGTTAGGTAGCTCATTGTTGACAGTCTGGCACCTGTAGCTGCTGTCATTGTATCGATCCATCTCATTGCTGGCCTTCCTCTTTTGTATTGACCTTCTACCTTGACAAGCATGATGTCTTTCTCTAAAGATCTCTTTCTTTGTATGATGTGTCCAAAGTATGAAAGTTGAAGTCTTGTCATCTGAGCTTCTTAAGAAAGCTTAGGTTTGATCTCCTCTAGTACTGACTGGTTTGTTCTTCAGGCAGTCCATGGTATACACAGTGTTCGTCGCCAGCACCATAATTCAATCAATTTAATTCCTGACTATCTTTTTCACTGTCCAATTTTCACATCCATATAATGTTATTGAAAATGACATGGCTTGAATAAGTCAAATATTTGTATGGAGAGAGACATCTCTGCTCTTGAGAATCTTGTCTAGGTCCTTCATAGCCATTCTGCCAAAAGCAATGTGTCATCAGATTTCTTGACTGCTTGTTGCTTCTTTATTGATAGCACAGGTACACTACCAAAAAACTGCCTCCAGTTTTGCAACTGATTCCTATAGATTTTGGGGTGCTGAATCCAGGAAAAATAGCCAAAATGTTCCATCACGTCACGTTTTCTTGCAAAATTAGATTTCTTACCCATATAAGGAATGTTCACATAATTTCTTTTTAGCCGACTGCAGTTTATTTTCTTGGCCCAAAATAGAGGTTGTAATGGTTAACTAACTAGAAACACTCCCTCATGATATTTTAGAGTGTTTTGTATTCATTTTATACATTAACAGGACAATTGGGAGGCGGGGGGCTAAATCCAGTACTCGCGCTGGCGCATGTTCTTTCCTGTTCGCCTCGCCTCGTTCGCTCGCTCAAACACGGTGGTTGCGACATGAACGTTCCTGTCAAATTTCAGTTTCTTGCAAGTTCATTATTACCTTTTGTTTGCTCAGTCGTAATCCAGCTTTATTCCGAAGTGGTTCAATACAGTTGTAGTTTGCAGTGCTGTGTATTTATGATGGCTCACAGAGCCAGAGGTTGCGTCAACTCTCCGGACAGTTTTTGTTTTATTTGTGGGGAATATACCGTGAAAAAGCGGCAGAGGAACATTTCTGCATTTATTAAAAAAGTATATTTCGCCTATTTCAGTTTGAAGTTAGGCGATCAAGACAAACCGTGGGCTCCTCACAAAGTGTGCAAGACATGTGAGGAAGATCTACGCTTATGGATGACAGGTAAAAAACAAGCATTTCGTTTCGGAATACCTATGATGTGGCGTGAACAAAGAGACCACAGCAGTGACCACAGCAGTGACTGCTATTTTTGCTCTTGCATTGTGAAGGGATACAACTTAAAAAATAAGAACGTAATAAGTTACCCCAACCTTCCCTCAGCAATTAGGCCTATGCCTCATAGCAACGAAGTACCTGTGCCTGAACCACCAAAATCTTTGGATCATATTTGTGTGGACGGTTCTGATCATGATGAGACTCATCAGGTGGCTTTTCCCGATGAGTCCAGTACTTCCGAGTTTGAAACTGAACCAGATCCGAAACCTGAACTTTTCTCTCAAGCTGAATTGAATGATTTAGTCCGGGACTTAGGACTCCCAGAAGATGCTGCCCAACTGCTAGGTTCTCGGCTTAAACAGAAAAATCTATTGTCACCAGGAACAACTTTTTATTGGTACCGCAACCGCGAGACACAATTTTTGAAGTATTTCAGCAAAGAGGAAGATTTGGTATTTTGCAACGATATATACGGAGTGATGGAAAAGTTTAAACTCAAGTATGATCCTGATGAATGGCGGCTGTTCATTGATTCGTCAAAAGACAGCATAAAAGGTGTTCTTCTTCATAATGGCAACACATTCGCTTCAGTTCCTATTGCTCACTCTGTTATTCTCCAAGAAAAATACGAGAATTTGGCCCTGATTTTTCAGAAGATTCGTTATGATGAGCATAAGTGGATGATTTGTGGAGACTTTAAAATTCTATCCATGCTATTAGAGCAGCAATCCGGTTTCACCAAATATCCCTGCTTCCTTTGCTTGTGGGATAGCTGGGCCCGCGACCTACACTGGGGGAAAAAAGACTGGCCAATTCGGGAGTATTTGAGACCCGGTGAGAAAGATGTTCTTCATGAGAGCTTGGTACCTCGTGATAAAATTCTATTACCACCTCTCCACATTAAGTTTGGTCTCATTAAGCAATTCATCAAGTCCCTTCTAAAAGATGGTGAGTGCTTTCGGTACCTTTGCTCAAAGTTCCCCCGACTTTCTGAAGCAAAGCTAAAGGAAGGAGTGTTTGTTGGCCCTGATATAAGGAAACTCATTTCAGATGGAGCATTCGCTGAAACGATGTCTGAGAAGGAAAAAGAAGCCTGGGAATCCTTCAAGGATGTTGTTCTCAAATTCTTGGGGAACAGGCGGGATGAGAACTATAAGGATATTGTTGCCAGGATGCTCAATGCCTTCAAAGAACAGGCTGTAACATGAGCCTGAAAGTCCATTTCTTGCACTCCCATGTGAACTACTTTCCCGAAAACTTGGGGGCGTACAGTGAAGAACAAGGTGAAAGGTTTCACCAGGACATCAAGGACGCAGAGAGAAGGTACCAAGGAAGATGGAACACCACTATGATGGCTGATTTCTGCTGGTTGCTGCTGCGGGAAACCCCAGATGAAAAATACGCCAAGCAGCGCACCAAGAGAAGCATTCGGGGGAAGAAGAAACGGGCCCACCAGGAGATTGATTGACCCAAGAATGACTTTAAAATCTAAACTGTGTTGACAAATATCGTGTTTTTACTAAACTTTGAAATAAAAATTTGCTAGTTATTACCACAGTGTCGGATCTCATTTATTAGAATTTTATTTTCACACCATCGGGTGTTTGTCTTCATGTATTGCAATGGTGCGGTTTGCGTTTTCTATTCTTACATACATACCTGTACAACATTTTTTGCACATTTCTTTGCTTTGCTTTGTGTCTAACCTCGCTCTTATATGCTCAATGTTTGTGCACATGTATGTGGCTGTTTTAAGTGCAGACAATTTTGCTACCATCACAGTGTGTTTTGTTGACATTACTCTATTCTTATGTGCTGCCTTGTTACAATTTTCTTTATTCTTATTTGAATAACTACTAAACAATTAGTATAAAGAATTCATCCAAGAAACTTTTATCTCGATCGCACTCAATCTGAAACGTTCACCTCAAACTGCTAACCCAATGTAGAAAAAAATCTGTACGTGATGGAGCAAATTGGTTACCAGATTTGGATTCAGCGCACCAAAAAACGTAAAAATCAATCGAAACATTAGAGGACATTATAGTTGATCCAAAGTTGTCGGCTATTTCAATTTCTTCTCCATCAACAATGAACTTATTGATTTTTGCCAGTTGGCATGATCTTTGTCTTCTTTTCATTAAGATGCAGGCCCATTTTAAGACTGTTCCTTGATCTTGAGAAGCAAATGTTTCAGATTGTCTTCACTTTCAGCCAGTAATGTGGTATCATCAGCATAGCAAAGGTTGTTAATGAGTCTTCCACCAGTCTTCACACCTCTGTTGTCTTCATACAATCCTTCTTCTCTGATGATTTGTTCTGCATATAAATTAAACAGGTAGGGGGGAAGTATGCAGCCTTGTCATACACCTTTGTTCTCTTGCACAACCTTTACATTGACCAAGAAGCAATAGTTCGAATGGAACAAGGAAAAACAGAATGGTTTAAAATCAGCGATCAGGTGTTCTGGTAAACCCATGCTTCTTAACGTGACCAAGAGAGTTTCTCATGGTTTACACAGGCAAAAGCCTTGCTGTAGTTAATAATAAAGCATAAATAGTTATCCTTTTGGTATTCTTCAGTCTTTTCAAGGATCCATCTCACATCCGTGATGATGTCTCTCGTCCCTTGCCCATTCCTGAATCCTGCTTGCACTTCAGGTAGTTCTCGTTCCAGGTATCGTTGTAGTCTCTGTTGAATAATCTTCAGTAGAATCTTGCTGGCATGTGGGATCAGAGCAATTGTGCGATAATTTCCACAGTCAGTTGATCACCTTTCTTTAGTATTGGTATAAACGCAGATCTTTTCCAGTCAGTTGGCCATGATGTTGTCTTCCAAATTTCTTGGCAGAGCCTTATAAGTATGGTAACAGCTGCATCGGCTTGCTGTAATACCTCTATGGGAATGCCATCAATGCCTGGTGCTCTGTTCTTTAATAAGATTTTCAGTGTTGCTTCGATTTCTTTTTTCATCATCAATGGTTCTGGATCATAAGGTACAGGTTGAAACGGTTGTTGGTCTACTTGATCTTTATCATATAAAAACTCTGTATATATTCTTTCCACCTTTTCTTGATCTCAACATCATTCAACATAGATCCTTGAGCATCTTGTAACATTCCAATCAGAAGCTGGAAATTTTTCTTTAACTCTCGTAGCTTTAGGAAAACCAAACTTGTTCTTCCTCTAATAGTTTCTGCTTCTATTTCCTTGCATGCGTCATTGTAGTACTTCTCCTTGTCTTGTCTTGCTGCACATTGGAAATTTTTGTTGAGTTCTGTGATTGTCTCTCTTTCTCCTCTGGCTTTAGTTTCCCCATGTTTCTGAGCAATTTTCAGAGTTTCTTCGGTCATCCATTTTGATCATTTTTGCTTTTTCACCTTTTGTAGAGATTTCTCACTTTCTTCCAAAACAACCTTCTTAATGTCATCCCTTAATTCTTCTGGAGCTGTGTTATTTGTGTTTAAAGCAGCAAATTGATTTTGCAGGCAGTCTTTAAATTCCAGTGGTATATTCTCAAGGTCATATTTTGCTACATTCATGAGTGACTTGCTCTTTTTCAACTTTAGCTTGATTTTGCATACTAATAGATGGTGATCTGTTACCACAGTCAGCTACAGATTTTGTCTTTGTTGACGTTATAGAGTTTTTCCATAGTTGACTTCCACAGATGTAGTCAATTAGATTTTTGTACAATCCACTGAGTGAAGTCTATGTGTACAGTTGCCGCTTGTGTTGCAGGAAGAAGATGTTTGAGATGAATAGATTGTTGATCTTGCAGAATTCTATCAGTCTTTCTCCAGCTTCATTTCTGTTGCCAAGTCCATATTTTCCAACCATTTTGCCTTTTTCTTGGCTAACAATTTTTGCATTCCAGTCACCCATGATTATCAGGATATCCTGTCTGTATGTTCTGTCATTTTCAGCTTGCTCATAGAATTCATCAATTTCATCCTCTTCTGCAGCTGTTGTTGAATTATAGTTGTGCTGATAGGCATTCCTTGTAAACGAATATAAATTAAGTGTTCACTGACTGCATTGTATTTCATTACAGTTCTTGCAAGTTTCTTCTTAATTATTATGCAACACCATTTCTTCTTTGGCTTTCCCTTCCATCATAGTAGATCTTGTGATCATCTGATGCAAAGTGCCCAATGCCAGTCCATTTCAGTTCACTGACACCCAACAGATCAAGTTTTACACTTCCATTTCATTCTTGACCACCTCCAACTTCCCCTGGTTCATGCTTCATACATTCTATGTCCCAATATATAAGACATCTTTGCATCTTCTGACACTTTCATGCGCAGCTACATGAGCAGTCAGCCATCCCAAGGGTTTTGAGCCAACCACATCATAAATGCTGGCTTTACTTTGAAAAGTCTTCAGCTCTTCCCCAGTAGCCAGTTGAGTGCCTTCTGACTTGGGGGTCTCATCTTCCAGCACTGTAGTGCAATTTGTTTTGTTGTGACTATCCACTGGGTTTTCGTGGCAAGATACAGAAGTAGATTGCCAGGCCTTTCTTCCACGCAGTTTAAGTTTAGTGTTGTTGCCGTTGTCACAGAAATGTGAGCCTCCGCTGCCAACACTGTCCCATTCTGCTGCTGTCCAGATGGGTGGTTTGTCTTGGTTTGGCACCTCAGCTGAGACCTGTCCATCTTGGGAGACCCTGCCAGTAGTTAAACTACCGATAGCTTAGCCCTCAGCATCACTGATGCACACAAGCCCTCACAGCACGATAAGCTGCAAACCAAGTGAAGACATCCAAAACTGGGTATAGAGACGTCCAAAGCACAGTGACATCTCCAGAGCCATTTTAGAAGCCAATTCTGGGGATGTCCCCATTGTGAGGATGCCTAAATCTGAATGGGGGTGTGGAGAAGGCATGACCAGGGTGTTCCTGGGAACTTGGAGGCATGGGTAAGGGGTTCCCAGGAACCAGAACACCCTTGCTTGATCACAGAAATGCCATGGACATCTGGCGTCACATCTAATCTTAGACCTGCTCCAAGGCATGAGCTATTGTATTAGCTGATTAGATTGTAAGCTCTGACGAGCAGGAACCATCTTTTTTATTTTTTGCATTTGTTTGTGTAGCGCTATGTACGCCTTGTAGCACTATATAAATGATTAATAGTAGTAGTTTTAGCTGAAAAATATTCAGAGGGTGTAGAGAAGAATGCATTCACTCATCTCAACATCAACAGCAGGATTGGAACCCTGGCTGCCATGTTCCTTGCCAACTATTCTAACCATTAGGCTATCCTAAATGCCTGGGTGTTGGGGATGTCTAGGTAGATGCCCCAGAGGCAACCAAATTGGGCACATCCAGATTTGTGAAATCACGTCCACACCTGGATGTGTCTGCATTTTTTTCAGCCATTCTGGCTTAGACGTCCTAGATTGCACTTGGATGGATCTTCACAAATTCCCCTTTATATTAACTGGAGGAGTAGCCTAATTTATTTAATTTTATTTAAAAGGATTTCTATACCGCCTTCTCCTGTAATCAAGGCGGTCTACACAGCAATCAAAGAATACTGACTTTTTGTGTGTGCATGCAGTGATAACCAGTGAATGCTTGTGTGTGTAGGGTGGCATTGATTCGCGGTGG
The DNA here is from genome assembly GCA_033557465.1 of Ichthyophis bannanicus. Taxonomy (NCBI): domain Eukaryota; kingdom Metazoa; phylum Chordata; class Amphibia; order Gymnophiona; family Ichthyophiidae; genus Ichthyophis; species Ichthyophis bannanicus. Next base: position 652,421,038 of record CM066036.1, on the reverse strand, counting down.
GCTATTTACAGCATGTGCTATTTTACAATATTATGTGCATGAATGATAAGGGAGGGGGGTTGGTCTGTAGTTCTGGTTGGTGGGCAGGTTATGTGACGTCACCATAGTGCTCGATGAAGAAGGTCGTCTTGAGCTGTTTCCAAAAGTCCTTGATGTCTGTTGTCGATCGTAGGTCATCAGGGAGGGTGTTCCAAATTGCAGGTGCAGCCATCGATAGAGCTTGTTTTGCTGTGTCCTTGCATACATTGGTGAAGTCATTTGGTGTATTGATGAGGTTGGAGGTGCCTCTCCTCCTCGGTCTTGTGCTGCTGTCGGATTGTATGAGTGGTTGTAGGCTGAGTACTGAGGTCTGTTGTTTGATTTTGAATACGTTTATGACTGTCTTATATCTGATGCGGGAGCTGCTTGGAAACCAGTGGAGATTTTTTACAATGGGGGTGATGTGATCTTGTCTTGATGAGTCAGATATTATGCGTGCTGCTGTGTTTTGAGCCATTTACAGTGGCCTGAGTGTCTGCTTTGTTAGGCCAAGATAGATTGGGTTGCAGAAGTCTAGGATTGGAGTTATTAGTGCCTGACAGACTGTGCGGAAGTGTTCCTGAGAGAGGAAGGGCTTGAGGCATCTGATTAGTCTCATCTTTTGGTACGCATTTTTGGTGGTTCTGCTGATGTGTGATTGTAGGTTCAGTTCTTTGTCGAGAGTCACTCCAAGGTATTTCACTTCTGTTTTTATGGGTATTGTTGTGTTGATCTTGATGGTGGGTGGAGGGATGAAGTTGGTGTTTCGGGTGATAAGTGCCTCGGTCTTGCTGTAGTTTATGGTGAGGTTGTTGTCTTGAAACCAATTGGTCATATGCATGAGATAGTCTGTTATTTTGGTGTAGTCTGGGTTGTCGAGGGTGACTGGTGTGTATATCATGATGTCGTCGGCATAGATTGTGTATTGTATTTTGTGTTCTTTCATGATGATGCAGATCAGTTGAATGTAGAGATTAAATAATAGCGCCGATAGGGCGGATCCTTGTGGGATGCCTTGTTTGACTTTTATGGGTTGGGATGTGTTGGGGCCGAACTTGACCTGTATTTGTCTGTCCGTTAGGTATGAGTCGAACCACCTCAGGGTGGATCCGTGAAGTCCAACGTTCTGTAATCTTCCTAGTAGAGTTCTGTGATCCACTGTGTTGAACACTGATGAGATGTCTATGAAGATCATAAGTATTCCATTCTTGCAGTTGTCTATGAGGTGTATTATGTTGTTAAAGAGGTATAACAGGAGTGTTTCAACTCCATGGTTGGGGCGGAAACCGTGTTGGTTGATGTCCAGTGGTGCATGGTTGTCAATGTGGTCTTGGAGCTGACGCTGTACTGCTTTTTCAATAATTTTTGCCAGTAGTGGTATGCTTGAGATGGGTCTGTAAGCAGCTGGGTTGCTCTTGTCTAGTAGGGATTTCTTCGGGATTGGTCTTATTGTAGCTAGCTTTAGCTGGTTTGGCATGATTCCTTGGGTCAGTGAACTGTGCACCATGTTGTGTATGGTGTGGATAAAGTTTATCTTTGTTGCTTTAATCCATGTCACCGGGCATGGGTCTGTTGGTGCCGTGCTTGTTTTGAGTGCGGTGATGATGTGTGAGAGCTGCTCTGTGGATGGGGTGCTGAATTTGTCCCAGGTTTTTAAGGAGGTGGTTGGTTTGTTGGTTGTGCTTGTTGGTTGTGATGAGGTATGAAATTTTTCTTGGAGGTGGTCTGCGAAGGCGCGTGGGTCTATTTGCACTTCGCTTTCTGTCTTCTGTTCTTTGGTAAGAGTTTTCACAATTTCGAAGAGCTCTCTTGGTTTGTTGTTGGATTTGAGTATAATGTTTGTGTGGTATTCTTTTTTTGTTTGGTTGATGAGTTTGTTGTAGTCTCTTTGCTTCGTTACATAGAAACATGATGACAGAAAAAGACCACATGGCCTATCTAGTCTGTCCTTCCATAACAACAACTACAACAGTCCACTTTTTACCTTTAGAGATCCTCTGTGTTGGTCCCATGCTTTTTTGAATTCAGTTACTGTCCTCATCTCTACCACCTCCACTGGGAGACTATTCCATGGATCCACTACTCTTTCTGTAAAGAAATATTTCCGCATATCACTCCTGAATCTATCTCCCTTCAACCTCATCCCATGTCCCCTCGTAACAGAACTTGCTTTCAATTGAAAGAGGCTCTCTCCCTGAATATTTATGCCACGGAGGTATTTAAACATCTCAATCATATCACCTCTATCCCACCTTTCCTCTAAGGTGTACATATTAAGATCCTTAAGTCTGTCCTCATATGCTTTATAATGAAGCCCATTAATCATTTTAGTAGCAACCCTCTGCACCGACTCCATCCTGTTCACATCCTTTTGAAGGTGTGGTCTCCAGAATTGCACACCATACTCCAAATGAGGTCGCACCAAAGGTTAGGTATAGGGCCTGAGTGTTGGGAGATTTGATGCGTCTCCATCGCCGTTCTAGTTTCCTTAGGTCCCTCTTTTCATTTCGTATGACTTGAGTACCAGGGTGTGTGATGGGATCTGGTGCAGCGAGTTTTCTTGGCTTTGTATTCAGTGGCTTTGGGGGCAGCATTGATGGTACTGTTCCATTTAATGATTTGCTCTTCTAGCTCATCTGTTTCAGAGTTCAGGAGGTAGTGTCCTGTAGAAATTGGCCCCTGTCGAAGTAGTTAAAGTAGTGAGCTATGAATCATGGAATCCAGGTTCAAATTCCAATGACACTTCTTGTGATCTTGGGCAAGTCATTAAAACCTCCATTGCCTCAGGTAGACACTTTGGGGCCGATTCCATCCCACATGTTCAGGCCCTCTGTGCGTCCGTCTGGAACCAGACGCACAGAGGGAGTCGTGATTCAGATCCTGCAGAGCATATCTAGCCCCGCAGGATCAGCATTGCAAACAGGCCTGTACGTGCAGGCCGGAACCCTGATTCCATCTGGTCTGCACATACAGGCCTTCCCCAGCTAACTCAGTCAGGGCTCTTCAATGAAGCCGCGGCACCATGGGGTCCAGTTGCCATAGCACTGCGGTTCCACTGAAGAGCCGCGAACCCTGGTCGCCGGCTCCAGCAGTGATTTCCCGCAGCCTGATCCCCCAATCTGGCCTCCTAAGGCCAGGGTTGGGCTGTGGGGAATGTCCTTGGCCCCCCCATCCCATCCATGCCCCGGGCCCGTGGATCCCTGGTGACTAGGGGAACTTATTCCACCTCAGAGGTGGAATAAGTTCCCTGTGCAATCTGCCGGCCCCAGACGTACCGGGCTGACATTAGAATCGGCCCTGTACATCTGGGGCTGATACCACCCACTGCATGCCCTAACGCCGTCCCTGATCTGCCCCTTTCCCACCCCGTCTACCTTTCCCATACAAGACGTGGGGAAGATAGATGGGACTGGGCAAAGGCACGAATAGCGGGGATGGATGTCCCAACAGGATGTCTATCCCTGCTAGTCGTGCCTCAGAATTACCCTGTTTGGTCCAATATTCATCTAGTTTATCTATGCGCTGCTACAATATATAGCCATCTGCGCTGACCTTTAACCCCAGATATTCAATGCCAGGAGTCATATGCAGTCCTGGCATTGAATATCCAGGTTTGCTGCACAGCCTCCCAGCTGCAGTAGCTAACCGGGCAGCGGTGACATTGCATGCTGCCTGGTTAGCCCCTGCAGCTGAAACATAGGCAAGGTTTTGCTATGCCTATGTTTTAGCCGCAGGTCACTAACCGGGCAGCATGAAATATCGCCACTGCCTAGTTAGTGACTGTTACCGCCTCTGCTCCTCCCTGGAAAATCAACGGCATGCCCCGATGTTAAGCGGTTAACATTGGGGTGTATAGGGGAAAAGATCAGGGATATTCAGCGACTGAATATCCCACTTAGAGGCATTTACGTGGTTTATAGGGCTGTAAATGCCTCTCGAATATCGAGCCCTTTGATTATAAGTCTTCTGGGGACATGAAAATACCTATTCTACCTGAATGTAACTTGCCTTGAACGTATTAAAAAGCTGTTAGCTAAATCCAGTTTCCCTTTTTCCACATGCTTATTCATATCTTCAGAAATGTAGGAGATTGGTGAGGCAAGACTTCCCTTGGCTAAATGCATTTTGGCTTTCTCCCACTAAACCACGATTATCTAAAGGTTCAGTAAGTTTGTTCTTTATAAGAGTTTCTACCATTTTGTCCGGTACTGATGTCAGACTCACTGGTCTGTAGTTTCCAGGATCACCCCTAGAACCCTTGTTAAAAATTGGTGTTACTCTGGCAATCCTCCAATCTTCAGGTACTATAGATGATGATAATAATAAGTTATGGATTACTACTAATACATAGGTATTTTTTTAATTTCAATTTTTTATTATGAACTGCTTTACATACAACATTTACACTTCAAAACTCTGTACATATTCAAAATTGCTGTACATCTTCAAAGTTCTTATATCATTATAACAGCTCAGTATTCTTTTTTTTCCCCCATTCACTTATGTCCTTTTTTATAATTTAAATTTTTATTAACATTTATAACCAAACCATATCCTCTACCCATATTCACCAGCATCACAATTGTACAGTAAATACCTCCCCCCCCATTTCCTCCATTAAGACCGAACTCCATTATTAACATAGCAGGTTCCCTCCCTACATTACCCAAAGGCCGCCCTCCCCCCCAAATCATAATCCTCCCGCAGCATATATAAATACACTCCATTCACCCCCCCTTTACATCATTTACAATAACCACTATCGTTGTAAGGCGACTACAGCCCCTTCTCCCCCCCTCCCCCCCCAGGAGGCATCTCATCCCTTCAAAAACTCCAACAGGGCAGCCCATAGTTTATCAAATCTCTCCTGCTTCTGGCGAGGCATTGCCATTAATTGCTCCATCAGGACAATGCGTCTCAGTCGACTCTTCCACTGCTCCATTCCTGGCATTCTAATCTGTTTCCAAGCCCGTGCAATTTCGCTACGAGCAGCCTGTATACATGCCCATATTGGGCGTTCGCTCTTCCTAGGGGCCCCCTCTGGCCACATACCTAACAAACAAAATCCCATGTCCAACCCGAGGACCCCCTCAAAGAGCCCGTTTATTTGTTTCCCCACTGCCCTCCAATAAGTCTGAACCTGTGGGCACTCCCACCAGATGTGTATAAAAGACCCCCCCCCACTGTCTCCAACTTCTGTCAGATACATCTGGAAACATCCTGTGCAACCTCACCGGTGTAGAGTACCAGCGGTATAGAAGCTTATATGATGTCTCCCGCACCGCCACAGACTGTGCCTGGTGCCCAATATTCAAGTGTATTCTCCGCCATTCCTCCTCATCCAGTTCTCTCCCCAGCTCTTTCTCCCACTCTGCCTGATGGGACTATTTCCTAGGAGATCTATCCCTCAACCCCCGATATAATAAGGTGATCAACCCTCCACTCCCCTTCCACCCCACCCACAGCCCGACTCTGTCATCTGTGGCCTCTTCCCAGCACTCTCTGACATCTTTTTGCTGTAAGAAGTTTCGCATCTGCATATGTGGAAAAAAGTCCCCACTCTGCAATCTATATTTCGTCCTTAAATCCAGATATGATATCAACTTCCCCTCCTCTATGAACTTATCAAACGTACCAAGCCCCACAGCCTCCCACCGCTTAAAGATCCCCTCCCTACCTGGTGCAAACCCCGGTGTCCCTCTTACCGGAGCCAACACTGAAAAGTCTGACCGCGGGGAAAATTTCTGCCGTGCTTTACGCCACTGCCCCCTCAGATGCCACAGCACCGGGTTCTCCCTCCATCTCCCCCCCGGTGGGAGACCTGGGATGAATGGTAAATATGCCAATCTAGTCTCCCCAGCCCAGTATTGTTCCACCTCCCTAAACCCCTTGGGGGGACCCTCCTTCTCCATCCACTCATATACCTGTCTTAACTGTGCCGCCCAGTAATATCTACCCAATTCAGGGACCCCCAATCCCCCCTCCCTATTAGCATACATCTTCCGCCTAGGCACTCGAGGCCTACTATTCCCCCAAATAAATGCAAACACTTGGCTCTGCAATTTGCGCAGGTCGGCCTGGCTCACCCCCACTGGCAAAGATTGAAATAAGTATAGCAAACGTGGTAACAGGTTCTTTTTCAGGGCCGCTATCCTCCCCAACCACGACAACTCCACTCCCCGCCATCTATCCATATCCCTTTTGAGCTGTTGGAAGAGCGGAGGGTAATTTGCCCCATACAGATCCAGATAGCTTACGGTACTTTGCACCACAAGGTACCTAATCGATTGAGTAGCCCACCGAAATGGAAAGGAGGCCTGTAGACCCCCAATCACCCGGGGTTCTAGTGAAATCGACAAGGCCTCCATTTTATCCCAATTAACCTTGAACCCCGATAGACTACCATATTCCCGCAGTTCGCGCATTAAGATCGGAAGGGAAGTCACCGTCTGTGTCCAAAGTAAACAGCAGGTCATCAGCAAATAAAGCTATCTTATGCTGACATGGACCCACTGCAATTCCCTTGATATCCCGTACCAATCTGATCCTAGCCGCTAGTGGCTCCATTACCAGTGCGAAAAGCAGCAGGGACAGTGGGCACCCCTGCCTCATCCCCCACCCCAGGGAGAACCGCTCCGAGTACCCCCCATTTACCCTTACTGTGGCCTCCGGCGCCGCATACAACGCCTGTATCCAGGAGCAGAATTTAGGGCCTAATCCAACATAGTCCAAGATTGCCATTAAAAACTTAAAATTCACCCTTTCAAAGGCCTTTTCCGCATCGATCAAAAAGAGCATAGCCTTCTGTTTCTCCTTACATGCCAGCCATCCCAACTGGACCACCCTTCGGATCCCATCTGCCGGCTGCCTACCTTCGATGAACCCCGACTGATCCGAGTGGATCAGCCCTGGCATACATGGCCCCAGCCTCATTGCCAGCACTTTGGCCAAAATGTTTACATCAATATTCAACAAAGAGATGGGACGGTATGATCCACAGATCGATGGGTCCTTCCCCGGCTTGGGGATCACCACTATAGCAGCTTGGTGCATAGAGGCCGGAAGGGCCTCCCCCTGTAGTACTGCATTAAATACCCTTTGTAAAATAGGCCCCAGCTCCCCAGACATTTTTTTATAAAACACCCCCGAAAACCCATCGAGTCCTGGCGCTTTCCCTGGCACCAGCTGCTTAATAACACCCAACACTTCCCCCAGGGCAATTTCCGCTTCCAACCCCTCTCCCACTGACTCTTCTATCCTTGCACTGCCCGCTCCCTCATTTTGCAGATATTTCCTAATATCCTCCGCCGCCCCTGTGGGTTCTGCGGTATAGAGTCCCTTATAGTACTCCCGAAACTGTTCCCGGATATCCCTGTCTTTATATAACAGTTTATCCTGAGGCCCTTTTATTTTAGTAATTGTATGCTTCCTTTGCAAGATCCGTATTTTATTACTCAAAAGCTGACCGACTTATTGTTGAATTCATAAAACGTTTGCCTCGTCCTTTCTAACTGAAAGGATATCCTTTCTAACTGGAGGGCATTTAACTGCCGCCTAGTTTCCTCTACTTGGCCCCGCAGCCTAGTTCCCCCCCCCCTCTGTTTATGGGCCCTCTCCAGCTGTTACAGAACCCCCATAAGACGCTGTACTTCCTCTTCCCTCTTCCGCTTCCTCTGTGCACCCACCTTAATTAAGTGGCCTCTAACCACCGCCTTTAGGCCATCCCATAAAACTCCTGTTGTGACTTCGTCATTATCGTTAAATTCCATGTACTCTTGAATCACAACTCTCAATCTGTGGACCACCTCCTCTCCCTGTAGGAGATAGTCATTCAACCTCCAAAAGGTTCTCTGACCCACCTCCCTTGGTGGTCCAAACCCGCCCTCCACTGGGCCATGGTCCGACCACGTAGCCACCCCTATCTGTATTTTATCCAATGCCTCCCTCCAATATTTGCTCCCAAACAAATAGTCTATCCGACTATATGAAGCGTGTACCGCTGAGTAAAAACTATAATCCCTACCCTGTGGGTGAGCCAATCACCACAAATCTTCCATCTCAAATGTTTGCATCCACTTTTGGAGGGCCCGCACTCCTATATCGCTCCCCCTCCACTTCCCTAAGCGTCCATCTAGCGCTATATTACAATCTTCCCCTACTAATAACTGCCCCTGGACCTTCCCTTCCAACCACTTACCCAGCTCCTCCCAGAACCCCACCTGGCCTGTATTTGGGCCATACACTGAAACCAATGTCACCGTCTCTCCCCCCCATTCACCTATAACACCCACTGCCCTCCCATCCACCTTCCGAAAACACCTCCCCATATTAAATGGTACATCATTACGAATCAATATGGCTACTCCCGCTTTCCTGCGATTCCCCCACTCTGCCGCAAAGAACCCTTGGAAATTCCCTACATTCATCAGTCGCTCATCGCACCGCCGCAGATGTGTGTCCTGCACCAGTGCCACTTGCCACTGTCTCTCCTGGAGCTCCCTCCACAGCATTTTCCTTTTCTGTGGCAAATTAAGCCCCCTAACATTCAAGCTTCCCACCTTCACCCCAGAAGCCATTCTCTACCCTGGACCCCCACCCCTCCTATACCCTGTGTAGATGCCTCCCTTCTCCGCTCTCCTCCCTCCTCCCCTCCCCCTACCCCCCATCCTGCATAGCTCCTCTCCGCTTACTGTTAAGGAAGTGACCCCCCTGTGATGCTATACCTACCCCCCTCCCTCCTACTTAGTGCTACAGACTATAAATTTACCCAACCCTCACAATGCAACCCCCAGCCACCACACATACAGGCCTCCCCCCCCCCCGTCCTTACACATTGCAAGATCACCCCCTCCAATACATCAACCACTTATCCTCCCTTTCCCTTCTTAAGTCTCATCCTCCCCCTCAACAAACACAACCACACCACAACCTATTGAGACCCAAGATCATGTAGCCTTGTCCTTGAAGTTCGCTCCATTACTCTTGCCATTGTCCACTCCTCCAGGTTTCCTCCTGAGGCGCTGTCCTTTGACTGATACTCTCTCCCAACTCGTAGTTCACCCTCTGCTGACTGTGGTATCCGTGGTCTTGGCCTGCTCTGGCAAATTAGGAGCGCCTTCCCGCCGTAGCGTTAGCCAGGCCTCCTCCACTTAGCGCACCCGAAATCCCCTGCCATTGATATCCATCAACAAGGTGAAGGGAAAGAGCCATCTATATTTTGCCTTCTCCTCCCGAAGATATTGGGTGACTGATCTCATCTCTCTGCGCCGCTGAAGAGTCCCAGCCGAGAGATCATGATATACTTCCACCTTCTGATCCTCCCACTGGAAACTTCTCTTCCTAGCAGCCACTCTCATCACCTGCTCCTTTTGGGCATAGGAGGTCAAACAGGCCACTAAATCTCTTGGGCACCCAGCCCTCTGCGGCCCCAGTGCTCTGTGGGCCCTCTCCACCAGGACAGTTTCACCCTCCATAGCGCTCCCCTCATCCTGAAGCAGGAACAAACACACTTTCTGCACTACTGCAACCGCATCTGCATAGGACTCCCGCTCCGGGAGGCCCCGGATCCTCACATTATTCCTCCTCGAGCGATTCTCGAGGTCCTCCATCTTATCCCGCATCATGTCCTGCTCTTCTTGCAACCGCTGAATCTGGTCTCCGATCGCCGAGTCTTTCCCCATCTGTTGCTCCGCCTGCTCCTCCAGCAGCTCGACTCTGTGCCCCAACTCCCGCACATCTGGGCGGATCTCAGCCAGCGATTCTTTAATCTCACCGCGGGTAGTGATTATTTTGTGTTTCAGGGACCTCAGCCATCCCCAGATGTCACCTCTCGTACAGCTGTCATCGGCCCTCTCCAACTCTTCCTCCAACTCTTCCCCCGACGCCATGTGCTCCGGCAGGCCCTGCGACTTTCTCTCGTCACCCTTTACATATGGAGATTTATACCAGGCCAGTTTCTTCTTCGCCAACATTGCCATCTGTTCGGAGAGCCGCTATCTCCTGCACTCTCGTGACGGAGGGAGTTTTAACGCTCTTTTTCCACTTTTTTCCTGCGTCCCGACGGGAGCTTAAGAGCTAAGCTGCCATCTTACGGGTGATGTCACTTTGGTGACATCACTTCCTTCGGTATTTTTTGTTTTTGAATTCTTTCAGTACTCTAGAGTGTATACCATCTATCCCAGGTGATATGCTACTCTTTAGTTTGTCGCTTTGCCCTATTTTATCTTCAAGACTCAGTGAAATTTGCTTCAGTTCCTCTGAATCATCACCATTAAATCTCATTTATGTCATGGGTAGCTCACCTACATCTTCCTCAGTAAAGACCAAAGAAAATAATTCATTCAGGGGGCTAGTTACTAAGAGGTGCTAATGCTAACATGTAATGTGCGTTATTCTAGTGAAGCTTCCATGTTATTCAGTGGGATCTAGTTACTAATAATGCACTTTAATGATGAAGGGAGGAGTGGCCTAGTGGTTACGACAAGGTACTTCAGGCCAGAGGGCTGGGGGTTCAAGTCCCACCTGGGGACAGCAATCTCAGGCCAGAGGGACTGGGATTTCTAGTCCTATAGGCACTCCTTGTGGTCTTGGGCAAGCCACTTAACCCTCCATTGCCCATGTTCCCTGTAAGTATTAGCATATGTGTGTCATATCTCCTTGCGTTAAATGTATCTCCCAATTGACCACTTTGACCTGGTGAAAAGCAGGATATAAATACAGCTAAATAAATAAAAAATAAAATAAATTAATGCATATTAACATCAGGGTACCTTAGTAACTTTCTCCCTTAATATCTGAGCTATGACTTTGTCCTCCCTGAATGCCCCTTTTACCTCATCTAATAGTCCAACTGACTCCAAAAGCTTCTTGCTTCAAATGTACTTGAAAAAGATTTTATGAGTTTTTATCTTTACAGCAAGTTTCTTTTCAAATTCTGTTTTTGCCTTCCTTATCAATGCTTTGCTTCTAACCTGTGAGTGCTTATGCTATTTCCTATTTTCTTCATTTAGATCCCTTTTCCATTTTTGGAAAGATGTTCTTTTGGCTATTGTAGCCTCTTTCACCTCAACTTTTAACCATACTGGCTATATTTTGGCCTTCCTTCTGCCTTTTTAAATACATGAAATATATCTGGACTGGGCTACCAAGTTGGTATTTTAAAAAAAAACAACAACTCATGTCTGATGTAAGCTTATCACCTTTGCAGCTGTTTTTTAGGTTTTTTTTTTACTATTTTCCTCATTTTATCATAGACTTCCTTTTGAAAGTTAAATGCTAGTGCAGCAGATTTCCTTAATGTCCTCACTATAGTTATTACATTTGATCACATTATGATCACTGGTGCCAAGTGCCAATACTTATATCACTCACAACAAAACCTGTGCTCCACTAAAGTCTAGGTCTAAAATAGCTTCCCCCCTGTTGTTGGGTCCTGCACCAGCTGCTCTATGAAGGAGCCATTTATTTCATCTAGGAATTTTAACTCCCTAGCATTTCTTGATATGACTTTTATGCAGTCGATATTGGGGTAATTGAAATCACCCATTAATATTGTGTTGCTAAATTTCTTAGCTTTCTTAATTTTTTATTAACATTTCATCACCTATCTGTTCGTTCTTGCTGGGTGAATGGTAGCATACCCCTACCACTATTCTTTCCCTTCACATATGGAGTTTCAGGCTATAAAGATTCTATAGTGCATAGTTTCATGCAGAACTTTTATTCTCTTTGACTCAATACCATCTTGAAAATATAGTGCCACCCTTCCACCATTCTGATATAATTTGTACTCTGGTATCAGTGTCTCATTGGTTATTCTCTTTCTACAGGTCTCTGAGATTTATTTTATTTTATTTAACTGTTGTATTATTTATACATTTTCCAAAATACAAGAAGCGTATGTATTACACTTGCCAGAAATAGGGGACTCAACCAAAATTTATATAATAAGAAAACAACCAGAAGCAATTGACTAACATAGTCAAACTCTGTTCCGCCCCCCCCCCCCCCACCATAGCACACCACCAAGGGGGAGGACCACCAAGGGGGAGGAACACCAGGAAAACTAAATTACCAATATCCAAGGAAAAGTAAGCTTTGATACAGACCACCTTGTGTCCCTGCAGTGGTACTAACATCAGATACAGTGGCAATCTGGGAGCTCAGACAAGCCCGCAACTGGGCAGGGTCATAGAAAATCTAAGAGTTAGATTGCAACTTAATGTTGCATTTACAGGGAAACTTAAGAAAGAACTGACCACCCAGCTGCAGGTCCCCAGGCCAGAGGAGGAGAAACTCACGCCTCCGATTCCGAGTGACTTGACATAAATCTGGGCATACGTGAACATTCAAACCTTTTAAATGGTACAGATCTTTTCCGAAAAAACATTTTTAGAAACCAATCCCGATCACTAATTAAAGTAAAGGTAACAACAAGTATTGATGGTATAAATGTCTGAGAGCCAGAATCCTCCAATATCGCAGATAAATTAATGGAATCCGCAGGCTGCACACCAGGAATAGCCCCAGAGTCAGATACTCGACGACCAGATGGTAAGTAAAATAAATGACTGATTGGGGGCTGGGATTCAGCCTGAACTTCAAAAACTTCCATCATAAATAACTTAATCATTTCCTTAGCATTCACATGAGAGGATTTTGAAAAGTTAATAAGTTTTAAATTAGAGTATCTAGCAAAATTCTCCAAATGTTCAATTTGTGCCTTAACACCAGAAAGATCCTTGCATACCACTCCTGAGGAATCTTCCATACGGCCCACCGATTCCTGAAGTTGTGCCACTGATGACTGTAGATCTGTAATATCCAACACTTGCTGTTGCAACTCAACAGAGTTTGCAGAAACTTGTGGAGCCAGAGCCCGAACCTGGGGGATAAGCATATCCCCCAGCTTGAGCTATGTCGGTCTATATAGTCTCCAGGATAAATACTGCTGGCCGACTCAAAGAAAAGGTCATAAGTGCCCCTTCTCCGGCTGCCCCTTCTGGATCCTGTGTAGCCATCGCAGCTGCTGGGTGCACATCCACCTGACCCTCAGCCTGACTTTGCGGCGCTGGAATGCTGGCAAGATGACCCGGAAATGAAACACCTCTCTCTTCTTGCTGCGTCAGGGTCACCCCTCGAGGGAGAGCTGGCTCACCGCTGCCGGTCACAGCCGTCACCCCCTGACCCTCAATGGAGCTTAAATCCAGCGCATGGATCTTGGAAGCTGGCCACTGCCCTGGAGAAAAGCTGTCTGGCCCTGGACTACTCGACAGGCTCGCTGCCCTTGACGAGCAGTCAATGGGGTTCTGAATCTCTGGTATGTTAGCAGGCTGCTGGGGAGTGCGAGACAGGAAAGAGTCCAATGTAGATTGTGCAGGTAAGGGAAAGGAAGCCTTCCGGGCAGCGGAAGACTTTCTGCCACCCTTGGCTTTTCTCTTCCCCATGAAAGAAAAATACTACTCCACCAGTTACAAAGCTGTCACCATTTTGGATCCTCCCCTCCCTGTTTAAAACTGTTTTTTATGCTGTTTTTCACAGGGTCAAAGCGATGTACATAGAACAACAGTTGCAAATGGTACAGAGAACTAACATATACAATTGTGGAAACTTATATACATTTACTGAGGTTATTTAGAACTTGTATACATTTGCAGAGATTACATAGAACATACAGAGTTGGAGGGTGTTTTGTTATGGCAGAGTGGGTGCAATGGGGGGAAGGGAGGAGTTGAAGGAGAAAGGGTAGGGAGGAGGGAGGTTATGTAGTCAGCCCACTATTTAACTTGACTAATTGTATTTTGGCACTTTTTTGGATGTATTTTTGAGATATTGCTGGCCTGAAATGTTCCATGAATAGGTGGGTCTTGAGGTGTTTTCGGAACATGAGCAGTTCAGTAATATTCTGAGCTTGACAGGTAGTGAGTTCCAGAGGCTGGGGGCATAGAGTGCGAATACTCTGCTGCATGCGTATTGGTTGCTTTTGGTTTTCTCATGTGGGATGCTCGGTATATTTTTTTGTGCTTTGTCTTCTTGTCCTGGTGGGTTCTGCTGTGACTAGCAGTGTTTGTAGGTAGGATGAGGTTTGGTCATGGATGGTTTTGAAGGTAAGTAGGAGTATCCTGTATCTGATGCAGCTCAGGAGTGGGAGCCAGTGGAGATGCCAATTATATCTATCTTTTCATTCAGTGCTATGTATTCTAATTCTCCCATCTTATTCTTTAGGCTTCTAGTATTTGCATGAAGACATTTCATAGTATGTTTTTTGTTCATATGTATAACCTGCTTAGTAGTTGGCAGGAGTAATTTGCAATCTTTCAATTCTGTCTCTTCTTCATTTAAAATCACCTGGGCTACTTTTGACTTTCTTGCAACCTCTCTATCGTGATGATCTAACTTCTCCGTTTTGATCATATCCTTCAAAGATACCTTACTGACTCGAAGTCCTTACTGGGGTGGGGGTGACAGATATCAGAAGGTAGAATCCGCAGTGCAGTGCTGGAGTGTTTAGGTAAGTGCTGCATCATGATTTCCAAGACACTGCCACCATTGCCAGAGAGAGGAGGTAGCAGAGGCAATTGTGGGGGAGGGGGGAAGGGAGAGTGGAGGCAAGATGGAGGACCTATCTAGGGCATCTCTAACATTTATACTGTCCCTGTTTCTCACAAGTAGAAGATAATCGTACATGTGGCATTCAATGCAAAAAGCTGGATAGCCTCCAACTTGCTGCTGGACTGCTGTACGCATCTTAGTATTGCTGACTTTATTTATTTATTTAACATTTCTTATATACCGTGCTATTTCTCATCAGTGCGGTTTACATCGAACAATAAAACACTTGGACATACAGATTTTGTCCTATGTTTACATAAAACAGGGTTTTAACATGGATTTAACTTGGGAAACTATATACATATGAAATTATGCTACAAGAGATTAACAGGTTGAACTCATAACGGGTTTTACAGTGAGAGTTTGATTACTGCGTATTTGCACTCTCTTGGTCATGAAGAGTTAAAGATCTGTAATATCATATGGTGTACATTCAGAATGCAGTTTTAGTGTGCATATGTTCACGGTTGACATGATTGAGTGCGTTGGTGGAGGGGGAATCGTTGAGCTGAGTGAGTGTGTGGGTAGAGGGGGAGTCATTGAGCTGTGTAAATTGCATGAGGAACAAGTGATGTTTGAGGGCCTTTCTAAATTGAGTGAGGTCCCTGATTGCTCTTATGCTATAAGGGAGTTTGTTCCAACACCTGGGGGCATAGCTTGTAAATGCCCTATTGATGGTTGATTGATTAAGTTTCATAGATCCACTTGGTATAACTAGAGTATTTTCCAAGATTGCTCTTCTGGATCTGTTGTTGGGGGTGTGGATGAGCAGATCAGCAATTGAGGAGGGTGATGTTTTGTTGATTGCTTTAAAGGTGATGAGGAGGGCCTTATAAGTGATTCTGCAGCTTATTGGGAGCCAGTGAAGCTCTTTTAATATAGGTGAGATGTGGTCTTTTCTGGATACTCCGCAGAGGACACGAGCTGCTGCGTTCATGGCTAATTGTAGGAGGTTCAGAGTATTTTTTGGGAGGCCAGGTAGTATTATATTAGCATAGTCAAAATGCGGTGTCACTAGGGCCTGGAAAATAGTTCGGAAGTCGTCAATTTCCATCATGGGTCTCAGGTGGCGGAGGGTTTTGATTTTGAAGTAAATAGATCTTGCTGTGCGCTTGATGTGATCTTTGAAGTCCAAATGTTGGTCTAATATTACCCCTAGATAGCGTATGTTGGATCTGACCGGAAGTTCTGCGTCTCTGACTTTTAGTGTTGATGGTGGGGAGAAGTCTTTGTTCCGTGTGATAAATAGCACTTCTGTCTTTTTGAAGTTTATATGTATTCTGACTAAAGAGCCAGTCTGTTATTGCGTTGAAGCATTTAGTCAACTTTGTGAGATCTGGGCATGTGACCATTATAGGTGTGAATAGTAAGACGTCCTCCGCATACATGAGGCAGGATATGCCGAAGGAGCGGGTTATGTCGCAAATTGGCTGCATATATATGTTGAAAAGTAGTGCATATAGACGATCCTTGTGGTACTCCCTGTCTTTGCTGGAAGGGTTCTGATGTATTGTTGCCGATTCAAACTTGCTGCCATCTTCCTTGAAGGTAAGACTTATACCAGTCCCATGTGTGGTCATGGATTCCCTTTGCGTGGAGTCTCATCAGGAGTAGTTCATGATCAACTGAGTCAAACGCTGCTGAAATATCCAGGGAAATAAGAGCAAAGCCTTTCTTGATGTTGTCTATCCCATTGGTGAGTGTGTTTGTCAATGAGGTCAATAGGGTTTCTACGCCGTGCGCCTCTCTGAATCCATGCTGACATGGGTCTAAAGGGGATGTTGTGTCAATGTGCTGTTGAATCTGTCTTTGAGTTGTTTTCTCCAGTATTTTAGCTAGGAAAGGGATACTGGAAATTGGTCGGTAGGAGTCCTCTTTCTTCGGATCGAGCTGGTTATTTTTCAGTAAAGGTCGTATGGATGTTTCCTTAAGGGCGTCCGGGAAGATTCCAGTTGTAAAAGATTGCTTTGCGATATCAGCTATGAATGGGCTTAGTTCTGAGCGCATTGTTCTGATCCAGTGCGCTGGGCATGGGTCATTCGGTGCTGTCGTGGTATTGATGTTTTGGCAATTGTTTCCTCAATGGTTTTCACTGATGGGGGTGAGAGCTTGGTGAGTGGAGAATGTATGTGAGGGTTCTGATAGGATTCGCAAGGTGTAGTAGTGATTACTTTTATTGCTTTAGATTGGATGTAGTTAGGGTATGTCTGGGGTTGGATATGCTCCTGTTGTGGTTGGGGAGGTTGGCTGGTCAGTGATTTTACTAGATTGAAAAGGTCACGAGGCTTATTTAACGAGCAGTTAAGAAGCTCAGCATGGAATTTTTTTCTCTCTGTCCACGTTGAGTCCCTATGATTTTTCAGATGTTCTAGATATGTAGATTGGTCTGTTGAACTGCGGGTCCGTCTCCACTTTCTCTCCAGTTTTCTCAGATGTAGTAATGAGGATCGTAGCTTGGAGGAGAACCATGGGGCGTTCTGCTTCTTGGAGGAACGACTATTGGTTGTAGGCTTTTTGTCATTACTTGGCTGTTGGGCATACAGAGTGAGGGTGTTATTCCAGTTTGTGAGCAATTCGTTGAGGTTGGCAGATGGTTTGGATAATGTTGGGAGTACCTGCTGAGTGAACAGCTCTCTGTCTAGTTGTTTGAAGCAGATTGGTTTTTCAGGTTTACAAGTGATTGGGCAGCAGTCTGTTTGTAGCATTGGTATCTGAAATGTTATTAGGTTATGGTCAGACCAGGGGACAGGGGTGACTGATAATTCAATTTGACTCAGCCTGCTAGAGACTATGGGTGGAATGAAGATTAGGTCAAGGAGGTTGCCTTGTTGGTGGGTGGGGTCTTTTATGACCTGTTCGTAGCCTAGATTGGACATTGCTTCTAGGAAGGTATTAGCTAGTTCCTGCTGAGTGGAAGCAAGATTAAAGTCTCCCATCAACCAGTTTGTTTTGTACGTGTCTTGAGGATTACAGGCTAGATCAATCACATCAGAGAGTTCATCTGACGCGGTGCCGGGTGCCCTGTAAATGAGGTTTATAGTGTTATGTTTGTTGGAGACTGTTAACATATTTAGGTGTGGCGTTGTCTTAGTGAAGTTAATTCGGTATTGTAGTGCAGTCTTTGCTAGGATGAGGACACCACCTCCTCTTCTGCTTTCTCTGTTGCATGTGAAGATCGAGAAATTAGTTTAGATGATTTGATTTAGTATAGCATTATCAGTGTCTGACAGCCACGTTTCTGTAACCAATAGGATATCTAGGTTGAGGTTTGAAAGTAGGTCTGTGATGGCAGGCCATTTGTTGCGGATGGATCGTGCATTGATGAGGGCGCACTTGAGGACTTTTTGGTTCTGTTCTTCCTTATGGTTTGTTGTTGTTGCGGGTTCAAGTGTGACATAGAGCAAATGTGACTGCCTTTTGTGGTATGGATTTGGGGGTGGTTGGTATTGGTTATGGTAATATTTCCTACTTGTGCTGAGAAGTAGTGGGATAGGGTTGTCACCCTGTGTAAAAGCAGTAGCTTCGTAAAAAGTGCTGGTCAGTGTGTAAATCAGAGTTAGTTATTGAAAACTGTTCAGGTGGTAGGGATACCTATATAAAGATAAAGGCTCTTAAGAATTTTTGATATAATTTATGCTATTATTTTATGCTGGCTTCTCAATAAACTGCACATAATCTGTTAAGGGTTAATCACTTGCTGAAAATACCCTGTGGTGACAATTTCCCTCTTGTCCTCTTAATTAGAATAACAGACTGTAAATTAAGGGAGGTGCAAGGGGTGGGTGGGAGCTGGAGATGTGAGAAAAAAGACTAAAGCATTTTAAGCAAGCTAATAACTAGTTTGGGCTTTTTAAAGAAAAGAGAGAAATTGGGTTAGTTTATTAAATTTCCCAATAAAGCAAAGTTTACTTACCCAGAGAAGCTTTGTCTGCTCTATGTACGTCCTCAGGAAAGAAGGATTATTATTGTACTGCTGTGGAGTTCACCTCTGCTCAGGGCTGGCTTAAGCAATTGTGGGGACCAATTTGGATCATTTTGGTGGGGCCTCTTCAACCTAAGATTAGTATGTTGTATTAAAAACAATATCATTAAGCTAATAAATATAATTTTGCCATCAAATGTCTTAAAACCTAACTATATTTATACAGAATTTTTCTTGCTTTCAGTTCTGCAAACTCTTTCAAAATCCTGGGGCTCTCTTAGCCCTAGACCAGAGCCACCTGTGGGCATGGGGCTCCATTGGATCAAATAGGTTCTTCTGGTCTAAGTCTGGCCCTGCTTCTGCTGGGTCATTATGCCATGACGTTACTAAGTAAAACATTTAAAACAAAATTTGAGAGAATTTGTTTTCACTCAACGCACAATTAAGCTCTGGAATTTGTGGCTAAAGGATGTGGTAAAAGCAGTTAGCATAGTTGGGTTTATAAAAGATTTGGACAAGTTCCTGGAGGAAAGGTCCATAAGTAGTACAAGGTAGATGTGGGGAAAGCCACTGCATATCCAGGGTTATCCAAAGGGTTTCTGCTGCCCAATCAGGCCTGCTACCTCCTCCCCTGCATCCATCCTCTCAGCTGGTAGAGGTGGTGGCGCAGCGATCCTCGTCTTCTAAGCAGTGGCACTGTGCTGCCGCTTCAGCACCACTATTTCGTATCATGCTAGCTACTTGTAGCCTGGATTGGCCACTGTTGGAAACAGGGTACTGGGCTTGATGGACTTAGATCTTATCTCATACATGTCAGGCCACTAGTGAGCTGAGGATAATGAGTTATTTAATTATACAGTTCCCCTACCAGGAGTACTGTACATGGTAGATGGGGTTGGGCTCATTGACATCCAGGTCTCCACTCTGGAGGCTCTGCATAAGAATATGAAAGACCCAGTGCGGATTCTCTAATTGGGAGGAGGGAGGTATTCTTCATGACACTAGCTTCATCCTTTGAGAAGCAGTTTTTTTTTTCCTGGACCATTCCCCAGGCAATGATAATGGCCATCTTTTGAAAGTTTCTTTAATTGCTCCCTACAATTTCAAGTTTTTCAAAAAATGATCTTTTCCGCTTAGGACACCAGGCCCTATAATTCTGCATTGCTGGGTATCATTTTTTGTGTAGCTCCCCTCCTGGGTATTCTTGGTAATTAGGAGGGATCCAGGTCTCTGGTTCAGGAACTCCATGCAAAAAATAGTGTGGACTCTCTGATGGGGGAAAGGGTTCTCTACTTCAAGTTCCAAAGGTAAAGGAGACGTTCCAGTCCAGTAATTGTGTTCCAAAAATAAAATCTTTTAATGAATATGTTTCTTCAACACAAACCGGCAAAAGACGCTAATTCCAACATAGTTGTGGTGTTTAGTGTCATCAGTTACACCAAACTATGGTTACACGATGCAAGGTTCCACATTAGGAACCACCACCCAGGAAAAAGATTTAGGCGTCATTGTGGATACCATGTTAAAACCCTTGGCCCAGTGTGCAGCGGCGGCCAAGAGAGCAAATAGAATGCTAGGTATGATAAGGAAAGGAATGGAAAATAAAACAAAAGATATTATAATGCCTCTATATCTTTCCATGGTGAGACCGCACCTTGAATACTGTGTGCAATTCTGGTCGCCGTATCTTAAAAAGGATATAGCGATTTTAGAAAAGGTACAGAGAAGAGCCACCAAAATGGTAAAGGGGATGGAAGGATATTCATATGAAGAAAGGCTAAAAAGGTTAGGGCTCTTTAACCTGGAAAAGAGACGGCTGAGGGGAGATATGATAGAAGTCTATAAATTAATGAACGGAGTGGAACGGGTAAACGTAGATCGATTGTTTACCTTATCAGAATATAGAAAGACTAGGAGACATTGAATGAAGCTACAGGGTAAACTATTTAAGACTAATAAAAGAAAATATTTTTTCACTCAACGTGTAATCAAACTCTGGAATTTGTTACCGGAGGATGTAGTAAAGGCTGTTAGTGTAGCTGGGTTTAAAAAAGGTTTGGACAAGTTCCTGGAGGAAAGGTCCATAAACCATTATTAAGAAGTGACCGAAGATATCAATGCTTGACCCAGTACAAGCACTGTGGAACTTGTGTCTCTTGGGGAAACTGCTAGGTACATATGACCTAGATTGGCCACTGTTGGAAACAGAATACTGGGCTTGATGGACCTTGGTCTGACCCAGTATGGCATATCTTATGTTCTTATGTTCTTATCAGGTTGATGTTGGCTCATGGCGATCCAGTGGATAGCTTTTCTAAAATGTGTTTGGTTTTCAGTCCGGCAGCTAATTGTTGATAGAGTAGCAACTATAGCTGCTGTTACGGTATTGATCCAATGCATTGCTAGCCTTCCTCTTTCGCATTGACTTTCAACCTTGTCAAGCATATCTTTCTTTAATGATCTTTCTCTTCGCATGATCTATCCAAAGTATGATAGTTGAAGTCTTGTCATTTGAGCTTCTAAAGAAAGCTTATTTTTGATCTCTTCTAGTACTGATTTTATTTGTTCTTCAGACAGTCCATGGTGTACACTGCATACTTAGCCAGCACCATAGTTTGAAGGCATTAATTTTCTTCCTGTCTTTATACTGCACTGTCCAACCTTCACATCCATATGATGTTATTGAAAATACCATAGCTTGGACAAGTTGAATCTTTGTATGGAAAGATGTGTCTCTATACTTGAGAATCTTGTCTAAGTCCTTCATAGCCATTCTGCAAGAGCAATTTGACTCCTATTTCTTGACTGCTTGTCATTTCATTATTAGTTATTGATCTAAGCAGGTTAAAATTATCTACTATTTCTATTTCTTCTCCATCAAGGATGAACTTATTGGACCCAATATTCAAAGGATTTATGCTGCTAACTTTGAGAGTTATGCTCCTGAATTGGCCTCTTAGAAATTGGAATAGGGCTAAGTGCCTAATTATTTTCTTAACGTGGGTGACAATGGGGACGGATTTAGGGAGGGGAAAAGAAGTTAGGCACTTAGCATAGATTTTCATAACTAGGCACCTAAATTAGGCTCATAAATTTAGGCAAATGGATGGCAGATCTAAATTTAGGAGTGTACATTTTAAGCTCCTAAAACCGGGATTCATTTGTGGCTGAAAATAGGGCACAAATCTAGGAGCTCATCTTTTTTTGAATATCAGGCTCCTTGATTTGCTAGTTGTCAGGATCTTTGTCGTCTTCATGTTGTTAAGGTAAAGGCCCATTTTAAGACTATGCTCCTTGATCTTGACAAACAGATGTTTCAGATCATCTTCACTTTTCAGTCAGTTGTGTGGTGGTATCAGCATAGCGAAGGTTGTTGATGAGTCTTCTGTCAGTCTTCACACCTCGGCTCTCTTCATACAGTCCTGCTTCTCTGATGATTTGTTCTGCATATAAATTGAACAGGTAGGGGGAAAGTATGCAGCCTTGTCACACACCTTTGCTAATTTTAAGGCATTCTGTTTCTCTTTGTTTCATTCCAACATCTTATTATTCTTTGTAGCATTATTATTAATTTAGTTTGTGCTTTTCCAGTAGTAATTCAAGATGAGTTACAATCAGGTGAGGATTAAATCCTTTCTTCCTCATACTTCTGGGATATCTTCTTTCCTCTACCTGAACTTTGGGCTCCCTCTGAACTTTTATTGGGCTCCCAAACTCCCAAGCATCTACTTGGTACTTTATACTCCAAAGATATATTCTCTCTGTTCAACTCCAGGCTAAAAACTCGCTTCTTTGAGACTGTTTTTGGATCCTGATTCCCCTAGTCTCCTGTTCACCTCCTATGGGTTTCCTTACCATTCCCCTAGATATAGCCTAGTCCCCACTTGTTGGGTTATCTGTCTGGATTAGACTGTAAACTTTTATGAGCAGAGATTGTCTCTTACGTGTCTCTGTACAGCACTACATATGCCTTATAATGCTATACAAATGAGAAGTAGTAGTATTCTCCTCTGAAAACTCTTCTCTGAAATCCACCAGACTTCTGGATCAAGCATCACATGACTGACTTGTTTCTGGTCTCCTTTTTGGCCCATACTACAAACCTCCTTAGAGCTGCCAGAAGCTTCCTCTGCACTGCTCACCCAAGGCACTGAAGCAATAAGTTTCCCAGAATCCACTAAGACTAAGAGACTTAATTTCTCTTCCCTCAATCTAGGGATCTGCTGGTTTCACTCAGGAAGAGGAGCCTCCCTTATCCTTTCCTGCTTTCTCTTGACCAACTCCCAAAAGAATTGTTCAGGCGCTCTCTACAAGACCCTTCTTAGCATACATCTTTTCCCAATCTCTTCATGGACCCTAGCCACTTCCTGTGGACTGCACCATTGCGTCCATTCCTGTAGGGGAGTACCATGACAAATGACCTAATCCATTCTACAATCACTCTGTTCATAATCACCCTGCTGAGAGGAGCACATACTCATTGCAGGGAGTAAATCCCCCTCACATTTATCTATTATTTATTTAAATATTTTTTGTTTATAATTCTTTCTAGAAAAAAGAAAAAAAAACCTTCTAAGTGGAATAGAATAATCAAAATAAAACAACATAGAAACATAGTAAGTGACGGCAGATAAAGACCAGCATGGTCCATCTAGTCTACCCAGCAAGATGGCAGGTGCAACTGTCGCTCTGTGCAGGCCACCCCTCCCCATGTTTTTGTTTTTGTTTAGGGGTGAACCCACCACTCCATGTAGGACACACAAAATAGCACAGTAAATATACATGGCAGGATAGTGGCCCAAGAGCAGCAGAATCGGGATGATTCCACTCGAGAGGACCCAGAAACATGTAGCCTAATTACCAGAGTTGCTAAGTTGCCCATTTTCTAGAGTGAGATTTTAGCCATTTCTGGATTTCTGCAATCTCATTCGGATACATTATGGGGCCTGCAGCACTGATTCCAATGGGTAAAATCAGGGACTGCAAATAATCTCACTCCTGTAACTGGGCAACTTGGCAGCTCTTCAGTACGTTGACAAGAGTATCCAAGTTATCCAATTCCTGGAGTGAGATTTTTTTGCCAGTTCTGGTATTAAATTTGCATTGCAATGCAGTATGGTTTTTGTAGTCCCTGATTTTTACCCATCAAAATCAGTGCTTCAGGTCCCATAATGCATCTTGATGAGCTTGTCAGAAATCCAGGACTGGTTTACAATCTCACTCCAGGAACTGGGTAAGTTAGCAACTCTGCGTTGCTCTATCAGCCCTGTTTCCTAATGCATTATCTCTCTTTTTGCTCAAAAATCCTACTGGTTTAAGAATAGCAGGACGCTGAGAACTGCAGCACAGGAGACTTGAAAAGTCTACCATTGCTACGCATCCCCCTGAGCCCCAGTAAGGAGAGCTCCAAGGACAGACTGATTCCAGTGGCTTCAGCTCTTTGTTTTGTCACTTGAAGTTTTAATGTAACACAACAGCACATTTTTCTGGCAAACACAGAGGGCCTGCTTCACACATTCTATGCAGCTGGTATGCAGCCATATCTCTGTCACAGATTAGACTAATAGAATGGCTGCTTTATGGCTTTTCCAGGCAGGAAGACTACAGAAATTACAGAAATCAAGATGATCATAATGAGGATTGTCTTATAATTAAAATATAAAAATGGAGACCTTGTAATGTTTCATAGCACTACAGTACAGTCGCTCACACAATAATGCCTTTCCTCTATAACAGACTGCCCCCTGGTGGTTGGAATTATCTGAGCAGTTCAAACAAGTAGCACTCGCTAAATAAGATCAAAGCTTCAAAGTGAGCCAGTATCAAGAGGGAGATTTGAGGCCAGATCTGGATTTCTATCAACTTCATTATGGTGCAGTATGGGACTTGAAGTACTGATTTAAATGAGCAGAATCAAGGACTACAACTGCCACACAGCATTGGGATGTGAGTCAAAAAGTACTGGCTAAAAAGTCTCTCTGCTGGAACAGAGTAACTTGGCAGCTTTGAGCATGACATATTATATCTGAATTACTGAGTTAATTACATGGGTACACCACTGTCTTTACTCATGCACTTATGCATTCTATTGTCTGAGTATGGGCTAACACTGAGTGATAATTTAGTGTTTACGATAATGCAAATGTTAGATTAGCGCTTGTGTGTCCTGCAATTTGCATAATTCTGAGAGCTGGCTTGTGATTCTAGCCCTGGATGGGGCACTTTTTTTTTTTTTTTTTACAAAGGTGTCCATTCATGTGAATTTTATTTATTTATTTAACTTTTCTTATATACTGCCTTTCATGATATCAAGGCGGTTTACATTGAACAAACTGAAATTACATTAAACAGGGCATGATAACTTGGAGATAGCTATTTTACAGGGAACATGGGCAAATTTGAATTCTTTTGCCTTGTAATGCCTTTCTATTTCAGTATAGCATCCTGTGGTAGATTTCTCTGAAAACCTGAAAGCTCTGAAGCTTCTTTGTGTGTTTTAGAAGAAAGAATATGCCCTGAGCTCCCTCTAGTGAAGGAGAAAAGAACTGCATCTGGAGAGAGCTAACAGACCAGTTAACTCTTGGTTAATGGGAAGAGGTTTTTTTATGGATGCCTCATTAGAGCTGCCTCTTGCCGATCTTAAAGCAGAAATCCTTTTCCTTCCAATTGACATTAATGAACTAGTTAGTTTATTGATTCCTGTCTGCAATGCAGCGTTCTACTAGTAATTTTACTCCAGAAGACAGCTGGAGTCTATGAGGCCAGTATAATAAGGTACACCTTTTTACTTGGGATTTAGTGCACACTATTTAGTACTAGTTTACTTTCATATTATATACAGATTTTAGCATTGAATAAATGCCCATTAAAATGTGTTTTTTGTAAGAATTTTAATTTATTCAATACCATACAGAAACAAAATAGTTCACTTACAAAATAATACACAAAATAAAATAAATGCAAGGTCATTAGCCCACATCGCAGGGAATTGCAAAATGGAAAAAGACCCTTTCTATATCAAGCCCATAAAAGTTAAATAGCCCCATTCCACCGGAACTGAATCTAACTTACAAATACCCATCAACTCTTTTTCCTATCAACAAGTAATTTCTCTAATTCCAAAGGAGACAGAAAAACATTTATTTTGCCCAAAAGAAACCAAACACTTGCATGGATAGTGCAAGAAAAAAGTAGCACCCAAAGCAAGTACCCTAGCCTTAAAAGCAAGAAAAGCGTCCTCCTTACTTGTGTCACATGCGAAACATCTGGAAAAATGGCCAATTTTTCACCACAATAGCCAATATCCTTTTTCCTAAAACAAGCTTTAAGAATAGCTATCTTATCCTCCTCAGAAACTAGGGTCACCGACAATGTGGCCCTAGTAGAAATAACTTGAATATTCTCTAAAAAAGCAGTTAAATCAAAGGTATTCTTATCCTCAGAGATGTCCAATTCCCCTTCCACTGCATTCACCTGTGGAACTTTAGAAGGAATATAATAGCACTTAAGCTCGAGAGAATCTGCAGTAGGAAGGAGAAGCACATCCTTCAAATATATTCTAAGCAATGTTTGTGGAGACAACAAGCTTATACAGGGAAAATTCAGCACTCAGATTCTTACTTCTAGTCATATTTTCCAGATTTTCAAGCTTCCGATGAATAAACAAACTATCCTTAATATTAGCAATTTGCACAGAGGTAAGAGTTTTAACCTGAGCATCCGTA
This sequence comes from Ichthyophis bannanicus, assembly GCA_033557465.1. Lineage (NCBI taxonomy): Eukaryota > Metazoa > Chordata > Amphibia > Gymnophiona > Ichthyophiidae > Ichthyophis > Ichthyophis bannanicus. Next base: position 652,394,764 of record CM066036.1, on the reverse strand, counting down.
TTAGATAAACAAGAGTCCTGAGTCCTGATTTTCTCATCTACATTCTGCAATTTACTAACAGCGTCACTAGAAAACTGGCATAAAAGGGGAGCTGTATCTGGAAGTACCTGCTCAGTACGTTTAACAACCTGCTAGATATCCAAAAGTGACACCAAAGAAACTTGTGTATCCAGGGGTGAAGCTGAAGGCTCCTTCCAAGACACTGCTTTGGGGAGCTCAGCCTCAACCCGGGAACTCTGTTCATAAAGCGGGGACAAACTGGAAATCTCTAGGAAACCTGGTGGCAAGGGAGGTGTACGCTCAAGGGAGCCAAGACTCGTGCCCTCTTCAGAAGGACCTGGTGAAACAATACCTTGGGTTATCGCAGGAGAAGTAGATATCATGTGTTTATCCATCGGTCCAGTTGTCATGAGTAATGGGAAAGGCCTTTTCTTCTGCTTACCTCCAGGCATCTTGGGGCCTCTCCTAAGCTCCTATGTTGCTCCTAAGGGGTCCAAAGGGGCATATAAGCCCCTTTGGATCTGCCCCTTTGGAGACGCTGAGGAGATGTGCTGATGGCTGAGCGCCATAGGAAGCACAGCGCTTTATGGGTCTTACTGGTGACGTCAGTGCTGGCTGCCCCGCTAGGGTCCAATGTTCTGTCTTCACTGGCTGTCTCCAATTCCCTCTGCCGTGTGAAAAGGTTGATTTAAAAACTCCCCAAGTTTAAGTTTATCATATTTTGGAGGTGATTTTGTATAGGGTCCACAGGATGGTATGCATAAGAAATGCAAGTAAGTCCCTATTATCAAGGAATTATGCATGTGAATTGGCATTTGCACATGGGCTTACAGAATAGTGATCACCTAAGGCGCATGTACGTGTCACTGCGCTTAAGTTCCATATAGGCATGCATGGGGATGGTGCATGGATGGAGTGCAGATATAGCCTCTGCTGATGTGCATAAGTCATAAAATACTATGACTTACGTGCGTTAGGCCACCAATCTATGTGTGGCAAATTACACCGGCTCTCAGGCAGGCATAACTACTACGCCTACATTCCCTCTTGTCCATACTCCCCTCTTTTATAAAGCAAGGTGAAAAGGCCAAAGCTGCATGCATGGTACTCTATCTTGCCTACATGCAGGTTCAATGGGTGAAGCTAATGCACCCACACTAATGTGATGCTCTTTAGGGTACAGTGCTTCATGTTAGCTGCTGGGAAAATGCTTTCCACATCCCCAACACGTAACATGGTGGTGTTGCACCCAACATGCCATAATTTATACACTATTCGTACATTAACACTGGCAGGTTTTTTTTATCTTCCCAATGATGTGCTTGAGGAGAGCTGCATGAAAAGCTTGATAACAAAGCTAGCTGATATCTGTCAGGATCACCAGGGCCAGCTAGGCAGCCTCCTAGGGTGGCAGACCTCAGTGGGTGGTGGGCAGGCCATGTGTTTCGGAATACATGGTCTGCTGCTTCTGACCCCCCCGAAGTTGTGTTGGAGGGGGTCAGAAGCAGCAGACCATGTTCTGAAGCACATACCCTGCAGATGCCACCAAGCCGACCCCACTCCTGGAATTAGTGGCAGCGGGGTGGGGGGGGGGGGGGCCGAGCTCAGTACTGGGGGGAGGGTGGCACGGCATGTTGGGAGGGGGGCAGCAGAAACCCTTGGGCCAGACCTGAGGATCACAGATAAGTGTTCTTAGCCCTAATACAGAACTGTTTAATTCCTGTTTAGTGTGAAACACAGGCCGTGTCGGCAGTATTTTTGGTTTATGGGGAAGTTACATAGGCTTTTACTTTTTTGAAATTAAAATTAAAATGGACTATGTGGGATAAGTCAGTCCTGTATTGAATGACCGCTTGATAATATATAAAATATAACTTTTCTCACTCTGGCTCATGGGGGATTTTGTGTGGATACAGTACATTTTTTGATCCCTCATTTGGACTTTTGATTGTTATTTACATTAGAAAAAACACCGTAGCACCCTTTAGTAAAAAGGCTCCTGTGTTATTTTGATTTGCTTTTTTCCATTTTGTCTCAGATGTAGTGTCTATGAAGTTACAGATGAGCTGCTAATTAAATGGAGACTGTGTTTTTTAGTTTAATCTGTATATTCAGCTTGGCTAGTTGTATAGGGTCTTCACTGTGTGCACTGTTATCTGCGTAAGGAATGTCACTAAATGCAGAGTTAGTGTGGAGCCATGCAGACACTATTCCATGTAGCTCAGGCCTTCTATGTATCGAATCACTATCCTGATGACAGCAGCAATAGTCCAGATAATGGCCATACACCTGGATATTCAGTGACAGCCATTATCCAGATACTGTTGCTGACTATCTGGAGGATATTCTGACACAGCTGATGACTTCTATGGTCTTTAAATATCCAATATTTTGAAAATTGACCCTATGTTTCTACATTACTGAGGTAAATGCTTTTGCCTCATTATCATCCCATGGTATGACTGCACCTTGAATATTGTGTGCAATTCTGGTCACCGTATCTTAAAAAGGATATAACGGAATTAGAAAAGGTACAGAGAAGAGCCACCAAAATGGTAAAGGGGATGGAAGGAAACTCCTATGAAGAAAGGCTAAAAAGGTTAGGGCTCTTTAACCTGGAAAAGAGACGGCTGAGGGGAGATATGATAGAAGTCTATAAATTAATGAACGGAGTGGAACGGGTAAACATAGATCGATTGTTCACGTTATCAGAATACAGAAAGACTAGGGGACATGCAATGAAGCTACTGGGTAAACTATTTAAGACTAATAAGAGAAAATATTTTTTCACTCAATGTGTAATCAAACTCTGGAATTTGTTACCGGAGAATGTAGTAAAGGCTGTTAGTGTAGCTGGGTTTAAAAAAGGTTTGGACAAGTTCCTGGAGGAAAGGTCCATAAACCACTATTAAAAAGGGACCTGGGATATCACTGCTTGAACCAATACAAGCATTGTGGAACCTGTGTCTTTTTGGAAAACTGCTAGGCACGTATGACCTAGATTGGCCACTGTTGGAAACAGGATACTGGGTTTGATGGACCTTGGCCTGACCTAATATGGCATACTTATGTTCTTATGTACCCAGTTAGCCATCTGTGCCTAAAACTAGGTGAGCTTTTGGATAGCGGTCCAATATCACCACTACCCAGTTAGGCTCTACTGCTGCATCCCCTCGGCACCAAACCCGGATATTCAATTCCATTGCCATGGCATTGAATATCTAGGTTTAGAGCCTGCCCAATGGAATATTGTACACTGTACGCATGCAAGAACTTAAATGTACATGTGTCAGTTCATTGGTCTATGCATGTACAAGTGATTTGCATGTACTTTAAATTTCTAGGTGTCCAAAGGAACCGAATGCACCCTCACAAATGCACACATCTATTCCATAGCTTTCCCCACTATGAAGTTCGATTGACTGATTTGTCGCTAGCAGCCTCCTACTTATTGCAATTTTTATAGAATGGGGCTACACCTGCTCCTCTCTGGGCCTAAACTTCCCCTGTAAGTACATACTTGTTCCTTCTGTATTCTGTGGTATACTCCATCAGTTACCACTGCTTTATCCACTAAGTTCCATTGTCTTTTCCCGTTTAAGCCCTATGAGCATATAACAGGACTTGTTGCCCAACAGTGCCCGTTAATTCATTGTTCTCTTGTTCTCCTCCTGCTGGATACACTGTATAGAAATCCCTTTACATCCAGGCAAACTGGATACATGCTTTGTTTTAGTTTATAGAGCAGATGTTGCTTCAGTATCCACCAGCACTGATAAGACACCTTTGGATGTTGTCATAATGCCATAATCAATCAATCAGCAACACTACTGCATTGTTTTCTGTAAATGATTCTGCTGGCAGTTAAAACAAACAAACAAAATCTTTAAGAGTCCTTTTTTGTTAAGGAGACATTGGTGTCTAAATGGACAGGGAGATAGCAAGGGAGCCGCCTATGGAAGGAAGTAGGTGAGAGGCAACATGAAGGAGCTTGTATAGCGCAAATAACAATTACAGGCTATATTTTCATGTTCTCTAAACAGAGATTTCCATCGAACAAAATAAATGCAAGCATCCGGAATACTAGCCCCTGTGTGGTGTCCTCCTTGCAGGACAGGTGATGGCTACACAAAATGGGACCCAAGAGTAGGGCCTGGAGAACCCCATTGGCTTTCGTTTAGGTGTCTTATTCTCTTGTGTTTTTGCCATTTACAGACTATACTCTGCTTTGTACAATAGCAATTGTTCCTGCCTCTTGTCCCATATTGGAGAAAGCATGCTCACTCAAACGTGATTGATCAATGTCCTTGAGCAGACTGAAATTGATTGTTTTGTCAAAATGAGCACTTGGAATTGAATGTAAGATGGGATGTGCTCAGTTGTCACAGAGCATGTCTGACATTTCAGAGCTCGAAACAGCAGAACAGGCTCCCTTACGTGCAAAGGTGGAGCACAATTTTGCCAGCAAAGTAATTCGGAGGTTGTCTCGGAGCCATTTGATAACTGCAGTTCAAGTGCACAGGCTGCATGACCTGTGTTGTATCTGCTATAGTAGTTTGACAGGTTGCTATTCTGAAGTTCTTATGTGGTCAGCACCTTATGCCAACCTCACAAATACAGGAGAGACTGGGGCCATTGCAGATGCAGGGCTGAAATTTATGCAGATAGCAGTGACATTCAGCCAGTATCTACATGTAGATAAATTCATCCATTAGGGTGATTGCACAAATAGCAGGCCTATCTTTAAATAGATAAGTTATCCATTTAAGTTCAAGAATACGTATTTAGTGGTCCTGCCCAAACAGAGAAAGTTACTGAAAATAGGGCATACTGGTAAGCAGATAAATCTTCCACTTATCTTGATGGAGTGGCCATGGCTCTAAATTTTGACCCTTGTAGAACCTTGAGGTATCGCCACCTGATGTTGGACATGGGAGAGGGATAATGACTTCTGAGCCTCCAATCCGTCATCAACCATTCCCACAGTAACGTTGTTCTATCTTGTTCTCTGGTGTACTTCTCCTGTAAAACAGACAGAAAGAAGCAAGAAGTGGAAATAGAGGTCCTTTATTGTAAGAAACATCCCATGTTTTGGCAGGGCTGCCTTCCTCAGGGGGAACTTGGTCTATCATGGAACTCTATCGAATCAAGAACTAGACCCAGAGGCACCTGCATCACAATGAATCTTGCCAAGGTGCTTGTAGACACACACACACAGCTAACCCCTTTGTCCCAAAAAAACCCTTTCAAGACCTTTAACTATTTTTGTCGGAACTCTTGCCATGAGATAACCCTCTCGAAGCAACTATTCCTTTTTATTTGTTTTTACGAGCCGAACAAACAGCTCAAATTACATTCTATGTAAACCAAGGGAAGTGCAAAGCAAGCCCCTCTAACGTCCCAAATGGTGGTCAGTCCCTCAAAACTGAGAAAACCGCTAAACTTATCTGTTCTTCAAAATTGTGGTCACTAGCATCCGCAAATGAAAGCGCTTTTTCTCAATCATCAGTTAAGTGACTGGGCTGCTCGAAGACACTTCAATTTCTATAGACGAGCCCATTCAATCTCATTATACCGCTACATAGCGCCATGTTTCAGGCTGCAGTAATCTTCTAGCTCCTCCTTCAGGCTATTACACATACAGGCTTAGTTTGAATTCATCCTCATTTAGATTCATTCTCATTTAGTCCAGGTGGCAGACCACTTGTGATTCATCTTCATTTTGATGCAACTGTTCAGGAGGGTGGTCATAAAACATTGTTTCCTACAGTGAGGTCCAGGGGGAGGGGGTCAGTATTTAACCAAAGTTTTCAGATCTGTATCTTGAAAATGGTGCTACATTTATAGTGATATACTTAGCCAAGTGGAATTGAGAGAAACATAGAAATGAACTATGGGAAACAGATCTACTTTTTAAGATCTACTGGGTACTTGAAACTTGGACTGGCTAATCTTGGAAACAGGATGCTGGGCTTGATGGACCTTGGTCTGACTTAGCATGGCTTTTCTTATGTTCTTGTGATGGGGTCTATAAAATGTTACCCATCCCTCTCCATAGGCATTATCAACAATTCCCTTTAAGAGAGTGCAGCCCAGAGTTCAGGGCAGGGAGGGCGTGGCTCATAGGGAGAGGTTAAGAACCCAGCAGGCTGCAGGAGGGAGAGAAGTGTGTGGAGGCAGAAGTCCTTCCAAGACAAGCTGTGCAGAGGAGTCTGAGGTAGGAACTTTAACTGGGGCTGGAGGAAGGGCTGGGAGAACCAGCTGGTGGAAGTTTAACAGGCTGGGACAGAAATAAAGCTGTTTTTGTTTTCCCTGAACTGCTGTCTGTTCTGGGTTTTGTTTTGGGGAGGTTTAACAAGCTGAGAAGAAGTAAAGCTGCTTTTGTTTTCCCTGAACTGCTGTCTAGCTGTATTGTATAGAAAACCTCTTCCTACTGCCTGCCACACTACCACATATGATGGCAGCTTGGGGATTTCCTCTAACCATGTGATTGAGGACATATTCAAGTCCCTCTAGGCCTGGGCCTCTACAGCAGGATTTTATTTTGTCTGTTTCTATGGGTTAGGCTCACACTAGTTAGGGGGGTTGACGAAGATATAGTCAGTGCCAGAGAGGCAGGCTTTGCTTTGGCCACTAGAGGCTGCTAAAAGGTTGTTGGAGCTGGAATACTGCAGGGTCAACTCAGCTGCAGAAGAAGAAGCTGTGGTGGTGTTGCAAGAGAACAGTGACAAGCCAGGATGGAGCGGCTCTTCCAGATTCTGGTAGAAGGTCTGCAGCAACAGCAACAGTATGAAGAGCAACAGCAACAATGTCAGCAGCAGTTTCAACATGTCCTGCTGGAAGGGCAGCAACAACAGCAGCAGCAGATACAGGATCTTATTTGATTGCAGGAGGAGCTACAGAAGAGTTGCCTAGTTCAGTTGATCCAGGCCCTAAAGAGACCAACTCCACCCTCCAGCAGAAACGCTTCTAAAAATGATGGCAGAAGATGAACCGGACCACTTTCTGGTGAACTTTGAATGAACAGCCTGTATGGCTGGATGGCTGGAGGCAACATGGACCACCTATTTGGGGAATCTGCTGATGGGCAGCAGTCCGGCTGCATTCCAGGATGCCAACTCACATGGGTGAGCTACATATGCAGCTTTCAAGGCCACCATATTGGAATGGGCAGGATGTACTCCAGGAGCCTTCCGCCAGTGATTCAGAAAGGGAGGATGCCAGATAAGAGAGCGCTCAAAGGTCCCTCTGTCGGTTGATGGATCTCACATGGAAGTGGCTGCAACTGGAGGAAAAGACTGGATCCAACATAGCCAAGATTATGTCATTGGAGCAGTTTTTGGAGGGTTTGACCAACTTAATGAAACAGTGGGTACATTAGCACCCCGAGCTTACATTGCACTGTGTACTGGATATAGTCAAGGGGTATCATGAAGTCCACCCAGTGACTGAAGCAGACAGTGAGAAGGGGAAGAGCCCAGGAGGACAGAAGAGGAAGCAAGAACAGATGTTGGCTTCCATGTTCTGACCCCCAAAGTCACCACCTAGGTGAGGGCATGACCCCAGCCATGACCCCTTCACCTGTTTTAGGTGTGGAGCTTGGAGACATTTTGCTTGGGAATATCCCCTGGGTATAGACGAAACTATGGATTTCAGCCTAACCACCACTCACACCTGTGCTTTTGTGGACACTCTGCACTCAGGGGCACAGAACTTTGTGATTCTAGTGGAGCTCAAGGGAAACTGCCTCCAGGCCTTGATAGGCTCTGGGAGTGTGCGGATCCTCATTCACCGGGAAACTGTAACCCGATTTCAAATTGACTATGCAAAGATGGCAACACTGACCTGTATACATGGAGACCAGAGGCAGTATCCAACAGCACAGGTCTCACTTAAAACTCCAGCAGGGCAAGCCATATTTGAAGTCATGGTGCTGCCCTGGCTCTCGTATCCAGTGGTAATTGGCAATGATATGGGCCCAGCTTACTGACAACTCTGTTAAGTCAGACCATGAAGATTTCCCAGAGATCTTCCTGCTGGAATACCTGTATCTATATGTTGAGAATCCCAAGCCTGCTAAGTCTTGGAGTTGGCATCACCAGTAAAAGCTATGCTACCAACAGAATCTGGGGGCAGCTATGGAGGAGAGATCCATGGAGGGAGAACCTAGAGATGAAATCCATGGGGATAGCTCAGGGCTCAATGGTGGTGACCCAAACCCAAATACAACTGTCCCCCTTCCCAGAATGGGGGCTGGGGGAAGACCCAGGGAGCTTCAGGAATGCTCAGCAAGAGGATGAGTCCCTTAAACATGCCCAAGAGTGGGTTTTGGAAGTGGATAGAGTTCCAGTAGGTAATGGAGATTGACCTGCAAAAACATTTCCATGTTTTATGCTGGAGGAAGATTTACTATACAAAGTGGCTGAAGGGGCCCTAGAGGGAGAAGAGGTAGAACAACTGATAGCTCCCCGGCCCTATTGTCAGTAGATGTTTATTTATTTAACAAATTTTATATACCATCTTTCTACAAGTCAAGACGGTTTACATAGAACATATTTAGCAGTATGTTTCAACTGTTTACATGGAACAAGATAAGGATGAATAAATATGGTAACGAGAAGAACTAATTACAAAGATCAAAGATCAACAATTTACATTTAAATTTACAATGAGCCATATGGTTGTGTAAAAGAATTTAAGAGTTGCAGAAGGAATAGGGAGGAAGGTGTAAAGGTTATGAGCTAAGGTGGAAGGGAAAAATGTGATCATTGGCCCATAGCCATTTATTAGAGGGACACTTGGGGGTGGAGAAAACACTAAAGCATGTTTTTAGCCTGATTTTTCTGGCCCAGGGTCCATAAAAAGGTGCAGTTATATTTCCAGTCATACCCCTCCTGCCAAATTCCTAACCTGCCAGAGTTTGACCAGCTCCTCTTGTGTCTATGCCCATCATTGAAACTCCATTTGAAAGACTGGCCATGGATCTGGTAGGATCCTTTGGAGTGAATCACCCGAGGTAACAAGTATATATTAGTCATGATGGACTATGCTATCCAATACCTGGAGGCCATTGCTCTAAGGAATACGAAGACTACTATGATCATGAATGCCCTCTGGGAAGTATTTTCACAGCTGGGAAATAGCCAAAGAGATCCTCATAGATCAAGGAACACCCTTTGCATCCAAGGTGATGAAGGTCAAGATGCTGCGAACATCAGGATATCACCCACAGAAGGATGGCCTCATTGAGTGATTCAATAAAACTCTGAAACAGATGTTAAAAATGTTTGTGCAGGAGGACGGGAAGAACTGGGACATTCTCTTACCCTATTTGATGTTTGCCATCTGTGCGGTACCTTAGAGTTCCATGAAGTTTTCGCCTTTTTAGTTGCTCTTTGGAAGACAGCCCAGAAGCATATTAGACGTGGTAAGGGAAACCTGGGAAGAACAATCCGATGCAGACAGGGCCTTCCCAAGGGTTTCTGCCACCCCAGGCAGAAGCCCCAGCTATGCCACCCTCCCCCTCACTGAACTGTGCCACTGCCCCCCTGCCACTGATTCTGGTGGCAGGGACAGGGGGGGAAGCTCAGCTCTGTGGCAGACTATGTGCTTCTGCAAACATGGCCTGACCCCCCTCCAACATAACTTTAGGGAGATAGAAGTGGCAGGCCATGAATGCTGAAGCACATGACCTGCCATGGGCCACTGCTGATGAGCCTAGCCCCCCTGACCCCACCACCGGAATCAGTGGCAGCAGGGAGTGGGACAGTGGTATGGCAGGTGGGAGGGTGGCAGGCCATATATGCCAAAGCACATGGGCTTGCCATGGATGCTGTGCTGCCCACAGAGGTCTGCCGCCCTAGGCAGCCATCCAGTCCACCTAGTGGAGGTGCCAGCCCTGTGGCCAGGTGTAATTTGGTGGAGTACATTATTCAAATGCAAGACCAGTGGAGGAGAGGCTGGAGACATGGCCAAACTCAATCTGGAAAAAGTCCAAGCTGAGCAGGCTAGGGGCTGCAGTCGGGTAGCTGTGCACCACATCTACCAATTGGGAAACAGAGTTTGTCTTATTCCCTTCAAGTCGAGAGCAAGTTACTCTGTAAATGGCAGGGGCCCTATGAGATGGAAGAGAAAGTGGGGCCTGTTAGCTATAAGATTACCCAGCCAGATTAACGGAAGAAAGCCAAAATTTACCATATTAATCTATTAAAAAAGTGGACTCCAGTGACTTCTATGGTGGTACAGGGAGATGATTTTGGGCCATAAATTTCAGCCCCATCAGTTCTAGCTCAAGTTACGATTGGAGACCAGCTCTCTGCTGCCCAGAGAAGAGATCTAGAAGGTTTGATCCACCGGAACCTAAAGGTGTTCTCTGCCCACCCGGGATGAGCTCACCTCATTTGTCATGATATCCTTACTGACCCTGAGGTGGTTATCTGACAACTACCCAATCAGATTCCAGAGGCCCGATGACGGGTCGTTGCCATGGAGCTGATAGAGATGTTTAACCTGGGAGTTATAGAAGAGTCTATGAGTTACTGGTCATTACCCATCATCTTGGTTCTGAAGTCCAACAGAAGCATTAGATCCTGCATTAACTTCTGGAGGGTTAATGCATCTTCTAAACTGGAAGCATATCCCATGCCCAGAGTAGATGAGATAGTTGAGCGACTCGGTGGAGGATGCTTTTATATCAACCTTGGATCTGATCAAGGGATACTGGCTTGTGCCCTTGTTTCTGGCTGCCAAGGATAAGACTATTTTTTTTGACACTGCAAGGTCTGTTCCAGTTTACAGTACTGCCCTTTGGATTATATGAGGCTCCTGCCATGTTTCAATGCCTGGTCAACCGCCTACTGAGGCCGCACAAGGAATATGCGACTGCATACCTTGACTACATCATTATCTACAGCAGAGATTGGACCACCCATCTAGTCCAAGTACAAACCATGTTGAGCAGCCTTCAGAAGGTTGAGTTGATGGCTAACCGCAAGAAATATTTTCTGGGAGATCAGGATGTTCAATACCTGGGATATATAATCGGGAATGGGCGAATACAACCTCAACTATGGAAGTCAAAGAAAAGAGGGTCATGTCTTCCTTCGATTAATTGGCTATTACCTCGAGTTCATCCCTAATTTTTTTTTATTCTGTTTATTGAAATTTTCAAAAACTATACAAGGTTCACAAAGTATAGAGAAACACAATAAGTCAACAATAGAAATAATTCAAAAGAGAAATAATACAAACAAGTACATTGGTCCACATCTTGGGGAGAAAACCATAAGAAATCAATAACAAGAAAAAACAAGGCAAGGAACACCAAACCAAAGAAAAGTGTCCCAGCCACACAGAGCAGTCATTTAATTATACCCTCCCACCACCTGACAATTTCTAAATGACAGCATAATGACATAAAGGAAAAGCAAAAGTCACTGTGCCTTTTCCTTATCAAGAATCTACCTTTCCAAATCCAAAAATGACAAAAAGACAAACCTGTCATATCCAAGAGATACTAAGCATTTACAAGGGTAGCGCAAGAAAAACGTAGCGCCTAAGGTAAGAGTTCTAGACTTGAGAGCAAGAAAGGACTTCCTACATGCTTGTGTTGAGCGAGATACATCAGGAAAAATAGAGACCTTATCACCACAATAAAGATTGTCCCTTTTCCGAAAATAAGCTTTAAGAATAGAGACTTTGGGGCTTGTTTACAAAGCCGCGGTAGCGGTTTGCGATCGTAATCGGAGCCGCGGCCCCATTGATTTCAATGGGGCCGCGGCTGCGATCGTGATCGCGAACCACTACCGCGGCTTTGTAAACAAGCCCCTTTATCTTCTTCAGAAACCAAAGTTACCAATAATGTGGCTCTAGTGGAAATAATATCTTGAGTGTCTTCCAAGAAGGCAGTCAAGTTAAACCCATTTTTATCTTCAAGAACAGCTACTTCCCCTTCCCCAACACCAGGAGAAACAATTTTTGAGGAAATATAATAACATTTAACAAACACTATAGCATCAGTGGTGGGGAGGAGAAGAACATCTTTTAAATATTTCCTAAACAGACAAGGTCGCAGCAGTCCAATATCAAGAACCAACGGACCTCTCTCCACTTAATTTTTTTTCCACACCATTCAATAAATGTATTGAGAACACCATAGCATCACTCAACACCTCCACTGCACAGACCGACCCATGTCCAGCTTTTTGGATCAAGGAGCTACGTGATGTGTTCAGCCCTGTCATCGCAAATATAATGAAACTCTCCTTTACAACAGGTTATTTTCCCACTTCACTCAAGCAGACTTCCATTAGGCCACTACTGAAAAACCCCAAACTGGACCCCAAAGGGTTGACTCCTATCGACCAATAGCTAGCATCCCCCTCTTAGCCAAAATAATTGAGAAAGAAGCACAACGGCAAATTCAAGATCACATAGACTCTGTTGCTCCCTTAGACAGCTGCCAACATGGGTTCAGAGAACATCATGGGGTTGAGACACTACTTACTGGTCTATTCAACAATATCATCACAGGAATTGACAACATCCGTCAAGGTTTTGTGCTCATTTTCCTAGACATCGCCGCGGCGTTTGACTCCGTGAGTCACGAAATCCTCCTCGGAAGACTAAAAGAAAAGGGTGTCTGCAACAATGCACTAAAATGGTGTAAGTCTTATCTGGACGATAGATGGCAATATGTGAAGTCTGGATCAGAAGAGTCAAGCCTCTTCAATCAAAAGCAAGGGGTACCTCAAGGATCCTCATTATCCTCCTTACTCTTCAATATCTACATGCAGCCCATCTGCAATATCATAAGATCATTCAACGTAAACTGCATGATATATGCAGATGACATTCTTTTATACATGCCTTTCTCCACAACCCACATGCACCTGACCCCACTCACAGATTGTTTCAATGCAGTTTCAACATGGCTCCAGACACAGAACCTACATATCCAGCATTAAAAAACAGAGGTCCTTTTCATCACCAGAGACTCCAACTTTACGCCCCCGTCCCACGTCAGTGTCAAGGAAGCTGATTTGCAAACTAAAGATGCAATAAAATATCTGGGAGTTACCCTGGACCAACATCTAGACATGAAACGCCACATAAGCAACATAGTCAAAGCCATCTACTTCAAAATCCGCTCCCTCAAACACCTACGCTCCCTGCTGGACCCAGACGATTTCCGAACCATATATCAAGCGCTGATCCTGCCGCATTTTGACTTTGCAAATGCCATCTTACAAGGTCTCCCCCAATCCACACTCACCCCCTTACAGTTGGCCATGAATGCCGCAGCTAGGGTCCTCTACGGTGCATCCAGAAACGACCACGTGACTCCTATTCTCAAACAGCTGCATTGGCTACCGATCCACGGGAGAATCACCTTCAAATCCCTTTTATTAGCATTCAAGGCAATCAAAGGTACTTCATCCCTCTCACTCACGCTTCTAATCCACATGGTCCCCCCCAACAGATCAAGAAGAACATCAGCTGTAAACTTGCTAGCTATACCAAAGGCTTCGACAAAGTCCAACACGAACACCACAAACAGGGCATTCAGTTTTTATGTCCCCAAATGCTGGAACACTCTACCCCCCGACATTAGGGCCATTACCAATCTATATCAGTTCAGGAAGACTCTCAAAACCTACCTTTTCCGCCTATACTTCCCAGACAGCAACTGAACTAGATATCCCTTCCAAGAAATGACCCAGTCTAGAAATGCCCTTACAACTTATATCTGCAGTGTAGATAGCTTATGTATATAGTTAACCCGGTTATCCAAGTTTGAACTCCTCTTCAATGTAAAACCTGACAGTCTGTCGTTATGGTCGTTTTGTTATGATGTAAACCGCGCTGATTCTAAATAGCGCGGTATATAAGAAACTGTAATAAATAAATAATAAACTACTAGAAGGAACATTTTAAACTCAAATTCTTAGACCTAGCCATATTCTCTAAATTCTCAAGTTTTTGACACATAATAGAACTTTCTTTCATGATAGCAGACTAGAATAAAGAAAACAATTTAACCTTTGTATCTATGCTCGAAATAGATGAATGCAAAGTTCCAATCTGACTATCAAGATTCTGAAATTTAATAACAGTGTCCCTAGTAAATTGACATAAAGAGGGAACAGTCTCAGCAAGAATCCGTTCAGTATGATTGACTACTTGCCAAATATCCAGAAGAGAAATGGAGGAGACTTGTGAGTCACCAGGAGGAATGGAGGGCTCCGACCAAGAAACCATTCTGGGGAGCACAACTTCCTTCTGTGAACTCAAAACACCAGACTGAGGCACAGCAGACAATTCCAAGAAACCAGGAGGAAGAGGAGGGGTACGCTCAGGAGAGCTAAGACTTGGCCCCTCCAGCGAGGGTCAAAAGGAACAGTACCTGGTGTTGTTAAGACTGGTGTAGATATTACATGCTTGTCCATAGGGCCACCAGCAGACACAGCCACAAGAGTTTTCTTTTTCCTTTTACTGCCGGGCATCGCCACTTGACAGATCTATAAATGCGCCCAATGTGCTCCTAAGGGGCTCACAAGGGGCATACGTCCCCCTTGGAAAACACCCCTTAGAGAATACCCCAACAAGCGCCGACGGCTAAGTGCCGTAAAGCACTCTAGATATATTAAGGAGCTTCAAAATGATGTCAGCAGTGACTGCCCCACACGGGCTGGCTCTCTCCAGCACCGGCTGTTCTCACTCTCCACTCTCCACTGCATTGTGAAACTGCAGGCAACACTCCCAAGAAACAGCTCCGTGCACAGATCCTTTATGGAGCCTCAAAATAACATCAGCAGTGACTGCCCCGCACGGGCCAGCTCTCTCCAGCACCAGCTGTTCTCACTCTCCACTCTCCACAGCATGTGAAACTGCAGGCAACACTCCCCGTTCATCCCTAATTTTACAGAGGTGGCAGAACCGTTAACCAATGTCTTCTGGAAGAGAGCTCCTGAATGGATTCAGTGGTCACTGGACCTGGACTGTGCTGGGTGCTCTGAACTGGGCCTGATTAGCCCTGATTTCTCTCTACCATTTATTGTGCAAACTGATGCTTCAGAGGTGGGTCTAGGAGCAATTCAGGCCCAGGAAGTCTGGGGTGAAGAACATCCAGCTTCATTCATCAGCACGAAGCTGCTTCCTCAGGAATAGCATTATGTGATGATCGAGAAGGAAGCCCTGGCTGCCAAGTGGGTGCTTGAGGCCTTCAAATACTACCTGCTCAGCCATCCATTTATGCTGGTAATGGACCACCAACACCTCAAGTGGCTGGTTCAACTTAACGAGTCTAATGGCTGTATTATGTGTTGAGTCTCCAACCCTACCAAATTTCAGGTTTGCCATGGGACTGGTCGGACTTACCTGAATGTGGACTTCCTTTCCCAGGTGGGAGTCTTAGGTGAGGCAGATGCAAAGGGTGCATGGTTGAGCTGAGGGGGGAGGGGGGGGGGTATGTGATGAGGAATGTGTTGCCCATTCCTCTCCAAATGCATTATCAACAGTCCCCTTTAAGAAAGTCTATGGCCCAGAGTTCAGGGCTGGGAGGGTGTGGCTCACATGGTGAGGTTAAGAACCCAGCAGGCTGCAGGAGGGAGAGAGGACTGTAGAGCTAGAAGTCCTTACAAGGCAAGCTGTGCAGAGGTATTCTGAGGTAGGAACTTTAACTGGGACTGGAGGAAGAACCAGGAGAAGCAGCTTGTGGAGGTTTAGCAAGCTGGGACTGAAGCAAAGCTGTTTTGTTTTCCCTGAACTGCTGTCTGGCCTGTTTTGTACAGAAAGCCCTTTCCTATCCCACGCCACACTATCACATCCCTCTTGGGGGAAGAATGCTCCCTATCTGCAATCAGTAAAGGCTTTGGCAGCCCTGATGTAAACATGGAGTGTGTGTGTGCCAGAAAGGATCATTCCAAAGCAATATGGAGGTAGGGCAGAATGAATTACTAGGTAAACGGGATGGGTGGTCTTAGTCCTAGTTTGATGTAATCTTGCAATTTCTCTTCAGTATGTATCAGCTTTGGAAGCTAAGTAGGATGCATGCAACTTATTATGTGCTATTCTCTTTCCACTTTCTCTTTATTCTTTCCCAAGCTAACCAATGTTTCTTCCCAACCTGTTACAACATGAAGTATCACGAAAGTCTCAACTGATCTCGTCTTTTTGACCTTTAAATTGCATAGTGGTACATACAGTACTGATGTGTTTTTGCTTCCCCCGCCACATAGGAATCTTTCATATACCCTTCCTTCCATGGGCTCCCTTAGGTCAAAGTAACATTTCATAATAAATTATCAGTCAGAGCTAAATATAGGTGCAGCTGGTCTGCTAGAAGTTTCTTTGACTTCTCACCCCCCCCCCATTAGCATAATTTATCTAACCGCTTCAAAGAACGCAGTTGCAGAGAGTGCCGCACTAGATAATGTTCACTAGTGCAGTCAATCACAGTGAACCGATTCTACCTGTGTTTGCTGCTTCCTGACTGGCTCTAACCAGAACCTTGCTCACGGTGACAAATAAAATGTAAGTGTAAGTTCACATGGTGAAGACCCCCTAGCCCAAGCCCAGTTTTCCCCAGGGAACAATTTCTCCAAATGGGTTACTGTTGCGCATACCATGATAGTCATGAAACTCATTCCTAAGCCAGGGTTTGTGGAGTAAGATCTCGGTCTCTTAAGTTTACTGTTAACAACCGCCTTAGTACTTGCATCATGCCGAAGAGGACTTCCTTCTGGAGTTCATAAGATATAACTTGCATGGGTAATTTATCAAGGGGTGCTTGGAAATTCCTCGTAATCAAACCTGAGGCACTCAACATGTTGATCTCAGTATCTTTTTGCCACATTTTCTTGGTCTCTGACTGCATTTCTTGGTACTTGAAGATCTTCTCCCTCTCAACACAATTCACAGAATAGTTGCTTGGGACTGACTCTATAATTAATGCATTTCTGATTTTCTTTTTATCACTATGTCCAGCTTCCTTGCATCCAGCTTTTTATTGGTCAGGTAATCATAACCTCTTCATTCTCCATAATTCTTTTAGGGTCATGATCCCAGTGGTGTTTTGGTACAATGATGTTGTAGTGTTTATTGAGTTTCCACTGAATGAGACGTGCTACTTTATTGTGATTTTTTTACTATGAGGTGTCACTGTTTCCAGATCTTTCTTACAGAATCTACAAGTATGTGTTTGTTTTTCAGTGATCATTATAAACCATCTCATCCATAATCCACTGTTCCCAGGGGCAATTTCTCCAAATGGGGTAGTTTTGCGCATGCCATGACAGTCATGAATCTCACTCCTAAACCAGGGTATGTGGAGTATGATCTCAGTCTCTCAAATTTACTCTAATGCTTACAGTAGTACGTGCATTGTATTAAAGATACTGTAGCTTCCTTCTGGAGCTCATAAGATGTAACAAGTATGGGTAGTTTGTCAAGATGTGACTGGAAGTGCTTCTTTATCAGGCCTGCAGTTCCCCACATGATGGGAACTATTTTTGTATCTTTGTGCCATATTTTTTTGGTCTCTGACTGCATTTCTTGGTACTTCAGGATCTTATCCCTCTTAACACAATTCACAGAATAATCATTTGGAACCAATACGTCTATTATCAATGCTGTTCTGGTGTTTTTCTTCTTTACCACTATGCTGGGTTTCTTTGCATGCAGTTTCTTATCCATCGGAATGGGATTGCCCCACATTATCAGAGCTGCTTCATTCTCCTAGGGTCACGATCCCGGTGCTTTTCTGGTACAGCGATCTTGCATTGTTTGAAAAGCTTTTAATGGATGAGATGTGCCACCTTGTTGTGTCTTTCTGTCTAGAAATTTTCTGTCATCAGAGTTTTGCAGCCAACTACAAGGTGAGTAACCATTTCCAGCTCTTTCTTACAGAATCTGCATATGTCTGTTTTACTTGTTTTCTCTATGCAAGCTGTGAATCATCTCATCCGTAATCCACTGTCTTGGGCTGCAACTATCAGTCCCTCATCCTTAGTTTTCATTTCACCTCTCCTTAACCACTCAGGTGTACTTGTTTCATCAACGAATGTCTCTTGTAGTAGTACTTTGTATTTCCCACTGTATTTATGAATTTGCCATTTCTTGTTCTTTGTTTGTTGATCTAATTCTTTAAAGAGATTCTCACCCATTCCTTCTGGTTGTCAGAATGCTTGTTCTAGTTTAAGGATTCAAACTGGCCGTTTATTTTCATACTGCAACACTTTTTGTGCATTTGGATCTGTTGATGCTCTTAAGAAGGCCTGTAGGCATATGATGTATAGAGAGGAATTCTGTGTTGGCTGTCTCCCCCTTGTATGGCCAATTAGAATCGGGCTGTACAGAGGTAGACCCGATTCTGATTGTGCGGGGTTTAGATGTGCCTGCAGGATCAGAATTGGGTTTATGGCCTGGATGTACAGGCTGTGCCCCGATTCTGATTGGCCACACGTCCAGCCCACATACTCGGTTAACTCAGCCAGGCTCCTGAATGAAGCCGCAGTGCCATGGCATCCCGTCCGCATGGCATCGTGTGTCCATTCAGGGGCCACAATTCCCTGCCACAGAAAACAATCTTTGTTCCCCGCAGCCTGACACTCAATCTAGCCTTCCATGGCCAGGGTCAGGCTGCAGGGAACCCCCTGCACCCCTTTACCTGCGTTCCCAGGTCCTACACCATGATCCCATTCCATCCAGGGGGACTTATTCTACCTTCGAGGTGGAATGAGTCCGCCATCTGGATTCAAGGCCCTGGACGTACAGGGCCGACCTCTGAATTGGCCCTGTATGTCTGGGGTCATGGTTCGCTGATGCTCTGCCCTCGCTCCGCCTCCAGAATGCGCCCTCCAGCCCCCCATCAAGGTCTCCCCACTATTTGTATGAGGAGGATATTGATGAGGCCGGCAGGGGGACGAATAGCAGGGCAGAATGACCCTGATAATCGGTTTCTATGAGGCCCATTCCTCCTTCAGCTCTAGGGATGTACAGTCTTGGCATACACTGATTGTTATAAACCACCTTGTAGACATGGAGGAGTTTTCTCTTTCATACATCTAGTTTCTCAAGATATTTCAGAGGCCAGTCTACAATTCCAAAGCTATATGCGACTACGGAGATTAGGCAAACTAGGCAGTCACCTACAGTACCGGTCCTCTGGAGGTGCCCATTACTGCCACTGTTGCCCCCCTCTGGGACTAACAGCAGTGATAATAGCCGCAAGCATTTATCTTCAAGCTTCAGCATCGCAGGGCTGTTTGCTTCCACTTCTCTCCAGTCGATACAGAAAGCCTTTGACACAGTCTTTCATGAGAGACTCTTGGTAAAGTTAAAAAGTCATGGGATAGGAGGCAGTGTACTATTGTGGATCAGGAACTGGTTAAAAGTTGGAAAGCAGAGAGTAGGGCTAAATGGCCAATTTTCCAGGTGGAGAATGGTGAATAGTGGGATCTGTGCTAGGTCTGCTGCTTTTTAACATATCCGTAAATGACCAGGAAATGGGAAAAACAAGTGAGGTTTTCAAATTTGCAGATGACACAAAATTATTCAAAGTTGTTAAAACCCAAGAGGATTGTGAAAAATTGCAAGAGGACCTTG
The DNA here is from genome assembly GCA_033557465.1 of Ichthyophis bannanicus. Lineage (NCBI taxonomy): Eukaryota > Metazoa > Chordata > Amphibia > Gymnophiona > Ichthyophiidae > Ichthyophis > Ichthyophis bannanicus. Next base: position 652,375,159 of record CM066036.1, on the reverse strand, counting down.
AAAAACTGGAAGACTAGACGTTCAAATGGTAGATGAAATTTAATGTGGACAAATGCAAAGTAATGCATCTAGGAAAGTTACAGGATGAAGGGTTCCACATTAGGAACCACCACCAATGCTGGGGGCTAGTGTTCCAAATGGATAGCATGTCTAGCTTTAGTGAATATGCATGAGAGATATGCATACACTGATTCAGGGCCATACCGTCGGTGAAATGCGCCCTGTGGGAGTTGCACATCGGGCACGCGCCCCCCTCCTGCACCTCCATCTAGCCACTTTATGGGGGCGGGAGAGAAGAGGTGCGCACCCGATGTGCAACTTGCCGGCTAAAGTGGCGGCGGCAGGCAGCGGCAGAGAGCCAAAATGCACCCCTTAAGTCTTTGCGCCCTGTGTGGCCACACCGCTCTCATGGGGCTCGGTACAGTCCTGCACTGATTCAATTACATTCTAATCTATGTCATGCATATGCACTGTGGCAACCCTGAATACCTGACTGGCTAGGTATGCTTCCAGGAGAGAGTTGGGGGAACCCTGCCCTAAATCTAATCCTGGCCTAATGCATTTATGGTTATTCATTATCTATTCATGCATTTTCCTGTAATAATAATAATTTTAATGCTTAGTATCTCAAACAAAGCTTTCGCAGCTCCATCTGCAGAAAAGCTGTTCAACAAAGCAGATGAGACATTTTAATGGGCCAGATAAATTAAAGTGTTTTTCCAGGGAAAAATGCTTAGTACATGTCTTATTAAATGAAATGTTTGTGTTCACTAGTGGAGTGTAATTTTATAGCAGGGCACCTGCATCGATGCAATTTTATAAAGACAAGTAGATGTGCCTTGAATATAGGTGTGATCACGTCCATCTGCTTGCGAGCAAACGGAAATGTTCCCATGCACTTTACATATGTAGATGCTTTGATTTTAGGATAAGGCAGGATGCAAATCCATCTAAATAAATAAATAAAATAAAATAGATTAAGACATTTTGGCATTGATTTACTAAACCATGTAAGGTTTTTGCAGCTAATGTGGCAAAAAAGTGCAGATAGCACCGAGTTAGCTGCAAAAGCCATACATTATCTGTTAGAGGCATGCACAGCAGTTTCCCAGCAGATAATGCACCGAACGTGCAGAGAATGCAGTCGGGCAGCATAGTGGATGCAGCTAACGCCACCCATTGAGGTCTCTTTGCACATCTGACAGTTCCTGTGCACTGAGGTCCATGATGACTGTGCATTGCAGACATGCCCACTCCGCCCTTATCCTGCCCACTCCTGCAGATAAAATGCTTTCTGCAAAGAACACAGAAAATCACTGCATTAACTGCAGTTGCCCTGCATTACCCACTACTACATTCAAATAACATGTGCTGTCTGCCGCATTAGCAGCTAACACATTTAGTAAACCAGCCCCATGCATGTATGTGAAAATTCTGCCATTCTCTAAGCAGACCATGCTCCTGGCCATCCTTACTGGCAAAGTATGCACCTTCATGCCCAAGGACGTACTTTTACATCTGTCTGTATTTTATAAGAGGTCATTTTTCACATCCCCCGCAGGAAGGACTTTGTAAAATTATCTCCATTGTGTCCAAAAGGTCACATTTTATGCAGTGGAACTTAATTACTAATAACATGTGTCAATGGCATTAGCACGTGCCGATTTGGTAGTGCCTGCTAGTAACTCTCGCTTATACACTTGAAAATGGATTCTGCATGTGTTATTTTCCTCTTCTGACCAAAACATGCACTGGAAATGCATTGTCGTTATGCAGGTAGGATGAGGGTAATTTTCAGGCAACTCTTATCTGGGTGAAATTGTCATCTTAAATATAGTCTAATTTACTATTATGATTGGACCAATGCACTAATGTTCACACCTTTCCTCCAAATCACATTACTTTTAGATGAGTGAATGTAGTGTTTATGCAATGTTGTAGATTCCAATTGGTTATTCACATTTATTGACCTAAACGTCAGAAAACAGACCTTTTGAAGATGAGACTCTTTATAAAAACTCCTGCAGATTCCACCACAGACAGTGTAGGACAACAAATCTAAGGAAAGCAATTTGGAAACTGATACACATATATACAGTATGGCCATATAATCATATGGGAGAATTAGAATTCAGAGAAAAGAAATTTAATAGAGCATAAGATATGTTGGTTTATACATTTTATGATCATTAGAGGGCGCTCCAAGACTCCTTATAATGATTCTATTTCAGGGGTTTGGTAGTAGCATCTCTGTTATGAAGACAGCTTCTATGTTTTAGTATCTCAATATCCCACTAACAAGCCTGAAAAGTATTTTACTATGCTAAATTTATGGAATCAATGCACATAGTATCTGGGCTGGATTATGCATGTGCTCATTATCCTGGATTCTGGAAAGGTTCATTTATGCATATGAAGACTCGGATAAAGATGGAGGGCCCAATACTCAAAGGCATGTACATGGTTTGTGAAGCTGCAAGGCATGTAAGTGCCACTAAGTGGGATATTCAGAGGCATCAAAGCTTGTTGGGGCAGAGCAGAAGTTGCACGGATCGCTAATTGGGCAGCAGTAATATTGAACTGCTACCCGGTTAGCGATATGCGGCGAAAACCAAGTGCAGGAAACCTTGGCCTAACGTTCACCTCATATCTCTAACTGGGTAGTGGCTCAATATCACCGCTGCTCGGTTAGCGATCAACAAACGTGGTGACTGTGATATTCAATGCTGGGGCCGGATATGACCCTGGCATTGAATGTCTGAGTTTAATGTTCAGCACCGGTGGTTATCCACTTTAGCAGAATATTTCTTTATAAGCTGGTCCTGATTTAATAAACATTTTCCTTATAAACCTAGAAAGCTGGAGTCAGACTGGTGGCACTTCAGATCGATGGTTGAAACTTAGGGGCATCTTTACTTACGGGCGCTAAGTTGTTGCACCTGACATGCCAAAGGTACCAAAACTATGGTGTGCTAGGTGCAGCACCACTGTGTTAACTATCGGGGCGCGAAAAGCATTTCCTCAGCAGTTAACATGGAGCTCTATCTCTTAGCGCACAGCACATTATAGCAGGTGCATGTAACTCCATCTATTGAGGTGGCGTTAGGTGATCCCAAGCTAATGCAGTTAGCGTGTGCTGTGAACCCAGTGCTAGCTGCACAGAGCACACTGCGTCCACTCCCCACCCCCACTCCTATGGACTTCAAACATGTTGTGGTTGCACCTCTCCTCAAAAAGCCTTCACTAGGTCCTCTCTCTCTCCTACCCTTTGATTCAAAACTACTTGAACAAGCGGTTCACTGGCGCTGTCGTGACTTTCTTTCCTCTCAAGACATTCTGGACCCACTGCAATCTGGCTTTCGTTCCCTACACGCCACAGAAACAGCTCTTGCCAAATTCTCCGGCGACTTGTTCCTTGCCAAATCCAAATGCCTCTACTCGATTCTCATCCTTCTTGACCTTTCTGCTGCCTTTGACACTGTTGATCACAACCTTCTCCTCAATACTCTGTCCTTGCTTGGATTTAGGAGCTCTGTTCTGTCCTGTTTTCTCCCATCGCACTTTGTGTCTCTTATGGTAGTTCCTCCTTTACCGCCACCCCCCTCAGTTGGTGTATCTCAGGGCTCTGTCTTGGGACCTCTCCTTTTCTCTCTCTACACTCATTCCCTTGGTGCACTTATTTCCTCCCATGGTTTTCAGTACTATCTTTATGCAGACGACTCTCAGATCAAATCTCTCCAGGAATCCAAGCCTAGATCTCTGCCTGATTATCCAATATTGCTGCCTGGGTGTCTCACTGCCATCTGAAACTGAACATGGCTAAATCTGAGCTCCTTATCTTTCCCCCTAAACCCACCTCCCCCATTCCTCTCTTCTCTATTTCTGTGGATAACACTACACTCCTCCCTGTTTCCTCATCTCGCAACCTTGGGATCATCTTTGACTCTACTCTCTCTTTCTCTGCACACATCCAACAGCTAGCTAAAACCTGTCACTTCTTTCTCTACAACATTGGCAAAATTCGTCCCTTTCTTGCTACATACACTACTAAGACACTTATGTACTCTTTAGTCACCTCCCGTCTAGACTACTGCAATCTCCTCCTTGCTGGTCTCCCTATGAATCATCTCTCTCCCCTTCAATCTGTTCAAAACTCGGCTGCGTGGCTAATCTTCCGCCAGCCTCGATATGCTCATATAACCCCTCTTCTCAAGTTGCTTCACTGGCTCCCTATTCGTTTCCATATCCAGTTCAAACTTCTCCTTCTGACCTATAAATGCACTCATTCAGCTGCTCCTATCTACCTTTCCTCTCTTATCTCTCCCTACACCCCTCTTTGGGAACTCTACTGTTCTTGCAGATCTTTTCTATCTGTGCCTTTCTCTTCTATTGCCAGCTCCAGACTTCGATCCTTTCACCTTGTTGCTCCTTATGCCTGGAACAAACTGAGTCTGTGCGTCAGGCTTCATCTCTGGCCCTTTTCAAATCCAGGCTGAAAATTCACCTCTTCGAGGTTGCTTTTGAATCCTGATCCGTTTGGTCGCTTCTGTGTTTCCTTACCATTCCCCTAGATGTGTCCTTGCCCTGAGCTGTTGTATTGTCTGTCTTGACTAGATTGTTAACTCTGATGAGCAGGGACCATCTTTTACATGTGTCTTGTAGCACTATATAAATGATAAATAGTAGTAGTAATGAACCTTTGACATGATTCAGTATGTTTTTGTGTTCTTAATCTTGAGCTCAGAATTGTCCACCTGTAGTTGGGATTATTGTTCATCCATTTAGATGCCCAGTATTCTACTCTCACAAGATCCTTCTATTATTATAATTGCCTGCTGTTTTAACAAATCTGAATAATTCTGTGTTATTCATAAATGTGGTCATGTAACTCTACTCTTTTTTTTTTCCAAATCATTTATGAATTCCTTAAGTAGCCCAGATCTCAGTTCAGATCCTAGGGACCCTCCACTATCGTTTTTTGTTTCTTTTTGAAAACTGACCATTTAGTCTTACTCTCTGTTTCTTATCTTTTAACTAGGATCAGAAGAGCGTGACAAAAAATGATAAAGGGGATGGAACTTCTTCCTAACAAAGAAAAGTTAAACAAGGGAAGTTAGGGATTGTCTTCAACAACTCTTGGGGTCGTCTTCGACTCCTCTCTCTCCTTCTCTACACACATCCAACTGATAGCTAAAACCTGCTATTTCTTTCTCTACAACATCAACAAATTCACCCATTCCTTTCTGAACACACTACTAAGACACTTATCCACTCCTTAGTCACCTGCTGTCTAGACTATTTTAACCCTGCTGGTCTCCTTCTGAATCATCTCTCTTCCCTTCAATCTGTTCAACACTCTGCTGCACGGCTAAACTTGCACTAGACTTGTCATGCTCATATTACCCCGCTTCTCAAGTCACTTCATTGGCCCCCTATCCATTTCTGCATCCAGTTCAAACTTCTCCTGCTGACCTATAAATCCATTCACTCTGCAGCTCCTCACTACCTTTCTTATCTCTCCCTACACCCCTCCTTGGGAACTCCGATCTTCTGGCAAATCACTTCTATCTGTGCCCTTCTCTTCTACTGCTAACTCTAGACTTTGCTCTTTTCACCTTGCTTCTCCTTATCCCTGGAATAAACTACCTGAAGCTGTACGTCAGGCGCCTTCTCTGGTCCTTTTTAAATCCAGGCTGAAAACTCACCTCTTTGCTGCCGCTTTTGGATCTTGACTCACCTGATCTCCTTTGTGTTTTCTTACCATTCCCCCTAAATATATCCCATGTCTACAGCTACTGTGTTGTCTGCCTTGACTAGATTGTAAGCTTGATGAGCAGGGACTGTCTCTTACATGTGTCTGTGCAGCGCTGCATGCGTCTTATAGCACTATACAAATGTTCAGTAGTAGTAGAAACATAGAAATATGACGACAGAAAAAGACCGCATGGCCTATCTAGTCTGTTCTTCCATACCAAAAACTAGAACAGTCCCTTTTATCCTTTAGAGATCCTCTGTGTTTGTCCCATGCTTTTTTGAATTCAGTTACTGTCCTCATCTCTACCACCTCCACTGGGAGACTATTCCACAGATCCACCACTCTTTCCATAAAGAAATATTTCTGCATATCACTCCTGAATCTGTCCCCCTTCACCCTCATCCCATGTCCCCTCATAGCAAAACTTGCTTTCAATTGAAAGAGGCTCTCCCCCTGAACATTTATGCCACGGAGGTATTTAAACATCTCAATCATATTGCCTCTATCCCGCTTTTCCTCTAAGGTGTACATATTAAGATCCTTCAGTCTGTCCTCATATGCTTTATAATGAAGACCACTAACCAGTTTAGTAGCCACCCTCTGCACAGACTCCATCCTGTTCACATCCTTTTGAAGGTGCGGTCTTCAGAATTGCACACTATACTCCAAATGAGGTCGCACCAAAGACTTATACAGAGGCACTATCACCTCCTTTTTTCTGCTAGCCATTCCTCTCCGTATGCACCCAAGCATCCTTCTAGCCTTTGCCGTCACCTTTTCTACCTGTTTAGCTACTTTAACATCATCAGACACAACCACGCCTAGGTCCCGCTCTTCTTTAGTGGACAAAAGTACTTCACCCATTATACTATATTGCTCCCTTGGATTGCTGCAGCCCAAATGCATGACCTTACATTTATTTATTTATTTTTTAATTTTATTTATGACATTTTCATTACAATCCAGAAAAAACAAATCTGAATCGGAAATTCAACATACAGGTAAATTTCAAAGGACCATCTAGATACATACATATATACATAGCCCTAAAGAAAAACAAGATCAAATTGGAATAGACCACAATATATCCCCACTCTATGATCCAAGAAAAAAGAAATTCAAAAGGTATTACCCCTTTCAATATACTAAATCATAGAAGCAATGATATTACTATATGGCCGCCGATACGGGAACAGCCCCAACACCACCCACTTCCCTATTTACAAGAAATTGTACAAGCTGATTAGGCTCAAAAACATATATTGTTTAGACTGATAACTAATCACACACTTACACGGATATCTTAATTTAAACTGCGCACCCATGGCAAGCGTCCTCTGGTGCAAAGCCAGGAACGCTCTTCTCCTTTTTTGCATTTCCCTAGCCAAATCAGGAAAAATTAATATTTTTGAGCCTAAAAACTGTGTAACTGAAATCTTACGGAAATACAATTTGAGCACCGTATTCCGATCTGACTCGAAGGCAAAATTTACTAACAAAGTCGCTCTGCTTATCACTACCTCCAAAGAGCTCTCAAGAAAATTAGTTAACTCCATTTGCAAAGGACCCGAATCAGAGGCTAATGCCCGCTGTTCGGTATCCAAATTAGAAATGGAAACATATTGAGCTCTCAACACCGGAGGGAGAGATTCGGCAAGCATCTGCAGAACAACAATGAAGAATTTACGGACCAAGTCCACCGGAGCTAGCCATGGGGACTGAGGGAAGTTCAAGAACCTAAGATTGTTCTTTTGAAGTTGATTATCCAAGAACTCTAACTTTCTTGCTTGAACTAAATGATCCTGTACATTTACAGCCCCTAGTGTCTCAAGATCCTCCACTTTAGATTACAAATGAGAAATTCTTGTAGACTGAGCAACCGCCTCCAAACCAGATAAAGTACACTGGGCTTTAATTTCTGCCAATTCTTGAGTAAAAACACCCACCACAGGCAATAGGGACTGTTGCAGTGCTGAGATAGCTTCCCATAAGCTATCTAAAGTTACTACCGCAGGCTTTTCAACTCCCCCAGGAGACCGGAGCACCAAAGTACCGGCAGAGCTGGTTGTTTGCTGCCCCAAACACTGACCATCATTTGGGGGAGATATTCCCTCCCGTTCTCCAACGGTGACTCCAACACCAGCTCCAGCCACAGCTGCCGTCGACTTGGACCTCTCAGGCGGAACCCCAGCAGCCGCTCGCGCCTCCAACTCCAAAGAGACGCTGCCAAACTGCCCCACCCTGAGGTTGCTTCTGGGCTGAGCTGGAGACGCCTGCACGAGGCTCAAAGACACCCCTTCCATGCTCCGATCCAGTGAAACATTCAATGGATTGTTCGATGCCATAACTGACGAGGGAGTACAAAACCAGGCAATAGATGTCTGAACCAGCTTATCCGACGGGATCGAAGCATCAGAGGGTTTCTGAGACCGTTGTTTCCTCTTCTTCCCCATTGAAAGGCAAGTACAGAAGTTGGTTCTAAGTGCTACACCTCGCCGTCTCACTCCTCCGCCATCTTGGATCAGTTCCTCGACCTTACATTTTTTAACATTAAGAGGCTTGTTTACAAAGCCGCGGTAGTGGTTTCTGATTGTTATCGGAGCCACGGCCCATTGATTTCATGGTTTACAGGGCTGATTTCAATGGGGCCGCAGCTCCAATAACGATCAGAAACCGCTACCGTGGCTTTGTAAACAAGCCTCTAAATCCCAGCTGCCAAATTCTAGACCATTCTTCAAGCTTAGCTAAATCCCTCCTCATGTTATCTACACCTTCCTGGGTGTCTACTCTATTGCAGATTTTGGTATCATCCGCAAAGAGGCAAACCTTACCCGACAGCCCTTCTGCTCTATCACTAGCAAAGATTTTAAAAAGAATAGGACCAAGGACAGATCCCTGGGGCAAACCACTGGTAACATCCTTTTCCTCAGAGAGAGCTCCATTTACCTGTACTCTTTGTTGCCTCCCACCCAACCAATTTCTAACCTAAGCAGTAACTTTAGGGTCCATCCCTAGTGTGTTCAGTTTGTTTATAAGTCGCCTTTGAGGAACAGTGTCAAAGGCTTTACTGAAATCTAAATACACCACATCTAGGGCTCTCCGTCGGTTCAACTCCCTGGTCACCCAGTCAAAGAAATCAATTAGATTTGTCTGACAAGACATGCCTCTGGTGAATCCATGCTGCGTCGGATCCTGTAATCTGCTGGACTCCAGAAACCTCACTATTTTCTCTTTCAGCAGCGTTTCCAATCATTTACTTACCACCGAAGTTAAACTAACCGGCCTGTAGTTTTCAACTATAAAGGCACCACATGAGCCTCTCTCCAGTCCTTAGGCACCATTCCCGACTCCAATGAGGCATTGAAAAGGTCAGTCAGTGGAGCTGCTAGATTGTCCCCAAGTTCCCTCAGTATTCTAGGGTGTATCCCATCCGGTCCCATCACTTTGTCTACTTTAAGTTGAGCAAATTTCTCACAAACACAGTCTTCTGAAAATTGCTCAAGATGTCCCTCGCTTCTGTTCCTGTTTGTGGGTGTTTTCTGAGGTCCTGCTCCTGGTTCTTCATCTGTGAATACAGAACAGAAATGTTTGTTAAGAAATTCCACTTTATCCTCATCAGCTTGTACATATTCCTTCCCTTCACCCTTGAGTCTGACAATACCACTTTTGCCCTTCCTCTTCTCACTAACATATCTGAAAAATGTCTTATCCCCCCATTTTATTGCATTGGCTATTTCCTCCTCTTTTTGAATCTTTGCTTTCCTGACTACTTTGCTAGCTTCTCTACGTTTTTCCAAATATAGATGCCTGTCTTCCTCTCTGTGATCTCTTGTATTTCATGAAGGCCTCCCTCTTTTTCTTCACTTTTTCAGCTACTTCTTTCAAAAGCCATAACGGTCTCCTTTTCCTTTTACCTTTATTTACCATTTTAACTAAAAGGTTGGTTGCCCTTAAAATATCCTCTTTCAGTTTTGCCCACTGTTTTTCTACATCCCCCAGCTGTTTCCATCCCGCTAACGACTCCCTGAGGTATTGGCACATCTTGGCAAAGTTAGTCTTCCTAAAGTCTAAGATCCTCGCCTTTGAATGGATTCTAACAGCCCTAGCCCTAATACTGAACCACACCATCTGGTGATCACTGGATGCAAAATGATCTCCCACTATAACATCAGAAACACTTTCACCATTGGTAAGCACCAAGTCCAGTATGGCCCCTTCATGTGTGTGGTCTGTTACCAATTGCTGGAATAGTTCTCCCTGTAGAGAATCCAGGATCTCTTTACTTCTAGATGATACTGCAGCAGGAATGTGCCAATCAACATCTGGCATATTGAAATCCCCTATCAGTAGCACTTCCACTTTCCTAGCAATGCTGCGTATGTCTTCAATTAACTCTCTGTCCACCTCTTCCTCTTGTGAGGGAGGTCTGTATATCATGCCAATGCAAATAGATTTCTCTTTCCCTCTTTCTAGTTTAACCCACAATGCCTCCTCTCTCCCTTTTTATGCTCTGTAATTCCAAAGCTTTAATAGTATTTTTTACATATGGTGTCACTCCTCCTCCCCTTCTTCCTACCCTGTCTTTTCTGAATAAAGTATAGCCAGGTAGTTACATCCCAGTCATGGTTTTCTGTGAACCATGTTTCTGTAACTGCAACTAAATCCAAGTCGGCCACTCCCACCAAAGCTTCAAAATCAGGGATTTTATTTCCCATGCTACGGGCATTTATACACACTGCTTTGCATATATTACCCCTGTTACCCATTTCCATAAAAGTATTTAATGTATCACTTACCTGGGGGCTTTCTTCACCCATCCCCAACAAATCTAGTTTAAAGCCCTCTTAAGTAGATTAGCCAGTCTACTACTGAAGACGCATTGACCTTTCTTGGACAGATGGATGCCATCTCTGCTCTGCAACCCTTGGAACAGCATCCCATGGTCTAGCAAACCAAAACGCTCTTGATGACACCATCCACGCATCCATACATTCATCTCCAGGATGCGAGCCTCTCTGGCTTGGTCTTTACCCTCAACAGGGAGGATAGAAGAGAACACCATCTGTGCATCTAACTGCTTCACCCTCTGTCCCAGAGCCATGAAGTCACTTTTGATACGCTCAGTATCATTTGTTCCGACATGGATTAGCAACATTGGGTAATAGTCAGTGGGCTTGATGAGTCTCGGCAAACTCTCCATAACATCTTGGATTTTGGCACCAGGCAGACAGTATACCTCTCTGGACATCAAGTCTGGTTGGCAGATGGATGCCTCAGTACCCCTCAGAAGAGAGTCACCAACCACCACTACCCTTCGCTTCCTTGTGGTCACTGATTCTGCAACTTTGGGGTACTCGAGCTCTGGTTCTTCCCTTTTCCAGGGATGCTTTCACCTCCTCTTCAATTTGGAAAAGAGAGGATGCAATTCAAGTTTATAAAATTATGAGTAGGGTAGAATGGTCAAAAAAGGGATGACTTTCTAACTTTCCAAACATCACTAAAGCAAGAGCATATCCAAGGAACTAACAACCAGCAAACTGAAAAACTGTAGAAAGATTTTCTTCCAGCAGCATAGCATTAAGTTGTATAATTTGTTTTAAGAGGATATGTTCAAAGCAATTAACATAATGAGATTCAAAAGAGGTTATGGCAAGTTCCTAGCGTAAAAGTCCATAACAAATAATTAGCCAGACAGACTTAGGAGAAAAATTGCTCACCCCTTAAAAAGAGCTACGAGAAATACATTTAGGACCTGATATTGGAAGGAATTAACGCCGTTAGACCTTCTGTGTTAATCCCCTTGGTTGGGATTTTTAGCGGCACTAGCACAGTTAGTGCCACTGAATATCTGTGGGTGCCACTGCTGTATGCCACTTGGCATTGGGGTGTTCTGGGGCGGTACCTGTCAATAACTGGGCAGTGGCAATATTGAGCCTCTCCCCGGTTATCACAAAGTGGCCAAAGTCAGATGCAGGAAAGGCTGGCCTTTCGCTGCCGAAGCTAACCAGGCAGTGGCTGAATATTGCTGTCATACGGTTACGTCATGGCAATCCAGGGAACCTGGATATCCAATGCTGGGGCCTGGAGATGGCCACCGCTGAATATTGGACCCTTACTTTTAGAGTTTGCTAGAGACTTCTGACCTGGACAGACAAGTTTGGAGGCATAATGTTGGGCTCTTTGGACTTTCATCTGACTCACCACAGCTTTTCTTATGTTCTTAGGGCCCGATATTCATCTAGTCGGCTATGTGCCGCTACAGTGCATAGCCATTTGTGCCCACCCTTAACACTGGATATTCAATGCTGGGGTCATATGCAGCCCTGGCATTGAATATCCGGGTTTGCTGCACAGCCTCCCAGCCAAAGTAGCTAATCAGGTATTGGTGATATTACATGCTGCCCGGTTATCTCCTGCAATTAAAAGATAGGTGAGCTTTTGCTTTGCCTATCTTTTAGCTGCAGGTCGCTAAGTGGACAGCATGCAATATTGCCACTGCCCGGTTATCGACTGTTACCATCTCTGCTCCTGCCTGGAATGCCCATGAAATGCCCCGATGCTAATCGGTTAGCAATGGGGCTTGTAGGGGAGAAGATCAGAGATATTCAGCAGCACTAACCATGTTGAATATCCTGGTTAGAGGCATTTACATGGTTTACAGGGCTGTAAACCATGTAAATGCCTTTTGAATATTGGGCCCTTATACAGATGAATTAAAGTATATTTTTCAAATTTATATTCATAACCTGGTTAGCAGCTGATGGGGTAATTCGAAATCCTTTATCTGTCTGTTCATTATTTAAATGTACCTGGGCTACTTCAGCCTTTACCAAAACCTCTCCAATGGAATATTCTAACTTCAGAATTTTGCAAGTATCTGTTGAAGATAATCTTACTCTGAACCATGAGCTCCCAAGATCTAGTTTAAAAGCTGCTCTCTCTCTTTTCTAAATGCTAGTGTCAGCAGCTTGTCTCCACCCTGGTTAATGTGGGCCTATCTTTTTGGAATAGGCTCCTCCTTCCTCAAAATGTTGCCCAGTTTCCAACATATCTAAAGCAGCCTTCCCCGCATCATCTTCTCTATCATGCACTGAGACTTTAGAGCTCTGTCTATCTCTGGGGTTTTGCACGTGGAACGGGAACATTTTGTGAATAGAATCTTAGAGGTTCTGGATTTAAACTTTCTACCTAAAAGCATCAATTTGGTTTCCAAAACCTCCCTCATGCACTGTACACATGTATCATGACAGCCAGTTCCACCCCAACATCTCAAATCCTATTTAAGTGACAGGTGAGGCCTGCCACCCAGGGCTAGCCCCAGACTTAGTTCAATGTGGTCCCTAGGCAAATCTTAAGCTTTACACCTTCCCTGGCTGTCAAAATCTATCGTTTAGTTTTGAATGCTCTACTCTTTGCTAGGCATCAGAAGCTGTTACCCTAGGTGACTGCCAAGTTTGCCTGATGGTTGGGCCAGTCCTGCTGCTACCTTCACTCCAGGAACAAAGATCTGTCAATATTTTATTTTTGGTCACATCTTGCCAACCCCCCCCCCCCACCCACCCAGGGAATAGTCACAAAAGACTGCTATTCACAAGTTCACTAGGAGTCAAAACTAACTCAATAGCATTTAATAACAACAACCATCCCCCTCCCCCCACCCAGAAAAAGCTACTTAGTAAAGTTCCACATCCTGGAGATCTAACGCCTTATATTTGAATATCAGATCTTTGGTGGTTAGTGGAATAGATTTACAGAAAACATTGTTATCTGCTCACTACATAGTCATTGGAATGGGTCTAGAGAACATCACTCCTTCTATTGACCTCTTGTTTGAGAAGTGATTTTGCAATGACTGAGGCATGCTGATATTACAGTCAATGATGGTGACTCAGGAACACATTATTAAGGTACGTCTGTTGACACAAACTGAACATTTTCTATGATTAATATCTTTCTCCTAATATTGGATGATCATGTGGCTTTACAAGTATTAAGAAATGAACTGTTGTAAATGTGGAGCAGTTTTCATGTAAAAATAAAACTTTGTGGATCTAATGAAATGATGTTGCTAAGTGCCATTGAGTCAGTGTTGACTAATGGAGACCCTGTAGACGGTACCCAGTAGCAATTCTGAACCAAAGAAGGAACAGATGTACTATAATTGTTAAAGGATCCTTTTGCAATTATAATACCCCTGGCTCCTTCTTCTGTTTGTGTTTTTTGTGGGGGTGTCCCTTTGTTTTTCTTTTCTGATTCTGAATTCAGACAGTATAGCTAAAAGGACTCATAAAAAGCAGGTTGAAAATGTGTACTTAAGTGGGACCTTTAAAATACTTGGACAAGTGACTCAGTATTTGGACGGATTTCATAAAAGCAATTAGCCTCAGTGAGGACAATATTGAATAGGTTTGGGAGTTAGCTAGACAAATCTTCACAGTTACAAATCACACCTCCTGCTGCTGACCATTTACATTTTGTTTAGGAATAACATAGTACACACAAATCTACAGGTATAAATGTCAGAGCAGGGGACATTCCTAGGATCAGCACCGATTTACAGTGCTGGCTGGAAAGAAATTACTTGGATAACTCTGGTTGGGCAAATAGCTCTCATAGGGACAATGTATAAAATGTGCTAAACAAATTGGCATTGCTCCAGGGTGGGCCTGCTATTCCTTAAAGGAGCCAGAGTTAGAATAAAGTAACCAGTTCCTGAATCCCCCATGACACAAACTCACCCCTGACCCTGCCATCCAACCCCTTATCCCCCCCAAACTTCACCGATATCAGGCCATGCCATCCCCTTCAACATCAGGACACATCACTCTCAAACCCCTCAAACTTCCCTGACATCAGGACACATTACCTCCATCCTCTACCCTCCCAGTTCTTACTGGATCTCCTGGTGACGAGTGGTGAGCAGGAGTGATCCCCAGATGCTTCTGCTACATCAGCAACTGGGTTCAAAATGGTGCCTCTGACCTTGTAATGGGAGTCTTGTGGTACTACCATTAGGGGGTCAGGATTGCCGTTTTGAACACAGGTACAGAGAAGGCAGAGGCATCTTGGGGTTACTCCTGTTCCCCACTAGTCACCAGGTAGAACTGGTATGAGCCAGAGGGATGCGAGGTGATGTGTCCTGATGTCAGGAAGGGTGCAAGGGGGGGGGGGTGATGTGGCTTATTGATAGGAAGACTCTGGGAAGCAGGGGTTAAATAGGGGAGTCGAGGATAATTGTGTGCTATGGGAGGCTCTAGTGGGGTCATGATTACATATGCTGGGGGGTGGGGTCGATCTGTGCCCCTGCAAGAAGAATCAGGGAGGGATTAGTTTAGTCTTATACTTGCCCTTGTTTAGATCCCACAGACAAAAATTGGTAGTTGGTACTTGCATGTGCCTTGGAGCAGGTTGAAAAGATAACAGGGAATTTTTTTTCAAACAGATGTGTTTGGCTATGCATCCACACCCAATTGGTAAAACATTTTTTTTTTCAATTTTCCACAAACACAGTCCATGCTCAAACCATGTCTCCTTGAAAGCTCTGCAAGGTGTGGATCTCTACATGTAAATTGCCTACAGATTTTAGAAAGTTGCTATTTATACATGTAAATGTTACCTATTTATATATGTAGCTTCTAAAATGAACTCCAACAGTGTGTTATAAAATATGCTTTAGAAACTATAGAGCAGAGAAGTAGCCTAGTGGTTAGAATAATGGCCTGTGGCCAGAGACCAAGCTTCAAATCCCACTGGTCCGCCTTGGACAAGTCACTTAACCATCCATTGCATCAGATACAAACTTAGATTGTAAGCCTTTTTTGGGACAGGGAAATACCTGATTGTAACTTGCCTTGAAATATTATAGGAAAGGCATGAGCTAAATGCTACTAAATAAATAAATGCTTAAACTAACCACCTATTTGTCCTTCATACACAGGTGGCTCATTATAAAATTATCTTGGACTTTCAGAAGGCATTTGAGAAGCTATTTAGAAAACTAAAAAGTCATAGGATAGGAGGTGATATCTTACTGTAGATTGCCAACTGATTAAAAGATAGGAAACAAGGAGCACAGCACAGCATGTTGACTGGAAGGCCCTAAAACAGCAGACGAGAGCCAATGCAATGGCAGAAGAGGTGGCAGGAGACCCGGCTGCTGGAGTGGGGTGAGTTCAGCTAAGGTGTATGCCTGGAAATTAGAGTGCTTGCACTGAGGACTTTGATCCAAGCATAGGAACCTTAAGTACAGAGGAAGAGCCTTCCGTGGTGGAAGAAGCCTTCATGGACTGCCTAGATGACATGCCAATGGATGCAAAGAAGATTCAGAGGATGCACCATGGTGATGGCCCAAAAATCATTGGGAGTGTGGCTGTAGCACTGGCAGCAACAGCCCAGAAGAGCTGAGGAAGTCCAATGCAGCAGCAAGACTGGCTGGAAAACGCTATAATGACAGGTTACTAGCTGTGGCAGAAGACTGATAGTTGACAAATACAGTAATGGAGGATGGTGGACATGAGGGCAATCTGTCATTCCATGATACCTCAGGTTGAATCGGCTATCAGACTGGCTAGGTGGGTGTCCCCTTCCTCCGTCAGCTCTCCGTGCTCATCTCTCCTGTTAGAAATACCACTCTTTGGTCAAGAGTATAACAGTAGATGTGCTCTCTTGCTAGAATATTAGGGGGGGGGGGGGAGAGAAGGGACATTTTGGTTTCAGGCTTGAGCAACAATGCATAGAGGAGGGAAGAGGAGTCATTAGCCTGCCCTCAGCCATCCCATGACAGCAGCAATATCACTTCCAAGCAGATATAAATCGACAGAGAAATAGAAACAGTGGTACATTTCCCCACTACTGTGCAAAACATAAACATAGTAAATGAAAATTCTAAAAATTGGATAATGAGGGTGCCCAATCCATGGAATCTGAAGTGCCCTTAAATGATAGACTTAATGCCAAATCTACTGATAATGTACCAAATAGGAAGAAAAAAAATTACAAAACAGAAAACTACTACTCCTTGGAGATTCCATCAGAGGCACCAACTTGGGAACAGAGCTCAAAGGACAGAGAATGGTCAAATGCCCTTTTCCCATTTCCCCGGTACTGGTCAAATGCCCATTCCCCATTTCCCCAGTACTGTGCAAAAGGTACTATGATAAAATCAAAATAAACATAATTATCTCTTATATCTGAACAAATAGGGGTGATCTACACCCCTAAACAAAGGCATGGGAAGGGGTGACCTGCATGGAGCGGTAGGTGCATCTACTCTTGTTGCCTTGCTGGGCAGACTAGATGGACCATACTGGTCTTTATCTGCCATCATATACTATGTTACTATGACACATTCAAATCACTAAGTTGAAAATAATTTTTTTGTACCCCCTGTGTCCCCACTACTGGAATCAAGGACAGGAGGCTGCCAAACAGGTGGAAATTGGAGACACAGCTCCAAATTCAGGGGACATCTGGTAAAGTCTCTTATGCTAGAACCTCCAAACAAGTATAATAATGTAAATTTCCAAGGCTCATAGGCAGTGGAAGGCTAGTGCTGCCCATCCACTGTCTTGGATTCAGTTTCTCCTGGTCTTGGATTGTTAGTGACTGCATACCAAAGTGCTTAGCAGAACACCCAAAGAAGAATATAATTGATAAGCCTAAGTTACCCACAAAGGTGCAAAGCAGCAGGAGGAAGAGGAGTGCCCCAGTTAAAGCCAAAACATGCTGGTTACAGAGCCGCACAGCTGGAAAGGTGGTATGAAGCATCCAAAACAGCAGAGAAGGGGTAAAGCACAGCAGCAAGGCAAGCCAGGAGATAACTGCTAACAGAGTGGCACAGGCAACAGCTGGATTTAATGGACCTTTGGTCTGATCCAATCTGGCATATCTATTTACTACAATATACATATGAGTGCACACACACGCGCGTGTATGTGCATGTGTGTGTGGGAGGAGGGATTTTTGAACATGGTGCCTATTAAAATTCTCAAAAGAAAAGCAACATAGGCATCTAGAATAGCCCACAGTAGTACACAAATTCACTCCTGCCGTGAATTTGGCAGCACTTTAAAAGATCAAGAAAATGTAATGAGGACAGGAGTTTGATAAGGCCAGGTATAGCATAAGGCGCGACTGTCAGAGAATCAGTTTTCCTTCAGCTCCTCACAAAATCCTCTAATAGCAATTGAAAGTAACCAGAACCTGTGGACTACCTCCTGCTACCTGGAGACACTGCAATGTGGTCCAGGGCTTGTTTCTGTTTTCATTTATTATGTCATTTGCTATACCACTTCCAATATGATAGAGAAATGATGAAAAGATAGAGGAACTCCATTTTATTTTAAAGCAGAGGGATAGTGAAGGGAGGAGTGGCCTAGTGGCTGAGGGAAGTTACCTCAGGCCAGAAGGTTGGGGGTTCAAATCCCACTAGCAGACAGCAACCTTGGGCCGGAAAGACTGGGGTTTCTAGTCCCACAGGTGCTCCTTGTGGTCTTGGGCAAGCCACTTAACCCTCCATTGCCCATGTTCTCTGTAAAATAATTATCTCCAAGTTATAATGCCCTGTTCAATGTAATTTCAGTTTGATCAATGTAAAACCACCTTGATATCATGAAAGGCAGTATAAGAAATGTTAAATAAATAGTGAAACACTAAGGATCTAGAATATAGAAAAAAAAATGTAGATGCCTATCCTGTTCACCAGACCTGAGCCAGGACCCCAGCCCACTTGCTATTTCAGAAGGTAATTTCAAAGAAGTGTGTTTCCAAGTTGGCCTTAAACTTTCCATAGGAGGATTCCAGCTGAAGGGGCAGTGGTAATGAATTCCACGAAGAAGGGGCCATAAAAAAGGACACTGAACAATGAGTGGATTCCAAATGAGCTCAGGAAACCAGGGTGTGACAATTCTAGGGCATGGCTGCCTAAGAGCTCACCACAGTTCAGTTTCATGGGTCCCTCTGTCTTGCTCTCTCAGTCCTTCTCCTCCTTCCATTTTTCCTTCTCTCCTTGGATCCACTCGCTGTCTTTCCCCCAGTGCTCTGGAAACGTGTCCTCCAGCATTCAGAATACATCCAGCAAGATGAGATGACAGCATCAGTGTTTCCTATGGGTAAATGAGGAGCAGAAGCAAGCCTTTCCCTTTGAATGCAATCTCCAGAGGTGACACCCACCACTTATGATGCCAGGATGCAGCACAGCCACAGGGGCTGGTGTGCCTGCCAGGGCACAGGAACAGTACAGTGGGGCTTCCAGGGTGGAGGAGTAGTCCGTTGAGACACCCAGGGCAGAGGAGCAGGCTGATGTGTCTGCCAAGACTGGGGAGATGGAGACAGATGATGCACCACTGGTTGAGCTGCAGATTACCATCCTTGATGACCCTGTGGATTCAGGGGGCACTGATTTGGACCAGGAGCTACTGCAGGAGGGTGCACACCTGCTGGCCTCCACCAAGGACAAACAGTCCGAGCTGCACATTATCCAGTGGGACCTACAGGCAGCAACACAGGTGAGAGAGGCAGAGTTTGAGGAGTGTCAGGAACGCCGACTGTGAGTGGAGTGCCATCTGGAGGGACACCTGAATCTGATGAGGGAGATGGTGGCATACCATGTAACAATTGCTGGTTCCCTGCGCAGTTTGGTGGGCCTCCTGCAGGCCCAAGAGGTGGATGCTGGGGTTTCCAGCCCACCAACTCTGCCAGCTGGTAGCCCTGAACTAAGTACAGTGGCCTACCTTGCTGGGGAGGGTGATAACGCTGCCAGAACGTCATCAGACATCAATCCACTGGATCACAGTTTGTGTCAGATAACGCCCATGACCAGCTGTGATCCCGGGAGCAGGGGACACACATGGGGGGAAATAAACACTCTGCACACGTAATATCATTTCAGGCACTTTATTGGTGAATGTGTATATCCTATGCAGGTGATGGTGTGGGCAGTCACCTCAGAAACTCTCGTATCAGCTGCAGATGGTGAGCCAGTGCTCAGGCCTGCTGCTGGCTCCCCACCTCTGCGCCATCACCATCTGCTGCCTCTGTGGCCTTCCATTCCTCCGCAACCTCGGGCTCTGGGTCTGGCAATCCCCGCATCCGTGCAAGGTTGTGGAGTATGCAACACAATGCAAATATCAGGCATACATGCTCCAGGCTGTAGAGGTGTTCCCCACCACTCCTGTGGAGGCACCAGAAGCAGCTCTTCAGCACCCCTCTTGCTCACTCTACAACTGCCAAGGTCTGCTGATGGGCGGCATTATATCACTCCTCCTGCCGGCTCCTGGTATGGTGCACTGGGGTCTGCAGTCAGGTCCTCAGGGGATATCCATGGTCATCTGTAGGGACAATGTGAGATGTGCACATAAGCATGGGATATGTGTTGGTTAAGGTCTATGGGTTGTTACAGACAACATACAGCACACCATCTATTGCAGGGCGGGGTGCAATATCAAACAAACAATTAGAGTCACCATAGCATTGAGAGGACACCAACATATTTATTTTTTATTTATTTAAAGGGTATTTGTATCCTGCCTTATCCTTTAAGCTTGTGCAGTAATCAGGCATGTGGAGCCGGGCAATGGGAGATGGTGGCAAGGGCTGGCCTGATGGAAAGGGGGGGCAGGAGCAGAGGCATGGCACGAGATGTGCTTGGGGGGGTCTGCTGGCTGGGATGGGGGCAGACATGGACATGCCCTACACGGGCTGCTGACATGTGGTTGTGCTTCATGGTGTAAGCTCATGATCTTCCTCATGCCACATGTTGGTGCATGCTGTCTGCTCTTGGCCATGGGGCTTCCCCTAGTTGTCTCCATGATGTACAACATGGCTTGCTGTGTGCATGGATCTGTGGACAGCAGCACATGTGCACACAGTGGTCATCATGAGTTGCAATTCAAATATAACACATATATCCCCACATGTTTGCATTACACATAGCATCATACTAAAGCAACTGTTTGTTCTGGGCATGTCCTGGGGCTCACATATGTGCGTACTGACCTAGCAGCCACACATCTCCAAGCTGACCCCAGCTGCTGCCTGTCCCAGGCTGGACTGGGCAAGAACAAATGCATTGTGGCAGGACCCCGGGTAGCGGGCACACACACTGTAAAGGTCATATTGGCATTCACAATGACCTGCATGTTCATTGATGTGTAATTATGCCTGTTCTGATATGCCCTCTGCTCCAGCCATCAGACATTGTGCAATGTGGGTGCAATCTATACATCCAAGTACCGATGGGAATCCAGCCAAATTGTAGAATGCCTGCATGGTCTCATGCTGTACCTGCTGTGTCCAGAGGAAGGCTATGAGATGGCACATACTTCGGAATAGAGCCCTGGTGAAGGCACTTATGCAGTGGCTGGCAGTAGACCTCGTGATTCCAACAGTCGCCCCAATCACATGCTGGAATCTGCCAGTTGCCAGATATCCCAGATCAGTGGTCACCATCATAGCCACTGGCAGGGCCTGGCTTCTGGCAGTGGAGGGCTCCAGGTCCCCACTGAGAATGGTGCACATCTCAGTTATCATTGCCCCATCCAGTCTGTATCTCTGGTAGACTTCCTCCTCTGTCAGTTGCAGGTAGCTCACCCTGGGCCTTTATACAAGTGGAAATAACCAGTCCAGAAATGTGGCAGCGAAGGACAAAGAACACTTTATTGATCCTTGGTAAGGACGAATAAGCCAATTGACCCTTTTTTTTTTAACACAGGCCGTGTTTCGTGTAATACTTCCTCAGGGGTACTATGGCTCACTACAATTATAAATATATATAAGAAACATAAATAGGACAAAATAGATAAATTGTACAAAATAATAAATAAAATTGAAACTAAAAAAATTATTGTAAAAAATTAAAAACATATCAGTAATTATAAAACAGCCAACAATAAATAAGTGTAGCATCATACCTTAGTAGTTATATCATAAAACACATACACAGATAAAAACCATGTATACATGAAAAAAGTACATAAAAGAGATATGACACAAGGAACATAAGAAATCATATCTAAAATAATACTTTTGTGGATATAAAACTGATTTCTAACAGTCACTTCTAGAAAGTAACAAAAGGATGAAGGGAGAAGAGGAACAGAGCAGGAGTGAACCGACTGCATAATGAACAATAAATGTAGGAGAACCACTTGGCATCGTTAATGCAAACTAAAAATATAAAAATAACACATAAGATTAAACTATGGGAAATAAATAAGATCATTTAAAAGTGAAGCATTGTGTTTCTAAAACTAAAAGCAAGCAGAGGGAAGGGAGGAACAAAGTGTGAGGGTAAACTCATATTACGTTTAAAGATCAATCCAGAGCAGGAGATTTTGTTAAATTTATGCTGCTCAGTATTCTAAAAGCAAAGCCCCTTTTTAAAAAAAAAAAAAAGATAAACCCCTTGGCACATGGCATATAAAATTAGTACCTTATGAACGTGTATAAAAGCGAAACGCTAAATCCCCGGTGTTGTAAGCCACTGTAATGTCCTTAAACTCCACCTTCAGGCTATTCTATAAGGACAAAAAACCATATAAAAACAGTTGCTATAAAAAGTGGAATTTGTATTAAATATCTCTAAGTGACCATGTGTCTTGCCATCACAGACCGATGTTTTAATAGCAAGGATTATTCACACAAACCATAAGGCTCCAGAAGCCATCTTCGCATATTTATTGTCTAAATAGCTGCGTGACATATCAATAAAAAAACATTTGTCTTACCACAATGATGCAATAATTTAAATACCAAGAATTCTTCACACAAAAAAATTCTCCACGCTAAAAATGAGGTGCACAAGAACATATTCACATCTTGTGTGAATAGCTGCATGCCGCTAATAGACCACCGGCGATCAAGATTACATTTCAATATATGAACCTTATTTAAAGCCAACTATAAAACCTTATTATGTTGATATTTAAGGTTAAAAAATACTCCTAGGACTTGTGCTTATAACACCAGCATTCAAGAATGTAATTTAAACATCGGCAGTAGTCACCACAAAAACGGCATCTATCAACTTTATTGCACATGTCCAAATATAATGGGAAACACACAGGCTTTTAAAACTAACTTAAAAAATAAATGTGAATAACAACTATTGAATAGAAATAAAAGAAAAAACCTGAAGGGATCCTGTCCACCATGCAGGGGACGCCGTCAGACTAAATCTTTGTTCAATTGTGAAAAAC
Source organism: Ichthyophis bannanicus (assembly GCA_033557465.1). Lineage (NCBI taxonomy): Eukaryota > Metazoa > Chordata > Amphibia > Gymnophiona > Ichthyophiidae > Ichthyophis > Ichthyophis bannanicus. The sequence continues at coordinate 652,352,209 of CM066036.1, read as the reverse complement.
GCCTGCACATGCGCTTAGTAAATAAACCTCCCTAACCGCGGGAAAATATTGTTGTAGCTATCCTATTGGAGGATCAAAACCGGTGACGGGTCAAAGGAGAATAAATAAATAATTAAAGGTGTCCTAACGTTTATGCAAACGGGGGGTTATATATACATGATATGATTGTACACAAGCAAAAACCCAATTTTTACTGCTTGAATGATACTTAATTTATACTTATAAAATGCATGAAACTAAAAACTTTTTAATAAACGCGTATCATTCTTTAAATTACCTTCTGAATACACCGGAATAAGCTATTTTGCCCCGATTTGGAAGCGGCCATCTGTAAAATGATATGATTCATATATACAATAGAGAACATGAGAAAAAATAAAAAATAAATAGAAGAGGGTATTTGTGTATTCCTAAATGCCCAAAACACTTGTCTGCTGTATAAATCTGATGCCAAAGATTACATTATGTAAATGAAACCATATACTATATTCAGCTGATAAAACTACCAAATAACCATAGGTTAAAAAATAATTAAATAAATAAATATAAAAAAACTAAAAATACATGACCGAGACTATAAACTGGATGTATACCTGCTTGTCACCCATATCCAAGGATATAAAATAATAGAGCTGGGAACAAAGCATGGACAATTGACCAAAATCGTATGTGGACAAAAAAATAATAAACCAAATAGAGGAGGGTTAAAAACTTATAAAAATACTGACAAATCTTTATCTAAATTTAACCCATGAGGTGCTGTTGTATTGAGCAAAAAACTATATCTTTGTTCCAATCATAGAATTGTTTTGTCAATGTCTCCTCCCCTCCAATTAAGTTTGACTTTTTTAATAATGAAAAATTTTAAATCTGCTACTTTATGTCCCATCTCTAGCCAATGCTGTACCAATGATTTATCTACCAATTTTCTTTTTATACAACTTTTGTGTTCTACTATCCGTGTACGTATACATCGAATTGTTTTACCAACGTACAATTTATTACAAGGACACTGGATTATGTAAATGAAATGGGATGTGTCACAATTCGCAAAATCATCAATGGAAATTTTTTTTTGAGTGCTCAGATGAGTAAAAACATTGCGTACTGGCAGAGCATGTAGACAAACTGAACAATGTCCACACTGAAATTGTCCCTTATACTTAGATAACATTTTCCGTTCCGTGAGTGCCGAAGGAACTAATAGGCTGTGAAGGTTCACGTTACGTTTGTGGGCAACTATGAGTGAAGTATCTTGTAATCCAGGAATGGCTTGTATAAGATGTCATTCTTTCTTAAGTATTTTTGTGATGTTATGAGACTGTAATGAATATAGAAGGGGGCACATGATATTTGATTGTTCCTTGGGTCAATTGGCTTATTCGTCCTTACCAAGGATCAATAAAGTGTTCTTTGTCCCTCACTGCCATGTTTCTGGACTGGTTATTTCTGCTGCTTCCGTGGCAGCTTGCTGTTGTCGTTTGGTGGACCTTTATACAAGTGGGGCATGGTATCTGCCTCTCAAATGCTGGGCCATTGCCTGTTGATGGATCCGTACTGCCTGCCGCATCCTCTGCCCGGGCATGATGTGCGCATCTCTACCTCTGAAACACCCTGTGCATGACCCACATGACTTCTCAGCTGGTCCAGCAACGGTTTACCTCTGCACAATCTGGGAAGAGGCCTAAACATGCTCTCCTCGCTGTACTAGGCACTGTAACATCACTACATGGGTTCACCGCACACCTTAAGCAGTCGTATGCACCAGGAAACATCTTACACAGTTTGTGAAGACTTACGCAGTTAGTGACATCCAATGTTGATGCACACGGCTTTCTGAAATCTACTTTATGCAGGTTTCAGGATGACATGCCCCTGTTCTGCCACTGAGCCTCGGCACTTGGCAATGTGCGGGTAGCTGGGATTCTTTTTTTTTTAAATGCTTTATTTTCGTTTTATAACAACAAAGGAAAGGAAGACATACAGCTAAAAGACAGATACATACATAGAATGTGATACATACACCAAAGTAAACCCCTGCCACCCCCCTCCCCCTGCTTCTTCTCTAGAAACTAATCATTCCCGAGAACGGGCGTGTACTGACATTATTGTGGTACAAAACCTACCGGTGATCTGAAACATGATGAGTATACATTAAACAGACATGTCGGAGCAATAAGCAGATTGTACATAATCATTGAGCATCTGCCATTTAGACAAGCGAGAGTAAGTTTGGATATGGGGAATAGCTCTCCGAGATATCTGCTCATATTTACTATATAAGCAGACGAGGTTCCACCATTCATTGGCAGTAATTCGAGAGCTATCCTTCCAATTCCTCGTGATTAAACATATGGCTATACCCAGCATGAAATCAAGGAGAAAGCGACCCTTCTTAGGAAGAGAGGGGACCTCCGCCACTGAGCGGAGTCCCACAATCTTCCAAGAAAGAGGCTCGTGGAGGTGTAAGATGGATTGAATACGACCCCAGACCCGCCCCCAGTAAACCTGCAGTTGAGGACATTCATAAAGAACATGAGCGAGGGTTCCCACAGCAGTATGGCAAGACCAACACTGGTCCCTAGCAGTTGTGTTCCATTTGGCTATTCTTTCTGGAGTATAAAAGCATCTATGTGCAAAAAAGAAGAGAGTTTGGGTAACAGAGGCAGATCGGGAAACCCGCACTACTTTGCTCCAGAAAACGCTCCATTGCACAGGGGTTAAAGTGGTTTGCAGTTCGCGTTCCCAGGCTTGTTGAGCTCTACAAGTAGCAGTATCGGTACCCTGACATAATAATTTATAAAAGTTAGAGGCTACCCCATGTGTACTACTAATAGAGTGAATTAGTTCTAATAGCCCGTCCTCAGTAGGGGCAGAGGGCGGCAGGATTTGAGCACTTTTGAGGCAGTGTTGAAGCTGCATCAATTGAAAGTAATGTTTCGCTGGTAACGCAAATTCCTTTTGTAAATCAGAAAAGGTCTTCCAACGAGCTGCAGAGAAGAGTTGTTGGGGTGTCCAGATCCCCCTAGAGTACCAGGGTTTCCATGCGATCGTTTTATTTAGGACTTGAATTCTGGGGTTATTCCACAGCGGGAGTCCGTCCTGAGGACATACGTTTGGGCCCAGTGACAGAATGAGAGTGTTAAAGGCCGCAAGAGTATCGACAATCATTGGGGGATGGCGGGTGTCTACTTGATGGGACATACCGGGGAGATGGATCAACGGAATTGGGCTACTTAGCTCCTCTTCAATGTCAAGCCAAACTGGTCTGTTGTCTGTTGAGTCAGCTAGCCATCGGGCACCTTGTTTAAGTAGGAAGGCTTGATGATATCTAAGAAAATCAGGAAAGCGGGTACCCCCTAGTTCCTTCGCAGACTGTAGTTTTTGTTTAGCTACCCTTGGTGGTTTTCCCTGCCAGAGATAACGGACGAGAAGGCCCTCAATGTCTTTGTAGGTGTGTAGCGGGAGGAAGCAGGGCAGCATTTCTAAAATATAGTTCACTTTGGGGACTACCATCATTTTCACGGTTTCTAGGCGGCCCCACCATGTAAGGGATAAGGGAGACCAACGATTTGTGAGCTCACGGACTTTGGAGACTACCTCCTTGGCATTAAAACTAATAGTGTCTTCTAAAGGAGAACAGTAGTGGACGCCAAGATATTTCACCATGCGGGATTGCCAAAGGAAAGGAAAGGCCTGCATGTCAGCCTCATGTACCCAGCGGTTCAGTGGGAATGCTACAGATTTGGTCCAGTTTATTTTATAGCCCGATAATTGCGAGTATCCATCAATCAGGTCCAAGACAGCTGGGACCGAATCAAGGGATACGAAGAGCATAAGGTCATCTGCATATGCAGAGAGTTTAATCTCTCTGTGACTGAAGGGGACACCTCGAATACGTGCGGACTGTCTAATAAGGAGGGCGAGGGGTTCAAGAGCTAGATCAAAGAGCATTGGTGATAGGGGGCAACCTTGACGCGTGCCTCTTTGGAGATTAAAAGGCCGAGACTTAATGGCATTTACACAAATACTGGCAACGGGTTGAGAATACATGACTTGGAGGTATCGAAGGAAGCCCTCCCCAAAGCCATACCATCGGAGAACTGCAAATAAGAAGGGCCATTCTAGGCGATCAAAGGCTTTTTCAGCATCTAGGGAAAGACCCACCCATGGGTGGTCTAAATTGGCAGCACTGGATAGCACATGGCACAAGGTCCGAGCATTGTCAGCGGTGGAGCGGCCGGGTATAAAACCACATTGGTCGGGATGGACTAAAGTGGCCATCCTATCAGATAGCCGGGTGGCCAAGATCGTTGCGAAGATCTTATAATCGGCATTAAGTAGGGAGATTGGACGGTAGTTGGCGGTTAGCAGCGGGTCTCTGCCTTCTTTCTCAAAAACTACCACATTAGCTGCAGAAAAGGATCCCAAAGAGGATGTGTCTACCGCAAGGGCAGTAAAGTAAAGTTTTAAGTAGGGAACTAAATCTGCACTGAACGTTCTGTAGAATTCTGTCGGGAGACCATCAGGCCCGGCGGCTCGACCCGAGGCTGTTCGTTTTAGGGCAGAATGGATCTCTGAAGTAGAGAAGGGTTCATCCAGCGCATCCCTATCAGCTTCAGAAAGGGTTGGCCGCTGAATACCAGAAAACAAGCGCTCGAAGGTCTCGGATGAGAACTCACATTCAGATTGATATAGACGGGTATAGAAATCCCGAAAGAGTTCTACGATATCGGAGTCTGTGGTCAGTATGCCCCCTCCCTGTGGGGCGCGAAGGGCCGCTACGCGTTTGGCTTCTTTTTGACCTTTCAAGGCGTTGGCTAAAAGTCGACCGGCTCGGTTGCTTTCACGGTAGTATGTCCCTTGTTGAAGTGCAATACTCTGAGAAGCTGCAGTTGAAAGGATTGCATTATATTGAAAACGGAGACGCTGTAAGCGAACTAAGACGCATGGATCAGTACGTGAAGTTAGAACTCGTTCGCCTGCTTTGATTTGTTGGTCTAATATAAGGAGCTGCTGTTTGCGTTGTTTCCGCAGGCGAATTTGATAACTAGTGATCGTTGCACGAATGGCCGCTTTAAAACCCTCCCACCAAGCCCAATTTGCAGTGTCCTGGGGTAAATTAAAGTGAAAGTAATCTTGTATGGCTGCTCGAATTTCTAACTGGAACTCTGGTTGAGTTAATAGGGCTCTATCAAAGAACCAGGCCCCCGAATTCCCTTGGAGCGCAGTGGTATGTAATTGAAAAGAAATAGCAGCGTGATCTGAGATATGTTGGGAGTGAATCTTTGCAGTGTCCACCTGAGGAACTAACAGTTTTGATATTAGAAAGAAATCTATGCGAGACTGGGATTTATGAGGGGAAGAGAAGAAGGTAAAGTCAAGCTCATTGGGGTGTAGTAACCTCCATAGATCGACTAAAGCAAGATCTTTGATCATAGAGGTAAGCGTGGTGTGACTCTTGGGGGGACCACTCGTCCTAGGCGGCTGTTTGTCAATCAGGGGATCAAGAACTAAATCGAAATCCCCCCCAATTATCAATGAAGTATTAGCAGAGGCCTGCGCAACCTGAGCAATGGTAGCAAAAAAGGCAGGGTCATCTACATTAGGAGCATAAAGGCATATACATGTAACTTCAAGGTTACCTATCTTGAGGTGAGCCCTAGACCATCTGCCTGCTGTATCTGAGCTAGTCGCAATAATAGTAGCATGCAGAGATTTCCTAACCAGTATGGCAACCCCACATTTCTTAGAAACAGCTGGGGAATAGGCGGCCACCATGTAAGGTTTAATATTGAGTTTAAGAGTTTCCTTCGAATTTAAATGCGTTTCTTGGAGGAAAATCAGGTCCGCAGCTTCATGACTTAGATAGCTCAGGATTTTCTTCCGTTTTATCGGATTATTGATGCCTTTTACGTTCAATGATAAAATCTTACATGGTGCCATCAATCGGTAATAGACATTTTAGGTAAGGGCGCTTGAAAACATACAACATAAGCAGAATCTGTACAACAATGACATAATCACCGAGTATGCTGGCTAATACACCCCATATTGAAAAGCATGTACCAAAGTAACTTAGAGAAGAAGCAAAACCCCCAATGAATATGGCGACCATATGTCTGCGGGAGGAGGCCCTAGAGAGGAGGATAGAAACATGAAAAAAAGGAAAAGAAACACCAGAGTCCATAATTAACACTGTCTCTGATATTCATCGAGGCTACTCTGGGTAGATGGAGTCGGGTCACAAATATCATCAAAATAAGGCAACAAACCGCCCTCGACAGACTCTTTGCTGAACCGTGGCAAATCCAAGATGGCAGGTACAGCGGATATGAGAACACTGGTAGGAAAACTCTGGAAGTCAGCGCATCAAGTCGGCTTCTTTAGCATCCAAAAACTCCGCTAGTAGATCAGGGTCCTCAAATGTTCTTGTCTGATTGTGAAGCGTGACTCGGAGCTTGGCCGGGTACATCAGGCCATAGCGTGCTTGTAATTGTTGAAGCCTCGGCCGGAATTCCAGAAAGCGCTTTCGGTGATCAACCGTGGGTTTAGCCAAGTCAGGATAGAAGGAGATCTTGTGGCTCTCAAACTCCATATGGCCCTTTGCCCGAGAGGCGCTGAGAATTTGCTCCACATGTTGATATCTCAAAAGTCGAAAGATGATAGGCCGCGGGGTCTTCCTGTTGAGCGTTATGTTTGTGGGTACACGATGAGCGCGATCGATCTCCAATTCTTTGGTAAAGGTGATTTGGAGCAGAGAAGGGAGGATTTTATATAAAAACTCCTTCATGTCTCCCGATTCCGCTCCCTCCGGTATGCCCACTAGTCGTAGGTTGTTGCGGCGCGCTCTATTATTGCCATCTTCCACTTCTTTCTGCAAGGCCCGCACCTGACGTTCAACTTTGTCAAGTTTGGACAGCCGGACCACATGGGAGTCTAATATGCTCTCCATTTTGTCCTGACGCGAGGAGAGCCCCTCTAGCCTGCCTTGCAATACACCAAGGTCTTCCCGCAGCGCTCGGAGTGCTTCCCCGTTTGACTGCACGAGGTCTTTAACCCCTCTGATCTCTGCGAGGATTTCCTGCTGCATTTCGGGACCCTCGCGTAGAGCCAGCCCCTTCTGCGGGGACGGGGGTTCAGTTTTGGAGCGTTTGCCGTGAGAAGCCGCTGGAGATCCAAATTCCAGGCGCGTAGGTTTGGTCCCCGCCATCTCACCAGTGTGCCCCGGTAAGATCAGAGCAGAAATTCAAGTATGTCCGGTGTTAATTCAGGATTCTGAGTAGGCCTCTCGGGAGCCTCAGCGTTATGCGACCATCCCGCTGGACATCGGGCTCCGCCCCCCCGGGTAGCTGGGATTCTTAGATCCAAGCTGATTTGTTGAAAATGTGGTTTATATGGTTATGGCAGTTTTACCTGGATAAGACCATCTTTTACACATGTAGCATGCGCTTAGGGCTTAAAAAAAATCGGGCCCTTTGATTCTTGCCCTATGATAGGCTGATTTTCAAATGGTTTAGGAGCCTAACCTTGGAGTTAGGCAAACCCTTTAAAAATTCACTGGATTTTGATGCCTAAGTTTAGGAATGTAATTTTACTCAATTTAGGAGTCTCAAAAGTGGGCTGGGCCAGAATGGCAACAGGTCAGGATAAGTAGCTAGAAATATAGCTCTGATTTTTAGTACTAGACAAGCAGCTTGGGTAACCAAATTGAGGGATAACCTATGCAGCTCTAAATCTGGCCACCTGCTATTCTTGCTGAGGAACTACCAGCTCCTAGCATCCTTCTATCCTGTAAGTAAAAATTGATATATTAGGAGGAGCTGCCAGTTCCCTCATCATACTTCAAATCCTTCCACTTTTTAAAATGTTGGGGAAATTGTTAGCCTATCTCCTACCTGCCCAAAGCCAAATCACACACTGCACTGATACCCTCTTTTTATCTCCTTCCTCCTTCTCCACAGAAGTCCTCTGCAAAAAATCCTAAGCCCTCCCAGTGCTGACTTGCATTGGTCTCAAATATAGAATGCTGATTTAGACACTACCAGCATTGATGTCAGAACAGCACTGAATGCTTTGTTGGAGGACGCAAGTCAGCATCCTCTTGGACAAGCTTCAGATGTCTTCATAAATGAGATTTCTGGAGAGTGGGGAATTAAAATCAATGGGGGTGATTTCTATGTCCTGATTTAGACTTGGGGTGAGAGGGAAGGTGTTGGGGCTGCACATGATTTTAGCTTTGGGGGGCTGGGAGGAGAATGTCAGGGGACTGTCAGCTCCCCCCCCCCGCCCCCGATATTTTAAAAGTAACAGATTACAAGGTGGATGTTGGAGGACTGGTGACTCCTCCGGCATCTCATTTTTTTCTGCACAAGAAGGAGGGAGATGCTGTGAACTGAGGGACCTCCCAGCGCAACTTCAAAATGGAACAAGTCCAGCTGTTTATTGCTCCTGTCTAGGAGGAATATCTGAGCTTGGGTGTCCATTTTCAACAAAGCCTGAGTGAAAATCGGATAGCAATATGATTACTTTTTAGACAACTAGTAAAACAAAATGGATGAGGGCATTTTAATGAATTGAATGGGACAGAATGAGCTGAATTCCTATTTCTTCCCTTCTTTTTCAGCTGTAAACTGCACTTGTGTGAAGGGGGAAGACAAATTGCAACCTGTTTGGGAGAGGGAGAAGGCAGAAGCACTTCACCAATCATGTTGAAACATTTTGACTAGGATCCAAAGGAATGTCTCTCTACCTCCCTACTCCCAGATCCCATGATTGATGAAAACAGCAACAGTTAACTAAGAAAGTGAAGGAAAACACTAAGAAAGATAGAGACAGATGCAACAGCAGCACAGTTTCTCTACTTGTATTCCAGGCTGTCAGGGTGTGGAACTACAGCCAGATATTACATAGTGAGGGTAGGAGAATAAGACAACCGACAGAGAACAAAGCACAGGCAGGCTGCTTCTCTCGGTTTTTAAAAACTCTTTGAGGCATGCTTACAAGAATGCTGTTAGCATGTGGTTGGGTCATGAAACTACTGCGGAAGCCCATGCTAATGTCAGGGGGCATGTGTGTCTATCCCCCTGCCATTAGTATGTTGCTAACCTGCAGCTCCATGGTAACCTGGCATGCGGGGGCACCTTATGCTACCCACTGAAGTGGTATTAAGGGTCAATGTGCTAATGTTTTCAGTCATGGTTAGTAGATGGCTAAAACATCTGTGCAAACCATGATGAGCCATCAATGCCCACATTATGTCCCCAACCCCCTATCTCTACCCATTCACATGCTAACCATTTAGCGTGGGATTTCTTGTGTGTGGCCGACATTAAATTTCAGTGCAGCTTGCTTACCCATGCTGAACCCTGTGCTTAGTAAACATGCCCCTTAGATTCTGTGGGTCTGGACAGCATGCATATTCAAGTCAGAAAGAAAACAAAGAGCTTCAGTAGGGCAAATTGTCTTCCTGGCCTCTGCTTGTCATTTACTACTAGTTACTATTGCTAAAGCACTACCAGATGTATGCAGTGCAGTACAGTCCTCTAATTTACAAACTAGTCTGACCAAATTACAATGCGTGGGAGGGGTAGGCATGGATATGGTGGTAGAAACAGAGGATGAAAGTCAGTTGATGCTTACAATAGTGCAGAGTAGCAGGAACACCCTCTTCCCTACTAAGAAGTGTATTGAGAGGCTTTTGGCAGATACAGAATCTGATGTTCATGTTTATTATGAGTCTTACTATACTGACATTCATTTAATAATCACAGTGGTTTATGCATATTAAGGCACATCTTGAAAAGACATCTGGCTTGGATTTGGGACGCCCATGTCAGAATGTCTGAAATTCCATGAAGGGCAACAGTGAAAGAGGGGGTGAGTAAGTACCTTCTGAAACAAAGCTGTATCTGCTACAAAAGATACACATTTCCATGAAAAGAAATGCAAATAGGGCCATGCAGACTAAGGCTCTTAGCACATGCAAGTTTCCAAGCAATTTCAGAAACGTGCACATGTCAGTTATTGATGTGCTGGCTTCTTGCTACATCGATGTGCCTGTGATGGTATTCCAGAATGTGCACATATATCCGCTACCACTTATACATCCTGGCCTGCTGTTTTAGAAGTGCAGACATGCAGCGGAAGGGCAGTAAATGAAAGATGTATTTATTTACATGGATGTTTCTTTGGCTGGATGAAAATTTGTGGGGAGGTGAGAGCACGTTTCCTCTTCTACCTACAAGTTTTGCTTTTGTGAAATGAGACCTATTTGTGCCCTGGAGCAGGTATAGAGATGAACATAGAAACATGACGGCAGAAAAAGACCACATGGCCTATCTAGTTTGTCCTTCCATATCAACCACTACAACAGTCCCCTTTTTTCCTTTAGAGATCCTCTGTGTTTGTCCCATGCTTTTTTGAATTCAGATACTGTCCTCATCTCTACCACCTCCACTGGGAGACTATTCCACGCATCTAACATGCTTTCCGTAAAAGAATTTCCGCATATTACTCCCGAGTCTATCCCCTTTCACCCTCATCCTATGTGCCCTCGTAGCAGAGCTTGCTTTCAATCGAAAGAGACTCTCCTCCTGTGCATTTAGGCCATGGAGGCCTTTTTGAAATTGCACGGATATGTGCATCTTCATAAGATTGTCCAGGCAGCACCCCTTGTGAGACATGAAGGTGATTGCACTGGATATGTGTATATTCCACGCTTTTTAAAATGAACGTGGCAATGTTTACATGACTGGCATGTCTGAATGGCCATTTTCAGACAAATGAATCATGAATAGAGCTTCTAAAATGACTCTTATTGGCTATAAAAATACAAAAGGAAAAAAAATGAGATGAGTAGCAAAATTATTTTGTTTTTTTACTACTAAAAAGAGAAAAATGGAGAGAGATGAAGAGGTCCTCCCATGTGCACCAATCCCTTCAACCACCCATAATCTTCAGCTCAGAGATATTTTGGAATTAAGTTCTGGAGCTGGGATGCAGAATGCTGAAATTTTTTTTTTTTCTAAATGTGCTTAATAGGGAAGCAGTATAGTTAACCGTTTAACACTTTGTGAGTGCAACAATTTTAAAGGCGTATAGGGGATTAGAATATTAAAGAGCTGTGCTAGTTGCCTGGTATGCATTGCTTTGAATTCAAGAGCGAAGATCCTAAATTTAATGTTATAGACCTTGGGCAGCTGATGATTGCACTTGAATAATGGGGATACATAATCCGTGAGTTTTCTGTGATGTAAAAGTGTGGCTGTGGTGTTTTGAATAATCTGAAGTCTTTGGAATACAAGTTGGGGGACCATCATGGAGGGCATTGCAATAGTCTAAATAACTACTTATTAGAGTGTAGGGTCAGGCCTTAGATGCCATTTTCACCACATCATCAAATACCTTCCTTCTTGATGATTTTTTCTTCTCTGCCACTAAGCTGATCAGATCATTTTTTAGTTGTTATTCTTTAAAAATCCTGCTCTAACCTCTCAAAATATACATATCCCATTTCTTGCTATAAGAACTCCATGACTTCCAAACCTTCAAAGGCTCCTTCAGCAGCTACCACCTTTTCCTGAAGGCTTCACAAAATCCCCATTTATAATGCAAACAACAACATGGAACACTCATCTTTTTGATATACAACAGCAGACACTATTGTTGTCCTATAACAGAACTGTCAAGTTACTCAGCTCAAGGAGTGGGATTTTTTGCCACTTGAAGTTTTAAATTTGCATAGCAATGCAGTATGGTATTTGTAATCTATCCATTGAAATCAGTACTGCAGCTCCCATAATGCTTCAGAATGGGATTGTTAGCAATCCAAGACTGGCATAAAATCTCATTTCTGGAACTGGGTAATTTGGCAATTCCACAATAAAGCCACACATACTCAAAAGAAACAGGCCTCATAGTATCATACTCGTCTGAGATTACTTAAAAGGCAATTAAGAAAAGTTGAAAGAAACTGGAGATGATATAGAACAACAGAATTATTGACTTGTTAAAGATCAGTAACACTTCTATCAACTTCAGATCAATCAAGCAAAAAAACAGTATTTCTCTTGACAAATAGATAATGCACACAATCAGAAAAAACAGCTATTCTTGCTGGTCACCTGAATGACCACCCCTATACCCCTTCTAATCGGACTCTTGCATATTCTCTTCCAACTGCTTCATAGCTAGCAGAAGCTTCATAAAAAGATAACAGATGTTCAAAGTACCCTACCTACCGTTACTGATACAACCTCTCCCTCTCTGTAAGAGTCTTTTGTTCTTACGGATAGAACAAACTTGCTGCAACCCTCTTCCTGGGAAACTTTAACTGTCTTACAAAAACCCTGCTGCAGAAAATATTTCATTTACCAAACCCATTACCTTCACTGGACTCCATTCCATCAAAATGGTTGAAAGGCCCATGCCTGGATCTTTCCGATCCAATCATTTCAATGATAATCTGCCTGCTGGTATTGTTCCAGATGAATGGAAACAGGCTATGATCATACCAAAGCTGAAAACACCCATTTCTAAACCCTGCCGAGCCTATAAATTATCACCCAATTTCTAACTTGCCTTATCTGTCTAAAATTATTGAAACCACTTAAAAAACCCCCAGAAAGGGAAAAGCCTTGACTAGAAAAGACACTTTCCAAATCACTTAGTATTATTAATCTTCTTCACCAATTAAAAATACACTCTCCCACCTTCATATAAATACTAACATACTGTAAGAAGGAAAAACGACCTCAGTACTCCGTTGCCATTGTGCACTGACCTTTGCTGTACTACATCATTGGTTATAAAAAAACATTCTCTCCGCAGTTCCAGTCCCAATGCAACATTCAATCTCAAAGTATGAATATTACATAATCAAGATATTTTCTTCTTTTCTTTTTTCTTTCTTTTAACAAAGAGACAGTCAATAAACCATTAGCTATCATGTGTCATGTCAAAAATAAGAATTTTCATATAATATCTTGTTGAGGGGGAGCCAATCCCTCCCAATACTAGTATTTCAGCCATCCTTAGACCTCACTCCAACAGGTCCCGTTTCACCATTATGGCTGCCTCAGGGTGTGTCCATCTATCAGTACTGCTGTATTATCACATTCTTCAAGACATACACAACAGTAGAGCTATGCCCAAGCACTTATGCAGAATTTCCTTGCTACACCAACAAGCACTATCCAAACAATGGTTGGCAAAATCGTACATTCCAAATAAAGTTCAACTCATTGATATCAGAAAAATTCCTGATTACAACTGGTGTCCTTCAAGGTTTCCTTTTTTTAACCATAATATTCAATTTTTTTCTCAGCCCCCTAGCTCCTTTGATACAAGACTATGGCATTACTGGATTCTACTATGCAGACAACATACAGTTAGTAACATACACTACCTATACCATTCCTGATCTTTTACATGCCTACAAGCCATCAGTGAGTGGCTCTCTCAGCATCAACTGAAACTAAATCATGCAAAAACTGAAGCTATGTGTATTATCAGCTCAAAAAACTACCCCAACCATATCTCCCATCGTCAACAGGCATCAGATAACAATGGTCCACACTCTTAAAATTCTTGGTTGCTTTAATGACTCAGAGCTAACTTTCAACTCTTATAGAGCCACTACAGTTAACGATTCTCTCTACTCTCCATAAACTTGACTGTAATAGACAATAACACTTTTTCTGCGTTTCAACCCTTGTTCTGATCTTAGTGATGTCCTGCGTGGATTACTGTAACAGGAGTGGAGGAGTAGCCTAATGGTTACAGCATTGGGAACCAAGAGACCAGGGTTCAATTCCACTAGCACTCCTTGTGGCCTTGGGCAAGTCACTTAACCCTCCACTGCCTCAGAAAAAAAATCCAAGTTATCAATGTCCCTGTTTAATGTATATTACCAAGTTTAAGCTACAATGAAAAGTGCTTTGACTTAAATGATAAAGCGGTATAAAAACCCCCTGCTAAATAAATAAATAATATTCTAAGCAGCATCACTGCTGCAAACCTATCCAGACTTCAACATGTTAAAAATATGGCCATTGAGCTTTTACATAACATCTCCAAATTTGATCATGTAACTCGCCTACTGATTCAAAACCACTGGCTCCCTATTTCCTACCATATTAAGTTTAAGATGATTATGGTAGCATATAACACCTAAGGAGAAAGAGAAAACCCTTTCCAACTAAATTCTCCTTATTATTAATTCATGCTTAGTACACTCTCATGCATGTTTGGGCAAAGATGCGCCATTGCTCTGTTAGCATCTGTTGAACTAAGTGAAGAAAGTATATGAAAATTTTGTGGTGTGTTATGGTATGTATGAGGATATGGGTCCAGACACCATCCTGAAACTGATTGTTTCAGGATGGTGTCTGTAGCACACTCTCATGTAATATACTATATGTGAATGGCTTTGAGTTTAGAGGATGCATTGAGACAGTAGTGTGGGTTTTTTGTAAATAGAATATTGTTGATCTTAGTGTTGGCATTTGCATTTAGATGTGCTGAGACTGAAGATCATGTGTATTATAAATAGACACTCTCTGAGGCAGCCGTTTCGGTGAAATGGGACCCATTGGAGTGGGGTCTGAAGATAGTAAAATTCAAATGAGAAACCTAGCCTGACGGTGGGTGGTGATGGTGGCACGGGCTCAGAGGCCAGTCCCTTTGGCCTGTAAAGAGCTACGAGGGAGGTGTCAGGAGGGCCACACTGTGAGCCCTAAGGTGAACTGTTTTTTGGAGAAAACTTGTTTATTGTCCCACCAGTGAGAACGTGACTGTGGAATTGTCAGGTGAGAAAACTGAAAAGGCATTTTGTGGAACTTTCAAATATATGGACCTTGGACCTGTCCAGGGGTTAGGACTACTCAGGCAGAATGCTTGTTGTTGACTCTCCTTATATTGTTGAGGCTCAGCTGATTCGTATATATGTGTGTCCTTGGACTTTCTTTTGGGGTGGAGTTTAAATTCATCTTGGAGACTACACCTGACTGGAGGATGGCCTACCGGACAAGGAACCCTGTGGACCTATTTAGGAAGCAGTCCAGGGTATGACAGTAGTATACAGGATTCTATGCCCCTATTCACTCCTATATGTTAGAAAGACAATAAGACAACTAAAGACCGATATGATTGAGCACAAAAACAAACTGAATTGAGGCTACTCAATTCCAGTCCTGGTGGTCCACAATCCTGCAGGTTTTCAGGATATCCCTAATAAATATGCATGAGATATATATGCATTGGAGATATCCTGCCAACCTGACTGGTTTGTGGCCCTCCAGGGCTGGATTTGGAGACCCCTGCTTTACATCTCTGTCATTTAAGATTGTGAGTGAACAAGGTACAGATATCCTAGACATCAAAAGGGTAGATAGAATGTGTCACATTCCTCCTCGATTCTCACCACCACCAAAAAGTTGTCTAATAGATAATATTTTGGTGGTGGTGAGAAGCAAGGAGGAATGTGACAAATGCTATCTAACTTTTTTGATGTCTTGGACATCTGCACCTTGCCCACTCACAATCGTAAATGACAGAGATGTAAGGCAGGGGTCTCCAAATCCAGCCCTGGAGGGCCACAAACCAGTCAGGTTGGCAGGATATCTCCAATGCATATATATCTCATGCATATTTATTAGGGATATCCTGAAAACCTGCAGGATTGTGGACCACCAGGACTGGAATTGAGTAGCTCTGCCATACACTAACTTTTAGTAAACATGCCTCTTAATGAGTATATGGATAAAGAAAGACTAAAAGGTTTCTACATTACTATAATCCAGTACCAACCGCCAGGCACATTAGGAACTACTACAAACACTGCCCATTTAGAACCCATAGCAAACCCGCCATATCCTAACAGCACTACCAGGACTCACAAAGCACCATACCCTAACTATCAAAAGGCAACACTGCAAATATTAAACCAATACATTTCAGAGAACAACAATACATGACCTACTGGGGAAAGAACAAGTGGCAATGTCAAATAGGAATTATATAAACAGAATACCTCAGCTCAGTTACACATGCACAACATAGACCATCACCAAACAAGGAATCACAATTTAGAAACAGGAAGACAATAATTAAACTGGGAACCCCAAAAGCCAAACTTGGAATATACAACAACACTGTAGAAATAAAACTATAAATTAATTTCCTCTTGTACTAAACAAAGCGCAAAAATTAATGATGCACATTTCCCAGAGCTGACATATTCCAGTTAATAAATTCAAAATAAAGAGATATTTTTCTACCTTTTGTGCATTTTTTTTCAGTTGCAATTGTTCCAGCCACTTTCTTCTGGTTTCTTCGTGTCTTCTGCTAACTCTCCATCTGCTGTCCATTTGTCCTTTCTTCTGTCTTCTTGGTTTTTTTTTTCTATTCTCTCTCTACATCTGCTTTAACATACTAATCTTTCTCCTTTTGCTCTTTCCTCATTCCTATTTCATCTACTCAAAATTTACCCCTCCATCCTCAATCCCCACTTACTCTCCCAATACCCGGCCAATTGTAGATTTTTTATCCCTCCCACACAAAATATTTTTCCCCTCTCCATTTTACTCTCCCAGCCCCATCCCATTCTAATCCTCCCCCAACACCAGCTCCCTTCTAGTTCCAGCCTCACCCAGCATCCATTCCCTTCTAGTCCCTGCATCAGCCCATTTCCAGTCCTAGCCCCCCATTAGCCCATTTCCAGTCCTAGCCCCCCCCCCATCAACCCAATACCAGTCCTAGCCCCCCCATCAACCCACTTCCAGTCCTAACCCCCCATCACCCCATTTTCAGTTTAAGCCCCCCCTATAACCCATTACCAGTCCTAACCCCCCATCAGCCCACTTCCAGTCCTAACCCCCCATCAGCCCACTTCCAGTCAGCCCCCCCATAGCCCATTGCCAGTCCTAAGCCCCCCCCCCATCAGCCCACAGTCCATTACCAGTCCTAACCCCTTCAGCCCACCTGACTTCCTAACCCCTCACCATCAGCCCATTTCCCGTACTACCCCCCCCCCATAGTCCATTAACAGTCCTAACCCCCCATAGCCCATTACCAGACAGCCCCCATCAGCCAACAGCCCATTACCAGTCTTAACCCCCCATAGCCCATTGCCAGTACTATCCCACCCATCAGCCCACTGTCCAATTCCAGTACTAACCCCATCAGCCCACCTCAAGTCCTAACCCCTTCCCATCAGCCCATTTCCTGTCCTAGCCCCCCATAGCCCATTACCAGTCCTAACCCCCCCCAACAGCCCACAGCCCATTACCAGTCCTAACTCCATCAGCCCACCTCCAGTCTTAATCCCCCAGCCCATTTCCAGTCCTAGCAACCCCCCAACCCATTACCAGTCCTAGCCCCCCATAGCCCACTCCCAGTCCTAATCCCACCAGCCCATTTCCAGTCCTAATCCCCATCACCCAATTTTTAGTTTAAGCCCCCCCCATAGCCCATTACCAGTCCTAAGCCCCCATCAACCCACTTCCAGTCCTAATCCCATCAGCCCATATAGACTTAGCTCCCCCATAGCCCATAGCCCCCCCCATAGCCCATCACCACTCCTACCCCCCCCAGCCCATCACCAGTCCTAACCCCCCCAACAGCCCACAGCCATTACCACTCCTAACCCCCCCCAGCCCATCACCAGTCCTAACCCCCCCAACAGCCCACAGCCATTACCACTCCTAACCCCCCCCAGCCCATCACCAGTCCTAACCCCCCCATCAGCCCACATCCATTACCACTCCTAACCCCCCCCCCCCATCACCACTCCTAACCCCCCAACAGCCCACAGCCATTACCACTCCTACCCCCCCAGCCCATCACCAGTCCTAACCCCCCCAACAGCCCACAGCCATTACCACTCCTACCCCCCCCAGCCCATCACCAGTCCTAACCCCCCCAGCGCACCCCAGCCCAGCGAATTTTTTTTTACAAAACAAGCTGTCGCTGCCTCTGCCGGGTCCGGGGCCGCCGTGGCAGAATCGAGTGTGCCGCGGGGCCCCCCCTGCCCAGCAGAGCCTGCCCTCCCCGGTATCACCGCTCTCAGCTGCCTCCCTCCAGTCACACGCGCCGGCTTTCAGAGCGCGAGGGAAGAGTTTTTCCCTCGCTGCTCTGTTTAAGCCCGCGGGGGCTGATGGGACTTCCCATCAGCCCCCGCGGGCTTAACAGAGCAGCGAGGGAGAAACTCACCTCGCGCTCTGAAAGCCGGCGCGTGTGACTGGAGGGAGGCAGCTGAGAGAGGTGATACCGGGGAGGGCAGGCCAGGCTCTGCTGGGCAGGGGGGGCCCCGCGGCACACTCGATTCTGCCGCGGCGGCCCCGGCAGAGGCAGCGACAGCTTTTTTTTTTTTTTTTTTAATTTTAATGATGGATCAGAATGTTTTTTGCGCGGGGCCCCCTGAAACGCGGGGCCCTGTGCAAAAAACATTCCCGGTGGGCCCTTGCCAGCTGTGGGCCCTACGCCACGGCGTACGTGGCGTATAGGCAAATCCGGCCCTGCCGACCGCTAACCAGCTTGCAGCGATATTGAGCTGCAGCCTGGTTAGCAATATGCGGTGAAAGTGAGGTGCAGGAGACCCTGGTCTAACTTGCTCCACAGAAGCTAACCGGGCAAGAGCTGAATATCGTCACTACCTGGTTAACTTTGCAGCAATCCAGGCAGGCTAGATATGACCCCGGCACTGAATATCTAGGTTTTAAGGTCAGCGCCGGCAGCTAGTCACTTTAGCAGGCTAGCCACCAGTGCTGAATAATCTGGCCATATAATGTATTATAATTTGCGCATGCAACTTTGCACTCTACCCATGATCCACCCAAACCTTGCCCCTGTACACACCCACAGTGAAAATAGGCATGATCAACTCATTGCGCATACTTTCAGAATAGTAACTACATCAAAAATATGCATAAAAGCCTAAAATACCTAGATTTGTGCACATTCTTGTTGCATAAATCTATGCACCATTGTGGTATTGTAGTGACTGCATGCTTAAATAGGCATTTACATGCATTCTTTAACAAGTCACTATTTTGGAAGTACGCACGTTGGGCTGATCCCACTGTGGGCATGCATAGGGGTGAAATCTGGACTGAGCATGTGCGGACTACATGTTTTGAACATAAATGATAAAATCCTATACTTTATACATATTCCTTACAAATTAAGGTGTAAGTTATCACATCTTAAATTAAAATGCATTTTCAGATGTTTAGGCTAGTATTTTATAAAGTCAAGTACATGCATACTTGACTTTACAAAATATGCTAGAAATATGTTCATAAATACACGTTAACTAGGTGGGAGTTTATAAAATTACCCTCATAATGTCTTGGACTTTTTGCCTAAACCACAGAAATGCAATCTGCAAATGGCACTAGAAACTCACTTTTGGAGTTATCTGTAGTTGCTTTGCACAAGTAAAGACTCTTGTCTTAGGTTCCTTCTCCCTAGAATTCATTTCGCTAGTTCACGTCTTCCGCATTTTATTCTGCCATAAGGTTCCTCCTAGACTATACGTTTTATCCTTCTAAGTTAATATGAAATTGCTTTAATGGTTGCAACTGTTCAGTCAGCTGAGAGTTGAAAGCCCCACAACCCTACACTTGTGGAGGGTAACTCTATAAGGAGATGCATAGTTAACGTTCATATTTACATGCATTAATCATGCCTATTCTATAAAGTCGAATCCATGCGGGTTTGACTAAATAGTATACAGGGCTGGCCCTAAAGTTGGTCCAAAGTGTTGGAGCCCTAGGCGAACCTCAAAATTTACACCCCCTCTGGCTGGCAAAATATATTATTTAGCTTTGAATGGCTTGATTTTGCTGTCCTCCAGAGGTTGATGCCCTAGGCAACTGCCTAGTTTGCCTAGTGGTTGGGCCAGCTCTGATAGTATACTAGCGTAAGAGGCTGCTAGCGGGTGTAAATTTCAACCAGCAACTTAGATCAGCTCCAGATGGTGGGGATCTAATGTGCCTGCACCCCTAATCTATAAAATACTTGCATAAATGCACACCCTATTCACATTTCATCCATGTGCAGCTACATGGAAAATACATGTGACAGACTCCACGCATACTTATAGAATTGTGTCCATGCCATTTACACATGTAAATGCTCTTATGTGCACCAGTGACTATAATACTGTAAATGGCTATAACAGTGTATACATTTCTGTGGTTCTTTATCAAAATAGATTCATGATTTTCACCTCTAGAGCCCAGGATTTACAGAGGTCTTTGCAAGCCTTTCTAGGACACTAGGAAATTGTGGTTCTCTCCTTCTCTCTCCATTTTTTCATTGATGTTTAAAACTATACTTGGTATGTCTGTCTATCTTTTTACTTTAGAAGTCTGTTCCTTCTTCCATAATTTTACTTGGGGGGTGAGGGATTGTGTGCAGAAAAGAAGGAAATCACATATATTGCATTAAGGCTCCTGTGAGGTGGTCACGTACTGTGTAGTTCAGAACTCCATATATCAATATCAGGAAACTGGCAAAAATATTGGGAAGGGTCCCTGCAAGAAAAAGGAGACAGTGATGATACCACACTTCAGTACAGTGTATGAAAGGAGCTTAGTAGAAGCTAGTTTTTGGCACTATTAGGAATATTTTATTAGTTCTTAGTAATGGTAGACCTACCATTACTACTAGTAATCTGTGAACTATCATCTGTAATATTTGAAGATTGGTGAATGGCCAATGTAACACCAATTTTTAAAAAAGGGTTCCAGGGGTGATCCAGGAAACTACAGACCAATGAGCTTGATGTCCATACCGGGCAAAATGGTAGAAACCATTTCAAAGAAGATCTTGTCTTACTAATCTGTTATATTTTTTTGAAGGTGTGAATAAACCGGTAGACAAAGGTGAGCTGGTCGACATTGTCAAAGGCTTTCTGAAAATCCAAATGCACTAAGTCCCTCATGAGAGCCTCGGCGAAATTAAAGTCATGGGATAGGAAGCAGTGTACTATTCTGGATCAGGAACTGGTTAAAGAATAGAAAGCAGAGGGTAGGGCTAAATGGCCAATTTTCCCAATGGAGAAAGGTGAATAGTGGAGTACCCCAGGGATCTGTACTGGGTCTGCTGCTTTTTAACATATTTGTTAATGACCTGGAAATGGGAATAATGAGTGAGGTAATCAAATTTTCAGATGACACAAAATTATTGAAAGGTGTTAAAACACAAGAGGATTGTGAAAAATTGAAAGAAGACCTTGATAAACTGGAAGAGAGGATGTTCAAATGGCAGATGAAATTTAATGTGGACAATGCAAAGTTAAGTACCTAGGAAACAGCAACCCAAACTATGGTTACACAATTCAACCACCCAGGAAAATGATTTAGGCGTCAGCATGGATAATATATTGGAACTTTCTGTCCAGTGTGCAGCAGCGGCCAAGAAGGGAAATAGAATGCTAGGAATCATAAGGAAAGGAATGGAAAATAAAACAAAGGATATTATAATGCCTCTATATCGTTCCATGGTGCAACCGCACCTTGAATATTGTGTGAAATTCTGGTCGTCGTATTTTAAAAAGGATATAGCAGAACTAGAAAAGGTACAGAGAAGAGCCAACAAAATAGTAAAGGGGCTGGAAGGATACCCCTATGAGGAGAGGCTTAAAAGGTTAGGGCTCTTCAACCTGGAAAAGAGAGGAGATATAGAGGTCTAAGTTAATGAATGGAGTGGAACGTGTAAACCTAGATTGATTGTTTACACCATCAAAAAGTAAAAAGACTAGGGGACATGCAATGAAGCTACAGTGTAACATGTTTAAGACCGATAAGAGAAAATATTTTTTTCACTCAATGCATAATCAAACTGGAATTCGTTACCAGAAGATGAAGTAAAAGCTGTTAGTATAGCTGGGTTTAAAAAAGGTTTGGACAAGTTCCTGGAGGAAAGGTCCATAAACCATTATTTATTTACATTCTCTTATATACCGCACTATTCAGCATCAGCGCGGTTTACATGGAACAGAAACGCTCAGTACAGTTAACATGTATGAGTTTACAGATAACAGGGCAAGTAACTTAGATAACAGGGGTAAACTATTTACAAAAACTTGCTACATAAGCTTGTAAACTATTTACAAATATTGCTACATAAGGTTGTATGATCATGAATTCTATAGAAACAAATGCACCACTAAGGGTTATGAAAGAGGACCTACGAAATCCACTGCTTGCCCCAATACAAGCATTGTGGAAACTGTGTGTCTTTTTAGGAAACTGCTACAAGTACTGTAGGTACTTGTGATCTAGATTGGCCACTGTTGGAAACAGGGTAGTGGGCTTGATGGACCTTGGTCTGACCCAGTATGGCATTTCTTATGTTCTTACCATCATGCAGAAACTTCACAAACTGGAAAGCAGCTAACCTGCCATGCCAAGTATCTTCGGTATGTATATTAAATAACCCAAGATACCCCAGACAAAGTGCAAGTGGCCAGAGGTACTCTCAGACAAGTGCTGCAGAATACCTGTACATCAATAGTGTGAGGCTGGCATGAGACTGGACGGACTCTGCAGTTGAGATACGACAGTAAGGACTGAGCAAGAGAAAGATTCCTGTATCAGGTATCAGAAGGACCTAAGAAACAGAAAAAGGTTTGAAAGTTTTGGCACAAGGAGCAAGTTGCTGGGACCCAAGGAGAGAAGCTTTCTGCCATGCTCTTTTCCCTACAGATGCAAGCCCTCGCCTTCTTCCAGAGCTGTGGTGGATCTCGCCCATGCTGGGGATCCCTCCTGCCAATGTCATCACAGGCAACTTCTAGAAGGTAGCCTGCCTAGGTAGGAGAGACGACCACCTTGAAGCAACAAAAGGAGCTTTCAGTATAGGTTGAATGAAAGCCTCATTTATCATAGTTCACGCTAAACAAATCCTTTTACATGAGCAGAATGAATGGCATTTGTGATGTATATTAACTGCTGCTGTAAACTGCTTTCGTTGTCTTGTGAAAAATGTGGTACAAAGAATGAAATGAAACTCTGCCCTTATGCCAGGAAGTGATGATAATCTTTTATTAGTATAAAAATCTTTTCACATAGTTTCCAAGCCCAGACAATGGTAATACTTGAATTGCTGTGTGTCATACAGTATAGAGATCTGTTTGCGTCACAGCCAAACGCATCAGCCTTTCCCCTGCATAGGCGGCAGCAACTCTCTTTGAACAGGCAGGATTAAGTATGTGTCATGCTTCAGCAAAATGTTAGTCATGATAGGAGGATAAAAAAGATTCTGCAAGAGACCTTGATCTTATACTATGCAAATAAAGCATAGATTTTTCATCTGTCAAGCAGTGACTGTATGATTAATTAATATAGAAACATAGAAAACAATGGCAGTTAAAGACCATATGGCCTATCCAGTCGATCTATCCATATGAACTCTTTATGTTCTACAATCCCTTCCTCTTCCTCAGAGATGCTCTGTACTTGTCCCATGCTTTTTTAAATTTAGATACAGTTCTCGTCTCCACCACCTCCACTGGGAGACTGTTCCACGCATCCAGCACCGGTTCCACAATGAAATATTTCATAAGATTACTACTAAGTATATCCCCTTTCACCTTTATCTTATAACTCCCTCATTCAAGAACTTCTTTTCAACTGGAAGAGGGCCGTCTCCTGTGCATTTATTCCATGAAGATATTTAAATGACTGTCATATCACTCCTCTCCCTCCTTTTCTCCAAAGTATACATATTGAGATCTTTAAGTCTATCCACATACCACCTTGGAATACAAGGGGCTGAAGGCTTACTGTATGGAAGAAAGGCCTGGTAATTTACTTCCAGTCTTACCTTGCCAAAGAAGACCTAGGGGATAGTCAGAACATGGACTACTATCCAAAGAGTTCCCAGGAGTCAGCATCAACTCAACAGCATACATCAACAACAAGCCTTTTGTCATATACCTTATGAAGAAGATCACTGACCATTTTAGTAGCCACCCTCTGGAGCGACTCCATCATGTTTATATCCTTTTTGGAGATGCAGTCTCCACTCTATCAACAATGAGCTGCCTGACTGAAGACCGAACACAGTTTAGAACATCTATCCAGAGGGTCACCATGAGTTGACACTGACTCTATGGCACTTAACAACAACAACCCAAAATGAGATCTCACTAGAGATTTGTACAAAGGCAATATCAGCTCTTTGTTTCCGGCTGGCCATTCCTCTCTCTATGTACCCAAGGATCTTTCTGGCTTTTGCCATCACTTTTTCTACTTGTTTGGACACTTTAAGATCATCCGATACGATCATCCCCAGGTCCCAGTCCTCTCTTGTGCACTGAAGTACTTCAGCCCCCTATACTGGATTTTTGCAGCCCAAATGCATGACCTTGCAGTTTTTAGTTTTAAATCTTAGCTGCCGACTTTTTGACCATTCTTCAAGCTTTGTTAGACCCCCCCTTCATGTTATCTACACCTTCTGGGGTGTCTAACCTGTTGCAGATTTTGATATCATCTGCAAAAAGGAATACAGTACCTTTTCTAACAGACCTTTTGTAATATCACTCACAAAAATGCAAACAGGAACAGGACCAAGAGCCGATCCCTGAAGCATGCCACTGGTAAAACCATGTATTATTTTTATTTGCTGAAATTCTGCATATTTAAACTCTTTACTAAACTGATGGTTTCATCCTTTTAAAGCCTTATATGAAGCAGGCCAGGATTTAGGTAAAGGCAATACAGGGAACAATCTAGGGGATATGTTTACTAATCAGCGGTAGCGGCTTCTGTGCAATATCGGAACCGCAGCCTCATTGAATTCAATGGGCCCACAGTTCCGATATCTCACGGAAGCCACTACCGCTGATTAGTAAACATACCCCTAGGTGTCAAATACTGAAGGAACTGAATATCTGAGCCAGACATGAGTGTGTTCACAGTTGCTTCCGGGTTCTCTGGCCCCCTCGCTCTGCTTGCTGTGGATTTCCAGAGGGATTCCTCTCTCATTCTCCGATTCTATGAAACATATAAACTTAGAAAATGATGGCAGCTAAAAACCATGTGGTCTATACAGTCTGCCCATCAATAAGAACTATTAAGTCCTACAAGCCTTTCCTCTCCCTCAGAGATCCTCTGTATTTTTCCATGCTTTTCTGAATTCAGATAGAGTGTCAAAATTTAAAATAGGACCCTGGTTCAGAAGAGAGGCCTTTAGTTTACTATTTTGCATGCGTCTGCTTTTTGAAGACTTAAGGCTGGAGTGAATGGGCTGTAGTATGGGGTGAAAGGGAAAGACAAGGGAAAGGAAGTAGCTCATTCAACCTTAGGAGACCTTTTAGTAATCTGCACTAAGCAGTTAACTTGCATGTTACGGTACAGTAAGTGTTACCACAGGGGCAAGACAGTTCTTGCACTCTGATTCACGTGCTAACTACCAGTAGCACATTGGGGTGCTGAATGTGTAGGATATGGGCGGAGGGTGGTCATGGAGAGCACAAAGCAGTTAGCGCAGGGTCCACATACTTTTAGAAGGCAAATTTGCAGGCAAGTCAATTTACTTGGACACATTGCTATTTACAGTTTAGCCTAGTAAAATGACTTTCAGAATTGCTCTTAAAACAATTGGCCCAGAGACACATTGCATGTCAGTAGCAGAAGCAGATTTTAAGCCCAGGTCTCCTGGTTCTCGATTCAGTTTTCTGTCTGCCTTGCTGCCCACTCTCACACCATCTATTTCAGGTATCTGGCTCCCTGTGTTATGCAATCAGACTGGAAAATGATACAGAAGGTCATTTTAGATGGGCTAGACATAAAAATAACAGGGTCAATATTCAGAAGTATTTAGTCAGTTAGCCGGACCTACTAACCAGCTAAACCCCATGCAGTCTGATATCCAGTGACACCAATCAGTTAGAGCTGCTGAATATTCCCCCAGAGCACCCCAAAAACATCTGGTGATTTGTGGGGCGGTTCATGGACAGAGCTAGGGTGAGCTCGGCACCTATCCGACTAGTGGTGATATTCAGCTGCTTATCAGACTGCCAAACCACAAAGTTAGGACAGGTCAATAGCAATCCTAACTTAATGCTAACTTGCTATCCGGTTAGTAGCTGAATATCCCTCCTAACTGGACAGCAAGTGGAACTGGACATTCAGTGCCAGATGGGCTCAGGTACTGAATATCCGGTTTCATTTTTGCCTGTGGTGATCAGACGCTTTAGCATCTACCCCAACAATTTCAGAAAGATGCTCTATATATATGTAGATGAATGGAACACAGAGATTAGAAGTGAGCATGTGTCGGATGGACCAGTTTCCAATGGGAATGCACATATATATTTTTAAAAACATAGAAACATGATGGCAAGTAAAGACCATATGGCCTATCCAGTCTCCCCTTTCCTTTACAGAAAAATATCCTCATCTGATTCTGCATTAGCTCCCAGGCATTCATGTTTAAAAAGTGCTTGTTTCAGCCAGGGCTTTAAATGAGGGTATAAAGGGGTCAATTTGCTTAATCTTTAATCCCCCATTTTTCATTGTTGCCTCAAAAGTAAAAAAAAAAAAAAGTATCTTTTTGCAGCTTTGCTAGTTAATTGGGGCCACTTATAATGCACGTGTTTTTTGAAACTGGTTACTATGAGGCTATTTTTGTAAGGGGTGCATATGTTAAGCTTGTTTTATTTATTTATTTATTTACAATTTCTTCTATACCGCACTATTCGGCATCAGCGTGGTTTGGAACATAACAATCAGATGGGTACATAAGTCTGAGTTTACAATTAACAGGAGAGCCAACTTGGATTACTAAAGATAACTATTTACAAAAAACAGTGTCATAGAAAAACAAAGAATGAGATTTAATGGTCAAGTTGACTTACAACCTCCACTCTTTCAAATAGCATTTCTAAATTGTAGGTCTTTAAAAAGGAAAACCACTCCTATTCCTGAACTCCTGACCTTGCACAGTATGGATCTTCTGTGCCTCACCGAGACCTGGCTGTGGGAGGGTGAGGAGTCATACCTTCAGTGATGTCTTTCCGCTGGCTATCTAGCTCTCTCAGCCTCATGTACTTCACGATGCAGGGGAGGAGTTGCTATTATTTATAAAAACTCATTAGCCATAATGGACCTCCCTTCTAATTCATTATTCACGGAGCGGCAGATGCACCTACTCTTGCTGCCTTGCTGGGCAGACTAGATGGACCATACTGGTTTTTATCTGCCGTCATATACTATGTTACTATATTAAATTTGCCCTGATCTTTATCTTTATTTAATATTTAATATACCATCCAGGCAGCCCTGGCATCAGAGCGGTTTACAATAATAATAAAAAAAACCAGTGGCTGTAGGAAAGGTAAAAAAGGAACGCCAAAGTCATGACAGGACAGTCTAGAAAGGAGAGAGAGGAGAGACAGAAGTAGGAAGTTGCAGGACAGGAGAAACAGAGCAGGACTACGAGGGGAGGGTGGGCTAAGTGTGTCCTGCTGGGTAGTAGGAGGAGGGAGATCAAATTCAGTAAGGAAAAGGTGCATTTTTAGACGTGCTTTAAATCTTGTGAAAGAGGTTTTGGAACATAGGGTAGGAGGCAGAGAGTTCCATAGTGTAGGGCCCGCGTAAAAGATAGCAGATTTCCGAGATCTCTTCCTCATCAAGGTCGGATCCTTTCCTGGGTTTCACTTTTTTTTTTTTTTTGCTGTACTGCACCCTTCACTGAAGGCTGCAGAGTGTGACATCCTACAGCAATCCATACTTGAATTTAAGGTCACCCATGCTCAACTGTTGATCCTTGGAGACTTTAATCTCCACTATAACGTGCCCACTAGAGCTTGTGATAAATCTTTCATCACTTTCCAGTTAGACCATGGCCTGATTCAGCATGTTACTTACCCCGCTCATATAGCCGGTCATACACTTGATCTTATCCTATCAAGATTCTATGCTACTCCCTACTAATCTACATATAACCCTCCTGCCCTGGACAGACCACTCCCTCCTCTGTTTCAACTTTCCTTCCCTCAAGAAATATCCATGCAGCTCTCCCGTCTCCATGGTCCAATCTGGTCACCTACTGCTGTAAAATTACTCCAGATTCCCTCAGGACTGGCACCAGAGTTGGTTCAAGGTGTTTGCGTCTTAAGTAAACCTTAAACTTTATGTCCCCCTGGGGGTCAGAATCGATGTTTAGCTTTGAATGCCTTGCTCTTTGCCTCCTTCCCCAGAAGCTGCCACCCTTGGCAACCACTTAGTTGTCTTAATGGTTGGGCCCTGGCTACCCTTGCATCATTCCACCTTCTGTTGCTCTATTCCATACAGACTTTAAGATTCTCCCACTCAGTGATCAAGCCAATCTTTGGTACACCATGCTCCACCAAACCCCGTAATTAATATTTAGCCCCACAGCAACTATATCCCTAATATAAAAGGAAATACCATCCTTGATTTCATGCAGGGCTGTAACTACTAAAAGAGCAAACTAGGTCAGGTGAGAGGTCCTGGAGAAAGAGCCAGAGTAGAGGAAGATCTGCTCTGTTTAGGGAATGCCACTCCCATTATTGCTCCCAGGTACTGTCTGCAAAAAATAAATATTTCTCTGCCTTAATAAAGAATTCCTCTCACACCCCTAAGATTCCCAAACCCTTAGTTTCCCAACTCTCCTCCCTCAATGAAGCATATCAAATCTCTCCCTAGCAGGGACCTACACCTGATGTACTTGTGCACTTCTTCCATGATAAAATCCTTAACATAAGACCTGGAGCCAATTCTGAAAGGGGCACATCTGGGCCGTCCAGATGGCCCTGAGCAAAACAGGCTCATTAGGACCCGATTCTGTACCGCGGGAGAAAAACGTTCCCATGGCAGTCCGAATCACGTCCATGGATAGTTCAGAGTGCCCCTTCCGTTGCCGTGGGGACAACCTCCCCATGGCAATACATGTACGGTGCACCCTGGGACCACAATTCCCCGTCACCTGTGCCCAATGGGGGCAGCAAGTGCCCCGATTAAGAACATGAAAACATAAGATATGCCATACTGGGT
This sequence comes from Ichthyophis bannanicus, assembly GCA_033557465.1. NCBI lineage: Eukaryota > Metazoa > Chordata > Amphibia > Gymnophiona > Ichthyophiidae > Ichthyophis > Ichthyophis bannanicus. The sequence continues at coordinate 652,323,179 of CM066036.1, read as the reverse complement.
CAGGCCAAGGTCCATCAAGCTCAGTATCCTGTTTCCGACAGTGGCCAATTTAGGTCATAAGTACCTAGCAGTTTCCCCAAAAGACACAGGTTCCACAACTCTTGTATTGGGTCAAACAGTGATATCCCGGGTCCCTTTTAATAATGGTTTATGGACCTTTCCTCCAGGAACTTGTCCAAACCTTTTTTTTTTTTTTAATATCTTTATTTAACTTTTCAGCAAACAATACAAATAAGCATAACCTATAACAAACAATTACAACCAAAAGAAAACCCAGGCAATACCACTCCTCTCCCTCCCTCCCCCCCACCCGAAGTCCACCAGCACAGCGAGTAACAACACATTCGTACATGGCTATTTCTGCTGACAAAGTGGTTTACAGTCATCACACAGTGACCAGTTAACATTGCGCCGCCTCCCCAAACTCTATTAAAGCTTTCCATTTATTTCTACTCGCAGGGGATGGCAGCAAACCCTTTCGGGGCATCAGTTCGTATTTACTATATACACAGACTTAGCTCCACCATGCTTGCCAGTGAAGGTCAGCAATTTCTTTCCAATTCCGCATTCGGTGACATATAGCAATCCCCACCATAAAATCCAACAAAAAGGCATCATTCCGACACCTTAAGGGGAGCTCTAAAGCAGAGCGGTAGCCTATGATTTCCCAAGTGAGGGGAATCTTCAGACCCAGTATCAATTGAATACGCCCCCAGACCCCCAGCCAGTATGGATGAACATTCACACAATCATAGGCTACATGTCGGAAAGTACCAATGTCCGACTGACAGAGCCAACACTTGCTGCTAGCAGACTTGTCCCACCTACTGACCCGCACCGGGGTAGTATAGGCCCTATGGGCAAAAAAAAATAACGTTTGAGTAAGGGAGGCAGATTTAGAGACATGTACAATGGCAGACCAAAATTTCTCCCAGCCCTTACCAGACAAACCTGTTCCAGTGTCTTTCTCCCACGCCCCCCCCAAACTCCCCGGGCGAGTGGGACTGCCTTGCTTCAACTCCTTATACAGGACTGAGGCCTTACCCTTGCCCACGCCCTCCCGCACTTGCGTGATCATGACCGCTAACGCCCCTTCTGCTTTCCAGTGCTGAACATCCCCAAGGGCTCTAGCCACACAATGCCGCAACTGAACCCATTGGAAATAGGTCGACCCGGGAAGATTAAATTCTAGTTGTAGCTTCTCAAAACATTTCCACTGGCCTGCTTCTACCAACTGACCAACGGTCCAAACACTTCTGCTAAACCATGGTTCCCAGGCAAAGACTTTATGTTGAATCTTAAAAAGGGGATTATACCACAGGGGCAGAGTCATAGAGATCTCAGCCCCCGGCTTGCGGACTTGTATTAACACCTGAAAAGCTCTCTGTGTGTCCATCAACATCTTGGGCCACATAGATGAGCAACCAAAGACCATACCCGGGATCAAATACAACGGAAAGGGGGCCGCAAGTTTCTCCTCCAAACTTAGCCATACCGGGCTTTGTTCAGTCACCCCTTCCGTCCATCTGATCCCCTGTTTCATCATGAACGCACTATGGTATAAGTAGAAATCTGGGAAATTCACCCCTCCCTCCTCCTTACTAGCCTTCAATTTTTTAAGAGCAATTCTAGGAGGTTTACCTTGCCATAAAAAAGTGGTCAAAAGTCTCTCCATCTGCCGATATACCTGCATCGGGAGATACAGTGGTAACATTTCCAGGATATAATTTATTTTGGGGACAATGGCCATTTTAATTGTCTCCAGCCGCCCCCACCAAGACAACCCCAAAGGGGACCACTTGGTAGTCATTAATTTAACCGTGGATAATAAGATTTTAACATTGTAACTGACTGCATCCTCCATTGGATGACAGTAATAGACTTCGAGATATTTCACCGGTTCTGACTCCCAAACAAAAGGAAATTGTGCCAAGTCGCCTTTAAACACACGAGAATTGAGAGGGAACGCAACTGACTTAGACCAGTTGATCTTATACCCCGAAAGCTCTGAGTACCGACCAATCTGTTCTAAGATTTCCCCGATTGACCCGGAGTAGTAAACAGAAGAAGGTCATCAGCATAAGCTGACAATTTAATCTCTATACCCATCATAGTAAAGCCTTGAATACGAGAGTTCTGCCGCAGCAATAGGGCGAGAGGCTCCAGCGCAATGTCGAACAGCATTGGGGATAACAGACACCCCTGCCTAGTTCCACGGCCCAGTAAGAGCTCCTGAGACTGGGTGCTGTTGACACAAATACGTGCTAATGGCCGAGCATACAGCACCTTGACTAAATTAATAAAGCCATCTCCAAAACCAAACCATTTAAGCGTAGAGAACAGAAACTCCCATTCCAACCTATCAAAAGCTTTTTCGGCATCTAGTGACAATCCCACTAGCGGGCTCTCCGATTTCTCCGCACCCGCCAAAACATGACAAAAAAGCCTGGCATTATCAGCCGTCGACCGACCCTCCACAAAGCCACATTGATCTGGATGAACCAGATCCGGGAGCACCGTTGCCAAGCGCTCTGCCAGCACGGTCGCATAGATCTTATAATCCACGTTCAATAAGGAGATTGGACGATAATTACCAACTAGTTGTGGATCCCTCCCTGCCTTTTCCAGTACTACCACATTTGCAGAAGCAAAGGAACCTACCTGAGGGCTTTCCTCAGACAGCGCTTGAAAGTATTGTTGCAAAAACGGCCCCAGATCCTTGGCAAAAGTCTTAAAGAATTCCGAAGGAAAGCCATCTGGGCCAGCAGCTTTCCCTGTCGCCAAAGCCTCAATTGCCCTCTGTATTTCCTCCAAAGAAATCGGCCCATCTAACTGAGAGGCCACCTCCAACTCCAATCTAGGCCTTTGAAGCCCATCTACCAGCCGTTCAAAGGCTGCCTGCGAGCATTCCGTCTCCGAGGCATACAACTGCGCAAAGAAAACTCTAAAAGATTCTGCAATTGCTGAATCCACAACCAAAAGCGTCGGGCCACCTTGATCCCATATGGCAGCAATTCGACTAGCCTCCCTACGGGCTCTCAGGGTGTTAGCAAGAAGCCCGCCGGCTCTATTACCCTCTCGGTAGTACAGCCCTTCCTGAGCTTTAATATTTTGCGAGGCCTCAGAGGTCAGGGCTTGGTTATATCTAAATCTTAATCTTTGCAGCCGCAAAAGAATACACGGGTCTGTACGTTTAGCCAGCACCCGCTCACCAGCCCCTATCTGAGTCTCCAACCCGTGCAATTGCTCCTTACGCTGTTTGGCCTGCCCAATGCTAAAGCTAGTGATAACCGCTCTCAAGGAGGCTTTTAAGCCCTCCCATCTAGCCCACCCCGCGGTCAAATGCGGGGAGTTAAAGAAAAAATATTCCGCAATAGTCTCTTTCACCTTTAGACAGAACTCTTCACTATGTAATAATGTTCTGTCAAAGAACCACCGAGCCGATGGGGAATTCAAGCCGCAATCCTGTAACGTCATCGACACAGCAGCATGATCTGAGACATGAGTCGCAAGGATCTCTGCTGCCATCAGATTAGGGGTCAGGGATTTAGATATCAAAAAATAATCAATTCTCGATAGGGACTTGTGAGGCGGTGAATAAAATGTAAACCCCAACTCACCCGGATGACACACCCGCCAAGCATCTACCAGCCCCATCTCTGTTATCATGGAGGCAAGGACCCTCTGAGCTCTGGAGGGCCCAACAGTTCTAGGAGGCTTCCTGTCAACCAGGGCATCCAATACCAAATTAAAGTCCCCACCCAGAACCTTCGGGACCACCGGGTCTGCACACACCTCCTCAGCCAACATTCGGAAAAACTCTGGGCAATCCTTGTTGGGAGCATACACAGCCACTAGGATTAATTCAAGGGACCCTATTTTAATGCGAGCTTTGGCCCATCTCCCTTCCTGATCAGCTCTTGTTTGAACCACCGTGAAATTAAGGGACTTCCGGACCAAAATAGCCACCCCATTATGTTTACCCCTTGCTGCAGAGTAAGCAACCAGCGAGAAGGGCCTGATGTTTAATTTCAACGACTCGCTTGCACTGAGATGAGTCTCCTGCAACATCAAGACATCCCCCTGTTCCTGCTTACCATAGAGAACAATTTTCTTCCGCTTTATAGGATTATTTACCCCTTTTACATTGAGGGAGAGAATCTTAATAGGTGCCATACCACGGCATGCATGGATTGATCTTTACCCACTTCACCAAGTTGTTATCATATCTATGCCCAAGAAGCCCTTTCATCAAATACAAACATTCATTCATTACCCTTCTTACATCCTTAACCCGCAACACACTCCAGAACCTGATACATCCTACCACACCCACTGAGACACTGCGTAACCACCACCGAATAGTAAGCACATACCCAAGCTTGGTGTGACTTAGGGAGGGGAGAAAACCCATAAACCAACCGGGTGAACCCACGCAGGCAGAACATGTGCGAGGAGCCATCCCACTTAAAACTCTTAATGGATTGTGCCCTCCAAAATACTTCATATCCCTTTCCCCTACTTCAAGTTACATTTATACTTCTCCCAATATAGACAGAACACTCCCAACAGACAACACAAACTGCTGCAGCCAAACATAAGCAAAACCACACAGAATCTCCTTCCCACGTCCCTCCCATGCAACCCAAAGTTCAAAACCCACAGCAAAAGATCCACAAAAGAACCACCACTCCATAGACCTCAGCGCATCAACTCCTGCTCTCTCTCTTCGATGAAAGCGAGTAAAGCATCAGGGTCCTCAAAAGTTCATGTGTTATTGTGGAGTGTGACTCTCATTCTCGCCGGGTGAAGCAGCCCAAATCTCGCTTGCAGCCGCTGCAGCCTAGGCCGCAGTTCCAGGAGGCGTTTTCGCTTTTCCACAGTTACTTTAGCGAGATCCGGAAAAAACATCAACTTGTGCCCTTCGAATTCTGTTGGAGATCGAGAGCGCGCCGCCTCCATGATTCTGAGAACCTGCTGATGCCTCAGTACCTTCAAGATAATCGGCCGTGGCCTATTACTATTTGGGAAATTTGCGAAGGAACTCTATGTGCTCTCTCAATTTCAAAAGGCATATCAAAAGCAATCTTTAGCACTGTAGGAATCATTTTGTTCAAAAAGCCATAGATGTCTTTCCCTTCGGCCCCCTCAGGGACTCCAACAATTCGAATATTATTTCTTCGAGATCGATTGCTATTATCCTCCAGCTCTCTTTGTAGCTGCTGGGTCTGCTTGGCTTGCTTATTGATTGCCTTCAATCGCTCCTCGTGCACAGCTACTTTCAGCTCCATTTGCTCTTGGCGCATGTTAAGAGCCTCAAAGCCACTCTTAAGCCTGCCAATATCCTCTTGCACAGCTGAGAGTGACTCACTATTCGCTGTCACTATTTCTTTGATAGCGCGCACCTCCACTAACAACTCCTGAAGAGCCTCGGGATTCTCTCGCGTAGCCGCCATCTTTTGTGGAGACGGCGGTTCCGTCTTGGATCGCTTCACACTCCCGCTCTGGCCCGCGGTGAAATCCAAGCGGGCCGGCTTAGAGACGGACATCTCACTGCTCCGTTACAGCTGTATGTGTTCTGCTGGGACTCCAAAATAGGCACAATCTCCGGATTCAGTACTAGGCCCCGCCGGAGCTCCACACTACACAACCGTCCCGCTCTGTGCCAGGCTCCGCCTCCCCTGTCCAAACCTTTTTTAAACCCAGCTACACTAATAGCTTTTACTACATCCTCCGGTAACAAATTCCAGAGTTTGATTACACAGTGAGTGAAAAAATATTTTCTCTTATTAGTCTTAAATAGGTTACCCTGTAGCTTCATTGCATGTCCCCTAGTCTTTCTATATTCTGATGATGTAAACAATCGATCTATGTTTACCCGTTCCACTCCATTCATTAATTTATAGACCTCTATCATATCTCCCCTCAGCCGTCTCTTTTTGAGGTTGAAGTGCCCTAACCTTTTTAGCCTCTCTTCATAGGAGTATCCTTCCATCCCCTTTACCATTTTGGTGGCTCTTCTCTGTACCATTTCTAATAATGCTATATCCTTTTTAAGGTACGGAAACCCACATGCGCCATGATCTGACTTCGATGGGAGGGCTGGCTGGCGGGTGGGATCGGGTGTGGGGGGGTGGCCTGTTCTCATTCCACCTCCAAGGTGGAATAAGCAGGCTGTCCCCCCAGTGAGGCCTGGATGTACAGGGCTGACAATGAAATCAGCTCTGCATGTCCAGAGGTCAAGCCTGCCCATAGCGCGCCCCACAGCAGCTCTGTGCATGAAGTGGAGAAGCAGGCAGAATACCGGGACCATAGTCTCTCTATCTGCCCTACTTTCACTCTGCCATCCAGACATCTATGACCCTCTTACTGTACATCTGGTCTTCCTCTAGCCGTATTACTGACTCGGCATGCGCAAGCTAGCGCATGCCACCCATGAAACTACATGTCTATCTGACCCCATTCCTTTCAGGTGGCTAGGAGAACACTCAGATTGCTTGCAAGTATACATGCCCTCCTAAACACCAGTTTCTCAACAGGCCATATACTGGACTCCTGGAAAAAGGCTTTGATATGGCCCATCCTATAAGACTGGCAAGCAGATAAATCAGACCCTGCCAACTACCGTCCTATCGCCAATTTACCATTTCTTTCTAAGTTTGTGAACAATTTGTTCTCACTCACTCACTGACCATATCAAGCATATAAGCACTTTATATCCTCGCCAATCCAGATTCAGTCCCCACCACAGCACTGAAACCATCATAACCTCAGTGAAATTAATAGATCTCTCAACCAAGTTAAAATAGCTGTGAACATTTCTCTGGATTTATCCTCTGCTTTTGACTTGGTGTGCGATGATACCCTGCTTTCTCATCTTCATGAAATAAGATTTAAGGTTCACTTCATTTCTGCATGACCGTTTGTAAACCCCTTTCCATCACATACGCACTGACCTATGGAGTCCCACAGAGATCAGTTCTCTCACCCTTGTTTAACATTTTCCTATGTGCCTTAGCAGGGCCAGCCCATCCATTGTGCGAGAATGTTGTTTGCACAGGGCCCCATGCTTCAGGGGGCCCCGCGCCAACAACATCCCGCATTCAGTACCGGCAGGCAGGGCAGCTTTAGAGGAAGCCAGAGAGGCCTTGGCTCATCTCTAACAGATGCCGAAGTGAAGAGCGTCTTTTTTTCTTCACTTCAGCAGCTGTACTGTAGTTTAGGACACTTCCGTGCTGAGTGCCGGGAAACAGGAAGTACCCTTTGACCTCAGTATGCCATCATTGTAAACTACAGTACAGCTTCTGAAGTGAAGAAAAAAGGCGCTCTTTGACAGCTGTTAGAGGTGAGCCGGGGCCTCTCTGGCTCTCTCTAAAGCTTTTTAGACAGCCATGGGGCTCTTTGGGAGGGGGGCTAAGACTGGAAATAGCTGATGGGGAGGGGGTCTAGGACTGGAAATGGGCTGAGTGTGGGGGGGGGGCAGAGCTAGGACTGGAAATGGGCTGATGGGGGAACTAGAAGGGAGCGGATGCTGGGTGGGGCTGGAACTAGAAAGGAGCTGATGTTGGGGGAGGACTAGAATGGGATGGGGTTGGGAGAGTGAAATGGAGAGGGGAAAAATATTTTGTGCGGGAGGGAAGAAAAATCTACGATTGGCCGGGTATTGGGAGAGTAAGTGGGGATTGAGGATGGAGGGGTAAAATCTGAGTGGATGAAAAAGAAATAAAGAGATGGAGGAAAGAGCAAAATGAGAAAGATCAGTATGTTAAAGCAGATGTAGAGAGAGAATGCAAAAAAAACTAGAAGAGAGAAGAAAGGACAAATGGGCAACAGACAATGCAGAGTTAGCAGAAGACACGAAGAAACCTGAAGAAAGTGACTGGAACAATTACAACTGAAAAATAAAATGCACAAACAACAAAAGGTAGAAACACTTTTTTATTTTGAATTTATTAACTGGAATGTGTCAGCTCTGGGAAATGTGCATTGCTAATAAATTTATGTTTGTTTAGTACTAGAGGAAATTAATTTATAGTTTTATTTCTCCAGTAGTGTTGTACATTCCAAGTTTGGCTTTTGGGGTTCCAAGTTTAATTTTTGTCTTCCTATTTCTAAATTGTGATCCCTTGTTCTTTGTTTGGTGATGGTCTATGTTCTGCATGTGTATCCCAGATGAGGTATTCTGTTTATGTAGTTTCTATTTGACACTGCTACTTGTTCTCTTTCCTCAGTAGGAGATGTTTTGGTATTCTCCGAGATGTATTGGTTTAATATTTGCAATGTTGCCTTTTGATAGGTAGGGTATGGTGCTTTGTGGGTCCTGGTAGTACTGTTATGATATGGTAGGTTTGCTATGGGTTCTAAATCGCCCCATCATACCTCAATACATTACTCACCAAGGAAAACAACCACCGAAACCAAAGGGAACACAACAAAAACAAGCTAGCCATCCCATCCGACTTCAAGAAATCCAGAAAATCAACTAATAACAGAGCTTTTTCCCACTTCTCCCCTGTCTTTTGGAACAATCTCCCAAACAACATAAGATCCATAGATGACCTCACCACATTCCCTATGCATCTCAAAACTCACCTTTTCACCTTACATTTTGGAAATGCACACGGCACTCTCAAACACAACTGAACCAAGACACCCCTACAATCAACCTAACACAAACACTCACCGAACAAAAATCATCCAGAATAGCTCTATTTTATCAAACATAACACAACATCTACAGGACCAACATGTACATAGTTAATTAGAAAATTGTTTTTACTTAATTATATATAGTTACCAGTTTAATGTAAATAAATATGTACTGTCTTTGTACAATTCAAAGTTGTGTTCTCTGAAAACTGCATTTGATCTATTGGAAAATGCGGTATAAACATTTCCAATAAATAAATAAAATAAATGGGCAGTGTTTGTAGTACTTCCTAATGTGCCTGGCGGTTGGCATTGGAGTATAGTACTGTTGAAATTTGATAGTCTTTCTTTAACCATACACTCATTAAGAGGCATGTTTGCTAAATGTTAGTGCATGTTTTTTTTTTTTTTTTTTTAAATTTTTATTTATAAAGTTTCCAAGTTACAACAAATCGGAAAAGCTTCAAGAAAAACAGAAAATAGCAAAAGCAATCATACTCAAATAAGAAACTATACACTAATAAAGACCACATTACGGGAACTGACTGTGATCACATTACAAGAACTATAATTCAAATGTATCTTATACATTGAACAGAAAACAGAGCAAAAAACTCGCCCATACAAGGTGTATAACAAATCACTCACCCTGAATTACCCCCGGTACCACCTGACGATCAGAAATAAACTGTTCTAAATGAGAACTATCAGTGAACACATAGGATCTTCCCTCAGAATTAATAATACAACGACAAGGAAAACGTAAGTAGAACGTAGCTCCCAAACTCAGAACCTGAGGCTTTAAGGCTAAAAAAAGCCTCCGTCTAAGTTGGGTGCTATGTGCCACGTCAGGAAAAATGTTAACAGTATAACCACAAAATTTAACAGCCTTACATTTAAAGTAGGCCTTCAGAATACAAGATTTCAAATCTAAAGAATGAAAAGTCACCAATAGTGTAGAACGGGAATGGATTATATCAAGCGAGTCTTCCAGAAAGGCGGTCAAATTAGTTATAGAAGGCTCAGACATACCGGTAGCCCCTTCAGCGGAGCACACCTTTTTAGACCGAAGGGGAAGGTAATAAAGAGAAGAAACTTCTACAGATTCAGTGATAGAGAGAACCTCCTTCAGATATTTATCCAATAAAATCCGAGGTGCTAACAATGCTGTACACGGAAAATTCAAAAAACGTAAATTATGAGCACGTGCTGAATTTTCAAGAGCCTCTAACTTAGAGTGAACTAACAAGGAATCTTTTATACCAACTACATTTGCAACAGTTAGATGAGAAGATTAATTTTGTGGATAGAGGTATCTCCAAATGTTAGTGCATGTTAACATTATGCAAATAGTTATGCAAATGAGGCCCCACACTGAGTCTCCGCACATGGCCCCGCACCCACCTTGAGCGGCCCCTGCCCCTTAGCAACCCTAATTCAAAGCACTGGCATTTCCACATACATCCACACAAACAACATCTTACTTCTCACTTATACTGACAAACTATCCCCTGATCTATCTTCAATAGATGCCTGCCTGGACAAGATTACAATGTGGCCTTGGGATAATGCTCTTAAACTACAATAAAAACTACCGCTACTTGGCTTACCGAAAGTTTGAGCATCCCAACCATTTCACCCTTCCTAAAAGGTCCTCGAGTAGTATTTAAATCTTTTTTTAAATACCTAGAAATACTACTAGATTCTGAGCTCTCCTTTTCAGTAAAGATTAATCAGGTGGCGAATTCTTCATTCTTCACTCTTTGCCAATTTCATGCCATTTGTCCATTCCTCAACCCCATTGCTCAGATTACCATCTTTGTTAGCACAGTAATCTAGACTACAGTAATACTAGTTACTCTGATTTGCCTCACTATGAATTATAACACTTGCAATCAGTTCAAAACATTGACGTACGCATTCTCTCTCATGCATGCAAATTTGACCACATCACTACTCTGTTGATCCATCATTGGCTCCCAATCGTATCATGCATCCACTACACTACATGATTCTTATTCTAACTCATAAGGACCTCCACGGCAAGGCCCCAGACTATCTTTCTTCTTTGATCATCCTGCATGTCCCTGGCTCCTGGATTGCACATACCTTCCCTGTCAAAAGCCAAATACGAAACTACTTGCCAATCCACTTTTTTCTTTGTAGCCCCTAGCTTCTGAAATAGTTTATCCCCTCATCTACAGGTGGAACCCATCTTTAAATGTTTTAAATTCTCCTTAAAAGCACATCTTTTTGAATTGGCTCTGGTTAGGGCACCAAGCATTTGCTGGCTCCACCTACCTTCCCCCTCCCCTACTTCTTTTGCCTCCCCTTCCTCAGTCCTGTCCTTTCTAACTGATTTTGCTTCTTTTCATCTTTTCTATACAGAATCATGGCATTCCTTTTCCTTTTACAGTATCTAACTGTATACCAAATTGATTGAATGTATAAATGCAGTATATCAAACCCAACAAACCATAAACCATTTTGAGATTTTATAAGAAACATGAACATCAAAGATCAAATAGATTTTTTTTTGGATGTTAGATCAACTTAGGTCCTTCTAGGTTTTTACGTCACTTTCTGTCCACTTTTAAAAATCTTGTCTTAAAAGATGAGATTTAGAAAGAAGCACAAAAAAAGATTCTACACAATTTAATTAAGGGTGAAAGGATTGCTTTGAAGGAGTTAATAAAAAATGACGAGCCTGTGAACAAAAAAAGCTGATAAATGGGAAGCTGTAGTTCTAGTGGATTGCCAAGATATGAGAATGAGGCTTTTAGACAGTTATCTGATACAAATACATGTAGTCGGTCCTCCGGTGATTAGGGCGAGGGCAGCCCTGGAGGAGGAGCTACAATAGAAATTTAAGTGATGTTTTTGGCATCATCATGTGGAAAACTCCTGCACAAAAATATACTCACCGCCCACAGAGCAGATACAAAGAGGGACAGGGGGAAGATTTTTACTATGACTCAAGCTAGAAACACACAATACACGAGCATGGGAAATAAGAAGGAAATCTGGCCCAATAAACTCATCCTTAGTGGGCAATCTCCAATAAGCCTGGGCACAGGAAAATCATATGCTAAATGTAAAGGGGCAAGTAGCACAGTCTGAAGAGCGAAAGTTCTTTAGGAGCAAAAAGGTAGTTGGAACCAACAGACCTTGGTGGTGATGCCTGACCTCCAGTTCTCTACTTCTTCCTAGATGAATCTCTGATGGACCCCTAACTAAGTCCCCCTTCTCCTCTCCCTCCACTATCTACAAATAGCATAGTAAATTCTCCACCATCTCCTTTAAGTGCACCATAAGCAAATGCTTTAGACTCAGTGTATGGTGGTATTTCCCAGAAGAGATCCCACCACTTCCTCTCTCTAACAACCAGTCCCTAGTCATTCCCCTCGAGTCCTAGCTTCTGCTTCTTCACCCTCCTCCACACAAACTCTGGTAGGGTCTCTCCTCTTTCTTTCGCTCAGGTAAAGCTAATAGTTTTTAAGTTAAGCTGAAATGTCTTTACGTAGTAGCACTTTTGTGACTTATAAAGACATAAATAAATAAATCAATAAATGATTATTGGTCTAATGATCCAGGTAGTATCCCAGGTTGCAGCCCCTCACCCAGGCTCCCACAGCCTCTCCCCTTACTTTCTCCCTGGCCCACTTTGGAAGGTGGGAAGGTAGCCCTTACCCCCTCTTTGCTCCACATTTTATAGCTTCCTCCAAACGCAAGGAAAACTCAATGCAATGGCTAGCACAATTCCCATTACACCACCCACTAAGAGACAATACTGTACTTCTGGAGTAGGGACTCAGAATGATCCTAACATTATTCAAGAGAGGCATATTTTGGCCTCTTGCTGCACACACCTCTAAGAGCTTATAATCTTCCTGAAAGGCCCTAGTAATCAGTTACTTTACCAAAATTCACAACTTAAGTGTCAGATGACCAAATATCACAAACAGAGAAAAGAAATGTTTAAATCCATCAAAACCTAAAATATTCATTGATGTCTTCTTGAAATGTTTTATTTTTGATCTACCTTCACTTACCAAAGAAGCAACATTTTTTAAAGTAATTGCCAAAATGGAATTAACATGGGATAAGATTGGGGCTGGCATTAGAGGGGGACAAATAGGGCAATTGCCCTGGGTCCCCATGCCACAGTGGGCCCCAAGTCTGCCTCAAGCTGAAGGAGGCATAGGGGGTCATTCCAGAACATGAACAAGAGATTTGTATATTTGGCAGGGACGTGTATGTACTGAAAACATCCCAGACCATATTCCAAAACACTGCTGACATGCGTCTATGGCACTAGCTTGGGGATCTCAGAACGTGAATGGGAGAGAGTGGAATAGGGGCGTGGCCAGCCATGGAGACATAGTAAGCATATTCAGGAAAGGCCTATGTGCATATTAGGTGTTTCCTGGAAACATCCAAGTTATTTCTGCTGAAAAGTCGTATAAGGCCAGGACTTAGAAAATATTTTGCTATGCTCTGCAATGCATCCCATATTAAAGAATAGTTGTGACAAGTATGTTTTGAACTGGTGTGACTGCAGCTGGAAAAATACAAGATGCAGTCTTAAGGCATAGGGAGCAGAGGTGAGGGAATGCTGTAAGGTAAAGAAACATTTCTAAACACCCTTACAGAAATATTAAGAAGAGCAATAATGTTTATTCAGGATATACACCTATGTGCTGTTTGTGCTAAAGGAGCCAATCTATGGGACCCTTACAATTTCCATGTTCAGAAAAATGGGACTGAGCAGGGATAGGTTTCCTTTTTGGGTGAGAAACAGAGATCATATTTGTAGTCCTGGTACCCCATGCAATTATGTATAGGTTCAGGGTATCGTTTTGGCAGAACCATGTTTTTATGACAGAAAATGAGTGTGTTTGTGTGTGGTTTGAGGAATGCATGGGAGGATCTGATGTGCTCATCTACAATTCAGGGGGGAGAGGGCATGAAAGCTTGGGCCGTACCTGGACTGCATGGATGACCGCAGCATTACCAGGTGCCAGTGTGATTGGGCAGTCAAACTCAGAGGGTTCACTATAGCTAAATGTCAAAACATATCCCAGTCAATAATAAGGGACCCTCAAAATAAGGGCACTCAACAATGCAAAGAGCACTAATGCACGCCCATACAATGCACATTTTGTGGGACCAATGATGTTATTGTTGAGCATGTATTATTTATTTATTTGATCATATTTTTATACCGCCCCTTCCAGAGATCAGGGGTGGTTTACATCATAACATGCTAAACTTTTACATGGAACAGTATTTATGATCTTTATACAAATAACAGAGTAGGTGATGTGAGACCTCTAAGTATTTACATAGAAGTTGTACCACTAAGTACCACTCTTAGCTATTTAGAAAGCTATGTACAGGTGGTTTAAAGTTTGTAAATGATCATCAAATGATATTGGGAATTAAATCAATGGATTCAAATCTTAAACTGTTGTGGGTTGCAGTTTTAAGAGGGTAAGGGGGGGGGGGGGAGGAAGGAGGACCTTATGATGTTGGTCTTGGGGTTGGCATAATGTTCTTTAAATAGATGCATTTTTAATTCTTTATGGAATGATTGCAGGTCTTTAATTCCTCTTAGCGCCTCGGGGAGAGCGTTCCACTGCGAGGGTGCTGTGTATGTGAATGCCCTATTGCTGCTGGATTGTTTGGTGTTGCATATTGTGTGGGGTATTTTTAGCATGTTTTGTTGGGGTTTCTTCCGAGTCTGTTGGATGGTTGGATTTGGATGAGTGTTGAAAGGTGGGAGGGTGCTAAGTTATATACCAGCTTGAAAGTGGTCATTATTATTTTGTATCTTACTCTTGAGGAAATTGGAAGCCAGTATTAGTGCAGTTTGCACTGCTGAATGCCCTTCTGAGGATCCCTATTATTGACAGGGATATGTTTTGACATTTAGCCATAGGGTACTCTAATTAGATCAGAAATTGTTGGCAGTGTGATCGGGCAGCCATACATCCACTGTGCCTGGCACTGGGAGACACGACTGATGTAGTGCCAACATTCCCCAGATTGTCCCATGCGGCCCACATCCCTACACAAGTCAGGATCAATGAGAGCTGTGGGAGTAGTGATATATGGCTACTTGGTGCGATGGCACAGGGATCTCCCCTCCCAAGCCCACACAGCCCTGACCAGGGGAGCAGTGCCACAAGGCTGGCCTAGGCAAGGCAAACAGAGCTGCCCCACAGGTAGGAGATGTTTATGCACAATGGGACAGGTGTAGCTGCTGTGAGAAATGCCATTACCCAGATAGGTGGGCCATAGCCAGAAGGCCCTACTACAAGTACAACAACTACTACTAATCATTTGTATAGCGCTACAAGGCATACGCAGCGCTGCACAGACACACGTACCAGATGGTCCCTGCTCTGCGGAGCATGCAATCTAGTTGGGACAGATAACACAGCAGCTGTGGACAGGAAACATCTAGGGTGAATGGTAGGGAAACACAAGGGAGCTTAGGCAGATCAGATCCAAAAGCAGCAATGAAGGGGTGAGTGCTCAGCCTGGTGAGAGGGGCTAGAGAAGAAGCCTGATGTACAGGCTCAGGTAATTTATTTCCAGGTATAAAGAGCAGCAAGGTGAAAGGAGCGAAGTCTGTATTTGGTAGTAGAAAAGAAGGGCCCAGATAGAAGCAATCTGACAGAAGAATGGAGTTCCCGTGGAGGGGTGGAGGGAGAGATAAGAGGAGAATGGTAGTGCGGGGCAGCAGAATGAGTGCACTTAAAGGCCATAGGCACGAAAAGGGCATACATTTGTTGCTCAACAATATTATTCATCCTTTGGGGAACTGCAAGGTTAGTTCGGGGTTCTGTGCACTTGGTGAGGGTCCTTCTCTAGCAGTTTAAGGTGTGTTTGAGGAGATGACCAGGGCAGGAATCACTGGGGCTGGTTCCTAATGTCACATACCATTTGATGCAAGGTATGACCTGACATACATGTTCAATTTACATTCTGCTATACCATATTGTAGTGCACTAGGCTTACCTAGCACTTTTCAGGGCATGAGGGGGTTTAGTATATGGTCTAGGTTGCAGCAGCGGTCATTTTTCATTGGTCTTTATGTCTAGCATGCATTAGCAAACTACTGTCTGAGATGGGCAGCTTAGGAGATGCACATTTTTCCTGGAGGGGCGTGGCATCCATGGATACATTGCAGGAATGGGCAAGAACTGAAATGTATAATGTTTCAGAATACAGTGAGTACAGGGATGTCCAAAACATTTCTCTGTGTCTGCGGCATGGGCCCGGCTGAATACCGCTTGCAGGTGCCTGCCGAACACACATCTCCCCGATTCCAGACCCATGGGCACACCCAGATCAATGGATGTAGAATTAGGTTCAAGGGAGGGGGGGGGGGCTGCTTTTGTTTTAGATGTGTCTGCGGACCGGACTATGGAATTGGGTTCATAATCTACAGGCAAATTTTGGGGCCACCTCACTAGTTTCTGCCTTGCACCCCTGCAAGTCTAACATCAGCCCTGGTAATATTTTGCTTTTGATTCCAATTCATTATACATAAAGACCCCTCAAGATGAAGCATTGCTGTTTAAAATATGTATATGTCAGGACAAGGCCACACAATGGGCCTACTGAATTTATTTTGAGCTTAACCACTGTTGTATTAAAGAAGAAATTGTTTTATTTTTAATGTTAAATTTTACCAGCTGATTTCTGGTGCCACCATGGAAGCCCTTTTTAACCAATCCTTTTATGGCAGAATTTGAATATGAATGGATACAAAATTTTCCTTTTCTAATGCACATTAAAACTTGGCTCAGATATATTGATGATGTATTCATGCTTTGGATGGGTGAAGAAAATTGTGTTTTATTTCTTGAAATGATGAGATTCAGTTCAATATGCATGTAGATAGAAATGAAATATCTTTTCTGGTTGTGTTGGTTAAGGAAGATGCCTCTGGTCTTAGTAGTGAAGTATTTAAAAAAAATCTATAGACTGTAATTCATTCTTAGACGTTTTCATCCTAAGCTGTTGAAGAACAGTTTATCCTTTTGTCAGTTTTCAAGACTGAGAAAGACCTGTTCAGATACAGAAATTTAGATTACTTGCAAACATTTTATTTCATAATTTATGTGAGAGAAGACATCTAATGACCAAGACTTAAAATGAGCGTGAGACAGCACGATAGGACAAAAGAATTCTATCATTAAGAGAAGGCGATAAACTTTTGGCAGAGGAGAACATCTTCATATATGTTACCTGCTATTCTAGGCTGATGTTCAGGATTAATAAGATCATTAGAAAACATTTTGATGTTCTGAAACTTTTACCTTGCTTTACAGATAGCAGAATTAGATGCGTTTACTAGAAGGAGTTTGAGTTATAAGAAATTGTGTCCAGCACTGTTGCAAACAACAAACATGCACAGTACTCTTGACAGATAAAAGCTATTGGCCATTTCAAGTAGAGTAAGTCTGATATTTGTCATATTAATACAGCTCAAAGAATAAATTAATTCTTATGATCAAAGAAAATAGGCTTTAAAGAGCTTTACCAACTTCATTTCTTTGTTACATATATTGCTATTTGTCCATGCCAAAAACTTTATATATGTAAGACATCCAGACCATTTTGTTTGGATATCAAATACAAGACTAGTCTGAAAAGAATGAAGATGGGTGCACCATTTGGGGCATGTTTTGCTAAGCTAAGCTAACCAATGTTCCCTCTAATTTTCTGTAGGCTGTGTGCGCATAAAATATCAGCTGTGTGCAGCTTTTGAAGGAAGGTTAAATTTTTATGCGCCACATAACGACACTCGGAGTTATATACTTTAAAATTTGACTACACGTCAGAATTCAGTATGTACACCACATTGATTTTAATCAAATTAAATGAAAATAGACGATTACTAAATGAAGCGGGAAATTTCTAGTAATTACAATCATAACTTTTAAATTTTAAGACGTCTGTGTTGTTTTCTATCAGAATCAGAGCCGTAATTTTTGTGCGCTCTGTTGTAAACTACGTGCGCTCGCTTGGTGAGGTGTGTGCGTGCGCACACGCGCACAGCTTAGAGGGAACAGTGAAGCTAACAGTTAATGCATGTTGTTTATAACTAGGTCCCATTAGTTTTACGTTGTATTGAAGGAGGACATGGACAGGATTTCTTGAGATATTCTTGTATTGTGAAAGATGAAGCAGCCAGTGAGGAGGCAATCAGAAACTAAAAAGACCAAGATTTCAACGAGAATGGATCTTTAGATTAAATTCTGTAGAACTGAACAAACTAAATATATTTATTGAACAGGAAGTATTCCTTTAAGCACCGCTGGTTTCCTCTGGTTTGATATGATTGATGTAGGAGGGGCTTTCTTCTTTGAGTTTGAAATTGATTGACTGTATTATATATTATTGATTGTATTATGTAAATATTGACAGACTTTATTCTTTTGGATATATCTGAGAGAATATAGTCAAGACTCCCTGAAGCACTTTATGGTGAAACACCAACAGTGTCTCTGGAGTGTCGAAGAATTAAGTGATCTTTGTCTTGATGTTTCTCATCATCTGTCCAATTGAGGATTATTAAATTAAGTGGAATTTTTTGGCACACCAATTACTTCAGTGTCAGAAAATTCACTAGATTATTTAGATTAAACTTTAAGCATTAAGATATAGAAACTTTGAAGGGCACCCCCATTAAACACACTGATCGACAAGGTTGCTGTATGTATAGTGCATGCATTTATTAAGCAATGCCTGAGTCTTTTCCTTCTTTTAACATTTATTACTTGTCCCTATTTCTCTTTATTGTGGGATTTTTTTTATTCCCTGGTTATCAAAGTGATGATATAACCATGGGGCTTCTGCTCCCACTAGAAAGTCTGAGGAAGTCCTAGAAATAGGCAATTTAGGAAATGGTGGAACGTGCCAATAGGACCAGATTTAAGATTTAGGGGCCCATAGGCGACATCAGACTGCAGATCCCAGAAAGCAAAAGTCATGGAGTGTCAGAGGTCCTAAAGATTGGAGAGCCAGAGGAAGACCATTGTGCCACAGTGGTACCCATTTGAGGTAGGACATGCACACTGCCCTAAAGTAAGCAGGGGTAGGCTCTTCTTTGGTCTGGGTGTTTGTCATCTTCAAAATCTGGTACTCTAGATAGTTGCTTATGTTGCCTATGTCTAAATATGTGTCTGAGTGCAAAATATATGTAGGTCAAAGAAGAGCCTGCTCCCATCTGCTTTAGGATCATAGTATGCTGTTTCCCTCTATCTCCCTGATCCTGCCTATGGGTGCCAAAATCTTAGATCTGGCCCTAGGTGTTGGGAACACTTCAAGGGATAGTTGGGTGCAGGGACAGATTTAAGGTGTTGCTGCCCGAAGGCAGCAGGGAAATAGGTGGGGATTGGGGGAGGGGGGTTCTTCTACAGAGACCATAAAGCACAATCCTAAAGCAAGTGGACTCAGGATCCTGTTTAGCTTAGGTGTCCGATCCTTCAAAATGTGGCACCCTAGGCAGTTGTCTCTGTTGGCTATGCCTAAATCTGGACCTGAATGAGAGATGGGAGAATAAATTGTGTGGAACAATGATTTGTATATGGAGTGTGCATGGGGAGAGGGGGAGAAGGCTATATGTAGAAGGAGAGGAGGTGAGAGTAGGATGAAAGAGATTTGTGTTGGGCTGGAGAGACTAGAGGGAGGAAGTGAAGTAGACTGTCCTTATAAGTGTGTGGGTGTGACTGGGTGCATGTATATGGGGTGAGGTGGATAGATGTGTGGGTGACACAAGTGTTGTGTATAAGGGTGAGGTAGAGTAGGCTAAGACATGGTAGCTGAGATGGATTGACATGTATAGGGGCTGTGTGTGGTGCGGCGATGTGGGGGAGAATTGGGGTTTATGTTGGAGGGAATGAGGTCTGGTTGTGTGTGAACTGGGTGATTGTTTGATGGTGAGAAACAAGGGCCATACAGATCAGAGGCAAAGGGGATGTATATTTGAATGAGAGGTACTGCTGTGGGGTTGGTGGTGAGATTTTGAAGCAGGGCTATAAGGCACTTGAGGTTGTGTGTGGCAGGGGTGAGGAATCAGAGAGAGAGAGAGAGAGCGAGAGAGCCTGGATGTGTGTCTGTGGGGGAATCAAGCAGGGTATTGTTTGATAGGGTGATGAAAGGGAAAGAACAGGGGCTTTGCAAGGCACATGAGGAGGGAAGTTGTTCTGTTTTAGATAAATGGTCACTTCACGTGAAACCTTTTCAGTTACACAAGCAGCAGGCTTCGAATAGCACCGGCATGATTAAATCGTCGCTTTTCCGGACGGGGCAGGGGCTGCAGGTAGATGCGATGCCTTCCTTCAGAAGCGTGCGCACCTTGCAGCAGTGAGCCGGTGGAGGCGGAGGGTCCCGTGCCCCGTCTGCTCGTCTCTCGGGGGAGGGGAGCATGTGACAAGGGAGAGCTGAAGTGTGGCAGCGCCTCCTGCTTCACAGCTACCTGATCCGAATACTAAGCAGAGCTCAGCTCGGGCGCTCCGAAGGCACTGCGGAGCGAGCAGCCCGAGAGACGGACGCGGAGAGACCGAGGGCCGCCCGAGACCGTCTCCGAGAGGCGCACTGCGCAAACCAGCAGCTTGCAGGCACGATGGACGTGAAGGATCGAGGCGCACAGATGGAGCCGCTGCTGCCCACGGTAAGATGCCCGCTCTCCGGGGTCACTGCAGACGGGCAGCTTGCGCGTATGTGCCGTCGTGACTGAAGGAATCAGCAAAGACGACAGTCGAGTGCGCGCCGATCGCGAATGGCGCTTCCACCTTTCTTTCGCAGATGTGCTGGGAGATGCAGCATCTCTTTCTCGAGAGACCGCTGGGGCTCATGTGCGAAAGAGACGGACTCCCGCCAGGTATAAGAACAGAGTGAGCGTATGACTGACATCTTAGCATAGCTTGAGAAAACCTGGGCTCTGAAAGACTCACGGAAGAAACAGGATGGATGGCTGGGAAGGGTAGCTTCGACCTTGTCCTGCCGGTGTGCAAAATCCCTGCTCCTTTAAATAGCGCCAGACGGCTGGACAGACTATTTTTGGTTATCTGGGTACCAAGGGCTCAATATCGGAATGGGTTCTTTTCATTACCCTGAGCGGTGACATTTTTAAGGAACTTGCAGAGGATATAAAATCTGCGACAGAGTAGAAATTCCCGATGATAGAAAAATCTTGCATGATTCAAAAATATGTAATACAGCAGAAATCCTGGGAGAGCTAAAAATAAAAAGATAATGAAAGGGGGCTTTTAGAAACTGGAAGGATGGTCACCCCTTGGGAAAATGCTCTTTAGTGGTAAAAACTGAACTCATGCATTTGGAATAAAAAAAAAATCAGTTAACCACATACTAAAAACTGGAAACTGTGCCAGATAAGCAAAAGACCTGGAAGTAGTCATCTTAGGTGATCAGAAGGTAGCCAATTAATGCAATAAAACTGGAAAAGCTAACAGATGATATTGGAATAAAGGTCAGGTCTCCAGAACAAAACTCAATACTCAATGTGGGCTCTCATTAGCAACCTATATATTAGCTGATGGGAGATGATATTGCTGTTATATTTTGGGAGTCCAGCAGATTACAGGATCCGAGGCAGCATGGATTCACCAGAGGCAGGTCTTGTCAGACAAATCTGATTGATTTCTTTGACTGCATAACCAGGGAGTTGGACCGAGGGAGAGCCCTAGCTGTGGTGTATTTAGATTTCAGTAAAGCCTTTGACACCGTTCCTCACCGACTTATAAACAAATTGAGCACCCTAGGGATAGATCCTAAAGTTAATACTTGGGTTAGAAATTGGTTGAGTGGGAGACAATAAAGGGTACAGGTAAATGGAGCTCACTCTGAGAAGAAGGAGATTACCGGTGGTGTGCCCCAGGGATCTGTCCTTGGTTCGATTCTTTTTAACATCTTTGTTAGTGATATAGCGGAAGAGCTGTCAGGTAAAGTTTGCCTCTTTGCGGGTGATACCAAAATCTGCAATAGTGCAGACACCCAGGAAGGGGTAGATAACATGAGGAGAGATCTAGTTAAGCTTGAAAAATGGTCTAGAATTTGGCAGCTGAGATTTAATGTTAAAAAATGCAAGGTCATGCATTTGGGCTGCAGCAATCAAAGGGAGCAATATAGTATAGGGGGTGAAGTACTTTTGTCCACTAAAGAAGAGCGGGACCTAGGTGTGATTGTGTCTGATGATCTTAAAGTAGCTAAACAGGTAGAAAAGGCGACAGCAAAATCTAGAAGGATGCTTGGGTGCATGCGGAGAGGAATGGCCAGCATTAAAAAGGAGGTGATAGTGCCTCTGTATAAGTCTTTGGTGCGATCTCATTTGGAGTATTGTGTGCAATTCTGGAGACCACACCTTCAAAATGATATAACCAGACTTGAGTTAGTACAGAGGGTGGCTACTAAAATGGTTAGTAGTCTTCATTATAAAGCATATGAGGACAGACTTAAGGATCTTAATATGCACACCTTAGAGGAAAGGCAGGATAGAGGTGATATGATTGAGATGTTTAAATACCTCCATGGCATAAATGCACAGGAGGAGAGCCTCTTTCGATTGAAAGCAAGCTCTGCTACGAGGGGACATGGGATGAGGGTGAAAGGGGATAGATTCAGGAGTGATATGTGGAAATATTTTTTTATGGAAAGAGTGGTGGATTTATGGAATACTCTTCCAGTGGAGGTGGTAGAGATGAGGACAGTAACTGAATTCAAAGAAGAGTGGGACAAACACAGAGGATCTCTAAAGAAAAAAAGGGGACTGTTATAGTGGTTGATATGGAAGGACAAACTAGACAGGCCATGTGGTCTTTTTCTGTCATTATGTTTCTATGGGGCTTGTTTACCGCGGCTTTGTAAACAAGCCCCTATGTTCCTATATAGATAACTAATGAGAGCCTTCATTGAGTACTGTGTTCTGTACTGAAGGCCTACCTTTATAAAGAGCAGTGAGAAATGGACGCCATTCAGAAAAGGGTTACTACATTAATATAAGGTCTGCAAGACAAACCTTACAAAGAGAGACCCAAGACACTTATGTTCCATGCTAGGCAGATCAAACTTCATCAATCCCAGCATCCTCTCCAACTGTGGCCCATCCAGGTTACAGGTACCTGCCAGAATCGCAAAATGTATTTGCCGGAGGAAAGAAAGGGCAATATGAAAGAAATATTCAAACATCTGATAGGCATCAGGAATGATGACATTTTCCATGAAAAAAAAATGCAAGACAGAGGATAATGATTGGAAATTACAAAGAGGAGTTTAGGAAACATGAAAAGCAAGTCTACACTCAGAGGGTGATAGGTGCCTGCCAAAATAGTGGCAATCACAGCTGTGCCAGAATGAAGCATTCTTGGGACAGAGGCAGTGGATGGTAGTGGAACAAGCTTAGGAGGCTACAGTATTGCAAACAAACAATCTGCCCTTCCCTTCTTCAAGAACAGAGAAGAAGACGTGAAAAGGAGAAAACAAGGTGGAGATAAAGTAAGCATGTCAGCAATACCGCAGGCCATGGTGAGGACCAAGGTTCCCAATCCTTTTGTTTATGTGGACTCCTTATTAACCACCTAAAGGTTGAGGGATTCCCGTTTCATTCCTAACACTCTCCCCAGACCTCCTCTCCTCAATATCAAGTCTGACCCCATTAGCCCTCTATCTCCCCTTCCTGTTTCCACTAGTTTTTCTATTTCTCCCTCCAGCAAATCCCACCAGTCTAAGTCTCTCTCTCTCTCTTCCCTTCCAGCCAGTTCCCTCCAGTCTCACTCACTCTCTTTCCCTCCCTCCCTCCTTCCCCCTAGCTAGTCCCTACCACTCTCTCCTTTCCCCACAGCCAGTCCCACCAGACTTTCTTTTTGCTCTTTTCTGTATCCTATGTACCCTCAGTGGTCCACAGATCACAGGATGGGAAACGATGGGCTATAACTTCCCAGAAACGAACCGAGTTTATGCTGATAGGTTGGTGATGGTTATAGCAACATAGCTAAATATAAGGGCAACAGTCTTGCTAGTTTTGATAGCTGTTTAGATAATTACAGATGTTGTGGCAAGACATGGTAGTAGGAGAGCCTGGTTGTTCGATTAAGCATGACTATACATACAATGCCTTGTGAAAATATTCATCCTCTAGGCCTTTGTCCTGTTTTGTCTCATTACAACCTGGAATTAAAATGGAGATTTGGGGATTAGCACCATGTGATTTACACAGCATGCCTACCACTTTGAAGGTGCAAAATATCTTTTCTTGTGAGACAACCCCTCCCTCCCCCAGAAATCATGAGTTTACATAGGTATTTCCTCCCCCCCCCCCAAAGTCAATACTTTGTAGAGCCACCTTTTGCTGTAATTACAGCTGCAAGTCTCTTGGGGTATGTCTCTATTAGCTTAGCACATCTAGCCACTGGGATCTAAACCCATTCCTCAAGGCAAAACTGCTCCAACTCCTTCAAGTTAGATGTGTTGCATAGGTGTACAGCAATCTTCAAGTCATACCACAGATTCTCAATTGGACTGAGGTCTGAGCTTTGACTAGACCATTCCAAAACATTTAAATGTTTCCCTTTAAACCACTCCAGTGTAGCTTTAGCAGTATGTTTAGGGTCATTGTCCTGCTGGAAGGTAAACCTTCGTCCCAGTCTCAAATCTCTGGCAGGATGAAACAGGTTTCCCCTCAAGAATTGCCCTGTATTTAGTGCCATCCATTGTTCCTTCAGTCCTGACCAGCTTTCTTGTCCCTGCTGATGAAAAATATCCCCACAGCATGATGCTGCCACCACCATGTTTCACAGTGGGAATGGTGCTCTCGGGGTGATGGGAAGTGTTGGGTTTGTGCCACACATGGCATTTCCCATGATGGCCAAAAAGTTCAGTTTTCATCTCATCTGACCAGAGAACCTTCTTCCATGTATTTGGGAGGGGGGGGGGGGGGTCTAAAACATGTTATTGTGCGAACTCCACACGTGTTTTCTTATTTCTTTCATTAAGCAATAGCTTTTTTTTCTGGCCACTCTTCCATAAAGCCCCACTCTGTGGAGTGCATGGGTTAAAGTGGTCCTATGGACAGATACTCCCATTTCTGCTGTGGATCTTTGCAGCTCCTTCAGTGTTATCCTTGTTGTCTTTGTAGCATATTTGATTAATACCCTCCTTGCCCGGTCTGTGAGTTTTGGTGGGCAACTTTCTCTTGTCAGGTTTGTAGTGGTGCCATATTCTTGCCATTTTGTTATAATGGATTTAATGGTGCTCCGTGGGATATTCAGAAAACAGGATTTTTATTTTTTATAACCCAACCCTGATCTATACTTCTCCATAACTTTGTCCCTGACCTGTTTGGAGTGATCCTTGGTCTTCATGTTGCTTGCTTAGTGGTGTTGCAGAGTCAGAGGCCTTTCAGAACAAGTATATTTATACAGGCGTCATGTGACAGATCACGTGACACTGATTGCACACAGGTGGACCCTAATCAACTAAAATTATGTGACTTCTGAGGTTAATTGGTTGGACCAGATCTTATTTAGGGGTTTCATAGCAAAAGGGATGAATACATATACATTCGCAACTCTTCAGTTTTTAACTTGTTTTTTTATATATACAAGGTATTTTATTGTCATTCCACTTCACCAATTTGGACTATATTGTTAGGTCCATTATCTACTGTAACATCCAAATGAACCTCCATTTTCATTCCATGTTGTAATGCGACAAAGCAGGACAAAAAATGAGGAGATGAATACTTTCACAAGGCTCGTCTACCCAGGATGGTAGAGAATCAGAGAAAGATAACAGAAACTGACACCCTACAAATAGTGAAGTGTCTATGGCAGGGCTTTCCAGTCTTGTCCTGGGACCCCAAAGCTAATTGGATTTTCAGGATATTCCCAGTGCATATGCATGAGATAAATTTGCATGTATTGAGTCCACGCAAATTTACCTTATATATATATTCATTATGGGTATCCTGAAAACTTGATTGCCAGGGGAAATTTGGGAAGCACACTCTATTGGCCAAAACACATTTTCCTATATCCTTATCTGTACTTAAACTATAAAAGTTGTTCTGACCCCCCTATTTACAGAGCATCAGTTGTGCTGCAAGTAGGCATAATAAATTAGTTTTGGGCAATATATTTATAGCAGAAAATATCCCTTTATGATATCATGTTGTACTATTTCCTTTTATTTATATTCTGCCAGTCCTGGAGGATAGATTTATGATATGAAAGCTAGAAGAAGCAAAATAATAATTTTCCTAGAAAATGTATGGATTTAACAAAAAATGGAAAGGAAAGGAGTGGAGTAGCTTGGTGTTGAGGAGTAGTAAAGTTGTTACTAGGGATTTGCATTCATTTAAAATGATCATCTTTAATCAAAACACATTAAAAAATCTCAAATTCTGTTTTCTCCCCCAGTGTCATCACAAACAGGCAGACAGGCTAGCATCAAA
Source organism: Ichthyophis bannanicus (assembly GCA_033557465.1). Classification (NCBI taxonomy): domain Eukaryota; kingdom Metazoa; phylum Chordata; class Amphibia; order Gymnophiona; family Ichthyophiidae; genus Ichthyophis; species Ichthyophis bannanicus. The sequence continues at coordinate 652,297,042 of CM066036.1, read as the reverse complement.
CCAGTAAACATCGAGTTAGAAGACAGGCATCTATCTCCATAAGAGCTGACTCTAGCCAGCCTGCTCTTAACTGTGTCTTATATTGCTGGTGATCTTTGTTCCTGTTTCCTGATTGACCCAAAGTTTGTCTGGTCTGGAGCTCTATGGAAAAATGCTAACTGTTTTTTTTTGCTTTGTGAATCTATTGACTCCTGCTTGTCAATAGATTTACTGCAAATGCTTTTCTTTTGTCATGTTCTTATGTCAGAAATCATTGAAACCATGTCTAAGTATACTATCAGAGACAGTTACCAAGCCTAATTTAGAGCCTGATCATTCAAATTGATGATCACTAATTGGACAATCAGGTTCTAGATTAGGCTTTTTAAATGTCTCTGCTAGTATAATTAGACATGGTTTCACAGATTTCTGGCACAAGAAAATATTTCTGGCTAAAAGAATAGCCTTTGAAGTAAATCTCTACAGCAGGAACCAATAGATTCACAAGGCAAAAAATCCAGTTAGCATTCTCTGTAGAGCTCAAGACCAGAGTCAATCAGGAAACAGAAATGAAGATCACCTCCGAATACAAGACACAGTAGACTGGCTAGAGCCAGCCATATGGAATTGTGATAGAAAACAAGCACTTTGCATAAAGAGCTAAACCAAAGGTCACTGCTGTGAAACCAGCTTCTGACTTTGAGAAAAAAATGTTATTGGGTTTCTTATGTCTGAAATACCTAGTAATCTTTCAGCTTTTTTGGGTTGCAGCCACAGCTATCTCTTTAACAAAATTGCCCTGAAATGAAACTTTATAAAAACAAAATGACAGAAAATGAAAATTGAGTAAAACAAACTAGAAAATGACACAGAAAACTAAACATTCTTTTTTATTTTGCCTGTACACCCCTAGTGGTTATAACAATAGGCTGATAACACAGAAAGCAGGGTTCAGATCCTACTGATGTTCCTGTGACTTTGGTCAAGTCACTTAATCCTCCACTGGTTAAGATACAAGCTTAGATTGTAAGATCTCTGGGGACAGGTAAATATCTACAGTATCTGAATGTAACTACTGTAGTCATGAGCATCTACTGAAAAGGTTTGAGTTAAATCATATAAAAAATCCAAAAAAGCTTGCAGTTGAATGTAAAGAGGCTCTAGGGGAGTGAGCTGTTGAGAGTTGGACTATCTTGAGCAGACATGCAAATGCAATGCAATGTGTGCCTTCGAGTCAGTCCTGACTCCTGGTGACCCAGAGGCTCCTGGGTTTGACATAAAACTGCTTAAATGTCCTCTTTTACTATATTTTATCATTTTACTAGTATTTGAAAGAAAAAACTAGAGTTCTCATGCTTAAATATAGAGTTCTGTTGCTTTAAAAGCTGGGGTTAAAAGAAGACGTTAAGCATTTCTAGTTTGGATTAAAGGTAAGGCTTGTCTGGACGTGCCTGGGCTTGCTAGCTCTACTAGAGCTGAAACAAGTTATACAATATACCTCAACTGGGCATTGTATGTGGCTGATTAGCTGGGCAATATACCTTTCTTAGCTCAGAAACTTCAAAGGGATTACGTAATTTCATTAAATAATTCGTTGTAGGGAGTTCCATATATTACTAGGAAGAAAAAATAATTTTGGGGAGGATTTTAGGACAGATACGCACATTAAATGAGACAACATTATTTCATTTTCTAACTTTGGTTGCTGTAGGTTGAATGATTATCTAGCCAGTGTGCACACAGAAGATTCATATATTTCATGAAAAAAAATCTTTGCCCTATTTTTGGCTAGACACATATGTTTTATTGGCTAATATTATTTTGGTTCTAGCTTTTATATCCATATACCTGTCCTAAAACGTTGTCTGCCATAGGTTGAATGTTTTGGGAGATAATGTGCACACCCACTAACAGATCTATAGGTTGAATAAAAATATTATGTCAGTTTCTAGCATTCATAGAGCTAATGGTGGGGGAAATGATGTAAACACACGCACAAACAGATTCATACACATGGTACAATGTTCCCGCTAACCTGCGCTGGGTCCGCCGCCAACATTCCTGCCGGCGGGGGGAGGGGGGGGGAAGGTGCAGAGCGATCGACGCTCTGCCCCTCCCCCCACCGGCAGGAATGCTGGTGGAGGATCAGGCCCAGATTAAAGAGAACATTGCGAGGGTGCTGCGGCATGCGTTACACAGGATCTAACACACGGCGCAGCACCCTCGCAATGTTTTCTGCACCTCCCCCCGCTGGCAGGAATGTTGGCGGCGGACCCAGCGCAGGTTAGTGGGAACATTGCACATGGAGGGTCATTTTATAACAGGTACCAAGATTTAGAGAGCAAGACAACACCTATATTAAGCCTATTTTATAAAGGGATATAGGTGCCTCTGGGCCCGATTCTGTGAGGTGGGTCATGCAGCCCCATTAGCCTCTCTCCCCCCACATGCACAGAGCTGCTGTGTGGAGAGGAGAGATTTAATAAGCAGAGAGTGAGAATAACCACACCCTCGGTACTATGTGCAGTTCTGATCATCTCATCTCAAAAGAGAGATCACGGAGAAAGAAAAGGTACAAAGAGGGGAACCAAAATGATAAAGGGTATGGAATGGGTCCCTTATGACAAAAGGCTGAACTGGTTAGGACTCCTGAGCTTAGAGAAGAGATGTCTGAAAGGAGATAGAACAGAGGTCTATAAATTATTAGTTGAGTGGAATAGATAAATACAATAGGAGGTGGTGGTTTACCTTTTTAAAGTAGTATTAAGATTAGAAGACACGCCATGAAAGTAATAGGTAGCACATTTTAAACCAACTGGAAAAAGTGTTTTTTCACTCAACCCACAATTAAGCTGTTGAATTGGTTGCTGAAAGATGTTGTCAAGGTATTTAGTATAGCTTATAAAAGGTTTAGAAAAGTTCTTGGAGGAAGAGTCCATAAGGCACCGTGGATTTTTTTGCGTAGGTATGCAGTAGTATGAAGTACTAGCACCTTTTTCATTGCCTGCTAAAGCTGACCCCTGGTCCTCATATTAATGAAAGAGCCCTGCATACGAGTACTGATACCCTTTCTTTTTCTAAGAAATTGCACTGTAAAGTTCTGTTAGCCATGTAGATCTGGGAAAAACACCTCATATTCCTAGGGGGAGCAACAATGAATGGATGTATTCTTTGGTATCCTGTTGGGTACTTGTGGTCTAGATTGGCCACTGTCACAGACAAGATGCTGGTCTTGAAGGACCTTCGGTTTGACCCAGTACGACATATCTCATGTTCCTCTTCCTCAGAGATTCTCTCCATTTGCCCTATTCTTTATTGAATTAATATTTTGTCTTTGTCTCCACTACCTTCACTGGGAGGCTGTTCCACGCATCTACCACCCTCTCTATAAAACAAGATTTCTTCAGATTATTACTGAGTCTGTCCCCTTTAATCCTTATCTTATGAGCTCTGAATTCAAGAGCCTCCTTCCCATTAAAAGAAGCCTGTCTTCTGTGAATTTATACCTTGGAGGTATTTAAATGCTTCTATCATGCCTCTCCTTTCCTTCGGGTGATACATTTATTATGCGAAGGCACATTTTAGATAGGTTTTTAGGTGGTCCCTGGAATGTACAAGCCAAAAACGTCCAAACCTCTGTAGGATGGGCAGTAGAGGTGGAGGACAGGTATAAATGCATTTTGAAATCAACGCATCCTCACCCTGAAACATAAATGTCCCTATCAATGTCCCAGAAATTGGAGTTGTGCAGAATAAAAGCCTGGACACATGGAGGGAGACAATTAATTCCAGAAACATGCACATGCAGATTTTGATGTGGCAACATAGACCTATCAGCACCAGTATTTCAGAACCTGCACGTTGCCACATCTACGTATGGCCCAGCCATTTTGCTAATGGCGACGCACAGCAGAAATGTAGTAAACAAAGAGGCCGTGCTATTTACCTGCTATCTTTTTTGGAAAAGGAGAAAATTATTGGGGGACTGAGAGGACATTGCCCTGCCATCCTTACTGTTGAGAGCTGGCTGAAATTGGCACTTCTGAAATGCCCGTTTGTATTGAAGAGCAGGTCTAAAATGTGGACGTATCTGCTGACAGGTTTATGTGTGTGGCATCATAAAATTGGAGATGCACGTTGATTTCTTCGGGCCACTCTGAATACTTTCTGCCACATCTCCACTATGCCTCCATGTGACTTAGATGTCAGTGAGGCAGACATATGTATGTTCGGCCCTTTCTAAAATGGCTGTTTGGATGCGGACGTACGTAATTTGCACATGTGAATGGGTGTTTTCACATGTGAAAATCATGAAAAGGGATTCTAAAATATACCAACATCAATAACAATTAAAAGCTTTCTTAAACAAGGAAGGATTTCAGTTTACAATGGAAATCAACTAAATGAGCAATAACACACAAGTCATCTGACAATAAGCTCCCTATTATAGGGGCAAGTGAGCTACCTGCTTCCTTGTACAACTCACTGGTAGAACAACTAACAGCTTCAAAAGGCAAGACCTAAATGGTAGGTTAGAATTATAGTGAAATAAATAAAATATCTTTTTTTAGCATCTTTTTATTAATGCTTCAAAGACCATCAGATGTATTTTGTATTGCACTCAATGTTCTACAGGTAACCAGTGTAATTCCATGATGCAAGGTTTAATGTGATCAAACAGACTTTTTCAGCAAAACTCTAGAGGCAATATTTTATTTTTTTCTATTTATATAAATCTCTAGTCTGCTGATCTCTAGTCAGCAGATTACAAAATCACATCAGAAATAGAAGACAGACATAAAACAAAAATGATAAAAATAACATAAAAAACATAAAATAAAAAAAACACCTAAAAGTAAATTCACCTATACAGAAAATCAATAATAAGCCTGACTAAACAAAAAACTTTTCAGTTTCTTTCTAAAATCCAACAGATCCATTAATAATCGTAAATTGAAAGGTAGATGGTCCTACACTCCTCCTCAGGAATTCCACTCTTTTGGCAGATCACTTCTATCTGTGCCCTTCTCTTCTACTGCCAGCTCCAGACTTCGATCCTTTCACCTTGCTGGAACAAAGTACCCGAGTCTGTATGTCATGCTTCATCTCTGGCCCTTTTCAAATCCAGGCTGAAAACTCACCTCTTTGAGGCCATTTTTGGATCATGATCCGCTTAGTCTCCTATGTGTTTCCTTATCATTCCCCTAGATGTATCTTTGTCCTCAGCTGTTGTGTTGTCTATCTTGACTAGATTGCAAGCTCTGATGAGCAGGGACCATCTTTTAAATGTGTCTGTATAGTGATGCATATGCCTTGTAGCACTATACAATGATAAGTATTATACAATACTATACAATGCATAGTCATTCCTTAATCATTCCATGTAAGTCACATAAGGGCAACTTGAAACTTAAGTTTAAAATACAAGCCTGTAAATAGTTGATATGTTTGCTGTTTTCTGCCCACTGTAAATAGTTATTATGTTACTGTTAATTGTGAATAGTTATTATGTTTCAGAAATGTTGAATGTCAATATTATCTTTCTGTTCTCTGTAAACCGCCCTTGATCTCTGGAAGGGGTGGCATAGAAAACATTTTACAAATAAATAAATAAGTAGTAGTAATAGTAGCAATATAACAGTATTCACATAAACAACAGGGTGGAGATGTCCATCATATGCAAGGTTACCAAAAGAAAGTCACTCCATATCACTCTTAAATGTTAATACTAAAAGCTAAGAATAAGAGCTACTAAATATCAAAATATATCCTCCCGGTGGATCCTTACACTTAATCCACAGAGAAAGCTTCAATGGGACAAAAAAAGTGTATAGAAATAGTAAGCCACAGTAATTTAGCTGTGCTAATAAAGTATACGAAGATGGTAAGGAGCCTCAGTAACTGGGGGTACATGTGACCATGGCCGTGTACTCTACGCTACTGCACACAAACGTACACTGTCTCTCCCCTTAAAACAAGCTGTAGGAGCCTATGAGTGATATAAGGGGGGAGACAGTGTACGTTTGTGTGTGGTAGCCATTCCTCTCTCAACTGGTGTACCACAAGGGTCTGTTCTGGGCCCTCTTTTCTCTCTCTGTACCCAGTCAATTGGTGCCCTCATCTCTTCCCATGGCTTTTAGTATCATTTTTATGCTGATGACTCTCAAATCGATCTATCTACACCTGGCATCTCTCCTTCGCTCCAAACTCGTATCTCTACTTGCTTATCTGACATTGCTGCCTTGATGTCTCACCACCGCTTAAAATGGAATATGACTAAAACTGTACTTCTTATTTTTCCCCCTAAACCCTCCTCCCCCCTTCCTCCTTCCTCTATCACTATTGAAAAAATATCTTCTTCCTGTTTCCTCTGCCCGCAACCTTGGAGTCATCTTTGACTCCTCCCTTTCCTTCTCCACACATATTCAACATATAGCTAAAAATGTCATTTCTTTCTCTTCAGCATTAACAAAATTTGTTCCTTCCTCTCTGAACACACTACTAAGGTTCTTGTCCACTCTTTGGTCACCTCCCGTCTTGATTATTGCAATCTCCTCCTTGCTAGTCTCCCTCAGTGTCATCTCTCTCCTCTTAATCTATCCAGAATTCTGCTGCGTGGCTAATCTTATGCCAGCCCCGATACACTCATATAACCCCTCTTCTAACTACTTCACTGGCTCCCCTTCCATTTCCGTACCCAGTTCAAACTTCTCCTTCTAACATATAAATGGATACACTGTACTGCCCCTCATTCCCTTTCCTCTTTCCTCTTTCTGTACACCTCTCCTTGTGAACTCCATTCCTCCTCTGGTTTTCTTCTCTCTGTGCCCTTTCCTTCTTTTGCAAACTCCATACTTCATTCTTTTCTCCTTGCTGCTTCTTATGCATGAACAAACTCCCTCTATCTGTACATTAAATCTCTTCTCTTCCCCTCTTCAAATTCATGCTAAAAGGCTTACGCTCTTTGAGGCCGCATTTGGATCCTAATCCCTTGTTCTCCTTGTCTCCATCCCTATTTGAACACCCTTGTTTCTCTTGTATTGTGCTGTCTGTCTTGAATAGATTGTAAGCTCTAAGAGCAGGGACTGCCTTCTTTATATGTTTGAACAGCGCTGCGTGATTAATAGTAGTAGTAGTAGTCTGCTCTGCAGGCAAAGGCTCCTCTGAGAGCCTGAGTCCAAAGACAAACCTAGAGGGATGTCTACCAGAGACTATCATCAGCCAAAGGTAACCTGTACATATTTTATTCCTTGCCTGGGAGAAGGGAGTGAACTTGTGCTGGAATCATTGAGCCCCCAATAAGGGAGTTCAGCCAAGAAGGGCTCAAAGGTTTGTTTTCCCAGCAAGAGTTCATAGAGACCGTGAGGTTGATAAGTTTCTCACCTCAAGTCACAGATTCTCCTACTATTAGAGTACACATGGAACTTCCTAAGAGAATTAAAACAACAAATCTCATAATGACCACTCACTGGACTGTGCACACATTTTGCAGAGTTTTCTGAATTGTTTAACTTGGTTTTTTTGCTACCAGTTTTCCTTGAGGTAATGTGGCCTAGCCTTACCAGGACAGGGCTTTGCCTCTACTGTGCATGCTATATCTTTATTTTATTTAACAGGTTTTTTTATACTGCTTTATCATTTCAATCAAAGTGGTTTACATTGTAACTTCAACTTGGTAATGTACATTAAACAGGGACATTGATAGCTTGGAGTTTTCTGAGGCAATGTAGGGTAAAGTGACTTGCCCAAGGTCACAAGGAGTGCCAGTGGGAATTGGACCCTTGATCTTCAGGGTACTAGGCAGGTGCTCTAACCGCTAGGCTACTCCTCTACTCCATCTTGATGACTGCTCGGTGTTTATCCAGGTAGCTTATTTTCTTGTAAATACTGTTATATGCTACCTCGTACCATTCTATTTTTGCTTGTAAAGCAGATTGTTGTTGAGCACTGTTTGTACTTTGGTAAATTCTGGGGTCAAGGGGACGGGGTTTATCACAAGCTTCAGGGAGCCACTGTCTCATTTGATACAGTCATCCACACTTTAGCAGGCACATGGCCCTGAACTCTGAAGGTGTCCTGTGGGACACAAGCAATGACAGGGTGGATGGGGTGAGCCCCAGGTTATGCTTGAGGATAAACATTGGTGAATCAGGGATAAAACATTTATCTGACTTCAACTTGGCGACACTGTAAAGACAAACAAAATAGAGATGGTGTGGTCATTGCAACCCTCACACTAACAGCCTTGCAGTCATGTTTTCAAGTAATTGTAAATACCAAAGACTATTTTCAGATAACACTTGACACAGGGAGTTTCAGTAATATGGTCACTAGGTAATGAATTATAGTGACCAAGTCCTTCTATTTCAAATATGGATTAAGTTGGCGTATTTGATGAAAAGCGGAAAAAGTAACTGAGACACCTCTTGACAACTATGCTGTTAATATTAGTTAGAGTCAGGTTTCATTCCCAAACTCATTACTACTTTCTTTGGTTTTATAACCACTCCTTCCTGAGATAAAAGGGTAAAATGGAAAGGAGGTCCTTGTCATCTATAGCAGTACTTCTCAACCAGTGTGCTGGGAATGTCCTTGGTGTGCCTTGGTGGTGACAAGCAAGGGCATGGTTTTGTATAGTCTCATGAGGCCCTTGCCCCAACTCTTTCGGAAGTGCCCTAGAGAACAGCCCTCTGCTTCCCATTGCAGCCCTTCCTTCTGGGGTTGCATGTAGGAACAAGAAGGGAGGGAGTGAGCTTGGAGCAAAGAGAGAAGAGCCCTTCCCTCCTGTCATTCGAGGACAGAAGATAGGTGTGATTGGAGCAGACATTGCAAAGCAAAGAAAAGCAACTACTCTAGCTGCTCCAGCCCCTTTCTCTTGTGTCCCAGAGTTAAAATGCAGCAATTAGGGGTAGCTGTTAGGGAACAAAGGAGACAGACAGATCTATTGAGTAGCAGCCTAGTTAAAAGGTGATGGAGAGCTGAGAGGATCAAATGTTGCAACAGGGAGAACCGGAGCTTGAAAAATGGCAAAGAAAAGAAGTGATGGAAAAGAAAAGTAAGATCCAGTTGTGACTTTACAGAATTGGAAGAGATTATGTTGTAAGGGAGAGATTTAAAGGTACAGAAAAAAAGGAGATATAGATAAAAGGAAAAGACTGATGTCAGAGAGAAGGGTAAGGGAGAAGGTGATTAAGACAGTCAAAATAAGAAAGATAAAATGGAAAAAAAACTTAGAGAAGGAGTTAGGAGAAAACAGACAAGAAGGAATAAAAAAAAGAGATTGAGACCAACATAATTAGCAAAAAAACCTCACGTACCTTGTTGTGGTATACTGCTGCTGAGCAATGACACAAGCTTCTACAGCCAGTAGGAGCTTAAAGAGAATAGACCTTATTTTCAGGATAAACACTGAAGCAAACTGCCCTGGCTCTTCTTGGGCCGGCAATAAACATAGGGTTACAAAGAAACTGTTGCTCCAGGCTTTTCTCAGCTGTAACAGTTCTTTAATTAGTTTTAGCAGCACTGGTTTGCTGGGTGAGAAATCACTGTTCCAACACAGACAGTTCTCGGGTAAGAAAACAAACTGCTTCTTCCCCAAATAGGGTTGCCAACTGGCTCCAGATGCGCCCGATGGGCTTGATCCAGTCCTGGGTTTACCCCATTGCATGCAGTGACTTGTAGTTTTCCTTTTCTTATAGAGTGCAATGGAGAAATCAGAACTACATATCCCTGCATGCAATGAGGTAAATCCAGAACTGGATCGAACCTGTCAGGCGCATCTGGCTCCAGTTGGCAACCCTATCCCCAAAGTTCCTTCACTCTGGGGCACAACTCAGGAGTACTCTTTCAGTCTTTAGCAGCAGGGCAGCATATCCACAAATAAAGTAAACAGCTGTTCTTTATAGCACAGGAGTCCTTCATCTGGGTAGAAGTCTACTAGTAATGCTGAATACACAGCACCAAACTTAAACTACAGTTTCTACCTTCTCAGCAGTATTACACTTTCAAAGATAACTGGTCACTTCATATTCCAGAGAACCCTGGGCTCTTCTCCCTCCTCTAGGTCCTTTGCTTCCTGGGTTAAACCCTGGGGCTGGGCCACATCCTTCCCAGGCATTCTCCATCTTTTCACCTTAAAGGGAGAGGGGTTTAAATTCTTATCAGAGCAATACCACCCTTGTGCTAAGCTGGGTTGGGGAGTTTCCTTGCAGGAGATGGGGCGTGTCTTATAAGCACCATCACATACCCTCCCCCTCAGCTCAACCCTAGGAGGTTGAGTGTCCGGCATCCTTGGACCCATAATAATGCCATGGAAGGTAAAATGGGTATGTACCGGAACACAGGAGAACAGATATTTATTCTGCCATACCTGGTGAATCAAATTCCTTTTCTGGGTATTTGAGGATTCTCCAAACAGAACCTGGTTTGCATTTGAAGGTAGCCACGCTTCGGGTCCAAATTCTTCTCCTCTGACCATTGCAGCCAGGACAGGAGTCCATTTCTTCAGCCATTTCATATGGTAAATTGCAACTTTCTTTCTCTTGTCCGATTGCGCGATTTTGTAGTCAGCAGATCCCATCTGCTTCATCACCTCATAGGGGCCCTGCCATGCACAGGGCAGTTTACTCTCCAATGCAGGGAACAAAACTAGGACCCTGTCCCCAGGATGAAAAGTCCATTGTATTGTCTTTTGTTGGTAGGCACTGGCCAGGGGCCTCTTTATCTTCCCCATGTACTGTCTCGTAGTTTCTCCAACTTTCTTTAATTGCTCCAGCATCTGAAGTATATAGTCTTTTTCACCTTTGGGTCAGGATGGGGTTTCTCATCCTCTTGGGTTCTTTATATTGACTTAGACTCCCTATGCTCTTCCACTCAGATGAACTGTCCCCGGACTCGGGCTTTCCCAGTTGGGGAGGTGGGGTCTCTCGGGAATTATCTGTAGGCTTATCAGGGGACTCTCTGGCCTCTCTGGCCCTGGGGGTCAGTTTATGACAGGTCTTTTCCAACCAGTGCTATCTGCAGGATTGGTGAGTCAGGGTTAGTCCCAACCATGTCCGGGTCCGTCAAATGGAAGAGTCCTTGAAAGTTATCCACCATCTCCCCCTCTGGGTTGTTTTTTCTCTGGTTCCATTGGTCCTTGAAATTCAAGAGGTTTCAGCCTATAATTATGGGGTGAGTTAGCCAAGGTAAGACATCCACCTCGAGAGTCTCTGATCCTACAGGGGTCTTCAAGCCAACTAGTGCTGTTGGATATTTCTGTTGGTCTCCATGGACACAACCCAAACTCACAAGCTTGTCATAGTTGATTTAATGTCTTGTTGTAGTGTCCTGCCTGATGAGAGTCCTCACACTTCCTGAATCCACCAGGGCTTGCAGCTGAGTGCCTTCCAGGTTTATGGGTATCACAAACATGTCACCCTCTGCTAGGGACGTTTTCACAAGACTGCACAAATGGAAGGTCATAAAATTTGTATCCATTGGTTCCCCAAACGCTAAGGGGCACTCCTGGGCATAGTGGTCCCTACCCCCACACTTGAAGCAGGTCAGATAGCTATCATCTGATCCTTGAAGGGGGGGGGGGGAAGAATATTAAGACATTGGCACAGGAAGCCTCAATGGCTCAAGTTTTCCTCGCCAGCCCCATTGGGCTATGGACAGTTTTGTTTCCTCCACTTTGTGGGCCTTTGTTTTAGGCTGAGCTTCAAAGAACTCTTCTGCAATTTCCAAGGTTAATTTTGAGAACTGGCACACCCAATGCCTCATGGGAGAGGTCAAGCCCTCTATAAATTGCTCCAAAAAACAATGTTGGCCACTTCCACTCCAGTCTTCGCCTCGGGTTGCAGCCACTTCCAGGCAATCTCTTTCAATTGATAGGAAAACACCTGACATTTCTTCTTCGGTCCCAGAACCCTTCCTTTGAACCATTGCCGGTAGGCCTCCAGCATACACCCGGCCTGCCTCAAGATAGTGGTCTTGACGGCTGCATAAGTGGCCCCTCCATCAGAGTTTGCTTCCTGGAAGGCAGCTTGACTGCTTCCAGTCAGCAAAGTTTCCAGATATGTAGTCTACATTGTCTCTGGCCACCCAGCCAGTCGAGCTATCCACTCAAAGTTTACTAGGACGTGATCTGGTTTTTGCCTTCCCCCAGTTTAGGCAGAGGTGATTCCAGGGTGTGGGGTTGCCATCCTTGAAGCACCTGGGAGACCTGCACAGACAAACCCTGCTGCATTTCCACTGATTTCTGTAGTACTTGTTATTATTGCACCCTTTGTGCCTGCAAAATGTCCTGTAGCAGCTGTTGCTGTTACTATCCTTCCAGTAGGGCATGTTGCAGCTGTTGTCCCTCCGCTAGGGTGCGCTGTAGCTGCTGTTGGCCTTCCACTAGAGCCTGGAGTAATCTCTCTATTTTGGTTTAATTTTTTTTACCCCAACCCAGCCCAGGAAGGAGAAAGGAAACAAAAGTCCTGCCTGTCCGGCTTCTAACTAAATTGAAGTTTCTTCCCTAACTGTTTGTTTATTTACATTCTCTTATATACCGTGCTATTCTGCATCGGTGTGGTTTATATTGAACAAACTGAAATTACATTGAACAGGGCATTATAACTTGGAGATAACTATTTTACAGGGAACATGGGCTATGGAGGGTTAAGTGGCTTGCCCAAGACCACAAGGAGCACCTGCGGAACTAGAAACCCCAGTCCTTCCGGCCCAAGGTTGCTGTCCTCTAGTGGGATTTGAACCATCAACCTTCTGGCCTGAAGCACCTTGCCCCAACCACTAGGCCACTCCTCCACTGTTTAAGGGCTAACCTCTTTCTTCTACTTTCTTCTTCCCTGCACTGTGAAGAGATCTGAATCCAGGAGGTATGTGGGGTTTATTCTGTCCCTTGGTTAAGAAGAATCTCACCACTACCACCATTTGTGGTATATTGTGACTGAGTAATAACACAAGCTTCTACAGCAGTAGCAGGTTTAAAGAGAATACACCTTATTTTCAGGATAAACACCCAAGCAAACTGTCCTGGCTCTTTTTGTGCCTGCATTACATGTAGAATTACAGACACACTGTTGCTCCAGGCTTTCCTCAGCATCCTGTAACATTCCAATTCGAGGCTAGAATTTTTTCTTTAACTCTCGTAGCTTTAGGAAAGCCCATCTTGTTCTTCCTCTAATCGTTTCTGCTTCTATTTCCTTGCACGTGTTATTGTAGTACTTTTCCTTGTCCTGTCTTGCTGCATGTTGGAAATCTCTATTCAGTTCGGCGATTGTATTTCTTTCTCCTCTGGCTTTAGCTTCTCTGAATTTCTGGGCATATTTTGCTGCATTCATGAGTGGTTTTCTCTTTTTCAACTTTAGCTTGAGTTTACATACTAGTAGTTCATGATTTGTACCACAGTCAGCTCCAGGTTTTGTCTTTGTCGATGTTATGGAGCTTTTCCATCGTTGTCTTCCACAGATGTAGTCAATTTGATTTTTGTACAATCCATTGGCTGAAGTCCATGTGTACAGTCGACGCTTGTGTTGCCGGAAGAAGGTGTTTGAGATGAATAGATCGTTGGTCTTGCAGAATTCTATCAGTCTTTCTCCAGCTTCATTTCTATTGCCAAGTCTATATTTTCCAACCACTTTGTCTTCTTCTTTGTTGCCAACGTTTGCATTCCAGTCACCCATGACTATCAAGATATCCTGTTTGCATGTTCTGTCAATATCTGCTTGAACTTGTTCATAGAACTCATCAATTTCATCCTCTTCTGCAGCTGTTGTTTGGGCATATACTTGAATTATAGTTGTGTTGATATGCATTCCAAGTAAGCAAATAGAGATTAAGCATTCACTGACTGCATTGTATTTCATTACAGTTCTTGCAAGTTTCTTCTTTATTATAAATGCAACACCATTTCTTCTTTGTCTTTCATTTCCAGCATAGTAGACCATGCAAAGTGCCAGAGGCCAGTCCATTTCAGTTCGCTGACATCCAACAGATCAAGTTGTACATGTTCCATTTCCTTCTTGACCACCTCCACATTCTTGACCACCTCCAACTTCCCTTCGTTCATGCTTCGTACGTTCCATGTCCCAATATGTAAGACATGGGACATGCGGCCTATCTAGAAGAGATCACATCACACCCATACTTATGGAGTTACATTGGCTACCGTTAAACAGCAGACTCACCTACAAGGCATTACTATTAACTTTCAAAGCAATCAACCTCATAGCCCCCTCATCCTTAACTGCTCTCCTCATTGCCACCCCCAACAACAGGCTAAGAAGATCAGTAGCTGCAAACACGCTAATTATACTTTTGGAAGCGACAAAATGCACACAAACTACCAGAAATAGATCCTTTGCCTTCTATGCCCCGAGATGCTGGGACAACCTCCCACCACACATCAGAGCAATTAGGGACCTTGTTCAGTTCAGGAAAGCTCTTAAGCATCACTTGTTCCTCCTACACTTTGCCCACCCTACCCCAACGCAACCACTCCCCACACCACAACTCACTCATAAAACCCCTAACACACCCATAACATGACCAGACAAAGCATAAATCACATCCTTCCACCATGTATTATAAATTGTAAATAGCCTCCCAACCACTACTGTTTGTACTTGTATACAGTTTGTATACTGCAATTGTACATAGTTTCCCCAGTTACATCCCCAAGTTATCCATCCTGTTACAGTGTAAGCCTAAGGCTGTTTGTCTGTGGCAATAATTTGTTACTTGTAAACCGCACTGATACTAAAAAGCACGGTATAGAAGAATTGTAAATAAATAAATAAATAAATAAATTTTTACAACTTCTGACTCTTATTTCATGCGCAGCTACATCAGCAGTCAGACGTCCCGAGGGCTTTGATCCAACCACATCATAAATGCTGGCTTTACTCTGAAAAGTTTTTAGTAGCTAATTGAGTGCCTTCCGACCTGGGGGTTTCATCTTCCAGCACTATAATTCCTTTTTTTTTTGTTGTTGTGACTATCCATTGGATTTTCATAGCAAGATACAGAAGTAGATTGCTGGGCCTTTCCTCCCCGCAGTTTAAGTTTAGTGTTGTTGCCGTTGTCACAGAAATGTGATCCTCCGCCGCCAACACTGTCCCATTCTGCTGCTGCCCAGATGGGTGTTTTTTCTTGGTCTGGCACCTCAGCTGAGACACTGCCAGTAGTAAAACTACCAATAACTTAGCCCTCAGCATCACTGATGCACACAAGCCCTCACAGCACGACATACTGCAAACCAAGTGAGGGATTTTTTCATGCATATTTTACATGTTCTTTAGATGTGTACTGTGTGTGTGCTAGAAGTTTTCTAAACATGCAGATTAATTTGTACAATAGGTATATTAGTGAATTTGAATGCTGCTGGTCAGGCAAATCTTTTATTGAACAGATCTTGCCAAAATCAATAAGCGATCAGCAATTGTGCATAGAAAGTGACAGGCACAAATGCCAACCCTGTAGGGCCTGGGTCGTTCATTTCCTCTTTTAAACTCAGAAGACCTGAAACAGCGATGCATTTCTTCCTAAATGAAAAAGAAAAAAAATCACGAGAAACCTACTTTCTAGAGTTGATAGTAAATGCAAGGGAATATCTTCTCTGAAACATCAGGAGGAAAACAATTCATTGTTATCCAAGGGAACATAGGAAATGCAACAGAAATAGAAGCAATGTTCCATGCTGCCTGCCCCCACCCTACAGTATACGGATAATGTAACATCCTTATTGCATATTAAGCAGAAGCTACATTACAATATCATGAATACTGCTAAAGTATAATTCTAAATATCATTCAGATATTTGCATTGCTGATCTGATGCAAATGTGGATACCATATCAGAAGTAATGTTAGTTTGGTCATTACCACTTGAAAGGGAATTAGGTGAGGCCCTATCCTGAGTACTGTGTTCAGCTCTGAAGACCACATCTACAAAAGTTCCTTAACAAGGCAGAAGCAGTTCAAAGAAGAATCACAAGTAGGGTGCATGGTCTACACTATAAGCTCTATATAGAAAAACTGAAGGAGCTAAAGATGGGCTTTCTAGAAGACAGAAAGGAAAAGAGGAGATATGAAGAACATACAAATATTGAGCAGGGTTCAATAAAGTACCAATTGTCTCATACTCATTCCCCCTTCATTATCCACAGGCCTTTCTTCTGGTTGTTCCTTCTCCAACTAACATCCATTTAGTGGTTTTGTATCATTCTGCATTTGCTTATTTGTCCCCTTCTCTTTGGAACACCCTCCTGTAATCTTCTTTAGGGATCATGTTTTAAAATAAAGGGACAGAGGGCTAAGACTTGTTTTTTTTTCATCAGGCATTTGAGGTCAGCAATTAAGTAGGTGATGCATCCTAGGACTCTTTCAATGGATTATTCTGTTCTTTGTCATGCTGACTTGTTCTGGTTTTATCTTAATTCTGGATGTTTCTCTAATTTTATGTATTTTACTTTATTTCTTTTCTTGTAAATGGTCTTAATGGGCTATATGCTTAAAAGGTAGTTGAGTGAATTTTTAAAAATAAAAAAATAACATTTTCCACCTAATGAAAAGCTGAAGGAAAAAGGGTCGTCGTATGAAGATGAAGGGAAGGAGACTCAAAAGGAATGTGAGAAACTTCCTTTCTCACTGAGATAATAGTGGCAGGCCTCCAGCAGATGTTATGGGAACATAAATAGCACGAGAATTCAACCATGCATTGGATAGACATGTAGAGGCCGATTCCATAATATTCATGTCCAGGCTGTGGGTACGTCCAAATCAGAGACGGAGACGTTTTAAACCTGATTCCAGTGTGGATGCACCCGTGTGTCCAGAATTGGAGACATAGACGTATAAAATGGCAATATTCTGAAAAGATGAACGTCTACGATGCTACCCGCCTCTGCCTCCCCTGTTAAAATGTGCGTCCCCTAAGCTGCTCCTCTCATTGACCAGTATTCATGTGTTATTTGTATGAACACAACACTATCATACCTAAATGCGGATGTCAACAAGACTAAATATGCTAGTCTGTTGGATGCCCAGAACGCTGCAAAGTAAGCTCAGTGCAGTCATTGACATAATAACAGCAAGTCTAATGTGATCTGTTTGTCCTGACATAGCTGCCATCGGAGCATACATGGCAGTAGAAGAACTCCTCAGTTACTCGTGCAATGGGCATCTCTGAAAACAGTCTATACAATGCTAATTATGGACCAGCAGAAATAAGCAAAGGGTCCCTATAGCAAAATATGAAAACATGTCCCTGTCAAGAATAAGGGACCAGTAAAACAAAATGCCAGAAATGGAGCAAAACATCAACTTGCCCCCTAGTAGAGTGCTCCCTTCTTTTACGCATAAGCTGCATATCTCATAGCTGATGCCTAAAAGAAGGAAGCACTTTACTCTAGGGCAAGTTGATGTTTTGACCCCATTTTTGGGGTTATGTTTTACTGGTCCCTTATTCCTGAAGAGACATGTTTTCACATTTTGCTGTAGAGAACCTTTGCTGAGTTTTCTCACATCACCCATCACACATCACACTGGCATCTGGTGATGCAGCGGTCATCCCTATGGTCCAGGTACTGGCCAGGCATTCATGCCCCCCCAGAATTGCAGCAGAGCACACAGATCCTCCCATCAACCCTCACATCACACACAAACACACTCTCACTTGCACTCACATACTTCTGCCAAAATGATCCCCTGCACCTATAAACAGCAGCTAGTATAACATAATAGCATGATGCTCCAGGACTGCTTTGCTCACTCGAGCAAGAATCTTTTCCATGTCCAGTCACATACAAGCCCTACATCAACAGTCCCATTTTCCAGAACGAAGGACATGTTAGGGAGCCCTAGAATAATTCATTGGCACAAACAACAAATGTCAGCATAGCCAGAATAAACACACTTGCTCCTCTCAATGTTTCTGTAAGGGTATTTAATATTGTTTCTATACCTTACAATCTTCCCTCACCTCTGCTTTCTTTTCTTTACACCTGCATCTTGTGTGTCTCCAAACTGCAGACACAACAGTTCAAGCATACTTGTCACAATCATTATTCAATACGGGACACTTTGAGCAGAAAATTTTCTAAGTCTTGCCTTTATTCCATGTTTCTCTAGGAATAACATGGACGTCGGTAGGAAACACTGACAACGTACACGGGCCTCTCCTGAATATGCTTCATACATCATTGATGCTGGCTGCGCCCCTATTTCACCCCCTCCTGCCCATGTTCTGAGATCCCCATGCTAGCGCTATGTACGAGCAGGACCGCAGGGTTTCAGAATATGGTCGTAGACATTTTTCCCAGAAAAATGTCTATGTCACACATCCAAAGGGTTTATTCATGTTCTGGAATGACCTCCATAGAGGGGAATTTTATAACAAGGGACCATGGGTAGATGACTACTTGTCATTATAAAATACTAACATATGTTGCAGAGGGCATACCTTGACTGGAGGCATGATTGCTTACATCTGCTCATGAGTAGTTTACATATGTAGATTAAGGTTTTTTTATAATTGTACATATGTGAAAACTCCACCTACACTCTGCACAAACCATGTCCTCCCCCCAGCTATACCTACTAGTAAGTATGCACCTTCATGTCAAATTGTGTACTTTTATACCAGTCAATATTTCCAAAGAGATCATTTCTAGATAAATCACTTTATAAAAATACCTCCAAAAGGGCTTATTTTATAGAAGAAATTGTGGTAGTCATTTTAGAAGCTCTATTCATCATTTGGATATCTGAAAACAGGCATGTACATGTGCAAATCACAAAGATATCCCCTTAGCCATTTTAGAAAGCCCAAAGTTTAAAAAACGTAGGCACGATCATGTACAAATCAGCTGTGGGTGTGCCTGGGGACAAGGCAGAGGTGGTTCATAAAGATACACGATTTCCAACTAGTACTTCACGTCTACTATCACCATTGTGGACGTTGATGGCTATACCTGCTCCAGGGCACAAACAGGATTTGCAAAGATGCTTGTTTCAGCAATGTAATAGCAGTATGATGAAGAGGGAAATGCCCATTCACTCCGTTGATCCTTTTCACTTCTTCAATGATACCTGCCAGTATATAAGACATGAATTTCTCCGGACACTTGTGCAGCGATACATCCCCATTTGCAAAATGACAGGCTGAAACATGCAAGGGGGAGATATCCAGAGCCACGTTCTGTGATAGGGCAGGGTGTTTATCTATGTCCTCTAATCTGTGGACACACATATACAAGCTCAAGTTTCTGAAATGTGGAAACTTCCTGCACGTGGCGAGCTCATAACTCTGTGTATTCCTGTTTTTGCTATTACACAGCAATTACACACAATCTTTCAGGTTGCAGAAAGGCTGATTTTACAAGGATCTTACATGTGACAACTTTCTCAGTTGCCCCTCCACCTGTATATTGGACATTTTGTCTTGGATGTCCCATTTTGCAGCCAGACGCCCTTTCTAAAATGTGTCTTCACATGTTTAAACCCTGCTTTACACACATAGAAGGCCCTTTATTAAATTACACAATGGTATATACACATAAAATGGTGACAAGAAGGCATGCACTTTTACGTGACCCATGTGCAGGCATGTTTGGGGGCATTATATGGGTGGAGCAGAGGTGGGGTCAGTCTGTATCAGTCAATTAGCCTAGTGGTTAGAGCACTGGCTTGTGATCCAAAAGACCTGAGTTCAGTTCCCACTAGTACTCCTTGTGACCTTGGGCAAGTCACTTAACTCTCTGTTGCTTCAGGAAAAAATCCAAGTTATTAATGTCCCTGTTTAATTTACATTACCAAGTTTAAGTTACAATGTAAACAACCTTGACTAAAATAATAAAGCGGTATAAAAAACCTGTTAATTAAATTAAACTCAATCAATCAATTTATTTATAACTCACCAATCAAAACGTTTCCAACCTGTTAAAAATTAAACATAATCATTGTAATAATCAATACATAAAGGATAAAATATAACAAAACACTCATAACACTATAAAATACATAAAAGCATCAGCGAACATAATTGATTTCAGTTTCTTATGGAATGTCAAAAAATCCTTTTCAAATGAAGACTTAAAGGGTATTCCATAAGCTTGGGCCTGCAAGGGACAAAACCTGAGAAAAAGTTTCAATATGACAACCTAGTAAGCTTGAGAGAATAATTAAAAGCTCTATTTGGCTAGACTGCAAAGAAAATACAGGTACATACGGATGATCCAAAGTAGACAAATTGGCATTAATCAAACAATTCTTTATTTTAAATATTTTTTAAAATACCTTCAAGTCAATGCTGACTCCTGGTGACCCAGCAGCCCCTGGGTTTTCTTGGCAAGCTATGACCTTAAGTAAATTGCCAGGCCTAGAATTTAAATTTCACCCCAAATTAATTGGAAGCCAATACAATGAGGATGATGCCATACAAACATGATCATACTTTCAAAGGCCAAATATAATGTGTGCAGAGGCATATTGCACCATTTGAAAGAATTAAGTAGACTGGCAGGAAGACCTAAATATACAATATTGCAACAGTCAAAAATAGCTTTAACAGCCATTCTGAAACACTCTGAATCTCTAACATATTTTAGCCTATGAATCATCCTTATTTGAAAAAGGCTCCTTGAAACAACTTCTGAATCTGGGTCTGGAAAGAAAAACAGGAATCCAACCAAATTCCCAGATATTTGATTTCAGTAACAACCCTCATCTCATTCCCTTCAAGCTTAATCACAGCAGCCAGTTAACATCAGTACAAGTTATTATCATGATCTCTGTCTTTTTGAAGTTGATCGAAAGTCTATTGTTCCAAAACCACGGGGGGGGGGGGGGGGGACTCATCTACTAATTCTGATGACATCACATACCAATCAACTGGGTGAGAAACAAAGTATATGCGTAGATGATAAACTGCATTTCCTGTCCCTCTCCAATTCATGGAACAATGGCTCTCCATGTATATGTGTGTGTCCACTCTCCTTGCAGTTAAAAGAATGTGCTGATGGTCTTTTGAGTATGAACATAAGAACATAAGATATGCCAATGTGGGTCAGGCCAAGGTCCATCAAGCCCAGTATCCTGTTTCCAACAGTGGCCAATCTAGGTTGTATGTACCTAGCAGTATCCCCAAAAGACACAGGTTCCACAATGCTTGTATTGGGTTAAGTGTTGATATCCTGTGTCCCTTAATGGTTTAAGGACCTTTCCTCCAGGAACTTGTCCAAACCTTTTTTAAACCCAGCTACACTAACATCCTTTACTGCATCCTCCGGTAACAAATTCCAGAGTTTGATTACACGTTGAGTGAAAAAATATTTTCCCTTATTTGTCTTCAATCTATGTTTACCCATTCCACTCCGTTCATTAATTTATAGACTTCTATCATATCTCCCCTCAGTCATCTCTTTTCCAGGTTAAAGAGCCTTAACCTTTTTAGCCTTTCTTCATAGGAGTAGCCTTCCATCCCCTTAACCATTTTGGTGGCTCTTCTTTGAACCCTTTCTAATAATGCTATATCCTTTTTAAGATACAGCGACCAGAATTGCCCACAATATTCAAGGTGCAGTCTCACCATGGAACGATATAGAGGCATTATAATATCATTTGTTTTATTTTACATTCCTTTCCTTATGATACCTAGCATTCTATTTGCTCTCTTGGCTGCTGCTGCATACTGGGCGGAGGGTTTTAACATGTTATCCACAATGACACCTAAATCTTTTTCCTGGGCGGTGGTTGCTAATGTGGAACCTTGCATCGTGTAGCCATAGTTTGCGTTGTTCTTCCCCAGGTGTATAACTTTGTGTCGCTGCCAGAAAATATTGTTTTCTTTTGACTGCTGGTCCTCTTTGTTGCCCCTCAAAAGCTACTGCTCTAGATGACTGCCTAGTCTTGCCTGGACCTGGTGGAACAAACAGATGTTGTTTGGGCTTTTTTTGAGGGGGTACACAGTGGTATGCAGTACCGGCACCTTTTTTATTGCCTACTAAAACTGACCGATAGTCCTCATGTAGTAATGGAAGAGCCCTGCATATGAGTATTGGCACCTTTTTTTTTCTAGGAAAAATGTGCTGCTGCTAGTCATATATATGTAGAGACCCCTTGGGTTTTGTTTCTTTACTCAACAAAGATCTTCA
The DNA here is from genome assembly GCA_033557465.1 of Ichthyophis bannanicus. NCBI lineage: Eukaryota > Metazoa > Chordata > Amphibia > Gymnophiona > Ichthyophiidae > Ichthyophis > Ichthyophis bannanicus. The sequence continues at coordinate 652,274,925 of CM066036.1, read as the reverse complement.
GTGGCCTTACTACAAGTGTTCTGGTAATTTTTCAGAACGGGTGAGGTTACTTTATCCCAGTGTCTTCATCCTGGGAGGAGACTCCTCGGGGAGAGAAAATTCAACCACTATGTTAACTGCACACAAAGGCAGAACCCTGTCTTTGGTACACGGCCACTGCACCATGAGGAGAAAGTAGGAATCTGCCACAAAGGGCAGTTGGCCAAAGCTTACCAAGCAGCATGCCATCCAGCTGGGTCTGCCAGTTTAGCAACTGAACTTAGGAGGGAGCAGAGGAATAGGAGGTTGACTTAAGCCTTGTACTTTGGTCTTGTACCCAAATTCCTCTGTGTCTTTGCAAACCCTGCCAGCACACCCCACAGCTCACTGGAGGAGAAGAAGCAGTTCTACCACTGTGTAACCAGGGAGAGAGGGGCCAGAAGGACATCCATGTAACCCAGTGATGCCAGATTTGGGAGCTTCTACGGGCCAGTATCGAGAACCTGCACCTTCAGTAGCCACCAGCTCCTGGTACACTGAAAGAATATAGTTTAGGAGGAAGGTTCCCCTCTCAGGGTAGCTACAGAGAATGAGGAGAGTGTAAAGGAGTAGGAGGAGTTAAACTGCTTGTAACTTATGTGTGTGCTTCCAATATAGTTTTGCCTTTTCCGGTTATTGTTGTTCTTGTGAACTCTGATCCTAAGTTTCAAGTAAGTTGGTTCAGAAGGCAACTTGGTTATTTAATAAAAGGGAAGAGGATGAATGGGGTGAAAGTGCCAAAGATCTCCCACTGTATACTGGTCCCATTTCAGGAACCTACATTTTTCCCCAAGAGTAGAAATTGAAATACAGCATTGCTCTTGGAAGTGGGGTCCTCTGTCTGCCAACCACTATAACAGACACACATACAAGCAGGGAGCTATGTATAGGCAGAGAGCACACTTGTGATTTGCTTGTCTGTACAGCACAATTTTCAAAGTGATTTACAAAGTTAAGTGCGTGTTACCTCCATACATTGGTTGTCTGAAAATTGCCATCGTTCATTGTCGTTAAAAGCATTTTAGATGGTTAACACACCTGATAACTGGCTAAAACACAGCACAATGTTCAGTGGCACTAACTGCCAATGCCCGTTAAAGTCAGGGCGGTCTACAGATGGAGCGGGACTGTTGCTATCTGGTTAGTGGCGATATTCAGCCACTAACTGGATAGCTTAACCAGTTAAGTTAGAACAGATGGATGGCTGTCCTAACTTTAATTGATTAGCACTATCTCGTTGGCAACTGAATATTGCTGTTAACTAGATATGGACGCTGGTGTCTGGCCAGCCCTGGTTTTAATCAAATCAGTGGCAGCTAGGCACTTTATTTAGCCTGGCGACCACTGCTGAATGTGGTCCGGCCCAGCCCTCCCCCCCAATCTTTTTCCTAAATTATCTCCACATACCAAATTGAAGAAGAGGTATTCTCAGATGAGTTTAGGTCAAGAAAGAGAAGCATATGCATAGATTGCATTTTCAAATCTCCATGTGCACTTATAACAGAACACAGGAATATATTCTTGGTGTAGTAACAGAGGAACATTTTGGGCCCTGCTTCAGAGTCGAGCCTTGCAGATTGTGCAGTCATATAAGAGGTTGGGCCTGTCTGTCACTCTTGTGGCAGAGTTTGTCTCCCTCTGTGTTTCGGAGGTACATTTAAGAGCTTTGGATCCAGGAACCAGGGATCTTCCTTGTTAACTTCCTGACCCCGAAGGAGTCTGAGGGAAACAGAGCATGTAAGGGGCTGGAGCACAGCTTGGATGAGCGATTCCTAAATTGTTCTGTATTTGTTTTCTGTTGGGGAGGAGAACAAATATTCTCCCAATCTTTTTGTATTCGTATCTGGGGGATATAGTTTGCTGCTACCAGGATTGGGATTTTTACTAGAGATCCTGGGGCATGCTGACACTGAAACGCTTGCTTAGAGTGTATGTAAAGAATTTTGGGAGAGTGTTTGCAAATATTTTGCAGCTACCAGAAGAAGGAAGAGGGAGAGAAGAGTTCAGCTTGGGAACCACCGAGTAAAAGAAAAGGGAGAGGAAGAAAGATTCAGCTTCAGGTCTAAGAATTTTTGAGCAAATTAACTGCTTTTGACTTTGAAGGTTTTTTTAACTTTATTGCTGGCTTTTTTTGCTTTTGTCTTGTAAATACATTCTTTTGAGGATCACCAATAAATGGGTGGTAACACCATCTGCATTGACTGTAAGGTACAGTTCCCATACATACCACTCCCCATAGTAGCATTTTTTACATTAGGGGGCTTATTACTAATGTGTGCTAAGGAAATGACACAGAGTTTTGCCAAATAATGTGTGTTACAGTAAAAGACAAAATCATGCACTCTTTTACCTTAACATGTTATTTTACCTTAGCAAAGGCTACAAAATAATGAGATGCAAAGCAACTCCCACCCCTTGATTCCTCTGATACAAGATCCACTAAGCACAGGATCTGCCACTTAAAGGACCCCCAACACTTACCAAGAGCAATCCCCAGTAGCTCCTGCCCCATCAGCTGCCCGGGTTTAAAATGGGGGTCTCTAACTCAAAGCTGGCATTATTTTTCAAGGAATAACACAGCTTGCAAGGTTCAATGCCAGTTGCATTTTTCATTTGCTTTGGAAGTTACTAACCTGCAGTTCTGCAGGTTAGTGACTCTTATGATAAATTAAGCTGCAGTAAAATGTGATATTTTACAGCTGCTTAAAAATGGAGTAGTCCTGGGTGGACCCGGGGCCCAACCTGGACCCAATTGCCTGTTCAAACAAGAAGGTTGTCAACAGGGTCCTAAATGTAGTATACGTAGGTGAGCTCCAAACAGATGATGGCAGTAAGACTATTCCATAGGGTAGGGGCTCTGAAAGGAAATGCTGAGTTTCAAGTGGATTCAAATTAGGCTTTGGTGGGCAGGGGTATGCACAGTTTATTGCCATGGAGAAAACGTAAATAGCGAGGAGGGGCATATAAGGAAATGAGGATATAAAGGTATTTGGGTGCTTTATTGTGGAGGGCCTTGTAAGCCAGAGTAAGACGTTTGTGAGGAATATGGTATATGATAGGGAACCAGTGGTGCTGGATAAATAAGGGGGTAATGTGATTGCATTTGTTAGCACCCAAAAGGACCCATACTGCACTGTTTTGAATTGACTGTAGTTTCTTCAGCTGATAAGATGGGAGACCCGAGTAGATGTTCCAGTAGTCTAAGGGAGATATCACTGTGCTGATAAGGAAAGAGTCTGTACAGCAGGGTCTAAAAAGGGTTATTGCACAAAAGTGGCAGTGTGGAAAATGGGATTTAGTTAACGGGTTGATTTGTGGGGAAAATGAGAGTTCTGCATTGATGAGGATGGAGAGATATTGGGATATCATTGAGAAGAGGGGCATCTGACGGGGTGTCCAAACTGCCCGTGATCCAAGTGGCTGTTGTTTTCACAGAGTTAAACTCAAAGGCATTGTTATGGAACCAGCTTGCCGTTCTTCCAAATCAGTGATTTAATTGTGGACAGGTGGAGACTGTCCATGTGAGCAAGTAGGAGAATCTGCATACACATATGCCAGTGGTCTGCCTGAGAGCTATAGAAGACTTAAAATGATACTGAAGGGGAAAGGAGACAGACAAGAGTCATGTGGGACACTGCAGAGAAGTGGGCAGGAGGAGATCAAGAGACCTGTAGTGATCTGGAATGATCAGTTGGAAAGAAAAGAAAGAAACCAGGATAGAACTACAGTTACAACTTTCAAGAGTCAAAGATCACAAATGGAGGGGGCAACTTTGAAAGCTATTTATGCAGGTAAAGATTTATTTACTCTAAATAAATTGGTCATCTGAAAATTACTCTCTGTAATTGGGGCTAAAATACATGTGTCGTGGTATAAAATGCAAACTTCTCATTGCATTTGCAGGAGGTGCTCCCAGAATTGAGAAAGAGGAAAATAATGCATATGGCAAATGCAAATGTGCCTTTGAGTCAACACTGACTCCTAGTGACCCAGCAGCTCCTAGGTTTTCTTAGCAATGTGATTGGATGTAGATTGCCAGGCCTTTCTTCCAAGGCAAAGAAGGGTTAAGTGACTTGGCCAAGGCCACAAGGAGTGCTAGTAGGAATCAAACTTTAGTCTCTTGGTTAGCAAGCCAATGCTTTAACCATTAGGCTACTTCTCCACTCCTAATGCTTAGAGATCTACATGTTATTTTCCAAGAAAAAATACACAAAGGCAGATACAAATATCCCTACATTAACAGCAAGTTTCAAAGTGCAAGTAGGCATGTGCTTTCTCTTGGAAAACTGGTGTAAAGTCCATGGGCAAAAAAAATTATCCACATATTTGTCCCACTGCAGTTTGAAGATTTCCCCCAGAGTGAGGTAGGTTTAACAAAGTGACAGGAGGAGAAAAATTAATTTTGTTGATTGCCCTATTTCTGTAAAAACCCGTCTTTGCCGCCATCACCAGCGAGCTCCTCCTGATCAGGGGTAGAGTTGGAGAGGGGGAAGTCAGACTCCTCCCCGCTTCGGGGCTCAGCCCCAAATAGAAGCCAGCACACCGTCTTCAAATTTGGAAGCGCCATCAGGCACTGATCTTGCTGCCACTGGGGAGCAGGAAGCTCTTCACATTAACTGAGCATCCCTTACATGAAAAAAATCAGCAAGAAGCATCCAGGTCGTCGAAGGATCTCTGACCAAAACCCAGAAGCAACCGCAACTTCATACCGACCACGAAACCTCCTCTGAAGACACTCAGAAACACTAGCAACCACCCTATCACTGCTGCTTCTACTATGAGGACTCTAACAAGAAACCCTCTATACAACCGACAGAATTGTAAGTTAACTATTGCATCTTTTCAGAACATTTTGCTGTTATACTGGCCTGCAACGCCTACACCATCAGATCACTTTGCTATTGTGTTTGTCTATAACTCCTATATCATCAGAACATCTTGTTGTTACATTTGAAGAACCCAGGGAACACCATAAGGACATATCTAAGAAGTAGTATCTGTATAATTAAACACCGATATACCCCACTCAAACTCAACAAAGAACATCTCTAAATATAAGGTACCAATTACAAAATTACATATTTGCCAACGGACTATATTCATACTGCAATGTTTAGTGGGAAGTGCTCTACCCTTTGAATATCTCTTTGTTACATTTACCAGTGATTTACTAAATTATTTGCATTACTTAACAACTGACCAACCTCTGTCACACATTAGCTCCAATAACAGCATTTCTGTACCAATCTGCAAAATAACTGGAATTCTACTTAGACCCACCCACAATAGCCTCCATAAAAGTACACACCATCTCCCTCCTCCTCTTTTTATTAACACTCCAAATACCAAAGGCTCTCCTGTACAAGCCTGAACAAGCCCTTTATAATTCCATCCCTGTCATACACAATCCGCACAGAAACATTTTATACTCCCAACTATCATACTATTCACATAACCGCAAACCATACTAAAGCCACAACAGATCCCGTAGCAGATTAATACAAATCTACCCCCTCCAGCCAAATAAAACACAAGACACCCCTAACAGTCCCACTCTTCAAAAATGCATCCTCATCAATATAAGATCAACAAGAAACAAAATACCAATCATCATAGACTTGATTATGGACGAGAAACCCGACATACTCTGTGTCACAGAGACATGGCTTACACCTACCGATACAATATTATTAAATCAACTACAAATACAACAGTATGACCTATTCAATTGCCACCGTGACTCCAAAAGAGGGGGGGAGTGCAGTTATTCTGTCCAAAAAGGACCTCAAATTTACGTCAAATGTTAACAATGTAGATGGTATGGATATCCTCAAAGTAGAAAACTAGACCTTCTCCCTCTGCCTTATCTACATCACCATCACCTGATCACAATAACCTTACCCCAATCCTTGAACTAGCATGCACTGCCTCACTGAAAAAAAAACACACATCATACTAGGTGATCTGAACCTCCCGTCCCTTAACCCATCCCACACAGCAAACTTCCTGGAAACAATGACCGAATTGGGATTCAAACAAATACACGCTCCCACACACATAAAGGGAAACACTCTTGAGTTAGTCTTCCTCCCTACCCCATTTTCAAGCCATCAATTATACACTTCCCCCTCCATAATTGACATTCCCTAGTCTGACCACCACCTACTAACATTCTATATACCCACTCAGACACCTACCAACTCTATCCCTAATCCTAGACCGTAAAATATAAGTTTTGCATACTTCAATAAAGATACCTTCCTAGATAATGTGTTACCCCAGCTGACAACAAACTCCCTAGACATTAACACATCCATAGATCGGTGGAACCAAGTCATTAAAAAGGCAGCCTCCCCTAATATAGGCACCCCTAAAAAACTTCTAAAGAGATCTGAAAAGTGGTTCACACAGGAACTCACTAAACTAAAAAGACAACTGAGAATACAAGAAAAAAGAGAGACTGACCAAAACACATGAAAATAAATCACAATACCTTAACCTTCTCAACATATACAAAGATGCAATTAACAAATCTAAAAGAGACTATCACACAAAGATCATAAATCTGTCTATTAATTGACCCAGGGAACTATTCACAATTGTTACATCCCTAACAAGAACATGTAAAGAAGAATCAGAACCTGGTAGAATAAACATGCAAATACTAGCCACCCATTTCGCAGAGAAGCTAAAAAATAAGTCCTGCAACTCCTTCACCCCCACATATCCATGCTGAACAAACCCCAACAAATGGGATAATTTCCATTTAATTGATCAAGAACACCTTCTCAAGATTATAACAATGATTAATACCACAACCTCCCCCCTAGATCCTTGCCTTGTGTCCTGGATCAAGACCACCAAAATTGAACTGGCCCCACACCTCCTACACATAGTCAACCACTCCCTTTCACAAGACATCATGCCTGATGCCCTTAAACTTACTTCCATTCCCCCATACTGAAGAACAACACACTGGATACAAAAGAACCAAGCTCATACAGACCCATAGCCACCATACCATTTGTTGCCAAACTAATAGAAAAAAATCATCCAATTGCAACTCCAAGATTACATTGACCTCTATGCCCCCCTTGGACTCTTACCAATTTGGTTTTCATCCATTTCATGTATTCGAAACCTTACTGGTAACACTAATAGAGCACCTCATCAGAGATACAGATGACCATAAGTGAGGATTCATTCTCCTCTTTATAGATATAGCGTCAGCATTCGACAATATCAATCATAATACATTAATCGGGAGATTGGCACAACTAGGTATAGGAGGTACTGTCCTTCATTGGCACAACTAGGCATAGGAGGTACTGTCCTTCATTGGTTTAAGTCATACATATCAAATCGTATGCTGCGTGTCCAAATGGGCCAAGAAATTTCAGATACATTCCCCCAAGAGCAAGGGATACCACAAGGCTTGGCTCTCTCAGCCTTACTTTTTAACTTATATTTGCAACCCATTACAGACATATTCAGGAAATTCAACATTGATCATTACATTTATGCCAACGACATTATGCTGTCCCTCCCCATAGACACAAAACAACCCCTCCTACCTCAACCTATCAGAATGCATATGAGAAACTGAATCTTGGTTAAAGACCAATCACCTTAATATACTACTACTACTACTACTACTACTACTACTACTAAGCATTTATAAAGCGCTCCTCTGATCCTATCTCCTTCCATCTCCTCTCCTCTATTTCCTCTACCGTTGTCCCCTCCATTTCTCATAGTCTCAACTTTTTGCTCTCCACGGCTACTGTTCCGGCTGACTTTAAACAAGCTGTGGTCACGCCTCTCCTTAAGAAACCCTCACTTGATTTCTCTTGTCCTTCTAAGACCCCTCCTGGACACCTATGACTTTAAGTCAGTAGTCCACGTGTTAATTATGCCTCACTTTGACTATTGTAATAGTCTACTACACAGACTCCCACTCAAAAGCATAAACATCAGTGATGCAGCAGGAGAAGGCCAAGGTGCAGAAAGCCACAGATCCAGAGCAGAAAGACCGCCTGCGGACCCCGCCAGTGGATGCAGTTCAGCAAAAAAGACTCCACAAACACCCTGCAGTTTTTGTAGTTTGTATGTTGAAATAGCCGTATGATTTCTCCCGCTAAAGTGTCTCGTGCCTAAGGACCACCACCAAATATCAATTTTAAAAAACCCAAAGCCATGTTTGTATCGAGGAACCAAGATGCTGTCCACCCAAAAAACATCATGATCAACAATATAGTCATCTCTGTTAAACAAGAAGTAAAATACCTTGGGATAATATTTGATCACAGCCTCAGCATGCTCCCCCATATAAAACAAACAGTAAAAACCATCTTCTTTAAACTGAAAACTGTGCAGCATCTAAGACCCCCCCTGGACACCTATGACTTTAAGTCAGTAGTCCACTCGTTAATTACGCCTCACTTCGACTATTGTAATAGTCTACTACACGGACTCCCACTCAAAAACATAAACATACTCCAGAGGGCCCAAAACCTCACTGCCAGAGTTGTCTCCAAAGCCCGCCTAACCGAACATATAACCCCTATCCTACAAGACCTACACTGGCTCCCAGTACAGAGCCGGATAAAATACAAGGTACTTATAACAACATTCAAATTGCTTAATAACATTTCCCCCTCCTACCTAACCACACTCCTACACACACCACCAGAATCCAGAACACGCAGACTAAACGCAAACCACTCCCTTGTAATACCCAAAGCCATTTGCAGGACAAAACAAAACACAAGCTCTAGAGCCTTCTCATTCACTTCACCAAGCCTCTGGAATGATCTGCCACTACCAATTCACATGACCAAAGACCTACAGCTATTTAGAAAGAGACTCAAAACGTTCCTATTCACTGAACATTTCGGAAACTCATTTGAAACTCTCCCTCACATACAACACACTGAAGGAACAACCCACTACCCCTCCCCCCACCACTCTCTCTTCCCCCTCTTTCTCTTTTAGATGCCCACAAACCGTGAACTATGTAACTTTAAAAGCTAAGGTTCCTTTGCACAACTATGATACAACAGTTGATCCTTACCTCATAAAGCTACAGAATACACTTTGTACCTATGTAAATAGTAAATAGTGGATCTACCAAGCTCTACTAAGTTTTACAAAATTTGATTTGTAAGATATGTTCCTGTAAATAGTTTGACTACTGTTCCATGTGAATTGTTCTGTTTACATTCTGTTAATTGTAAACCGCCCCTGATCTTTGGAAGAGGTGGTATAGAAGAAACCAATAAATAAATAAAAAATAAATAAAATAAGGATGTTTGCTTTTTTTGCTAATTATGTCTCTACATTTCTTCCTGAACATTTTCAATTTCTGCCATAGAAAACTGATACACAGTTTTTAATCATTAATAACGAAACACAGCATATGTACACCCAAACTTCACAAAAAGCAAACAATCCACATGTGAAAGAGCTTTTTCATTGTATGCTCCAATGATATGGAACTCCCTCCCTGCAAGAATCCGCATAATCACAGACTCCAAGAATTTCAGGAAACTCCTGAAAATGCATCTGTTCCAAATGCGCTTTCAGGAAATAACATAAGCAAGCAAACAACATCAATAAATATAAACAAGCAAACAGCATCACTAACTCTGAAATAATACACAGCTAAGATACAGCCCTCGCCTAACAAACACTCAGCCCACTCCCGCCCCTCATTAACAAGCACACACTACACCAATCTCCACACCGATACACCCGATCAGTACTTGTATATATTGTATATATTTTATTATTATGCCTCAATCATAACTATTCCCTGCATGATTATATGGGTTGCTTCCGTATTTGTTAGATTAATGTTCACACGTTCCATGTAATGTTTTGTTCTTTTCCATTATTTGTAAACCATATAGAACATTGGAAATGTGGTATATAAACCACTTAAATAAATAAATAAATTGCACTCATTTAATAAACATGGAGGGTAATTTTATAACAGGGTATCTAGGCAGGAAAAGCACATAGGCATGCACAGTATGTGGCGCCTGTTCTGTAAAGGCAATATATCTGCCTATGTACTTCTGTACAGTTATCCAAATGAATATAGACACGCACAGTTATACTTACTCTGAGCAGATTTATGATAAGACTATAAGAATTACTTTGCCAGCTCAGACCAAAGGTCCATCAAGCCCAGTATCTTGTTTCCAACAGTGGCCAAATCAATTCACAAGTACCTGGCATATCTCCAAAGTACTTATCTCCAGGTCTATCCTAATAACAGTTTATGGATTTTACCTCCAGGAATTTGTCCAATCTTTTTTGAATGTAGCTACAATACCTGCTTTTACCACATTTTCCAGCAACGAGTTCCAAAACTAAACTATGCGTTGAGAGAAAAAATATTTTCCCCCGTTTGTTTTAAATGTACCACTTTGTAACATCAAAGCATGTCCCATAGTCTTTGTACTTCTTGAAAGAGTAAACAGTTGATTTGCATTTACCCATCGCACTCCACTCAGGATTTTGTAGATCCCTCAGCCATCGCTTCTCCAAGCTGAAGACCCCTAACCTCTTTAGCCTTTCCTCATAAGAGAGTCAGTGTAATTGTATGTGTGTATGTACCAAGAAGAATGGGCCCGATTTTGAGTTAGGCAGGCTATGCCTCGTGTTGGTGCATAGCCTATCCGCCAACTCCCTTAACCCGGAAAATCCGGGTTATGCTGGATGCACCAGTAGCTGCCAAGGCTAAATGGGTAGCAATGACTTTCTATGCTACCTGCTTAGCTCCTGCGCCTTAAAGATAGGAGAGGGAAAAACCTTTCTTATCTTTAAGGTGCAGAGGGCTAAGCGGGTAGCATTGAAAATCACTGCTACTCGTTTAGCCCTTTCCTCCACCACCACTCCATCCCGGAATGCCTCCAACATGCCTTGATGCTAACTGTATAGCATCTGGGCACATTAGGGACTTATCTTGTGATTTTGGGAAGGCACTACCTTTGTAGGTGCCTTTCGAAAATCCTGGATAAAGCATTTACACAGGTAACTAGGGCAGTTACCCATGTAAATGCCTCTGAAAATCGGGCCCAATGTGGTTTTATATGCTCGTCAGTTATAAATTTAACATCTTGTTTCATGGGCACGGTATATATGGTAAGAGTTTCTTAGCTAATATGTTTGATATCTTAAAAAGACTTACTGATGATCTCTTAGAATTTATCTGTTATGCTTTCCAATGTTTCCAATTTGCATCCCAGAGAGGTAGGATTATAATTAATCTACTTTAAATACTATAATCTACTTGCTATACAGTAATCACTGTTCAAAAACTGCCTTCATATTGTAATTGTGAGTTTTTAAATGCCTTTGTTTAAAATAAAATCTATTAAGCATTAAATGCATTATGTTTTCTATTTTATTTAGGTAGGAATGCATTTGTGGGTTTCAAAGCTTAATGAAGATAGTATAAATTTCTAGTGGAGGTATTGTCCTTAAGAAACCTGCCTTTACAGATTTCTTTTATCTAGTAATTATTTTGAACTAACATAGAATTATAATAATTATCCAAAGATATAGTTATATAAACTTTTGATACCACATAGGCTTCTCTTTCATACCGAAGAGAATCTGTTTTGTTTGACAGCTCATAGGGATATTTCATTTGTAACCTTCCTTCCTTTGACCTCTTTAAGAAGGGAAGAATTAGTGGACTTCTTTCCCATTGGGGAAAAGACATATGTCAGGGTCCTACTGGTCTCTCTGGGAAAACTTTTGAAGATTAAATTTAAGCTTGTGTAGAACATCTAGATTAAATTTAAGCTTGTGTAGAAGCATCTAGATGTATAAATGGCAGCATTTCCATGTCTCGATTGCATAAACATGCAAATAATTTTGAAAAATTACTCTTTGGACACCTAGAATTCCTGGGATGGAGAGATTTTAAGGGGGCATGTTAGGGACATGGACATGGACTTTCCACTTTACTATAGGAAGCCACCTCTAAAGTTAAACAATATCCATGTGAGCTACTGCACGTGCCTGAAGGCACACACAAGTGCCAACTTGAAGGGGCAGGTGCAAAACTAATGGCACTCCACCTCCCCCTGGGGCACCCACCCCCCTACATCACCAGACCCCCCTCCCCCCTTAACTCTCTCCCTGGAACATTCATTCAAATGTAGTACAGAATGGATCTTGGACTCCCTCGGTTCTACCAAACCATCTAGTCTTTTTTCCCAGGGTAGTCAGACTCTTTTGACATCCTTTACTCTCCTAGTGATTCCATGAGTCTTCCTTACTTCTCTGGACTCATTGAGCCCTCCTTAGATTCTGCTAGTTCATGGACCTGTCAGGAATCTGTAGTGATACAAAATCCTTGCTCCATCAGTGAGTGTACTGAATTCCTCTACCTTTTTAGGTTCATAGAACCTCTAGAATTCTCTGTAATTACCCTAATTTCCACTCATTTGGGAAAGACGTCTTTCATTTATTTATAAAGCACCTCAACCCGCTTCACAGAATTCATGCATTCTAGACCAAAGTCCCTGCTGCTTTGCAAGTAGGGCAGCATGATTCAGAAGAAAGATCCAGCTGTCCCTCTGAACAGTGCTTTATAAAGCACTGGCATCATCACTATATCATCAATTCATTTACATAATCATGACCACTACTATCCTCCACTGCTTCTGGAGACAGAGGGGGTCTCTAAAAACCATGAGGATAATATTCAAAAGAACTTACCTGGTTAGCGGGACCTGCTATTCAGGTAAGTCCTGGCGAGAGGGATATTTGGCAGCATTATCCAGAGACTACCACTGAATATTTCCATTTTGGCAATATTCAGGCAGCGCTGGGGTGGTCTGTGGGTGGAGCTAAGGTGGAGCCAGAATTTGTGTGGATAGCGGTGATTTTCAGCACTGCTATTCAGATGACAATCTGAATAACTTAGGATGACAAAAAAGCTGTTCTAAGTGCCATATGGATGGTCTCTCTCGATAGTGGCTGAATGTCAACACTGACTGTTAAATCCTGCTATTCAGTGCTGAGTCCACTTATAGCAAACTTAACGTCCAAGATTTTAAAAATGCTGACTTCAGTAACATGGGAAAGTACTTGAAGGAGGAGCTAGCAGGGTGGGAGGAGATAAGGAAAGTGGAAAGGCAGTGGGCTAAACTGAAAGAGGCTATAGAAGGGGCAATGGATCTATGTAAGGAAAGTAAATAAAAACAAGAGGAAAAGGATACTGATATGGTTCTCCAAAGAAGTGTCTGCAAAACTAAAGGCAAAAAAGGCAGTGTTCACAGAATCCAAAAGATCACAAAAAGAGGAACACAGAAAAGAATACCAGATAAAGCTGAAGAGGCCAAGAGAGAAGTCAGGATGGCAAAGTCACACTCAGAGGAAAAAACGGCTGAAGATGTGAAGCAAGGTGAAAAGACTTTTTTCAGATAGATTGGGGAGAGAAGAAAGGCCAGAGGTGGAACTGCAAAACTTAAAGTTGCCGAGTACCGATTTAAGGAAAGGAATGTCTACTAGTAAGTCTACATTACCAAGTTTAAGTTACAATGTAAACCGCTTTGACTGAAATGATGCAGCGTTATAAAAGACCTGTTAATTAAAATAAAAATACTAGATCTTTGAAATCAGTTGATGAATTTCACCTTTGCAGGCAACAAAACTCCGAAACATTTAAACAGAACCTTCTTGTGTGCTGTTCCCAATCTTTTGAACTCAATATTTTAATCAGTTTGGGAAATAGCTGACTGCCATTTCTAGGAAAGTGCTAAGGACCTTGATTTTTTTGAGATATTGACATTATGGTCTTTTAATTTTAATTTTCAAAAGGCAGCTTGACCCCTAGTGGTAGTAATGCAAGACTATCTCAGGGGATTGTGGGTGTGCCACTGCCAGAGTGACTGGGGTTCGCTCATGCCCCAACCTCCCTAGACTACCAGGGACAGTTAAAGTTAGACCCAAGAAGGCCTATGTGAGGAATGGGGGGATTTGAGCTATCTTTGGGGATGTTTCTGTATGTGGGATTAGTGGTCCTTGTGGGGGGTTACAGTATCCTCAGGGGGGAGACAGTCTTTGCTTGGGGGAAGGGGAACTTCTAGACCACAGTGTTTTTTGGGGAGCAGAAAAACGCGGCTTGCAAGTTGATTGGAAGCTGCCTTATTCATCTACTGCTAGATTTACTAACCTGTGGAATTATGTTACTCTGGTTTAGCAACTCCTGCATTAAATTAAGCTGTGATAAAATGTGAAATTTTACCACAGCTTAGTAACGAAGCCCTAGGTATTCCTGTATCCCTGATGTAGGCAGTTCACTGAAACACAGCCATTTCGGGTTTTAGTTAATAAATTCCTATTTAATTACATTTGCTGGATTTTATTAATCATCCCTGTTGTGTGGTTTTGCTTTTCTATTGTATTGGGAGCCAAAGGCCTGATTAAAAGAAATTTCCAAACTCATTTTGATAGGTTGCCTATACATCTTACATCCTATGAACTCCACAGAGTGAAGCTTTCTTTGGCATGATGCAGTTACTACAGTGACCAATTGGTCCGCCTTTTTTTTTGTATATGCATTGATGTGTCCACATTAAATGCAAGTGGGCAAGACAAATTGTATAAAATGAACTAGGATGATTGAACCCTGAAGTTGAATTAAAAATAGAAGACTCAAATCACTTTTTTTTCCCCGTTGTATGGAAAAGGGACATACCTTTGAGGATATTAAGGAAAGTGCATGAGTTGGGTGGTATGGAGGATATAAAGAAACAGACCTCAATAGAAAGAGTGATTGAGAAGGGTGCTTTTTTTGTAGCCCCAGGATACCTCATGCCCTAGGGATTGAGTGACAGCAATATTTTTTTCCTGGGCTTTTTTCTACGTTTTCCCTCAACTAGCACATACACTTATCCATCAGGGAGCAGATTTTGCATAGAGGGAAAGTAAATCCTATAAGGGCCTTGGAGCATAGTTCAAAGAAGCTCTTGACACTGAATGAGATGTTTCCATTCTCTTTACTCAGTAAAATGTCCAACTCGAACAGTATCTGATTACAGTTCTCTGTTCAATAAATACATAGGACCCGACATTCAAAAGCATTTACATGGTTTACAGACCTGTAAATCATGTAAATGCCCCTAAGTGGAATATTCAGCAGCACTAACTAGCCACTGGGTATCTGTGGCTGCCACAGCTACACGCCCCGATGCTATGTGGTTAGCATCAGAGTGTGTCGTGTGTGTTATGGGGTAGAGTGGAGGCGGCACCCATCGCTAACTGGGCAATGGCTCAAAATCTCCGCTATCTGGTTAGCGACCCATGGGCAAAATTAGGCACAGCAAAGGCTGGCAACCCCTGGCAAAAGCTGACTTAACTTTGTCTGTGGGAGCTAACCGAGCAGGGACCTCTGCACACATTAAAGACCAAAACCATAAGCCACAATGAAAACCGGAACCAAAGCAGCCATCCTGCAAGGATAGCGTGCACCTATTACAGCTAGAAATGGAATGGTCTTGCACACATAGCATGCTGGAATGGTTAGGGTCCTGAACGAATCCTTACATCATTTTTTAATTAAGGACATGTAACATTTATTTATTTATTAAATGTATAGTTTATTCACTTTTTCAACGCAATCATACAGCTTTGCAGCGTGTCCAACAGCTAGTCAACTAGTATCATTCCTAAATATACAATTTGGCTACACAGATATGCAGTTTTCCCCCTCCCATCTACCCCCTCCCCCCTTCAATCCATCACTGTCTTACATTCATATCCCTTCCTATGCTTCACTCTCACTAAATATTTCACCACATCTGACTTTCTGAGTACATTACAGTATGACATTAGGAAATCATATAATACATAAAATATAAGACCCTACACTAAATGCAAAAATACATGCAAAATATAAATAAAATGTCCAATACTAAATCTAAAACGGTTTACTCCCTACTTTAGTTTGACAATGTCAGCAATTTGCAATATAGCTATACAGTAGCATAAGCCTTGGAAAACAGATATGCCTTTCTTCTCTTCTTAATGGCAGCTTATCCCTAATCACTGTGAGTAAAGAATTCAATACTATAGGACTGGTCACTGAAAAAATACAGCCACTGAAAAAATACAGCTAATTACACCTACATAAGACCAATTCAAAATATTTTCAATAACCAACGATGTGTAAAGAGATACATGTGTAATGCCAGGCATTACCAAATGGAGATCAGAGAAATCACAGCTCTAATGCCTATTTTCTTTACATTGGTTTCCCATTAAGGAATGCTCAGAATTTAAACTGGTGATATGATTGTTTAAAGTACTGTGAAATCTTGCTCCTGAGGCATTGTCTACGTTAATTAATCATTATGTTCCCTCATGTGCTATATGCTGATCATCGGGAAGTCAAGGGTGCCATTCATCATGGCTGATTTGGTTTGTTCGGTTGTATACGTACAAATTAATTTGCATACAATTAATTGGTACACGTTGAAAAGCTCTAGCATGCATGCAGTGTACATGCAATAAAATTAAGACAACCCCCCCCCCCCCAAAAAAAAAAACAATAACCAAAGATCTGGAAAACTTTGCTCAAATTCACTCAAACCAAATTTCTTTTGGTCATGCACACTCCTATTCTTTAACTTGAAGGATACCAGCAAAAGAAGGAACTTAGAGCATCCCAATAGAAAGGTTCCAATAAAAGTAACCCAGATGTCTTTAACTACACAGCAGACAGAGCTGAAAGATTCAAAATTATCCCTGTGAACTGATAACCAGATTAATATGAATAAAATACAATCTCTAAAATGTCTGTATGCAAATGCTAGAAGTCTAAAAAAATAAGATGAAATAGTTAGAATATAATTGGCATCGCAGAGACCTGGTGGAAGGAGGGTAACTGTGATACCTGCAAACAAACTATATTTCAATGATAAGGTAGATCAAATTGGTGGAGGGGTTGCACTCTATATGAGAGAGGGAATTGAGTTACACAGGATTAAAGTTTTGCAGGAAAGACAATACACTGTAGAATCTCTATGGATAGAAATTCCATGTAAAAAAGGGGAAAGCAATGTCAGTAGGGGTGTACTACTGACTGCCTGGCCAGAATAAACAAATGGATGATGACATGTTAAAAGAAATCAGGGAAGCTAACAAAAGTTATAACAGTAATAATGGGTGACTTTAATTACCCCGCTATGGACTGGGTCAATGTTACAGTAGGACATGCTAGGGAGATAAATTTTATAGATGAAATAAATGACTGCTTCATGGAGAAGCTGGTTCACGAACCAACATGAGGGGAAGCCTTTTTAGACCTAGTCCTTAGTGGAACACAGGATCTGGTGCAAGAGATAACAATGCTGGGGCCACCTGGCAATTGTGATCATAGCATGATCTCATTTGATTTAATAAATGGAGAGAGGATAGCAAGGAAATCCACAGTACTAGCTTTTAATTTTCAAAAGGGAGATTATAATAAAATGAGGAAAACAGTTAAGAAAAAACTAAAAGAAGCATCTAGAAAGGGTAAAGTTTACATCAAGCATGGGCGTTGTTTAAAAATACTTTCTTAGAAGCCCAGACCAGATGTATTCCACACTTTTAGAAAAATGGAAGGAAGGCCAAAAGAACTGCTAGCAGGATTTAAAGGTGAGGTCAGAGAGGCTGTTGCAGCCAAAAAATCATCATTCAGGAAATGGAAAAAGGAACCAATTCACAAAAATAGGAAACCACATAAGCACTGGCAAGTTAGGTGCAAGGCATTGATAAGGCAGGAAAAGAGAGACTTTTATAAAAAGCTTGCTGTGGAAGCAAAAAGACATAAAACCTTTTTCAAGTACATTTATAGCAAAAAAACTGTGAGACAGTCAGTTGGACCATTAGATGATAGAGAGGTAAAAGGGAGTTAAGGGAGGACAAGATCATAGCAGAGAGACTGAATAAATTCTTTACCTTGATCATTCCTGAAGAAAATTTAGGGAAGTTACCCATGCCTGAAATGGTAGTTAAAGGTGATGGAAGAATTGAAACAAATATTGATAATCATGGAATATGTATTACAACTATTTGATATACTAAAGTGTAGCAAATCACCTGGACCAGAAAGTATACATCTGAGAGTGTTGAAAGAATTGAAATATGAGATTGAAGACCTACTTTTATTAATCTGTGGTCTATCAATAAAATCATCTGTAGTACTTGAAGACTGGAGAATGGCCAATGTAATGCCAATTTTTAAAAAGAGTTCTAGGGGTGATCCAGGAAACTGCAAGCCAGTGAGCCTGAAATCACTACCTGGCAAAATGGTAGAAGCCATTATAAAGAATAAAATAACAACAACATTTACATGTTCAGTAGTTAAGTGCCATCAAGTCGATGTCGTCTCATGGCGACCCTCTGGATAGTTGTCCTAAATTGTGTTCAGTCTTCAGTCAGCCGGCTCATTGTTGACAGACTGGTACCTGTAGCTGCTGTTATTGTATCAATCCATCTCATTGCTGGCCTTCCTCTTTTGTGTTGACCTTATATCTTGCCAAGCATGATGTCTTTCTCTAATGATCTCTCTCTTCGCATGATGTGTCCACAGAATGAAAGTCAAAGTCTGTCATCTGAGCTTCTAAATAAAGCTTAGGTTTGATCTCCTCTAGTACTGACTGGTTTGTTCTTCAGGCAGTCCATGGTATATGCAGTATTCATCGCCAGCACCATAATTCAAAAGCATGAATTTTCTTCCTGTCTATCTTTTTCACTGTCCAGCTTTCACATCCATATGATGTTATTGAAAATACCATGGCTTGAACAAGTAGAATATTTGTATGGAGAGAGACATCTCTGCTCTTGAGAATCTTGTCTAGGTCTTTCAAAGCCATTCTGCCAAGAGCAATGCGTCGTCTGATTTCGTGACTGCTTGTTGCTTCTTTATTGATAGTTGATCCAAGTAGGTTAAATTTGTCCACAATTTCAATTTCTTTTCCTTAAATGATGAACTTGTTGATTTTGCCAGTTGTCAGGATCTTTGTCTTCTTTACATTAAGGTACAGGCCCATTTTGAGACTATGTTCTTTGATCGTGAGAAGCAAATGTTTTTCCGATCATCTTCACTTTCAGCCAGTAATGTGGTATCATCATCATAGCGAAGGTTGTTGATGAGTCTTCCAGCAATCTTCACGCCTCTGTTGTCTTCATACAATCCTGCTTCTCTGATGTTTTGTTCTGCATATAAATTAAACAGGTAGGGGGAAAGTATGCAGCCTTGTCTTACACCTTTGCTTATTTCAAACCATTCTGTTTCTCCTTGTTCCGTTCAAACTGTTGCTTCTTGATCAATGTACAGATTGTGCAAGAGAACGATCAGATGTTCTGGTATACCCGTGCTTCTTAATGTGGCCCAGAGTTTCTTATGGTTTACACAGTCAAAAGCCTTGCTATTGTCAATAAGGCACAAATAGATATCCTTTTGGTATTCTTTAGTCTTTTGAAGGGTCCATCTCATTTCCGCGATGATGTCTCTTGTTCCTCTCATGGTCTAATTGAAGAAAGCCAACATGGATTTAGCCAAGGAAGAGCTTGTCTTACTATTCTGTTATATTTTTTTGAAGATGTGAACAAACAGGTAGATAAAGTTGAGCCAGTTGCTATAGTTTATCTGGATTTTTAGAAAGCCTTTGTCAAGGTCTCTCTTGAGACTCATGGCGAAATTAAAAAGTCATGGGATAGGAGGCAGTGTAGTATTGTAGATCAGGAACTGTTTAAAAGGTAGAAAGCAGAGGGTAGGGCTAAATGGACAATTTTCTCAATAGAGAAAGGTGAAGAGCAGAGTACCCAAGGATCTGTGCTGGGCCCGCTGCTTTTTAACATATTCATAAATGACCAGGAAATGGGAATAATGATTGAGGTGATCAAATTTGCAGATGACACACAATTTTTCAAAGTTGTTAAAACACAAGAGGATTGTGAAAAATTGCAAGAAGACCTTGATAAACTGGAAGACTTGATATCCAAATGGCAGATGAAATTTAATGTGGACAAGTGCAAAGTTATGTACTTAGGGAAGAACAATCCAAACTACAGTTAAACGATACAAGGTTCCACATTAGGAACCACCACTCAGTGAAAGGATTAAGGCATCATCGTGGATAATACATTGAAACCCTCTGCCCAGTCTGCAGCAGCAGCCAAGAAAGCAAATTGAATGCTAGGCATCATAAGGAAAGGAATGGAGAAAAAAACAAGGATATAATGCTTCTGTATCGTTCCATGATGCGACTGCACCTCAAATATTGTGTGCAATTCTGATCACCTTATCTTGAAAAGGATATAGCAGAATTAGAAAAGGTACAATGAAGAGCCAGCAAAATGGTAAAGGGGATGGAAGGATTCCCCTGTGAGGAAAGGCTTAAAAGATTAAGGCTCTTCAACTTGGAAAAATGATGGCTGAGGTGTGATATGATAAAGGTCTATAAATTAATGAATGGGGTTAAACAGTTAAAAGTTGTTCAGTTGTTTACTCTTTCACAAAGTAGAAAGACTAGGGGACATGCAGTGAAGCTACAATGAAGCCCATTTAAGACTAATCAGAGAAAATGTTTTTTCACTCAATGCCTAATCAAACTCTGGAATTTGTTACTGGTGGATGTAGTAAAAGCTGTTATTGTAGCTGTTAGTGCAGTGTGACCAAAAAGGTTTGTACAAGATCCTGGAGTGAAAGTCCATAAACCATTTTTAAAGAGGACCTAGAAATCCACTGCTTTCCCCAAGATAAGCATTGTGGAATCTGTGTACCTTTATGGGAACTTGACAGGTACTTTCCATCTGGTTTGGCCATTGTTAGAAACAGGATACTGGGCTTGATGGACCTTGGTCTGACCCAGTATGGCATATCTTATGTTATGTTCTTATAATCAGTTCCCCCCATCCCCAGTTGTGTTGCGATAGGATTATCAATATTTTTTTGCACACATGTAATTAAGGAATCTCTTATGCTTTTGTATGAGGGTAGTGACTGCAGTGCCCTAGCTCTACTACTGAAATGATGGCCCATGCTGATTGACATGTGATATTGATCAATTTGTCTGCTCACTTTTTGGCAGTTATTTAAATTGTTTTAGGATATTTTATGGGAATATAAAGGGTTGTATAAAGGTATATGTTTACAGTGTTGTATTATATTTCATTTTATATTTGATATTTTTATTACATTGAATGATTTTTTTTCTTGTTACCATGAGTGTGAATTTTCTCAGCCTCTGTTTTTCTCTTTGTTAAAAAGTTTTGAGGGGCTGGATCAGCTTAGTGGCTGAGTGGTAACCATGTGCATGACCAGGTGAAGGTCCAGTTTCCAGGCCCAGCTTCTTTACCCGAGATGATTTTGGGCAGGAGGTACATTTAAGTATAGACCAGGTAGTCAATGGCAGTATTTACATAGTGGCTGCTGTTGCTGCTGAATATTTGGATTGCATGGCCACTATGGGCCCGATTTTCAAGTAGGCAGGCTATGCGCCTCTATGGTGCGTAGCCCTGCCCATTCACCCCTACCCCAGATATTCAATGCCACGGTGATGGCATTGACTATCTGGTTTCGGAGCCAAGCAGATACCACCACAGGGCCTAACAGGGTAGCGGCGATATTGGACTGCTAATCCGGTTAGCATCTGCAGCTAGAACTAGGCAAGCCCCAGAATGCTCCCAATACGCGCTGATGCTAACTGGCTAGCATCAGGGCATATAGAGGACATATATGGGGATATTCAATGGCACTAACTGTGTAGGTACCTTTGAATATTCCCATTCAAGGCATTTACACATTTTACTGGGCTGTTAACCTTGTAAATGCCTTTTGAATATCGGGCCTTATCTGGATAAGTGTCGACCTTATCTTGATAGTGGCAATCTTTTAATTGGCTATATCTGGATAGCAATTTAGGCCCTTCTTTTCAGGCAGTCTGAGCTATCTGGATAAGATCGGCACTTATTTGGAGAGTGGCTGCATTGTCCTAGCTCTGATCATGGACTGCTCCTGCAGTAACCAGATACTGCCAGGGTGGTCTGTGAAGATATTCTAGTGGCATGATTTGGAGAATATCTCTCTCAGTGCCTTATTCGGATAGCCCCCTGGGAGCTTTCCAGATAAGGGATTTGACAATCGTCCCCATGGTTTTCAAAATTTCACAATACTGTATTTGCAGAGGTTAATTTTATAAAGCTACACCTAGTTAAGACATGTTTCAATGTGACTATTTTATATCTAGTTCATAAAGTCAAGATTGTGCAACTAGTGTACAAGTGGTAGAAAATGTGCCTTAAATTAAGGCACAATTGCTTATGCTAACCCTAGAGCTGCTGTAAATGACCGTGCCTACATTTTGCAAGTATATGTATAAATTATCACATTCTATAACCGATGCAAGTATTTGCTTGCTCATGCCATGTGATCAACATGTATTTTATAAGAGATTATTTATGTGCATGGGCATTCACTTGCACATCTAAATGACTAAGATACTGACATTTACATGTTTTTGGGGTCTAAAAATGGGTGTCTCTTTATAAAATTATCCCCTTCATATACAAAGTTAGAGCTTCCTATGTGGTCTAGACTTTAGCTAGAAGTATTGTATAGCTATCTATCTGTCTGTCTGAAGCAGCTTTTTATATTAGGGTTACTGATTTGGTTCCATAGTTTACCTAGGAAGATTATGCACAGTTTTGCTTAGCATGTGGTTTTGTGGATGGCAGGTCAATTTTGCTCATATATATTTGCTTTCATTACCTGAGGCTATGTTTTCCATCAACTAACACATGGTGCTTTTTCATCAAAAATAATCAGCTTTCCACTCTGCACATTAAGAAAATGCACAGCCAAGGTATTAGTGCAATGCATGGTATTAACAGTACTGATGTTCTACACAATATTAAATCTTCTTTTCTGCTTTTAAATAATTACCATATTTTAATTAATTCAGCAAGTGTAACAAATAGTTCATTGAAATATATTCTTTTTGAATCTGTCACCATACCAAACATATTTGGTTGGCAGTTATGAATAATTCATAAAGTATACAATTTTTTTTGTTGTTGTTTTGGCATGGCAATATCCTCTTGCTTTTTTGGGCTTCCAATTCCATCATAGCTATACACTGAGCTGCAGTTCTTTCCAACCTATCTCAGCAACTGCATCAATGGTCCTCAGCCAGGAGCTACAAATCACAACTTCCCTCAGAAGCCTGTTGATGTGGACCATAGGTGTAATCAGTAACAGGCTTATTCCATTCCAGACGTAGATCCTCTCTGTACATCTGGTCTGAACCGAACATACAGAGGGGATTGTGATTCTGATCCCATAGGGCACATCTAGCCCCACGGGATCAGAATCGCGAACAGTCCTGTACATGCAGGCCAGGAATGCAATTCATTCCAGCCTGCATGTACAGGACTGTACTCAGCTAACTCAGTCAAGGCTCTTCAATGGAGCCGTGGCGCCGTGGTGTTAAGTAGACAGACATGGCACCGCGGCTCCATTGAAGAGCCTCAATGCCATCCGCCGGAGAAATAAGCTTCTTCCCTGCAGCCTGACCTCTGATCTGGCCTCCTACAGTCAGGTTCGGGCTGCGGGGAATGTCCTCTGTTCCCCCCTGCCCAATCCACATTCTGGCATTGCGACAAAGATATGTCCAGGGGAGTTATTCCACCTCGGAGGTGGAATAACTTCCCCACACTTGTCGCCAGCCCTGGACATACAGGGCCAACATTAGAATCGACCCTGTATGTCCAGGGCGGCCCTTCCCTGACCCCATCTAACTTCTCCACACAACCGGCGGGGAAGTTAGACGTGGCGGGGGAAGGCATGAAGAGCAGGGATGTACGTCCCATTGGGATGTCCATCCCCGCTATTCGTGACACAGAATCGTGCCCTAAGTGTTGCAATTGAGTGATGGCTGAGACTCTCACCTCTCAGGGGCTGCTAATGCTGATTCAGCTGGCCTGAAAAACAGACACTTCACTAAGGAATCAAACCCAGGTTTTCTGCCTCAAAATGTGCAGTACTTGCCACTGAACCATAGAACTAGGACCAACTCTTGCCCATCTAGTGCATCTGTTTAGTTTTATAGTGCTAGTCTTTTTTTAAATGATTAAAAAGGCTATTTGAGTTGCTGTAGGCCTCATAAATAGAAATGATTTGTTCCTTTTGATTTGCAACTGAAAATGAAGTACCTACAAGAAGTACTCTGACAGTATCCGTACTTCCCACTGATACTAACTATAAAACTGGCATGGGGAAAGAAAGAGGCCTGAGCATATACATTATTTTCTCCTAAGAATCATAAAGTGGGAGTAAAATATCAGCAGAATAGGAAGGTTAGATTTAATGAACTAAAGATCTGTTCTTCCCATGGGAGACAGATGAGTACCACTAAAGAGAAACTGAACTGCTTTAGAATGGGATGAAGTCATGGCAAATATATTTCATAATACCTTAAAGTTCAGTAATCTCAGAGCAACAAACATGTGGAGGTGCAATGGGTATAATCATTTCACTTCCCCCCTTTCATTGCCATTTTTCATGCATTCGAATTGTCACATCTTGACCAGTACTCCCGAAAGGAATAGAACAGCTTCTAACATTAGACTCTCTCTGCTTTACCAAGGAACAGAATGAGATCTAGATAAGCTTTTATTGATACTTTGTGCATTGGGCTGTTATTTGAGCCCTGAAAATTGAAAAGGAAGCCATTTTCCCAGTTGTTTGCAAAGTGATAGAAGACTGCATAGAAGGAAAAGAGTGAGCGTGGATTTTTCTAACTAAAAGAACTGAAAATGACTGAGCAATTCTACCAAAAAAATCAAATCAAGATCAGCTATAACAGCTGCCTTAGTAGGAAACAATATTGTTGTCTTAATTGTGATAATGAAGAAGATTTAAAGGCACATTTTAGATAGTACATTGAAAGTGGAATTGAAAAGTCAAGGCCAGGGCATATTTCAGCAACGGTTCTGCTAGATGTGGAACTCTTTCTAAAATACATAGAGGGAAGTGCAGGAACACCGGTGGATTGACCTCTGTGGGCCATGGGAGGAGTCATTTTACAAATTCACGCATCGGAAAGATCGATGAAGGAAACCCAGAATTTTATAATTGCAAATGTTGCCGATTTGCAAAATTACATGTGCAGGTGCAGAGAATGCTGTATTTAACTCATTTCAATTTACAGTGGCAAAAAAGCAAGAGGGGATTAAGGAGGATAGCCCCCTTATTCCTTCCTGTAAAGGGTTGCCTGGAAAGCACGTTTTTTTAAAACCTATATGTGCCAGAGAGCAGGTGTGAATTTTGATGTGGAGAGTTTTGATCTTACATGTGCATTCCTTATATGAAATAGTGAACACACATATAGATTTTTGCTCCATCCTAGCCCCGACACGCCCCCTCAAAACATCCATATGCAAAGGACATCCATGTGTAAATCGGGCCCTTTCAAAAATGGATTACATTTACACATGTATAAGCCTCATTATACAAACTGTAAGCCCTTTGGGGACAGAAAACTACCCACAGTACCTGAATTCGCCCAGAACGTCTGAGAAAAGGCATGAGCAAAATCCAATTCCCTTAAAAAGGCTTGCACAGTTTAGAAATAAGTTCCATTTTGCATGGGGGATTGCAGGAGGAAGTGAGACTTCCAGGTCAGGATGCACTCTGTTCCTCATGTATTTTACAAAACATTCTGTCAAATGGGTGTTAGGGGGAACCCAAATGTTGTTTGTTTTTTGTTGTTGTCTGGAAACCTCTAGTAACCTTTCAGCCATTTTTTTTTGTTTGGCAGCAGCAACAACCACCTCTTAATTAACAAAATTGCCCTCAAATAGAAATCTATAAAAACAAAATGAAACAAAAATTTATGAAAACAAAACAAAGCAAAACAAAAATCTGCAAATGACACAGGAAACTAAAGAAGATTAATTTTTTTGTCTGAACACTCCTAATAATCAGCACTCTGGAGAGACTGGAGTGGCATGTACCTAAAAGTCTATGTTGAGCAAAAGGCTGACTGTTGGATATACTCTCAGTCAAAAGGATGAGAATTCACATCCCAGGGAGATATGATCAGAAACATATTCGATGATGTTTTTAAAAAAATGAAAATCCCATCTGTTAATGGAAGCCTGCCTGGAGAGGGTGGGGTAAGATGTATAACTAGAGGATCAGGCTGTGGGATTTTTATTGGGGAGGCTACGGATGTTATACTGGATGATGTTTTTGAATGTTTGTTTTATTGTTACAAATATTAAGATCTTAATTTGTAAACTGCTTAGAATGTTTTTTTCTGGGAAGTAGTATATGTCTTTTTATAAATAAAAATGGAATTTGGTGTTCTTCGCCCTAAATGCGTGATTTCAAATTTATACTAGTCACCATCTTCAGATCATGCTAAAGCATCAGTCCCTGTTTCCCCTTTCCTTTTCCATTCATGCTGATATTGGAATGTATTTCATAATTCACGTATATTTGCCGATAATGTCATTGTTTTTGCACATTTCTGCTAAGATGTGAGGAAGGGAGTGTTAGTTCCTAAAAGTATGTATTGCTAGTCCAATAAAAGTTATTACCATATATTATAATTTGTTCCTTTGTCAATCTTTATTTCTGTAAAAAGAGGGAAGTAATATATTACCTCTTTTCAGATTTCTGGTGAAGCCCAGTCTT
The DNA here is from genome assembly GCA_033557465.1 of Ichthyophis bannanicus. Classification (NCBI taxonomy): domain Eukaryota; kingdom Metazoa; phylum Chordata; class Amphibia; order Gymnophiona; family Ichthyophiidae; genus Ichthyophis; species Ichthyophis bannanicus. The sequence continues at coordinate 652,248,194 of CM066036.1, read as the reverse complement.
GAGAACTGTACTCGGTTCAGGAAACCACATCTACAAAAACACACTGACAAAGCAAAGGCAATTCAAAAGAGGGCTTAAAAAAAGTGTAGAATACAGGGTCTATTAGTATAGTTCCTTCTCCACAACTTCCAGATGTTTGCCTGAAAAAATGAGTACTTTTCAGATGCCTATTCGTGCCTGGAGCAGACAGGATTTGGGATGTCCAGGGTATTTCTGATATCAGTCAGAGGTGCCCAGGTTCTTAGGAATGTCTCGTCCATGTCCCTGTTCAGACTTTATTTACTCTTTTTGATTTTATTTAATGTATTGTTTAATGGTTTTAATTCATTTTTATATTGTTTATTAATTATTTAAGTGATTGATTTTAATTATCAATGTTTGTTTTTTTGAAGTTTGCACCCCCAAGATACCCCCTGAGGAAGGCCATAGGCTGAAACGCGTAGGGGCAATAAAGGAATGTTTTTTTTCAAACCTGAAAACTCTGCTAATCTGGGTATCTGTTCTTTTTGTCTTGTGCATCTTACAGATACTTTGGTTGCTTTCTTCAGATTCCCCGTTTAGACTTGGACATCCTCGTGCTGGGGACAGTGACAGACCTGGCTTCTAAAATGGCTCTAGGGATGTCTCTATGATTTTAATGTCTGTATACCCGTCTGCAGACATTCAAATTGTGAATAGCTTTTAAAATAACACCCATAATATGCTAAAGATATATTAGAAGAAAGAAAGAAAGAAAGACAAAGAAAGATATGATACATTATTTCATATTCATAGCAGACTTCACTAAGGGGGTTATTCTATCCCCTGAATAGCGGGGATGGACGTCCCAATGGGATGTTCATGCCTGCTATTCGTTGGCCTCCCCGCTGGTGTCTAACTTCCCCGCTGGTTGTATGGGGAAGTTAGATGGAGGTGGAGTAAGGGCAGGCAGTGGGTGGTCGCTGGCCCTGGACTTACAGGGCCGATTCTAATGTCGGTCCTGTATGTCCACAGCCGGTGACTTGTATAGGGAAGGTATTCCACCTCAGAGGTGGAATAACATCCCTGGATGGAGTGGATCGGCAGGCCTGGGGCGCGGATGGGCCGGGGGGGGGGGGGCCGAGGACGTCCCCTGCAGCCAGACGCTGGCCATAGTTGGCTGGATCAGGGGTCTGGTTGTGGGGAATGCAGTGCAGGAGCCAGCAGCCAGGATCATGGCTTTTAAATGGAGTCATGGTGCCATGGCAACTGGACACCATGGTGCCGTGGCTCCATTTAAAAGCCACGACTGAGTTGGACGGGCATGTCCTGTACGTGCAGGCCAGGCTGAATCGCAGTCCCGGCCTGCACATACAGGACTGTTCGTGATTCTGATACCGCGGGGCTAGATGGCCGGGCGCACAGAGGGCTTCTGTATACGCAATGGAATCAAGCCCTAAGGGACCAAAATATGAGTGGTATTTTACAAATTATGTCCAAGTGCAATCTGGGATGTCCAAGCAAGAATGTAGGGAAAAAATGCAGGCATGTTCAGGTAGAGACATGATTTCACAAATGTGGATATGCCTAATATGGATGTTTGCAGGGGCTTCTACATAGACATCCTCGAAATAGTATTCCACACTGTGGATCTCCTAAGAATAGCCTAATGGTTAGAGTAGTAGACGAGGATCAAGGAAGTTTGGGGTTCAAATTGTGATTGTGATTGTGCAGAGTATTGGGGATGGTGGAGTGCCATCTTCTCTATACCCTCTGGATGTTTTATGGCCAAAATGAGCACTTTCCTAATGCCTGTTTATGCCTGGAACAGGTAGATGTGACTTTGTACATCCAGGATGTTTCCGAGATCAGGCAGTGATGTCCAGGTTCTTGGGAACTCCCGAGCCACGCCTCAGCCACATCGCCATTCCCATTCAGACTTGGATGTCCACAGACCCGGCTTCTAAAATGCCTCTGGAGACATCTCTATGCCCATTTTCAGATGTCCAAAACATGAATAGGGCTTCCAAAAAAAAAGATACCCACATAATGCTTTTTGTAAACAGTGAAATTCAAGAATTGGGAGTCATTGTATGACATTGAAGGGGGTAATACTTAAAAGGAATGTGAGAAAATACTTTTTCATTTGGGGGTCATTTATTAACAGTCTTTAAAGTGTTATTTGACGGAGGACCCATTTTTATGCAGTTGTCCCTGCAGCAAATAATGCATGCCGATGGCTTTAGCACATGCTGTTAGTAAACGATAGAAGCTAAAACAGTGATAAAATATAAGCTTTCTTGTGCCAAACACCATAGCGGCAGTGGTAAAAAGAGTGGAAAAAGTACAAGCGATAGACTAACGTGTTTCTTTTTTTTGTTTTGCCAATATTTTCAATTTTTAAGTAATAAGGACATAAGATGTGCCATACTGGGTCAGACCAAAGGTCCATCGCATCCTGCATCCTGTCTCTGACAAAGGCCAATCCCAGTTACAAGTAACCAGCATAGCCCAAGGTATCCAGGATGTCTGTTGTACCCATAATTTTGTTTAGAACCATACACACTATCTCACCAAACTTATATTTCAGGCTTCTGGCATTAGCATACAGACATTTCAAGCCGCCGACCACAATTTCCTTTCCCCGCAGCTTGACCCCCGATCTGAATTTCTATGGCCAGGGTCGGACTGCGGGGAATCTCCTGCACCCCCTCATCTCACTGGTGCTGCCCGAGCCTGCCATCCCCCAATGTCCAGGTTCACATTTCACCTCTGAGGTGGAATAAGTCCCCCATCCAGTCTGCTGACCCCGGACGTACAGGGCCACGGATCACCCACTGCCCAACCTAATTCCACCTCCACAACATCCCCTCCCACCCCATCTAAGCCTCCCCATACAAACTCCTTGTTCTTATGGGAAGGCTTTTGCCGGGGTTTGAAGGGGGGCGAATAGCGGGGATGGCGTCTAGTTTGGATGTACAACCCCTGCTGCTCGCAGGACAGAATAGACCCCTTGCCTGTTAAGCCTTTCTTCATAGGTCCAGACCTTGACTCTGAAAGAGAGAAGCCATATTCTTAATGTTCTGTAGTCGATGGGCCACAGGCCGAGAAGAGGGTATAAGCTCCTACCGCTGGGAGCTCCAGAGGTAGAGGATGGGGAGGAGGGATAAGATATATGGTATGTGCCCAACCTCTTCTTGCTAGCTGGCAAAAAATTGATTAATAGAATACATTTGATTATTGTGTACTTGTTAAGTGTTGGAGTGGAATAACATTACGTTTTAGAAATAACCATATAAAGGGGAGAAGGGGATAGGGCCTGGTGGGGGGACGGGAATATAAAAATGTAAAAATACAAAAATGTAAAAAAGGGACTTATGTTTTGGTTGTATGTGCCTGGCATTGTGTAAGAGCACTCACATGTTAGGAATGTTGTTTTATCAATCAAATGATTAGAACATAAGCCTTTCATCATAGGGTTATTCTTTGGTCATCTTTATCATTTTGGTTGCTCTTCTCTGTATCTTTTCTAATTCCACAATATTTTTTTTGAGATGTTGGGACCAGAATTGTACAAAATGCTCATGGAGGCATTTTGATGTGTTCTGTTTTTTTTTTCACCATTCCATTCCTTATAATTCCTAGCATTTTATTTGCTGGGCTATCACTGCACATTGAGCAGAGGATTTCAATGTATTATCCACGATGATGCCTAAATCCTTTAACTGGGCGGTGACTGCTTATGTGGAACTTTGCATCATGTAGCTGTAGTTTGGATTGTTCTTCCCTATGGGGGTCATTCTGAATAATGAATAGCGGGGATGTACTCCCGGTTTGGATGTACAACCCCTGCTATTCGCTGTGAGCCTATTCTGCTCGTAACGCTCCCTGCATGTACAAGGCCCTTGTGCGGGGAACTCTGGGGATGGGAGGAGGTGGAGGCAGGGCAAAGAGTGGACGGAGTAGGGATGGGCTGCACAACCTGGACTTACAGGGCCTATTCCAGTCACGGCCCTGTACGTCTGACTGTGGGCAGATGAAATACATTGAAGGTGAAATAAGTCCCATAGACGGTGCAGATCCAGCCAGGAAGAATCCCCCAAAACAGGGAGCAGTGTTGGGTGAGGCCTCTCCACCCGATCCCGGCCCTGTTGGGTGGCAGGGAAGGAACACTTTCAGGTACGTTGGGCCTGTCTGCATTCCAGCTTGGTATCCTGGTGCCATGGTGATGAGACACCATAGCATTGGGGCTCTAGTAGGATCCTAGCGAGGGCTAGCCGGGAAAGGTTATAGACATCCAACGCTAAGGAATCGGAGCCCGTCAAGCCCATCTAAGTGCCCGATTCTGCACCTGCAGAATGATGTACCGACCACCTTCATACTTCAGAAATAGGGTAATTTGCCACATTGTTGTGGTGAACTTAATGTATTCTGTCAAACCAGGATTTATTTTATACATTTCAAGGCAATTTATTATCTAAGAGTGTGGGACACTGTCAAAAGCTTTCTTATAATCAATCCATGCTATACCGAGATTTCTGCTCTTCTTAGCGCTGGCCATGATGGCCTTAATTAATATTAACTGGTCTTGATTCCATATGCTCCCATCTTATTGCCCTTTTGCTCTATTGCCATGATGTTATTGGACTCGATATGATCATATATTCTGCTTGCATCTATTGCAGCGAACAGCTTATATAGATTATTCCATGTAAAATAGCAGTGTTACACTGCTATGTTTTGTTCCTTGGAAACCGTCTTGGATTGTAGAAAGGCTGTATATAAAAGCTGTTAAATAAATTGTAGGTAGACATGTTATTGGTCTATAATTTTTGGGAATATTACTTGGATTCCCCTTTGGAAGGAAAAATGTTCTTCCTGTTATTAGCAATTGGTTTTTGCAGTTTGCCCGGTCTTGGTGGAGTGATGTTAAGTGAGCCAAACATTGGTCATTTCATCTGGGCCAGGGCTCTTCCAGCTGGAGGCTCATTTTAACTTGCTTTCCCACTCTTGTTGCTATTGTCCATTCTATAGGTTTGATGTTTGATTTTTCTAAATGCTCTTGTATGCAGGGTAACCATTTTGCTTCTTGATTGTGTTCTATGGGGTCCTCGTATAGGCTTTTCCAAAAGGTTTCTGTTTTAGCTTTGCTTGGTGGTGTTTTTACCATATTCAATTCTTTGTAGCATCCCAGAATGTATACCATCCAGTCCAGGTGATTTTCTGCTCTTTATTTTGTCAAATTGCCCTATTACATCTTCCAGGTCAACCAAGATTTACTTTGGTTCCTCCAAATCGCCATCTTTAAATATTTTTTTTTGACATGGGTATCTCCTCTGCATCTTCTTTTGTAAAGACTGAAGCAAAGAATTAATTTAGTCTCTCTACTATGACATTGTCCTCCCTTAGTGACCCTTTTACCTCTCTATCAACTAATGGTCCAACTGACTCCATCACAGGCTTCTGGGTTTAAATGTACCTGTTCTATGTAAACCGCGCTGATCGCAAATAGTGCGGTATATAAGAGATGTAAATAAATAAATAAATAAAATAAAACATTTCAGAGTTTTTGCTACCATGGCAAGCTTCTTTTCAATTTCTCTTTTTGCCTGCCTTATCAATGCGTTGCATCTAACTTGCCAGTATTTGTGGATGTGAATCCCTATTTGCCTTTTGTTGAAGTTTTCCTCCTAACCTCTTAATTGGGATAAAGGTCTAAAAATCAAAGAATGTGACTGGGATGGTTGTGAGATGTGGAAAGATGGTGGGAGTCAAACACCACTGATCACTACTTTATAGGTACAGCTCTCACTCACATTTTCACAATGCGGCACAATACCCACTTGCAAACTTTTTTCTTCAAACACTAATTTACTCATCAAACACTTTATTACTCTATACACACAAAATTAATTTACGTCACAATCATTTTCTGTCTTTTAAGCTTTCAAAAATATGTACACTAAATTAATCTCAGTAATAATCTTTCCCTTATAAGATTTAAGATACATGGAGGGAAGTTTCTAAGCTGTGGCAAAATATCACATTTTACTGCAGCTTAATTTACTGCATGAGTCAGTAAGATTACTGACTCCCAAGTTAAATGAATGACACAGATTTGGATCAACCTTTCAAACTGCATTATTCCAGAAAAAAATAATGCGAGAGCTGGCATAAATTTTTCTGGCTGTAAGCATCAAGTTTGTAAAACATGTCCTGATTCTCCCAGCCACCATTTTAAATGGGGTGGCTCTGTCAAATAGATCAAAAGCCTCCTCCTCCAGTCTAGACTCCCAGCCCTCATAAGACTCTCCTCAGAGTTAGTCCAGATCCCTCTCCCCTAAAGACCCCTAGAGTTGATGACTGTTCTTCTAAAATGTAGGTGTGGGCATTTATAGCAGCTCTAAGGCTGATGCTATTGTTTGCACCTTAACTTAAGACAGATCTCTGCCACTTCAGCTGGTACTTCCTATAGACAAGTAGGCACCTACTTGTTTTTATGATAGATTAAAATAAGCACCTTAAAAAACCCTTTAAATAGGTGCCTTGATATAAAATTACTCCCCATGGAAGAAGTTACTAAGCAATGGTAAATTTCCCATTTTACTGCAGCTTAATTTAATGTGGGAGTCACTAACCTGGGGTAAAACAGTAGGTGTGTAGAGTTTACAACATTCTTTCCCTTGGACTTGGTAAATCCTAATTTGCATATGATTATTCTGTGTTTCTGTGCAAGGGTATGCTAATTTTAGCAGAACCTCATTGATATCATGAGGATGTGCTGTGGTTTTACTGCATAATTCAGTTTATTTTAGTAAGTGTAACATGGCCTTTGCAGGCATGCTAAAATGTATTGCATAAGGCCCCCTGGTGACTGAGTTAAGGGTATGCAGGTTTTCAGAGAGAATTGTGATTCCAGAGGACACCGTTGGGTTGGATAGGCTAGAAGGGAGAGGGATCAAAAATGGGACTAACATTGGGTTACCATGAATGAAAAGCCACGATTCCTCTATATCCCCCCACTCCCCCACCTTCCCCCCATCATAAATAGAAGTCTGCATGCATTGAGAAAACTCAGAATAGACTAGAAACTGAAGAGGTTGAAGGAAACTTATTAGTCAAAGCAAAGTACCCAGAGATTGTTTTGTATAGTGTCTGTGAAGATAGAGTGAAAACATTTTAGAAATCATCATCATCACAGTACAGTGTAGGGGGTAAAGTACGTCTGTCCACAAAAGAAGAGCGGGACCTGGGTGTGATTGTGTCTGATGATCTTAAAGTAGCTAAACAGGTAGAAAGGCGACTGCAAAAGTTAGAAGGATGCTTGGGTGCAAAGGCGGAGGAATGGCCAGCAGAAAAAAGGAGGTGATAGTGCTTCTGTATAAGTCTCTGGTGCGACCTCATTTGGAGTATTGTGTGCAATTCTAGAGACCACACCTTCAGAAGGATATAAACAGGATGGAGTCAGTACAGAGGGTGGCTACTAAAATGGTTAGTGGTCTTCATTATAAAGCATATGAGGACAGACTTAAGGATCTTAATATGTATACCTTAGAGGAAAGGTGGGATAGAGGTGATATGACTGAGATGTTTAAATACCTCCATGGCATAAATGCACAGAAGGAGAGCCTCTTTCAATAGAAAGCAAGCTACAAGGGGACATACAAAGAGGATGGAAGGGGATAGACTTAGGAGTAATATGCAGAAATATTTCTTTATGGAGAGAGTGTTAGATCCGTAGAATAGTCTTCCAGTTGAGGTTGTAGAGATGAGGACAGTTTCTGAATTCAAAAAAGCATGGGACAAACACAGAAGATCTCTAAAGGTAAAAAGGGTACTGTTGTAGCGGTTGATCTGGAAGGACAGACTAGATAAGCCACGTGGTGTTTATGTTTCTATTTTTCTATGAGAAAAACAAAGAATTTAATGGACTGTAAATAGAATGCAGAATTTAGTATAATAATATAACTTATTGGGACAGTCTTTAGAGCTGACACATGATTAAAACATTTGCTTTCCTTTGCCCTCTTTTACTTCCCCCATCTCAGTACGCACAAAGATAAACAAAAGAACAACCACTACTCCAAAGGATAGCAAACATCATTCCATTCTGTTTGTGGATGTGCAGTGAAGCAGTCCTGGTAAAGGCTGCCATAGATATGTTATTAGCATGTCAACTTTATTCATGACCATCATTCTTCAGCAATGTAATCTGAAAGACTGCAGTTGAGCTTGCAGAGTCCTAGCAGCCATTCAGCAGCTTGTGCAATTGCCCATCCTGATGAGCTGTGATTAACGAAACAGCAAATAACAGTGTATTCATGTGCAGGTTTTTAAATAAATTGTGAATCGCTAAGAATTTTTTCTCAGAGACTCCAGATTGGAGAATGGATTTTTTACAGAAAATCCAACACATTATACTGAATTCGTTCTGCCAAGTAGGCAACTGCATTGAATTTAATATCTTCTCGACATGCAAAAATGTGATTTGGCACTATACACTCATATCCATTTGAAATTATCTGCATTGGGTAAAAATACTCCTGGGCTTTGTACCAATTTTCAAGGCAAATGAACATGTAAGTTTTCACTTTGGAATTTGCACTGGGTTCATTGTGTGTGTGGACCTTTGTACTGAATAATACAAACTGAGGCATGCTTACTAAACTGCACTACTAGGGTAGCATGGTGTTAGTGTGCGGTTTCAGCATCATGCTAAAAGGATGAGCAGGGCCTCCATGCTAAAAATTCTAATCTACCCTGGTAGTCCATGTTGGGGAGGGGACTGAATGGGACAGGTGCATTTCCAGCGTGGTCTGGTTGAGATGGGAATTAGTGGCCTGCGGTAACTGCGCTTGATGCAGATAGCACAGGTGCAACTAATGACACCTCAGTGAGTGGTGTTAGTTTTATGCGGCTGTTGGCTAGTTCCAATGTGCTAGGCCTGTCCAAATTGTAGGGTGATGGAAGAACACCCCCTACAGTTACCACAGACCCCGTCCCTCCCTCCATGCTGGTAATATGGTCCACATGTATCTTACCAACACAGTGGTTAGTATACATGCACCATGGATTTGAAATACAATGTGTATATATTATTTTCTCCACTAACCTATATATGCATTTGGGAATGCCTCATCTAAATATTGCTAAAAGTCCCACACTATGAGGAGAGAGGAGTAGCCTAGAGGTTAGAGCAGTGACTTGGCTACCAAAAGACCGAGGTTTGATTCTCACTGGTATTCCTTGTGGCCATGGATGACACTTTTACCCTCCATGGCCTTGGAGGAAAGGTTCAAATTACTTCTGGTCACACCTTGCCAAGACAACCTAGGGGCTGCTGGGTCATTAGGAGTTAGCATTGACTCAGTAGCACAAATTTCATTACGCATGCTATGGAACACCACATAGTTTGGGCCACATTTACAAAGAGCAATTTTCAGACAACCAATTTATGGACATAAATGGCATTTGTCCTCATAAATGGCTTTGTAAATTACCCTCCCAATTTTATAAAAGATCACTGAAAGATGCCAGACTGCAAACAAAGAAGAATTTTTTACTGAACAATTTCTTTCCACTGGGGTTTTGGAGTTTTCAAATTTCACCGTCTTCTTATATATGCAGCATCCTAAACACATATTTTCTGTTGTTATTTCCTTCCACAATTCTCTGGTTTGAAAGTATTTTAAGAAGACAGAAAATTCTTGATAAACGTGGGAATAATGTAAGACAATATTTCTTGACATGGAAGACAGTTGATGCAAAGAGCAATCTTTCAGTAGTACAAGTGGTGGTGGTAGTGGTTAGAGCAGCAGCCTACTAACCAAAGTAAGAAGGAATCAAATTGCATTAGCTCTCCATGTGGTTTTGGGCAAGTTACTTAAGCCTATATAGCCTCGGATACAAACTTGCATGGTGAGCCCTCAAGGGACAGGGAAATACGAGATTGCAGACCTGCTATTAGTAATCTGTGAACTATCATTAAAATCATCTCTAACCTGAAGATTGGAGGATCGCCAATGTAACACCAATTTTTAAAAAGGGGTGATCCGGGAAACTACAGACCGGTGAGCCTGACATCAGTACCGGGAAAAATGGTAGAAACCATCATAAAGAATAAAATTACTCAGCATGTAGATAGTCATGACCTAATGGGAGACAGCCAACATGGCTTTAGACAAGGAAGATCTTGTCTTACTAATCTGTTATGTTTTTTTGAAGGAGTGAATAATCAGGTGGACAAAGGTGAGTCGGTTGATATTGTGGTTCTGGACTTTCAGAAAGCCTTTGACAAGGTCCCTCATGAGAGACTTTTGGCAAAACTAAAGAGTCATGGGATAGGAGGTAGTGTACTATTGTGGATCAGGAACTGGTTAAAAGATAGAAAGCAGAGGGTTGGGCTAAATGGCCAATTTTCCCAATGGAGAAAGGTGAATAGTGGTGTACCCCAGGGATCTGTGCTGGGTCCGCTGCTTTTTGACATATTCATAAATGACCCGGAATAACGAGTGAGGTTATCAAATTTGCAGATGACACAAAACTATTTAAAGTTGTTAAAACCCAAGAGGATTGTGGCAAATTGCAAGAGGATCTTGATAAATTGGAAGACTGGGCATCAAAATGGCAGATGAAATTTAATGTGGACAAGTGCAAGGTTATGCACCTAGGGAAGAACAACCCAAACTATGGTTTCACGATGCAAGGTTCCACATTAGGAACCACCACCCAGGAAAAAGATTTAGGCGTCATTGTGGATACCATGTTAAAACCCTCGGCCCAGTGTGCAGCAGCGGCCAAGAGAGCAAATAGAATGCTAGGTATGATAAGGAAAGGAATGGAAAATAAAACAAAAGATATTATAATGCCTCTATATCGTTCCATGGTGAGACCACACCTTGAATATTGTGTGCAATTCTGGTCGCCGTATCTTAAAAAGGATATAGCGATTTTAGAAAAGGTTCAGAGAAGAGCCACCAAAATGGTAAAGGGGATGGAAGGATACTCCTATGAAGAAAGGCTAAAAAGGTTAGGGCTCTTTAACCTGGAAAAGAGACGGCTGAGGGGAGATATGATAGAAGTCTATAAATTAATGAACGGAGTGGAACGGGTAAACATAGATCGATTGTTTACCTTATCAGAATATAGAAAGACTAGGGGACATGCAATGAAACTACAGGGTAAACTATTTAAGACTAATAAAAGAAAATATTTTTTCACTCAACGTGTAATCAAACTCTGGAATTTGTTACCGGAGGATGTAGTAAAGGCTGTTAGTGTAGCTGGGTTTAAAAAAAGGTTTGGACAAGTTCCGGGAGGAAAGGTCCATAAACCATTATTAAGAAGGGACCCAGGATATCAATGCTTGAACCATTACAAGCATTGTGGAACCTGTGTCCTTTGGGGAAACTGCTAGGTACATATGACCTAGATTGGCCACTGTTGGAAACAGAATACTGGGCTTGATGGACCTTGGTCTGATCCAGTATGGCATATCTTATGTTCTTATGAAATACCTGATTGGAACTCACCTTGAACTACCACTGGAAAGGCATGAGTTAAATACCAGAGGGGTCATTTTAGAAGCCCTATTCTTCATTTGGATGTCTAAAAGTAGGCATGAGGATGTGCCTGGAGCCATTTTAGGCAGCTTGGTATATGGACATCTCTGGGATGAACATGTCCATGATACGTGGCGGTGTAGTGAAGGCATGTCCAGGGCATTCCAGAAGAGATACACGGGTGCCTGATTTCAGAAATGGTGTGCACATCTAAATCCACCAGCAGTACCGTCAATGTCTGTTCCTGCTCCAGGTCATGAATAGGCATCAAAAAGCTCTCGTACTATCTCTAAAACACCTGGAGTGAGTAGAGAAGAAGGTACTCTGATAGCCGCAATACTTTTAATAAACAAAAAGAAAATGGTTGGCATGCCATTGTACATCTTTGCTTGCAAAATAGCAGGCAGGGATGTATATGTAGCACGGAATAGAGACCCCTGTTCTAAATTTTGTCACAGGATGTCTATGTGGCCATGACCGCCACCAGCCATTTCAGACATGTGCAAATTTCTGAAATCAAGCCAAAAATTGCATGTGGCTAGCTTTATTCCCTATGTTTGACCTAGACATCATATCTAAAATGTGCCTTCACACAAATAGAAAAGCAAAGTGAGAAATGCAATGAAACAGGCTTGTTATGTTCCAAACAGCTAAAAACCCACCAAAAAATCTGTTTTCCCCATTGTTTCCTTTACATTGGGGGTTATTCTGTGCCACGAATAGCGAGGATGGAAGGCCCAACAGGATGTCCATCCCTGCTATTTGTGCCTTCACCCGACTGCAACTAACTTCCGCTCTGGTTGTGCAGGGAAGTTACACAGGAGTGGAGTCTGGGTGGTCGCCAGCCCTGGACATACTGGGCCAATTCTAATGTTGGCCCTGTATGTCCAGGGCCGGCGACATGTGTGGGGAAGTTATCTACCCCCGAGGTGGAATAACTTCCCTGGGCTTGATTTTATTTTATCGCTGGGGTGTGGATGGGGTGGGGGGGGGGGTCGGAGGACATTCCCCACAGCCCAACCTGACATAAGGAGGTCAGATCTCAGGTCGGGCTGTGGGGAATAAGCATCTGTTCTCCATTGAAGAGCCTTGACTGAGTTAGCTGGGGACAGTCCTGCACATACAGGCCAGACTGAATGGCAATCCCAGCCTGCACGTGCAGGACTGTTCGTGATTCTGATCCCACGGGGCTAGACGTGCTCTGCGGGATCAGAATTGCAATCCCCTCTGTATGTCCGGTTCAGACCGGATGTACAGAGGGGATCGGCATCCGGAACAGAATCAGGCCCATTGCGTATTAACAAAATGAAATGAACAATACAAAAAAATTGAAAAAATACTCTGCAACAAAAACAGCTGGTGTTCACCTTCCTAAAAAAGATCCTATGCTGAGAGGAAATAAAGATAAAAGCAGAGTAAGTCAACAGAGGGTAATTTTATAACAGGCTACCTATGTGTGAAGGACAAGTAGAAGCCTATTCAAGTCTATTTTATAAAGACACATAAGCACCTATGTGTCTTCATAAAATACTAGGAATAAACTAGCAGAAATCAGAGCTGGACTGAAGACAGACATTTCTGCCTGCTCTGGAGCTAGTGTAAACATTAGCATATAAAATATGTGTGTAAATGAATATTTTATAAAAAAACACATGTAAAACATGACTCTGCCTATTCTCTGACCAAACTCTATCCCAAATCGTACCTACACATGGGTCCCTTGAGTACATCCCTTCTTAGCACCGCGGTACTTTTATGTGCGTAAGTCCTGGGGTCATTTTATAAAAGGCTTTTATGCTTGAAAAATTCTATTAAAAATTCTCTCCTTTGTGTATTGTTGTTGTTGTTGTTAAGTGCCGTCGAGTCGGAGTCGACTCATGGCGACCCTCTGGATAGCTATCCTAAATTGTGTTCGGTCTTCAGTCAGGCGGCTCATTGTTGACAGACTGGTACCCGTAGCTGCTGTTATTGTAGCAATCCATCTCATTGCTGGCCTTCCTCTTTTGCGTTGACCTTCTATCTTGCCAAGCATGATGTCTTTCTCTAATGATCTCTCTCTTCGCATGATGTGTCCGAAGTATGAAAGTCGAAGTCTTGTCATCTGAGCTTCTAAAGAAAGCTTAGGTTTGATCTCTTCTAGTACCGACTGGTTTGTTCTTCGGGCAGTCCATGGTATACACAGTATTCGCCGCCAGCACCATAATTCAAAGGCATCAATTTTCTTCCTGTCTGTCTTTTTCACTGTCCAGCTTTCACATCCACATGATGTTATTGAAAATACCATGGCTTGAACAAGTCGAATCTTTGTATGGAGAGAGACATCTCTGCTCTTGAGAATCTTATCTAGGTCTTTCATAGCCATTCTGCCAAGAGCAATGCGTCGTCTGATTTCTTGACTGCTTGTTGCTTCTTTATTGATAGTTGATCCAAGTAGGTTAAAGTTGTTCACGATTTCAATTTCTTCTCCTTCAACGATGAACCTGTTGATTATGCCAGTTGTCATGATCTTTGTCTTCTTTACATTAAGGTGCAGGCCCATTTTGAGACTATGTTCTTTGATTGTGAGAAGCAAATGTTTCAGATCATCTTCACTTTCAGCCAGTAATGTGGTATCATCAGCATAGCGAAGGTTGTTGATGAGTCTTCCACCAATCTTCACACCTCTGTTGTCTTCATACAGTCCTGCTTCTCTGATGATTTGTTCTGCATATAAATTAAACAGGTAGGGGAAAGTATGCAGCCTTGTCTTACACCTTTGCTTATTTTAAACCATTCTGTTTCTCCTTGTTCCGTTCGAACTGTTGCTTCTTGATCAATGTACAGATTACGCAAGAGAACGATCAGGTGTTCTGGTATACCCATGCTTCTTAATGTGGCCCAGAGTTTCTCATGGTTTACACAGTCAAAAGCCTTGCTATAGTCGATAAAGCACAAATAGATATCCTTTTGGTATTCTTTAGTCTTTTCAAGGATCCATCTCACATCCGCAATGATGTCTCTCGTTCCTCGCCCTTTCCTGAACCCTGCTTGCACTTCAGGTAGTTCTTGTTCTAGGTATGGCTGTAGTCTCTTTTGAATAATCTTCAGTAGAATCTTGCTGGCATGTGGGATCAGAGCGATTGTGCGATAATTTCCACAGTCAGTTGGATCACCTTTCTTTAGTATTGGTATAAACACAGATCTTTTCCAGTCAGTTGGCCATGATGTTGTCTTCCATATTTCTTGGCAGAGCCTTGTAAGTACGGTAACAGCTGCATCAGATTGCTGCAATACTTCTATGGGAATGCTATCAATGCCTGGTGCTTTGTTCTTTGATAAGGCTTTCAATGCTGCTTCAACTTCTTCTTTCATCACCAATGGTTCCTGATCATAAGGCATAGGTTGAAACGGCTGTTGGTCCACTTGATCTTTATCATATAAAAACTCTGTATATTCCTTCCACCTTTTCTTGATCTTCTCAGCATCATTCAACATAGAACCTTGAGCATCTTGTAACATTCCAATTCGAGGCTGGAACTTTTTCTTTAACTCTCGCAGCTTTAGGAAAGCCGATCTTGTTCTTCCTCTAATAGTTTCTGCTTCTATTTCCTTGCAAGTGTCATTGTAGTACTTTTCCTTGTCCCGTCTTGCTGCACGTTGGAAATCTCTGTTGAGTTCTGCGATTGTCTTTCTTTCTCCTTTGGCTTTAGCTTCTCTGCTTTTCTGGGCAATTTTCAGAGTTTCTACCGTCATCCATTTTGGCCGTTTTTGCTTTTTCACCTTTTGTAGAGACTTCTCGCTTTCTTCCAGCACAACCTTCTTGATGTCATTCCATAACTCTTCCGGAGCTCTGTCATTTGTATCTAAGGCAGCAAATCGATTTTGCAGGCAGTCTTTAAATTCCAGTGGTATATTCTCAAGGTCATATTTTGGTGCATTCATGAGTGGTTTGCTCTTTTTCAACTTTAGCTTGAGTTTGCATACTAGTAGTTGATGATCTGTACCACAGTCAGCTCCAGGTTTTGTCTTTGTTGATGTTACAGAGCTTTTCCATCGTCGACTTCCACAGATGTAGTCAATTTGATTTTTATACAATCCATTGGGTGAAGTCCATGTGTACAGTCGTCGCTTGTGTTGCTGAAAGAAGGTGTTTGAGATGAATAGATCATTGGTCTTGCAGAATTCTATCAATCTTTCTCCAGCTTCATTTCTGTTGCCAAGTCCATATTTTCCAACTACTTTGCCTTCTTCTTTGTGTATTGTAACAGCAATGAATTTCAGGAGATTTGTGGCTTTTATCTGCCGTCATTTTTACCATTCCATCTCCTTCTATTACTTGGTTAGAATCCACATGTTCTACTTTTATGTACTTAGCACTATCTTTATGGAACTCACTTCTACCTACTTTGAGGGCAGAACCATCTATCATGAAGTTTAAGGCTGGCCTTAAAATTTTTTCTTTTCAGGGGACTTTCCCAGATATTGATGTGTCTCATCCTGGGATACTGGGAATGTGGTCAGGGTACATCCTAACATAGTTTCCCTTTTAGTTTGACTATGTTTGTTTTATGGCTTATTTGTGGATTGTTTACAGTATTTGATCTGTTTTAGGACTATATAATTCTTTAATTTTTGATTTGTATTTTGCTCAGTGCTATTTGTATTTTATTGATTTGTTATTTTATTTGTTATATTTATTTTTACCAAAGTTTTACATTTACAAGTTGTCACATTGTACTGCATATTTTTACTTTAATTTACATGTACATATTATTAATTTCATAAATTCTGGATTAGTTCCTCCCAGGAACTCATTGACCTCTCTTCCACTTATTATGTTATAATTCCTTGAAAAACTCTATCAGGCCCAACTTCCATGAGCAGGTCCCTAAAAGATCACATTGTGGAGGTAAAGAAGACAGCAACTAGATAAAAGGCCAGAAAAGGTATCCTATATAGCAGGCATGTCCAACAGGTAGATAGCGGAGGGGTCATAGGTAGATCGCCAGCCTCACTTGGCTCCATCTCTCCAGCAGCTCGCCCTGTTGCTAGGAGAGAGCTGTCTGTCTTTTTTCCCTGGCTGCGGGAATCTTGCCTGTGGGTGTATTGGGGGCGCTTGTTGTTTTCATGCCAATAGTTTGTGGGTACCCCAGGGGGCCGCCGCCCACACCCCACAACGAGACGCCACAGGCCCGGCGTCATACCTGGTCTCCTGCCTCTCAGAATCATCCATTCCTGCCCCCGCCCCAACACCCCTTAGAAGTGTGTTATATACTGGGCGATATCCATTCGCCCGGGCTTTACCTGAATACACTTACCGTATTAGTTGTGTCGTGTGCTGGTCATTGGTTGCTTTATAGTTCGCTTTCATTAAACGTTTTTGGGCAGAAACAACAAAGTGTCAAGAATTTGGTGATTTTGGTGGGCTTTTCCAATTTTGTTCTAACTTGCCTTCGAATTGGTTCAAACCACTGTGACTTTTGCTTGCCTCTGCAATTTTATTTTGCCTAGCCTTTGCACTGATTCTGCACTGCAATTTTATTTTGCCTTACCTTTGCGTTGATTCTACACTGTGTGCAGAATTTATTAAATCGTGTATGGTGGTATTTGAACTTGTTTGGTGGTAGAATAGAAAAGATGTGTGGAGACACAACTGAACAATTGTTGGAAGATGTTTCAAATTGTGTTGCTTTCTCACTCCAACTGGATGAATCTACAGACATAAGAGACATAGCCCAGTTACTAGTCTTTATCTGGATGGTTTCTGAAGACTTCAGTGTTAAATAAGAACTACTTGGAATGATTTCTTTAAAAGGGAGAACTACCATTCAGGAAATATTCAGTTCTTTCCATTCTTTTGTGACAAAGTGTAATCTTCCATTGCATAGACTTGTTTCCATCACTACTGATGGAGCAAGAGCAATGACAGGTGAGGTTAATGGTTTCATAGCCCTCTGTAGACAGCATGACGACTTCCCAGATTTCCTTTCTTACCACTGCATCATAAACCAGCAAGTTTTGGCAAGCAAGAGACTCAATACAAAGACTGTCATGGACATCACTTTCAAAATTGTAAATTCAGTTCGTGGAAGATCACTTAAAAGATGGCTTTTCAATCTTACTCTTGATGAATAGGCAGCGGAAATAATTTTGCACACAGATATAAGGTGGCTAAGTAGGCACAAATTTCTGCAAAGATTTCATGATTTGCTGAATGAAATAAGAAGTTTTTTGAAGGAGAGCAGAGATGACCAAGCAGAGTTGGAAGATGAGGAGTGGTTATGTGATCTGGCATTTCTTGCTGACTTTATAAGGCAAACTAAGTGATATGAACCTTTAACTGCAAGGTAAAAACAAATGCATTGGCGAGATGACGAGTACTGTTTCATCCTACAAGAGAAAATTTGAGCTAATGATGACTGACCTTGCAAACAACACTTTTGATCATTTTCCTAATACACAGGACCATCTGGGACAATATCCAAATTTTGTTTTTCAGAACGAGAAGTATGTGACAGAAATCTGTTCTGTTATCCAGGAATTCGAAAATAGATTCTGTGACTTCCAAAAAATTGGAACAGTTGTGGAGTATTTGTCATACCCATTCAAAGTAGATGTGGACATTAAAGAAACTGCAGCTGCTATCAGTAAAAATTACTCATTGAACAAGCCATCTCTTGAAAATGAAATATTAACTCTTAAAATTGACATTTTTCTCCAGACCCGTGCTGAGCAAGAATTGTTTTGGAAGCTAGTGCCTAGAGACAAATTTCCCATCTTGAGAAGATGCAGTGAAGCTGTACACTCCTGTTTCGGTTCAACTTATTTGTGTGAATCTGCGTTTTCCCATCTGAAAATGACAAAGAGTACACAACGTTCCAACATGACAGATGAACATCTCCAGGATTCCCTGAGACTGGCCCTCACGCAATATTCACCCAACTTCAAAAAGCTGGTGGATGAAATGCAGGCTTAGACGTCTCACTAATGAGCAAGAGCGAAATATTAAAGATTGTGCAAGATCAGCCTGGATCAATACTCGACCTAAATTTAACACAAATTACTCAATAAAAGTTAAAGAAAGTTATTAAGTCAGTTAAAGAAAGTTATTACTCAATAAAACTTTAAGAAAAAATGTACTTTCCATTTCCCCTCGCAGTTCTTACTGGATCTTCGTCTCTCTGTTTTGTTTTTGACAGAAGGTTCATTAAAAATGTGGGGTGGGGGAAATCCTCCAACTTTATTGGGTTAAAATTTAATTTGAAATTAGTTTGAAACTTAATTTTCATGGTGGTAGATCACCAGCACGTTTGGTCGGAAAAAGTAGATCATGACCTGTTCAAAGTTGGACATGCCTGCTATATAGGAATATTTAAGTATGATATGCATTGGAAAATTTTTCATTATGTTTATCATATCTTTTCCACTATTTTGTTTTGCTGTAAAACGTTTTTCATTTTGGATTGTCAGTAACACACACTGGGGCCCTTTAACTAAGGTGCGCTAAGCAGCTACTGTGGGAATTAGTGTGCGGTAACTGTTAGCGCTGGGCCACGGTAACTGCTACAATATGGGCATGATAGATACCGTGTACTAATTCCCATAGCAACTGCACATTATGCAATGGGGCAGGGAATGGGTGGGTTGGGGCATAGAGTGGGATTGGCGAGCACATTGTGGTTAGCGCGGGCGTACCAATCTCATGCTAGCTGTCAATGCTGTAATTATTGGTGCATCTTGTATCAATATCCAGTTATTAAAATGTCATATGTTCTCCCATTGAACCACAACTCCAAATAAATAAACCAGACCTTATCTTTCACGTAGCTCACAAGTCACTCGCCATACTTCTTCCTGTTTACGAGTCCTAATCCTGATGCAGCACTGCATTTTGAATTTTACAAATTCTTCATCAGGGGATAGCAAATAGCCTATCAATATTCTGGTCTCGCAATTCCTGCATGCATTTGAGCATTCCATTATCCACGAATGCACATCACTACATGTTAGTGTTTTGTACAGCATTGTATTATAGTACTAGAAACCTGCAAGAGAATATTACAACGTAGGTAAAGTACCAGGAGAACTATCAATCTTATGGTATGCCTTCTGAGAAATAGGCACTTCTTGTTCTCATGCGTCCCTCCTGATGTGCAAGGAACAAATGGTGGACTGGAGCAGAGTGCCTAAGGGCAAGGAAAGAAAGACAAGGAGGAGTGCAAAGACAAAGGAAGAAAGAGGCAACCGTGGAAATCAAGGAAGAGGAAAAAAGCAACCAGAAAGACGAAATGGGTAAAAAGTAAAAACGGGAACTAGGGAGAGGCAAGAGCAGAGCGCATGAAGTTAGAAGATCGCTGAAGAATAGTGAGATACAGGGAAGCTAAAGATAGGCATGAGATGAAGATTGAGACAAGAGGAAAGAAAACCATAGATCAGCTTCTCTGTGTCTGCAGCATCACATAGTAACATAGTATATGATGGCAGATAAAGACCAGTATGGTCCATGTAGTCTGCCCATCAAGGCGGCAAGAGTAGGTGCATCTGCCACTCCATGCAGGTCACCCCTCCCCATGCCTTTGTTTAGGGGTGTACCCACTGCTCTGTGTAGGTCACCCCTATTTGTTCAGATATAAGAGATTGTTATGTTTACTTTGATTTTATCCTGTTGCTATAAAGGGATTCACTGTGTCTGTCCTATGCCATTTTGAATTCTGTCACTGTATTTGCCCTCACCACTTCCATCTGGAGGGCATTCCAAGCATCCACCACCTTCTAAGTGAAAAAGTATTTCCTGACATTGCCTTTCAGTTTACCCCCTTGCAGCTTCATGTTATGACCTCTAGTTTTACAGCTTCCCCATCTTTGGAAGAGGTTTGTTTGTCCATTAATACTCTAAGTATTTAAAGTTCTGAATCATATCTCCCTGTCCCTCCTCTCCTCCAGAGTGTACATATTTAGGTCTTCAAGTCTCTTCTCATAAGTCTTCTGATGCAGGCTCCAAATCATTTTGGTCGCCTTCCTCTGAACCACTTCCAGTCTTTTTACATCCTTTGCGAGATACGGTCTCCAAAACTGAACACAATATTCCAAGTGAGGCCTCACCAGCGACTTGTACAGTGGCATTAGTACGTCTTCTTTTCTGCTGGTAATTCCTCTCTGTATGCAACCCAGCATCCTTCTGGCTTTTGCCACCGCCTTGTCACACTGTTTTGCCTCCTTGAGATCGTCAGAGACAATCACTTCAAGGTCCTTCTCCTGATCCATGCACACCAATCTCTCACCCCCTATCGTATACAATTCCCTCATGACACCACTTCTTCACATTAAATCTTAACTGCCAAGCATAAGACCACTCTTCCAGCTTTTGTAGATCTTTCCTCATGTTTTCCACTCCCTCAGGGGAGTGCACTCTGTTGCAAATTTTGGAGTCATCTGCAAACAGACAGACATTTCCATTCAGCCCTTCGGCAATATCACTCACAAATATAGTGAACAGTACCAGTTCCAGGACCAAACCCTGGGGCACACCACTAATCAATTTCCTTTCATCCGAGTGAGTTCCGTTTACCGTTACCTTCTGTCATCTGTCAGTCAACAAATTTCTGATCCAGTTCACCATCTTGGGAACCATCCCCAAGCTGTATATAATATATTATATTAGAAGACTTGTTTTATAGATACAGGCTTATATGATATGGGCAAAGAAATCAGATAGGAGAAAGAGACTCACGCAGAAGAGAACTGTTGTGACACTCCAAAAGATTAGACAGTGAACAAGTATGCACTCCCAGAGATTGTACTAAAGGAGCTGACAGCTATTTCCTTATAGCAATTTGCAGTTTGTGTGACAGCATCATACTTTTAGTATTCCCTCTTCTACTGCTGAGTCCAGGCAGGGTCTGAAATCAGTATATTCTTCCCTGCCATGAGGAAGTGGGAGTCCATCTCTGCCATTGTGCTGGTTCCACATGTGTATCAGAAGCCCTTCCTCCATCTTCCGTAACACAGTACTGAGTGTATTTCAAGACTGGTCAGGTGCTGCTCCTCCAGTCGAGTGCCTGTCTCATCACAGGGCCCTCTGCGGCTGCTCCCCCAGGCATAGAGGTTCTTCTATCCGACAATGTGCCTCGGGTCCTCGCTGTGGCATCTTTAATCTCCTATAATAGTGCTCTCATGTGAGTGACATGGCACAAAGAAAGAGAGTCACACACAGACAGAAGGACATGATCATAAGGCAGGTTTGTTTCAAGCAAGAACACCTAAACATGAAAGAAAGGAAATGCGCGCCCACCAGTAAGGGTTTTGCAAAATATTAAATGCTGTATTTCAATTTGCTTGAGTGGAGCCAGCTTTCCATCTTGCATGCAACATTCATTTCTTTTGCTAATTAGCATTGCCTTTGAAAAGGACATGATCATCTGCATATGTCAGTTCATTTGTAGTCAATTTATATTTGCAAATTGCAAGGCAGATCTCCTCACATGACTGATATCTGATTTCTTCCCTGACTGGCTAGGAAAAAAATGCATAGTGACAGTGACAGATTTTGCTGTGACACAACGAAAGAGTTGAAGGATGTGGTACGCGCTCCATTTGGATGAGACAGGAGAGCTTTCGGCATGAGTTCTGTTTGACCATTGTAAGCGTGTCGGCTTCTCAGAGAACACGCTGTCTGTGATTTTACAGCTCGGCCATATATTTATGAGGATTTGATGCCTGTACAGTATTGACTTGTGCAGTTGCTAATGGATAAACTTAGTGGCACTACTGCTGCTGCTCTTACCAGCCCAGAAGATGCTGCAAGGGAGATGGGTTTAAGGCACTTTTCGCAGACAGCACATCCAGTCTTCTGTGGTTTTCTGGAAACAGAAAGGCCATGCTGTCGGGAACCAGTGAGCCTTTCCGCTTCTTTAGTCACCAGGTACAGCCTTTGGAATTCTTTTTGTTGATTAATATGAGATTCCTGAATCTGAAGCTTAGGTTTAATTTGTGATTCAGAAGACTGAGTAATATATTGCTATTATTTTGTACCTGATAACTAAAAAAAACTAGTACACATTTCAGACGTGTTGGTATTAGTTAGCTATTGATAGGAAAATGGAGAGAATATATTTGTGTTTATCTTAATGTTGAGTTGTTTTGATAGAAGCAATAAGAAAGTTGAAATAAATATTTGAGGCATTTGGAATGACAGTCCATTTATAGAAGTGCTGAGATAAAACTATAATTTAATAGAAAGGAAATTATAAAAGAATTGGTCTTAATGCATATTAAATTGAACATGATTTTAAATTGTTTTTTTTCTTCAGTGGTGTCATGAATTTACTTGGGAATGAAATATGACATAGTTAGTCCAGTCTAATTTAGAGTTGCTTTCCTTTCATATGCATTTTCTAAGTACAAATATTCACATACAGAACAGATGATTCTATTTTGCATATGTTGTTCTGAAAGACTAGATCAAGCTGGATAGATTAATAGTACAGGCCCTTTTTAGGTGCTTTATTACTGCAGTGGAATTAGACTCTGGACACTGGACTCTGGTCCTTCAGTCACTAGAGATGCTATGCAAAGGTGGCTGCTAAAATATCATGCTCAAGGTTAGGCCTGGCTAAATGAAGAACACTAACACTTGCTGCTTATAAAAAGATATTTTTCATGCAGCTGAGTCCAGATTTTCAGTAATAGTCTATATTTCCCTGGGAGGCACAAACATGAAAGTGAATGTATATTAATCTGATTAATTCTCAAAAAAGTACTTTTAGACAATCGTAATCACTCTTGCCATCGTCCTAACTTAGAGTCATGTTACTAAGGTGCAGTAAGCGCAAAACCTGTGCAGTAAATGTAAGGGGCGTGCCCACTGTCTGCCCACCTTTACCACACAGGGCACACTTACCGTCTGTGGGAGCTGCATTCCCTGCCTGGTACCAAGAAAAAGGAATGACTTTGTGGCTTCAGACACTCCCCAACTGAATGCCAATCTACCCTGCAAGGCACTCCCCCCCCCGTGATTGACCCCCCTCCAGGATGACCCTCCCACAGTTCAGACCCCGCCCCCCCCAGCATAACCCATCCCCTGAGCATCCCCTCTTTAGCACCTCCACAGCGGGACAGTAAAGAGGACACTTTGCAGCAACTCCCCTGGCCCCCAAATCCCCAAAACAGAATCCCTTCATAAGATTCTAATCTTGACCCTCCTCATCCCCTGAGCTCCCCCCTGCTCAAATCTTCAATGTGGCTCCCTGGTGGTGTTGGTGGTCATTGGGTAGGAGCAGTGTCCCTCCGCTCCAGCCTCAGATCTTGTAGCTCTCAAAATCATGCCAGCAATTCCTAGTGGAAGTCTCCTGGTACTTCCACTAAGGGTATTCCGGTCCCATGCACTTGCTGTCACTGAGCGACATGCCCACTCTCTACCCTCTGCCTGCGCTGTTGCACACTAAGAGGAGCATATTCAAAAGGAATAAGGTGGCTAGCAGGAATGCTAACCACGTTAATCCTAGTGAGCAGGATATTGAGTGGCACTGCTGAATATCCCTCCTAATGCTGCTGCTCGCCTTGATGTTAACCGGGGCGTTCTGGGGGCAACACTCGCATTAATCTGTCAGTGATGATATTGTGCTGCTGGCAGGTTAACATGAACTGGATAAATTTAGGTACATACGGTAAAAGGTTGGCCTAACTTTACCCAGTTTAGCTAACCAGGCTGTGGCTGAATATCTTCACTGCCCAGTTAGTTAAACACTATCCAGGCATACAGGATATTCAAGACCGGTGGCCAGATATGACCCCGGCTTTGACGGTCCAGGTCTAATTTAAAACAACGATGAGCAGCTACTTTACTGCCACCATTGACTATCGGCCCCTAAGTAGCTAGCATGCGATTTTTACCATGGTGGCTGATGTTAGAGCATGGTAGCATTTTCCACGGGCCTTTGCTAATGACTAGTGCATGCTAAAACCATTACCGCACTTTCATTTATTTTATTTAGAAGGATTTAGTATACCGCCTTATCGTTAAATCAAGGCGGTATACTAAATCCGCCTTGATTTAACGATAAACATACTCCTTAATTATTTTGTTACATTTTTGCATTTATATAGCACCATTCATCCTGATAGTTTGACAAATGTGTTTTGTAAATGTAGGACTGCTTGGGTGTTTGGAATCCATGATAGTATTAATTATAATGCATTAGTTGCTTCATTTGGTGCAGATACTAAAAATGTTCGATACCACCATTACTTTACCAAAAACAAGTGTAATTTGCTATGTTTACAACAGCTTTGGAAAAGAATAGCTTATATTTATTTTTAAAACTTATAGTATTAGTTGCATTGTATTTGGAATTCATTTTTATTGTAATTCAAAGTTAGAAATAACAGAATGTCTTGTCTGCATTCCACCTGCACACCATATAATTCCAGCTTCTGATTTTGCTTAATTTAGTGGTTGGCAGACACAGCGAAGGTTACATGATATTGACTGTAATAGTTAAGCATCAGGACCCAACATAGTGTGTAGTGAATGTGAGTAACTTGTATCTCTGTTCTTGAAGCAAACGTCCCAAGTATGCTTTGGAGGATGTTGTAAGGAATGAAGATATCAAAAATGCTGGACGTATTCTAATTCTGATGCTATTATGACATGTGCTGGTGTAGACCCTCCTCACTGAACTGCAGGGTCAAAAGTAGCATATATTTCTGTCAAAGTTAGTCTGTCCTGCTCTTTTTCTTTCCTATTCATATATGGAGTTTCTTTCCTTCTCTTCTACATGTGCTGTGAATCTTTTGGTTTTATTGTAAACCGCTCTGTCTGCCTTGCAAAGGGCGGTCTATCAAATGCTAATAAACCATAAGCCATAAATTCTAACAGGCTGTGTGCTGATGTGCTCTGATTTTAACTATCAGCTGACGTACCAAAAGGAGAGGGAAGCAAATTCTTTTTTATAGCTGAGGCGTCAGTGGGATCCAAACATGTGCACAGATAACAGTGTCCAGAGTACATAGCGGTGTGCTTGCATCGACTTGAATCCATTCACAGGGGCTGTTGCTATCCATTCTCGATGTGAGTTTATTCTAGTAGGATCAGTGCCTATGTACTTAGTTGGCTGCTTTGACATGGCTTTAACCTGAATATATTATAAAGATGGCATGGCGCATATGCCTTTGAAACTACTCTGACAGCATCAGTGGGCATGCATGAATGAGACTGAAGCCATCCATACTCTGTCCTAGCTAACACAATCACGTTCACAGTACTATAATTGTATTGTAGATTAGTCATTTGAGAGTGGAACCATCAGGGACCATCCAGTTGGTGACAGTGAGATTTATTACGATATTAATAAAGAGTTATCCTGCTGGCATTTATTATTATATTTAGAAGGATAAACCACCGAATAAGATCACGCTTGCAGAAGCTAAATGCTGAGAGGGCTATTCTGCTTTCATTTCTCATCTTTGCATAGCTTAAAAGTTTTAGAAGGGCTGGAATTTGTGTTCTGTTGCCCCAAAAATAGGGATATACACAGGAATAGACACATTTAATTGTGTTGCCCTTAAGGAAACATTACAAAGTCACCACGGCTAAATTACAATCTTCTGGAGGAATGTAAACATATCCTCTCATGGAGAGAGGCTACAGCACTTTGTACGTCAAAGAGTGTTAGAAAAATGATAAGCAGTAGTAGAACTGGAAGTGAGTTGCTTCAATAACAGTTGCTTGGCTTTTTATTTTAATTAAAAGCATATTTTAAACACCATTCTGCTTACAGAGGCACGCTCTAATTTTAATGTTTTCTCCATCTACTTATCCAGCTTACATTCTTTTCAATAGGAAAAGCTGGCATATTGCTAAGCTTGATTAGTTTTGCAATAAACTCAAACTACCTTTCATTTGCGCACACGCGCTTAATCTGCTGGAATTTATTTCCAGTATTTTGATGTATTAGTCTCCATGGGTACATTCTGTTTCTTGGCATTAGCGTAACATTCCTGCCGGTATTGGTATTATAGTACTCTGTTTGGCTACTGTAGCATATATGCAAGTCTTCTTAAAAGGATTTGCATCCTTTTTTTCTTGGTCTATAGCTCTGTTGCTCTGTAGGCCCTGGAAAAAACTGATATTACCTGCTGGTTGTCATGAATTTACTTTGCAATAGTAATCAATATATTTGAATACGTATATAAATATATACAAACCATTTAGGTAAATTTTGTGCTATATATGTACTGTATTTATTTACCTGTTGTTGTTAAGTGCCATTGAGTTGATGTCAACCCATGGCGGCTCATTGATGATAGAGTGACATCCATAGCTGCTGTTATTGTATCGATCTATTGCATTGCTAGTCTTCCTCTTTTGTGTTGAGCTTCAATCTTGCCAAACATGATGTCCTTCTCTAATGATATTTCACTTCGCATGATGTGTCCAAAGTATGAAAGTGAAAATCTTGTCATCTGAGCTTCTAAAGAAAGCTTAGGTTTGATCTTCTCTAGTACCATCTGATTTATTCTTCAGGCAGTGCATGGTATACACAGTATTCTTCGCCAGCACCATAATTTGGAGGCATCAATTTTCTTTCTATCTTTCTTCTTCACTATCCAACTTTCACATCCATATGATGTTATTGAAAATACCATGTCTTGGACAAGTGGAAGCCTATACTTACCTAAATACATATTCTTCTTGCACATCTCCTTAATGACTATATATGCTGATGGAACATCCTTATAATACTTACCATTTTTATGCACTACTGAATGTAGAGAGCACTGTACAGTAGTTCTAAGTATTCGGATACCATGTGCCCCTATCTCAAGGAACTTACAATCTAAGTGGATACCTAGGCAATGCAAGATAAAGTGATTTCCCCAAGGTCGTAAGGAACATCAGTGGCAAAAACAGGATTTAAACCCTGGCTTTCTTGACTCTTAGCCCATTGCTTTAACTACTAAGCTCAAAGTCGACATATGTTTCTAATACTAATACAGCAAATATAATCTTTCAAATTGGCAAAATCTATCATATCCTAACAAATTAAAAAAATAGTTATCAATGACTTAACTTGAAAAGATGCATTCCTGGTACTTTGAATAAATGCTCGACAGTGACTGTGTTCCAAATTTTCCAAGAGCAAGGATGTTGTGATTAAAATCCACCTAGGTTATATAATATGGCCAGAGAAGCCAGTCAATTGAGTTCAGAAAAGATTGCCTCTTTGATACAAGATTGCATGCTTAGTGTAGGATAATGCTTTGCAATTTCATAACAGGACACCTACACAAAATATCAAAAAGGTGCCTATTTTTTATTTATTTTTTTTTAATTTAAATCTTTTTTATACCATGCTCTTAGAAATAACATTAATTTGTACAATGCAGGCTGAAACATACATTGAACTTTACAAGGAACAGGTAATACAACTTGGGTTTCAACAGGGATAACTATATACAAGTCGAGTAATTGTATCAATGGATATGGTTATGTCAACATGACAGATAGGGAGGGTGTGCTGGGTTATGTCATCGTGACAGATAGGGAGGGTATGCTGGGTTATGTCATGTCACCAGTATGAGAGTAATGCTGAAGGAAAAGGTGGTGCTTCCTAAATTGTGCGAGGTCAGAAATAGAGTGGATAGTGGTAGGGAGGGCATTCCAAAGTGTAGGTGCGTAAAACACAAAGGCTCTGTTCTTTGTCACGAGGGAGCATTTTGTTATCGCATTGGGGACAGCGAGTGTGTTAGCAGTGACCGATCTTCTGGATCTATTCTGAGGAGTGGGGTGAACAAGGTCCGTGAGGGAGGTGGAGGATATTTTGTTAAGGGCTTTGAAGGTAAGCAGAAGTACTTTAAAGGTGAGCCTGCAGTAGATAGGAAGCCAATGGAGGTGTTGCAAAATAGGAGTTATGTGGTCTCTTCTGGAGGCTGCATGCAGGATGCGAGCAGCGGCATTCATTGCCAGTTGTAGTGGGTTAAGTGTGCTCTTAGGGAGACTATGTAGAATGGCGTTGGCGTAGTCGAAGTGGGGTGTAGCAAGGGCTTGAAAGATCATCCGGAAATCAGCAGGCTCCAGTAGGGGACGTAGGTGGCAAATTGTACGTATCTTGTGGTAGATTGCCTTGATGGTGTTGCTTATATGTGCTTTCATGTCGAGCTGCTGGTCTAGGATGACACCCAAGTACAGATGGTGGGCCTACTCAGGAGCTCTGCGTCTCTCACCTTAATCGAAGTGGGAGGGGTGAAGGTTTGATTTCTTGTGATAAATAGGACGTCTGTCTTATTGAAGTTGATTGTGAGGCTTTGCGTGCGGAGCCAGTCAGTAACAGCTTCAAAGCAGCTTGTTAATAGCGAGACGTTAGGCTGGTCAATAGAGAGTGGTGTGATATAAAAAGCTATCAAAATGACATCTAAATTAAACCTAGGAGGGAACAAAAAAACATCAAGGAACTCGAGCTTTCAATCATAAAATCACTATTGTAAACAAAATCTGGATGTGAAGAAGTCACCAGTGTCTCGTTATACCAATAGCTTTCATCATCGGTCTGGAGTGTAATTCAGTATTTCAATAAATATGTTTAACTTTTATATTTATACTTGTCACTCAGTCCATATGGTACTCCATGGGTTCTTTTTTACCCCCTGACTTTGCGCTATAATCTTTTTCTTGGAAAACAGCTGTGAACACATATGAGGTAATTTTATAAAGTGTTTTCCATGTTTTAAGTCTGGACTTTTAATAAAATTGTACGGCCACATATGCATATGAAGTGGCATTTTAGAAAGGACATTCAAGTACAATCTGGGATTTCCAGGGCAAAACGTGCAGAAAATCGCAAGGGACATATATATTTTGTCCTGATTTTAGGAACATAGGTACCCCCGACTTGGACACCCATGCTGGCATCCACGTAGACATCTCGACTGCAAAAAAATGGGGTGGGGACATCTATCTCATGCTAGTGTTCGTTGCCAACATGGAAAGAATAGGAGGTATGAGTGTACCTCTTTCTTCACAGCCTCTGGATGTTTGGTGGCAAAACCAGCATTTTTCAGATGCCTATTTGTGCCTGGAGGATGTATAAATTAGGACACAATTTGGTACATGCAAGACATTTCTGAAATCAAGCGAGGAGGTCCAGATTCTTGGGAATGCCCTGGACACGCCTACACCATGCTCCTGTTCTGATTTTGATGTCTTTGCACTGAGGACCTCTTTAAAACTGCTTTCTAAAAGGCTCCAGGAACATCTTTGTGCTTTGGACAACTATATGTCTGTTTTCAGATGCCCAAAGCATGAACTGGACTTCTAAAATAAACCCCATAAAAAGTAGGTGCACAGAAAGTATGCATACATTTATGGAAAAAGGTGAATAGTGGATCTGTGCTAGGTCTGCTGCTTTTTAACATATTCATAGATGACCTGGAAATGGGAATAGCAAGTGAGGTGATCAAATTTGCAAATGACACAAAATTATTCAAAGTTGTTAAAACACAAGAGGATTATGAAAAATTGCAAGAGCACCTTGATAAATTGGAAGACTGGACGTTCAAATGGCAAATGAAATTTAATGTGGACAAGTGCAAATTTATTCACTTAGGAAAGAACAACCCAAACTATGATTACACGATGCAAGGTTCCACATTAGGAACCACCACCAGGGGGTGTCACGTGATGAAGCAGAGCTGGACAGATGCCTGCCTGCTGAGCTTCGCTCCCAGCACACCTAAAACGGCAAATAAACTGCACAATAAAACCATATTGGACCCTGGAATCTCCCCCTTGAGGCAGCGGAAAGTGAGGTGAACATGCAGAGCCAAGGGGAAGGGGCCAACGACGAGGTGGACAGGTGGGAATGCCCGCAAAAACTCACAGGCCTATAAAGGAAAGAACATAAAAAATGGCAGCAGAGCAAAATGCAGCGGTTATCACATTTCAGGAAGAAGCATTACGGGAAATTACTCGTTCATTGACTGCAGTGCTCGACGAACGCCTCTCTCACCTACATGCCTCACTGAAGGAGTTGAAGGGCAGCTTTGAGTCTCAGTCGCAGCGAGTCCAGCAGCTGGAGGCATGCGTGGAGCAGCAGGAGAGTAGCACAGAGGCCTTGGAGAGGCGAGTGGCATAACTAGAGGGGCACTGTAAGGCACTCACAGAACAAATTGATGACCAGGAAAACAGAGGGCAACGAAACAATGTGCTGGTAATGGGCTTTCCGGAATCATGCTGCAAGAATGAGCTCAGAGACATTTTCGAAGAATGGATGCCACAACAGTTGGGAGTGGTAAAAGCAGGAGCGCGATCGTTGGTGGAGTGAGTGCATCGGCTGGGGCCTCGATGAGAGGGAGCTGATAGACCCAGACTGGTGATTGCACGTATACTCAATTTCGCAGACAAGGACAGGCTGATGGGGGAATATCACAAGAACCTGAATACAATTGACCCCATCTAACTCTGGAATAGATAAATCCATTCAACTTATATCATTGTATATATATTCCTTGTACATAAGTTATGCTTTATTATTTCCTTTTGCATGTCTCTCTTCCCCCTTCCTCCCCATCCTTGCTCCTTCATAAGTTAATGTAACTGAAAGTTTCATAAGTTAATGTAACCAAAAGTTTCTTAAGTTCTCTGTAAACATGTGAGTTTGATGTAAAACGCTTTGATTTAACGATAAGGCGGTATATACAAACTTTCACATCAATAAATAAATAAAATAAGAGGCAGTTGGAATATAAAGGCCATAAGCTATTAACATTTATTGGCTGTTCTAACCAAGTGCTGGAGAGGCATTGAAGCATGGCACCATATTGCTCGCAGTTAGCCCAGAGGGGTGTGCGGTTTGCATTACAATACCCTGCAAAGGTGAGAGTACACTGTGAGACCCAAACATCCTTCTTTGAGACCCCAGCAGAGTTAAAGGCCTTTATTGAATCAATGCCTAGGGGGTGAGAGGAATGGGTCTGTTGAATCGGAGGACACAGTTGGACAAGGCAGCATACCGCTTCCCCCCTTCTCTTTGATCCGTTCTTTTTCTTTTTTTTTGGATGCAAAAAGCAGCAGTAGATGAACTGGGGAGTTTCTTCTTTCCTTAAGCATGGGCTACATGGAGACCAGTGAAAAGATGAAGTAAAGCTGCTAGAGAGAGGAAAAGAGCAGTATCAGGAGAGAGCATCAGCCCCGATGGATCTGTGCTTGACAATCAACTGCTGGACTGGGGGTCCTAGGGGGTTATAGGGGGATGAGGGCAGTGATGATGGGTGCAGTAAATGTATTATTTGTTCCGGACCCCTGCACAATCATCGGGACTCCCGCGGCAGATCAGCATCTCTCCGACTGCCCTACGTGCAGCCAATCGGGACCCAGCTCCCCGACTTTAAAAGAGCACGCTGTGAGAAGGAAGCTCTCTTTGTTCCGGACCCCTGCACAATCATCGGGACTCCCGCGGCAGATCAGCATCTCTCCGACTGCCCTACGTGCAGCCAATCGGGACCCAGCTCCCCGACTTTAAAAGAGCACGCTGTGAGAAGGAAGCTCTCTTTGTTCCGGACCCCTGCACAATCATCGGGACTCCCGCGGCAGATCAGCATCTCTCCGACTGCCCTACGTGCAGCCAATCGGGACCCAGCTCCCCGACTTTAAAAGAGCACGCTGTGAGAAGGAAGCTCTCTTTGTTCCGGACCCCTGCACAATCATCGGGACTCCCGCGGCAGATCAGCATCTCTCCGACTGCCCTACGTGCAGCCAATCGGGACCCAGCTCCCCGACTTTAAAAGAGCACGCTGTGAGAAGGAAGCTCTCTTTGTTCCGGACCCCTGCACAATCATCGGGACTCCCGCGGCAGATCAGCATCTCTCCGACTGCCCTACGTGCAGCCAATCGGGACCCAGCTCCCCGACTTTAAAAGAGCACGCTGTGAGAAGGAAGCTCTCTTTGTTCCGGACCCCTGCACAATCATCGGGACTCCCGCGGCAGATCAGCATCTCTCCGACTGCCCTACGTGCAGCCAATCGGGACCCAGCTCCCCGACTTTAAAAGAGCACGCTGTGAGAAGGAAGCTCTCTTTGTTCCGGACCCCTGCACAATCATCGGGACTCCCGCGGCAGATCAGCATCTCTCCGACTGCCCTACGTGCAGCCAATCGGGACCCAGCTCCCCGACTTTAAAAGAGCACGCTGTGAGAAGGAAGCTCTCTTTGTTCCGGACCCCTGCACAATCATCGGGACTCCCGCGGCAGATCAGCATCTCTCCGACTGCCCTACGTGCAGCCAATCGGGACCCAGCTCCCCGACTTTAAAAGAGCACGCTGTGAGAAGGAAGCTCTCTTTGTTCCGGACCCCTGCACAATCATCGGGACTCCCGCGGCAGATCAGCATCTCTCCGACTGCCCTACGTGCAGCCAATCGGGACCCAGCTCCCCGACTTTAAAAGAGCACGCTGTGAGAAGGAAGCTCTCTTTGTTCCGGACCCCTGCACAATCATCGGGACTCCCGCGGCAGATCAGCATCTCTCCGACTGCCCTACGTGCAGCCAATCGGGACCCAGCTCCCCGACTTTAAAAGAGCACGCTGTGAGAAGGAAACTCTCTTTGTTCCGGACCCCTGCACAATCATCGGGACTCCCGCGGCAGATCAGCATCTCTCCGACTGCCCTACGTGCAGCCAATCGGGACCCAGCTCCCCGACTTTAAAAAGAGCACGCTACAGGCGTGACCGCGCCAGGCGGGCCCGCGCCTGAGGGCCTAGCCAGAGGGCCCTTTGGCGTGGCCCTTAGGCGAGGACCGAAAAGAAAAGCTTCAAGGCTGACACGGTAAATCTTTACAAAAAAGGAAGAACACAGACGTCAATATCATAGTGCTGCTGAGCTCCTCCAGGGTTGAACCCACGTGGAACCACCGCCATCACACACCAACAAGTCACTGCAAGTATACCCAACCAAAATTGCCTCTCTCTCTCTTCAGCGGCACAGCTCTCCCAGGAGGGATTGAGCTGCAGCGTTCTTGTGCTTCACCTCCAGTCACCTCACCAGCCCAATCGGGGCAGACCAGATCGACCTGCTACCGGACCATACACAGCAAGTATACCACGACTCACGCTTGACCTCTACATTCTGTGGATAAATATTAGTATACTACCAATTATACCTCATGGACTAATACCTACACTTGTATATGCTTTTGCCAGTATACACTGTTACCACCTTTTATATATTGTTCTTACATTTACTGTCGTCAGTAACCTGTATTATCTCCACTCAACACTCATCTACTATCACTAGTAGCCATATAGTATACTGTTATATAGTAGCCATATAATATACTGTTGCCAGTATCAAGCATCAAGCATTCATACTGTTGACAGTAGATGAATATACTGTTGACAGTAGATGAATATACTGCTGAAAATAACTAACTGTACTGTTGTCAGTAGATGAACATACTATTGAAAGTAACAAAATTCACTGTTGCCAATAGGTAAATATACTGTTGAAAGTGACTAATTTTACTGTTGCCAATAGTACTATAATATTGACAGTAACAAATTATACTGTGGTCAGTACATGAATACACTGTTGATAGTAACTAATTTTACTGCTGCCAAAATTATATATACTGTTGCCTGTAGACACATACACTATCACCAGAGGCCTCTAATCCCTGCAGAACTCCCTCTCACACAACCCCCTACACACAATGTATCCCACTAAATCTACAAACATCCCTCTCACTCTCCTGCTGATAACTCTCCTAACCCAACACATATATACATACAATACCAACCAAAGCCCTTACAAAAACATCCCCATCATCCACAATCACTACCGGAATCCTTACAATAACATCCCAACCACCCATAACCAGTATCAAAACCCAACACACAGCAATACATACTCAAACCCCCACTATCATCATTCGCGCAACGACTCAGACAAACCCCTTCACAGACGCATACAAATAAAACCCCAACCCTATAGTACAATAAACGAACGAGCTAATAACACAAACTCTAACCTACAAATCATCTTAATAAACATCCGTTCTATACGAAATAAAATACCAATAATCAATGACATAATAAAGGACACAACCCCAGATATTATCTGCATCACTGAAACATGGCTCTCACCCACAGACACCATACTACTAAACCAGTTAGCCACACATCAATATGACATATTCAACTGTCATCGGAATATAAAAAGAGGAGGAGGCGCTTTAATACTCACCAAAAAAGACCTAAAATTCACCCTAACAAACTTAGACAATATAGACGGAATAGACATTGTCAATATAGAAAATAGAACCCTTGCCCTCGCCCTCATCTACCGACCCCCATCATCTGATCAAAATAACCTTACCCCTATCCTAGAACTTGCTTGCACAGCATCTCAAAGCAAACCACTCATACTCCTTGGTGACCTGAACCTTCCATCACTGACCAACTCACAATCGAATAACTTCATAGAAGCTATGACACAAATGGGATATACACAGATAATACAAGCCCCCACACACAATAAAGGTAACATACTTGACCTAATCTTCCTTCCCTCTATGCTCTACAGTCACCAGCCACACACCACTCCAACCATAACCGAAGTACCATGGTCCGACCACCACCTTATTACAACTTACCTACCAATACAAGCTCCAAAAAACACCACAAGCACACCTCCACATACATCACGATTCGCACACTTTAACAAGAATACATTCCTCAACGAAGTATTACCCAAACTCAACACAAACTCATCAGACATCAATTCAACCATAACACATTGGAATTCAACCATTCAAAATGCAGCTGTCCCCACACAAGTCTTACATAGACAAACAAAAAAGACCGAAAAGTGGTTCACGAAAGAGCTAGCAAAACTAAAAAAGCAACTAAGGAAACAAGAAAAGAGATGGAGGAAAACAAAATCGGATGAAAACAAATCCCAATACATGTTAATACTTACTGGATACAAAAATGCAATCAACAAATCAAAAAGAGACTACCACTCTAAAGTACTAAACTCAGCCATCAACCGCCCGAGAGAACTATTTGCGATAGTAAAAACACTAACTAAAACTAATAACACCGAGCCTAAACAACCAGCAATAAATGTACAAACATTAGCAACACACTTTGCAGCGAAATTAAAAAACAAAACCACTACTCTGACACCAATATTTACAAGCACTAAACTCATAAACGAATGGACAAACTTCCACATAATAGACCGAAAACAACTCCTTAAAATCGTAACAATGATCAACACAACAACCTCCCCACTAGACCCATGCCCTGTATCATGGATTAAATGTGCAAAGGAGGAACTGGCGGAAAATCTACAACATATAGTGAACCAATCCCTCTCACAAGGCATAATGCCTGATGCCTTAAAACTCACAACACTTAGACCAATAATAAAGAACAACAAGCTTGACCCAAAAGACCCGAACTCATACAGACCCATAGCCAGCATCCCATTTATAGCTAAAATAATAGAAAAAACAATTCAAATACAGTTACAAGAACACATTGATGAACATAAACCACTTGACTCACACCAATTTGGGTTCCGCCCATTCCATGGAGTAGAAACTCTATTAATCACCCTAATGGATTTCCTCATCAGAGGTACAGATGACAACAACCAAGGCTTCCTACTTCTATTCATAGATATTTCTGCCGCCTTTGACAACATTAACCACTCCACACTGATCAACAGACTACAAAGCTTAGGAATAGGCGGGACTGTCCTTGATTGGTTCAAGTCCTACATATCAAACAGACTAATACGCGTACAAATTGACCAAGAAGCATCAGAACCATTCCCCCAAGGCCAAGGAATACCCCAAGGATCAGCCCTCTCCGCCCTCCTATTTAACCTGTATCTACAACCAATAACAAACATATTTAAAAAACACAGGATTAACCACTTTATATACGCCGACGACATCATGCTCGCTATCCCTATAACCGCTAAAAACCCCTCATATGACACACTATCAGAATGTATGACTGAGACCTCCTCCTGGTTAGAATCTAGCTACCTCAGCATCAACCTCAAAAAAACGGAAGCAATGTTCGTAACAAGGTCATCAACCACAGAGAACACCTTCCCAGAAACAATCACAATTAACAGAACATCCATACCTGTTAGAAAAGAAGTAAAATATTTAGGTGTGATAATAGATCACACACTCACCATGCTACCACACATAAAACAAACCGTAAAAACCATCTACTACAAACTAAAAACTATTCAGCACCTAAGGCCACTCCTAGAAACTCAAGATTTTAGATCTGTAGTAAATACACTAATCACCCCCCACTTTGACTACTGCAACAGTCTATTAATAGGCCTCCCTCAAAAAAGCACATACCTTCTTCAAAGAGCTCAGAACATCTGTGCAAAAGTAATAGCTAAAGCACGTCTAACAGACCACGTAACCCCAATACTGCTAGAACTACACTGGCTCCCAATCAATAGCCGAATCAGATACAAAACTATCCTAACAACCTTTAAACTCATAAAAGACATAGCCCCCTCACACCTATCCACACTACTGCAATCACCAAACAAAACTAGATCACACAGACAAAACGAAGCCCACTCCCTTATCACACCAAAAGCCTTCAGGAAGACAAAGAAAACCACTAGCTCCAGAGCATTCACATTCACTGCCCCTACGCTCTGGAATGACCTCCCAATAGACCTTCGCGTCATAAATGACCTCTATCAGTTCAGGAAAGAGCTAAAAACTTACCTCTTTACTGAACACTTTGAAATCCCATATACCCCCAAAACACCTCCATAACCATGGTATTACACACACAAACCCCCTTGCTCAAAACTAAACAACTCACCCCCCCCCGTCTGAAACCCCATACACACCCCCGATTTACGTCATAAAAGGAAATAAATTCCAAAATATACACAAAACACAACCACTGTAAATATCCAATGTAAATAATTTAATGGTTGTTTGTATTACTAATACATCTTGAAGTTGAAGTTTTGTTCAATGTAAATAGTTAAACTTAACCGTTCATTGTAAATAGTTGAATCTGATTGTTCAATGTAAATGTATACATCGGTGTACAATTGTTAAAATGTTCCTTGTAAACCGCCCTTGATCGCTGGAAGGGGCGGTATAGAAAAAATATAGATAAATAAATAAATAAATAAATAAATATAGAGTTAATAATTGAGGTGATTGAGATGGAAGGGGATAGTGGTGTGGGGAATGAATGACTAGGGGATGGATGTGGTGTGGATGGTGCTGTGATGGATGGATGGAGGAGTTGTGGGGGGAGAAGGTCCACATGAGGGGCATTGGGAGCAGGGGGCTGTCACATAAGGTCAGCAGAGGGAAGGTGCTAGGAGGGAGTAAGAGAGATCAAGCTTGGGGTGGGTGGTGCTGGAGGGTGGGGAGGGGGAGGCAAAGTTGGTGGGGGTGGGGCATGGAGGCAAAAAGGGAGTAGGTGGGCCTATGCGGTTGGGAGATGGGCAACCCTATTAGGTTCAGACAATGGTACATAAATACAGAGGAAGCGGAGCGTCATGGCATTGGATAGGTTGAAAAGTTACACCTTGAACATAGATGGGATCCACTCACTGATCAAACACACTAAGTTGCTTAACTACTTTACAAAAGAGGGAGCGGATGTAGTAATGCTACAAGAAACTCACCTCGATGCGAAAGAGCACGGGAAACTTCAAAGAGGCTGGGTAGGGAAGTTGGGCCATTCGTCATATATTGGTAGGCAAAGGGGGGTTGCTACCCTGCTTCATTGGCGGGTACCTATTGACATACACCAATGCATTCCTGACTCTGAGGGTAGATATCACCTGATGAGTGGGCAGCTGGCAGGGCATAAGATAGTTTTATGCAACATATATGCACCTAATGTGTATCGCCATGAATTCTTTCTCACACTCAGTTCCAAGCTCTTACAATTTGGAGGGTATCAGTGGGTCATTGGGGGGGATTCTAACTTGCCTCTGGATTTAGCTATTGATTGTAAGCCACCACAGGGGGACACAAAGAGGGAACCAAGGAAAAGGGGTGGACTATCTGGTGGGTGAACATGGGATGATAGACGTATGGAGAACTTTGCACCTGGAGGAGGTGGATTTCACCTTTTATTCCGCCCCTCATAATAGTTACGCTCAACTAGATTACCTTCTGACAACAGAATCTTTGTTACCAAGAATTGAGCAAGTAGAAATAAGGGATACAGGGCTGTCAGATCACATCTCGGTGTGGCTGACCTTACGGCTAGGAGAAGGGGGCAGGACAGCCAAAACTCAATGGCAAATGAACCCAACACTTTATAAAGACAAAGAATTCCACCAGTATTTAAAGGAGGCTTGGGGATGGTATTGTGGAGAGAATGATACAGGTGGAATGGACCCTCAGGTGCTCTGGGAGGCTGCTAAGGCTACTATGCAGGGCAACATAATAGCATACACAGCTGAGAAGAAAAGACTCAATAACGCCCAAATTTTGGATTTATCCCGACAGCTGCAGGCATTGCATAGGAAGCATATCAATTATATGGGTTCAAAAGACGGAACAATATTTAACCTTGCGAAAGGAACTGAACTCTCTGCTTGCCCAAAGAGCGGAGGGGACATTAAAGTATATAAATACCAGCTACACAAGTGGGGAAATAAGTGTGGATGGATGTTGGCGCACTTGGTTAGTCCTGAAAAACACAAAACTATAGTGAAGGGATTGCGGAACTCACAGGGGGCTAGAGGAGGAAGGTATACGAAAGCAGTTTCAACAATTCTACAAGGCATTGTACAGTAAGGGGCCTGAGGACACGCTGAGTAGGGAGGATTTTTTTCAGGGGCTGGAGCTACCTAAAGTGACAATGGAGGAGCAGGAGGGTCTGAGCCGCCCTTTCACAGCAGGGGAAATCATGAGGGCTATACAAGCACTTAAGTTGGCAAAGGCCCCTGGCCCCAATGACTTGGGAGCAGACTTCTACAAAATCCTGGGTAGGGAGGTCATCCAAGCCTTCCAAAAGCAGTGTGAGGTAGCGCTTGCTAGGGGAGACCTCAGGGGAAGGCAAAACAAGGCCATAATAGTTGTCTTGGCTAAAGCGGGAAGGGATAGAGAGCTTGTGGGGTCATATCGACCTATCTCCCTGTTGAACCAGGATGTCAAGTTGGTGGCTGCAATTCTAGCATGGAGGCTGGTGCGAGTGATTTTGAATCTCATTCACCCTGACCAGGTGAGCTTTGTACTGGGGCGATTTACCTCCACCAATTTATTGAAGGTGATGGCCATATTACGAGACGAGAGGATGAAAGCAGTTGACAACATCATAGCGAGTTTGGACATGGAGAAGGCTTTTGATGATGTATCATGGGAATACTTGTTCTGGGTGGTGGAGCAATATGGAATTAAGGGGGAATTCTTAGAATGGATCAGTGTGCTGAATCATAAACCTCAGGCCCGTATCTTGGTAAATGGAGCACTGACAGAGAGCTTCCCTCTGTACTGGGGCACAAGCTTTTTGCCCTATATTATTTTTTGCTGTCACTTGAACCCTTAGCTATTAAGATTC
Source organism: Ichthyophis bannanicus (assembly GCA_033557465.1). Classification (NCBI taxonomy): domain Eukaryota; kingdom Metazoa; phylum Chordata; class Amphibia; order Gymnophiona; family Ichthyophiidae; genus Ichthyophis; species Ichthyophis bannanicus. The sequence continues at coordinate 652,208,118 of CM066036.1, read as the reverse complement.
ACACAATGCAAAAGTGGCTGGGCATAAGGGTGGGTACGAAGACTTATAAAATTAATCTCTTTGCGGACGACATGCTGCTATCCATAGGAAAAGCGAGTGAATCGATATACCTGGTCATGGAAATGGTAGCTCAATTTGGCACCTTTGCAGGGCTTAAAATCAACTGGAGCAAGTCAGAAGCGATGGAGGTGAACCAAAAATGCCCTGCTAGGGATAAAAGAGATTTCCCGCTTAAGTGGGCTGGGGAAATTATGAAGTATCTGGGTTTACAACTTAGTGCTGATCAAAAGGCTGTGTATAGGAAGAACATAGGGTAAAAATTAAACAAATAAAAGAATGGCATGATAGGTGATAGGTGGAGGGATCTACCGCTTACAATGTTCAGGAGAGTAGCAATCATTAAAATGGTATGGCTGCCATGTTTACTATACCCCCTGCAAGTATTACCCCTCTGGATCAAAGGAGTGGAAGAACGTACCTATAAGGGGGTAGTGAACGCCTTCCTATGGAGGGGGAAGACCGCACGGATTAGTTATGTGAAACTGACACTGGGTAGAGAAGGAGGAGGCTTAAATCTCCCAGACTCGGGCCTTTATAACATAGCCACGCTACTTCAATGGGTGCACGAACTATACACAGAGGAGGACAGGTATGCTCCTCAAGGGCTATTCAATCAGGAATGTGTGCCCCCTAGAAAGCTTTTTGCTTGCTTCAGCTTAAATGCAGACTGTGGGATGAGGCCCAATGGGCTAGGTGCTTTACTGAGCCGTTAAGAAGGGCCTGGCAGTGGTGGAGAGTGAGACTGGGGGGAGGGTATAGGGGGAAATTGCCATTTATTTATTTATTTACATTCTCTTATATACCGCGCTATTCTGCATCAGTGCGGTTTACATTGAACAAACTGAAATTACATTGAACAGGGCATTATAACTTGAAGATAACTATTTTACAGGGAACATTTGAATCACTGTTAGGGAATCCTGAGTTCCCTCCAGGAAATGGTGATGTGGTCTTTAAACGGTGGGCAGAGCAGGGCTGTAGGTATGTAGGCCAGATTTTGGATAAAGGAAAGGGGAGTGTGCCCACCTTTGATCAATTCAAGGGGGAATGGGGGACCCTAAACAAGCACCTGATGGCATATCTGCAGTGTAGTCACTATATCAATAACAAGTTCAGGACGGCAGAAGACCGGCGAGGATTTACAAAATTAGATCGAGTATTCATGGCGACCATAGGTCAGCATAATAGAATAGCGTATTGGTACAAAGCAGCCAGAGAGACGCGGAAAACGGAGTGGCTTCAGAAGCTGGGGGCAGTGTGGACAAGTGAATTGGGGGAGGTGGTTGATGAACAATTCATAGGGAGACTATATATGGAATTGTATGCGCACACGTTGAATGTGAGCTTGCAGGAAATGCAGTACAAAATATTACACTGAGCGTATCTAACAAGGGAAAGGGGGGCTAAAATGCATATCTGGGATAATCCAAATTGTCAGAGATGCAAGAGCATAAAGGGTACTTGGACACATTTCTTCCTGGAGTGCCTGAAGTTGCAGCAGTACTGGAGGGAATTGCTGCAGAAACTGCAGGTGATTCTTGGCACCAAGGTGGAATGGGAATATAAAGCCCTCTTGTTGGGAGATGGGACGGTGATGAATGGCAAGGTGCTGGGTCTAGCGAGGAAGCGGACAGCGCAGGTGGCGCTCCTGCTTGCCAGGAAAACTATAGTGGCACCCTGGATAGAGGACAAGGCCCCCACCATAGTGCAGTGGCAGACTAGAATGAGAAGCATGGCTGAATGGATACTGAGAGAGAAAAAGGAGAGTGGATCTCGAGAGAGAAGGGACTACTGGAAAGCATGGGAAGAGTGCCTTGAATGCTTGTAAACTCATTGACTTGGGGAAGGGGGGGGCTGGAGGGAAGGGGGAGGGAGTGGAGGAGGGAAGAGGGGCTAATGGGAGGAGGGGGTTTAGAGGGGGGGAAATACAAAAATTGGGCCATGGTGACAGAACATTGATAATGTATAAGAAAGAGCAAAAGAGATGCTCTCAGTTGGGGAATTTTACTTATGCATTGGAAGAGGAGATGAAGGATGGAAGTAACAGTGGTATTTTGCCACCCAGGAAAAAAGATTTAGGTGACATCATGGATAAAATGTGGAAACCCTTCGCCCAGTGTGCAGCAGCGGCCAAGAAAACAGATAGAATGCTAGGTACCATAAGGAAAAAATGGAGAATAAAACAAAGAATATTATAATACCTCTGTATCATTCCGTGGTGCGACCGCACCTTGAATATTGTGTGCAATTCTGGTCGCCATATCTTAAAAGGCATATAGCGGAATTAGAAAAGGTAGAGAGAAGAGCCACCAAAGTGGTAAAGGGGATGGAAGGATACCCTTATGAGGAAAGGCTTATAAAGTTAGGGCTTTTCAACTTGGAAAAGAGACGGCTGAGGTGAGATATGATAGAAGTCTATAAATTAATGAATGGAATGGAATGAGTAAACATCGATCAGTTGTTTGCACCTTCAAAAAGTAGAAAGACTAGTGGACATGCAATGAAGCTACAATATAACCCATTTAAGACTAATTAGAAAAAAATATTTTCACTCAATGCGTAATCAAACTCTTGAATTTGTTACCGGAAGATTTAATAAAAGCTATTAGTGTAGCTGGATTTAAAAAGGTTTTGGGCAAGTTCTTGGAGGAAAAGCCCATAAACCATTATTAAAGAGGACCCAGGAAATCCACTGCTTGCCCCGGTACAAGCATTTTGGAACCTATGTGACTTTTTGGAAATCTTCCAGGTACTTGTGACCTGGATTATTAGCCACTGTTGGAAACAGGATACTGGGCTTGATGGACCTTGATCTGACCCAATATGGTATTTCTTATTTTCTTATGTGATCTGCACATACAATGCTCCTGGGGGCAGAGTGTGGGAAAAGCAGAGGCAGAGCTGCAATGTACCCAGATATTATGTAAAATATGTGGATGTACACATAGCACACTACACTTTTTTATCTTTTTTAAGTGTAGGTGAAAGTGGTTTACAAATTATAAAATCATTAAAAGCAGGAAAAGAAATCCATTTAAGACAGGTGCAGAAAAGTAGCAGAAGAGAAGGAAAAAAAAGACAAGATTTAAAAATAAAACTAAAACTGTAAGAGTTCTTAAAATCAAAGCATTCAGAGTGTGTCTCTCTCCCGGACTCAGCCCTCCTCACTGAAGTCCGAGAATGCTAACTCAAAGAAATGATTTTTCAGGGCTTTTTTGAATTTTGAAAAAGAAGATTCCAAGCATATATGTCTCAGGGGGCACCGTCCCTGGCAGCTGTTTGGTAACCAGGTGCCTGGCCTGGGGGGAGTGGAATCCCTCTCCTCGGGGCCAGGTGGGTAGTGATAGAGGAGAGTTCGGTTGCAGCTACCTTTTTCACATATTCTGATTGTTGGTCACCACAGGATTGGGGGTGCCGGGGGGGGGGTGGGGGTGGAGAGGGGGAGCAGTATATTTTGAATGCCATGCAGGGCTGGGCGGGATCGAGATTGGCACCAGTTAAGAAAATGGTAGGGAGGGGCAGAGGCAACCCTTTATGTATCGGTGTAGGGTGTGGTCCCCTCCCTCCTTTGGTGACCTGGCAGCAAGTGTAGGAGAAACTTCCCCACCCAGCCCACCCTTATTGTGGGGCAGTGGGGACGGGGTGTGGGGGTTCAGTTTCAGTGCATCTGGTGGGGTTGGTTGCAGTTACCTGGGGCAGTCAGCTGGCTGGAATATGCGGCTTGATGTTGTTGGGTGTGGATTGGATGATCTTTGTCCAGATATTACAGCGGGTGTTTGGGTGAAACCCCGTGGTTGGAGGTTGTCACCTGGAGAGATGAGCCTTTGCTAGTAATATGGCGAGGCCGGCAGTTGGGGAGGTGGGTTACTCCTGGAATGGCCATCGGCTCAGGGTAGTTGAGGTACCATTTTGCTACTAATATGGCTGGTGGTAACTTTGTCCAGCTGAGGTGTTTGAGTTTCATTATTATTGAGCCATGATCTTTTGAAATAGGGTTAGAAGGAAAATACAGATGACTACAGTATGGAGAGAAATATGAAGGACTACAGTATGGAGTCATATTTCATATTTCTCCCCACACTGTAGTCCAATTTCAAGTCATCTACAACTGTGTTTTCCTTCTAACCCTATTTCAACTGGTTAATTGCATCGTTTTAGATTGAGTTGACTCATTTTTCGTATTTTGTTCATTTGGACCTCTGTTGGAGGTCGCCTCCTTGGCACTTCATACTGTTATTACGCTCATATGTTTAAATTTAACTAATTTACCTATAGTTTTTTAGATCGCCCAACTATTTTACTGCTTTCATTATTTAGCCATTTTCAATGTATGATGGTTTTATTTTTATACAATTATTTATTGTCAGTGTTTGGGATTATTACTTACATTTCTATATGTTTGTTTGTAGAGAGGTCTGTATCCCTGATGAAGGCTCTGGCTGAAACACGTGTATGGTGACCTCAGGCTTCACAATAAAGCTCTCTGCACTGCCCATGATGCAGTTGTCCTACCCCTTTTTTGTGTCTTTTCTAATTCAACTACATCTTTTTAAAGATGCAGAGACCAGACTTGCATACAATACTCAACATGCAATCACACAATGAAGTGATAGAGAGGCATTATTATATCTTTTGTTTAATTCTCTATTCCTTTCCTAATAATTCCTAACATTCTGCTTGCTTTTTTAGCTGCTGTTGCACATTGAACACATTTCAATGATTGTCTATGATGACACCCAGATCCTTTTTTTAGGTAGTGACTCAATGTGAACCTAGCATTATTTATCTATAGTTTGGGTTATTCTTCCCTATGTGCATTACTTTGCAATTATCCATATTAAGTTTCATCTGCCATTTGGATGCCCAGTCTGCCAGTCTCACAAGCTTATCCTCCGCACCCATTAGTCCCTTTATCCCCTATCCCCTTCCCGTCCCCACCAATCTCAGTCCCTTTCTACCCCCGTCCCCCCCAGCTAGTTCCTCCAGTGTCTCTGCTTCTATCATTCTCTTTTTCTTATGTCCTAAGGTCTCCTTGTAATGGTCTCATAGATCTCCAGTGGTCCACGGATCACAGGTTTGAAACCACTGATTTAGAATAAGGAGTTTTATAATGACAGTTTTTTTTAAAGATATATTAGTGATAGGAGGAAGTGTAGAAGTGCCACTGTGAGACTCAAGGGCGAAGGGAAAGAATATGTAGAGTCTGATGAATAAAAACAGAATTTCTTAAATAAATATTTTTGTTCAGTGTTCCTTGAGGAAAGGTCAAGAGCAGACTGCAAGAAACAGACACAAATGAAAATAGAGGTGAGGTTGGTCTCAAACAATTTTCAGAAGATTGTTTTCTTGAGGAGCTAAAAATACATGACTAAAAGTAAACAAAGTGATGGGGCTGGATGGGATCTATCTAAAGGTAATGAATGAACTTAGAGAAATTCTTGTGACCTCACTGTGACTTTCTTAATACTTTCTTAGACTCGAGAGTGGTCCTTGAGGATTGGAGGTGAGTAGATGTGGTCCCTCTTCACAAAAGAGGAAGTAAGGAAAAGGGTGGGAAATACAGGCCAATTAGTCTGACCTTGCAGGTGATCAAATTAATAGACTTACTGCTAAAACAGAGGATAGTGCAATTTCTGGAATCCAGTGGTTACAGGATGCAAGGCCACGTGGTCTCATGAGACAATTCTGATCAATTTCTCTGACTGACTCACCAAAGAAGAGAATCAAAGGAGAGCGCTAGATGTGGTGTACTTGGATTGTATTAAGGCTTTTGACATGATTCCAGATAAGCAACTTATAAATTATCTGAGTGCACTTGGTATGGGTCCTAAAGTGACAAAGAAAAGTGGTAAGCGGACTCTGAGGAAAGAATGTTATCAGTGGTGTGCCACAGGAATCGGTTAAACATTTTTGTAAGCAATATAACAGAAGGGCTATTTGTAAAGGTTTGACTTTTTGTGCATGATACCAAAATCTGCAACAAGGTAGACTTCCCGAAAGGTATGCAAGACATGAGGAGGGATCTAGCAAAGCTCAAGGAATGATCTAGAGCATGGGTAGCCAACTCCAGTCCTGGAGAGCCACAATCCAGCCTGGTTTTCAGGATGTCCCTAATGAATATTCACAATATATATATATTTGCATCCACTGCCTCCTATTGTATGCACATATCTCATGAATATTCCTTAGGGACATCCTGAAAACCAGGCTGGATTGTGGCTCTCCAGGACTGGAGTTGGCCACCCCAGATTTAGAGTATGGGAGCTAAGATTTAATGCTCAAAATTGGAAAGTCATGCATTTGATCTGCAAAAGCCTAAGGGAGTGGTACAGTAGAGGATGAAGTTTTTCTGTGCACAAAAGAGTGGTACCTGGAGGTGATTGTATCTGATAGTCTTGAAGTGGGCAAACTGGTAGTCAAGGTGACAGCAGAAGCTGGAAGGATGCCCGGGTGTATAGAAAGAGAAATGGTCATCAGGAAAAAAGTGGTGATAGTTTCTCTATAAATCTTTGGTCAGACCCCATTTGGAGTACTGTGTGCAGTTCTGGAGATCACACCTTCAAAAGGTGGATGGAACTGGTCCAGAAGACAGTTAATAAAATGGCCAGTGGTTTTTGCCATAAAGAATATGGAGACATACTTAAAAATATAAATATATGCATACTCTGGAAGAAAGGCAGGATGGAGAGAGATAGCAGAGATATTTAAATACTTGTGAAGTATAAAGACATTGGAGGTTGGCCTCTTTCAATTTAAAGGAAGCTCTGGAATAAAGGATCATAGGATGATGAAGTGTAGACTCAGGAGTAATCTAAAGAAATATTTCTTTATGGAAAGGTTGGTGTGGGTGTGGAACAGCCTCCTAATGTAGGTGGTAGAAATGAGGTTAGAAGCTGGAACAAGCACACAGTATCTTTAAGGGAGATGGCTTAGTAGTTGGTTTGGATGAGTAGACAGGATAGGCCATTTTGCCTTTATCTGCCACCATTTTTCTCTGTTTCTTTGTTTCTAAGGTAAAGGAATATGGCAACACAGCAGTACATTGGAACTACCTGTAACTATTTGCTTTTCCTTTTCCTTTTTTTTAATGGAATAATTTGCTTGTTTTATATAGCACCTTTCCCAGTGAGTCAGACACTATAATATAAACCTATGGTCTTTAGCTATGTTTGCATATAGAATAATTTCAGAATGTGTTTGGCACACAATACTTTGAAATTTCACGACAAATGTATGTTTTAAGTCGGTTTCATGTTCTGTGTACTTCCTGTGGGAGAACCAGAAGCGGAACCCAAGGACCAGGCCTACACGTCAGTATATGGCACAAAACAATTTTATTGAGGGACCCGGTACATATTATTCAACAATGTGCCATAAGATAAAAAAATCAAATATTTAAATATCAAGCAACGCTGTGTTGATAGGCAAACAGGGCTAACAAAGCAAAAAATACATACAAATTAAAACTTATTTATGATACAAGTTTTAATTTGTATGTATTTTTTGTACATATTTATTTACGGCCTCTTATATTTATGCTTTGTTAGCCCTGTTTGCCTATCAACACAGCGTTGCTTGATATTTAAATATTTGATTTTTTTATCTTATGGCACATTGTTGAATAATATGTACCGGGTCCCTCAATAAAATTGTTTTGTGCCATATACTGACGTGTAGGCCTGGTCCTTGGGTTCCGCTTCTGGTTCTCCCACCCACGCCTGCGGATACCCCTTCTTCCCTTGGTTTTCTGTGTACTTCCTGTGACAGTAAGGTTGACATCTATTTTGTGTCCATGACAACGGTTCTTGTTGACAAGGGCCTTTCATGCAAGTGAAACCTTTCAAGTATAATGTATCTTATTTTTCTAGATTTTCTGAACAGCTAATCTTATTACATACATTTTAGGGGCCCTGGTATTCCAAGGCATTTACACAGTTTGCAGACCTGCAATGCACATAAATGCATCTCAGTGGGATATTCAGTGACGCTAACGTGGTTAGTGCCATTGAATATCTGCGGGTGCTGCTGGATGCTCCATTGATAACCAGTTAGTACTGGGACATGCCAGGGCCATTCCAGGGCAGCACCCAGCGATAAATGGGCAGCGGCAATATGGAGCTGCTGCCTGGTTATCGACACATGGTGAAAGTCAGTTGCAGTAAAGACTGGCCTAACTTTCACTGCAGAAGCTAATCGGGCAGCGGCTGAATATCGCCGCTGCCCAGTTAGCTTCCCGGCAATCCGGCCAACCCAGAAATTCAATGCCAGGGCCCAGATATGGCCCCAGCATTGAATATCCGGGTTTAGAATTCAGGAGCAGTGGCTAGACACATTAGATCAGTCACTGAATAGCCCTCCTATGTGTTCCAACAGCAATAAATAATGTGGTACATTCAGTAGTTAATCACCACACATACAAGTTCTCTCTCTTGCAAACTTGTTTTTTAGTAAATATTTTATTATATTCAGCTCTCATTGCTGTTTCTTTTATATCACTGCAGAATTTTAAGCATATTAGGGCCCCTTTTACTAATACTTACGGGCATGTGCACTAAAGAGTGATAGCTGCTATGGCGTTGCTAATGCAGGAATAGTGCCCGGCGGTAGCAGTTATTGCAGGAAAAATGCAGGCATCATGTCACTTTTCCACAATGTTTGCATTTCATGCGCTAGAAGCTGGCTCGTTGGGATTAAGGGCAGAGAGTAGGTGTGCCTGCAAGGTGCAATTACCATGGATGTTACCATCGCAAGGTCATTGCCAAAGTTTGCAGGTTTTGCTGATGCAGCCTACACCACCTCAATGGGTGGCGATAGCTGCATCCATGAAGCTTGCCCTCCACGATCCCTGTGTCCTCTCTGTGATATTTGCAGGAGAACTGCTAGGAATGCCCCCTGCAGATACCATGGGACCTTTATAGCCGAAATGGGCTTTTTGCAGCTATCACCTGGCATTAGCTGCAAAAGCCGAAAGCACTTTAGTAAGCATGCCCCTTAGCATATGCTATCTGCTGCATGGCCCATTTTATTCCTAAGGATTAGTAAAAGGGGCTCTTAGTTATGGTACTGCTTGGCTGGGGGTGCATACTTGCAAGAGCATGAAAAACGTTTTGGACAATTAAAAAATGATAACTTCAGTGCTTGTTTTGTGCTGTTGCATGTAGTGACATGTTTCTGGCTGCACAAATCCTTGATAAAATGGGCTTTCACTTTCTGCAATGTATTTGTAAATAATTATGGTTATTAGAGTAAAAGCCTTTGCCGTGTTTGCAAGGGCATCCTAGCTGGTTGGCAGAATGCCAGCCCCCATAAGTTTAAATTCTGAATCCAAGTCAAGGAATGGGATCTTTATTTAGTGCCCTTAAGGGGCCATTTGATAAACTTTTTTTTGGGGGGGGGGGGGTCATTCCAAAACCTGAATAAGGGATGCCAGGGATGTTTATATGCCGAAAATGTCTACAGACAAATTACGGTACATGATGCCCGCGCACATTTATCTCATTTGCTCGAAGATGTTCCAACATGCTTGAGAGGGGTGAAACAGGGGTTTGGTTTGCTGTGGAGACATGTATAATGTATTCAGGAAATGCCAACTTTCCTGCAGATGTGCCCGTTATTCCTGCCAGAGACATGGAATAAGGCCGGTATTTAGAAAATTTTCTGCTGTGTTCTACAGTTCATCCCTGCAAGTGAGTGTGTGTGTGTGTGTGTGTGTGGGTTGAGGGTAACATTGGTGGATCTGGTGTGCTAATCTGCAATTCAGGGGGAACATGAATGCCTGGCCAATACCTTGACCTTATGGATGACCACAGTGATACCAGGTGCCACTGTGATATGGCAGCTGTATAGCAGCTGTGCCAGGCACTGGAAAACCTGACAGCTATTGTGCCAATATTCCCCAGATTGTGCCATGCAGCCTACATCCTTACCAAGTCCAGATCTATGCAAGCTGCGAGAGTAGTGATATATCTGGAGACTGGCTACTTGGTATGATGGCACAGGGATCCCCCCTCCCTGCAGGGCTGCACGACCCTACCGGTATTCTGCCTGTCTCTCCGCTGTACGCACAAGTCTTTCATGACAGTCTGCAACTATAAAACACAAGGAAATAAATCTACAGGGTAAGAAATAGAGATTTTTATATTCCTCTCTACCAAGGATTATATATAGTGGTATCTTTATTTACCTGGCACATATATGCTATTAAAATGTAAGCCAAAAGTAATCATTTTAAAATTAGCAAAAGTGGGCTATATCGTTTCCCTTATCAATATACTATTGTTTTCTTTTTTTTTTTTTTTTTGAGTAAAACATTTCACGCACAGTCTAATACATCACTCAGATAAGTTGAAAAGTAGTTATATTGCCTTATTAATAGACTGAAACTTGTAATGTCTGTCTTTCATGCGACTTGATGAAGCTTTCAGCACCATGGAGAATGCCTGCACTATATTTATGCCATTAACTAAAAACCAGACCCTTAATGAGGGATAGAAATGTCTTTAGTCCTTTTAAATATGTAATTTGGCCTTTCATAAACAACTCATTCACGTCAAGCCTAATGGCACTCTCTTTTAACCATATGTCCAATAAAAATTCTTCACATATTTTTAGGGATTTTTTTAGGGTACATAAAAGAATCCCATATGATCTATAATTGTGAAGAGTGCATAGACGAGTAAGTGCTGCTTCAGAAACATAAGTAGTGCTTCAGTAGGTTACTGCTCAAATTCACCAGGAAGCAGGAAGCAAGGAGATAGACTTGAGTAATGGTCATCTGTGGCCTCTAGTTATATCTTCTAGATAAAACACTCTGTACAATAGAACGTCCAGCCAGCAGCTTTTTCACAAAACTCATACTAGGAAAGGCCTTATTCAAAGAAGATTTTTCCTCCATTCTGTGTCTCTTGAAAAAATATATGGCATAAAACTTTCAAAAAGGTTCTTAACGATAGGTCAGATGAATAATTCTTCTTGAACTGTATCAGGGGTTAGCAAAAAACATGGAATACAGAAAAAGGTTAAAGATTTACATCAAGCATGGGTGTTGCTTAAAAGTACTGTCTTGGAAGTACAGACCAGATGTATTCCACGCTTTAGGAAAAGGGGGAAGGCAGGCCAAAAAACTGCCAGCAAGGTTTAAAGGCAAGGTCAGAGAGGCGGCTGTTGCTAAAAAAGCATCTTTCAGGAAATGGAAAAAGGAGCCAAATGACGAACATGGGAAACAACATAAGCATCAACAAATTAGATGCAAGGCATTCATAAGGCAACAAAAGAGAGAATTTGAGAAGAAGCTTGCCTTGGAAGCAAAAATGCATAATAAAAACTTTTCCAAGTACATTCATAGCAAAAAACCTGTGAGAGTTTCAGATGAACCATTGGATGATAGAAGGGTAAAAGGGGCGCTAAGGGAGGACAAGACCATAGCGGAGAGACTGAATTAATTCTTTGCTTCGGTCTTAACCGAGGCAGGCGGACACGGTGCCTCGGGCCCCCTTTGCCCCCCCCCTCACCCCAACCTCCCCCGGTCCCCCACCCTAATAAGACACCACACCAAATATTCATGGGAGACAACTGGTCGCAGCTTTATTAACCTTTTACAATTAACAATAAGCCAACATCAAACCCTTCCCAATCAATTAGCGGAGCCCGGCCACACCAGCCATACCTTAGCAAAGTGCCTTGCCACCGCTAATGCCATGACTTGCCTCCCGGCAAGTTGCCTACCCCTCTCCCTGACTTCGCCATGCCCCTTAGCAAAAGTCGGCCAGGGTTTGACCGGGTCAGGGGCACCCCGCCCCCGCCCAAGTGTAGCCTGAGGCTCCGGACCCCGGACACCTCCGGGATCCCGCCACCCCCCCAAGCTGCAACACCCCATTCACAGACCCCCCTCAAAAGGCAAGGGTGGGCGGGAGGGAAACCGGCACCCCCGAGCAGCCTCCGCTCTTAATGACCACGCGGAGGCTGCCGGCCAGGCACTACCCCCCCACTACGCTGCCCAAAACCCTGCTGATTGACTCCCACGCGGCTACGTCTGCCAGGAGCCAATGGATTTAATTCCACGTCCTGCGCGCCGCACCTGCGGCCGCGCGCAGGGTCCCGACACCGGGCCGCGCCCCCAGTTAAGGTCGGCCACCGGGACCTTGCCCGCGGCCTCGCCACTAACCGAGGCAGGCGGACCCGGTGCCTCGGGCCCCTTTGCCCCCTCCCCTCCTCACCCCAACCTCCCCCGGTCCCCCACCCCAATAAGACACCACACCAAATATTTATGGGAGACAACTGGTCGCAGCTTTATTAACCTTTTACAATTAACAATAAGCCAACATCAAACCCTTCCCAATCAATTAGCGGAGCCCGGTGGCACCAGCCATACCCTAGCAAAGTGCCTTGCCACCGCTATTGCCATGACTTGCCTCCCGGCAAGATGACTACCCCTCTCCCCGACTTCGCCATGCCCTTAGCAAAAGTCGGCCAGGGTTTGACTGGATCAGGGGCACCCTGCCCCCGCCCAAGTGTAGCCTGAGGCTCCGGACCCCGGACACCTCCGGGATCCCGCCACTGGCACAAGGAACAACCTTGTTCATGTGCCGCCCCCCCCTAACACCAAGCTGTGACCAGCGCTCGTCCCGGACCAAAAACATATTCCAAGGCCTCCTGCCAGACGTCAAGGAGCAGATCCCTCCCGACTGGATACAAATGTACCCCGTTGCCCCAGTAAAGCCCCACACACCCAACCGTAACCCAGCAATGCCTAATCCCCATTGACCAATCGGTTGGGTAAACTTCATCAGGCCTCGCAACCAACGCCGCCGGCCCCAGCAAGCCGGCCTTGGAATAATGTCAGACCACATCACATCAATACCCGGAACATCCGCAACACCACCCCCAGATCGTCTTGCGCTGCTCGGAGCAGTTGCCTGCAGGACCAGGATACAAGGTCGTGGTCTCCCAAATGCACAATCAGAATCACCGGCAGTCGCGATGTCCTCCCCTGGTGCCGTAGCAAAGGCAGCCGCTGTGACCAACCGAGTCCGCGCTCACCCAGCCATGTCACAGCAACCACCATCGGGTCCTGCCACAGATTATCTCCCCGAGGCCGCGCCGCGGCATGCCGTCCTGCCCAGTGGACACAGGAGTAACCAGTCACACACCATCCAGCAGGCCCCAATCTCCCATCTGCAAAATAAATGAACAATTAAAATCCCCGACCCCCACCACCCCAGCCCTTTCCACCGCATAGAACCTGGAAACTTCCGAGAGTGCCATCCACCGACCTTCCGTATGACATGCATGAGCAAGCCGGCCGCCGCGGTGCCCGTAGCCGCCCCGATGCGGAAAGAGTGCGGCGCAAATGCATAGCGCCTTCCCAACCGAACGCAGCGCCAACCCCAGCACCACAGCCACCTAAAAATGGGTCATAACGCGCGCTGTCGTGACGAAAGACACCCCCATCCAGCCCGGGGCGCACCCGCCGGTACGGCCTCACTGCCTTCACCAGGCATGTTACCAGGTAACATACCTCCCGCAACGGCACCCACACCCTTCCCCAGCTGACCAGTCTTGGAGCCCGCCAACTGAATCCGTCACTGCCCCACTTCCACCCCCACAGGGTGCCATTGCAACCCCCCTACCCCCCACCGCACCAGAACTGGCGACCCACCCCCCGATTCTAAAGGCCCCCAAAAAGGCAAGGCAAACACTGCACGAAACATGGCCACCTTCTACCATGACACCACCACTGACGGTAAAGCCCCACAGAGTCTCACCAGCAAGCCATGCATAATGGGCCACCTACGACCCAGCGGAGTCGGCCGAGTACGCACCCAACCCTGCAGGAGCCTACGAGTGAAATTCCCAACAGCAGGCGAGCCCCACCCTACTGCGCTGGCAAAAAAGATAAACCCCACCAAGCATGAACGCACTGATGATCTGGAGAAGCCCGCCCCTGCAGCTACCACAATATATCGACCAAGCAAGCCTTCCGGCACGCCCCCCCTGGTGCCACCCGGGGGCCACTAAAAACTCGACCACCTTGACGCAGCCCCGCTGAGAAGCAGACCCAGTCCCCGCTGACACTGAACTCCTCAGTAAATGCAGCAGCTCCCCTGACTAATGCTCCGTAAGTTCTCTGGGACCACAGATCCTGCCCTGTCTGTTTCAGGGACCAGAGGCCGGAACCGCTCCCACGAACAACGAGAAAGAGCATCAGGGATCTCATTAAGGCAGCCAGGTATATACCGAGCCCTTACCGACACATGCAACCACAGACCAACTAAGACCACCTCCCGCAGCAATCCCGCCACCCACAGCCCCATTGGCACACCACCCGAGCACCTATCCGGCCATAACTCCCAAACCCACCCGGATCAGGAACAGCTCCAAGAAGGAGATATCAGTGGTCAATCCCAATACATGCCAAGCCTCCGGCCATCTGTCCGCTAACCAGGCCCCGCCGAATGAAACTCCCAACCCTGCCCCCCCCTGGACACCCCCGCCCCCATCAGAACCGATGACCCATTGAAACCTTCCAGGAATTGACTCCATACCTGCAAATCTAACCCGACATGTGAAGTTCAAAGCCCCCAGCAACACCGGCAGCCCCCGTAAGGTTATCTTGGCTGAGGCCAACACCTTAGCCAGGAAAATCCGTAAACTGGCAACCTTTTCCTGCGGCAGTCGGGCCACCACCCCATGGAATCCAACTCCCCCCTAACAAGTTAAGCTCATCGCCGAACCTTCGGTCTTACCCTCCGCCAATGGCACGCCCAATTCCCGTGTTAACTCCGTAAACCCGGTTAATATTCCCGGCACTCCTCCGACTGAGCCGCACCGACGAACAAAACTCATCCAGGTAATGCACCACCTACGTCGAGCCCCATTTTTCCATCCGCACCCACTGCAGGAAGGAGCTGAACATCTCCCAATACGCGAACGAGACCGAGTAGCCCAGAGGCATGCACTTGTCAAATGAATACTCCCCATACAAACGAAAACACAACCAATGAAAGCGGATGGGTGCCCTGGCAGCACGCAAAAGGCCGATTCGACATCAACCTTGTCCATCCATGCTGCCTGACCAGCCAACCCCACCATCTCTGCCGCCCAATCAAAGGACGCGTACCACGCCGCACACAACTTGCGCGGTATGAAGTCCGCAACCCACGCCCCCATCGGACAAGACAAATTATGGATTAGCCAGAACGCCCCGGCTCCTTCTTGGGCACCATCCTCAGGTAGAAATCCCCTGTTGGGGAACGGTGGAACACTAAAACGGGCCTGCAATCCTGTCCAACCCTAACTCCCCTAATAACTTATGCTGTGCCACCACTGCAAAACGCCGGACCACAGGCAAATACCGCGGGATAACGCAACCAAGCCGAAAACCGAACTCAAGAACGACCCTATCCCGCCGTTTGGGATACCGGGACGCCCAACCAGCACGACGTCCACCCGAATCTTGACGGCGCACAATCACCAAACGCATTGCCGCTGAGGCCAGCAGATCCTTTCTTACCCCACCTAGTAGCCGGGTGGCCTCCGCCACACATGGAGCAGCAGTGCTTGAACTTATATCCAGGAATTGGGCAGGTGGACCTATGGAACCTCCAGCCCACGTCACAGACCCCACCATTCCAGCCTTCTGCTGAAGACTGACCGCCCCCGGCGAAATGAACTACCCACCACCCCTGCACCGCCTTTTCCTCCAACCCTCCCCCCCCCCAATATCGGACCGAGCAGACATTTTGGGTTAGCCGAAGGTTAATAACGTGCGCACGCCATAATAACGAGCTGCTCACGTCCATCTTGTCCCGGAACTGGGCATCAGAGTTCCACCACGCCTACCCCCCGTGTGTTTGGGACGCCTCCCCATAGAATCAGCATCCGCCAATAGCATACACTACTGCTCCGGCGTGTGATGTCCCTGCATGCCAGCAAGGCACAGGAAGGATCGCGGCCAGTGTCCTACCATGCACGCAACCATCTTAACCTGCCCTGCGAATATAGCACTTTCGGACTTTGCGTTGTAGCCTTTTTGGCACCCCCTCCCACAGTTCAGGAAATGACACCACCGCCGGGGCCCTTCCCCCTGCCCGACCCCACCCCAAGGTAGCCCCCAGGAGGAAGAAGCAGAGAACTCTGAGCTATGACACCGCTGACAAGACTGCCATCTCTTCTACTGCAAGCTACCCCCAGCCTTCCCCCGCCCTGACTACCCGACTAGTCCCTCACCCGAGAGACCTGGCCACTCACCTGTCTCACGACCCTCAGCCGCTGTGGCAACAGCAGACCCGGCTGCCAGCTGACGGGCCTCGTCACTGGCCTGCGCCATCTCACCGCGCTGCCTATCGGATGCCTCCGCCGCTGCACCTGGACTTGCAGCCTCACCACCTTCCGGATTCGACCATCGCTTCCGTCCACCAGCACTATGCCTCCACGATGGCTGCGCCATGACCTGCCCCTGTGGAGACACAAAAGAAGAAACAAGGGGAGGGACCACCAGCGACCAAGCTGGGGGCCTGGGCCCACTCCATTCAGCCCCCAATGCAACCTGACCCCCACCCAGCCAATGCTCCCGAGGGGAAGGCCACCCTACCGTTCGGTAGTCACCCTGGCCTGGTAGCCAACCCGCAGGAGCGAAGTATCGGCCACCCCACTGGGCCCCACCCGGCTGCAGCCCCCCACCCTGCCTCCATTCCCCATGCACCCCCCCCCGATGCCCCCGGATTACCCCCCAAACCCACCTCCCAGGACCCCCAACCCCCATCTGCCCCCATATTAGCGACAATTCCCACAACCCACTCAGAGTCCTTCTTTGAAGCCATGGACCAACTAGGCTTCCAACAAATAGTGAATGACCCCACCCATGATAAAGGAAATACCCTAGACATGATCTTCACACCTAGTAATCTACAACCAAGCAACGAGGCACCTATAATAAATATAACCCAAGTACCTTGGTCTGACCACCACCAAATCAATTGCAAGATTAAATTACAATGCCCACCCAAAAACACAAAAGAAATGAGAATGACCAATCCAATCAGGAAGTTCAACAAACTCAATGAAGAACACCTCATAAACACCATCTCATCCCACATAGACCTTGTTAACACAGACCTCGTTGAACTAACGAACAAGTGGAATACAAGCATTCAAAGTGCATCTAACCCAACATTAAAACTCTCAGTGACTTCACGTAAGCACAACTCGGAACCCTGGTACACAGAAACCCTAAAAAAATCAAAGAGGGAACTCCGGAAAACAGAGAGAAAGTGGAGACAAATCAAATCCACCGAGCTCAAAGCCAAATACATGACCCTTCTTGTAAAATACAAAAACGACGTAAACAACGCCAAGAAGGTGCACCACACCAACCTCCTAAACAAGGCGATAAACCGTCCACGAGAACTATTCAAACTAGTCAAATCACTAACCAAGACAGACCAGAACGACAGCCTCAACAACGCCATCAAGGCCCAAGCATTGGCATCCCATTACGCAACTAAACTGACGGCCACTAGTCCCACACCCCCCACAGGCCCTCCCTCATAAACTCCTCTAAACAACTGTGAAACCATCATAACACAAAAACAGCTATGGAATCACTTCCATAAAATCGGTACCCAACAAATTACAACCATTATCACAAGCATAAACAGCACCACCTCCCCGCTAGATCCCTGCCCTGCAACCTGGATCAAGGCGGTTAAACAACACATAACATCACACATCTCACACATAGTCAATCAATCTCTACAACAAGGAATCATGCCCTCAGAACTAAAAAATCAGTTATAAGACCAATTCTAAAAAACAATACACTCAACAGGGAAGACCCGGCCTCCTACCGCCCCATATCAAGTATTTCATTTCTAGCAAAGATCATTGAAAAGGCAGTCCTTCTACAACTCCAAGACCACCTGATCGACAGTGCTCCTCTAGATGACCAGCAATATGGTTTCAGACAACATCATGGAGTAGAAACACTTTTATTAGTTCTACTTAACAACCTACTTAAAGGCCTAGAAAACAAAAAGAAAATGTATATACTTGTATTCATTGACATCTCAGCTGCCTTTGATACAGTTAACCATGGAACCCTAATAGACAGGCTAAAATCAATAGGAATATCAGGTACTCCACTAAAATGGTTTTCATCATACATCTCAAACCGAACGCAACAGGTTCAATTCAACGGCGAAATAGCAGAACCATTCTCCCAAACACAAGGAATCCCACAAGGCTCTGCACTCTCAGCACTCCTATTCAACATATACATGCAACCACTCTGCAAAATTTTTACACGGCACAAAATCAATTACCACATCTATGCCGATGACATTATGTTATACACACAACTCGACTCTCAAAACCCAGACTACAACCCACTTGAGATTTGCATAGAGGAGATGCAAGACTGGTTAAAACAAAGCAGCATGTCAATTAACCACAAGAAAACCGAAGTAATGTATATCTCCAAAGCACCGAATTTTGTCCCACCCTCTTCAATAACACTATGCAACAACACATACCAAACAAAAAATGAAATAAAGTATCTGGGAGTCACATTCGACTGCAACCTAAAAATGGAGAAACACCTCCGAAAGACCAACAGAGCAGTTTTCCACAAACTGCGAGTTCTTCATCCCATTCGAAACATCATTGACCCCCAGGACTTCAGAACCGTGGCTCAAGCACTCATCATACCACATTTTGACTACTGCAATGCCATCCTTCAAGGTCTACCCAAGAAAACTCTGAACATACTGCAAATGGCACAAAATGTAACTGCCAGGGTCATTATGAAGAAAAACATAAGTGACCACATCACACCAGTACTAATTCAATTACACTGGCTACCCATAGCAGCTCGTACAAAATACAAAATTTTGACAACTACTTTCAAACTCATCCACAACTTAGCACCATCCTTCCTCAACACCCTCATCAGTTCACAACCTCCTACCAGAAACAGACGAACCACCTACGCCAACATCCTCCACACACCACCTGACTTTAAATCTACCAAAGCCAGCACCAGCAACAGGGCTTTTTCATATGTAGCACCAACACTATGGAACCAACTCCCACCAGAGCTACGAGCTAGCAGTGACCTGACAGACTTTAGAAAAAAGCTCAAAACACACATATTCCAAAACCATTTCAATCTGATCTAATCACACATATGCAACACAGGAAGCCTATCTTGTATGAATGTAATATGTAAAGGCTTATATGTACATATGTAAATGACTTCCCCTATAACTAAGAAAAGTTAATCCTGTGTGATCTGTAAATGATGTACATATGTAAATGATTTCCCCTATAACTAAGAAACGTTAATTCTGTGCGTTCTGTAAATAACTTCCCCATAGCTAAGAATTGTTAACTCTGTGTGATCTGCTTCTATAACCAATCTGTATGCATACAAAAATTGTACCTGCCTTGATTCGGCAGTTTCTCAATGTAATCCTACCCGCTTCTGATCGCTGGAAGGAGCGGGATACAAATGCTTGCTAAATAAAATAAATAAATAAATATTCTCCTCCCCCACTGACCCGAGCCCCACAATCAGCGCACCCCCAGACCGCCGGGCCCCCTGAGAGGCGGGGCCTGCCGCACCACTCCCCCTTCCCCGAGCTCCCCCCCACCTGACTTCCTTGCCCCCCCCAGACCCCCCCACGTACCCTTAAAGCACCCCCCAGAGAAGCCCTACGACCCCGCTGCCCCCCCTGGCAGCCGAACCCCATACCTCCCTACAAATCACATTCTCCCACCATCTTCCTTCCCCCCTAGCACACGCAGCGCTGGCGTAGTACACCCCGAGACCGGACCCCACCCCGAAGCCCGATCAGTACGCGGCGGCATCCTAACAGCCCCATTCCCCGTCTATCCAGACATTAAATTGATATTAAATGACAATCCAAAATGCATTGCTTATGTGTGGTGTTCGAGTCCTCTGTATTTATTTATTTATTTATTTTTGTAACAAGGCCCTTGCAAGGAACACGAACCTCCCAGAAGCGGCAGCCTAACTGCCTTAGGGCAAAAGCCTCCCCGTATGTCGGCCCAAACCGCCCCGCCCCCACAGCCCTCACCTGCCTGCCTCGGAGCCACCAGACACAGGCCAGCACACTCCGCTGACGAGGAGCTCTGCCGCGCGGCCCCACGAGCCTCCTCACCGCTGTTCTCCGCCGGAAGCACGACGTCTTGCCGCTGGAGGCCTCGCCGCTCGAGGCTCACAGGCCGCAACAGCAGCTGCATCAGCAAACCGGCACCCCCGAGCAGCCTCCGCTCTTAATGACCACGCAGAGGCTGCCGGCCGGGCACTACCCCCACACCATGCTGCCCAAAGCCCTGCTGATTGGCTCCCGCATGGCCACGTCTGCCGGGAGCCAATGGATTTAATTCCACGTCCCGCGTGCCGCACCTGCGGCTGCGCGCAGGGTCCCGACACCGGGCCGCGCGCCCGGTTAAGGTCGGCCACCGGGACCTTGCCCGCGGCCTCGCCACTTACTGAAGAAGATGTAGGATAATTACCCATGCCTAAAATGCTGTATAGTGATGTATTGGAACAACTGAAATAAATATCAATAAACCCGGAAGATGCATTACAACTATTTGATAAACTGAAGAATAGTAAATCTGGACCGTATGGTGTACATCCGAGAGTGCTGAAAGAACTGAAATATAAGATTGCAGACCTACTATTAGTGATCTGTGACCCATCATTAAAATCATCTGTAGCACCGGATGATGGAGGATGGCCAATGCAATGCCAGTTTTTATAAAGGGTTCCAGGGGTGATCTGGGAAACTATAGACCCGTTGAGCCTGATGTCTGTACCGGGCAAAATGGTAGAAACCATTATAAAGAATAAAATTACTGAACATGTAGATAGTCATTGTTTAATGAGAGAAAGTAACATGGATTTAGTCAAGGAAAATCTTGTCATACTAATCTGTTACATTTTTTGACCGTGTGAATAAACAGGTAGACAAAGGTAAGTTGGTTGATGTAGTGCATCTTGATTTTCAGAAAGCTTTTGACAAGGGCTCTCATGAAAGACTATTGGCAAATTTAAAAATTTATGGGATTGGAGGCAATGTAGTACTGTGGATCAAGAACTGCTTAAAAGAAAGCAGAATAGGGCTAAATGACCAATTTTCTCAATAAATAGTGGAGTACCCCAGTGTTCTGTGCTAGGCCTGCTGCTTTTTGACATATTCATAAATAACCTGGAAAGTGGAATAACGAGTGAGGTTATCAAATTTGCAGATGACACAAAACTATTTAAAGTTGTTAAAACCCAAGAGGATTGTGGAAAATTGCAAGAGGATCTTGATAAATTGGAAGACTGGGCATCAAAATGGCAGATGAAATTTAATGTGGACAAGTGCAAAGTTATGCACCTAGGGAAGAACAACCCAAACTATGGTTACACGATGCAAGGTTCCATATTAGGAACCGCCACCCAGGAAAAAGATTTAGGCGTCATTGTGGATAACATGTAAAACCCTCGGCCCAGTGTGCAGTGGCAGCCAAGAGAGCAAATAAAATGCTAGGTATCATAAGGAAAGGAATGGAAAATAAAACAAAAGATATTATAATGCCTCTATACCGTTCCATGGTGAGATCGCACCTTGAATATTGTGTGCAATTCTGGTCGCCGTATCTTAAAAAGGATATAGCGTTATTAGAAAAGGTTCAGAGAAGAGCTACCAAAATGGTAAAGGGGATGGAAGGATACTCCTATGAAGAAAGGCTAAAAAGGTTAGGGCTCTTTAACCTGGCAAAGAGACGGCTGAGGGGAGATATGATAGACGTCTATAAATTAATGAACGGAGTGGAACGGGTAAACGTAGATCGACTGTTTACGTTATCAGAATATAGAAAGACTAGGGGACATGCAATGAAGCTGCAGGGTAAACTATTTAAGACTAATAAAATAAAATATTTTTTCACTCAACGTGTAATCAAACTCTGGAAATTGTTACCGGAGGATGTAGTAAAGGCTGTTAGTGTAGCTGGGTTTAAAAAAGGTTTGGACAAGTTCCTGGAGAAAAGGTCCATAAACCATTATTAAGAAGGGACCCAGGATATCAATGTTTGACCTAGTACAAGAATTGCAGAACCTGTGTCTTTTGGGGAAACTGCTAGGTACGTATGACCTAGATTGGCCACTGTTGGAAACAGGATACTGGGCTTGATGGACCTTGGTCTGACCCAGTATGGCATATCTTATGTTCTTATGTTATGTTAACCTGGAAATAGAAATAATGAGTGAGGTGATCAAATTTGCAGATGACACAAAATTATTTAAAGTTGTTAAAATACAAGAGGACTTTGAAAAATTGGAAGACTGGATGTCCAAATTACAGGTGAAACTTAATGTGGATAAGTGTAAAGTTTTGCACCTAGAAAAGAACAACTCAAACTATGGTCACACGATGCAAGGTACCATCTTAGAACCACCACCCAGGAAAAAGATGTAGGCATCATCATGGATAATATGTTGAAACCCTCCACCCAGTGTGCAGCGGTGGCCAAGAAAGCAAATAGAATTCTAGTAATCATAAGGAAAGGAATGGATAATAAAATCAAATATATTATAATGCCTCTGAAGCGTTCTATGGTGCAACCGCACCTTGAATATTGTGTGCAGTTCTGGTTGCCATATCTTAAAAAGGGTATAGCATATTTAGAAAAAGTACAGAGAAGAGTGACAAAAATGGTATGTTTATGTCTATATTTATTGTTGCTTGATTGACTGCCTGTCGTGGAAACAGCAGGGTCGGTGGTTCAAATCCCACTAGAGGACAGCAACCTTGGGCCGGAAGGACTGGGGTTTCTAGTCCCACAGGTGCTCCTTGTGGTCTTGGGCAAGCCACTTAACCCTCTATATAGCCCATGTTCCTATAAAATAGTTATCTCCAAGTTATAATGCTCTGTTCAATGTAATTTCAGTTTGTTCAATGTAAACCGCACTGATGCAGAATAGCACTGTATATAAGAGAATGTAAATAAATAATAAATAAATAATAATAAATAATTAAAATGAAAATAAACCAGGGAATAAAGAACTCCATTTTTTTAAAGAAAAATTTAAAAACAATCATACCAGGGAAAAAGAGAGAGGGGTAGGGAAAAGATAAAAGAGAGGAGGGTTTAAACAGGTTAGGGAGATAGTTAGTAATCTGGGAGATCAAAGGCCATGAAGAACAGGTGGATTTTTAGGAGAGCTTTGAATTTTGGATTTGAGTCTGAGGCCTGGGATAGGGAATTCCAAGAGTCTGGAGCCAAAAAGTAAAAGGTTTAGGAACGTATGGAGACAAGGTGAGCCTGGAAAAGGGAGGGAAGGTATAGCCAGTTGGCATGCATCTCACGGAGGATATAAGATGAGAAATGGAGAAGCAAATTATCCAAGAGGTAACGGGGAGGAGCGGGGGTTGGAATCAGTGTGTAGTGTGCAATGGATCAAGGTGAGAAGATTGTATTGAAGTCGAAACTTGACAGGGAGCCAATGCTACTGAAATAAAAGGGGAGTGATGTGATCAAACCAGTGAGTATAGGCAAGTAAATAAACAGCAAAGTTTTGGAAGAATTGAAGCTGGTGTAATTGGTACTGCAGTTAGCCGAGAAACACAGTGTTGCAGTAGTTGATTCTGACTATTACCAAAGTGAGGAGCAAGGTAGTTAGAGCTGAGGCTGAGAAGAAAGGACGGACTGAGTGAATTTGACTGAGAGCACAGAAAGGATAGCAGACAAGGGAAGCGATATGAGCATTTAAAAAAGAGAGGAATGAAGATGATAAGGTAATGGATGGAATCGACCAGTGGAATGGGAAAACTGGGAAGTTAAGGGGCAAATGAAGGAGAAAAGTTGATGAAAGTAAGTCATATAGCCAAAGATTTGCTAGGATTCAAGTGAAGAAATTTAATAGAAAGTCAATCAGATACAGAGGACAGACAGGTATCAAGAGGGGAAAGATCGGTGTTGACTGGACTAGTATGTGAAGTAGTAGTATGTCATTGATATAATAGTGAGCGAATATACCATGTTGTTGAACCAAAAGTATCAAGGGAATGAGGAAGATGATAAAAAAAAGGGGGCACAACACAGAGCCTTGGGGGACACCACAGGGAAGGGGAAAGCTGGAGGAAAGAGAATCACCAACAAAGACAGAGAAAGAATGTTGAGAGAGAAATGAGTGGAACCACTGAAGAACTGTGCCACAAAGACCAAAAACATGTAGCCGTGAGAGAAGTGTAGAGTGATCCACCAGGTCAAAGGCTGAAGATAGGTCAAGAGAGACTGCCATTGAGATATTCCAACAATCGTATGATTGGTGCGTTTCACTCAGGAGAGAAAGAAGAATGGTATCAGTACTATAGGCAGGACGAAAACCAGATTGACATGAATATAAATGAATTCAAGTGAAGAGAAAGTTGTGAGAAAAAAAGCCATGATGAGGGAATGGGGTCAACAAGGGATGTGGTCTTATGAGAGGTGGAAATACTTTTAAAGAGCTCAATTGAGGAAATGGGGGAGAAGGAAGACCAAGTATGAGACAAAGAGGGATTTTGGGTGGGAGGGGAATTAAGTAGAACTGGGGGGGTGGGGGGGGAGGGAGGAGGTAGTGGTTGGGATCGCCTCAGGGCAAGAAGGACTTACAATAGGGTATGCAGAGGAGAGTGAAAAAGGATTATGAGGGGGAACAGATGGTGTGCATGGCAGAAATGGGGACTGTGGGGACTTGAACCCATGATCCCTGCACGAGTGATCAGTGTCTTAACCATTGTGCTATGGCTCTGTTCCTGTTATTTTCACATCAGCGCGCCACTTATCCCTCCCACTATTGGACTGCCCCCTCACACATCAGCGCACCGCCTTCTGCCCACCGGCTCGCCGCCTTCTGTTGCCCACATTTATCAGCGCACCGCCTTCTGCCGCCCAAACTTAACAATGCGCCGCCATCTGCCGCCCACACTAAACAGTGCGCCACCTCATGCTATAATAAAAATAACAGTGCGCCGCCTTCTGCTGCCCAAAATTAATATGCCTCCTAACCACTTTTGTCCATAAATGTTGGTGCCTCAGCTGGTCTTTTTTGTTGAGCGCAATGGGGGTTTGAACCCATGGCCCCTGCACCATTGGTCGGTGTCTTCACCGTTGTACTACGGCTCTGTTGTTTGGTTTTGCAGCAGCGCCCCACTTAGCCTTTCCACGCGCTAATGTGGGCCCCGCACATTAGCGCGACGCACACATGTACGGTCCAGTTTTTTGCTTTTTTCTGCCTGGCCCGCCCACTCCTTATATGGCACCAGCACACTAACGGGAACCCGCACAGCAACGGTGTTTAGTAAACATGCCCCTTTGTATGGCTACCTTACTTTTAGATGGGGGGAGGGGGTGGGGGAGTGGACGATAATATTAGCCATTTCAACTGGTAAAATTTAGTAATTTTATTTATTACATTTGATTTTATGCTCTATTCGTATGAGCTCAGAGCATTTCACAATTCATAAAAGCAAATGGGCTGAAATTCAAATGGAATTAGCTGGCTAAGTCCTGCTGAGTCCAATATTCAGTGACACTATCCGGATGTTGCTGTTGCGGTCCATGGGTGGAGGTGGGGGGAAGCTAATTTTTATCTGGATAGCAGTGATTTTCAGCTTGACAATCTGGATAAGTATTGCATAACTTAGGATGGGTAAAACGTTTTCCTAAGTCTGTGTGGATTGGGCTATCCGAATAGCTGCAGCACTGGCCAGAAAATCCTGGATATTCAGCAGCAGCAGCTGCTATCTGGACATATCGCTAAATTTCCAGATTTGTTTTTCCTGCGTAAGCCAGTGTTTAAAAAATGCCAACCACAGTGTACTAAATATTGGCTCAAAACAAACAAAAGTTACAAATAATTTAAAATAATTTTTAAAACAGTCAAAAAAGAAGACACACTGAATAAAAACAATCCCAAATTATCAAAGGCTAAGGGGGTTATTGTAGAAGCCCTATTCATGTTTTGGATGTCTGAAAATGGGCATAAAGACATCCGAAGCACAGAGATGTCCATGGAGTCATTTAAGAAAGTGGTTCTAAGAGCATCCCCGGTGCAAGGACATCCAGGGCTGAATGGGTCCATGGTGTAGGTGTATACGGGGTGTTACCAAGTACTTGGACATCCTCATCCAAGTCTAGAAATGCCCTGTATGTCCTGAGCCACCTCCAAGTTGCATCGGAAAAGCTCTCTTTCTGCCTTCCAGGTACCGTGCAGACATAAAGAAGAAGTAGGTGGGAACTGCATCGGATATGTAGAGGAGAGTACGACTTGGGGCTAAAACCTGCCCTGCTGGATAGCCCTGGTGTTTTCTGGTATGCCTGCTCATTGAATGATCAGATGACTAGAGGACCTACCTTGGAGAGGACCCCGGGGCCGCATTAAGATCAATAGCCGACATACGCTATTTAGAGCTGCATCAGGTGTGTGAAGGAGAGCACATCTTGGGAGTGACACCTGCCCCACTGGATAGCCCTGGTGTTTGCTGGCCAGGCGACTGGAGGACCAACCTTGGAGAGGACCCTGGGCCCGTATTAAGATCAGCAGCCAGCACACACGGCTGCATGTCACGGCATGAGGTTACAAACTGAAAAGGTGTGACCAAAGGGGCAGGGCATGCTTTTCCGCTGTCATTTTTTAGAGCGCTGTGGTTTTAGATATGCCATTTAGCAGGTGAATAACATGTAATATAATGTAGGACATATCAAAATGATATTCATCAGTTTATAATGTCTGCCTGACTGTAATTTATATATTTTTTGTACATTTGGTTTTTAAGAGGCTGATTACTCTTTTCTTGAATACAGTCAATATGATAATCCGGTCTCTTTTTTTCTTCTTTGCCGAAGATATTAGCTGCCTTTATGCTTAACTGTCAGAACATATTAATAGTAGTGGTCTCTCCTTTTTTAGCTCCTTTCCTTTTTTTTTTAGCTTATTTGTTGAATTTTGGCCTTATAACATGTTTTTGGCCTTATAACATGTTTTTTTTAAAAGGCCTGATATTGTTACGCGTGTCCGGTCCCCCATTATCTATCCATATATTTATTTATATTATACCACAAATATGCTTTTTCATTTCACATTTATTAATTTTTAATCTTTATTTTATTTTGATGCATTAACAGTGAATGACGATTATTGGATCATGCCCTAGGGTTATATGTTTACATCATTTGCCATTAACTACAAGTTTGCTTCGTGGTTCTCTCTCCCTTGCCCCCTTCCCTCTTTTTCAACATCCTTGATGACTATTGTCCGAAGATGTTTCTAGATTGCACATACCAATCTGGTTTCTCTGTTTTACCTTGGTCTTATGTCTCTCAATGCATTATAATTGTTTAACATAATAACTGATATGTTTTTATTGTATTTATGATGTTAGTCTATGGGGTATGTTTACTAAACACCGCACAATTGCGCACCGCACAATAGCGCACGGCAATGATGCACTTAAGTGCCCCGCACACTTGCGCGTCACACTAACGGGCCCACGCACACTTGCGCGCCGCACTAACGGGCACGCACAAGTACGCGGCCTGCAAATGTCCGATAGAGGCGTGGAAAGGGCGGAGGAAGGCTCCCGAGGGGCGGAGAGACGGGGTTAATGGGCGGGGAAGGGGAGGGGAGAGGCTCCCCGCACATCAGCGGGGCCGAATTTACAAGCAAAAACTATCGCGAGTGAAACACTCGCGGTAGAGTGCATTTAAAGGGAAGAGAAACCATTTCCATCAGCAATGTACAGGAAAACCGGGGAAACCTGCAAAACGTGAGCAGTGTGATACATGTGCACAGAGCAAAAGTGCAAATAAAAATAGAAAATGACCACAACAAAATTACTAAAAAGAGCAAGTCAGCTGGGCAACAGTGATATTAATGGGCAACAACACAAAACACTCCCAGGAAAGCCCCCCAAAAAAGAAATGATTTTTGGAAGGGTCTATGGAGCGGAGACCCTTCCAAAAATCATTTCCTTTTTTGGGAGCTTTCCTGGGAGTGTTTTTTATGGTTGCCCATTAATATCACTGTTGCCCAGCTTGGTTATCTTTTTTTCCCCCTTTTTTCATGGTCATTTGCGGGTTGTATTTGCACGTTTGCCTCCAGACAAGGTGAATGAGCCCACAGTAAAAATGTGCAGAGCAGGGTTTAGGATTCTGCCGGCCAGGTTTCCCATCCCCAGGGACTGCACTATCTCTGTGGCCACAGTGTGGTGCAGCAGACAGAGCCAGTAACACTAGGACCATGAGGGTCACAGGTTCAAATCCCAGCTGGGGCTCCTGCCAACCCAGTCCCCATATTTTACCCACCACTAAACAGAGATAGTAAAGACACTCCGTTATTGCAGAGAACATAAGCATGGTTCCAACACCTGTATTTTACCTAACACCGCATACACACCATAACAATGGGCATTACCGACAGCCGAGTCCCCCAAATGCAGTCCTGGAGTGCCACAACTCAATCAGGTCACATGCTTTTCCAAGATAAGGACATGCCAGCATGTTAGCGGAAGGGTACAGGTGGTGGCAGGGGCAGTGGCTGCTAGCCACAGCAGACAGTGGCCTAGCCATGTGCAGGCTGGCACCGTCCACTGCAACAGACAGGCCCTGTCAGATGTACAGTCATGGACTTCCCAGGGAATTCAGCCAACTTGTGGCTACATGGTGGTGCAGTGCACACAGACAGTGTATGCAAGAACAGAAGGTCACAGGTTCAAAACCCAGCTGGGGCTACTGCCAATCCTGTCCACATATTTTTCCCACAACTAAACAGTGATAGTAAGGACACACCCTTCGTGCCGAGGACATATGCATTGGTAATACGCCTATCTTTTACCCCACCGAGCACAGACACCATGAACAGGGGCAGTACCTAGAGCAGAGTCTCCCAAATGCAGTCCTGGAGGGCCACACACCATTCAGGTTCCCTGCTGCCTCTAATACATATGCCTGTGCTGCATAGCTATGCACCACCCCCATGGCACGTAGATGTAGCTCATGCATATTCTTGAGGGACAGCATGAAAACCCGAACAGTGTTTGGCACACCAGGACTGGAGTTGGGAACCTCTGCCGTAAAGCAGCAGCCAACAGGGGCAAACACACCCACACCCACAGGCCCCATTGGCCAATGCCTCCTGGAGAGGCAGGACATTGGGCCCTGCATGCATCTCCCAATACTAGCACCTGCATACCTTAGCAATGCCACCCTACACCTGGGTATACGGTACACAGCTCTCAAACGTTTGCTATGAGTACTGGCAGATAGACATTCCTCTGTTAAGCACAGTTTGCTCTTTGAGCTCCAACATAACAATCTGTCTGATGTCTGCGGTGCGTGCTTCAGGTCTGGTCTCTGACAGTGTTTACCACCCTGGGGAGTGACCCCCAACAATACTGCGTAGCATATCCATGCCTGTACTGTGCCCAGGACTGGTGTGGTGGGCAAGGCTGATAAGCCCCTCTATAGTAGCACAATGCTGGCATACGTGTGGGAGTGTGTGTCTGTCTATACAGTGTGTGTTGGCTGCAAACACCTTCCACAGCCCACACTGCCAGCACTGTTGCCAGTATTGGCCTGCCAATGTGCATAATGAGCAGCAAGGTACCATGGGTATAGCTCAGACAGGGTGGGCTGGCCAGGATGCATCTGCACAGGGCATAGGGCACTGGCAGGGACATTGTAGTGGCCGGCCACCACCTACACAGACAGGGTGACCTCTGTATGTGCTGCTGGGGTTTCACTCCACCCTGACTGTGCAGTGATGACAGCATGGCTAGGCACCCCCATAGTGTTAGATAGTATTTCTTTCATGTGATATTTATGGGTTTCCTTTTGAGGCCCAGTCACTGACTTATCTGCTTGTGTGTGCTGCCATCCCAGTTCTGGGTGCATACATTTCCACTAGGACTAACTAGCAGACTGTTCTCAGCTGGTATGTGTCCTGATGGAGCACCTTGCATTGTGCAGCAGCTGAAGGCTTGCTGCAGGAGAATATCTGATGGTGGTGGGGTGCAGCTTAGCATATTCAGGCCTAATGTCTGTCTGATATTGTGTTTATGGATGTGTATAGAGCTGCTTTGGATGCCCTGCAGGGTGTCTGTTCCCCAGCAGGACTGGGGTTGATGGTCCACTCTACTGCCACCATTGCAGGGAGGTAGAATGTGGATCTGTTGATAGGAGACCCTGTTTTTCACCTGGGGAGGGGTTCCCCCTGACTGAGACAGACAGAGATACCCAAGGTGTTTCTGCAGAAACTACCTATCTCACAGATTAATACTGCTTTGGAGCTCCAGCATGGCCTCTTTCAGCCATGGAAGGTGTTGTGGACCTGGTCCTGGGCGCCTCATCGCATCCTCAG
Source organism: Ichthyophis bannanicus (assembly GCA_033557465.1). Classification (NCBI taxonomy): domain Eukaryota; kingdom Metazoa; phylum Chordata; class Amphibia; order Gymnophiona; family Ichthyophiidae; genus Ichthyophis; species Ichthyophis bannanicus. The sequence goes on along the minus strand of CM066036.1, from coordinate 652,177,640 downwards.
GGTGAGCACAGTACCCGCACAATGTGACGGTGTGTAGCTACTCTGTGCCAGTAAAACACCCGGTCAGTACCCCCTACCAGGCCGAGATGCTGTGTGGGTGCACACGGACACTTCCCCCTACCAGGCCGGGGAGTTTTTGGGGTGCATTCCCCATCTTGTGTTCATCTATGGGCAGCTGATTTGCATGTGCAGTGCATCATGGGTACGGGTGGCCTAACCCCATCCTGGTTACCACAGCAGACTGTCTGTGTGGTGACATGAAGGCTCTCTGCAGCCAGCAAGGGGCTTGCTGGTAGCTATAGAGCTGTAGCCCAATGGTTACTTCACTGCCTGTGAAGCCAGAGTTCATGGGTTCAAACCCACAGTGGGGCTATTTGATAGGGTTGTCCAAAGCATTTTTTTAATTTAATGTACATATGTTGATGCCAGCAATAACACCCTCAGCGTACTGTACCCATAAGGTGCCTCTGAGGGTGCTTTATAGGGCGCCCTATAGGGCACCTTATGGTTGCCGTCCATATAAGGTGCACTATACATTATCCTGTGACGCAACATATATGGTGCCCTATAGGGGACATTCTAGGGTGCCTTGGCGGACAGTGAACTTTAACATGTGCCTTATGGGCCGCCTTATGTTAACACGCTTTGTGAGTGCGTTTGCTAGTAGTGATAACTGAAATAAAAATAAATTGCCCCCTACAGCACTCATCCCCATAATATGTACTGCCTCAGTGAGCCTTCTTCATTGAACCCCTGATCCCTGCACCATTGGTCAGTGTCTTAACCATTGTGCTGTGGCTCTGTTCCTATGCTTGGACATCGGCGCACCGCCTTATGCCGCCCAAACTTAACAGTGCACCGCCTTATGCCGCCCAACAGTGCACCGCCTTATGCCGCTCAAGATTAACAGTGCACCGCCTTATGCCGCCCAACAGTGCACCGCCTTATGCCGCCCAAGATTAACAGTGCACCGCCTTATGCCGCCCAACAGTGTGCCGCCTTATACTGCCCAAAATTAACAGTGCACCGCCTTATGCCGCCCAAAATTAATATGCCTCCTAAAGCACTTTTACCCATTAAAGTTAATGCCTCAGCCAGCCTTTTTTGTTGTGTACAATGGGGGATTGAACCCATGGCCCCTGCACCAGCAGTGAGTGTCTTAACCATTGTACTATGGCTCTGCTCCTTTGTGTGTGCACATCATGGCGCTACTTAGCCTTCCCATGCACTATTGTGCACGGCACACAATAGCGCGCCGCGCACATGTGCGATCGCTTACTCCCGGTTTTTTTCTTTTTTCTGCCTGAACCGCCCACTCCTTAAATGGCACAGGCACACTAACGGGGCCCGCACAATTCCGGGATCTTAGTAAACATACCCCTATATGTTCTGAAAGACCATGGTTGTATTTATCCTTTTATCATATTATGATTATTTATATACTTTTATTATAATGATTTGTTGTAATTATTCATAGTAATTGTTATTTATTTATTTCAACAGACTTATATACCACCTTATCCTACAATCAAAGTGGTTACATCACATCACAATTATATCTTGACTGTCACGTTTTTATTTGATAAGTTCTCAGTGTCTGATTCCAGACTATACATATACCTTTAATTCATTTGTGCACTTTTTTACATTTACATTTGAGTATCATTTTTTAATGTTTTAGAACACATTTACTTTTTTTGTATATATGTATTTTATTAAATTGTATTTTGTTCTCTATGAGGTACCCCCTGAAGAAGGCTTCGCTGAAATGCATCCGTGTAAGGATCTTAGGGGTATGTTTACTAAACTGTCTTAATGTGCGCCCTGCGTTAGTGTGCAGGATGCCATAAAAGGAGTGGGTGTTCCGGTCTAAAGTAGCAAAACAGGAGTAGCGCGCTGCTGTGCACATTATCGGGCGAAGCGTCACATTGTGCGGGTACTGTGCTCACCCTGAGGGTGAGGTGCAGCGCCCAGCACCTTCCATGGCAGGCATAGGCCATGCTGCAGGTCCCCAGCAGTGCTAGTGTGTGAGATAGGTAGTTCCTGCAGACACACCTTGGTTACATCTGTATTTCTCAGTCAGGTTTAGCCCTTATGGACCCATAGGTGGATTATGTACCACCACTCAATCCACCCACCCTCTGGGGCTGAGGGTGGGAAACAGGGCCCCCCACCAACAGAGCCACATTCTACCTCTCTGCAATAGTGGCAGTAGAGGGGACAACCAACCCCAGTCCTGCTGGGGAACAGACACCCTACAGGGCAGTCAATGCAGCTCTGTACACAGCCATAAAGTAATAGCAGACAGACATTAGGCCTGGAAATGCTCAGCTGCACCCTACCACTATCTGATATTCTCCTGCAGAAAGCCTCCAGCTGCTGCACCCCACAAGGTGTTCCAGCAAGACACATACTAGCTGCAAACAGTCTGCTAGCTAGTCCATAGTGCATGTTCCTGGAGGTGATGCGTGCACCCAGAACTGGGGTGTCAGCATACACACCAAACAGATAAGTCAGTAATTGAGCCCCAAAAAGGAACCCATAAATATCATATGACAGAAATACTGTATAACACTATGGGGGAACCTATCCATGCCGTGGTCACTGCTCAGTCAGAGTGAGAGTGATCTCCCAGCAGTACGTGCTGTGGCCACCCTGTCTGTGCAGATGGTGGCCGGGCACTACAATGTCCAAGCCATTGCCCTATGCCCTGTGCAGATGCATCCTGGCCAGGCCACCCTGTCTGGGCTATACCCATGGTACCTTGCTCCTCATTATGCACATTGGCAGGCCAATACTGGCAACAGTGCTGGCAGTGTGGGCTGTGGGGGGTGTTTGCAACCACCACACACTGGATAGACAGCTACACACTGCCACACCTATGCCAGCATCGTACAACTATAGGGGTGTTTGGCAGCCCTGGCCACCGCTCCAGTCCTGGGCACAGTGCAGGCATGGCTATAGAAACATAGAAACATGATGACAGAAAAAGACCACAAGGCCCATCTAGTCTTTCCTTCCATAACAACAACTACAACAGTCCACTTTCTACCTTTAGAGATCCTCTGTGTTGGTCCCATGCTTTTTTGAATTCAGTTACTGTCCTCATCTCTACCACCTCCACTGGGAGACTATTCCACGGATCCACTACTCTTTCCGTAAAGAAATATTTCCGCATATCACTCCTGAATCTATCTCCCTTCACCCTCATCCCATGTCCCCTCGTAGCAGAACTTGCTTTCAATTGAAAGAGGCTCTCTCCCTGAACATTTATGCCACGGAGGTATTTAAACATCTCAATCATATCACCTCTATCCCGCCTTTCCTCTAAGGTGTACATATTAAGATCCTTAAGTCTGTCCTCATATGCTTTATAATGAAGCCCATTAATCATTTTAGTAGCAACCCTCTGCACCGACTCCATCCTGTTCACATCCTTTTGAAGGTGCGGTCTCCAGAATTGCACATCATACTCCAAATGAGGTCGCACCAAAGACTTATACAGAGGCATTATCACCTCCTTTTTTCTGCTAGCCATTCCTCTCCGTATGCACCCAAGCATCCTTCTAGCTTTTGCCGTCGCCTTTTCTACCTGTTTAGCTACTTTAAGATCATCAGACACAACCACGCCTAGGTCCCGCTCTTCTTTAGTGGACAAAAGTACTTCACCTCCTATACTGTATTGCTCCCTTGGATTGCTGCAGCCCAAATGCATGACCTTACATTTTTTAACATTAAATCCCAGCTGCCAAATTCTAGACCATTCTTCAAGCTTAGCTAGGTCCCTCCTCATGTTATCTACACCTTCCTGGGTGTCTACTCTATTACAGATTTTGGTATCATCCGCAAAGAGGCAAACCTTACCCGACAGCCCTTCCGCTATATCACTAACAAAGATGTTAAAAAGAATCGGACCAAGGACAGATCCCTGGGGCACACCACTGGTAACATCCTTCTCCTCAGAGTGAGCTCCATTTACTTGTACTCTTTGTCGCCTCCCACCCAACCAATTTCTAACCCAAGCAGTAACTTTAGGGTCCATCCCTAGGGTGCTCAGTTTGTTTATAAGTCGCCTGTGAGGAACAGTGTCAAAGGCTTTACTGAAATCTAAATACACCACATCTAGAGCTCTCCCTCGGTCCAACTCCCTGGTCACCCAGTCAAAGAAATCGATCAGATTTGTTTGACAAGACCTGCCTCTGGTGAATCCATGCTGCCTCGGATCCTGTAATCCGCCGGACTCCAGAAACCTCACTATTTTCTCTTTCAGCAGCGTTTCCAATAATTTACTCACCACTGAAGTTAAACTAACCGGCCTGTAGTTTTCAACCACATCCTTACTTCCGCTTTTGTGTAAAGGCACCACATGAGCCTCTCTCCAGTCCTTTGGCACCACTCCCGACTCCAATGAGGCATTGAAAAGGTCAGTCAGTGGAGTTGCTAGAACGTCCCCAAGTTCCCTCAGTATTCTAGGGTGTATCCCATCCGGTCCCATCGCTTTGTCTACTTTAAGTTGAGCTAGTTTCTCACGAACACAGTCTTCTGAAAATTGTTCAGGATGTCCCTCGCTTCTGTTCTTATTTGTGGGTGTTTTCTGAGGTCCTGCTCCTGGTTCTTCATCTGTGAACACAGAACAAAAATATTTGTTAAGCAATTCCGCTTTATCCTTATCAGCTTCTACATATTCCCCCCCTGCACCCTTGAGTCTGACAATACCACTTTTGCCCTTCCTCTTCTCACTAATATATCTGAAAAATGTCTTATCCCCCCATTTTATTGCATTGGCTATTTCCTCCTCCTTTTGAATCTTTGCCTTCTTGACTACTTTGCTAGCTTCTCTAAGTTTTTCCAAATACAGATGCCTGTCTTCCTCTCTCTGTGATCTCTTGTATTTCATGAAGGCCTCCCTCTTTTTCTTCACTTTTTCAGCTACTTCCTTCGAAAACCATAGCGGTATCCTGTTCCTTTTGCCTTTATTTACCATTTTAACAAAAAGGTTGGTTGCCTTTAAAATACCCCCTTTCAGTTTTGCCCACTGTTTTTCTACATCCCCCAGCTGTTCCCATCCCACTAACGACTCCCTGAGGTATTGGCCCATCTTCGCAAAGTTAGTCTTCCTAAAGTCTAAGATCTTCACCTTGGAATGGATTCTAACAGCCATAGTCCTAATACTGAACCACACCATCTGGTGGTCACTGGATGCAAAATGATCTCCCACTACAACATCAGAAACATTTTCAGCATTGGTAAGCACCAAGTCCAGTATGGCCCCTTCACGTGTGGGGTCTGTTACCAATTGCCTGAATAGTTCTCCCTGTAGAGAATCCAGGATCTCCTTACTTCTAGATGATACTGCAGCAGGAATGTGCCAATCAACATCTGGCATATTGAAATCTCCTAGCAGTAGCACTTCCCCTTTCCTAGCAATGCTGCGTATGTCTTCAATTAACTCTCTGTCCACCTCTTCCTCTTGTGAGGGAGGTCTGTATATCACACCAATGCAAATAGATTTCTCTTTCCCTCTTTCTAGTTTAACCCACAATGCCTCCTCTCTCCCTTTTAAGCTCTGTAATTCCAAAGCTTTAATAGTAGTTTTTACATATAGTGCCACTCCTCCTCCCCTTCTTCCTACCCTGTCCTTTCTGAATAAAGTATAGCCAGGTATAGTTACATCCCAGTCATGGTTTTCTGTGAACCATGTTTCTGTAACTGCCACTAAATCCAAGTCAGCCACTCCCACCAAAGCTTCAACTTCAGGGATCTTATTTCCCATGCTACGGGCATTAATACACACTGCTTTCCATGTGTTACCCCTGTTACCCATTTCCATAAAGGTATTTAATGTATCACCTACCTGGGGGCTTTCACTTACCTGGGGGCTTTCTTCACCCATCCCCAACGAATCTAGTTTAAAGCCCTCTTCAGTAGATTAGCCAGTCTACTACCAAAGATGTGTTGACCTTTCTTGGACAGATGGATGCCATCTCTGCTCTGCAACCCTTGGAACAGCATCCCATGGTGTAGGAAACCAAAACGCTCTCGAAGACACCATCCACGCAGCCATGCATTCATCTCCAGGATGCGAGCCTCTCTGCCTTGGCCTTTACCCTCAACAGGGAGGATTGAAGAGAACACCACCTGTGCACCTACCTGCTTCACCTTCTGTCCCAGAGCCATGAAGTCACTTTTGATACATTCCGAGGTATACCTGGCAGTATCATTTGTTCCAACATGGATTAGCAACATTGGGTAATAGTCAGTGGGCTTGATGAGTCTCGGCAAACTCTCCGTACCATCTTGGATCTTGGCACCAGGCAGACAGCACACCTCTCTGGACATCAAGTCTGGTCGGCAGATGGACGCCTCAGTACCCCTCAGAAGAGAGTCTCCAACAACCACTACCCTTTGTTTCCTTCTGGTCACTGATTCCGCAACTATGGGGTACTTGAACTCTGGTTCTTCCCTTTCCAGGGATGCTTTCACCTCCTCCACTTCCAGGGCTGCATAATGGTTCTTCAATTCAAGGGCTGGAGAAGTTGGATTGGTGATTTTGCAGGCTCTGGTGACTGTTGTCCAACCATCGACATTCTGTTGGCACCCATCTTCTCCTGTGCTGGAGAGCCTGGTTGCTGCAAGAAGCATCTCATCAATGTACTTCTCACTGTCTTGTTTCCTCAGAGCTTCAGCATGCAGGCACCCTGCACATGGAACCGGTTCTTCAACTGGCATTAGGACCTCTGTCTGGACCGAGGCAGAAGCTTTAACTGGGGCAACAGCTTTAGCAATACGATTTTTCCCAGCCATTGTTCTGTTTGTGGAGCTTAGGTATCTGTTAAAGCAAAAGAGAGAGATCTACCAAGTACCAGCTGGTTTCGCAGCTGTCCTTTCAGAGAAAAAGCAGTTAAATCTCTTTAATTATATTCAATATGTGCTGGTCCAATTCACTGTGATTTGCTAAAGGGGGAGGTGCCCTATAAAGCAAGACTGCTCACTAGGGGTGGGTGGGAGCCGGGGTGGGTTGGGAGGGAACTAACACCTGATTAGGTGTTAGCAGTTTCTGAATCTGAGGAGGTTACAGAGTTCAGCAACCTACTGTGCTCCAGTAAAGTTCCCCTAAAACAGCAAAAATGTACGTAACCTTGCTTTTAAAAAGTATACACAAAACCCTTTTAAGAGCTCCCAGTCAGAGAGCTAGCAATTTAATAAAAAAAAAACCCAAACAAAGAAACCCTCAAATCCTTACTTACTGTTTGATTTGTGGAGCCCTGGTTAGGAAAGCCTCAAAAGGGCAGGGCACAGGAGCCTTTTATGCAGGCTTCAACTGCACTCAGGAAACAGGCCCACTAACACCTGATTAGGTGTTAGCAGTTTCTGAATCTGAGGAGGTTACAGAGTTCAGCAACCTACTGTGCTCCAGTAAAGTTCCCCTAAAACAGCAAAAATGTACGTAACCTTGCTTTTAAAAAGTATACACAAAACCCTTTTAAGAGCTCCCAGTCAGAGAGCTAGCAATTTAATAAAAAAAAAAAACCAAACAAAGAAACCCTCAAATCCTTACTTACTGTTTGATGTGTGGAGCCCTGGCTATGGTACGCAATAGTGCCTCCAAACACACTGGTTGTGTGCACTGCACCACCATGTTGCCACAGAGACAGTCCATTCTTTGGTGATACCATGACTGTTCGTCTGGCAGGGCCTGTCTGTTGCCGTGCATGGCACCCACCTACACAGGGCTAGGCCATGGTCTGTTCTGGGCAGCTGCCACTGCCCCCCTCCACCACCAGTACCCCTCTGCCACCATGCTGACATGCCCTTCTGCTGGTGGTGCTGGTGGTGCGCAGTCTCAAGCCATCCAGTGTGCAGGTAGGTGGCTGCCCATGGTGCGTGTTCTGGGGTAGGGGTGCCTGCATAGACGTCCACGCTTCCCCCCAACACCGCCTGACAATGTTCTGTGCCCTTGGAGGTACCTGCTGGGTACTATCCCCTGTGACACTGTGCTAAGCACTCTCGTGCCCATGTTGGGCACTCATCAGTTGCTGTCTGGCTGCTGTTCAGTTTCAGCATTCCTAGGTGCCATCTAGGCATCTACCTAGTCCGCACTGTGCCCCAGCTGCACCACAGCATGTGCCGCCTGCAGCCCTCTGTATCCCCTTTCCCAGCATCTGTCCAATTGCCCATTCCGACCTGGCCGCCCTGCTGTTGTGGAACATATGCATGCCATACGAAACCTGTCCAATGGAGAGGGAAACCCTGATCAGTGCTATTTCACTGTGGGATCATTCACCTTGTATGGGGATGGAGCGTAGACCCTTCCAAAATTCATATCTTTTTTTTGGAGCTTTCTTGGGAGTGTTTTTTGATGTTTCCCATTAATATCACTATTGCCCAGCTTGGTTATGTTTTTTTTTTATTTTGTTGGGGTCATTTTCAATGTTTATTTGCACTTTTGTTCTGTGCACATGTATCACACTTATCACTTTTTTATAGGTTTCCTTGGTTTTGCTGTACATTGCTGACAGAAATGGTTTCTCTTCCCTTTAAATCAGCTCTAACGCGAGGTTTTCACTGGCGTTAGTTTTGAGCCTCAGATTTCACATCGTTAGTGTGCGGGGAGCCTCTCCCCTCCCACTCTCCACCCATTGACTCCTTCTCTCCGCCCCTGGGGAGCCTTCCTCCGCCCTCCGGGAGCCTTTCCCCACCTTCAGCGCTCGTTTGCGCTGCTGCACGCGTTAGCGCACGCTAAGGCACCTTTGTGCCCCGTAAAGCACCATTATCGTGCGCTAAGGTACCTTAGCGCTCGATAATTGCACAGCGCGCACATTAAGACGGTTTAGTAAAAAATACTCCTTAGTTAATAAAGGACTGTTTTTACTTTCCCGCCCTGTTGTTTTCTGGCTTTAAAAGCAAGACATAAAACCTTAAACAAAACTTGTGCTTCTATTGGTAACCAGTGGATGACAAAACATTGGTAAAAACAGAATTTTAGTATCCTCCCAAAACTGTGAAGCTACAATTTATAAGTCCTAAGATTCACAAGCAGTAGATACAACACTATGCTAGTTCGGCCATAGAAATCAGGGCTCTGACTATCATGTTCAATATGCAGGTTGTTCTGAAACACATGTAGTTTTTTGGAACAACATGCATAGTTTAACCCATATTCTAGTGAAGACATTCTCAGGGCAGGATTAGGTTTGGGAAGAAAAAAAATGTACCTACAGAAGAAAAAGGTGCAAATCTTTTTTCTTTCAGTAATTTTTGGAGCAAATGTAAGTCGTGGAAAGGTTAAAGAAATTATTCATTTATGCACATACTTGAAAAAATAGATGCAGTCATTCATATCAGCTGTAGAGCTGATATAGGTAATCCTTCCTTAATTTAAGGTATGAATTCAGCTGCTTATGCCAGTATTGTATAAAAGGAAGTAGGCACCTACCTTCTTTATAAAATAGTTCCTTGGTAGGTGCCTACTTTCATGCTTAAAGTAGGCTTCTCTTTATAAAATTGCCCTCATTTAGTGCACTTTAGTGGATTCTTATGTTCTTTAAGAGGCATGTTTAGTTTTAATTAGTTTCAACAGGACAAGATGACATCCCATAATTTAGATTATTTGTTGGACTGCCTCAGAAAGATGATTCAAAAGATAAAAAGAATCTATTTAAAATTGTTGAGAGTAAAATAACCCTAATGATCACAGATAGCACTTCAACACCGTAACTGGAAAAGCATGGTTAATGTGAAAGAGAATGCGTAATTAATGAGCCTCTGTTACTGAGAGAGATCAGACTACAGGAGCAATCCATGTGCCACCTCTGCAGTCCAATTAAGACTCTTCAACTTATTATGGGGGAAGTGTGACTTCTTTCCGTATGCTGGGTGAGATGAAATGAAGGTTAAGGGGGATGTTGCTCTGAGTCAGAATTCTGCAGAAGCTTTGCCAAAGACCATTTGGCCCACGAATGAGGGTAGCGTTGCTTGCAACGTCAGGGATGTCCAGCAGAGGTTCTGTAGCTCAAAGTGTATTTTAGTCTATTTCTCTGGAATATTTTCAACAATAAAATCATTATCCACCCCAGCTCTGTTCTGCCTGACACTAAATTATTTGAAAGAACAGACTTACAAAGTGTACGCCAATTAGTGTTTATGTTAATCGTGCCCTTGATGTCTATCTTGTGACAAATGTTGTAACAGTAGGAGCAGGGTAAAAATATTTTTTCCCTGCACCTATTTGCTCCTTTTAGATATTTTTGCAAAGATTATCCCTGTCATGCTCTCCATCCACATAGGTAGAATACAGCTGATCCCTGTAAATGTTCCATGCTCCAGACAAGCACATGCAAAATAATCCTGAAATTCATACTTTACTGCCGATGCCATTTTTTTCTGATTATAAGACATGCCATCTGGAACTCAGAAATCCATGCCACTGCAAGAAATCAACACGTTGATATAAAATGATAAAGTTTTATTATTATGTCAAAGTAACTATTCAATGTGTACATGTTAATAGCTGAAAAGTAACAAATTATTTTAATGTCTTTCAGCAAGAAAAAATAATTTGTTTGAGCACATAGATTAACTTATTGCTTTGTCTTTCTGAGTCATTGTGAAAGGAGTGACTGACTTGTGAATTGGACCTTTTTGAAAAGCCAGAGACTCTGTGGTATGTGGCGCTTGTGGTAAATCAGCTGGAGTGAGGCCCCACTGGGATAGAAAATCAGGAGGAGGGAGGAGAAAGGACATGGTCTGAACCACCAAACCCAGGCCTGCCATTGATCTCTGCTTAGTCAGAGACGTGGGTGCTCCTGAGCCCTGGCGCTCTCACAAGTCAATAGTGGTTGCAGGGACTCTGTAGCAGCTATAGAGGAGGGACATGAGGTCAGATATTGGAAGGCATGACACCTCTACCATATACACAAGCAAGTACATTTTCTTCTTGCGACTTGTTCAGCTGTTACCTGGCATTAAGGGGGACATGGGCAGCTATCTACAGCATAGTCGCTCACTCAGAGGTCAATTCTTTCTTAAATTATATCTATAAAATATTTTCAAAATAAATCACAATAATTAACATCTTGTTGTAACAAAAAAACAAATTTACCAATATTTCACAAACTAGTAAGAAACGAGACAACAACCCAGATTGTAGGGAAGAGCAAATTAGCAGTGAATCCAAGAATCAGAAATGAAGACCTTTTCTGTCATTAGTAATATATGTATATTGATAAACAAAGAAAGGATGACTGGGTGTTACATATCTTACAGGACAGCTACCCCTCCTATATGTGAAACCCACTCACACAGACTGCCTCCACTGGGGGCCTTACTGTTGCTACGTTCTGTGAAGACTTAGGGGTATGTTTACTAAACTGCGTTAGTGCAAATCGCATTAGGAGCCACGTTAGTGAAAGGAAAGCCAAAAAAGGACATGGGCGGGACATCGTAACCACTAACGCGCGTTCCAAAAACTAACGAGCGTTACAGGGCGCCGTGGCGCATTACTGCGCGTTAATCGTATGAAGGTGTACAGACACAAAGCACTGAAACAGAGCTGTAGCACAATGGCTAGTGTACTGACCGCTGTTACAAGCAGCATGGGTTTGAGTCCCCAGTGTGCCTAACACAGAAGGCTGGCCCAGGCATCACCCTGTACATTACAGAAGGAATGAGGAGGCATGTTTTTCTTTACGTTGAGTAGTGGTGTCAGAAACACACCCTCGCAGTGTGCCTAGCCACGTGCATGGCTGCGTGCATTGGTACGTGCGTAGCTACGTGCATTGGTGCGTGCGTACAATCATGCGTGGGTACGTGTGTTTTTACCAGCATGGGCACCTAATATTACAGACTCTTTAGGGTGTCCTGCACCTATGCATTATGCTAACAGATGTACGTGTGATGGCCTATGGTGTATCTGAGCCTGTGAGCAGGTGCTGGATTTACCCAGGGTTGGATTGTGCCAGTCACACCCATGATGCACTGCACATGCAAATCAGCCATCCACAGATACACACCATGGGGAATGTACCCCCACAGCACCTCGGCCTGGTAGGGGGGAAGTGATCATGTGCACCCCCACAGTACCTCGGCCTGGTAGGGGGTACTGACCGTGTGTTGTACTGGCACAGAGTAGCTACACATCGTCACATTGTGCGGGTACTGTGCTCACCCTGAGGGTGCAGTGAGGCACCCAGCACCAGGTCCACAGCACCGGCCATGGCTGAAAGAGGCCATGGCACAGGTCCAAAGCAGTGTTAATGTGTGAGATAGGTAGTTTCTGCACAAACACCTTGGATATCTCTGTCTGTTGCTGCCCCCAGGTGGCCCATGTACCACCACAACACCCCCCCCCCCCCCAGGCCAGGCCAAGGGCAGCAAACAGGCTCTACCCAACAATAGATCCACATTCTACCTCCCTGCAAAGGTGGCAGTAGAGAGGAACAGACACCCCACAGGGCAGTCAATGCAGCTCTGTACACATCCATAACACAATAGCAGACAGACATTAGGCCTGGATATGGTAAGCTGCACCCCACCACTATCTGATATTCTCTTGCTGCAAGCCATCAGCCACTGCACCATGCAAGCCACTCCATTACAACACATACCAGCTGCAAACAGTCTGCTAGTTAGCCAATAGTGCATGTGCACAGTGGAGATGCATGCACCCAGAACTGGGATGTCAGCATACACAGCAAGCAGATACATCAGTGACTGGGCCCCAAAAGGAAACCCATATCTATCACATGAGAGAAATATTATATAGCACTATGGGGGTGCCTAGCCATGCTGTGGTCACTGCACAGTCAGGGTGAGAGTGATCTCGCAGCAGGACATACTGAGGTCACCCTGTCTGTGTAGGTGGTGGCCGGGCACTAAAATGTGCCTGTCACTGCCCTATGCCCTGTGCAGATGCACCCTGGCCAGGCCAACCTGTCCGGCCTATACCCATGGTACCTTGCTCCTCATTATGCACATTGGCAGCCCAATACTGGCAACATTGCTGGCAGTGTGGGCTGTGGACGGTGTTTGCAGCCACCACACACTGGATAGACAGACAGCCACCCCCACACCTATGCCAGCATTGTGCTACTATAGAGGTGTTCAGCAGCCATACCCACCACACCAGTCCTGGGCACAGTACAGGCATGGATATGGTATGCTAGACTGTTGGGGGTCACTCCCCAGGGTGGTAAACACTGTCAGAGACCAGACCTGCAGCACACACCGCAGACATCAGAATGCTTGTTATGGTGGAGCTCACTGAGCAAACTGTGCTTAACGTAGGAATTGATATCTGCCAGTTATCATAGGAAACGTTTGATAGCTGTGTACCATATAATCAGGTGTAGGGGGGCATTGCTAAGGTATGCAACTGCTAGTATTGGGTGATACAGGCAGGGCCCAATGTCCTGCCTCTCCAGGAGGCATTGGCCAATGGGGCCTGTGGGTGTGTGTGTGGGTGGGTCTGGCCCTGTTGGCTGCTGCTTTACGGCAGAATTCCCCAACTCCAGTCCTGGTTTTCCAAACACTGTTCGGGTTTCATGCTGTCCTTCATAAATATGCATGAGCTACATCTGCATACCATGGGGGTGGTGCATAGATATGCAGCACAGGCATCTTTATTATAGGCAGCATGGAACCTGAATGTTGTGGGACCCTCCAGGACTGCATTTGCGAGACTCTGCTCTAGGTAATGCGCCTGTTTCTGGTGTCTGTGTTTGGTGTGGTAAAATATAGGCGTATTAACCATGCGTATGTTCTCTGCAATAAAGGGGTGTCTTTACTATCCCTGTTTAGTGGTGGGTAAAACTATGGGGACTGGGTTGGCAGGAGCCCCAGCTGGGATTTGAACCTGTGACCCTAGGGTCTTACAGGTACTGACTGTGCCTGTTGCACCACACTGTAGCCACAGAGACAGTGCAGTCCCTGGAGATGGGAAAACCAGCCTGACGTGTCAGAAACCCTGCTCTGCACAAGATTACTGTGGGCTCATTTACCTTGTATGGAGACAAAGGTGCAAATAAACCTCAAAAGAGACCTCGTAAAAAGGGGCAAACACCCATAACCAAGCTGGGCAACAATGATATCATTGGGCAACAATGAAAACCACTCCCAGGAAAGCCCCATTACAATGAAATGATCTTTGAAAGGGTCTACGGAGCGTAGACCCTTCCAAACATCATTTCTTTTTTTTGGTGCTTTCCTGGGCGTGTTTTTCATTGTTGCCCATTGCTATCACTGTTGCCCAGCAGAATTATAATTTCTACAATATTTCTTGTGGTCATTTTTAAAGTTTTATGTGAACTTTTGTTCTGTGCACATGTATCACACTGCTCACATTTTGTAGGTTTCCCCGGTTTTGCTGTACATTGCTGACGGAAATGGTTTCTCTTCCCTGTAATATGCCTTTAACGGCAGGTTTTCATTCGCGTTGGAATTGAGCTCAGAAATTCAGCGCATTAGTGAGAGGGGAGCCTCTCCCCGCCCACTCTCCGCCCATTTACCCCTTCTCTCCGCCCACTCTCCACCTTCTGCGCTGTTTTAACGCGCCACGGGGCTTTACGATCGTTACGTGCGGTTAACGCGCATAGTATGACGTTAACGGTCGTTGGCGCGTGCTAACGTGCGTTATACTGCACTTACGATCGTTAACGTCATACAACGCGCGTTATTCACGTTTACCGCACTTTAGTAAACATACCCCTTATTGTCAGTAAAGTTTTGTAATTGAATTGGATCATAAGAAAATTAATTTTAGCTAAACATAAGCATGGAACTGATATTATGAATATCACTTATAAGGAGACTACAATTTGCCGCTTAGCTAAAAAATATTTTCCATCTTTCTTGAGATAACTTAGAAATATTAGGAAGCACCAAAATCTTACAACCCAAAAATTTGCATCCTTGCAGCAGAACATTTTCAATGTCCAAATCTTGTCTAGCTTGAGAATGAAAGTCACCAACAGCATTTTTCTTTTCATCATTTCTACTTGGGAGTCCCTCAAAATCCAGTAACAACTAGCTGTCCATCGAAGCCACGGTACTGCCTTTCCATCTTCTCTTCAGCTTTCAATGGGGGTTACTTGATGGGATACATAAACCTTAGTGGTAAGATGAATAGATTGCTCTGGAACCTTCAGAATTTCTCTGTAATATCTGTTGAGCATTTTGCTTGGTGTTACCAGTGGAGACTTGGGAAAATTGAGAAATCTTAGATTTAATCTTCTGTTTCCACTATAATTTTCCAATGCTTCAAGCTTGCGATATGCTAAAAATTTGTCTTTATTCAGAGCTGCATGCTAATCCATTACTTATTGCCCCAACTTCTCGAGCTTATACCCCTGTCTCCTTAAGCTTCCATTATTGGGTATTCAGATAAATCCATATCCTGACATTAGTCTATTCTCTCTACCAGGGACTTTTCCATATATAAAATAGAACTGTAGTGTCACAATTGCCAGTCTGTTAAGAGTGGCTATTCCAGGGCGGAGCCTGCGGGAAGACAAGGTGGCTGCCTAATCTATGAGCTCCGGTTTCCCTTATCGTGAATCCTGACAATAGAGTATCACTTTTACCCTTCCAGCTGCCCAATTCTCCTGCGTTAGTGCCTGATACCTCGGGCTGCATGGCGGGGGGAAAACCGATCAAATTGGACTTCACCGCGGTGGTAAATGCTGGGTCGAAGAGGGCGAAATCCGACCCCCTCTCCCCACACAAGATGGCGACTCCGCGGGAAGCGGGAGACAGCATGAAGGAGCTGTTAGCAGAGATTCGGGCGGTTAAGGACCTGGTGTTAGCGAACGGCGATGCACTGTGTCGGGTGCAGACGGAGCTTGGGGAAATGAAAGCTTGTTACCAAGATCTATCGGAGCGTCTGGTGAAGGCAGAGAAAACTATTGCGGAGCACGGAGAGTCGCTGGTGCCACTACCTAAGCTCTGGAAACGCGTGGAGCGCCTCGAACTCCAGATTGAGGACTTAAGCAACCGCAGCCGGAGGAACAACATTCGGATGGTGGGCTTGCCTGAGGGTGCTGAAGGCCCGGATATCTTCGCGTTCCTAGCAAAGCTTCTCCCCTCTCTGCTTAATTTGAAACTTGTGGGCCTATTGGATATCGAGCGTGCGCACCGGGTGCCGACACTGCGGCCTGCAAATGGTAAATTCCCGCGCCCGATTATCTTCTGCTTGCTTCATCACCAGCAAGCACGGCAAATCCTGTCTGCAGCTAAAAGCCAGAATGCATGGGAGTTTGAAGGCCATAAGCTCTCCTTCTACCCAGATGTCTGCAAAGCCACGGCGGACAAGCGGCGGCAGTTCCTGGCTCTCCGTCCCCGTCTCCAGCGTCTACAAGCGAAGTTCGGCCTCTTCTATCCTGCACGCCTGAGGGTCACCCTGAATAACAGCTCGAGAGCGTTTGATGACCCGGCTGATGCGCTTCTCTTCCTTGAAGAGCAGGAAGCTTTACAAATGCAGTGGCTTTGGGACTCTCTTGTTTGTTGCTGATTCTCTGTTTAATGGTGCCTTTCTCCGCTCCACGCTCTTCATGGAGTCTCCTTTTCCCTGGAGCTTACAGATGGTTTAGTTTTTCCCTAGCCAGTTACCTGATTAGCCAGTTAATTGTCCCCCTTGTACTATCTCTTGGGCGTAGTATGAGGCGCGGGCACTCTCTTTGTACTTCTCTGTTTCCCCCAAGTTTTCGTTATGTTTCCATTTGTGTACAGGGGTTGTCTAAGGGGGTCTGTCTGGAGGGTTCAGGGGAGGTGTAGCAACCTTGTGCTATTACTACTTTGCTCAGTGCTTTTGCTCTACCTATTCCCCTCTGAATGTCTTGCTTTTACTCTGTATTGGTTTAAGTGTGTGGGTTACCGGTGTGCCCCTTGTGCTCTTTGCTGGCTCACCCTGTTGACAGTCTTTTTTGGGTAATGTTTAGCATAGCACCTCCGTGGCCGTCGCTTGATTTCCATCTGAGCCAGATCTATTTGTTTGAAGCGATCCAGGGCTTGCGGGCTCTCCAGTATGTCTTCTCATATGCTTTCCCTTAAAGTCCTGTCCTTGAATGTGAAGGGCATTAGACTCCCTGCCAAACGCCAAAAATTCTTGCCTATTGTCCTAAACAAGGTGCTGACCTGGTCATGGTACCTGAAACGCACCTATCTGCTGCAGAAACATCGAAACTGGGCGCTGGCAAGTACGCCTTGGTGGCCCAGGCCCCGGCAATTTGAAAAAAAAAATGGTGTGGCCATCCTAATCAATAAGGCTGTCAAGGCTCAAGCCCAACTGCTCCGCGCGGATCCTGAAGGGAGGTGGGCCAGTGTCCAAATTACTGTGGGCCTACAGCAAGTTGTGTTCCTGAATGTATATGCGCCTAACTGTGACAACCCTGTCTTTTTTCACAGGCTTGCAGAGGTGCTCGAAGAGTACGCCTCGTCTCCTATTATGATCGGTGGCGACTTCAACCTGGTCTTAGACCCGTTGATTGACTGCCAGCCTTGCCGGAGATCTCGGAGGTGCAGAGCTCTGGAGGCATTGGAGTCTATTATGGAAGAAAAGGGCCTCGTCGACATTTGGAGGATTCTGCATCCTGCTGAAAAAGATTTTACGTTCTACTCCTTTCCACACTCGTCCCACTCTAGAATTGATTTTTTTCTGGTATCTCGTTCCCTAGCTTCAGCTATTCCTAGTGCGGAGATCCTCAGCTCTCACATCTCCGATCATGCCGCTATCGGGCTTACGCTGGATGTCTCCTCTTCTCCGCCATCCCCCGGAGGATGGTTCTTCCCACGTCATCTTCTTGCAGACGACTCCTTCAGGCAATTTATCCGGCACGAAATAAAAGATTACTTTGACTTCAACCGGCTGGAGGATACGTCCGCCTGGGCTTGGTGGGAAGCTTTCAAAGCCTCCATCAGGGCTAAAGTCACCAGCTTCAATATTGCCCTTAAGAGGAAAGCGAGGGCTGAATTACGGTCTCTTGACCAGCAGATTCGGGCCGGGGAACGCCTATTACAACGGCAGTCTAACCCCTTGGTTCTCACCAGATTGCAGAGTCTTCGTTTCCAATACAATGCTGTACTTAGTAAGGAAGTTGAGCAGTACTCTTTTGCCCAGAAAGCTCGCTACTATACGGAGACGAATAAATCGGGCAAACTGTTGGCGGCCAGCCTGAAACCTAGGCATGAAAAGGCTTATGTTGTGGCGTTGTTGGACGAGCAGAAGGTCCTTCGAACCGGTAATTTGGAGATTCTCGACATCTTTAGAAACTTCTACGACTCCTTATATACCTCTGAGGTGGAGAGTGACCAGTGCGGTATGAGATCCTGGCTACAATCAATTGACCATCCGACTCTGAGTCCGGATCAAGTCGCGAGTCTTGACCACCCTTTTGATCTGAGGGAAATTGAAGAGGTTTTGGCCAGTCTACAAGGGTGTAAGGCGGCGGGGCCGGATGGCATACCGTCTGAATTCTACCAGGTGTTCGCGAAGGACCTTTCCCCTTTCTTGTTGCAATATTTCCAGCTCCTACAAGAAGAGGGTTCGGATCCCGGCGCCTTCGCTGAGGCCACAGTGGTTGTCCTGGAAAAACCAGGAAAAGATCCGAAGTCTGTGGGCAGCTACAGACCCATTTCCCTTTTAAACGCAGATTACAAGCTATATGCTGCTGCGGTTCTGGCTAACAGACTTAATAAAACCCTCCACCATCTCATTCATCCGGATCAATGTGGTTTTGTGTCCGGAAGGTCGACGACCGACAACGCCCGTCTGCTATGTAATCTCCTGGATTTGGCTGCACAGGCCGAAGAGCCCTTTATCGGGCTATCCTTGGACGCAGAAAAGGCCTTCGATAGGCTTGAGTGGCCTTTTCTTTTCCTGGTTTTAGAGTGGTTTGGCATCCCTGCAAGTTTTGTTAACATGATTCGCCCAATGTATGCCCGGCCCAGGGCTAGGATTTTTGCCAATCAAGAGCTGTCTCGGCCTTTTTCTTTGCACAGAGGCACAAGGCAGGGGTGTCCTATGTCCCCCCTGCTTTTCAACCTGGCCCTGGAACCTTTAGTCTTGTGCATTCGTCAACAGCAGTCCATTCGGGGATTTGAGGTAGCTGACCTACAACTCAAGCTTTCAGCCTACGCCGATGATCTCCTCTTTTTCTTACAGCCTTCCTCGGTAGCGCCTCTCCTCCGAGTGATTGAGCAGTACGCCAGTTTTTCCGGGTACAAGGTAAATTGGTCTAAGTCAGTGGCTTTCCCGCTGAACCAGCGCACACACAGCGACCTGATCCAGGATTTTTCCTTCCAGTGGGCGGGGTCATCTGTACAATACCTCGGAACGCAATTTGCAGCCCCGATGGAGCAGACTATAAAGTTAAATGCCGCAAAGATTGTGGAAATTGCTCGAACCTTCACTACGAAATGGTCTCCTTTACACCTTACCTGGTGGGGCCGGCTCGAGTCGATCAAGATGGTTCTTGTTCCCAAAATAAATTATATTCTTGGCATGGTTCCGGTCCTTTGTGCCGCTGAGGTCTACAAGAAGGTTGAGCGGGCCCTAAGTTCCTTTTTATGGGGTGGGAAGACCCCCAGAATTGCGCTCAAGAAGCTTAAGGCTCACAAACTGCAGGGAGGGGTTCAATTCCCTGATTTCCATTGGTACCACCTTGCTGCACTTCTAAAGCAGGGGGGTCTGTGGGGGGCCGACATTACCCCTTCCATGAAACCATCCTGGCTCTCCCTGGAAGAACGCCTACTCCTCCCCTGCCCGGCTCACCTCTGTATGAATATGCGGCACTCTGGGGTACCTGGTCTGACCAAGGTTATTGTTGCTACACAACAAGCGTTCCATGCGCTACTCCCGCTTATTGCTCAAGACAATCCCCCTTCTCTCCAGGTTCCTATTTGGCACAACCCGGCTTTTCGAATCAACAAACGCCCCTTTTTTTGGCAGACCTGGCAGCGCTGTGGTGTCTGGACCATGGGTCACTTGATCGCGTCTGGCGATTGGAAACCCTTTCGTTTGCTACAAGAGGAGTTTAAGCTTCCGGGGACCTGCTTCTTCCAATATCTTCAGCTTAGACATTGTCTGTCTCAATTGCGGATCAATCCTCGAGAGCTTCAGGAGTCCTGGGGCTTACACAAGCTTGTAATGGATTTTTGCCTGCGGAAGGGAGGAATGTCTCGCTTTTACGCTCTTTTTCGAGACTCCTGCGCCGATCAGACCCTGGGCCTCCGTAAGGTTTGGGAGGCTGAGGCGAATCTACCTCCCACCACTCTGGATTGGAGCAATTTGTGGGGCCCTATTACTCGAGTCTCACGTTCGGCCTCCCTCACACAAGCTATGTTTTTTTTGCTCACCGAGCATTTATTACTCCCTTAAAGCTCTCCAAATGGTCCTTAGATCAATCCTCAACTTGCTGGTCCTGTCAGAGAGCGGTTGGTACAATGAGCCACATGTTCCTGGATTGCCCCTGCATTCAGGGCTTTTGGTCTCGTGTCTGGGAAAGAATTCAGAGTGTGTTGGGCTTCTCCTATCCCCTGTCCTGGCGTATTATTGCGCTACGTTCTTCTGCAGTGATCCCAGGATTGGACAGGGAAGACTTTTTCGTATTGAATTTTATGCTAGCTGTTGCTGTAAAGGAAATTTTATACTCCTGGAAGGACCCTTCGAACCTCCACTGGGGCAGATGGTGAAACCAAGTCTGCCTTTACAGTAGATACGAAAAAGCTTATGACCATTCCTACTTTCTGAAGGGGAGGGGTAAGCCTCAGACTAGGTGGGCTGCCCTGGATCGCTTCACTTCTGTTTCAGATCTTACTTCTGTTTAGATCTCGCTTTTATATATGATGTTGTCTTTGTTTACGCTGCTTCCATAGACTAACATGTCATGTTCTGAATGGCCACTGAGGTGCTGGGGTGGGTTTGGTTTTCTTTTCTGTTTTTTCTCAATTCTGTATTTGTTAACTGCTGAAACTGTTTGTACCTTTGTAAAACTGGAATAAACATAATCTTAAAAAAAAAAAAAAAAAAAGAGTGGCTATTCCATAAACTGGAAGTTTATTCCATCTGCCATGGCTCTAACAGAAGTTGGCATGAATTACAGCATGGAGAGAAGAGCAAGGGTGAGGGCGAGGCCTTCTTCTGGTTTCAGCACCTCTGACCTGAAACATGCAATGTTTCTTCTTAATCTTGGAGGGAAAGAACATTTTGAGACTTTAGTTTTTCATGGGGTGATGCTCCTGCACTAAGTTCATCCTCATTTGATTTCACCTCTGTGGCTGTGCTTGAGGCGGCAAACCAGTCGGTCCTTGACTGTATCGTTTGTAGACCTTGCAAGGGTGCAAAAGAGTACGTTTTCACTATGCACCTAAGTTTCACCATCATGGCAAAAATGTAAAAACTGCGTAGCTTCCAGAGCTTCAAGAGGGAGTAATCTCTCAAGGCAACAACTTCCAACAAAAAATAGGGGTGTGTTACAACATATTAATATATCAGTCACTGCACATTCACTCAAGAAGTAGGGTGTAGATATAGAACAGAGTGAAGGGTTTAGATATTTCTATAGCTCCAGAGCGCAGCATAAATCTCTCTCTTCATCAAGAGGGGAATTTTAGAAGACCGTTCAAGGTTAATCTAGGTCGTCTAAGGCAGAACGTCCAAAATAAAAGCAGGCCCATCCAGGTGCAGATGTGATTTCACAAACCTGGACTTGCCCAATATAGTTATCTGCGGAGGCAAATACACAGACATCCTCAGAAAAGTATTGCAGAATCCAGACGTCTAGGATAGCCTAATGGTTAGAGTAGTGGGCTAGGAGCAAGACAGCCATTACTCAAATCCCACTGCTGATATCATTGAAATTGTGCTGAATACTGGGGATGATGGAGTACTTTCTTATCTATACACTCTGGATGTTTTTCAACTAAAACAAGCACTTTTCAGATGCTTTTTTGTCGCTGTTCGTGTCTCAGAGCAGGTCTAAAGTTAGACATGATGCAAGATCTCCATGGCGTTTTTGTGATCAGGCGGGGATGTCCCAGTTCCTTGGAATGCCCTGGCCATTTTTCCAGGTTCCTGGGTACACCCCACCATACCTCTTCCATGGCCCTCTTCAGGTTTGCATGTCCTTAAACTGGGGATGTCACCAGAGCTGGCTAAAATGGCTCTGGAGGTGTCACTATGCCTGTGTTTGGATATCCAAAGCACAAATAGGGCTTCTAAAATGACCCCCAAAGCATCTTGGATCCTGAGAGGTCAGTTTTCAAAAGATTTAACTGACTAATTTCAGCAGTTACTGGGTTAAATCTAGACAGCTTAAAACCTTCCCTGTAACCAATGAAATCTGTGCACACAAAATTGCTATGCACATAGATTTAGCCTGTCGTACAGGAGGCCATGTCAGAAGTATGCCATGGCTGGGCTCTGGTATTTAACTAGCACAATATTCTGCACTGTCTGGTTAAATGTGGCTAAGTAAATGTTGCTGCTGGAGTAAAATTTACCACCCCAATCTCCTCTTCCTCTCCTTCTCTCTTTGGGGCAATTTTTCTTTTAATAGTTCAATCTCCTCTGACTTAAAAAAAATGCTGGCATCTTCCAATCCTCTCTCAATGACCAAAATAAAATTAATGGCCTATTGCCTTATTTGTGATTTACACAAACTGGTATAAATATATGTAGCTTTGTTATAACTGTGATCTCTACGCCTGCGTGACCTCTCAACCTATGCAACCTGTTCTTAAATTGCTGTCATTATAAACTACTTATTGTCAACTGTGAAATACTTTTAAATATCATTTTTAGACTTGTGAGAAAAGAGCAATCAAACTGCATATGAAGAATGAGGCTGCGTGTATTCTATCAGGAGTATTTCCTGAGCCATTTTTGTTTCGTGCAGTAAAAATGCAATGTGTGCCTTCGAGTCAGTCCTGACTCCTGGCGACCCAGAAGCTCCTGGGTTTTCTTGGCAGTGTCACCGGAAGTAGATTGCCAGGCCTTTCTTCCGAGGCAATGTGTAGTTTTCCATTTATGCTGATTACTAGTGGGATTAACAGTACAAACATTCCTTGAGGCCATCCTGTACATTGGGGAGTGCAAAATCTACAGGAGCGTAGAAAGCAATTCATTTTTATTCTGGATTTATTTTTTCTTCTGTGTCAGGGTAGGCACGCACTCCTATTGCCCTCTTTCAACAGCCAAAACCAAGACAATGCGGAGTAGGTGCCGATAAAAAAAGGTCAGCTCCTGAAAACTGCTGAAATTGTGTATTTATTTAATTTATCTATTTATTTATTTGAATTTGTTACTACAGAGTTAGATATTACAATATGCCACAAATATGTATTTCACAGAATGAAGAACTATAATTCTGTGGACTTTATGGGCCCAATATTGAGTGAGGATGGCTAGGACAGTGCCTAGCCATCGCCGCCATCCTCTAACCTCGGATATTCAATGCCAGGGTCATATGTAGCCCGGCATGAATATCCGGGCTTGCCGCACATGCCCGGAAGCCACAGAGGCTAACCGGGTAGCGGTAATACAGTATCTGAATGGTGGTCATACAGAGCGTACTGTTTCATTGTCTATAAAAATGGCAAATTAGGTAAGAGGATCAAGTGGAAAGCAGCTGGAAAACTACAGTGGCGCACGCTATACGTGATGAGGTCAATGGATTTATATGGCTAAAAAAGCATTTTAGACTTCGTCATTCTCCGGGTCATGCTGTATCACTGTGGCTTTCTTCAGGGTGAAGTGGTAGAGCAGTAGATGTCTGTTCTTTCATATAGTAGTCCTCAAACCGGATTGATGGGATTGAGGCGGGAAATTTGAGAACATCTTTAAATTCCCAGAGAACCTTCCGATCTATGGAAAAAGAGAGTTCTGTAGCCTTTCTCCAAAGGACTTTCCCTCCAAAATTCAAATTAAATTTCCTGCCTCAGTCCCACCAGTCCAGAAATGGCAAAGTTTATCATACTAGTTGTGGAAGCCCAAGAGAACAAAAAAGCATTTTATCCACGTAAATCAATTGTATGAAATTTACCCTCCCTCAGTGCTATAAACAGTTCAGACACATGGTTTCAGTTTCTTTATTTGATAGATCGCCTTCCACAAATGAGCACCGAAGCATTTTACAATAAAAGCAGTAGGGGAGGGTAAATAAACTAGGGAATGATTGCAGTTCTTAAATGAAGGATAATTCAGGAGGAAAGCAAGCCCACACTACACAGCTGATCTGCATTTCAAGACACCCCTTAGGCCAGAGAGCAATAAAATGTCTTGAGTCCACTCTTAAAATGAGCACAAGAAGTTCTTTTCAGCAGTAAGCCAGAAGAGAATTCCAGAGCTGTGGGGCAATAAAGAAGAAGGTGGTTTTATGTCTAGCCACACTGAGCGGAGGTATCCATGGGCCATTGTTTTCTCAGGGCATTAAAATATGTGTGTAGGTTACTTTTTCAGATTTTCAGTGGACTTTTCAGGCAAATATTAATTCATAGAAAGTGCATGGGTAAGCGACCCTTTGAACTTTGTAACTGTAGTACACTTTGGAGCTAAGTATGCATTTATTTTCCTTTTGGAATTGTTGCAAATACCACAGGTGAAAGATATGCACGGTCCTTGTCCCATTGTAGACTGAAAATCATTCTCAAACATTTCTGATGAGACAAAACCGGTATCTGAATATAGCTTACTGAGATGCCTCTTACTGACAAATCGGTTCCCTGAGTGATAAATGCTCTGGTCCATCGAACTAAGGGAACAGGCTGGGAAAGTATTATTCTGTACTCATTTCAGAGAATGTAAATGTGGAAAAAATGCAGACAAGCTTAGGGTTATGACTTGAAGTGTTTGTCAATATTATATAATTACAGGTGAGCTGATCACCACTATTACTACTATTAAACATTTATATAATGCTATGGGGTGTCCATGCCACTAAGTAAACAAGGTAGCTGCCTAGGATGGTAGTTTATTGGGGGTAGCAAAGAGCAGGGCATTCAAAGCTAAACAATACATCCGAGAGTACTGAAGGAACTTAGGGAAGTTCTAGCCGTTTGACCTTTTCAATGCTTCTTTAGAGTCAGGAATGGTCCCAGAGGACTGGAGAAAGGTATCTTGGATGTTTATTTTAACATAATCTGATGTTAATGGTACTGTCTATGTTAGTGTTTGTTCGGTGGTTGTTGTTGAAATAAATAGTATTGAACATAAACAAAAGCGGAAGTAAGGATGAGGTTGAGAACTACAAGTCCGTTAATCTGACCTCTGTGGTGACTAAATTATTGGAAATGCTGCTAAAGGTAAGGTTTCTGAAGTCCAGTGGATTGCAGGATCCCAGGTAGGATGGGTTTACTAGTGTGTGTGTGTGGGGGGGGTCATTCTGTCCCATTGGGATATCCATCCCTGCTATTCGCCCCCCTGCCGGTCCTGGCAAAGCCTCCCTGTACAAACAATGCGTTTGTATGGGGAGGCTTAGATGGGAGCGGGAGGGGACATTCCAGAGGTGGAGTGAGGATGGGGCATGGGAGGTCCGTGACCCTGGACATACAGGGCTGATTCTGAGGTCTGCCCTGTACGTCCGGGGCGGTAATCTTAGACAGGGAACTTATTCCACCACAGAGGTGGAATAAGTCCCACTGGATGTCAGGGGATCCTGTCGCCAGCTGGGGACAAAAGGTAGGGGGTTGCAGGAAGTTCACTGCAGCCAGACCATGGCGATGAGAGGCTGGATCGAGGGTCCAGCTGCGGGGAATGAAGGGAATCAGTGGCGGTCGGCATTTGTGGCTCCTGAATGGAGCCACGGTGCCATGGCGATGGGACACCATGGCACTGTGGCTCCATTCAGGAGCTTGATTGAGGTAACCGGTGCAAGTGGCAGTGCATGCAGGTCAATCTGAATTGGGGGCCCTGCCTGCACATTCACGCCCTAGACTTGATTCTGATCCCATGGGAATCGGGTCTTCAATCTGGGTGTCTTGATTCCAATTGGACGAATAGGGGCCTGGACGGACACATTGGAATGTGCTTCTAGAGGCAGGTCTTGTCAGACAAATCTGATTGATTTCTTTGACTGGGTGACCAGAGAGTTGGACCCAGGGAGAGCCCTAAATGTGATTTACTTAGATTTCAGTAAAGCCTTTGACATTGTTCCACAGAGGCAACTTAAATAAATTGAGCTGCATTGACGGGAATCCCCCATTTGCCAGTGGTTTGACAGCATTGGGGGACCATTGGGAGAAGCCACCGATGTTGTCAAAGCACTGGTGGGTGGGGGTTCGAGCCGCTGGGCCACCATGGATTTGCTGCCCTGCGGTAGCTGCCTGTGGCCCAAGCGTGCAGCGCCGGCAACGCAAATGAGTGCCATGCTGCCACCTACTCGGTTTTGCCAGTTGCGGCGTCGATCTGAACAGGTTCCCGCCACTGCCACTAACCATTTTAGTAGCCACCCTCTGAACGGACTCCATCTTATTTATATCCTTTTGAAGGTGTGGTCTCCAGAATTGCACACAATACTCCAAATGAGGTTGCACCAGAAACTTATTTAGAGGCACGATCACCTCCTTTTTTCTGCTAGTCATTCCTCTCCCTATGCACCCAAGCATCCTTCTAGCTTTCGCCATCGTTTCTTATACCTATCTAACCACCTTAAGATCATCAGGAACAATCACACCCAGGTCCCGCTCTTCTTTTGTGGACAGAAGTACTTCAACCGCTACACTGTTCTGCTCCCTTGGATTTTGGCAGCCTAAGTGTATGACCCTGCATTTTTTAGCATTAAATCTCAGCTGCCAAATTCTTGACCATTCTTCAAGCTTAGCTATTTACTCCATTCTGGGTGTCTACTCTATTGCAGATTTTGGTATCATCCACAAAGAGGCAAACCTTACCCGACAGCCCTTCTGCAATATTACTAGCAAAGATGTTAAAAAGAATCATACCGAGGGCAGATCCCTGGGGCACACCACTGGTAACCTCCTTCTCCTCAGAGTGAGCTCCATTTACCTGTACCCTTTGCCGCCTCCCACTCAAGCAATTTCTAACCCAGTCAGTCACTTTAGGGTCCATCCCTAGGGTGCTCAGTTTGTTTATAAGTCGCCTGTGAGGAACGGGATAAAAGGGTTTACTGAAATCTAAGTACACCACAACTAGGGCTCTCCCTTGGTCCAAGTCCCTGGTTACCCAGTCAAAGAAATCAATCAGATTTGTCTGAAAAGCACTGCCTTTGGTAAACCCATGCTGCCTCGGATCCTGCAACCCATAGGACTCTGGTAACCTCACTATTCTTTCTTTTAGCAGCGTTTCCAAAAATTTATTCACCACAGAGGTTGAAGTAACCGACCTGTAGTTTTCAATGTCATCCTTACTTCCACTTTTGTGTAAAGGGACCACATGTGTCTTTCTCCAGTCCTCTGGGAAAACTCCCATCTCTAAAGAAGTATTGAAAAGATCAGTCAGTTGAGCCACTAGAATATCACCAAGTTCCTTCAATATTCTCGGATGTATCCCATCCGGTCCCATTGGTTTGTCTATTTTTAGTTTATCTAGTTCCTCATGAACACAGCCTTCTGAAAATTGTTCAGGATCCCCGTCTGTTCTGTTCCTATTTGTGGGTGTTTTCTGAGGTCCTACTCTGGCTTTTCATCTGTGAACATAGAACAGAAATATTTGTTAAGCATTTCTGCTTTATCCTCATCAGCTTCTACATAATCCTCCCCTTCATTTTTGAGGCTGACAACACCACATTTGTCCTTCCTCCTCTCACTAACATATCTGAAACGTCTTTTCCTTGAATTTAATTGCACTGGCAATTCCTTCTTCTTGTATCTTTGATTTCCTAATTATTTTGCTAGCTTCTCTAAGTATTTCCAAATATAGATGCTTGTCTTCCTACTCTGTCCTTCCTGAATAAATATAGCTCAGTATAAACACATCCCAGTCATGGCTGTCCATGAATCATGTCTCCGCAACCACCACTAAATCCAAATCAGCCTCTTCCATTAAAGCCTCAATATTTGGGATCTCATTTCCAATGCCTCGGGCATTTATACACACTGCTTTCCAGATGTTGCCCCTTCTACCCATTTCTAGAGAGGTATTTAATGTTTCACTTACCTAGGGGCTTTCTTCACCCATCCCCAATGAACAGGGCCGGATTTAGCTAGAGTGAGGCCCTACGCCAAGAAAAATTGTGGGCCCCAGTGCAGTCCTGGGCCCCCCCGTGCCCCCATGCAGTCCTGGGCCCCCCGTGCCCCCATGCAGTCCTGGGCCCGCCCCCGTGCAGTCCTGGCCCCCCCCTGTGCCCCTGTGCAGTCCTGGGCCCCCCCGTGCAGTCCTGGGCCCCCCATGCCCCCGTGCAGTCCTGGGCCCCCCCCGTGCCCCCGTGCAGTCCTGGGCCCCCCCGTGCCCCCATGCAATCCTGGGCGCCCCCGTGCAGTCCTGGCCCCCCCCCCGGACAGCATTGCGGCTGTCTGAGGGGCTTCAGAGGGAGCCGGGGAAGCCCGCGCGAGGCCCCGGCTCCCTCTGTACAGCCGCCAGCGTGAAGAGCCTTTTCCTTCCCGCTGGCGGCTGTTTCTGTGAAGCCGTGAATGCTGGGAAAGGTTAAAGGGCAACCTTTAACCTTTCCCAGCATTCGCGGCTTCACAGAAACAGCCACCAGCATGAAGGAAAAGGCTCTTCACGCTGGCGGCTGTACAGAGGGAGCCGGGGCCTCGCGCGGGCTTCCCCGGCTCCCTCTAAAGCCCTCTGGTGGGCCCTTGCCAGCTGTGGGCCCTACGCCACGGCATACCTGGCATATAGGCAAATCTGGCCCTGCCAATGAATCTAGTTTAAAGCCCTCTTCAGTAGGTTAGCTAGTCTGCTGTGAAAGACATTTCAACCCTTTTTGGACAGATGGACATCATCTCTGCTCTGCAGCCCTTGGAACATCATCCCATGGTCCAGGAAACCAAAATGCTCTTGATGACACCATCACGCAGACATGCATTCATCTTCAGGATGTGAGTTTCTCTGCCTCGGTCTTTACCCTCAAGAGGGAGAATTGAAGAGAACACCACCTGCACACCTATCTGCTTCACCCTCTGTCCCAGAATCATGAAGTCACTTTTGATATGCTCAGAGGAATACCTAGAAGTATCATTTGTGCCAACATGTTTGAGCAACATCATTTGTGTGCAATTCTGGAGACACACCTACAGCAGGAAATACAGGATGGAGTCGGTGTGGAGGGTGGCTACCAAAATGGTCAGTGCTCTTTGTTATCAGTGCTCTTTGTTATTAGCCATATGGGGATCGACTTAAGGTTCTGAATATGTATACTTTAGAGGAAAGGCAGGAGGGAGGAGATATGATAGAAACCTTTAAATACCTCCATGGCATAACTGCACAGGAGGAGAGCCTCTTTCAATTGAAAGTAAGCTTTGAAATGAGGGGACATAGGATGAGAGTGAAAGGGGACAGACTCAGGCATACTATGTACAAATATTTTTTTACGGAAAGAGTGGTATCCTCATCAGCTTCTCCCAGTGCAGGTAGTAATTACAAGGACAGTATCTGAATTCAAGAAAGCATGGGACAAACACAGAAGATTTCTAAAGGAAAAAAAGGGACTATAGTAGTTGATATGGCATGGCTGACTAGATATGCCATATGATCTTTTTCTGCTGTCAAGTTTCTATGTTGCAATAGATTCTGACAGCTGAGGAGTGCGTAAGGCTTAAGGTTTGCCTAGGATGCCAAAAACTTCAACCGACTCTGAGGCCAACCCTGAATGCCACTTTGCAGACACATAGAAGAGACAGTCCCTGCTCTGTGAAGCCTACAGTCTAGCCAACAGGAGGAAACAGAGGTCAGATAAACAATAAGGAGGTAAATGTATCCTGAAGTATAGTCAGGCATAAGGTTGGGACTAATGTTACAGCAGATATGTTTTCTCAAGGGTCTGAATCCATTCCCAAAAGTTTTTTAAGGACTTCTGACTCTATTCAGCATTCATTGGTTTCATAATTGCAGCTGTTTTACTCTATTCCACCTCTTATAAATGTTTCCATTACAGACTAGATTGCAAAGTCTCTGTCTGTTATTGGGTGTACAGCAAGAAGAGAAAAGAAATGCTACTTCAGGGGCTGTGTAGGTGGTGCAGCTGCATGGACTGCAAGTACAGAATGGGTACTGATATCAAAAAAGAAAAGAAGCCTAATGACAAAATCGTGAACATAAGTACTGGCAGGATTGATGCAAGGTATTGATAAGGGAGGCATAGAGAGAATTTGAAAATAAGATTGCTGTGGAAGCAAAAATGCATAATAAACATTTTTTCAAGTACATTCATAGCAAAAAACCCGTGAAAGTGTCAATTGGACCATTGGATGATAGAGAGATAAAAGGGGTGCAAAGAGAGGACAAGGCCATAGCGGAAAGATTGAATGAATTCTTTGCTTCAGTCTTTACTGAAGAAGATTTAGGGAAGTTACCCATGACTGAAATGGTATTTTAAGGTGATATATCAGAAGAATTGAAAGAAATATCGATAAACTGGGAAGATGTATTACAATTATTTGATAAACTGAAGAGTAGCAAATCACCTGGACCAGATGGTATATATCCAAGGGTGTTGAAAGAACTGAAAGATGAGAATACAAACCTACTATTAGTAATCTGTGAACTATCATTAAAATCATCTGTAGTATCTGAAGATTGGAGAATGGTCAGTTTAACGCCAATTTTTAAAAAGGATTCCAGGGATGATCCGGGAAACTGCAGACTGATGAGCCTGAAGTCACAATCAGGAAAAATGGTAGAAACCATTATAAAGAATAAAATTACTGATCATGTAGATAGTCATGGTTTAATGGGAGAAGGTCAACATGGATTTAGCCAAGGAAAGTCTTGTCTTACTTGTCTTGATAAATTGGAAGACTGGACATTCAAATGGCAGATGGAATTTAATGTGGACAAGTTCAAAGCTACACACTTAGGAAAGAACGACCCAAACTATGGTTACATGATGCAAAGTTCCATATTAGGACCCATTGTCCAAGGAAAAGATTTAGGCATCATCGTGGATAACACGTTGAAACCCTCCACCCTGTGTGCAGCGGCAGCCAAGAAGGCAAATAGAATGCTAGGAATCATAAGGAAAGGAATGGAGAATAAAACAAAGGATATTATAATGCCTCTGTATCGTTCCATGGTACGAATGCACCTTGTATATTGTGTGCAGTTTTGGTAGGCATATCTTAAAGAGGATATAGCAAAACTAGAAAAAGTACAGAGAAGAGCCACCAAAATGGTAAAGGGGATGGAAGGATATCTCTATGAGGAAGGCTTAAAAGGTTAGGGCTTTTCAACCTGGAAAAGAGATGGCTGAGGGGAGATACGATAGAGATCTATAAATTAATGAATAGAGTGGAATGGGTAAACATAGATCGATTCTTTATGGCATCAAAAAGTAGAAAGACTAGGGGACATGCAATGAAGCTACAATGTAACCCATTTAAAACTAATAAGAGAAAATATTTTTTCACTCAATGCATAATCAAGTTCTTGAATTCGTTACCGGAAGATGTAATAAAAAGATGTTAGTGTAGCTGTATTTAAAAAAGGATTTGGACAAGTTCCTGGAGGAAATGTCCATATACCATTATTAAAGAGGATCCAGGTAATCCACTGCTTGTCCCAGTACAAGCATTATTGAACTTGTGTGTCTTTTTGGGAAACTTCCAGGGACTTGTGATCTCGATTGGCCACTGTTGGAAACAGGATACTGGGGTTGATGGTCTTTGGTGTGACCCAGTATGGTATTTCTTATGTTCTTACATTCTTACATTCTTATGCACCTAGGCAAGAACAACCCAAACTATGGTTACACGATATAAGGTTCCACGTTAGGAACCACCACCCATGAAAAAGATTTAGGTGCCATCGTGAATAATATGTGGAAACTTTTCGCCCAGTGTGTATCGGCGGTCAAGAAGGCCAATAGAATGCTAGGAATCATAAGGCTTCAAGAGAATAACCTCACAATAAACATCAAAAAGACAGAAACCTTATTTGTTACAAAAGATCAAGAATTTACCCCACCAACACACCTCACACTAGGAACAATCTAACTAAGAGTTCAACCACAAATAAAATATCTGGGAATCATCCTGTATCACGTACTGTCATTCAAGCAACAGATTGCAAAGACTGCAAAGACAGTATTTTTCAAAGCCAGAATGATACAACACCTTAGACCACTTCTAGACGCCCGGGACTTCAGATCTGTCATGCATGCTATGACACTCCCACATCTGGACAGGGCCGGCCCGTTCATTGTGCGAGACTGTTGTTCACACAGGGTCCCGTGCTTCAGGCAGCCCTGTGCAAATTCCATTCTCGCACAGATGGATGGCTTCAGAGGGAGCCAGGGAAGCCCGCGCGAGGCCCTGGCTCCCTCTGCACAGTCGCCAGAGTGAAGAGTGTTTTTCCCTCACGCTGGCGGCTGTTTCTCTGAAGCATGCAAGTGCCAGGAAATGACCTTTAACCTTTCCTGGCATTCATATTTTTACACAAAACAATCTGATGGAGCATACCCCCACCATTATCATATGAAACTCCAAATCCACAAAGAATTAATTAAACTGTAAACCTACTTGCATGTACTTCATCATGAACCCTGTACATAGTTAAATTATAACACGTTTTAACATGTTTTCTTCTATTATGTAAATAGTTTGAGATATTGAGTTATTTGATTTATTTGAAATTAATGTTACCCTACAATGTTTCAATGTTATCTGTTTCTCACTGTTATATGTAACTGCTAACTGCGCAGAGTTTAATTGTTAAATGTAAACCGCTGCTGATCACTGGAAGGAGCAGTATAAAAATGTGTTCAAATAAATAAATAAAATAAATAAATCGTGCTTCACTGAGGGAAAACACTCTTCATGCTGGCGGCTGTGCAGAGTGAGCTGGGGCCTCGCGCGGGCTTTCCTGGCTCCCTCTGAAGTCCCTTAGGTGGTCACGGCGCTCTTCGGCGGGCGGGCGGGGGCACTAGGACTGGATATGGTCTGTGATTGGGGGGAAAGCTTGGACTGCAAATGGGCTGTGATGGGGGGGAAACTTGAACTGGAAATAGGCTGTAATGGGGGGGAGCTTGGACTGCAAATGGGCTGTGAATGGGGGAGGTTAGGACTGGAAATAGGCTGTGATGGGGGGCTAAGCCTGGAAATGGGCTGATGGGGGGAGCTTAGACTGGAAATGGGCTGATGGGGCTGCTTGGACTGCAAATGGGTTGATGGGGAGCTGGAATAGGACTGGAAATGGCTGATGGGGAGCTTGGACTGGAAATGGGCTGATGGGGGCTGGAATAGGACTAGAAATGGGCTGATGGGGAGGCTAGGATTGGAAATTGGATGATGGGGGAACTTGGACTGGAAATGAGCTGATGGGGGGCTGGAATAGGACTGGAAATGGGCTGATGGGAAGGACTAAGACTGGAAATGGGCTGATGGTGGATCTTGGACTGCAAATGGACTGATGGGCTGGAATAGGACTGGAAATGGCTGATGGGGAAATAGGACTGGAAATGGGCTGATGGGGGCTGGAATAGGACTGGAAGTGGGCTGATGGGGGGGCTAGGATTGGAAATTGGATGATGGGGGAACTTGGACTGGAAATGAGCTGATGGGGGGCTGGAATAGGACTGGAAATGGGCTGATGGGAAGGGCTAAGACTGGAAAAGGGCTGATGGGGGATCTTGGACTGCAAATGGACTGATGGGCTGGAATAGGACTGGAAATGGCTGATGGGGAAATAGGTCTGGAAATGGGATGATGGGGGCTGGAATAGGACTGGAAGTGGGCTGATGGAATAGGGCTGGAAATGGGCTGAAGGAGGGCTGGAATGGGACTGGAAAGGAGCATGTGGGGGACTAGGACTGGAAATGGACTGATGTGGGGGCATGGGAGAATAGGACTAGAAGGGAGCGGATGCTGGGTGAATCTAGAACTAGAAGGGAGCTGATTTTGGGGGAGGACTAGAAGGTGATGGGGAATGAGGATGGAGAGGGGAAAAGATATTTTGTGTGGGAGGGAAGAAAAATCTATGATTGGCCTGGTATTGGTGGGGATTGAGAATGGAAGGGTGAAATTTGAGTGGATGATAAAGGAGTAAAGAAAGAAATGGGGGGAAGAGCAAAAGGGGAAAGATCAGTATGTTAAAGCAGATATAGAGAGAGAATGGAAAAAATCTAGAAGAGAGAAGAAAGGACAAATGGACAGCTCGCAGAAGACACGAAGAAACCAGAAGAGAGTGACTGGGGCAATTGCAACTGAAAAATAGAATACCCAAGCAAAAGGTAGAAAAATACTTTTTATTTTGAATGTATTAACTGGAATATGTCAGGTCTGGAAAATGTGTATTGCTAACATCTTTGCGTTTTTGTTTTTGTTTAGTTCAAGAGGTGCAAAGCGCAAAGTGCTTTTAGTTTAAATTTAAAACACAGAAGAGAGCTTTCTGGTTAAATTTAGAACCCAGCAGAGAGCTTTTAGTTTAAATTTCATACTAAGCCAGAGCCTAGCAGCAGCAAAGAGCTTTAATTTAAATCAAATCAGAATATAATTTAGCATAAAAGGCAAAACAGGGTCAGTATTCCTTGAGCAACATATAAAGTCTTCTAGAGACCTTTACAAAGAGGCCTTCTACCTAGGGGGAAAGAGACCTATGAAACTTTTTAAATAGGTATTAAAGCCAGGTGGCTGGTCCAAAGGCCATTTTGAAAGACTCCTTTTATCCAAGCAAGGGCTGTTAATAACCCAGGAAGTTGGTCACAGCTTACCTTAAAAGCACAGGTAAGGGTACTGTGTATCAGCCCTCTTTTAATAAGTCTTATTTCCCTCCCACCCTCCCTAACACCCACCCACCCACCCCTGGGATAATCGTAGCTTTATATAGGTTCTTACACATCTTAAAGGAAAGGAGTTGCTCTCAGGTGCAGCTCATTATCCAAATCAGTCATACACTAAGGACCTGAGATTAATTAAGCTTCAGGTGAACAAGGTATATTAAACGTATTAGATACACTTTTATTAGTATACAGTAAGTATCCACAGCAACCCTTAGTAAGTAAAGAACTTAAAGATCTAAACACAAGCTTAAAACTAAGATGCAGGGCCCCCGGATTCCTCGCCACCTTTAGGAGGTTCGACGCAAGCCTCTATTGTCTCCTTTTGCTTACCTCGTATGGCTGGCATGGCTTCAGTGGATCCCTCGGGTGTGACGGGGGATCTGAGCAGTGACGGGGTGGATCTTAGCCCGTTCAGCTGTTGCCGCCGCAACCCGGTGGAGGCCGAGAGGAGGTGGCAGGCACTGGAGTGTCTACAGGTCAGGAGGTCGTGGCTGCGTGTGGGGGCCCCCCCCCTCTCTACTGGTACTGAGCCCTGGTGAGAAGTTTGGAGGAATTGTGGAGATGGTTCGCTCCACTGAAGTTGGTCCGGGAGGGGACCGAGGGAAAATTGGTTCGCCAGGAGCTGCAGAGATGCGGGTGATATGCGGCTTAAAGAAACCAGCTAAAGTTACATTAGATAGCTTATGGAAGGCTATCTCTTCTCTCCAGAGTTCCCTTGCTCCAGTAGTGGGTTCATTGTCTCAGGAGTTTCTTCTTGTTAAAGGCCGGTGTTCGGCGGTGGAATCGAAGTGTGCGGAGCAGGCTGACAAGGTAGCAGTGCTTGCGGATAATTTGCAAGTTTTGGGGGAGACTCTTTCCAAGAAACGATTGATTTCAATGAGGCGCTTGGAATTTATGGATAATTCCCTAAGGAGAAATAATTTGCGCTTTATGAACTTTCCAAGATCACCATTGTTGGAACCACTGGTTCTCGCCCGAAAGTACCTCACGGAGGTTCTCCTGATGCCACCAGAAAATTTGCCACCTATTGTTAGGGTTCAGTATGTTGCTATTTCCTTGGGGTCTGGGCTGAGGTGGGAACAGTGGGCACTTTGGGGCCTGACCAGTTGGAATTGTCTGATTTCCTAGAAAGCTCCTTGGAAGTGGTGACTAGTAGAGCAACTTTGTTAGTTTGTTTCGCCTTCGAATCTGATCATAATGCTGTCCTTAGGTTATATTTTCGTAGAATGTCCTTTTCTCAGTTTATGGGTTCAAAAATTTTAATATTTCCTGACCTGTCGAGGGACACCCAAAAAAGGCGGAAAGAGTTTCTGGCTTTACGCCAGAGCGCTACTGCCTTGGGTGCCCAATTTAAATTGAGGTATCCATGTAAATGTGTCTTATTATACCAGACTAAGCATTTTCTGTTTTTTGAACCTGTGCAACTGATTCAATTTCTTCAGGCTAGGGAAGTTGGGGGGGAGGGGTAATTCCTGTACTGGCTGCCATGTGAGTTATCGTTGCTCATAAGATGGAACCACATTGGGGTTGTCTTATTGGGGGCTATTTTCTGTAACTGGGGTTAACTTTTAATAAGTGGGGAGGTATTTTCCCTTTTTCTTTTTTGCTGTATGTAGCCCAGTTATTTATGTTTTGATTGTAGTATTGGAAAATTTGTTAAATAAAAAAAACAAAAACAAACCTAAGATGCAGACAGCAGTCCAGCAGTGGGATGGGGGCTTTCCAGTCTTTTGCATTGAGTGTCACATATATGATTTTCTCCCAGTTGGTGAGAGGTCTTACGTGTGCACTAGGTGCAAGGAGCTCTTTGCTCTCAGAGAACGAGTCCATTCTCTAGAGGCTAGAGTAGCTGACTTGGAAGACATAAGAAAGACAGAGAGGTACACAGACGAGACCTACAGGGATATAGTTCTGAAGTCCCACCTCCAGTCTGGCAGTATCCCTATTACCATGGAGGAGAGAGGTCACGTGACAGGACAGCATCACCCTGGAGTGGCAGAAAGTGATCCCATAACTAGGACCTATCCTCCAGATGATGTAAAACCCTCTCGCAAGGAGGAAGTTTCTCAAGGGCCATGTGCCCATGAGGGAAGGGTTAGGACAACCGTTATAGATGGTGATTCGATCATTAGGCATGTAGATAGCTGGGTGGCTGGTGGATGTGAGGATCGCCTGGTAATATGTCTGTCTGGTTCTAAGGTAGCGGAACTCACGTGCCACCTAGATAAGGTTTTAGATAGTGCTGGGGAGGAGTCTGCTGTCTTGGTACATGTCGGTACCAATGACGTAGGAAAATGTGGTAGGGAGGTTCTGAAGGCTAAATTTAGGCTTTTAGGTAGGAAGTTGAAATCCAGAACTTCCAGGGTAGTGTTCTCCAAAATGCTTCCCGTTCCATGCACATGACCCAAAAGGCAGGCAGAGCTCCAGAGCCTCAATGCGTGGATGAGACGATGGTGCAAGGATGAGGGTTTTGGATTTGTTAGGAACTGGGGAACATTCTGGGGAAAGGAGAGGCTCTTCCAAAGGGATGGGCTTCACCTTAACCGGGAAGGAACCAGGCTGCTGGCATTAACCCTCCATAGCCCATGTTCCCTGTAAAATAGTTATCTCCAAGTTATAATGCCCTGTTCAATGTAATTTCAGTTTGTTCAATGTAAACCGCACTGATGCAGAATAGCGCAGTATATAAGAGAATGTAAATAATTAACCTTTAAAAAGGAGATAGAGCAGCATTTAAACTAGATAATAGGGGAAAGCTGACAGTCGCACAAGAGCGCATGGTTCAGAAGAATCTACAGTATCCTTGAAGGATACTACCAAAAGCAGAGAGGTTCCAAAAACGAGTAAAGTAGCCCAAATGCCCTTGAATATGGAGCAGACAGAGCTTAAAGATTCCAAATTACCCATGCCTACCAATAGCCAAAAGAATATGAATAAAATACAGTCTCTAAAATGCTTGTATGCAAATGCTAGAAGTCTAAAAAATAAGATGGGAGAGTTAGAATATGTAGCACTAAATGAGAGGTTAGATATGATTGGAATCTGAAACATGGTGGAAGGAGGACAACCAGTGGGACACTGTAATACCTGGGTACAAACTATATCGTAATGATAGAGCTGATCAAATTGGTGGAGGGGTTGCACTCTATGTTAGAGAGGGCATTGAGTCAGAAAAGATTAAAGTTTTGCAGGAAACAAAATTTGCTGTAGAATCTCTATGGATTGAAATACCATGTAAAAAGGGGAAGGCGATGACAGTGGGGGTGTACTATCAACCTCCTGGCCAGCATGAACAAATGGATGGTGAAATGCTCAAAGAAATCAAGGAAGCTAACAAAAATTACAGCACAGTAATAATAATGGGTGATTTCAATTACCCTGGTATCGATTGGGTTTGTGTCACGGCGGGACATGCTAGGGAGATAAAGTTCCTAGATGAAATAAATGACTGCTTCTTGGAGCAGCTGGTTCATGAACCGATCAGAGGGCAAGCCATATTAGACCTAGTCCTTAGTGGAACACCAGATCTGGTGCAAGAGATAAGGGTGTTGGGGCCACTTGGCAATAGTGATCATAGCATGATAACATTCACACACTATAAAACTGAGTGGTCAAAGCTGAGTCTACCAGG
The DNA here is from genome assembly GCA_033557465.1 of Ichthyophis bannanicus. Classification (NCBI taxonomy): domain Eukaryota; kingdom Metazoa; phylum Chordata; class Amphibia; order Gymnophiona; family Ichthyophiidae; genus Ichthyophis; species Ichthyophis bannanicus. The sequence goes on along the minus strand of CM066036.1, from coordinate 652,139,129 downwards.
CAGGTCCTGGATACCGTAGGCCAGCAACGATGCAATATTAAAGCCCATTTAGATGTGGAGCTCATCAAATCAGTTATTCCATTCAAGTTACAATAAGAAACTCCAGTTTTATGAGGACCCAACAGGGATCAAGGCCCACTATTTACAACAACTCAAGATGCTAGTGGGAAGGTAGGTATATTTCATTTAACAGTTTGGTTCATAGTTCTTTTGATAGTCCCTTGGTATGTGAAGGCAGATTTTACATGTGGAGGCCAATTCTGATCAAGGCACATCTGGGCTGTCCGGACGTCCAAAATCTGGATGACCTGGATATGTACCCGATTCTGCTCCCACAGGAGCTAAATGGCCCAGTAGTAGCCCCAATTCAGGCCCGCTAGACATGCACAAATCCACCTGGCTAGCCCAGCTAGAGTCCTGCATGGAGTTGCGGTGCATGGCATCCCGTCGCTATGGCACAACAGCTCCATGCAGGAGCCCCAATAGCCTACACTGCCTGCAATGGTCTTTTTCCCTGCTGCCCAAAGCCCGATCGGTTCTTCCGGGGCTGTGTTCGGGCTGCGAGGTACTCCCTCCCCTGCTCACCTCATTCTGGGTCCCAGCATGAATGTCCTTCACCATTGGAGGGGACTTATTTCAAGGTGGAATAAGTCCTCTGTCTATGTCATCCTGCCTGGACATACAGGGCCATCATCAGAATCGGCCCTGTATGACCAGGTCGAGTGCCCCACCTCCAAACTGGGCATACATCCCTGCTAAACACTGCTCAGAATCTACTCCATAATATCCAAATGCAATCTGGGACATCCAAACCAGAATGCAAAAAAACAGGCTTGTCCAAGTTCAGGCACGATTTCACAAACATGGACGTGCTTGATATGAACCTCTGTGGGGTATCTACTTAGATATCCCCAGAATAGCATTCATGACCGGGGACGTCTAGGAATAGCCTAATGGTTAGAAGAGTGGGTTAGGACCAGGGAAGCCAGGGTTGCACTCCCACTGCTGCTATATTTGTGATTGTGGAGAGTACTGGGAATGGTAAAGTGCCATCTTCTCTATACCCTCTGGATGATTTATAGCCAAAGCAAGCACTTTCCTGATTCCTATTTATGCCTGGAACATGTCTAAACTTGAACAGGGTCACAGATGTTCCTGACATCTGAAATCAAGCGAGGACTTCTTCATCCACCACCCCAGACACACCTCTTCCACATCCCCTGCTCACTTGGCCATCCCCGCACTGGATACATCTTTAAAAGCTATTTGTAAAATGGCTCCAGGGATATCTATGTGATTTGGATGAAAAAACTCTGTATTGAAACATGAAAGTAAAAGTATCACCAGAGGCCACTTAAGTAATCCACAGAAATCAGCATTTGCATAGCTAAAACAACCATATACAGAAGCAACCAGAGGTCTCAGTCTTCCCGGGCAAAAACAAAACCCGCCAGATATATTCCGACAAGGTAAAGCCCTGATAACATCAGTGACCCATAAACTAAGGTCGCTCTGAGATGGATATCAACCAACTCTTTCGCTTGTAAAAAATCAATAATGAAGCATTAGAAATTCCACAGTGTTAATAACAAAAGAGTGGTATGGTAACTTAGCTTTGCAGTCTGTAGCAATGCTCGTGAAGTGGCGCTAAGCCAGTAGCAAAATCCCCAACGCTCCTACATGCGCTTGATATGCGTTTCACCTGAATGGTTTCTTCAGGGGGTGGCTAGAAAGCACTGCAAAACATAGACATCGCCAAATTCAGTGAATAGTGGCTTTCACAAGATACATACTTTCAAAAATACTCTGATTCATATATCCAGACAGCTGTAAAACTGAAGAAAAGTACACACCTTAAAGTTCACGAGATGAAAAACACGAGCAGAATCCACCAACCGATACTACACGCCGCGCATGCGGGTTAGAACATTTATATGATAGATGTTATACCTCATTTGTTTTCATTGGATAGCATGTTACAAGCAGACCTCCCACTCCACCCGTGAGTTAAGACCAGCAGGAATCACTGTGTTCAATGTATGAATCCAACGTTGCTCATTCCATAAAAGAGTACCCTCTTTAGTTTTGCCTAACCGGGATAGAGCAACATGATCGATGCAGAAACATTGTAAATCATCAAACTTATGGTGCATCTGAAGACAATGATCAACGATCGGAGCTTCCCGACGTTGGCATTTTAGTTTGCTTTTGTGCTCGTTCATTCGTACTTTAAACATTCGAATAGTCTTCCCGATATAGGCCAGACCACAAGGGCATAAAATACAATAAATGACATAAGTAGATGTACAAGATGTATAATGTCTCAGCCGATATAACTTCCCATGATAACTAAATTCATGTAGTTCTCGAGTAATTGAGCAGCTGTTACATTCGCCACAACGTGTGTGGCCCCCATCGTTAGAACTTTGTGAAGACAATGGACGCAATACAGCTGGACTTAACATTTCTTTCAAGTTGATATTCCTCTGCCAGACACTGGCAAAACTAAAGAGGGTACTCTTTTATGGAATGAGCAACGTTGGATTCATACATTGAACACAGTGATTTCTGCTGGTCTTAACTCACGGGTGGAGTGGGAGGTCTGCTTGTAACATGCTATCCAATGAAAACGAATGAGGTATAACATCTATCATATAAATGTTCTAACCCGCATGCGCGGCGTGTAGTATCAGTTGGTGGACTCTGCTCGTGTTTTTCATCTCGTGAACTTTAAGGTGTGTACTTTTCCTCAGTTTTACAGCTGTCTGGATATATGAATCAGAGTATTTTTGAAAGTATGTATCGTGTGAAAGCCACTATTCACTGAATTTGGCGATGTCTATGTTTTGCAGTGCTTTCTAGCCACCCCCTGAAGAAACCATTCAGGTGAAACGCATATCAAGCGCATGTAGGAGCGTTGGGGATTTTGCTACTGGCTTAGCGCCACTTCACGAGCATTGCTACAGACTGCAAAGCTAAGTTACCATACCACTCTTTTGTTATTAACACTGTGGAATTTCTAATGCTTCATTATTGATTTTTTACAAGCGAAAGAGTTGGTTGATATCCATCTCAGAGCAACCTTAGTTTATGGGTCACTGATGTTATCAGGGCTTTACCTTGTCGGAATATATCTGGCGGGTTTTGTTTTTGCCCGGGAAGACTGAGACCTCTGGTTGCTTCTGTATATGGTTGTTTTAGCTATGCAAATGCTGATTTCTGTGGATTACTTAAGTGGCCTCTGGTGATACTTTTACTTTCATGTTTCAATACAGAGTTTTTTCACTCATTTTTTGACAATATTAGCTCTGTGGAAGTTTGACCATTCTTTATTTATGTGATTTGGATGCCAAATTGTGACTAAGACTTAAAATGATCTCATGGTAGATTTATGCTCTCCTTTTCTCTCACACTACTCTATCCAGTGCTTAGCAACTGACTTTGGTATCCTGAAGGCCCTCAGCTGTGTAAGCTGGTTCAAGGTCCTTCCCCTTGTAGTGGCAGGAATATATCCCAGACACCCCTCTCACACAGATTCTCCTCCAGATTCTCACCAGGCTGTAGTTTCGTTTGCCTCCAGACCTCTCAGTACTGGAGATCCTACTGGTCAGCAATTTTAGACCAGCTAAGTAGAAACAGAGACCTTCTGTGGTGGATGTCCCTCCCTGACTCCTGCACACCACTTCATAGGTAGCGACAGAAGTCTTTCCGATGGCAGGACAGCTTCCTGAGGCTTGCCTCTACCATGCTCCTAACACTCTTACTTCTATGCTTCTCTGTCACCAGGGATGGTAAACAAGATGCTTGCTCCAGAGGGCTGAGAAGATACCTCCTATCTGACACTAGCTGAAGTGCTCAGGTTACTCCTTCTAGACGGTTCACAAAGACAATTTCCCTCCAAAAAGCTGGCTATGTTATACTCCTACTAAGGTACCTCACAGTTCTTCTTGGGCTAGGCTCCTACTATTTTAAAAATCTTCCAAACAAACTTCCATGCTGGTTCCATGGCCCAAATCCTGCTATATTTGTTACCTCATAAATAGCATAGTAAGGTGAGAAGGAAGCCTTAGTGACACTCAGATCATATAATATCCATATTCTACATGCTCGTGCTGTTTTATTTGCAGTCATGAACCCCTTCCCCCCCACCCCCACCCCCCAGTCTGAACATATTTATTCCTGCTCAGGGAACTAGTATCTCCAAAGGGATTCTTGTCAAATAAACACAGTTCTCATTATACTCTATAGGAACTATTTTCTCACTTTTGCCTTCCTCAATTTGCAAATTAACCCATTTCTTAAACTGAATGTCTGGAAACATATCTGATGAATATTCACGGTGAACATCCTAAGGAACAGGCCTGTTTGCAACCCTCAAGGAACAGTGGAGAATTCCTGAGATAGAAGATATAAAATAATTCTATTGAGACAAATCATACCAGGAATTTTTGCAGCACATGAGCCTAATGGTTAGAGCTGTAGGCTAGAACCAGGAAACCAGAGTTCAGATATTACTGCTGCTACTTGTGTTCTTGGGCAAGTCATTTAACTCTCCATTGCCTCAGGTACAAACTTAGACTGTAAGCCCTCCAGGGACAGGAACATACCTACTGTACCTGAATGTAACTTTCCTTGAACTTCTGAGAAAATGCGTGAGCTAAATCCATTAAGCTGATGAAATGATTCTATACAGGAAAGGATGTGCAGAAAGTTGCTTGTTATTTATGCACTTAAGTCCCTTTTCTAAAGGACTTATGCATACGAATGAGCACTTATGCGTACCCTTTAGGCGGCCACTATTTTGTAAATGTGAACGTAGGTCGTACTGTGTGTTTTTCAATCTGCGTGTGCACAGAAGAGGAGCTTGGGTGAAGCACAGGAGGGGACTAAATTCAGACCCATAAGTTATAGAATAATGTAACTTATGAGTGCTGCCGATTGATCTAGGCGTGGGCATTTATACTTGCTCTAGAGCAGTCATACTTTACTTTATAGAATAGGCCCCACAGTCATGCGTAGCAATGCTTCTATATGCTGTATGGAAGCTTATAGAATTGCTATCTTCGTGTGCAGTAGGTTAGTTGGGTGAATGAAGGGTAGATTGGGTGAGGCTATAAACTAAAAAGAAAAAGCAGTAGCAATGGAATCAACACACATCTATATTCCAATGTCTCAATATAGTTTTTCTGGTGAGGAGGGGAGGGAGTTGATTTTAATTTGCTTTTTGCCTGTGTGCATGTATGTGTGATCCTTACGTTTTTTGTATTTGGTGTACTATCCACACCAGATTTTCAGATAGAGAAGTCAGTAAAATGAACTATAAAAGCACAAAGATCATGGAGCTTGCAAACAAGATGTATGCTGGATTTGTTGTTTCGTGTGCTTACATATTTTTAGAGAACTCAAACATGCCATTTCAAAGGTCATACTTATTGTACTATTCATTGCTTTCACTCCAGTTTCTCTTTCAACATATTAAGCAACCAGGAATCTTTTGTTTTCCAGAGAAATGATGAAGAAGCAGTTGTGGACAGAGGTGGGACGCGCTCTCTTCTTAAAACACATTTTGAAAAAGAAGACTTGGAAGGTAAGCAAGATAATTTTCATGGGAATACTCACTTTTTCATTCATCTGTCCATTCACTTTGAAAACAAATCTATGGTTTAATAGCGTCCTGCAGGTTGGAAACAGGATTAAATTATGGCAGAACATGGCACCATGGAGAACCAGCTATCAAATTTGGAAATGAAGAGGAAATGGAGGCATGCCATTGGCGAAACCATGCTATTTGGAATTTTGATCATTATTTGATGGAGCATGTCTTCTAACCATTTTCTGATCCAAAGAAAAGTGGAATATTCAAGCTGATTCTTTTATCTAGCTTAATAGCATTTCATGTGGGCATTGTGACAAAGCTCAAGTTAATAGTATAAATCTTGAGGTCAGTTTTCAAAAGATATACCCAGAGATATTTTTGGTTTTGGAAATCCCTTTCCACAGAGCAGATGAATTGGGTACTCCAACTGGCTGGCCAGGCAAAATTCATTCAACTATTAGAAGGTGGTGCTCAGGGCTTTCTGGATGGTTGGTTTTAGTTTAGCAGAACGGTGTAACTATTCAATGCTGTCTTCATAAACTTAATTGGACAGGCATGGCTGCACAAATAGAAGGCTTAAAGCTATTGGGATAAGTTTATCTGGATAACGTTCACCAGTTAGATTCATCAAAAGATTTAGGAGGACATGTATAACAGCATGCACTAATACTGTTAATGCATGTTAATGGCATGTACAATTAGTAAATGACCCCCTAAACTGCTTAGCTCCACTGAATATCCAGTTGAAATTGTGCAGATAATCTTATCTAGATACCTTTCTGGCCTCTGGACTGCTGAAGATTACATAAGAACATAAGAACATAAGATATGCCATACTGGGTCAGACCAAGGTCCATCAAGCCCAGTATCCTGTTTCCTACAGTGGCCAATCTAGGTCATACATACCTAGCAGTTTCCCCAAGGGACACAGGTTCCACAATGCTTGTATTGGTTCAAGCATTGATATCCTGGGTCCCTTCTTAATAATGGTTTATGGACCTTTCCTCCAGGAACTTGTCCAAACCTTTTTTAAACCCAGCTACACTAACAGCCTTTACTACATCCTCCGGTAACAAATTCCAGAGTTTGATTACACGTTGAGTGAAAAAATATTTTCTTTTATTAGTCTTAAATAGTTTACCCTGTAGCTTCATTGCATGTCCCCTAGTCTTTCTATATTCTGATAAGGTAAACAATCGATCTACGTTTACCCGTTCCACTCCGTTCATTAATTTATAGACTTCTATCATATCTCCCCTCAGCCGTCTCTTTTCCAGGTTAAAGAGCCCCAACCTTTTTAGCCTTTCTTCATAGGAGTAGCCTTCCATCCCCTTTACCATTTTGGTGGCTCTTCTCTGAACCTTTTCTAAAATCGCTATATCCTTTTTAAGATACGGCGACCAGAATTGCACACAATATTCAAGGTGCGGTCTCACCATGGAACGATATAGAGGCATTATAATATCTTTTGTTTTATTTTCCATTCCTTTCCTTATCATACCTAGCATTCTATTTGCTCTCTTGGCCGCCGCTGCACACTGGGCCAAGGGTTTTAACATGGTATCCACAAGGACGCCTAAATCTTTTTCTTGGGTGGTGGTTCCTAATGTGGAACCTTGCATTGTGTAACCATAGTTTGGGTTGTTCTTCCCTAGGTGCATAACCTTGCACTTCTCCACATTAAATTTCATCTGCCATTTTGATGCCCAGTCTTCCAATTTATCAAGATCCTCTTGCAATTTTCCACAATCCTCCTGGGTTTTAACAACTTTAAATAGTTTTGTGTCATCAGCAAATTTGATAACCTCACTCGTTATTCCACTTTCCAGGTCATTTATGAATATGTCAAAAAGCAGCGGACCCAGCACAGATCCCTGGGGTACACCACTATTCACCTTTCTCCATTGGGAAAATTGGCCATTTAGCCCTACCCTCTGCTTTCTATCTTTTAACCAGTTCCTGATCCACAGTAGTACACTGCCTCCTATCCCATGACTCTTTAGTTTTGCCAAAAGTCTCTCATGAGGGACCTTGTCAAAGGCTTTCTGAAAGTCCAGATACGCAATATCAACCGACTCACCTTTGTCCACCTGTTTATTCACTCCTTCAAAAAAACATAACAGATTAGTAAGACAAGATCTTCCTTGTCTAAAGCCATGTTGGCTGTCTCCCATTAGGTCATGACTATCTATATGCTGAGTAATTTTATTCTTTATGATGGTTTCTACCATTTTTCCCGGTACTGATGTCAGGCTCACCGGTCTGTAGTTTCCCGGATCACCCCTCGAACCCTTTTTAAAAATTGGTGTTACATTGGCGATCCTCCAATCCTCAGGTATTAGAGATGATTTTAATGATAGTTCACAGATTACTGATAGCAGGTCTGCAATCTCAAATTTCAGTTCTTTCAACACCCTTGGATGTATACCATCCGGCCCAGGTGATTTGCTACTCTTCAGTTTATCTAATAGTTGTAAGACATCTTCCCGATGTATCGATATTTCCTTCAATTCTTCCACACCTTTAAATACCACTTCAGTCGTGGGTAACATCCCTACATCTTCCTCAGTAAAGACCGAAGCAAAGAATTCATTCAGTCTCTCCGCTATCGCCTTGTCGCCTCTTAGTGCTCCTTTAACCCCTTTATCATCTAATGGACCAACTGACTCTCTCACGGGTTTTTGCTACGAATGTACTTGAAAAGGTCTTTATTTCGCGTTTTTGCTTCCGCAGCAAGCTTCTTCTCAAATTCTCTCTTTGCCTGCCTTATCAATGCCTTGCTTTTGACTTGCCAGTGCTTGTGCTGTTTCCAGGTTTCATCATTTGGCTCTTTTTTCCATTTCTTGAAAGATGCTTTTTTGGCAACAACAGCCTCTCTGACCTCAGCTTTAAACCATGCTGGCAATTTTTTAGACTTCCTTCCACTTTTCTTAAAGCGTGGAATACAGCTGTTCTGGGCTTCCAAGATAGTATTTTTCAACAACACCCAAACTTGATGTACGTCTTTAACCTTTGCAACTGCTCCTTTTAGTTTTTTCTTAACTGTTTTCCTCATTCTATCATAGTCTCCCTTTCGAAAGTTAAAGGGTAGTACTGTGGATTTCCTTACTATCCCTCCTCCACTAATTAAATCAAAGGCGATCATGCTATGATCACTATTGCCAAGTGGCCCCAACACCCTTATCTCTTGCACTACATCTGGTGTTCCACTAAGGACTAGGTCTAATATTGCTTCCCCTCTGGTCGGTTCATGAACCAGCTGCTCCAAGAAGCAGTCATTTATTTCATCTAGGAACTTTATCTCCCTAGCATGTCCTGTTGTGACACTGACCCAGTCGATGCCGGGGTAATTGAAATCACCCATTATTATTACTGCACTGTAACTTTTGCTAGCTTCCTTGATTTCTTTGAGCATTTCATCATCCATTTGTTCATTCTGGCCAGGCGGACGATAGTACACCCCCACTGCCATCGCCTTCCCCTTTTTACATGGAATTTCAATCCATAGAGATTCTACAGCAAATTTTGTTTCTTGCAAAACTTTAATCCTTTCTGATTCAATGCCCTCTCTAACATAGAGCGCAACCCCTCCACCAATTTGATCAGCTCTATCATTTCGATATAGTTTGTACCCAGGTATCACAGTGTCCCACTGGTTGTCCTCCTTCCACCATGTCTCTGATATTCCAATCATATCTAACCTCTCGTTTAGTGCTATATATTCTAACTATCCCATCTTGTTTTGTAGACTTCTAGCATTTGCATACAAGCATTTTAGAGACTGTATTTTATTCATATTAATTTGGCTATTGGTAGACATGGGTAATTTGGGATCTTTAAGTTCTGTCTGCTCCATACTCGAGGGCATTTGGTCTACTTTACTCTTTTTTGGAACCTCTCTGCTTTTTGTAGTATCCTTCAAGGATACATTCTTCCGAACCATGCGCTCTTGGGCGACTGTCGGCTTTCCCCTATTATCTAGTTTAAAAGCTGCTCTATCTCCTTTTTAAAGGTTAATGCCAGCAGCCTGGTTCCATTCCGGTTAAGGTGAAGCCCATCCCTTCGGAAGAGCCCCTCTTTTCCCCAGAATGTTCCCCAGTTCCTAACAAATCCGAACCCCTCATCTCTGCACCATTGTCTCATCCACGCATTGAGACTCCGGAGCTCTGCCTGCCTATTGGGTCCTGCGCGTGGAACGGGAAGCATTTCGGAGAACGCTACCCTGGAAGTTCTGGATTTCAACTTCCTACCTAAAAGCCTAAATTTAGCTTCCAGAACCTCCCTACCACATTTTCCTATGTCATTGGTACCAACATGTACCAAGACAGCAGACTCCTCCCCAGCACTATCTAAGACCTTATCTAGGTGGCGTGTGAGGTCCGCTACCTTCGCACCAGGCAGGCATGTTACCAGGCGATCCTCACGTCCACCAGCCACCCAGCTATCTACATGCCTAATGATCGAATCACCAACTATAACTGCTGTCCTAACCCTTCCCGCATGGGCACTTGGCCCTGGAGAAACCTCCTCGGTGCGAGAGGGGTTTACATCACCTGGAGGACAGGTCCTAGTTACAGGATCACTTCCTGCCACACCAGGGTGATGCTCTCCTGTCACGTGACCTCTCTCCTCCATGGCAACAGGGATGCTGCCGGACTGGAGGTGGGACTTCAGGACTATATCCCTGTAGGTCTCGTCTATGTACCTCTCTGTCTGTCTTATGTTTTCCAAGTCTGCTACTCTAGCCTCTAGAGAACGGACTCGTTCCCTGAGAGCAGAGAGCTCCTTGCACCTAGTGCACACGTAAGACCTCTCACCAGCTGGGAGAAAATCATACATGTGACACTCAATGCAAAAGACTGGAAAGCCCACATCCCGCTGCTGGACTGCTGTCTGCATCTTAGTTTTAAGTTTGTGTTTAGATCTTTAAGTTCTATATGTACTAAAGGGTGCAATGGATATTTATACCACTAAAACTGTACCTAAGAAGTTTAATATACCTTGTTCACCTGAAGCTTAATTAATCTCAGGTCCTTGGTGTATGACTGATTTGGGTAATGAGCTTCACCTGAGAGCACCTCCTGTCTTTTAAGGTGTGCAAGTACCTATAAAGCTGTGATTTTCCCAGGGGAGGGTGGGTGTGGGGAGGGAGGGAGGGATATAACACTTATTAAAAAAGGGCTGCTACACAGTACCTTGTCCTGTGCTGCTGAGGAAAACTATATTCTGATTTGATTTAAATTACAGCTCTTTGCTGCTACTAGGCTCTAACCTATTATGAAATTTAAACTACAAGCTCTCTGCTGGATTCTAAATTTAACCAGAAAGCTCTCTTCTGTGTTTTAATTTGAAACTAAAAGTACTTTGCTGATGCTAGGCCCTGAGTGACTATGAAATTTAAACTACAGCTGTCTACTGGGTATGAAAGGTAACCAGAAAGTTCTCTTCTGTGTTTTTAAATTGAATCTTAAACTGTTGCTACTAGGCCCTGACTGATTTAACAAAAAAAATAGTGGGTTCACAGATTAATTAGCTTTAAAAGAAAAAAAATTCCTTTCAGAAAAATTCCCAGAAGTATATACTCACAATTTCAGATTTCTCTCCAGAAGTAACAGCCCCCCTTTCCAGTCCTTGTTTCTTGTATCTAACTACTTGTTATTATCAATAAAGCAGTTTAAGGGTTTCACAGAATCTATTACTCTGAAAATCATATTGATCGCTTTACCTTCTCTTCTTAGTTAATTGACATATTTTTTTCTGGAATGAAGACAAAGTGGAGATAACTTGCATTAATCTCAGGCTGGGTGCTGATTAGTGCCGAGTCTTATTTCCTGCACTGCCATAAAGTAAAGAAGAAAAGCCCTATTACGTTTTCAAGGGGTCTCTGTAGGAGTAGGGCTGTTTAGTTTTGCTTCTTTTATAAACTGCTATCCAGAAGATTGATTGAAATAAAAGTAGTGAATGCCATGTAGAACTCATGGAGCCTACATTCCATGATACACGCGTGTATTTTTGGGTATATATTAGGCATGTTCATTAGTTTTCATATGAATGGTGAAGCTGATGAAAATCATAATTTTTGGTTCATCTTGACATCAACAAATCAAGCATGCATGCTCAGGAAATGTGCATGAATTGCTATTTGTGAACTTTGTTTTCATCATGTGCACATGTGTGCCCTGACTCACTGGAGTCAATCTTGGAGGGGAAGGAAGTCAGAGAGTGCCCACTAGCATCCAGCACAAGGCACTTCAGCCAGTCCTGTTTCAAATGCTTGACAGGCAGCCAGAAAAATGTATCTCTGTGTAACTTTTTCAAATCCCATGGCTGATGTCACAGCAGGGCTACACCACATACAGCAGACGCATGGATAGACTAATATTTTGGCTTCTGATTTTTAGAGGTTAGGAAGGAGTGTTGGTGTCCTAAGAGAGAGACAAGAGTTTAGCTGTAGCAAGGTAAGACTGCAAATAAAAATCAAAACATACCTGCTTCACTAGTAGCACTGGTGCTATTGCCATCAGGCTGTGTCTGAGGCAAAGGGGGGACTTTTAAGCTGAGAAAACACAAACAACTTCAAGCTTGACTTGTACCTGTGCTTTCTTTGCCTTGCTACATCAAAGAACAGAAAGAAGAGATTCAACTCACTGTTTTTTTTCACAGATAATGTTTTTGCCTTCCTTTTGCTAGGCATTGTCTGCCATAGTAGGGGGTTTCAAAATGTATTCCATGGCAGAAGCATAAGATACAGTGCAACAATAGGGATATTTTAAGGGCAACACACCTTTTTCTTAGACAGTTAAATAAATTAAAAAGGAAAAGGAGGCCACTATGGTTCTCAAAGAAGTAGCCGAAAAGGGGAAGAAAAAGAGGGTGGCTTTCATAAAACACAAGAGATCACAGAGAGAGGAAGACAAACATCTATATTTGGAAAAACTTAGAGAAGCTAAGAAAGTAGTCAGGAAGCCAAGATACAAAAAGAAGAAGAAATCGCTAATGCAATAAAATGGGGGATACAACATTTTTCAGATATGTTAACGAGAGGAGGAAGTGCAAACATGGTATTGTCAGACTCAAGGATGAATGGGAAGAATATGTAGAAGCTGATGAGTATAAAGTGGAATTGCTTAATAAATATTTTTGTTCTGTATTCTCAGATGAAGGTCCAGGAGCAGGATCTCAGAAAACACCCACAAATAGGAGCAGAAGTGAAGGGGATATTGAACGATTTTCAGAAGACTGTGTTTGTGATGAATTAGCTAAACTAAAAGTAGACAAAGTGATGGGACCAGATGGGATCCACCCAAAAATATAAGAGGAACTTGGGGATGTTCTAGTGGCTTCACTGACTGACCTTTTCAATGCTTCTTTAGAATCAGGAGTGGTCCCAGAGGACTGGAGAAAGGCACATGTGGTCCCTTTACACAAAAGTGGAAGTAAGGATGAGGTTGAGAACTACAGGCTGGTTAGTCTAACCTCTGTGGCAAGTAAATTAATGGAAACTTTGCTAAAACAGAGAATAGTGAGGTTTCTGGAGTCCAGTGGATTGCAGGATCTGAGGCATCATGGGTTTACCAGAGGCAGGTCTTGGTCAGACAAACTGATTTTTTTTGACTGGGTGATCGGGGAGTTGTTCCAAGGGAGAGCCTTAGATGTAGTGTACTTAGATTTCAGTAAAGCTTTTGACAGCATTCCACACAGGTGACTTGTAAACATTTTGAGCTCCCTAGGGATGGATCCTAAAGTGTCTGACTGGGTTAGATATTGGTTGAGTAGGAGGTGACAAAAGGCTACAGTTAAATGGAGCTCACTCTGAGGAGAAGGAGGTGTGCTGCAGGGATCTGTCCTTGGTCCGATTTTTTTTTTAACATCTTTGTTAGTGATATTGTGGAAGAGCTGTTGGGTAAGGTTTGCCTCTGCAGATGATACTGAAATCTGCAATAGAGTAGACACCCAGGATGGAGTAGATAACATCAGGAGGGATCTAGCTAAACTTGAAGAATGGTCAAGAATTTGGCAGCTAAAATGTAATGCTAAAAAAGGCAGGGTCATGCATTTGGGCTGCAAAAATCCAAGAGAGCAGTACAATATAGGAGGCAAAGTACTTCTGTCCACATAGAAGATTGGGACCTGGGTGTGATTGTTTCTGATGAACTTAAAGTAGCTAAAAAGGCAGAAAAGTTGATGGCAAAAGCCAGAAAGATGCTTGGGTACATATTGAGAGGAATGGCTAGCAGAAAAAAGGAGGTGATAGTGCCTCTGTATGTCTCTGGTATGACCTCATTTGTAGTTCTGTGTGCAATTCTGGAGACCACACCTTTAAAAGGGTATAAACAGGGTAGAGTAGGCACAGAGGGTGGCTACTAAAATGGTTAGCCATCTTCATTTTAAAGTATATGGGGACAGACTTAAAGATCCTAATATGTATATATGTTAGAGGAAAGGCAGGAGAGAGGAGATATGATAGAGACGTTTAAATACCTCCATGGCATAAATGCACAAGAGGAAACCCTCTTTCGATTGAAAGTACGCTCTACTATGAGGGGTCATAGGATGAGAGTGAAAAGGGAAAGACTCAGGAGTAATGTCCGGAAATATTTCGTTATGGAAAGAGTGTTAGATGCATGGAATAGTCTCCCAGTGGAAAGAGTCTGATTTCAAGGACGCATGGGACAAACAGAGAAGGTTTCTAAAGGAAAAAAAGGGACTCTAGTAGTTGATATGGAAGGGCAGACTAGATAGGCCATGTGGTCTTTTTCTGCCTTCATGTTTCTATGCTTCATTTCTTTCAATTATCTTTTTTTTTGTGTATTGTCTGTGATAGCAAATGTATGGTTGGGAGGGCACAGGACAACTTAATGTAGCATAACTGTTCCATGCCATTGTTCATGGAACAGTAAATATTGAAACTAAAAGATAAAAATTTAAAAATAAAAAAGTTGCAGTAGAGGAGCACTCCCTGGGAATCCACCGATGCCATTGGAACCTTATTATAGAAGGGGGGCAGAGGACTAACACATCTTCCCTCCCCCCAGTGCTTTCAAGAGTGTCAGCAGAGCAGCTTTAGCAAGTAGGAAATGCAGGGTAGAACAGAGGCTGGGTGTGGGACCTTGGCCACAATATATGAGGCAGGACACAGAGCACCTTGCTGTACTACATATATTCCATTTCATTGTTCAAAGAATAATAAACTAAGAAGCTAAAAGATAAACATTTCAAAATAAAAAAGCTTCAGTAGAAGAGGAGTCCCTGGGATCCACCACTGCCACTGGAGTCTTATAGCTGCAAGTGCAACACAACTGGGGGGCAGTGGGCTAACCCATCCCACTCCCCCTCCCCCTAGTCCTTTCAAGAGTGCCAGCAGAGGCACTGCAGGGCAGAGCTGAGGCATATCATATTGTTGGGAAGGGTATGTCTATCATGGAATGAAAGAAGGGAGGGAAGGCAAAAGCAGAACTGGCATGAGTGTGCAGAAAGAGACAGGGCATTCCCAAGGTAGGGTTATGGACTCTTCTAATCCGCTGACCAAGCTAAAGAGAGAGATCTTTACAAGGAGAGTAGAAGGAGCTATAGTTTCTGGTGTCCGTGTCTGGTGTCATCTTCACATAGGGGTTGATATGGTGTGGGTTAGGTGGTCATGAGAGAAACAGCAGGTGAAGGCAAATCAGCCTTGCAGCAGATGCACTGTATTCCCTGCTGAAAAGTGCATGGAGATGCTCTTGGCAGATACAAAATCTGATGGATCCACATGGGTGGGGTTTACATCTTTCCAGAATCTATTTAAATAGAGTCTGACCAATACTCCTGGGACTGATCACTCTTATCTGCTATCACAGCAAAAACAAACAATTTCACTGACCCACTATGTGAGCTGTCTCCTGAAGCTCTGAAGGCAAAGTTGGTTCTGGAGGGCTCTTCCTATCTTAAAATAATTTTAAAAGTTGCGAGCTCCTTAATCTATCCTCTCAAAAACAGGTGACTTGAAGTCAAAGGAATCCTACAATTTCTTGACATTCCAAAAGACATAGTTACATTGCCAAGCCATAAGATTCTCCTAGACCTCCAATGGATATTCTGGAACATACCCTTCATGAGCCTTGAAGGATATGAAATGCTTTGAACTAAAAAATGACATTCAGTCTGCTCTGGGTTATGATAAATCACAGCTGTCTCATCCCCAGGTAGTTACTGAGTCTGTGCTTAAGTGGTGAAAAGCTCCCATGCACTTGAATTCCCCACATGGCAAAGACCAGAGAATCTTAGATAACATTTGCAGGAAGAGTGTTTATGCTTTTTTGTATAAGTAAGTTAGGCAGTATCAAGATAATATACAAATGCTATGGTCAGTATTTTTTTAGGAAGTCTGCTAACTGCATTAATCACTTTAATTATTGGGCCCATGGCTCAGAAACATCTAGACACATTCTTGCGTCCATTGGTCGCACTTCCATGAAATGCAGGTAAATATACATGTGTTGTGGATCAAGATACATCATTTTACACACATAGAAGGGACCCATTTCCCTCCATCCCTTTATTTTTAAACTACTTGAATGTGCAGTTCACTGCCATTGTGTTGACTTCCTCTTCTCTGAAGGCCTTCTGGATTCACTGCAAGCTGGCTTTTGTCCTCTACATTCTACTGAAATAGCTCTTGACAAAGTCTCCAGTGATTTGTTCCTGGATAAATCCAAGGGCCTTTACTAGATCTTCATCCTTCTTGACATTTCTGCTGCTTTTGACACTGTAGATCACTTTCTCCTTGCTTGACTGTAAGGACTCTGTTCTATCCTAGTTCTCTTCTTATCTTTCCCATTGCATTTTTAAGGTTTCATTCCATTCTGGATGTAGATCCCCTTTGTACATCCAGTCTGAACCGAGGGGATCGCGATTCTGATCCTGCAGGGCACATCTAGCCCTGCAGGATCAGAATCACAATCAGTCATGTACGTGCAGGACGGGACTGCAATTCAGTCTGACTTGCATGTACATGACCTGCTCAACTAACTCAGTAAGGGTTTTTAAATGGAGCCTGTGATAAGGAAGCTTATCATAGCTCAGGTAGGAGCTATAGAAAAGATGATGTGACTCTGAACAAGCAACCTGTCAGTTCTGGTAGAAGCAAGAAAACAGAGTTTTCACATAAAAGACTACCAGTCCCAGAATGCACCAGGTTTCCAGCAGCCATGAGAGGGGCTGAAGTGAGAAAACGTGTGTGCAATCAAGAGAGCTATGAGGTAATCCCTAAGCACTCATCTCAAAGGGCAGGGCCTGATTCAACACAGCTGCGCTGTGTTAAAGAGGAGCACACATTAGGACAGAATAAGAATAGAGCTTATTCTTCAGATAACAGCTTCAGGAAAAGATACAGCAACGGCTACAAGCACCAACATCACTTAGAGAAACAGAAGCCAAGCCAAGCGGATAGAGAGAGAAGGAAACTCTCTGGAAGGAAAAGAAGGAAGGCTATTGGAAGGTCTTGGAGATTCCAAGGCAGTACCTATACTGGGAGGTATTCCAAGTGCCAGCAGAGTCCATTGGACTGGAGTCAGCCAGAGGAATGGATTGGCAGAGATAGGAATCACCAGGGGCTACCTGGAAGAGAGAAGACTGCACGTAGAAAGGACTTTCAGACCAAGGCCAGAAGGTATGTGAGAGGAGATCCAGTGTCCAGGGATCAAGATTGGAAGGCTGGACATCAGAATTGGATTACATACTGGCCAGGCTATACAGAGAGGAATTATGATAGCAGGAGAGGCTCAGGTATGAACACTGATCCAGACCCTATCTATAATAGAGAATGGCAGCAAGGGAATAAGCATTCTCATGATAGTGCCTTATGGAAAGACTCGTCTGTGCCAATGTATGATAGTGACCCTATGCTGATTGATGAAGGGGGAGATACAGCAGATGAAACTATTGATTACATGGACTGTTCTTTATCCAAGTGCTATTGCTAGCTTTCTGTGAGCAAACACATCAGCCATCACAAAGAAACCTAACTTTGTTCTTTATTTCCACTGCAAACAGCTCTTAAAGCAGGATTTGGGTTCACACAGTAGCAGCCAGCCAGCTAAAGGCTTTCAGCTGGTCAATTGATAGTAATTAAAGCTGCACCTGATTGTGTGTGTGAGCAAGGGAGAATCACTGCTGGGATCTGCGTGGAAAATAAGCAGAAGTTAACCTAACAAACAAAGTTTATTCATTTCTTTGTGCCTTTTTATTTGGTAATTATTTGCTAAGAAAACATTAGCTAATTGCCTGACAAGCTGAAGGTTGTTTTCTGATTTGCTTTGTGACTTTTTGTTATCCATTTAAACACTGCAAGCAAGTAACCTTATTTATATTGCTACCAAGCATATTTGTGCTGGGTGAATTAAACCCCATCAATAAAAGAAGTATTTTATTGGCCTTACCACTGGTATCACAACTCAATTATTGTCTTCAGCTGTGTTTGGGAGTGAATGAACTACAATACCCACAATACCTTGCAAGAATCATATGAATATATGCATCGTCAAGATTGTGTAAGCTCTCACCCTAGGCAGCCGTCTGACAAGCCGCAGCGCCATGGTGTCTTGTTGCCATGGCACTGTGGCTCCATTTAAAAGCTGCGATGCCAGCCGCTGGATAAAAGTGTTTATTCCCCACAGCCCGACCCCTGATATGGCCTCCTAATGCCAGGGTCAGGCTGTGGGGAATGTCCTCAGGCCCCCCTTGCCCCATACGTGCCCTGGTAGTACAAGAAAAAAATGTCCAGGAAAGTTATTCCACCTCAGAAGTGGAATAATTTCCCCGCACATGTCGCTGGCCCTGGACATACAGGGCCAACATTACAATCAGCCCTGTACTTCCAAGGCAGGCAACTGCCCAGACTCTGCCCAGATTACGCCCCAGAGCTGCCCCTTCCCCGCCTCGATCTAACTTCCCCGCACATCTGGCAGGGAAGTTAGATGCGGCCAGAGAAGGCACAAATAGCGGGGCCGAACGTCCCATTGGGACATCTATCCCCGCTATTCATGGCTCGAAATCGAGCCCTTAGTATCTGGATCCTCCTCTACTGCTATCCCACTCTCAGTTGGTGTACCCCAAGAGTCTGAACTGGGACCTCTCCTTTTCTCTCTCTATACGCAGTCCCTTTGTGCACTCATCTCCTCCCATGGTTTTCAGTACCATCTTTACGCTGATGACTCTAAGATCTACCTCTCTGCACCTGAAATCTCTCAAGGAATCCAGGCCCGTATCTCTGCTTGCCTATCTGACATTGCTGCCTGGAAGTCTCACAGCTATTTGAAATTGAACATGGCCAAAACTGAGGTTATCTTTCCCCTTCCTCCTTTCTCTATTTCTGTGGATAATTCTCTGTTCCTCCCTGTTTCCTTGACTCACAATCTTGGGGTCATTTTTGGCTCCACCCTTTCCTTTTACACACACATCCAAATATTAGCTAAAACCTGTCATTTTTTTCTCTATAACATCAGCAGAATTCACTCCTTCCTTTCTGAACACACTACTAAGACACTTATCCACTTTAGTCAACTACTGTCTAGACCAGTGTTTCCCAACCCAGTCCTACGGGGCACACCGGCCAGTCAGGTTTTCGGGATATCCCTAATGACTATGCATGAGATATATATGCATTAGAGATATCCTGCCAACCTGACTGGTTTGTGGCCCTCCAGGGCTGGATTTGGAGACCCCTGCCTTATACCTCTGTCATTTAAGATTGTGAGTGGGCAAGGTGCAGATGTCCTAGACATCGAAAGGGTATATAGAATGTGACACATTCCTCCTTGATTCTCCACCACCAAAAAGTTGTCTAATAGACAATATTTTGGTGGTGGTGAGAATTGAGGAGGAATGTGTCACATTCTATATACCCTTTCGATGTCTAGGATATCTGCACCTTGCCCACTCACAATCTTAAATGACAGAGGTGTAAGGCAGGGGTCTCCAAATCCAGCCCTGGAGGGCCACAAACCAGTCAGGTTGGCAGGATATCTCTAATGCATATATATCTCATGCATAGTCATTAGGGATATCCCGAAAACCTGACTGGCCGGTGTGCCCCGTAGGACTGGGTTGGGAAACACTGGTCTAGACTATTGCAACCTCCTCCTTGGTGGTCTCCCTCTGAATCATCTCTCTCCCCTTCAATCTATTCAAAATTTAGCTTTGTGGCTAATCTTCCAGCAGTCTCACTATGCTCATGTAACCCCTCTTCTCAAGTCACATCATTGGCTCCCTTTCCATTTCTGTATCCAGTTTAAACTTCTCCTACTGACCTATAAGTGCACTCATTCTGTTGCTCCTCACTACTTTCCTATCTTATCTCTCTCTACACACTGCCTTGGGAACTCTGCTCTTCTGGCAGATCACTTCTATCTGTGCCCTTCTCTTCAACTACCAACTCCAGACTTTGATCCTTTCACCTTGCTACTCTTTATGCCTGGAACAAGCTACCTTAGTCAGTACATCAGCCTTCATCTCTGGCCCTTTTTAAATCCAAGCTAAAACCTCACCTCTTCGAGGCTGCTTTTGGATCCTGATACGTATAGTCTCCTGCTCTCCAACTAGGTGTTTCTTTACCATTCTCCTGGACATATCCTTTTCCCAACTGTTGTGTTGGGACATACCTTTGTCCCCAACTGTTGACTCAATTGTAAGCTCTGATGTGCAGGGACCATCTCTTGCATGTCTCTGTACAGCCCTGTGTATGCCTTGTAGTGCTTTACAAATGATTTGTAGTAGTAGTAGTAGTAGTAATTATTTTCATAAAGTCCTTTTATTCAGATAAATGGCTTTTGGAAATCACCTCCACTGTTTTAGTAACATACAATGATGAGCAGATCTGCCAGTAGTCATGACCTACAAACACATGTAAATGGGACAGAAGGGTATAATAAAAAATATTGCTTAGTGAGTAAATAATATAATAGCACAGAAATTTGTATTAATTAAAATAGGACTGAAATGTAATGGTACTGATGCTAAATGCTGATGAAATCATACACAGATCAGCAAACAGAAGTTTCAAGATATTGATGCTGAATAGAAAGATTTAGCAGGTAGTACAATTATTTTATATACTAACTATATTTACATCGTGACTTTTGGGAGGAATTCTGGCTTAGATCAAAAGTAAAGAGGAGTTTGCAGCCGGGAGGCTGTTTTCTTAAGATTTTATACTGCCATTGAATGAAATGGAAAATTAAAACATCTTTGAGATTTCATCAAGACTGGCAATATGTGCATGTCTGCTTGATGTCTGGCATTTGACAGGAATTTATTAGCAGCCAGATTTTTGTTCTCTTAGATTGAGTGTTTATGTGGGAGGATGTACTGAATGAGAGGCATATAATTTTCCAGGTCTGTTGTAGTGAGATAGATTTTTCACAGAACCAAATGTACGCTTCATATTTCTCATATACTTTTAGTATTATGGCTACGGCAAACCCACCGTTTTTGCAAAGCTTTGGAAATATGAAAGTAAGTAAGAAGCAGATGAGTTGATGTATGCATCCTTACCTACATAGAAATATGCTATACTCTACTGTGCTTCAGGGGCTGTGCTGTGATTAGGCTGCTGGTTAGCAAGGGCTAGTAGAGATCCCTAGTTAATCCTGTCCTGTTAACTGCCTTTTGCTGCACTGCCCTTCTTGTTAACCTCATGGTATGGCTGCGGCAAGTCTATAATCATGCTAGTATTAGGTATCTCTGGTAGCCATTTTTGAAGATGTAGTCAACAGGGCAGGAGCGAATGGGGATGGCTGTTGCCCCTTACTAATGACTAGGGATTGCTAGGTATGTTCCAGTGAGGGCACAGTGTACAGGGGACAGTGGTCGGGGCTAAGGCCAGGGAGAGTCTGACTTTTATAAAAAAAGGAGGGATGGGGTATGGAGGGACACAAGAGGGAGAAGACAAATTTTGTTAAAAAGGGATCAGAGGTGGAGAAGTACAGGAAGGGGCATCACCACTATTTGAAAGAAATTTGGTCACTGCGTATCCCTAACTGGGCAGCGTCTCGATATCGCTGCCCATTAGTAATCAAGCTCTGCGGCAACCCCAGATATTCAATGCCAGGGCCAGATATGACCCTGGCATTGAATATCCACGTTTAATGTTCAGAGCTGGCGGCTTGCTGCTGCAATTGCGCTAGCCACCGGCGCTGAATATCGGGCCCTAAAGGCCTAAGTTTTTACCAGAGACAAGATGGTGTGAAATGACTCGCTCAAGGTCACAAGAAGTATCAGCAGGATTTGCACCTAGTTTCCCCATTTCTCAGCTTGCTGCACTAACTACAAGGCTATGCCTGTTTACCTGGAGCACCTGGGGGTGGGGGTTACGTTATAGTCACTGTGTGATGGCACCATCTGGTGACCAGATTAGGATCCCATGATTACAGGATTGTGGCAGGTGCATTGGGGCATGACCCCTAGCAGAGGACTGTCACTGCAATATCTGGACTACATATAAACAAGGCCGGCCCATCTAGGATGGCAGACCCTGATGGGCAGCATGCTTGTCAGTCCCTCCCTCTCTCCTCCAAGCATGGCACAGCTGCAGCTTCAGTGCTGTCGGGGGCCTTAAAGTAGCGGTGCACAAGTGTGTAGTCATGGCATGCCATTCCTGCCCCCTCCAACAGAAAGCTGCATCGGAGGGGGCAAAGCGGCATGCCTTAAACTTGCGTGCTGCTGCCTTAAGGCTTACCACAACATGGAAGGGAGGAATCGGCATGCTGCCCTTCTTCCCCAGGTGAGACAATGGATGCTGGGAAAGGGGGTGGCATGGCTATTCCTCCCGTCTGTGCCACGGTGAGCCTCAAGGCAGCAGCAGCAGTAGCGTGGTGAGCCGGTGGGGGGGTTGTCAGCACAGCAGCATGGTGGGCTGGCACAAGGGGTCTTCCTAGGGCAGCAGAAATCCTTGGAGTGGCCCTGCATGTAAATAGGGATGAAGTGTAAAATAGAGGAAAATTTTCCAGATAATTATCAATGAAGACATGAAGCAATAGCCCAACAGAAACCAGATTCAATTGAGCTGAAGCCAAAGAGCAGGCTGGGCCTCCCCAAAAAAGAGAAATATTTCCTATGTTGCTCTTTAGTGTACCCTTTTGGAGTTTCATTTCAGGGCCTCTTTTTTTAGGGTTGTATTTCATCTGAAACATCTTTGCTTCGTGTGCGTTATTTTACTTTTTGAAGCACTTGAATATCTTTTCTCCCTTCTTCCATCAAAATCATGACATTCTACTTCCACCTGCTGAGCCACTGAGCCACAGAGTTCAGGTACCATCTGTGATTTCTTTTACACTGTGTTGCAAATCTTGTTCAACAGATTGCTTTTGGAAAGAAAACTAAATAAAGTATTAGTGTTTCTTGATATTTACATAGCACTGACAGTCTGCATAGCATTGTCAGATATATGTACGCCAAACCCAGCTCATACAGGTACAATAAATGTACTACTACTAATAATAATCATTTGTATAGTGCTACAAGGTGAATGCAGCGCTCTACATATAGATGTAAGACACAGTCCCTGCTCATCAGAGCTTACAATCTAATCAAAATGAAAAAAACATCGCAAAACTGGGGACTACAGTATAGCAAGATGCACATAAGTAGTGGGCAAGAGAATGAGGAGCATCAGAATCCAAAAGCAGCCTCAGAGAGATGGGTCTTCAGCCTGGACTTGAATAGGGGCAGAGAAGGAGCTTGACACACCGACTCAGTATGAGAAGCATTATATTTATCTTTTAAGAAGGAAGGGGGACTAGCTGTCTCTAATTTATATAAATATTATCGTGCTGCTCAATTAAGGGCCATTTGGGAATGGCAGGACCCAGAGTTTAAACGGTGGATTGAGATGGAACGGAGTGGGAAGGATGCCGGTCCCTTGAGATATGTCCCTTGGATAAGTAAATTGACAAGCGGAATTTATTAGGGGATAACTGCTTTGTGAAGGTGATTTAGAAAGTTTGGGCAGCATGGCTAGTATCATCATGATTCTCTGGGCCATGCTGCATCTTAGCAAGTGGAAATGACGGTTCAGCCATTATGCTGTGATTTTTTCAGGGTGATCTGGTTATGCAGTGGATGTCTGTTCTCATATATAGTGGTTCTCAAAGCAGATTGGTGGGATTGAGGTGGGGAATTTGAATTTTGGCAGGAAAGTTCACTGGAGAAAAGGTGGGAACCATGCAACTTTGGCTAATTATATATAGGCGAAACCAGCTGCTTTTGGGGTTCCCAGTTTAATTACACAGGTACACTAAAAAAAAATTTTTTTAAACTGCCTCTAATGTTTCGATTGATTTTTACGTTTTTTGGTGCGCTGAATCCAAATCTGGTAACCAATTTGCTCCATCACGTACAGGTTTTTTGCTACATTGGGTTAGCAGTTTGAGGTGAACGTTTCAGATTGAGTGCGATCGAGATAAAAGTTTCTTGGATGAATTCTTTATACTAATTGTTTAGTAGTTATTCAAATAAGAATAAAGAAAATTGTAACAAGGCAGCACATAAGAATAGAGTAATGTCAACAAAACACACTGTGATGGTAGCAAAATTGTCTGCACTTAAAACAGCCACATACATGTGCACAAACATTGAGCATATAAGAGCGAGGTTAGACACAAAGCAAAGCAAAGAAATGTGCAAAAAATGTTGTACAGGTATGTATGTAAGAATAGAAAACGCAAACCGCACCATTGCAATACATGAAGACAAACACCCGATGGTGTGAAAATAACATTCTAATAAATGAGATCTGACACTGTGGTAATAACTAGCAAATTTTTATTTCAAAGTTTAGTAAAAACACGATATTTGTCAACACAGTTTAGATTTTAAAGTCATTCTTGGGTCAATCAATCTCCTGGTGGGCCCGTTTCTTCTTCCCCCGAATGCTTCTCTTGGTGCGCTGCTTGGCGTATTTTTCATCTGGGGTTTCCCGCAGTAGCAACCAGCAGAAATCAGCCATCATAGTGGTGTTCCATCTTCCTTGGTACCTTCTCTCTGCGTCCTTGATGTCCTGGTGAAACCTTTCACCTTGTTCTTCACTGTACGCCCCCAAGTTTTCGGGAAAGTAGTTCACATGGGAGTGCAAGAAATGGACTTTCAGGCTCATGTTACAGCCTTGTTCTTTGAAGGCATTGAGCATCCTGGCAACAATATCCTTATAGTTCTCATCCCGCCTGTTCCCCAAGAATTTGAGAACAACATCCTTGAAGGAATCCCAGGCTTCTTTTTCCTTCTCAGACATCGTTTCAGCGAATGCTCCATCTGAAATGAGTTTCCTTATATCAGGGCCAACAAACACTCCTTCCTTTAGCTTTGCTTCAGAAAGTCGGGGGAACTTTGAGCAAAGGTACCGAAAGCACTCACCATCTTTTGGAAGGGACTTGATGAATTGCTTAATGAGACCCAACTTAATGTGGAGAGGTGGTAATAGAATTTTATCACGAGGTACCAAGCTCTCATGAAGAACATTTTTCTCACCGGGTCTCAAATACTCCCGAATTGGCCAGTCTTTTTTCCCCCAGTGTAGGTCGCGGGCCCGGCTATCCCACAAGCAAAGGAAGCAGGGATATTTGGTGAAACCGGATTGCTGCCCTAATAACATGGATAGAATTTTAAAGTCTCCACAAATCATCCACTTATGCTCATCATAACGAATCTTCTGAAGAATCAGGGCCAAATTCTCGTATTTTTCTTGGAGAATAACAGAGTGAGCAATAGGAACTGAAGCGAATGTGTTGCCATTATGAAGAAGAACACCTTTTATGCTGTCTTTTGACGAATCAATGAACAGCCGCCATTCAGCAGGATCATACTTGAGTTTAAACTTTTCCATCACTCCGTATATATTGTTGCAAAATACCAAATCTTCCTCTTTGCTGAAATACTTCAAAAATTGTGTCTTGCGGTTGCGGTACCAATAAAAAGTTGTTCCTGGTGACAATAGATTTTTCTGTTTAAGCCGAGAACCTAGCAGTTGGCCAGCATCTTTTGGGAGTCCTAAATCCCGGACTAAATCATTCAATTCAGCTTGAGAGAAAAGTTCAGGTTTCGGATCTGGTTCAGTTTCAAACTCGGAAGTACTGGACTCATTGGGAAAAGCCATCTGATGAGTCTCATCATGATCAGAACCGTCCACACAAATATGATCCAAAGATTTTGGTGGTTCAGGCACAGGTACTTCGTTGCTATGAGGCATAGGCCTAATTGCTGAGGGAAGGTTGGGGTAACTTATTACGTTCTTATTTTTTAAGTTGTATCCCTTCACAATGCAAGAGCAAAAATAGCAGTCACTGCTGTGGTCTCTTTGTTCACGCCACATCATAGGTATTCTGAAACGAAATGCTTGTTTTTTACCTTTCATCCATAAGCGTAGATCTTCCTCACATGTCTTGCACACTTTGTGAGAAGCCCACGGTTTGTCTTGATCGCCTAACTTCAAACCGAAATAGGCGAAATATACTTTTTTAATAAATGCAGAAATGTTCCTCTGCCACTTTTTCACGGTATATTCCCCACAAATAAAACAAAAACTGTCCGGAGAGTTGACGCAACCTCTGGCTCTGTGAGCCATCACAAATACACAGCACTGCAAACTACAACTGTAGTGAACCACTTCGGAAGAAAGCTGGATTACGACTGAGCAAACAAAAGGTAATAATGAACTTGCAAGAAACTGAAATTTGACAGGAACGTTCATGTCCCAACCACCGTGTTTGAGCGAGCGAACGAGGCGAGGCGAACAGGAAAGAACATGCGCCAGCGCGAGTACTGGATTTAGCCCCCCGCCTCCCAATTGTCCTGTTAATGTATAAAATGAATACAAAACACTCTAAAATATCATGAGGGAGTGTTTCTAGTTAGTTAACCATTACAACCTCTATTTTGGGCCAAGAAAATAAACTGCAGTCGGCTAAAAAGAAATTATGTGAACATTCCTTATATGGGTAAGAAATCTAATTTTGCAAGAAAACGTGACGTGATGGAACATTTTGGCTATTTTTCCTGGATTCAGCACCCCAAAATCTATAGGAATCAGTTGCAAAACTGGAGGCAGTTTTTTGGTAGTGTACCTGTGTTATTGTCTCCCTATTTCTAAATTGTGATCCCTTGTTCTATGTTTGGTGACGGTCTATGTTTTGCATGAGTAACCGAGCTGAGATATTCTGTTCATGTAGTTTCTATGTGACACAGTCCCTCTTGTTCTCTTTCCTAAGTAGGAGATGTATTGGTATTCTCTGAGATGTATTGGTTTAATATTTGCAGTCTTTGATAGGTAGAGTTTGGTGCTTTGTGAGTCCTGGTAGTGTTGTTATGATATGGCGGGTTTGCTATGGGTTCTAAATGAACCATGCAAGATGTAGAGGAAGACAAATCACATCCAAAATAAATACTTTTTTGTCAGGTATGCCAGCACAGGAGGGCAGATGGACTTCACCCCCCCCCCCCCCCCAGCAGCAGCAAAACCTTTTTAATATTTTAAGAATGAAAAAACTTCACTTAGCTTCAAGCTGGAAAACATTAATCATCTTGCTGAAAAGGCAAGCCCGTCCCAAATGCGACGTGGCACGTTTTGTGTTAACGCAAATCCTGCTTCAGGCAAGTCGGGATCAGTCACTGACCAAAATGCCAGCATCCCGACTTGCCTGAAGCAGGGTTTGTGTTAACCCGAAACGTGCCACGTCGCATTTGGGACGGTCTTGCCTTTTCACCAAGATGATTAATGTTTTCCAGCTTGAAGCTAAGTGAAGTTTTTTCATTCTTAAATTATTAAAAAGGGTTTGATGAAGCCGAGGGTGTGAAGCCCATCTCCCCTCCTGCGCCGGCACACTCGACAAAAAAGTATTTATTTTGGATGTGATTTGTCTTCCTCTACATCTTGCCTAGTTGATTGCTATTTTGATGTTTGAGAGCATGGGAGTTTTCTTAAATGGGTTCTAAATGAGCAGGGTTTATAATACTTGCTAATGTGCCTGACAGTTGGCACTGGAGCATAGTAATGTAGAAATCTGGTAATCTTTCTTTATCCTCACTGCCCATGCAAATGGTATTCATACCCTCATTAAGAGGCATGTTTAAAAGTTAATGCATATTCACAAATGTTAATGTGCGCTAAGTGCAGTAACACCCATTTATTTCTATGTGCGCAGTGGCACTTAACACACATTAATATTTAATAAACATGCCCCTAAGTCATTGCCAGGACAAAAGAGAGGCTTGTGAAGGGCTCCTTTGAAAGCTGCCTAAAATTTTAGTTGGCAACATATACATCTTAAAATAAAATAAATTAAATTTATATCAACAAGGTCTAGTATATATGCAAATGAGTCTCCCCACATGGCTCTGCACTATCCTTGAGCTGCCCTTGCCACAAGTAATATCCTTCTCCTCAGAGTGAGCCCCATTTATCTATACCCTTTGTCACTTCCCACTTAATCAATTTCTAACCCAATTAATCAGTTTAGGTTCCATCCCTAGGATATTACATTTATTTTGGATATGTCTTCAGGGCTGGGGCTAGGGTTTCTGGCGCCCTCCCTGCAACCTACGGATCGGCACATCCCTCCCTCATTACTATTACCTTTTCACAAAAGTCCTTTGTGAACCCTGTTCACATGATGCTGGCATTTCTCCTTCATATTAAATGTTATAACAAGAAAATTGCAGTGAATGGGCCCCACCTCTCTTCTCACCCCACCTCATACACATTAAAAAACAGTGTCAAAAGCTTTACTGAAATCTAAGTACACCACATCTAGAGCTCTCCCTCAGTCCAACTCTCTTGTCACCCAGTCAAAGAAATTAATAAGATTTTCTAGCAGGACCTGCCTCTTGTAAAGCCATGCTGCCTTGAATCCTGCAATCCATTAGATTCCAGAAACCTCACTATCCTCTGTTTTGCAGCCTTCCCATTAGTTTACTTATCACAGAGGTTAGACTAACCGGCCTGTAGTTTCCAACCTCATCCTTTTTTCCACTTGAAAAGGTCAGACAATGGAGCCTCTAGTACTACCCTAAGGGGGATGTTTACTAAAAACCGCAAAAGTGCGCGCCGCACAATAGCGCACGGAAAAGCGGCACTTAAACGCTTCTAAACGCTCTTAAACGCCCGCACATGTGCGATGAACCCCCGCGCATGTGCGCGACACACTAACGGGCCCTGCACAAGTACGGGCCCGCAGATGTCCGATAGAGGCGTGGAACGGCTAACGGAGGGCGGAGGAAGGCTCCCGAGGGGCGGAGAGACGGGGTCAATGGGCGGGGAAGGGGAGGGGAGAGGCTCCCCGCACATTATCGGGCCTGAATTTACAAGGAAAAAATAGCGCGAGTGAAACACTCGTGGTAGAGGGCAGTTAAAGGGAAGAGAAACCATTTACATCAGCAATGTACAGGAAAACCGGGGAAACCTGCAAAACGTAAGCAGTGTGATACATGTGCACAGCACAAAAGTGAAAATAAAAATAGAAAATGACCACAACAAAAATATTAAAAATAGTAATTCAGCTGGGGAACAGTTATAATAATGGGAAAATATAAAAACCACACCCAGGAAAGCTCCAGAAAAAAGAAATGAATTTTGGAAGGGTCTACGGAGCGGAGACTCCACCAAAACTAATTGCCATCTTTGGAGCTTTCCTGGGAGTGTTCCCTATGGTTGCCCATTAATAGCACTGTTGCCCAGCTTGGCTAAAAGTATAGCCCCTGTTTTTCGTGGTCATTTCCGGGGTTTATCTGCACGTATGTGACCAGATAAGGTGAATGAGCCCACAGTAAACATGTGCAGAGCAGGGTTTGCGACCCCATCCTGCCAGGTTTACCATCTCCAGGGACTGCACTGTCTCTGTGGCCACAGTGTGGTGCAGCGGACAGAGCCAGTACCTCTAAGACCAGAGGGTCATAGGTTCAAATACCAGCTGCAGCTAAGGTTGCCAACTGGCTCCAGATGCACCCAACAGGCTTGATCCAGTCCTGGGTTTACCCTTTTGCATGCAGGGACATGTAGTCTTGCTTTTCTTATGGAGTGCAATAGGGAATTCAGAACTACATCTCCATGCATGCAATGGGGTAAACCCAGGACTGGATCAAGCCTGTCGGGCGCATCTGGAGCCAGTTGGCAACCCTAGCTGCAGCTACTGCCAACCCTGTCCACTTATTTTTCCCACAACTACACCGTGATAGTAAGGACAAACCTTTATTGCTGAGAACATAGGCATGGTTAATACGCCTATATTTTACCACACCAAACACAGACACCATAAACAGGCACATTATCTAGAGCAGAGTCTCCCAAATGCAGTCCTGGAGGGCCAAACACCATTCAGGTTCCATGCTTCCCCTAAGAAAGATGCCTGTGCTGCATATGTCTGCACCACCCCCATGGTATGCAGATGTAGCTCATGCATATTCATAGGGGACAGCATGAAGACCCGAACAGTGTCTGGAACACCAGGACTGGAGTAGGGAAACTCTGCCGTAAAGCAGCAGACAACAGGGCCAGACACACCCACACCCACACTCACAGGCCCCATTGGTCAATGCCTCCTGGAGAGGCAGGACATTGGGCCCTGCGTGCATCTCCCAGATCTAGCACCTGCGTACCTTAGCAATGCCACCCTATACCTGGGTACACGGTACACAGCCCTCAAACGTTTGATGTGGGTACCGGCAGATAGACAGTCCTACGTTCAGCACTGTTTGCTTCTTGAGCTCCATCAGAACAAGCTGTCTGATGTCTGCGGTGTGTGCTCCAGGTCTGGCCCCTGACAGTGTTTACCACCCTGGGGAGTGACCCCCAGCAGTACTGTGTACCATATCCATGGCTGTACCGTGCCCAGGACTGGTGTGGTGGGCAGGGCTACTAACCTCCTCTATAGTAGCACATTGCTGGCATAGGTGTGGGTGTGTGTGTCTGTCTATACCAGAGGTGTCCAAACCTGTCCTGGAGGGCCACAATCCTGCCAGGTTTTGGGATAGCCCTAATGAATATGCATGAGATATATATGCATTAGAGATAGCCTGCCAACCTGACTGGTTTGTGGCCCTCCAGGACTGGATTTGGAGACCCCTGCTTTACACCTCTGTCATTTAAGATGGTGAGTGGGCAAGGTACAGATGTCCTAGACATCAAAAGGGTAGCTAGAATGTGTCACATTCATCCTCGATTCTCACCACCACCAAAAAGATGTCTAATGGACAATATTTTGGTGGTGGTGAGAAGTGAGGAGGAATGTGACAAATTCTATCTAACCTTTTTGATGTCTTGGACATCTGCACCTTGCCCACTCACAATCTTAAATGACAGAGGTGTAAGGCAGGGGTCTCCAAATCCAGTCCTGGAGGGCCACAAACCAATCAGGTTGGCAGGCTATCTCTAATGCATATATATCTCATGCATATTCATTAGGGCTATCCCAAAACCTGGCAGGATTGTGGCCCTCCAGGACAGGTTTGGACACCTCTGGTCTATACAGTGTGTGGTGGCTGCAAACACCTTCCACAGCCCACACTGCCAGCACTGTTGCCAGTATTGGCCTGCCAATGTGCATAATGAGCAGCAAGGTACCATGGGTATAGCTCAGACAGGGTGACCTCTGTATGTGCTGCTGGGGGATCACTCCACCCTGACTGTGCAGTGACCACAGCATGGCTAGGCACCCCCATAGTGCTATATAGTATTCCTCTCATGTGATATATGGGTGTCCTTTTGGGGCCCAGTCACTGATGTAACTGCTTGTGTGTGCTGCCATCCCAGTTCTGGGTGCATGCATTTCCACCAGGACTAACTAGCAGACTGTATTCAGCTGGTCTGTGTCTTGAAGGGGTGCTGTGCAGTGGCTGATGGCTTGCTGCAGGAGAATATCTGACAGTGGTGGGGTGCAGCTTAGCATATCCAGGCCTAATGTCTGTCTGATGTTGTGTTCTGGGGTGTATAGAGCTGCTGTGACTTCCCTGTGGGGTGTCTGTTCCCCAGTGGGGCTGGGGTTGATGGTCCACTCTACTGCCATCATTGCAGGGGGGTAGAATGTGGATCTGTTGATAGGTGGCCTGGTTTGCTGCCCTTGGCTGGGGGGTGTTGGTGGTGCATGGCCCACCTGGGGGTTCCCCTGACTGAGACAGACAGATATATCCAGGATGTTTCTGCAGAGACAACCTATCTCACAGATTAACACTGCTTTGGAGCTCTGACATGGCCTCTCTCAGCCATGGAGGGTGTTGTGGACCTGGTCCTGGGTGCCTCATCGCACCCTCAGGGTGAGCACAGTACCCGCACAATGCGACGGGGTGTAGCTACTCTGTGCCAGTGGAACACCCACTCAGTACACCCTACCAGGCCGGGGTGCTGTGTGGGTGCACATGGACACTTCCTCCTGCCAGGCCGGGGAGCTGTTGAGGTGCATTCCCCATCTTGTGTGCATCTGTGGACAGCTGATTTGCATGTGCAGTGCATCATGGGTACTGGTGGCCTAACCCTATCCTGTCTACAACAGCAGACTATCTGTGGGGTGACGTGCAGGCTCTCTGCAGCCAGCTAGGGGCTTGCTGTCAGCTGTAGCCTAATGGTTACGTCACTGCCTATGACACCAGAGGTCATGGGTTCAAACCCACAGTGGGGTTATCTGATAGGGTTTTCCACAGCATTGTTTTATTTCTTGTACATATGTTGCTGCCAGCAATAACACCCTCAGCGTACTGTACCCATGGGGTGCCTCTGCGGGTGCTTTATTGGGCGCCCTATTGGCCACCTTATGGTTGCCGTCCATATAAGGTGCACTATACCTTACCCTGTGCCGCAACATATATGGTGCCCTATAGGGGACATTCTAGGGTGCCTTGGCGGACAGTGAGCTGTAACATGTGCCGTATGGGCCGCCTTATGTTAACACGCTTTGCGTGTGCGTCTGCTAGTCGTGAGTACTAAAATAAACGTAACTTGCCCCCTACAGCACTCATCCCCATAATATATAATGCCTCAGCCAGCCTTCTTTACTGGGCACTGTATGGATTTGAACCTCTGCTCCCTGCACCATTGGTCAGTGTCCAAACCATTGTGCTGTGGCTCTGTTCCTGTGCATGAGCATCAGCGTGCCACTTCTGCCGCCCACTATTTGAATGCCTCCGCACACATCAGCACGCAGCCTGATGCCCATCAGCGCGCCGCCTCCTGCTGCCCACAATTAACAGTGCGCCGCCTTCTGCCGCCCAAAATGACAGTGCGCCGCCTTCTGCTGCCCAAAATGACAGTGCGCCGCCTTCTGCCGCCCAAAATGACAGTGTGCCGCCTTCTGCCGCCCAAAATTATTTTGCCTCCTCAACCACTTTTAACCATTAAAGTTGATGCCTCAGCTGGCCTTTTTTGTGGAGCACAATGGGGAGCTGAACCTGTGGCCTCTGCACCATTGGTTTGTGTCTTCACCGTTGTGCTACAGCTCTGTTCCTCTATGTGCCTAGCGGCGCCCCACTTAGCCTTCCCACGCGCTAATGTGGGCCCCGCACATTTGCACGGCGCGCACACGTACAGTCGGTTTTTTCCTTTTTTCAGCCTGATCCGCCCACTCCTTATATGGCACAGGCACACTACCGCGGCCCCGCACGTTAGGAATGTTTAGTAAACATGCCCCTAAGTTCCTTCAGTGCTCTTGGATGTATCCCATCCGGCCACATTGCTTTGTCTACTTTTAGTTTAGGTAGCTCCTTGAGAACAAGGTCTTCTGAAAATTGTTCAAGAACCCCTTCACTTCTGTTCCTATTTGTGGGTGTTTTCTGAGGTCCTGCTGCTGGCCCTTCATCTGTGAACATAGAACAAAAATATTTGTTAAGTAATTCCTCTACTACATATTCCTCCCCTTCACCCTCCAGTCTGACAATACCACTTTTGCACTTCCTCCTCTGACTAACATATCTGAAAAATATTTTGTCCCCCCATTTTACTGCATTGGCTATTTCTTTTTCCATTTGTATCTTTGCTTTCCTGACTATTTTCCTGGCCTCTCTAACTTTTCTGAATGTTGATGTTTATCTTCCTCTTTCTGTGGTCTCTTGTATTTTATAAAAGCCAGCCTCTTTTTACTCACCTTTTCAGTTACTTCATAGTGGCCTTCTTTTCCTTTTCCTTACTTTTCTAATAAAAAGATTTGTTGCCCATAAAATATCCTCTTTCAGTTTTGCCCACTACGTTTCTACATCTACTGGCTGTTCCCATCCCACTAACAGCTGCTTGAGATATTGTTCCATTTTAGAAAATTTAGCTTTCTTAAAGTCTAGGACCTTAACTTTTGACTGGACGTTTGACTAAGAGCAGCCCATTTGGCAGTGGCTGTCCACTGGAAGCAGTCAAGCCCCTTGCTATGGAGGATACAAGATAAAATGACTTACTTTATGTGTCATGTACAGATTGACTGCTCTGCATAATAATTGTTTGAAAACCTGAATGTATGGTGGAGTGGGAGGGTGGGAGTAGGGATGGATATCTTTAGGGGGATTTTTCTATACTGGAGATGTCATTTAAAAGTTTGTAATTGGAATTATTGTTATAATTGGAAATAAATATTAAGTTAAAAAATAATACCTTAATTTATGCAGATACTTATGTACTATATGTACATTCATTTACACCTGCTATAGGCACGATCCCTGCTTAAGGCATGATTCCTGCCACTTATGCCCATGGTGGTCATTTTAGAAGCTCTATTCATGCTTTGGACGTCTGAAAATGGGCACACAGACATCCAAAGCATGAAGACATCACCGAAGCCATTCTACAACCGTTCTTGAAAGATGTCCCCTACGTAGAGACATCCACACAGGCATATAGTGTGGTGGAGGTGTGTCAGGGGCGGTGCGATAGACCTAGACGTCCCTGCATGATTTCAGAAATATCTGTGACTTCATCCAATTTTAGACCTGCTCCAGGCATGAATAGACATCAGGAAAGTGCTAGTTTGGGCCACAAATCATCGGGGGATGTAGAGAAGATGGCACTTCACCAGTCCCAGTACTCTCCCCAATTGTACCAATATTTGTTGGGTAATTGTGAAACTTATTTTGTTTTTGAACTATTGCTGAATGTCTCTGAGACATCCCCAGTCTGGTATACTGTTCCGGGGATGTCTATGTAGATGTTCCCATGATGTTCATATTAGGCATGTCCATGTTTATGAAACAGTGCCCAAACTATTTTTTGAGACGATTTGACATGGACATCCCAAATTGCACTTGGATGTGCCTTCAGGGCTGGAGCTAGGGTTTGTGGCGCCCTCCCTGCAATCTACAGATTGGCACACCCCTCCCTCATTACTATTACCTTTTCACAAAAGTCCTTTGTGGACTCTGTTCACATGATGCTGATATTTCTCCTTCATATTAAATGCTATAACAAGAAAATTGCAGTGAATGGGCCCCAACATTACATCTCTCTTCTCACCCCACCTCATACACAGAAGAAAACACAAAGGTGGCTTGGCAGCCCAAACATAATACCTTCCCCTCACACACAGAAAGAAAGAGGTTCTACAGCCCAAACAGAACATCTCTCCCCCAGCCCCCCACCCCCTGCCTACAAGTAGAAAAAACTCAAAGAGAGCTTAGCAGTCCAAATGTAACATCTCCCCCTTTTCCTTTGCAGACATAATAACAAGGGCTAAGTGTCTCTAAGATAATGCCTCTCCCCCTCCCACTCGCAAAACATTGATGGGGGCAGGTATAGTATGAAATAATACAAAGCCTTGTAAAAGGATCACTTACAGTCTAAATCAACACAGCACCAATCTTACTAACAGTACAAGTATTACCCCATGCTCTAAAACTTCAATATATTTCTTACTGAAAAGACAAAACCCAGGACAAGCAGAAATGCTACAGATCCCTTCACTGAACTATCAGATCCTTCACTTTAGTCACATGTGCAAAATATAGACAGACCCTGAACAAATACAATGCAAGGGATGACAAACAGAAATATGCAAATAAAACGTGGTCTGGAACCCTCAAGAAGTCAGATTCTGCATGCAGTGTAGAGGTGGGAGGTGTAGACACAGAAATGAATTTCCTCCTGCGCTGAACAAACTACAGAGACAACCATACTGAAGTCCAAAATGTATATAGGATTTTTCAAGATAAGCCTTTAAATAATTTCTTCAGACTGTCTGATGGTGGGTCTAGCACTTCTCTCCCCTCCCATCTTACTGTATGGTCCTCCTTTGCCTCCTCCCTCCCCATCTCCACTCCACAGTCCTGCATCTTCCCTCATTCCC
The DNA here is from genome assembly GCA_033557465.1 of Ichthyophis bannanicus. Classification (NCBI taxonomy): domain Eukaryota; kingdom Metazoa; phylum Chordata; class Amphibia; order Gymnophiona; family Ichthyophiidae; genus Ichthyophis; species Ichthyophis bannanicus. Next base: position 652,103,267 of record CM066036.1, on the reverse strand, counting down.
TACAACAATGGCCTAGCATCTCCCTGTTCTCTTCCTTCCCCACCCCCACCCCCCATCCCACTCCAACTCTATGGTCAATTACCTCCCGTTCTCTCCTCTCTACTCATTCTGTAGTTCAGCAGCTCCCTGTTCTCATCACTCCCCCCCCCCCTCCCTCCCATGGTTCTGGCATCTTCTTGTTCTCTTCCTTTCTCTCTCCCCCATCCACTCCCTGGTCAATCATCTCCCCTTTTCTTTCCTCTCTACCTACTCTGTGGTCCAGCAGCTACTTGTTCTCCTCCCCCACCCCACACAGTAATTCCAACAGCTTCCTATTATCTTCCCTCTACACCTTCCCTCATGGTCAAGCATCTCCCTGTTTTATTCCCTCAGCCTCTCCTCCCTTTGAACTAGCACTTCTCCTCTTTTACCTCCCTCCCACCCACCCACCAATCCAGTTGTGACATCTTCTGGGAAGGTTATATTCTCTCTCTCTCTTCTACCTCCTTAGACTTCACCTTTGGTCCAGCAATTTACCTCCAATGAAGAGGATGAAGTCCGTCATCCCCTCCTTTCTGCCACTGCTGCTTGTCGGTGCAGTGATAGCAGGAAGCAAAACAGCACTGAAGAGTCATTGTGTTCTATGCTTTCAAAGGCCTGGTCCTGTCCTGCTCCCAACAGGGAGCAGCATCAGAAGGAGAAGGACAGGACCGGGCCTTAGAGAGCACAGAACACAATGGCTCTGCAGCGCTGTTTTGCCCCCTTCTATCACTGCCTCTGTTGTTTCGACTGCTGCCAGCCCAGCTTACTGAAGCTGCAGTGACAGAAGGGAGAGAAGGATGGGCTTCTTCCTCTTCACTACTTCAGCTGCCACTTGCCCAGCTCCTAAAGGACTCTTCGCTGCTTCGGGATCTCCTCCCACATGGCGAACTGTTCAATTCTGACTGCAGCCATCCCTCACGTTTTTGAAATTTTCAGACAGGACTTCCTGCTGATCATGGGCGATCAACACCAGAAAGTCCTGCACACAAGTACTGATAGCATCGGGGATGCCTGCAGTCAGATTTGAAAAAATAAATTGACAGTGCAGTCAGCTGTGGAAGGATGATCTCTGTTGCTTGGTCAGCAGGAGTAAAGGTGAAAGTTGACAATTATGGCATCCCCCACAACTACACCGCTGTGTTTACTGTGCTTACCGCATTGCATTGGTCCTGTGTGTCTTCACGTGAACATAAGAACATAAGATATGCCATACTGGGTCAGACCAAGGTCCATCAAGCCCAGTATCCTCTTTCCAACAGTGGCCAGTCTAGGTCATAAGTACCTACAGTAGCAGTTTCCCTAAAAGACACAATGCTTGTATTTTATTTATATTCTCTTATATACTGTGCTATTCTGTATCAGTGTGGTTTACATTGAACAAACTGAAATTACATTGAACAGGGCATTATAACTTGGAGATAACTATTTTACAGGGAACATGGGCTATGGAGGGTTAAGTGGCTTGTCCAAGACCACAAGGAGCACTTGTGGGACTAGAAACCCCAGTCCTTCCAGCCCAAGGTTGCTGTCCTCTAGTGGGATTTGAACCCGTGATCTTCTGGCCTGAAGTACCTTGCCCCAACCACTAGGCTACTCCTCCACTCCACTATTATTGGGTCAATGCTTGTATTGGGTCAAGCATTGGGCGAATGCTTGTATTGGGTCAAGTAGTGATATCTCGGGTCCCTTTTAATAATGGTTTATGGACCTTCTCTCCGGGAACTTGTCCAAACCTTTTTTAAACATAGCTACACTAATAGCTTTTACTAAATTCTCCGGTAACAAATTACAGAGTTTGATTACGTGTTGAGTGAAAAAATATTTTCTCTTATTAGTCTTAAATAGGTTATCCTGTAACTTTATTATGTGTCTTTATGAAATAGGCTCACCGCACGTCCATCAGCATTGTATGGGGAGCTCTGGATGGGGGCAGGAGGAGGAGGGCCAGAGAAGGAGAGAGGGTGAGTTGGAGGCGAGATCCTGACCCCAGATATACAGGCCGATTTGAGTTGAGGCCCTGTACGTCTGTGGCTGCAGGAATGCATGGGGAACTTATTCCTCCTCAGAGGTGGAATAAGTCTCCTCCCCCCCCGAGGGCAGCGATCTGCACCAATGGACCGCCCTGAGGACATGGGATGCAGGAGGAGTTGCCCTGCCGCCCAATCCGGGCCGTGGTAGACCCCTCTGGGGTCAGGTGCAGGGAAAGGACAGTAGGTTGACCGGCAGTACATTAGAACTCCTGCATGACGTCCTGGTGCCATGGCGATGGGACGCCATGGCACCAATGCTTCATGCAGGAGCCGTGGGTGGATTGTATGGGGAACAGGCCAGACATGCAGCGCACAGAATTGGGGCACGTCCTGCATGTCCAGGTCCATTGCACCCAATTCCTGTGGGTTCAGAATTGGGTGCCAATCTGACCCAGCTCCTGTGGGTTTAGAATTGGGTGCAAATCAGATCCGTCCTGATTTTGGACGTCCGGATAGGTTGGTTGGGCCCCGATGGTAACTTGGTCAGCAGTTGAACTTAATACTATAGGATGGCTAAATATGCGTTCAGCTTTAAGGGATCTGTTCATTAAAGTGTGCTAAGCAGATAGCACATTAATGTGGCAATTTACTATGCTGGCATGGCAGTGCATGCCAGCTCATGCTCTAACAGCATGTATGTTGTGGAACGCAAACTGGGAGGTTATGGGTGGAGTATGGACGTGGACTGCACATTGAATTAGTGCATTATACTGTATCGTGTGCTGTCACTTTGCAGTTATGGTGGATGCACTTATCACCTCTTGAAAAGCCTTTACACTTAACTGCTCATTAATTTTTGCATTTAAAGTGCAATAAGTGCAAGATTTTTCCACATTCTAGTAAAAAGGCCCCTAAATGTGTAACTTTTACATTCAAAATTAAACACCTTCTTTGATCTATCTCCTTAAGTTTAAGACAGGACGAGATGATGGGAGGGGTGGAGTTTAGATGGCAGCATGGTGAAGCAGGCTCCGGGATAGCTGTGTTTTCTTATTTTCTTTTTTTACCTGTAATGTTTTTTAAACAAAAGCTGAAAGGGCTGGCCAAATCCCTTAAGGTCGCTGCCCAAGATCTGAAGCCGCTCGATTGCCACCTTCAAACTGGACCAAAATTGTAAAAAGCTGCCGCTACCCCTCCTGCTGTGGGAGATGTGAGTGGAGGCATCACCCCCGCCTGGCAACAAATTCCCGACACCATGATGACTTGGCTTGATGTCCCCTCTTCCTGGCTGGCAGAGACAGATGCAAGTTGTAAGGGTCCTGAAGATGAAGGCTCCCTCCTAGGGGTGGCAATAACATTTATGTCCGGTTCAGAAAGAACCCAGCTGATTACAGTTTTGATGGAAGTACCATCTGCAAAGCTGGATCTTGGTCCCATGGTAAACTCCGTGGAAGGAGGAGAGGATAACAGCAGAAAAGAATTCATCTCAAAGCTGTTCTTGATCCTGTTATGACTTCTGCTCTAGTTCCTACTCTAGTAACTGTTCCAGGTGAGGTAACTCCTACCACCGCCAGCATCCTGATCGGCATCGGGGAGATGAGCGGGAAGCGCAACTCCTCCCTGATCGCCTCCATGAGGCCTGATCCGGCCCACCGCTCACCAGCTCCATAAAGCACATGCCGGGAGGCACACCTGCACCTGGCGGGCTCGTGCCTGACGGCCTCGCCAGAGGGCCCTTAGGTGTGGTCCTTGAACGGGCCACTGAGCAATACACAGCTCCAGTAACAACAAACCATCACCTAAACTGAGAAACACAAGAGAACAAAGACAAGGAAGTCCAAACAATACGCCATACACCATCACTAATTCAACTCAGCACAGACACCCAGGCAAGTAGCCATATCAGCCAATAGGACACTCTCACAGAAAAGAAGACACACCCAACAAACAACTGACAGCACAGAAGACAAGAAAATTGTAAGTAACAAAGAAAAAGGACACATCACCACCAAAGACTATAATGTTTATTATCATTGTTTAATTAAACTCAGACAAATACTGTTTCAGATACAGTAATTATTAACACTACTTTCAAACCTAGGCCTACTCCTTACATGATACAACCTAGCTTCTTCCAGCTATCCATATTAGATTAGCCAACATTGCTGTACAAATGACTACTTCATGCTGGTAAATGCCTTCACTACTGATATGTATACTATAGCCTGGATATTGCACTATATTTCATATTACTTTATCTTTGATCTATTGATGCTCCCTACAACATAACTCAGATCTCTTGAGACATTACTTACAACAACACAACATCCTAGTATCTCCTGGTGCTCGTGGTTAATTCTCCACATCCTTGCACCCACTTTGTATTTAGATTCAGGTGTTGTCAATTTGCATTCCATAACCTTGTACTCACTTCTGCATTTGCATTCAGGTGCCTTCATTGTATCCCATACCCTGCACCCACTTGCATCACATTTCCTCATTACCCACTACCTCTTAACACCTGATCAACAGCATTTGAAATATAATACAACTGTAATTGTACCACATGCCACCAAGGAATTCAACAAGGCCGCCTTCTGCATTCTAAACCTGCTCCTCATATCCCTATTATTCTCAAACACCCATTCACTACTGCAAGGCACCAACCTTCCTGGTCTCATTCCTTCATTCATAGCCAATCTAGACATATCACAGTCCTACACCCATATAAAAGTACTTTCTCTAAAGGACTCCACACAAGTCAATACAGGCACCATCATAGATTAATCTTCATTAACCCCTTACCGATAACTTGCCCACAGGATACAAAAAGCACTCCTACACCATTAAAATACATCCTCATAAATACCAAATCTATAAGAAATAAAATCCCAGTTATCATAGATTTGGCCAAGATGAAAATCTAGACATCCTCTGTATCACTGAGTCCTGGCTATCACCCACAAATAATGTATTATTGAACCAATTAAACATAAATGGTTTCAACTTCTACAAAGACAGAGACACTAAGAGAGGAGGCAGCATCCTCATCTTAAGTAAAGCAGAACTTAGATTTACCTCCACCCCTTCAACAATCTAGATGTAATAGATATGCTTAAAATCGAAAATAAATGCATGGTGCTATACCTCACCTAATCATAACAACCTAACTTCTATTTTTAGAATCAACCTGCTCATCTTCCCTAAGGAAACCCCACAACATCTTAGGCGACCTTAACCTACCCTCTCTCCACATAATCCATGCCACCACTTTCCTTGACTCAGTGGCTGACATGGGCTTTCAGCAAATCAAAAACTCACCCACACATACAAAGGGAAATTCTCTTGATATGGTATTCCTCCCCATCTCAACTTCAAAACACCCGCTTTATACTCCCCTTCCCACTACATTACAAGTTCCTTGGTCTGACCACTACCTTGTATCATTTAACATCCCTGTACACCCCCCCCCCCACCGCGCATTCACCAGTAACTACACCCCAACCCAGACGATTCAATCACTTCAACAAAGGTACCTACTTAGAAAACATATTGTCTCAGAGTGTAACACATCCTTCCGACATCAATGCCTCATTGAGTAGCTGGAACACCTCGATACTAAAAGCTGCAACTCCCACAAAGGTTCATCCAAGACTCAAACTGAGACATTCAGAAAAATGGTACTCATATGAACTAGCAGACCTAAAAAAGGAGCTAAGAAAACTTGAATATAAATGGAGAGCCACAAAAACTACAGAAAATAGACAACTCTTTCTTACCTCACTTAACACATATAAGGATGCAATTAACAAAGCAAAGAAAGACTACCATACTAAGATCCTAAATCAAGTCATCAACCGCCTGAGAGACCTTTTTGAGATCATCAAATCATTAACCAAAACCACCCTTAATGAATCTGATAAAATCTCTATCAACTCCCAAACATTAGCAAACTTCTATGCAGTCGAACTAAAAAAAGAACAAATTCCACCCTCACTTTCCTCCCCTTCGACCCTCCTATAAACCCCAATTCATGGCACACATTCCACCTTATAGACCAAAAACATTTACTAAACATTATAACCAAGATTAACACTACAACCTCCCCCCTAAACCCCTGTCTCATCACCTGGATTAAGGCAACAAAAACTGAATTAGTGCCACACCTACTTCACATAGTAAACCAATCCCTCCTCCAAGGAATAATGCAAAAGATCTTAAACTCTCAACCATTAGGCCCATACTAAAGAACAAAACCCTCAACAAGGATGACCCATGCTCCTATAGGCCTATTGCCAGTATTCCTTTTGTAACAAAAGTTATCGAGAAGGTTATCCAATTACAACTTCAAGATTTCATTGATATAAATGCTCCCCTTGACGTCCATCAGTATGGATTCCGCCCATACAACAGTGTTAAAACTTTACTAATACAGTAGCTCTATTTGACACCCTCATCCATGGTTTGGATGATGTAAAACAGGCATTCATTTTAGTCTTCATAGACAGAGCCCTCTGCTCTTGTCAACGTTAGCCATAATATACTACTCTCGAGACTGGCCCAAATTGGAATAGGAGGAACAATTCTTCAATGGTTTAACTCCTACATCTCTGACCAGATGCTACTAGTATAAGTAGGTCAAGAAACCTCTGCTGCCTTCCCACAGGAACAAGAAATACCCCAAGGCTCTGCCCTCTCAGCCCTATTATTCAATCTATATCTTCAACCAATCACCAACATCTTCAGAAACTTCAGTATTGGATATTTCATATACGCAGATGACATCAAGTTACACCTGCCTATTGATAAATCGAACCTCACCTACCAAAATCTGGCAGCTGCATCAAAGAAGCAGAATCCTGGCTAAACTCCAAGAACCTCAGCATTAATTTCAAGAAAACTGAAATATTATACACTTCAAGAAATCGTAACTTCATCCTTCCCAAAGAACTCTCCATACACAACACCGTACTCCTAGTGAGACAGGAGGTCAAATATATGGGAATAATAGTTGACACATTTCTCAAATCAAGGAAACAACCAGAACTATTTGTTTCAAACTCAAGATCATTCAACATCTTAGACCCCTCCTTGAGACCCAGAGTACAAGCTCTTATCACCCCTCATTTTGACTACTGTAACAGCTTGGTACAGGGTACCACCAAAAAGAATCTGAACATCCTCCAGAGGGCCCAGAATGTCACAGCATGAATTATCTGCAAGGCCCAACAAAAAGATCATATCACACCAGTTTTATACGATCTCCAATACGATCACTGGCTTCCAATCGATAGCCAAATAAAATATAAAACCCTAATGACCACTTTCAAGTTGATTAACAATATTGTTCCGTCCTTCCTCACAACTCTATTACACATCCCAACAGAGAAACTAGATCTAGAAGAGCAAACATCCAGCAGGCCCTTATTATCCTTCCCTCTGTTTGAAAGACCAAATGGAATACAAGTGTCAGAGCATTCACTTACACTGCCCCCAGTCTATGGAACTCCCTTCCGGACTCAACCCATTCAATAAAGGACCTTCCAGTATTAAGAAAAGAGATCAAAACACTCATTTTCAAGGAATACTATGGTAGCATTAGAGATAACGTTAGCACACACCCCATCACACCCAATACTCTGACCCCCTCATATACATAAAAGTCATTCCTTCAGAACTCCCTTTACGCCCGAGTTCACAAAGCTACTTTACCATCTTGACTTGCATAAATCATGTATATAGTTGATATGTAAATATTTCCTGCTTTGTTCTGTTTTGTTTTCCTTGGATTCTGTTATATGCAACATGTTTTTTTCTTGTAAACTGCCCCTGATCTTTGGAAGGGGCAGTATAGAAATGTATAACAAACAAACAAATAAATAAATTTTACAAACAATATGGGCCATTCTGGTTAAGTTTGATGACACTGTTTTCCAGTCTTGCAGAGATAAAAATGTGTTGCTTTAGAAAGTGGCGGTGGCATCTCAGCAGCATGAGTTCTTTGTGAAATATACCAGAGAGAAGATTGGGGCCCTGGAGTTAGATGTGAAGAATTCCAAACTGATAGCTGATGCTTTGATTAAAGATAATCTAGTCATTCATCAAAAAATGGAGAACTTTTAGAACCATGTGAGACATTTAAATTTACATGTCTTAAATTTTCCTAAAATTCCTGCAATGTTATCAATTGAGATCTTCAAGAAATATCTACAGGAGGTTTTGGAGATACCTGCAGAAGTCTGTCCTCCTATAAATAGGACTTGCTTTTTACCAACAGGGAAGAAGGACTCTGTTCCTCTTGATTCAGACCCTTTGGATGTGTCAGCGCTTTTAGAAATATCTCTTCATGATATACATTATTAGTTAGATTTGTCTTTGAGATCGACCTTTCCCGAATTTTGAAGTTCGAATTTGAAATGTTTAACATTCCTTTTTGTGATCATCTCGTGCGACTGTTTCCCGATGTGGCATGTGCCACTCAGGAAAGGAGGAAACATTTCCTGACCTTATGTCCAGAGATCCAAGCCTTGGGGCCTACTTTTCAAATTAGATATCCTTGTAAATGTATTATTAGGGTCATGAATATCCGCTTTATGTTCTTTGTACTGAAGCAGCTTAGATCTTTTTGGGATGTTAAAAAGCTGACAAGTTTGCCTTTGGCACTGACCCAACAGGAGAGGCAGGATCCTGTTGTATAAGAAATATTTGGTCCTTACCTCTTATGACCTCTTTTTCCTTATTTTTCTTTAAGGTTTTGTTAAGCTAATTTATTCATCGGATTTCATGTAGAATTTTATTGCTTATTAATAGAAATTCTGTTCATAAGCAATGAAATTCTAATACTTTTATATGATGTGTAATACTTTTACATGAGACTTGCTGTTCATTGCTTGGAGCAAGGGACAGGCAATAAAGAAAATCAAATAATAAATTAAATAACAAAGTCTAGCACTTACCACTATTTATCCATGCAAATGACTTTAAAAATTATCCTCTTGGGATTATGTTTCCCTTTCTGCATCACAGTGCATTTGTCCACATTACATTTCATTTACCATTTAGGTACCCAGATTCCCAGTCTCGTAAGGATCTTTTGCAATTTCTCACAGTCTGCCTGTGTTTTAACTACTTTGAATAACTTTGTGTGATCTGCTGGGTTAATCATTTTATGCATTATTCCCTATTCTAGATCATTAGTGAATATCTTAAATGACACTGATCCAAGTATCGCTGGAACACTGCATTATTCATCTCCCCCTATTAGGAAAAGTATTTAATATGACACTTGGGGGCATGTTTACTAAAAGCCGTACAATTGCGTGCCGCACAATAGCGCACGGAAACGCGGCACTCAAACGCTCAGAAACGCTCTTAAACGCCCCGCACAAGTGCGCTTGGGCCCCGCACAATTGCGCGCCGCACTAACGTGCCCCGCAAAAGTACCCGGCCCGCAAATGTCCGATAGAGGCGTGGAAAGGCATTCTGAGGGCGGAGGAAGGCTCCCGAGGGGCGGAGAGACGGGGTCAATGGGCGGGGAAGGGGAGGGGAGAGGCTCCCCGCACAGTATCGGGGACGAATTTGCAGGTTAAAAATAGCGCGAGTGAAACACTCACGGTAGAGGGCATTTAAAGGGAAGAGAAACCATTTCCGTCAGCAATGTACAGGGAAACCGGGGAAACCTGCAAAACGTGAGCAGTGTGATACATGTGCACAGAACAAAAGTGCAAATAAAGATAGAAAAAGACCCAAACAAACATATTAAAAATAGGAAGTCAGCTGGGGAACCCTGATATTAATGGGCAAACATAAGAAACACACCCAGGAAAGCTCCAAAAACATGAAATGAAGTATGGAAGGGGCTACGGAGCGGAGACCCTTCCAAAAACCATTTCCTTTTTTCTGAGCCTTCCTGGGAGTGTTTGCTATGGTTGCCCATTCATATCACTGTTGCCCAGCTTGGATATATTTATCCCCAGTTCGTCGTGGTCGGTTGAGGGGTTTATTTGCACGTTTGTCACCAGACAAGGTGACTGAGCCCACAGTACAAATGTGCAGAGCAGGGTTTGTGACTCATTTGGTCAGGTTTCCCACCCCCAGGGACTGCACTATCACTGTGGCCACAGTGTGGTGCAGCAGACAGAGGCAGCACCTCTAGGACCAGAGGGTCACAGGCTCAAATCCAAGCTAGGGCTCCTGCCAACCCAGTCCCCACATTTTACCCACCACTAAACAGAGATAGTAAAGACACTCCTTTATTGCAGAGAACATAAGCATGGTTCACACACCCATTTTGTACCCAACACCGCACACACACCATAACAATGGGCATTACCGACAGCCGAGTCCCCCAAATGCAGTCCTGGAGTGCCACAACTCAATCAGGTCATATGCTTTTCCAAGATACGGACATGCCAGCATGTTGGCGGTAGGGTACAGGTGGTGGAGGGGGCAGTGGCTGCTAGCCACAGAAGACAGTGGCCGAGCCATGTGCAGGCTGGCACGTCCACTGCAACATAGGCCCTGTCAGATGTACAGTCATGGACCTCCCAGGGAATTCAGCACATCTGTGGTAACACAGTGGTGCAGTGCACACAGACAGTGTGTGCAGGAGCAAAAGGTCACAGGTTCAAAGCCCAGCTGGGGCTACTGCCAATCCTGTCCACATATTTTCCCCACAACTAAACCATGTTAGTAAGGGCAATCCTTTATTGCTGGGGATATACGCATTGGTCATACGCCTATCTTTTACACCACCAAGCACAGACACCATGACCAGGGGCAGTACCTAGAGCAGAGTCTCACAAATGCAGTCCTGGAGGACCACACACCATTCAGGTTCCATGCTGCCACTCATACAAATAACCGTGCTGTATATCTATGCACCACCCCCATGGCATGTAGATGTAGCTCATGCATATTCATGAGGGACAGCAGGAAACCCCAACCAGTGTATTGCAAACCTGGACTGGATTTGGGAACCTCTGCCGTACAGCAGCAGCCAACAGGGACAGACACACCCACACCCACACCCACAGGCCCCATTGGCCAATGCCTCCTGGTGAGGCAGGACATTGGGCCCTGCGTGCATCTCCCAATACCAGCACTTGCATACCTTAGCAATGTCACCCTACACCAGGGTATATGGTACACAGCTCTCAAACGTTTGCTATGAGTACTGGCAGATAGATATCCCTACGTTACGCACAGTCTGCTCTATGAGCTCCATCATAATAATCTATCTGATGTCTGCGGTGTGTGCGTCAGGTCTGGCCCCTGACAGTGTTTACCACCCTAGGGAGGGACCCCCAATGGTATTGCATACCATACCCATGCCTGTACTGTGCCCAGGACTGGTGTGGTGGGCAAGGATTCTGAACCCCTCTATAGTAGCACAATGCTGGCATACGTGTGGGAGTGTGTGTCTGTCTATACAGTGTGTGTTGGCTGCAAACACTGTCCACAGTTTTGGCCTGATGATGTGCATAATGAGCAGCATGGTACCATGGGTATAGCTCAGACAGGGTGGGCTGGCCAGGATGCATCTGCACAGGGCATAGGGCACTGGCAGGGACATTGTAGTGGCAGTCCACCACCTCCACAGACAGGGTGACCTCTGTATGTGCTGCTGGGCTTTCACTCCACCCTGACTGTGCAGTGATGGCAGCATGGCTAGGCACCCCCATAGTGCTTCATAGCACTTTCCTCATGTGATATATATGGGTCACCTGTTGGGGCCTAGTCACTGATATATCTGCTTGTGTGTGCTGCCATCCCAGTTGTGGGTGCATGCATTTCCAGTGGGACTAACCAGCAGACTGTTCACAGCTGGTATGTGCCCTGCTGGAGTGCCTTGCAGGGTGCAGTGGCTGATGGCTTGATGCAGGGGAATATCAGATAGTGGTGGGGTGCATCTTAGCATATCCAGGCCTACTGTCTCTCTGATATTGTGGTCTGGGTGTGTGTGGGGCTGCTTGGACTGCGCTGTAGGGTGTCTGTTCCCCAACAGGACTGGGGTTGATGGTCCACTCTACTGCCATCATTGCGGGGGGGGGGGGGGGGGGTGTAAAATGGGTAAATGTTTATTGGATACCCTGCCGGTTTGCCACCCTCAGCTGGGGTGGGGGGGGGGGGTGGTTGGTGGTACATGGCCCACCTAGGGGTCTGTGGGGTTTCCCCTGACTGAGACAGACAGAGATATCCAAGGTGTTCCTGCAGAAACTCACAGATTATGACTGTTTTGGAGCTCTGCCATGGCCTCTCTCAGCTGTGGACCTGGTCCAGGGCGCCTCATCGCACACTCAGGGTGAGCACAGTTCCCGCACAGTGTGACTGTGTGTAGCTACTCTGTGCAAATTAAACACCCGGTCAGTACCTCCTACCAGGCCAAGGTGCTGTGTGGGTGCACACGGACACGTCCCCCTACCAGGCCGGGGAGCTGTTGGGGTGCATTCCCCATCTTGTGTTCATCTGTGGACAGCTGATTTGCATGTGCAGTGCATCATGGGTATGGGTGGCCTAACCCTATCCTGGTTCCCACAGCAGACTGTCTGTGTGGTGACATGCAGGCTCTCTGCAGCCAGCTAGGGGCTTGCTGGCAACTATATAGCTGTAGCCCAATGGTTACTTCACTGCCTGTGGAGCCAGCGGTAATGGGTTCGAGCCCACAGTGGGGTTCTTTGATAGGGTTGTCCAAAGCTTTTTTTAGATTTAATGTACATATGTTGCTGCCATCAAACACACCCTCAGTGTACTGTACCCATAAGGTGCCTCTGAGGGTGCTTTATAGGGCACCCTATAGGGCACCTTATGGTTGCCGTCCATATAAGGTGCACTATACATTATCCTGTGACGCAACATATATGGTGCCCTATAGGGGACATTCAAGGGTGCCTTGGCGAACAGTGAACTTTAACATGTGCCTTATGGGCCGCCTTATGTTAACACGCTTTGTGAGTGCGTTTGCTAGTAGTGATAACTGAAATAAAAATAGCTTGCCCCCTACAGCACTCATCCACATAATACACACTGCCTCAGTGAGCCTTCTTCATTGGGCACTGTGGGGGATTGAACCCCTGATCTCTGCACCATTGGTCAGTGTCTTAACCATTGCGCTGTGGCTCTGTTCCTATGCTTGGGCATCTGCGCACCGCCTTATGCCACCCAAACCTAACAGTGCACCGCCTTATGCCGCCTGAGATTAACAGTGCACCGCCTTATGCCGCCCAAAATTAACAGTGCACCGCCTTATGCCGCCCAAAATTAATATGCCTCCTAAAGCACTTTTACCCATTACAGTTAATGCCTCAGCCAGCCCTTTTTGTTGTGCACAATGGGGAATTGAACCCATGGCAGCTGCACCCACAGTCAGTGTTTTAACCATTGTACTATGGCTCTGCTCCTTTGTGTGTGCACATCAGGCGCCACTTAGCCTTCCCACGCACTATTGTGCCCCGCGCAAATGTGCGATCGCTTACCCCGTTTTTTTTCTTTTCTCTGCCTGAACCGCCCACTCCTTATATGGCACAGGCACACTACCACGGCCCCGCACATTAGGAATGTTTAGTAAACAGACCCCTTGGTTTCCTACCTTTTAATGAATTACCAGTCCACAATTGGACAGTGCGTCCAACAGGTTAGTAACTCAAGTAATTACCACTTTTGATGGCTAAGATGTTCACTGGGGATGCTACCTCCTCAAAGATGGTACTACCCACTCGCCCTATCATCTGCCAGGATTGGTGATTCACTTCTGGCATCAAGTTGCTGGATGACTGGCCGTGCAGATTGGACAACTGTGTCTGAACCTACATGAAAGCATACAACAATGGCTAGAGTTAAAATGGCAACAAAGGTTGGCAGGCACTCCCTCCTATTTAAAGCACAAAGAAGCTGCCACTGAGATTGAAAATGGTCCCAAAGACTCAGCTGACAGAGGCAGCAGCTAACTGAAACTATAAATGACAAAAAGGGGCTCATCTCATTTAGTCATAGGTCTTTATCTTTCTATCCCATGCATCTGAAGGACCTCTTGCTAATCTTTACCAAATTTCATGAAATAACTGAGCTATGCCTTTCTTATATAAAGCCAGTGAACTCAATTATAGCTGAGTACTTTAGTAAACTCACATACAGCTTGGGTTTACCTTTGCTTATTAAGTTAGCCGGAATGCAAAAGGCAATTATGGATGTATATGGTTATGTTATATTTCTTAATTTTATTCTTCCCTTTTTCCTCATTCTTCTTTACATCAAACCTCTAAATTCTTGCTGAGAAGAATGAATACGTTGATGTACTTGCCCTTCCAGATCTTTCTCTAATTTTTGAATTAGATGCATTCCCTGATGAAGGTCCCATATTATGACCGAAACATTGCACTTCTCACATCACACACATAAAGTTGGATTTTAGAAGGGGCATCCAAAAAGAATCTGGGAAATCCAGGGCAGACTATCCAAAGATCTCAGGGATTGGCAGTAGTGAATGGAGGCACATATAAGTGCCTTCTGAAATCGTTTCATCTCCACACCAAAAAGTGCATGTCCCAGTCATCAGTTATGGAGACAGGTCCTGTGTAGACTGCAAGGCAGGGTATGTGCATGGGTGTAGGTCATTTCACAAATGTGGACATCCTTGAATTGCATAGCCTCATAAGTGGGTACATGGACATACTAGCAAGGGAATTTCTGGAGGAGGGGGGTGACTATGTTTTGAAACTTGCACATCCTGGCCAGCCATTTCAGATACCCAGTAATATGTTTGGAGTTTGTATTTACATACAGGTCTCTTTGGCCAAGAAATATTAACCATGGCAATGGAAAGTACATTGTACTCTTTCACCTGAAAGCATTGCAGCCTTGAAACAAGCATGTTTTTGCACTTTATTTGTGGTCAGAAGCAAGTATAGACATGGAATCTCACCAACCAGGGCCAAATCTGCTTGATCCATTTTGAAATCCCACCGCAACATGCATCTTGATCATTTAGCCCTACTCTCTGTTTTCGATCAGGAACTGGTTAAAAGAAAACAGAGTAGGGCTAAATGGCCAGTTTTCCCAGTGGAGAAAGGTGAATAGTGGAATGCTCCAGGGATCTCTGCTGGGCCCACTGCTTTTTAACATATTCATAAATTACCTGTATATGGCAATAATAAGTGAGGTGATCAAATTTGTAGATGACACAAAATTATTCAAAGTTGTTAAAACCCAAGAGGATTGTGAATAATTGCAAGAGGACCTTGATAAACTGGAAGACTGGGCATCAAAATGGCAGATAAAATTTAATATAGACAAGTACAAAGTTATGCACTTAGGGAAAAACAACACAAATTACGGTTATACCATGCTAGGTTCCACATTAGGAATCACCACTCAGGAAAAGGATTTAGGTGTCATCGTGGATAAAACTTTGAAATCTTCTGCGTAGTGTTCAGCGGTGGCCAAAAAAGCCAATAGAATGCTACGAATCATAAGGAAAGGATATTATAGTGCCTCTGTATCATTCCATGGTACGACGTACCTTGAATATTGTGTGTAATTCTGGTCACCATATCTTAAAAATGATATTGCACAACTAGAAAAGTACAGAAAAGAGTCACCAAAATAGTAAAGGGAATGGAAGGATATCCCTACGAGGAAAGGCTTAAAAGGATAGAGCTCTTCAACTTGGCAAAAAAATGGTTGAGGAGAAATAAGTTAGATATCAATAAAATAATGAATGGAGCAGAACAAGTAAACATAGATCGGTTGTTTACTGCTTCAAAAAGTAGAAAGACCAGGGGACATACAATAAAGCTATAATATAGTCCATTTAAGACTAATAAAGGAAAATATTTTTTTTTTATTCAACGTGTAATCAAACTCTGGAATTTGTTACCAGAGGATGTAGTAAAAGCTGTTAATGTAACCAGGTTTAAAAAAGGTTTCGACAAGTTCCTGGGGGCTAATTCCATAAGCCACTATTAAAGAGGACCCTGGAAATGTACTGCTTAGTCCTGGAATCGGTATACCTTTTTGGGAACCTAAAAGGTACTTATGATCTGGACTGGCCGTTGTTCGAAACAGGATGTTGAGCTTGATGGACCCAGAATGTCATATCTTATGTTCTTATCTCTATTACTCTGCCCAGACCATGCCTTCTCCCCACCCACATGCTACATGCATGTCCTCGCTGCAGGGTTGTCTGTATACCCAGTTTTTAAAATGGGACCAGGGACATCTCCGTGATTTGTACATCAGAATGCCCATTTTCAGACATCCAAATCATGAATAGAGCTTCTAAAATCCCCCTCCCACCCCCACCCCCATAATATGCAGCACGGAAGGAGTAATTGGCTTGTTGTATGTTTTCTGTCTCAATTTCATGGTAACAATAGTATCTCTATCTTATAGAAAAACTATTAATCTGTGCTGGCAACCATTTCAAATGGAAAATCCATTTATAGGATATAAAGTTCAATTTAATTAGAAAGAGAATTGCCATTTAATTAGAAAACATGTTTCCTTTTTAGCTTTAAAGTGAATTACATGAAGTATTTTTATTCTTAGCCCTTGCCTCGTGAATTTTATTTCTTTTGTTTTATTTTGACCTATTAAGAATGCAGTCTCTCTTTACTTTCCCGGGGTGTCCTAGACTTTTGGCGCTAGGCTGACACTTCTAGGTCAGCTTGAGCAATGATTCAAGATGTACTCTACAGACTTTTAATGGAACAATTACATAACCATGCCATGCTGCTTGTGCTCATTTTCTGTACTGCTGGGTCTACTGGCACCACAGTTTTCTGGGAATGAACCACAATTGTATGAAAAATAATAACAATGAGTAATCTGAGCAATTGGAACCATTTTTAAAATGTCTTTTAAAGCGACTTGCTCATCTTTCCCAAAATGTTCCAGTTACATGTTTTTAATACATATTGTTGGAGCTTTTACCATGTGTTCAGTTCTGCAAAATTCCTAATTCCTAGACATGAAAGCTATTAGGGATGACAAAAACTCAGAAATATCACACTACCACTTATGGTTGGAAAAAAGGCAAATTCATCCAAAACCAGATACAACCAAAAAAGATTCTTCACATAAATTTCCTGTTACCGCATCAATAGTATTTTCTCATTTTATAGTCTTTCAAAAGGATAACTGAGATATTCATTCTTTTTGCTATATTCTGATCACAGCTCCAAAAAATCTCCACCTAAAACCCAGGAGCTTCTGGGTCACCAGGAGTCAGGATTGACTCGAAGGCACACATTGCATTTGCAATTTTTGTATTTGCTAATTTCTTGGATATGCTCATGAAATTTGTGAATATATCAATCTAACCCCATCAAAACATATATACTGTATAAACCATTGCTTACACAGGTACACTACCAAAAAACTGCCTCCAGTTTTGCAACTGATTCCTATAGATTTTGGGGTGCTGAATCCAGGAAAAATAGCCAAAATGTTCCATCACGTCACGTTTTCTTGCAAAATTAGATTTCTTACCCATATAAGGAATGTTCACATAATTTCTTTTTAGCCGACTGCAGTTTATTTTCTTGGCCCAAAATAGAGGTTGTAATGGTTAACTAACTAGAAACACTCCCTCATGATATTTTAGAGTGTTTTGTATTCATTTTATACATTAACAGGACAATTGGGAGGCGGGGGGCTAAATCCAGTACTGGCGCTGGCGCATGTTCTTTCCTGTTCGCCTCACCTCGTTCGCTCGCTCAAACACGGTGGTTGCGACATGAACGTTCCTGTCAAATTTCAGTTTCTTGCAAGTTCATTATTACCTTTTGTTTGCTCAGTCGTAATCCAGCTTTATTCCGAAGTGGTTCACTACAGTTGTAGTTTGCTGTGCTGTGTATTTGTGATGGCTCACAGAGCCAGAGGTTGCGTCAACTCTCCGGACAGTTTTTGTTTTATTTGTGGGGAATATACCGTGAAAAAGCGGCAGAGGAACATTTCTGCATTTATTAAAAAAGTATATTTCGCCTATTTCGGTTTGAAGTTAGGCGATCAAGACAAACCGTGGGCTCCTCACAAAGTGTGCAAGACATGTGAGGAAGATCTACGCTTATGGATGAAAGGTAAAAAACAAGCATTTCGTTTCGGAATACCTATGATGTGGCGTGAACAAAGAGACCACAGCAGTGACTGCTATTTTTGCTCTTGCATTGTGAAGGGATACAACTTAAAAAATAAGAACGTAATAAGTTACCCCAACCTTCCCTCAGCAATTAGGCCTATGCCTCATAGCAACGAAGTACCTGTGCCTGAACCACCAAAATCTTTGGATCATATTTGTGTGGACGGGTCTGATCATGATGAGACTCATCAGATGGCTTTTCCCGATGAGTCCAGTACTTCCGAGTTTGAAACTGAACCAGATCCGAAACCTGAACTTTTCTCTCAAGCTGAATTGAATGATTTAGTCCGGGATTTAGGACTCCCAAAAGATGCTGCCCAACTGCTAGGTTCTCGGCTTAAACAGAAAAATCTATTGTCACCAGGAACAACTTTTTATTGTTACCGCAACCGCGAGACACAATTTTTGAAGTATTTCAGCAAAGAGGAAGATTTGGTATTTTGCAACGATATATACGGAGTGATTGAAAAGTTTAAACTCAAGTATGATCCTGCTGAATGGCGTCTGTTCATTGATTCATCAAAAGACAGCATAAAAAGTGTTCTTCTTCATAATGGCAACACATTCGCTTCAGTTCCTATTGCTCACTCTGTTATTCTCCAAGAAAAATACGAGAATTTGGCCCTGATTCTTCAGAAGATTCGTTATGATGAGCATAAGTGGATGATTTGTGGAGACTTTAAAATTCTATCCATGCTATTAGGGCAGCAATCCGGTTTCACCAAATATCCCTGCTTCCCTTGCTTGTGGGATAGCCGGGCCCGCGACCTACACTGGGGGAAAAAAGACTGGCCAATTCGGGAGTATTTGAGACCCGGTGAGAAAAATGTTCTTCATGAGAGCTTGGTACCTCGTGATAAAATTCTATTACCACCTCTCCACATTAAGTTGGGTCTCATTAAGCAATTCATCAAGTCCCTTCCAAAAGATGGTGAGTGCTTTCGGTACCTTTGCTCAAAGTTCCCACGACTTTCTGAAGCAAAGCTAAAGGAAGGAGTGTTTGTTGGCCCTGATATAAGGAAACTCATTTCAGATGGAGCATTCGCTGAAACGATGTCTGAGAAGGAAAAAGAAGCCTGGGATTCCTTCAAGGATGTTGTTCTCAAATTCTTGGGGAACAGGCGGGTTGAGAACTATAAGGATATTGTTGCCAGGATGCTCAATGCCTTCAAAGAACAAGGCTGTAACATGAGCCTGAAAGTCCATTTCTTGCATTCCCATGTGAACTACTTTCCCGAAAACTTGGGGGCGTACAGTGAAGAACAAGGTGAAAGGTTTCACCAGGACATCAAGGACGCAGAGAGAAGGTACCAAGGAAGATGGAACACCACTATGATGGCTGATTTCTGCTGGTTGCTGCTGCGGAAAACCCCAGATGAAAAATACGCCAAGCAGCGCACCAAGAGAAGCATTCGGGGGAAGAAGAAACGGGCCCACCAGGAGATTGATTGACCCAAGAATGACTTTAAAATCTAAACTGTGTTGACAAATATTGTGTTTTTACTAAACTTTGAAATAAAAATTTGCTAGTTATTACCACAGTGTCGGATCTCATTTATTAGAATTTTATTTTCACACCATCGGGTGTTTGTCTTCATGTATTGCAATGGTGCGGTTTGCGTTTTCTATTCTTACATACATACCTGTACAACATTTTTTGCACATTTCTTTGCTTTGCTTTGTGTCTAACCTCGCTCTTATATGCTCAATGTTTGTGCACATGTATGTGGCTGTTTTAAGTGCAGACAATTTTGCTACCATCACAGTGTGTTTTGTTGACATTACTCTATTCTTATGTGCTGCCTTGTTACAATTTTCTTTATTCTTATTTGAATAACTACTAAACAATTAGTATAAAGAATTCATCCAAGAAACTTTTATCTCGATCGCACTTAATCTGAAACGTTCACCTCAAACTGCTAACCCAATGTAGCAAAAAATCTGGACGTGATGGAGCAAATTGGTTACCAGATTTGGATTCAGCGCACCAAAAAACGTAAAAATCAATCGAAACATTAGAGGCAGTTTAAAAAAAAATTTTTTTAGTGTACCTGTGTTATCTGTCAGCAAATTCCCCTGGAGCCCTGGAGTGAATGTAGCTCCAACACCATTTTCCAACCATGGCTAATGGTTTCACCCTACACAGGTTTCTTCAGGGAATTATTCTAAACTGATCAGATCACCACAAACTGCTCCCACATATACGGCACATGCTCGGCATCTTCCATCGTGAGAGCTGTTTGTGGTGGTCTGAAGTAACCTGTGTAGGGTGAAACCATCAACCGTAATTGGACGATTAGGACATCAAAGAAATTAGCAAATACAAAAATTAGGTGGGGTTGTTTTGGTGCTACATGGAAAAACACTATTGATGCAGTAACAAGAAGTTTATGTGAAGAACAGTTTTTGGTTGTATCTGTTTGTAGAGCTATTAGGGATGTACAGGGCAAAAAAAAAGTTTGGTTTGTGCAGTGGTGTACCAAAGGGAGGGCAGTGGATGTGGCCTGCCCTGGGACTGGCTGGGAGGGGGTCCACCCCGTCAGGCCAACACTTTAGAGGCATTGTGGCAAACATCCCTTCAAGACAGGGGGCTTGCCATGCTGTCTCCAGTCTATGTCAGCTCTTCTCTCCAGCCAAATTCTCGCGTGGCACTTACCTTAAAACTTTGGCACCTTGGCACTGTTTTTTTTCCACCCCCACCAATGCTTCTGCCCCATAGAAAAGGAAGTTGGCATTGGTTGGGGCAAAAGCAGATAGCCCCACGTCACCAAAGTTTTAAAGTTAAGCCACGGGGTTGTTTCAGGCCATTGCCATCACTGTAGGTCCTGGTGAGGCATGGCAACAACAGCAATGGTGTTGGGCCAGCCAGGGGAGGCGTAAGGGATGAGCTCCACACCATTTTTTCTCATGTAGCAAAAAAAATATTTGGGCCGCCTTATGGAAGGAGGAAGAAAGTATTTGGCTTTGTGCTATTGTAGTTTATTCCTGTGCAAGACTTTTATCCCAACATCATGCTTTACAGAATCGAGGCCTTTCTTGGTGAGAAACTCAGTCAGATATGTCTAATTAATGCTGTGGCAAATGTTTCAGGCTACTATAATTGAAAAATTTTAAATCAATATTCAAAAATATGCTTAGTAGTGGCTGTTAAATGTATGAACCCCTTCCCCCCCGGACCAGATTTAAAATTTTAGCACCTATAGTCAAGATTAGAAGCATAGAAGAAAGGCTGCAGGAGCACAAAGACATTATAAATTCTGCAATACAGAGAAATCTGCTGTAGCACTCCACATGTTGGAAACTGGCCAAGCAATTAAATTTGATGACACATGAATCATGGGAAAAAGAAGAACTCTGGTGGCCAAGGAGGATTAAACAGGTGGTAGAGATAGCAAGACACCCACAAATCTTCAATGGAGACAAGGACTTGTGCTACAAGGTCTGGTGCTGAAGACAAACAATTTTTTCCACATTCCAGAATCTGAGATTGTCACAACAGTCATCCTGATAAAATCCAAATTCCTTCTCTCCAGGATTCCTACTTGAACTTTTCCTGCCTTTTCTCCAATGAATCTTCCCGCCAAAATTCAAATTTCGAAAGGTCTGTCTTTTTCCAACAAACTTTCTCCAACGAACTTTCCCACAGAACTTCAAATTTCTTACTTCAAACCCACCAATATGGTTTTGAGAACCACTGTATATAAGAACAGATGTTCACTGCATAAGCACTTCACCCTGAAGAAAGCTCAGCGTGATGGTTGAAACATTGGTTCCACTTACCAAGACACAACTTGACCCAGAAAACTGCAAAGATCAAGATCAGAAGCAGGTTCTAGAGCACAAGAGTGGTGGTGGATAGTATCAGAGAACCCAAAGGTTGGAGAGCAAGAAAGGAGCAAAGGAAGGTCATAGTGAACAGTGATATCCCTTTTAAGCAGTTAACCATGTAAATGCTCTAAATCGGAACATTCAATGGAACTTACAAGGTTAGTGTCATTGTACATCCCCTTCAAAATACGCTACACGCCTTGATGTTCTACGGTTAGCATTGGGGTATGTTGGGGGGGGGTGTTGGATGCATTTCGGGGCGGGGCAGAGCAGAGGTGGAGACTGCCGATAATCGGGCAGCAGCGATATTGCACCACTTCCTGGTTAGTGATCCGTGGCTAAAACTAGGCCAGCTTTTGGCTCATCTAGTTTTAGCAGTGCAATATCACCACAACCCAGTTAGCCTCGGCGACTCTGGGGCATGTGTAACGATACCAAATATTCAATGCCATCGCCGAGGCATTGAATATCCAGTATTAAGGGTTGGCAAGCAAGACTATGCCCAATACAATATCAGGCCCATTAGGTATGGCTGTATTAATATAATTATCCCCAGCAAACTTAAATAATTAAACAACTTAAATACCTAAACAAAACCTTAAAACTAAGATGCAGACAGCAGTCCAGAAGTGAGATGGGGGCTTTCCATATTTTGCATTGAGTTTCACATGTATGATTTTCTCCCAGTTGGTGAGGGGTCTTACGTGTGCACTAGGTGCAAGGAACTCTTTGCTCTCAGGGAATGTCTGTTCTCTGAAGGCTAGAGTAGCAGACTTGGAGGACATAAGGAAGACAGAGAGGTATATAGATGAGACCGACAGAGATATAGTACTGAATTCCCACCTCCGGTCTGGCAGCCTCCTTGCTACCATGGAAGAGAGAGGTCACGTGACAGATCATCCTGTTGTGGCAGGAAGTGAACCTGCAGCCAGGACCTGTCCTCCAGGTGATGTAGAACCCATGAGGGAAAGGTTAGAATGGCTGTTTTAGTTGGTAATTCTATCATTAGGCATATTTATTTTATTTTATTTATTTATTTATTTATTTTAATTCTCTTATATACCGCGCTATTCTGCATCAGTGCGGTTTACATTGAACAAACTGAAATTACATTGAACAGGGCATTATAACTTGGAGATAACTATTTTACTATTTTATATAGGGCCCGATTTTCAAAGGCATTTACACGGTTAACAGTCCATGTTAAACAACTAGTGCTTTGAAAATCCCTGATTAAGTCCCCTATCTGGTTAGCATCGAGGTGTGTTGGGGCGTTCCAGGGCAGAGCGGAGGCAGGGAATGGGTAAGTGATTTTGGATGCTGCCTGGTTAGTTCTCTGTGCCTTAAAGATAGGTGAGGAAAACCCTCAATCTTTAAGATGCCAGGAGTAACCGGGCAGCATCCAAAATTGCTGCTATCCCGTTAGGCTCGGTGGCTTTCTCGATATGTGGCGAACCCCATATGCTCACTTCCGTCATCACGGGAGTGAAAATCTGGAGTTGAGGGGTTGCTGACAGGGCTGCGCAGCTACGGTACTTAGCCCTGCCCAATTGAAAGTCAGGCCCGTAGATAACTGGGTGGCTGGTGGGCATGAGGATTGCCTGGTAACATGTCTGCCTTGTGTGAAGGTTGCAGACCTCACATGCCACCTAGACATAGTTTTAGATAGTGCTGGAAAAGAGTCTGCTGTCTTGGTACATGTTGATAACAATGACAAAATTGTGGGAGGGAGGTCAAATTTAGGCTTTTAGGTAGGAAGTTGAAATCCAGAACTTCCAAGGTAGCTTCCAGTTTCACATGCAGGACCCAAAAGGCAGGCAGAGCTCTGGAGTCTCAATGTGCGGATGAGTTGATGGTACAAGGAAGAGGATTTTGGATTTGTTAGGAACTGGGCAACATTCTGGGGAAAGGAGGGGCTTTCTTTTCTGAAGGGATGGGCTCATCTTAACTGGGATGGAACCAGTCTGCTGGCATTAACCTTTAAAAAGGAGATAGAACAGCTTTTAAACTAGATAATAGGGGAAAGCCGACAGTTGCCCAAGAACACATGGACGGGGATATTAGCAAAAGATTGAAGTTAGGACATATTGACAGAGATGTTCCAATAAAGACAAAAATAACCCAAATGCCTTGAAGTACAGAGCAGACAGAGCTTAAAGATTCCAAATTGCCCCTGTCTACCGATAACCAGATTAACCTGAATAAAATACAACCTCTAAAATGCTTTTATGCAAATGCTAAAATCTAAAAAATAAGAAGGGAGAGTTAGAATATATAGCACTAACTGAGAGGTTACACATGATTGGTATCTCAGCGAACTTGTGGAAGGAGGACAACCAGTGGAACACTGATTCTTGGGTACAAATTATATCACAATGATAGAATAGATCAAATTGGTGGAGGGGTTGCATTCTATGTTAGAGAGGGCATTGAATCTCAAAATATTAAAGTTTTGCAGGAAACAAAATACACTGCAGACTCTCTATGAATCAAAATTCCAAGTAAAAAGGGGAAGGAGATGGCAGTGGGGGTGTACTACCAACTGCCTGGCCAGAATGAACAAATGGATGATGAAATGCTCAAAGAAATCAGGGAAGTAAACAAAAGTTACAACACAGTAATAATAATGGATGATTTCAATTACTCCGGTATTGACTGGGTCAGTGTCCTGGCAGGACATGCTAAGGAGACAAAGTTTCTAGATGAAATAAATGACTGCTTCTTGGAGCAGCTGGTTCATGAACCAACAAAATTGGACACAGTCCTTAGTGGTACACAAGATCTGGTGCAGGAGATAAGGGTGTTGGGGCCACTTGGCAATAGTGATCATAGCATGATCACATTTATTTAATAAATGGAGGAAGGAGAACAAAGAAAACCACAGTACAACCTTTTAACTTTCAAAAGGGAGCTATGATAAAATGAGGCAAATAGTTAAGAAAAAACTAAAAGGAGCAGTGCAAAGGTTAAAAATGTACATGAAGCATGGGTGGTGTTTAAAAATACTCTTTTGGAAGCCCAGACCAGCTGTTTCCATGCTTTAAGAAAAGTGGTAGGACGTCCAAAAAACTGCCAACATGGTTTAAAGGTGAAATCAGAGAGGCTTTTGTAGCCAAAAAGCATCAGGAAATCGAAAAAGGAACCAAATGACGAAAACTGGAAACGACATAAGCACTGGCATGTTAGATACAAGGCATTGATAAGGCAGGCAAAGAGAGAATTTGAAAAAAGCTTGATATGGAAGCAAAAGCATATAACACAACTTTTTAAAGTACATTTGTAGCAGAAAACCTACGAAAGAGTCAGATGGACCATTAGATGATAGAAGGATAAAAGGGGCACTGCTTCATGGGGATGTATGTTGATAGACCATACAATATGGTTCACCTTGCTGATGTAGGATGACTAAAGCATTCCTTATACATGTCAAATGTAAGAGTAGATGACATGTGCATGCATATGACATCCTTGTCTGTGCCTGGTTATCCCTTTATGAGGAATGGTGCAACCACTGAGACCTTGACAACTCAGATGTACTTGATATGAGTTTGCCTTTGTGCAAAAATGTATTTTATGATGTGACAGAGGTTGCCTTCCCTGCTGGAGACCCCACTATTCATTGACACAGAGCACACATAATGAATACCAAGGGGCAGGCTACATCACTCAACAAAACACCTGGCAATTTTCCCAATGGAGAAAGGCGAATAGTATCCCAGGGATCTGTGCTGGGTCCGCTGCTTTTTGACATATTCATAAATGAACTGGAAAAGGGAATAATCAGTGAGGTTATCAAATTTGCAGATGACACAATAAATTAATGAATGGAGTGGAATGGGTATAAATGTAGATCGATGGTTTACATTATCAGAATATAGAAAGACTAGGGGACATGCAATGAAGCTTCAGGGTAAACTATTTAAGACAAATAAGAGAAAATATTTTTTCACTCAATGTGAAATCAAACTCTGGAATTTGTTACCGGAGGATGTAGTAAAGGCTGTTAGTGTAGCTGGGTTTAAAAAAGGTTTAGATGAGTTCCTGGAGGAAAGATCCATAAACCATTATTAAAAAGGGACCCAGGATATCCATGCTTGGCCCAATGCAAGCATTATGGAACCTGTGTCTTTTGGGGAAACTGCTAGGTACGAATGACCTAGATTGGTCACTGTTGGAAACAGGATACTGGGCTTGATGGACCTTAGTCTGACCCAGTATGGCATTTCTTATGTTCTTATGTACCTGAAGATTGGCGAATGGCCAGTGTAACGCCAATTTTTAAAAAAGGTTCCAGGGGTGATCCAGGAAACTACAGACCAACGAGCCTGTCATCAGTACTGGGCAAAATTGTAGAAACTATTATAAAGAATAAAATTACTGAACATGTAGATAGTCATAGTTTAATGCGAGAAAGCCAACATGGATGTAGTCCAGTAAAGTCTTGTCTTACTAGTCTGTTATATTTTTTTGAAGGTGTGAATAAGCAGGTAGACAAAAGTGAGCTGGTCGAAATAGTGTATCTGGATTTTCAGAAAGGTCCCTCATGAGAGACTCTTGTCAAAATTAAAAAATCATGGGATAGCAGACAGGGCCGGCCCGTCCATTGAGCAAGAATGTTTTTTGCACAGGGGGTTTCAGGGGGCCCCACTCAAAAAACATTCTGCATCAGCACAGGTAGATTAAAAAAAAAATAGCTGCTGCTGCAGAATCAAGTGTCCCGTTGGGCCCCCCTGCCCGGCAGAGCCCTCCCTGCAGCATCAGCTCCCTCAGTGTCGGCTTTCAGAGCCGCAAAGGGAGAGTTTCTCTCTCGCCTCTCTGTTAAGCCTGCCAAGGCTGAAGGGACCTCCTGTTTCCCATCAGCCCCGGCGGGCTTAACAGAGCAGTGAGAAAGGGAAACTCTCCCTTCGCGGATCTGAAAAGCCCTCGCTGAGGGAGCTGATGCTGCAGGGCTCTGCCAGGCAGGAGGGCCCCACGGGACAATTGATTCTGCTGCTGCCACGGCGGCAGCGGTAGCAGCAGCTAGGTTTTTTTAAATCTACCTGGGCTGATGTGGGGAGGGGGTTAGGACTGGTAATGGGCTATGGGCTGATGGGGGGGGGGGGTTAGGACTTGGAATGGGCTATGGGAGGGCTGACTGAAAATGGGGTGATGGGGGGGTTAGGACTTGAAGTGGGCTGATGGGGGGGTTAGAACTGGTAATGGGCTATGGGGAGGGCTTAGGACTGGTAATGGGCTATGGGGGGGGGCTAGGACTGGAAATGGGCTGATGGGGGGTTAGGACTGGAAGTGGGCTTATGGGGGGCTTAGGACTGGTAATGGGCTATGGGGAGGGCTTAGGACTGGTAATGGGCTATAGGGGGGGCTAGGACTGGTAATGGGCTGGGGGGTGCTAGGACTGGAAATGGGTTGAGTGGAAGGGAGGCTTGAACTGCAAAGAGATGATGGGGAGGGGGCTTGGAATGGAAATGGGCTGTGAGGGGAGGGAGCTAGGACTGGAAATGGGCTGAGTGGGGGGGGGGGGAGATAGGACAGGAAATGGGCTGATGGAGGGGCTAGGATAGGACTGGAAATGGATGGGTGAGCTAGGACTGGAAATGGGCTGATGGTTTGGCTAGGATAGGATTGGAAATGGGCTGATGGTGGGCTAGGACTGGAAATGGGCTGATGCGGGGACTAGAAGGGAGCGGATGCTGGGTGGGGCTGGAACTAGAAGGGAGCTGATGTTGGGAGAGGATTAGAATGGGATGGAGCTGGGAGAGTGAAATGGAGAGGGGAAAATATTTTCTGTGGGAGGGAAGACAAATCTACAATTGGCCGGGTATTGGGAGAGTAAGTGGGGATTGAGGATGGAGGGGTACAATTTGAGTGGATGAAAAAGGAATGAGGAAAGAGCAAAAGGAGAAAGATTAGTATGTTAAAGCAGATGTAGAGAGAAAATGGAAAAAAAACTAGAAGAGAGAAGAAAGGACAAATGGACAGCAGACGATGGAGAGTTAGCAAAACACACGAAGAAACCAGAAGAAAGTGGCTGGAGCAATTGCAACTGAAAAGAAATGCACAAAAGGTAGAAAAATATCTCTTTATTTTTAATTTATTAACTGGAATATGTCTGCTCTGGGAAATGTGCATCATTAACGTCTGCGCTTTGTTTAGTACAAGAGGAAATTAATTTATAGTTTTATTTCTATAGTGTTGTTGTACATTCCAAGTTTGGCTTTTGGGGTTCCCAGTTTAATTATTGTCTTCCTGTTTCTAAATTGTGATTCCTTGTTTGATGATGGTCTATGTTCTGCATGTGTAACTGAGCTGCAGTATTTATGTAATTTCTATTTGACATTGCCACTTGTTCTCTTTCCCCAATAGGTCATGTATTGTTATTCTCTGAAATGTATTGGTTTAATATTTACAGTGTTGACTTTTGATAGGTAGAGTATGGTGCTTTGTGAGTCCTGGTAGTGCTGTTAGGATACGGCGGGTTTGCTATGGGTTCTAAATGTAACACATTGTATATAACCACTTGTAAATAACCAATGTAAATAGTTTGGTCAGTTTATCGCATTTATTATTTGTAAAAAGTTAGAAAGTTTCTGTTCAATGTAAATGTATACCGAAGTATGCAAAATTGTTAACTTGTTCCATGTAAACAGCCCTTGATCTCTGGAAGGGGCGGTATAGAAGAAATAGATAAATAAATAAATAAAAATAAATGGGCAGTGTTTGTAGTACTGTAGTTCCTAATGTGCCTGGCGGTTGGCACTGGATTATAGTAATGTAGAAATCTTGTAGATGTTCTTTATCCATACACTCATTAATAGGCATGTTTACTAAAAGTTAGTATATGGTAACATTATGCAAATATTTATGCAAATGAGGACCTTTATGCAAATGAGGTCCCACACCGAGTCTCCGCACATGGCCCCCTTGGGCCGCCCCTGATAGGAGATAGTGTATTATTGTGAATCAGGAACTGGTTAAAAGATAGAAAGCACAAGATGGGGCTAAATGACCAATTTTCTCAATGGAGAAAGGTGAATAGTAGCATAGAGGTTTGTGCTGGGTCTGCTGCTTTTTAACATATTCATAAATGATCTGGAAATGGGAATAACAAGTGAGGCAATCAAATCTGCAGATGACACCAAATTATTCAAAGTTGTTAAAACACAAGAGGATTGTGAAATATTGCAGAGGACCTTGATAAAATGGAAGACTGGACATTCAAAGGGCAGATGAAATTTTATGTGGAGAAGTGCAAAGTTATGTACCCAAACTATGTTACATGGTGCAAGCTTCCAAATCAGCAGCCAACACCCAGGAAAAAGTTTTAGGGTCCATCATGGATAACATGTTGAAACCCTCCGCCCGGTGTGCAGCGGTGGCCAAGATGGCCAATATAATGTTTGGAATGATAAGGAAAGGAATGGAGAATGAAACAAAGGACATTATAATGCCTCTTTATCGTTCCTTGAATATTTTGTGCAGCTCTGGTTGGCGTGTCTTAAAAAGGATATTGTGAATATTTGTGGTTTATTTGTATCATTGTGGTTTATATTATGTTGTTTGATTTCCATATACTTTTGTTTTTTGGATGAAGTATAATTGTAAATCTATAAATATTAAGGATATAGTGGAATTAGAAAAGGTACAGAGAAGAGCCACCACTTTTGGAAACAGAATACTGGGCTTGATGGACCTTGGTCTGGCCTAGTATGGCATTTGTTATGTTCTTATGTTAATTCTGCTTTATCTTCATCAGCTTCTATATATTCCTCTCCTTCACCTTTGAGTCTGACAATAACACTTTTAGACTTCCTCATATCACTGACATTTGAAAAATGTTTTGTGCCCCCCCCCCCCTCATTTTACTGTATTGGCTATTTTTTCTTTCATTTGTATCTTTCTTTTCCTAATTAGATGCTCCTAGCTTTTTCAAAGTATTAATGCTTGTCTTCCTCTTTGTGTGATATCTTATATCTTATCTTTTTTTCCTCACATATTCAGTTACTGCTTTGAAGAACCATAGTGGCCTCCTTTTCCTTTTACATTTATTTGCTTTCCTAAAGGTTTCTTGCCCTTAACAAATCTTCTTTCAATTTTGTGCACGGCTTTTCTACATTGCCCAGCTGTTCCCAAACAACTAATGGCTCCTTGAGATACTGTCCCAATGTTAGTTTTCCTAAAGTCTAGGACCCTTACTTTTGAATAAACTATCTCAGCCCTTATCCTAATATTGAATCACATCATCTGGTGATCACTAGATGAGAGACACCCTCCCCATTTGCAAGCACCAGGTCCAGTATGACCCCCTTCCCATATGTGTTCTGTTTCAGACCTATTTAGCTACTTATCAACCCTCTCTGGTAGCATCTGGGACCCAGGCTTCCCTTTCAGGGGACCCTGGGCTTTTGAGTATATCTGACATGGGTAGAAAGGAGCTTTTGTTTCTTTGCTCTACCCATTTGTCTGCCTGTTCCCCTGGGAGCCCAGCCTTATCCCCTATGGAGGTTGTCTGGGACAAAGAAGAGGATTTTTTCTCCCTGAAAGGTGTGTCTGAGGAGCTTCATCTCATGGAAGGTAAGGATTCTTCTATGATCCACCTGTTTCACATGAAGTACCTTCCTATCCTGATATAGGGGTATGTTTACTAAACTGCGTTAGTGCAAATCACGTTAGGAGTCGCGTTAGTGAAAGGAAAGCCCAAAAGGACATGGGCGGGACATCATAACCACTAACGCGCGTTCCCAAAACTAACGAGCGTTACAGGGCGCCGTGGCGCGTTACTGCACGTTAATCGTATGAAGGCATACAGACACAAAACACTGAAACAGAGCTGTAGCACAATGGTTAGTGTACTGACCACTGCTACAGGCAGCATGGGTTCGAGTCCCCAGTGTGCCCAACACAGAAGGCTGGTCCAGGCATCACCCTGTACATTACATAGGGAATGAGGAGGCATGTTTTTCTTTACGTTGAGTAGTGGTTACAGAAACACACCCTCGCAGTGTGCGTGGCTGCGTGTGTTGGTACGGGCGTAGCCCCGTTCGTAGCTACGTTCGTTGGTGCGTGCGTACAAACGTGCGTGGGTACCTTATATTACAGACTCTTTAGGGTATCTTGCACCTATGCATTATGCTAACAGATGTACGTGTGATGGCCTATGGTGTCTCTGAGCCTGTGAGAAGGTGCTGGATATACCCAGGGTTGGATTGTGCCAGTCACACCCATGATGCACTGCACATGCAAATCAGCCATCCACAGATACACACCATGGGGAATGCACCCCCACAGCACCTCGGCCTGGTAGGGGGTACTGACCGTGAGTTGTACTGGCACAGAGTAGCTACACACCATCACATTGTGCGGGTACTGTGCTCACCCTGAGGGTGCAGTGAGGCGCCCAGCACCAGGTCCACAGCACCATCCATGGCTGAAAGAGGCCATGGCGCCGGTCCAAAGCAGTGTTAATGTGTGAGATAGGTAGTTTCTGCACAAGCACCTTGGATTTCTCTGTCTGTTTCAGTCAGGTGTTGCCCCCATGCACCACCACCCCCCACCCCCCCAGGGTGGCAAACAGGCTCCCCAAACAATAGATCCACATTCTACCTCCCTGCAAAGGTGGCAGTAGAGGGGAACAGCAACCCCAGTCCTGCTGAGGAACAGACACAACACAGGGCAGTCAATGCAGCTCTGTACACATCCATAACACAATAGCAGACAGACATCAGGCCTGGATATGGAAGCTGCACCCCACCACTATCTGATATTCACCAGCTGCAAACAGCCTGCTAGCTAGTCAATAGTGCCAGTGCCCAGTGGAGATGCATGCACCCAGAACTGGGATGTCAGCATACACAGCAAGCAGATAACTCAGTGACTGGGCCCCAACAGGAAACCCATATTTATCACATGAGAGAAATACTATACAGCAATATGGGGGTGCCTAGCCATGCTGTGGTCACTGCATAGTCAGGGTGAGAGTGATCTCTCAGCAGGACATACTGAGGTCACCCTGTCTGTGTAGGTGGTGGCCGGGCACTAAAATGTGCCTGCCACTGCCGTATGCCCTGTCCAGATGCACCCTGGCCAGGCCACCCTGTCCGGCCTATACCCATGGTACCTTGCTCCTCATTATGCACATTGGCAGCCCAATACTGGCAACATTGCTGGCAGTGTGGGCTGTGGAAGGTGTTTGCAGCCACCACACACTGGATAGGCAGACAGCCACCCCACACCTATGCCAGCATTGTGCTACTATAGAGGAGTCCAGCAGCCATACCCACCACACCAGTCCTGGGCACAGTACAGGCATGGATATGGTACGCAAGACTGTTGGGGGTCACTCCCCAGGGTGGTAAACACTGTCAGAGACCAGACCTGCAGCACACACCACAGACATCAGGATGATTGTTATGGTGGAGCTCACTGAGCAAAATGTGCTTAACGTAGGAATTGATATCTGCCAGTTATCATAGGAAACGTTTGATAGCTGTGTACCATGTTCCCAGGTGTAGGGTGGCATTGCGAAGGTATGCAACTGCTAGTATTGGGAGATACAGGCAGGGCCCAATGTCCTGCCTCTCCAGGAGGCATTGGCCAATGGGGCCTGTGGGTATGTGTGTGGGTGTGTCTGGCCCTGTTGGCTGCTGCTTTAAGGCAGAGTTCCCCAACTCCAGTCCTGGTGTTCCAAACACTGTTCAGGTTTTTATGCTGTCCCTCATAACTATGCATGAGCTATATCTGCATACCATGGGGGTGGTGCATAGATATGCAGCACAGGCATCTTTATTAGAGGCAGCATGGAACCTGAAAGGTGTGGGGCCCTCCAGGACTGCATTTGCGAGACTCTGCTCTAGGTAATGCGCCTGTTTCTGGTGTCTGTGTTTGGTGTGGTAAAATATAGGTGTCTTAACCATGCGTATGTTCTCTGCAATAAAGGTGTGTCTTTACTATCACTGTTTAGTGGTGGGTAAAGCTATGGGGACTGGGTTGGCAGGAGCCCCAGCTGGGATTTGAACCTGTGACCCTCTTGTCTTACAGGCACTGGCTGTGTCTGTTGCACCACACTGTGGCCACAGAGACAGTGCAGTCCCTGGAGATAGGAAAACCGGCCTGTCGAGTCAGAAACCCTGCTCTGCACAGGTTTACTGTGGGCTCATTTACCTTGTATGGAGACAGAGGTGCAAATAAACCTCAGAACAGACCTCGAAAAAAGGGGCAAACACCCATAACCAAGCTGGGCAACAATGCTATCATTGGGCAACATTACAAAACACTCCCAGGACAGCTCCATTACAATGAAATGATCTTTGAAAGGGTCTACGGAGCGTAGACCCTTCCAAACATCATTTCTTTTTTTTGGTGCTTTCCTGGGAGTGTTTTTCATTGTTGCCCATTGCTATCACTGTTGCCCAGCTGGATTATAATTTGTACAATGTTTCTTGTGGTCATTTTTAACGTTTTAGGTGAAATTTTGTTCTGTGCACATGTATCACACTGCTCACATTTTGTAGGTTTCCCTGGTTTCGCTGTACATTGCTGACGGAAATGGTTTCTCTTCCCTTAAATATTCCTTTAACGACAGGTTTTCATTCGCGTTGGAATTGAGCTCAGAAATTCAGCGCGTTAGTGTGAGGGGAGCCTCTCCCCGCCCACTCTCCGCCCATTGACCCCTTCTCTCTGCCCACTCTCCAACTTCTGCGCTGTTTTAACGCGCCGCGGGGCTTTACGATCGTTAACTACGGTTAACGCGCATAGTATGACGTTAACGGTCGTTGGCACGTGATTACGTGCGTTATACTGCACTTACGATCGTTAACGTCATACAACGCGCGTTATTCACATTTACCGCACTTTAGTAAACATACCCCATAGAATGTGATGGTGGATCTGCATAGAACTGATCCTACTCCAGCACAAGCTTCACCTGTAAACCCCATTTATGAGGGTATCAGGTGCCCCTTTGGGATTTTTACCTCTCCCTAAACCTATTTATCAGATCCTTGTTTCTCAGTAGGAGACACTTGAGATGGACCTAAGGTTCTGCCTTGGATGAATCTTCTGTCTGAAGCTTTTTGGGCTCCCTGTGGAAGATGTCCTGGTCTTGGTGGTGACAAAGCACATAACCACCCTGCACTCAAAGAGTCTCATAATAAAAGGGTGGAGGCCCTCCTTAAGAATGCCTTTTTGGCTTTGGCATTGATCTGTTAGGTGGCACTGTGTGTGGGCCTGATGGCCCATGCTCTCTTATGGTGGATCCAATAACTGGCAGATGGCCTGGAGATTGCGAGACTGGCAGTGGTTGTTGTAGCTAGACAGTAGCTGTGGTTCTGCATTTGCTCAGAATATGCTGCCTTCAAGCTCTGTTTGAATAAACATCCTTTTGGGGTAGGTTGCTCTTTGGAGAGCATGTGGAGAAGTTGGTGAAAGACCTTGGAGAAACACGTCCTCAATGGATCCCTGAAGACAGGCCTGGGGGGAGGGTTGCAGTGCACCATGTAGGGCCTTATGGGGAGCTTGGAAGCACACTCAGACTTCTAGGAGTTCAGGTAAGGCTGTCTCATCCTATAATGCTAGGTTTAAGGAGATTCAGCCTGTTCGGAGCTCTCAGCATTCTCATGGGTAGTCCATGCAATGAGATACAGTGGGGAAAGTCATTTTGTTGGGGCAGTCCCAGTTTTTTTTCTTGTGGATCCAAATCACCTCAGATTGATTGATGCTAGAGGTCCTAAGTCAGGGATATCTGTTGTAATTTGTAGATCCTCTAGGGAATGCCTTTGTGGAGTCTCTCTTTGCTTCCCCCAGTCAAGCAGGTTGTGGTTGAAGAAACTGTTCAGCACCTCCTGCAATTGCAGGCTATTTCACCAATGTACCTCTGCAGAGCAGGGTCAGGAACACTATTCTATCTACTTCATAGTGCCCAAGAAGGGATGTACCTTCTGTCCTATCCTGGATCTGAAGGCAGTCAATGCCAAGCTCCAACATTCTGCATGTCTGTATGCAGACCATTAGGTCGGTCATTATGTTTGTCTAGAAAGGGGAGTTTCTTACCTCCCTAGATCTGGCTGAGTCCTACTTTCATATCACTATCTGTGAACAACACTTGCAGTTCCTCTGCTTTTATGTCCTGGATCACCATTTCCAATTTCAAACTCTGCCCTTTGGCCTGGCCAGGACTCCTCACATCTTCTCCAAGGTCATGGTAGTTGTGGTGGTGTTCTCCATAAACAGAGAATTAGATTCCACCCCTATGTGGTGACTGAATAATTCAGTCAGACTTCCTGGAGAGGTCTTGGGAGGATATGGCCCTGGTGTTTCAGCAGATGGAAAAGCTAGAATGGATGATGAATTAACCCTAGAGTTTCCTCATGCCTTCCCAGGACCTGGAATATCTTGGAGCCTGGTTAAACATGCTCCTGGGTGGAGTGTTCTTGATGCTGGAGAGGTCTGTCAGACTGCAGAGCCAACTCAGGGATTTTTGTACTTAGTTCCCCAGGCCTGTAACAGTCTTCAACTACTGGAGTCCATGAGGTCAAACTTGAAGCTGGTCTCTTGTACCCACTGCAGAAGCATCTACTATCAACATATCTTCCAGCTCTCAAATGTTCAACAAGACTCTTCCTCTCACTCCTCTGGGGATCAAGGAATAGCTAACATAGTGGTTACAATCACACCAACTGATAGTCGGGATGCCCTTGGAGGCACTAGATTGGGTGATAGTCACTATGGATGCCAGTCTGAAGGGCTGGGGAGCTCACTGCTCATTTCAAATGGTCCAGGGACACTAAACCTCATAGGAGGTATCCTGGCCAATCAGCAGGCTGGAGGCCGTGGCAATTCACATGACTTTGCAGAGGTCTTTTTGAGGGCAAAACAGTCCAGGTGTTCTTGGACAATGCAAAGGCAGTGGCTTAGATCAACAAGTAAGAGAGAAGTCACAGTGTTAGGTGGCCTGTGAGGTGGCGGAACTGTCCAATTGGGCAGAGATAAACCTGGTTACTCTGTCAGTAGCCCACATAGCTGGGGTCAGCAAAGTGCAAGCTGACCTTTTAAGTCAAAACATAGTGGATCCTGGCAAGTGGGAGCTGAGCCCTCCCACCTTCAACCTCATAGTGATTCAAACTGATGGCCACTCAAGAGAATGTTAAGGTGGTGAACTTCTTCAGTAGCAGGAAGGATTTGAAAGTGGCAGGACTGGATGTCCTGCTCCAGATGTGGCCTCAGGAGGGTCTCCTGTATATCTTACCCTATGTAGGATTTGGTGTCTCCCAGGATTGGTGATTCTAGTGGCCCCTGACTAGAAGCACGGACTGTGGAATGTGGATCTCCTGAGCCTGTTGGCAGGACCCGCTTTTCTGGACTATCCTAGCTGGATAATAAGGAAGGAGAAATTTTATATACCTGGTAATTTTATTTTCTTGAATCCTGCTAGATCAGTCCAAGACCCACCCTGGAAGACTTCTCCTGCAGGGTTAGGAATCCCATTGCAGCTTGATTGTTTTGTCAGTATCAGTATCTGATGCAGAGTCGAATATGGCAACAAAGCCAAATATTTGTTCCAAATATTGCATTTTATGGGTGGCTATTAATATTCAAGTTTCTGAGATTTTTATGAGATTTTTCAGTCTTACTTATTGCTTGGCTTCTCACATTGTTGCACCGGTACTTATGCAGAGTGATGACATCACTGAAAGTTGTTCAAGTCTGCCTCCACCTGCTGGCAATGGAGCATAACCCATATGGACTATTCTAGCAAGCTTCAAAGAAAGAAAATGATCACATATCTAAAATTTCTCCAGAACATGTTCATTCCTGCAAAATCGAGGCACAGGCATTTACACCTGTCATAAGTCAGACATAAGTGCTCATGTCTAGTTTGATGTGTGATTTTATATCACTTATACACCATTATATAAAGTACGTCCCTCACTTGGTTTGCAGCTTGTCGTGCTGTGAGGGCTTGTGTGCATCAGTGATACTGAGAGCTAAACTATCGGTAGTTTAACTACTGGCAGGGTCTCCCAAGATGGACAGGTCTCAGCTGAGGTGCCAGACCAAGACAAACCACCCATCTGGGCAGCAGCAGAATGGGATAGTGTTGATGGCGGAGGATCACATTTCTGTGACAATGGCAACAACACCAAACTTAAACTGCGCGGAAGAAAGACCCGGTAATCTACTTCTGTATCTTGCCATGAAAACCTAATGGATAGTTACAACAAAGCAAATTGTGCTATAGTGCTGGAAGATGAGACCCCCAGGTCGGAAGGCACTCAACTAGCTAATGGGGAAGAGCTGAAGACTTTTCAGAGTAAAGCCAGCATTTATGATGTGGTTGGATGAAAGCCCTCGGGATGTCTGACTGCTGATGTAGCTGCGCATGAAATGAGAGTTAGAAGCTGTACAGATGTCTTACACACTGGAACATGGAATGTATGAAGCATGAACCAAGGGAAGTTGGAGGTGGTCAAGAACGAAATGGAACGTGTACAACTTGATCTGTTGGGTGTCAGCGAACTGAAATGGACTGGCATCGGGCACTTCGCATCAGATGATCACATGGTCTACTATGCTGGAAATGAAAGACAAAGAAGAAATGGTGTTGCATTTATAATAAAGAAGAAATTTGCAAGAACTGTAATGAAATACAATGCAGTCAGCGAACGCTTAACCTCTATTCGTCTACGAGGAATGCCTATCAACACAACTATAATTCAAGTGGAGTGGAGGAGTGGCCTAGTGGTTGGGCCAAGGTACTTCAGGCCAGAAGGTAGGGGGTTCAAATCCCACTAGAGGACAGCAACCTTGGGCTGGAAGGACTGGGGTTTCTAGTCCCACAGGTGCTCCTTGTGGTCTTGGGCAAGCCACTTAACCCTCCATAGCCCATCTTCCCTGTAAAATAGTTATCTCCAAGTTATAATGCCCTGTTCAATGTAATTTCAGTTTGTTCAATGTAAACTGCACTGATGCAGAATAGCACAGTATATAAGAGAATATAAAATAAAATAAGTTTATGCCCCAACAACAGCTGCAGAAGAGAATGAAATTGAAGAGTTCTATGAACAAGTACAAGCTGAAATTGACAGAACATGCAAACAGGATATAGTGATAGTCATGGGTGACTGGAACGCAAAAGTTGTCAACAAAGAAGAAGGCAAAGTAGTTGGAAAATATGGATGTGGCAACAGAAATGAAGCTGGAGAAAGACTGATAGAATTGCTGTATGATCTGTACATATAGATGAGATGCATGTAGAATCTCACCTTCCTACTTGTAAATAGTTGTTGTTGCTTTTTTTTTTCCTGTTAACCCTGTTCAAGCACCCTGTTTTATTGTAAGTGCATTGCAGTCCCACTTTGCACAAATATGTTTCCTGTAAACCGCGCTGATGTCAAATAGCGCGGTATAGAACAATAAATAAATAAATAAATAAAATAAATAAATAATAAATAATTTTGCAAGACCAGCGATCTATTCATCTCAGACACCTTCTTCCAGCAACATAAGCGGCGACTGTACACATGGACTTCACCCAATGGATTGTATAAAAATCAAATTGACTACATCTGTGGAAGTCAACAATGGAAAAGCTCTATAACATCAACAAAGACAAAACCTGGAGCTGACTGTGGTACAGGTCATCAACTACTAGTATGCAAACTCAAGATAAAGTTGAAAAAGAGCAAACCACTCGGGAATGCAGCAAAATATGACCTTGAGAATATACCACTGGAATGTTAATACTGCCTGCAAACTTGATTTGTTGCTTTAGATACAAATAACTGAGCTCTAGAAGAGTTGTGAAATGACATCAAGAAGTTTGTGTTGGAAGAAAGCGAGAAGTCTCTATAAAAGGTGAAAAAGAAAAAATGGCCAAAATGGATGATGGAAGAAACTCTGAAAATTGCCCAGAAATGCAGAGAAGCTAAAGCCAGAGGAGAAAGAAAGACAATCACAGAACTCAACAGAGATTTCCAACGTGCAGCAAGACAGGACAAGGAAAAGTACTACAATGACACATGCAAGGAAATAGAAACAGAAACTATTAGAGGAAGAACAAGATTGGCTTTCCTAAAGCTACGAGAGTTAAAGAAAAAGTTCCAGCCTCAAATTGGAATGTTACAAGATGCTCAAGGTTCTATGTTGAATGATGCTGAGAAGATCAAGAAAGGGTGGAAGGAATATACAGAGTTTTTATATGATAAAGATCAAGCGGACCAACAGCCGTTTCAACCTCTACCTTATGATCGGGAACCATTGGTGATGAAAGAAGAAGTTCAAGCAGCATTGAAAGCCTTATCAAAGAACAAAGAACCAGGCATTGATAGCATTCTCATAGAAGTATTACAGCAATCTGATGTTACCGTACTTATAAGGCTCTGCCAAGAAATATGGAAGACAACATCATGGCCAACTGACTGGAAAAGATCTGTGTTTATACCAATACTAAAGAAAAGTGATCCAATTGACTGTGGAAATTATCGCACAATTGCTCTGATCCCACATGCCAGCAAGATTCTACTGAAGATTATTCAAAAGAGACTACAACCATACCTGGAACAGGAACTACCTGAAGTGCAAGCAGGGTTCAGGAAAGGGCGAGGAATGAGAGACATCATTGCGGATGTGAGATGGATCCTTGAAAAGACTAAAGAATACCAAAAAGATATCTATTTGTGCTTTATTGACTATAGCAAGGCTTTTGTCTGTGTAAACCATGAGAAACTCTGGGCCACAATAAGAAGCATGGGTATACCAGA
Source organism: Ichthyophis bannanicus (assembly GCA_033557465.1). Classification (NCBI taxonomy): domain Eukaryota; kingdom Metazoa; phylum Chordata; class Amphibia; order Gymnophiona; family Ichthyophiidae; genus Ichthyophis; species Ichthyophis bannanicus. The sequence continues at coordinate 652,063,560 of CM066036.1, read as the reverse complement.
ACATCTGATCGTACTCTTGCACAATCTGTACATTGATCAAGAAGCAACAGTTCGAACGGAACAAGGAGAAACATAATGGTTTAAAATAAGCAAAGGTGTAAGACAAGGCTGCATATTTTCCCCCTACCTGTTTAATTTATATGCAGAACAAATCATCAGAGAAGCAGGATTGTATGAAGACAATAGAGGTGTAAAGACTGGTGGAAGACTCATCAACAACGTTCGCTATGCTGATGATACCACATTATTGGCTGAAAGTGAAGATGATCAAAAACATTTGCTTCTCACAATCAAAGAACATAGTCTCAAAATGGGCCTGCACCTTAATGTAAAGAAGACAAAGATCATGACAACTGGCATAATCAACAGGTTCATCATTGAAGAAGTTGAAATCGTGAACAACTTTAACCTACTTGGATCAACTATCAATAAAGAAGCAACAAGCAGTCAAGAAATCAGACGATGCATTGCTCTTGGCAGAATGACTATGAAAGACCTAGATAAGATTCTCAAGAGCAGAGATGTCTCTCTCCATACAAAGATTCGACTTGTTCAAGCCATGGTATTTTCAATAACATCATATGGATGTGAAAGCTGGATGGTGAAAAGATAGACAGGAAGAAAATTGATGCCTTTGAATTATGGTGCTGGCGGTGAATACTGTGTATATCATGGACTGCCCGAAGAACAAACCAGTCAGTACTAGAGGAGATCAAACCTAAGTTTTCTTTAGAAGCTCAGATGACAAGACTTCGGCTTTCATATTTTGGACACATCATGCGAAGAGAGAGATCATTAGAGAAAGACATCATGCTTGCTAAGATAGAAGGTCAGCGCAAAAGAGGAAGGCCAGCAATGAGATGGATCGATACAATAACAGCAGCTACGGGTACCAGTCTGTCAACAATGAGCCGTGATAGTAAAGACGAACCTTTATTGCAGAGAACATAAGCATGGCTCAAACACCTCTATTTTACCCTACAGAGCACAGACACCAGAAACATGCACATTACCTAGAGCAGATTCCCCCAAATGCAGTCCTGGAGGGCCACAAATCCTTCAGGGTTTATGCTGTCTCCAATCTAAGGATGGAGCGGTACTGGTGGTGGAGGTGGCAGCAGCTGGTGGCCACAGCAGACCATGGCCTAGCCATGTCCAGGTGGGTGCCGTGCACTGCAACAAACAGGCCCTGTCGGATGTACAGTCATGGACTCCCCAGGGAATGCAGCATATCTGTGGCAACACGGTGGTGCAGTGCACACAGACAGTGTGTGCAAGACCAGAAGGTCACAGGTTCAAAGCCCAGCTGGGGCTACTGCCAATCCAGTCCACATATTTTTCCCACAACTAAACCGTGATAGTAAGGACAAACCTTTTTTGCAGAGAACATACGCATGGTTAATACGCTTATATTTTACCCCACCGAGCACAGACACCATAAACAGGCGCATTACCTAGAGCAGAGTCTCCCAAATGCAGTCCTGGAGGGCCAAACACCATTCAGGTTCCATGCTGCCTCTGATAAAGATGCCTGTGCTGCATATCTATACACCACCCCCATGGTATGCAGATGTATCTCATGCATATTCATGAGGGACAGCATGAAAACCCGAACAGTGTTTGGCACACCAGGACTGGAGTTGGGAACCTCTGCCGTAAAGCAGCAGCCATCAGGGGCAGACACACCCACACCCACACCCACAGGCCCCATTGGCCAATGCCTCCTGGAGAGGCAGGACATTGGGCCCTGCGTGCATCTCCCAATACTAGCATTTGCATACCTTAGCAATGCCACCCTACACCTGGGTATATGGTACACAGCTATCAAACGTTTGCTATGATTACTGGCAGATAGCAATTCCTACGTTAAGCACAGTTTGCTGATTGAGCTCCATCATAACAACCTTTCTGATGTCTGTGGTGTGTGCTTCAGGTCTGGTCTCTGACAGTGTTTACCACCCTGGGGAGTGACCCCCAAAAGTATTGCGTACCATATCCATGCCTGTACTGTGCCCAGGACTGGTGTGGTGGCCAGGGCTGCTAAACTCCTCTATAGTAGCACAATGCTGGCATAGGTGTGGGTGTGTGTGTCTGTCTATCCAGTGTGTGGTGGCTGCAAACACCCTCCACAGCCCACACTGCCAGCACTGTTGCCAGTATTGGCCTAGCACTGTGCATAATGAGGAGCAAGGTACCATGGGTATAGCCCAGACAGGGTGGCCTGCCAGGATGCATCTGCACAGGGCATAGGGCACTGGGTGGGACATTTTAGTGCCCGGCCACCACCTACACAGACAGGGTGGCCTCAGCATGTCCTGCTAGGAGATCACTCTCACCCTGACTGTGCAGTGACCACAGCATGGGTAGGCACCCCCATAGTGCTATTTAGTATTTTGTTCATGTGATATTTATGGCTTTCCTTTTGGGGCCCAGTCACTGACTTATCTGCTTGTTGTGTATGCTGACCTCCCAGTTCTGGGTGCATGCATTTCCACCAGGAACATGCACTATGGACTAATTAGCAGACTGTTTGCAGCTGGTATGTGTTTTGATGGAGTGCCTTGCATAGTGCAGCGGCTGAAGGTTTGGTGCAGGAGAATATCAGATAGTGGTGGGGTGCAGCTTAGTATATCCAGGCCTAATGTCTGTCTGCTATTGTGTTATGGATGTGTACAGAGCTGCATTGACTGTGCTGTAGGGTGTCTGCTCCCCAGCAGGACTGGGGTTGATGGTCCCCTCTACTGCCACCATTGCAGGGAGGTAGAATGTGGATCTGTTGATGGGAGACCCTGTTTACCACTCTCAGCCCTGGAAGAGAAGGGTGGTGGTATATGATCCTCCTAGGGGTCCATAGAGGCTACACCTGACTAAGACAGACATATCCAAGGTGTTTCTGCAGAAACTAACTAGCTCACACATTAGCACTGCTGGGGACCTGCAGCATGGCCTATTTCTGCCATGAAAGTTGCTGTGGACCTGGTGCTGGGCGCCCCACCGCACAGTCAGGGTGAGCACAGTACCTGCACAATGTGATGGTGTGTAGCTACTCTGTGCCAGTAACACACACGGTCAGTACCCCCTACCAGGCCGAGGTGCTGTGGGGGTGCACATAGTCAGTTCCCCCTACCAGGCCGAGGTGCTGTGGGGGTGCATACCCCATCTTGTGTTTATCTGTGAACAGCTGATTTGCATGTGCAGTGCATCATGGGTACGGGTGTGCTAACCCTATCCTGGTGACCACAGCAGACTGTCTGTGTGGTGATGTGCACTCCCTCTGCAGCCAGCCAGGGGCTTGCTAGCAGCTATAGAGCGGTAGCCCAATGGTTACATCACTGCTTGTGGAGCCAGAGATCAAGGGTTCAAACCCTCAGTGGAGTTATTTGATAGGGCTGCCCAAAGCATTATCTCTTTTTCATGTACATTATTGCTGCCAGCAAAAACACTCTCAGCGTACTGTACCCATAAGGTGCCTCTGAGGGCGCTTTATAGGGCACCCTATAGGGCACCTTATGGTTACCGTCCATATGAGGTGCACTATATGTTATCCTGTGGAGCGACTTATAGGGTGCCCTATATGGGACATTTTAGGGTGCCGTGGCGGACAGTGCACTTTATAATGTGCCCTATGGAGTGCCTTATAGGGTGCCTTATGCGGCACCTTCAATTACGGCACGTGAGGGCGTGTTTGCTGGCAGCAATTAATAAAATACAAATGAAGTGCTGCAGGAAACAATACATACATTGCACAGCTGATGCCTCAGCCAGCCTTACATATTAGGCACACTGGGGAGCAAACTCATGACCCCTGTATCAGCAGTCAGTGCCTTAACCATTGTGCTACACTGCTGTTCTTTCTTGCATGTCAGCGCACCTACTTCAGATTTCCATGCGTTTAAATGCACAGTACTGCCATCAAACACAGTGCTATGACCTTGCTGTGCCTCATAGTGTACCCTATATGGCGCCCTATAGGCCACTCTTTCAGCAACATTGTAGGGTGCCGTGGCGGACAGTGCACTTTAAAATGTGCCCTCTGGGGTACCCTATGAGGCGCCTTATGCAGCACCTTATGTTACAATACTTTGAGGGTGTGTTTTCTGGCAGCACTAATTAAAATAAAAATAAAATGCCCCCTACAGCAATATTACCTATAACAGGTAATGCCTCAGCCAGCCTTCTTGACTCGGCACAGTGGGGGATTGAACCCATGACTCCTGCATCATTGGTCAGTGTCTTGACCATTGTGCTACACTACTGCTCCTCTTTGCATGTCAGCGCACCTACTTATGATTTTCATTCCTTAAACTGCACAGTGCTGCCATCAAAAACAGTGCTGTGACCTTGCGGTACCTCATACGGCACCCTATAAAGCGCCCTATAAGCAACATTCTAGGGTGCCTTGGCGGACAGTGCACTTTAAAATGTGCCTTATGGGGCGCCTTATGTTAACACACTTTGAGAGTGCATTTGCTAGTAGAGATAATTAAAATAAAAATAAAATGCCTCCTTAAGCAATCTTCCACATGATAGGTAATGCCTCAGCCAGCCTTCTTCATTGGGCACAGTGGGGGATTGAACCCATGATCCCTGCACCATTGGGCAGTGTCTTAACCATTGTAATGTGGCTCTGTTCCTGTACATGCACATCAGCGCGCCACTTATGCTTCCCGCGCAACTTTCTCATGCGCTAATGTGCGGGGCGCACATGATCGCAGCGCACATTAGCGCATGATTAATCCCGGTTTTGCTTTTTTCTGACTGAAACGCCCACTCCTTATATGGCATCCGCACACTAGCGCGGCACGCACCCTAATGGGGTTTTAGTAAACATACCACTTGGTGACCCTCTGGATAGTTGTCCTGAATTGTGTTCAGTCTTCAGTCGTAGTCTTGTCATCTGAGTTTCTAAAGAAAGCTTAGGTTTGATGATCTCTAGTACTGACTGGTTTGTTCTTTGGGCAGTCCATGATATTTACAGTATTCTTCACCAGCACCATAACTCAAAGGCAACAATTTTCTTCCTGTCTATCTTTTTCACTGACTTTCATACTTTGGACACATCATTAGAAGAGAGAGATCATTAGAGAAATCGATCATGTTTGGCATGGTTGAAGGTCAACACAAAAGAGTAAGGCCAGCAATGAGATGGATCGAAATAGTAACAGCAGCTATGGATATCACTTCATCAACAATGAGCTGCCTGACTGAAGACCCAACACAGTTTAGGACAGCTATCTAGAGGGTCACCATGAGTCCCTACCGACTTGACTGCACTTAACAACAATATATTTTTCAACTTTTGCATCCATATGACATTATTGAAAATACCATGGCTTGGCTAAGTCAAATCTTTGAATTCTTGAGATTCTTGTCTAGGTTCTTCATAGCCATTAAGGGACATTATTTTCTTTCCTTGGGGTGTACTCATGGTATTTCACCAAAAAGTTTCCTTTAGGAAACTTAATTGAATATTAAACAATATAAATGATTTTCTCATGGGACACATAAAGAAGACAATATTTTACATGTTTAATGTGAGTGAAAATCTGTTTTACATGTGTAAAATGGCCATTGGAATGTCTTCCAGCCCCTGTATGGTAAAATTATGTTCTCAGTATTACCTGCTGCCAAAAGTGTGTGTGCTGTCTTTCCACCGCTGAGAACAGGGGTGGAAAGTGACCTGTATGTCTTTTTTCCCTGTCATTTTTGCCGGACCTTGCACTAGTTGTCCTAGTATAATGATAGCAGCATCTCTCTCTCCATTGCCTTTATGTGTTTATTTCTGCATTCCTCTCATCCTGTGATACACTGATATATTGTGACAGGTAATTCTTTGCTGTGCTTTTTTACCCTTGTTGGGTCCACCTGGGGCTGGAGATCACATGCCTTTGCCTGATCTTTTCTTATAAATTATACATCAAAATGAATACAGAAGTTTAATTATCTAGTAGCAATTTCATTTTAATTTCCAGGTCAAGAAAACAGTTTGAAATGTTTCTTTCTGAATTATGTGTTTAGGTGAATTTAATTAGGATGTAGAACAACAATACCAATCATCACTTGTATCTTATTCTTTCACATTTTTATTAATTGGTTGAATTGTAGAAGTAATTTGGCATACCATTTTCTACTTAAGAAAATGGTATGGTATTAAGATTTTCTGAACATTACAATATAGTATATAGCTTTGATGATGGATTCTCCCATTGATGATATTTGGGTATCCAGTATGTCTTTTGATTAAGTTTGTGCCCAGCTATTGATGTGATATAACACAATCTATGGCCTTCATTTGGGACCACAAGTGACACAATTAAAATCTGCAGTTGATGAAGTTGCATAGTTTGCTTTATGCTCACTTGGTTTCCAAGCTTTAGATAGACATCTGACCTTATCTGAGGCCTCGTCTTCCAGTTTTTCAGGTTTATCTCGTAGTTTTTAAGATTGAATTTGAGGGTGTCCTTGCATCTGAAGCATGGATTTGTCTGAATTCTAGTTGACTTTTGGCTCACATTTATTGCTATGTCCACCTATATCACTGTTGCTCATTGGGGAAGTCATTCAGAACATCTTGGGAAGTGCTGGAGGGACTTTTAGAAGAAAGAGAAAATAGTCTACCCACTAGTTTAGAATTCCAGTCTTTTCTGTCAGATCATAGCACCATATGCTAAATTAACAGGTGTACTGCTATTCAATGTCAGGCATTAACCCATTTCGGACAGCTTGCATATTCTTTCTCTGTTCTGGACAATTTATTAGATTTGTTACACTCAAACAACTATGAAATACCGGCAATAATAAAAAATATTATTATTTGGGATACTCCTGGTAAATCACAATGCGCTGACTAGTCAGTCAGGTCCCCCTCCCTCCTCTTCTTCAAAATGTAATCATCTAGCTAACCAGTCAGCCATAGGGGCCCCAACCCCGAAGCCCCACAAGCCAGTACCTTAAAGTTCCTGGTGGTCTAGTAATCACAGAGGGCAGGATAGCCCTCCCTGCTCTTGCCCCCACCCCCTTTATTGCTGCTAATCAAATTGACCCTGGGGCAAGAGCAGGGAGAACTATTCCTACCCACTGTGTCCACTAGACCAGCAGGAACTTTAAGGTAATGGCGTGGGGGCCCCCCGTGACCAACTGGATAACCATGCAATTACATTTTGAAGGGAGGAGGTAGGGTGGCCTGACTGGCTAGCTAGCATGTTGTGACTTGTTGGGGGTGCCCCGATCCCCCACGGACAGTTGTCTATGGGGATCAGGAGCTGTCTGGGGGGAGTACTGAAGGGGGTCTGACAATTTAGGATTGTTGGTGCCTTGAATGGATACATTCATGACACAGGCAATCATTTTAGGTCAGGAGGCCTGATTGGGGCATGGAAGGAGGGAATTGACTCTACTGAAGATGGCATCTGCTGATTGGTAGCGGCCACAAAGCATTTCAAGCACCATCAACTGCAGCTAACGCAATGTGCCATCATACAGAGAATTTTTGCATGGTGGCTGACAAAAAGGCGCACTTACTCCCCAGCTCAATTTCGCCTCTACCTGATACATCCAAGCTCTCCAGCAGAGGAGAAGACGGGAGCCTACAAAATGACGAAGGTTGGACACAGGTCACCAGGGCCTGCAGAATCACCAATCCAACTTCTCCAGCCCTTGAATTGAAGAACCATTATGCAGCCCCAGAAGTGGAGGAGGTGAAAGCAACCCTAGAAAAGGAAGAACCAGAGCTCAAGCACCCTAAAGTTGCAGAATCAGTGACCACAAGGAAGCAAAGGGTAGTGGTTGTTGGTGGCTCTCTTCTGAGGGATACTGAGGTATCCATCTGCCGTCCATACTTAATGTCCAGAGAGGTATGCTGTCTGCCAGGTGCCAAAATCCGAGATGTTACAGAGAGTTTGCTGAGACTCATCAAGCCCATTGACTATTACCCAATGTTGCTAATTCATCTCGGCACAAATGATACTGCCAGGTATCCCTCTGAGCATATCAAAAGTGACTTCATGGCTCTGGGACAGAGGGTGAAGCAGATAGTGGCACAGGTAGTGTTCTCTTCAATCCTCCCTGTTGAGGATAAAGGCCAAGGCAGAGAAGCTCGCATCCTGGAGATGAATACATGGCTGCGTGGATGGTGTCATGGAGAACGTTTTGGTTTCCTGGGCCATGGGATGCTGTTCCAAGGGTTGCAGAGCAGAGATGGTGTCCATCTGTCTAAGAAAGGTCGATATGTCTTCATTAGCAGACTGGCTAATCTACTGAAGAGGGCTTTAAACTATATTCTTTGGGGATAGGTGAAGAAAGCCCCCAAGTAAGTGAAACATTAAATACCTTTATGGAAATGGGTAAAAGGAACAACATACGGAAAGCGGTGTGTATAAATGCCCGTAGCATGGGAATTAAGATCCCAGATGTTGAAGCTTTAATGGGAGAGACTGACTTGGATTTAGTGGCAGTTACAGAAACATGGTTCACAGAAAACCATGACTGGGATGTAACTATACCTGGCTATACTTTATTCAGAAAGGACAGGATAGGAAGAAGGGGAGGAGGTTAATTGAAGACATACGCAGCATTGCTAGGAAAGGGGAAATGCTATTGATAGGGGATTTCAATATACCAGATGTTGATTGGCACATTCCTGCTGCAGTATCATCTAGAACAGGCATGTCCAACTTCGAACAGGTCGTGATCTACGTTTTTCAGCCAAACGTGCCGGTGATCTACCACCATGAAAATTAAGTTTCAGATTAAATTTTAACCCAATAAAGTTGGAGGATCCCCCCCCCCCCCATTTTTAATGAACCTTCTGTCATTTACTTGGATGTGATCAGCTGTTAAGCAAATTAAGCAAGAACAAAGCAGAGAGACGAAGATCCAGTAAGATCCGCCCGACTCAGCAGCACACGAGCTCCTGCCCAATCGGGGCAGTGGGAGTTGCTGCAGGCACCCGAGGTTCTCATTTAAGCGGCGTCCCTGCAGGGCGCGCCCGCGCCAGGCGGGCCTCGCCAGAGGGCCCTTTGGCGTGGCTCTTAGGCAGTGGAACTAAGGCGGGAAGGAGAGTACAGCGACCATCGGCAACAGCAACACAGGAGCTAACTCCCAAACACCGTGGAACGCCAGGAGGTAAGCTGCACTCATAATAGCAACCATCGAGCGCGCTCCAAAGAAGGACATAGTTAAGACACTGACTTTACTGGCCAACACAACCGGACCATTTAGAGACTGCTAAGGTCAATCTTTCCCTGGATACTGTTGCTGATGCCTGCTAATATTTGATACTAATACTAATACTGACTGCCGATTCTGACCGTGACCAATACTTGCTAATTCTGTTACTTATTGCTAACCATTACTACTTGCTGCTTATACTGACTTCACCACTATTACTGTTACTGATACTTGCTGATATTACTGATACTCTTATTGCTATACCGGAAAAAGTAATATTATAGTAGCTAATCCTCTGCCTGTGACCAGCATTGTATTCTAATCAATTGTGTTAATCCACACACACTGTGAGATGAATCTACTAAACCTTTCCCTTGGAATATGTCTGATCACTGTAATCACAGCACACGCCCTCAACACAAACCTGTACCAATCTGCACCACTCCTATGCAGTCCACTCTACATCCTCTACGCCATCCATGCACCTCAACCACCCCTACTCACACTCTACCGCACCACCAGAATAGTATCGACACACACACCTTATCCGAGGTCCTCGAACAACAGTCAAAATAGAACACAGAAGCACCGCAAACCAAAAACTACAAGACCACGGATAAACAAGCCCTTCCGGCCACAGGCTACACACAACCAGACCCCGCAAACACCGCTTGTGGTCTGTAACATCACACTTATCAATGCTCGATCAATCAGAAACAAGACACACATTCTCTACGACATCATCAAAGATGAGCAACCTGACATCCTCTGTGTAACAGAAACCTGGGTCACTGATACCGATGCAGCCTTATTAAACCAGATAAGCAGACCCGGATACAACATGTATAACTGCCCTCGCTCCAACAAAAGAGGTGGAGGAGTTCTCATAATTGCTAAATCCAACCTGCAACTCTCATGCACTTACCTGGACTCAAACTCAGACATCGACCTGCTCAAAGTGGAAAACCCAGCATTATCCATCTGCCTAATATACAGATCCCCCTCGCTGCATCATGAAATACTTGCTTCAGCATTAGAAAACATTTCTTCAACACAACCAAAGAAATTCCAAATCATCCTAGGTGACCTAAACCTGGCATTGACAACAGCAGCACACGCCAATACCTTCCTGGAAGCCATGACCCAACTAGGATATCAACAGATAATAAGTGAGCCCACCCATGAAAAGGGCCATATCCTCGACATGGTCTTCACTCCCACGAGTAAACAGTGCAACGACGAGAAGCCTTTGTTCAAGATCAAAGCAGTACCTTGGTCTGACCATCGCCAAATCGATATACGGATAAATCTCCCGTCGTTACCAAAAGATGCGAAAGCACAACGAGTAATGGACCAACAGAGAAGTTTCAACAAACTAAACCTGGAATGTCTCACAAGGACCATCAAGGCGCACATTGACCTGGAAAGTACAGACCTCGATGCACTAACAAACAGTTGAGACATTGGAATTCAAACTACAGCGAACCCTAAATGGAAAAATACATCATTCCCGGTCAAACACCAATCGGAACCATGGTACACAACAACGCTGACCAAAATGAAGAGAGAACTCAGAAAGTGTGAAAAAAAATGGAGACATAGCAAATCCATTGAGCACAGAGCCGATTACCTCAATCTCCTCTCAAAGTACAAAGAAGAGGTAAATGCCGCAAAAAGGATGCACCACACCAACCTGCTAAACAAAGCTATCAACAAACCTCGTGAACTATTTCAACTAGTGAAGTCACTAACCAAAACATCCCAGCCGGAACAACATGGTAACACTATCCATCCTCAAACTCTCGCAAACCACTACGCAAGCAAGCTGACCACAACCTCTCCCACTCTCTGCGTTGACACATCACATCTTAAAACGGTTGTGGAGCAAGAACAGACATGGAACGAATTCCACAAAATTGATGAGAAATAATAACCAGTATCAACACCACCACCTCCCCGCTAGATCCCTGCCCAGCTGCGTGGATCAAGGCGGCAAAAAAGGATATTGTCCACCAGGTCTCGCACATTGTGAACTAATCACTTCGTCAAGGAATCATGCCTAACCAGCTCAAGAAGTCCATAATTAGACTGATTCTAAAGAACAACTCACTCAACAAAGAGGACCCAACATCTTACCGCCCTATCTCTAGCATATCTTTCCTGGCAAAGATCATTGATAAAAGCAACCCTCATTCAACTTCAAGACCACCTCGATGACCATGAAACCCTTGACAGTCAGCAATACGGTTTCAGAAAAAACCATGGGGTCGAAACTCTTCTATTGGCCCTGCTTAACAACCTCCTCAAAGGCCTGGAAGACAGAAAGAAAATGTTTATTCTTATTTTCATTGACATCTCTGCCGCTTTTGATACTGTCCATCATGGAATCCTCCTTAACAAGCTGGAATCAATTGGTATCTTGGGAACCCCCCTGAAATGGTTCTCCTCTTGCATAACAAACAGAACGCCGCAAGTACAATTCAACGGCGAAAAAGCAGAAGCCTTCTCTCAAACTCAAGGCATACCGCAGGGTTCGGCCCTCTCGGCACTACTTTTTAACATTTACATGCAACCCCTCTGTGGCATTTTCAGGAAACATGACATCAATTACCACATCTACGCAGACGATATTATGCTATACACACAATTAGATGCCGCAGACCCTAAATATAATCAGCTCGAAACTTGCCTGGGCGAGATGTTAGGATGGTTGCAACAAAACAATATGACGATTAACCACAAAAAAACTGAAGTGATGTACATATCCAATAAACCAGACTTTGAACCTCCTCCAACAATCACTCTGTGCAACAACACTTACAACACTAAGAATGAGATCAAATATCTGGGAGTCACACTGGACAGCAAACTTAAGATGGAAAAACACCTGAGCAAAACCAACAAGGCCATTTTTCACAAACTTAGAGTGCTACAACCCCTGCGGAGTATACTTGAACCATGTGATTTCTGGTCTGTTGCGCAAGCACTCATTATGCCTCACTTAGACTACTGTAACGCCATCTTACAGGGTCTGCCAAAGAAAACGATCAATATCTTGCAATTGGCACAAAATGTGGCGGCGAGGATCATCATGCGATCAAGCGTTACTGAGCACATCACACCCGTATTGATTGAACTACACTGGCTACCCATTGCTGCCAGGGTACAATATAAAGCATTGGTAACAACATTCAAACTCATACATAACCTAGCCCCATCATTCCTCTCCACCCTTATCTGCATGCAACCTGCCACCAGAGACAGGAGAGCTATCAACTCAGACACGCTACAAGTTCCAAACATCATCAGACATGTAAAAGCCAGTACTAGCCGCAGAGCATTCTCATTCTATGCCCCAACCTTATGGAACCAACTACCACATGAGCTGCGAGCAATTAAAGACATAGGGGTATGTTTACTAAACTGCGCACTTGTGCGGGGCGCACTTGAGCGCTCTAAAATGATGCATTTAAGTGCTCTTAAGTGCCCCGCACGCGTGCGCGTCACATTAACAGGCCCCGCACACGTGCGACGAAAACGCGCATGTTTGCGGTGCGCTGATGTGCAATAGAGGCGGGAAAAGGCTAACGGAGGGCGGAGGAAGGCCCCCGAGGGGCGGTGAGACGGGGTCAATGGGTGGAGAGTGGGAGGGGAGAGGCTCCCCGCACAGGAGCGGGGCCGAATTTACATGTAAAAACTACCGCGAGTGAAACACTCGCGGTAGAGCGCATTTAAAGGGAAGAGAAACCATTTCCGTCAGCAATGTACAGCAAAAGCGGGGAAACCTAACAAACGTGAGCAGTGTGATACATGTGCACAGAAGAAAATAGCAAATATAACTTGAAAATGACCACAACAAATTCCAAATAAATTATAATCCAGCTGGGCAACAGTGCTATTAATGGGCAACCATAACAAACACTCCCAGGAAAGCCCCAAACAATAGAAATGATTTTTGGAAGGGTCTACGCTCCGTAGACTCTTTCAAAAGCACTGCAATGTAATGGAGCTTTCCTGGGAGTGTATTTCAGGTTGCCCATTGATATCACTGTTGCGCAGCTTGTTGTTATATCTTTCTCCCCTTTTTTGAAGGGCATATTTGAGTTTTTTGTGCACCCTTGTCCCCATACAAGGTAAACGAGCCACAGTAAAATTGTGCAGAGCAGGGTGTCTGACTCTTGCGGCCAGGTTTCCTATCTCCAGAGACTGCTCTATCTCTGTGGCCACAGTGTGGTGCAGCGGACACAGCCAGTACCTGTAGGACCAGAGGGACACAGGTTCAAATCCCAGTCCCCATAGTTTTACCCACCACTAAACAGTGAGAGTACAGACAGTCTTTTATTGCAGAGAACATAAGCATGGTCCCAACACCTATATTTTAGCCTACACTGCACACAAACCATAACAATGGCCATTACCTACAGCCGAGTCCCCCAAACTCAGTCCTGGAGTGCTACAACTCACTCAGGTCATATGTTTTTCCCAGATAGGGACATGTCTGCATGTTTGTGGTAGGGTACAGGTGGCGGAGGGGGCAGTGGCTGCAAACCACAGCAGACAGTGGCCTAGGCCTGTGCAGGCTGGCACCATCCACCGCAACAGACAGGCTCTGTCGGATGTACAGTCATGGACTCCCCAGGGAACACAGCATATCTGTGGCAACACGGTGGTGCAGTGCACACAGACAGTGTGTGTAGGAACAGAAGGTCACAGGTTCAAATCCCAGCTGGTGCTACTGCCAATCCAGTCCACATATTTTTCCCACAACTAAAGCGTGATAGTAAGGACAAAACTGTATAGCTAAGAACATATGCATGGTTCATACGCCTATATTTTAACACACCATTCATAGACACCATAAACAGGCACATTACCTAGAGCAGAGTCTCCCAAATGCAGTCCTGGAGAGCCCCACACCATTCAGGTTCCATGCTGCCTCTAATAATGATGCCTGTGCTGCATAGCTATGCACCACCCCCATGGTATGCAGATGTAGCTCATGCATATCTATGAGGGACAGCATGAAAACCAGAACAGTGTTTGGAACACCAGGACTGGAGTTGGGAAACCCTGCCGTAGAGCAGCAGCCAACAGGTCCAGACACACCCACAGGCCCCATTGGCCAATGCCTCCTGGAGAGGCTGGACATTGGGCCCTGCCTGTATCTCCCAATACTAGCAGTTGCATACCTCTGCAATGCCACCCTACACCTGGGTATACGGTACACAGCTATCAAACGTTTGCTATGATAACTGGCAGATCTCCAGTCCTACGTAAAGCACAGTTTGTTCATGGAGCTCCACCATAACAATCATTCAGATGTCTGCGGTGTGTGTTGCAGGTATGGTCTCTGACAGTGTTTACCACCCTGGAATGTGACCCCTAACAGTAATGAGTACCATATCCATGCATGTACTGTGTCCAGGACTGGTGTGGTGGGTATGGCTGCTGAACCCCTCTATAGTAGCACAATGCTGGCATAGGTGTGGGGGTGGCTGTCTGTCTATCCAGTGTGTGGTGGCTGCAAACACCTTCCACAGCCCACACTGCCAGCAATGTTGCCAGTATTGGGCTGCCAATGTGCATAATGAGGAGCAAGGTACCATGGGTGTAGGCTGGACAGGGTGGCCTTGCCAGGGTGCATCTGCACAGGGCATAGGGCACTGACTGGGACATTGTGGTGCCCGGCCACCACCTACACAGACAGGGTGACCTCAGTATGTCCTGCTGAGAGATCACTCTCACCCTGACTGTGCAGTGACCACAGTATGGCTAGGCAACCCCATAGTGCTATATAGTATTTCTCTTATGTGATATATATGGGTGTCCTTTTGGGGCCCAGTCACTGATATATCTGTGTACTGTGTATGCTGCCATTCCAGTTCTGGGTGCATGCATCTTCACTGGGAACATGCACTATGGACTAACTAGCAGACTGTTTGTAGCTGGTATGTGTCCTGATGGAGCAGCTTGCAGGGTGCAGTGGCTGATGGCTTGCTGCAGGAGAATATAAGATAGTGGTGGGGTGCAGCTTACCATATCCTGGTCTAATGTCTGTCTGCTATTGTGTGATGGATGTGTATAGAGCTACATTGACTGCCCTGTGGGGTGTTTGTTCCTCAGGAGGACTGGGGTCTATGTTCCCCTCTACTGCCACCTTTGCAGGGAGGTATAAGGTGGATCTATTGATGGGAGACCATGTTTGCCACCCTTGGCCCAGGAGGGGGGGGGGGGGGGTGGGTGGGTGGTGGTGGTGCATATCCCACCTGGGGGTCCATGGGGGCTACACCTGACTGAGACAGTGTTTGTGCAGACTATCTATCTTACACATTAACACTGCTTTGGATCTCCCTCAGCCATGGAAGGTGTTGTGGACCTGGTCCTAGGCGCCTCATCGCACACTCAGAGTGAGCTCAGTAAACACACATGTGACGGTGTGTAGGTACTCTGTGCCAGTAAAACACCCGGTCAGTACCCCCTACCAGGGCGAGGTGCTGTGGGGTGCATTCCCCATTTTGTGTTCATCTGTGGACAGCTGATTTGCATGTGCAGTGCATCATGGGTACTGGTGAGCTAACCCTATCCTGGTGAGCACAGTAGACTGTCTGTGCAGTGACGTGCAGGCTCTTTGCAGCCAGCCAGGGGCTTGCTATCAACTATAGAGCTGTAGCACAATGGTTACTTCACTGCCTATGCAGCCAGGGATCATGGGTTCAAACCCACAGAGGGGTTGTTTGCTAGGGTTTTCCACAGCATTATTTTTCGTTAATGTACATATTTTGATGCCAGCAAAAACACCCTCAGCGTACTGTACCCATAGGGTGCCTCTGAGGGCGCTCCATAGGGCACCCTATATAGCACCTTATGGTTCCCGTCCATATAAGGTGCACTATACATTATCCTGTGACACAACTTATAGGGTGCCCTATAGGGGACATATTAGGGTGCCGTGGTGGACAGTGCACTCTATAATATGCCCTATGGAGTGCCTTATAGGGTGCCTTATACGGCACCTTCACTTACAGCACGTGAGGGCGTGTTTGCTGGC
Organism: Ichthyophis bannanicus; assembly: GCA_033557465.1. Classification (NCBI taxonomy): domain Eukaryota; kingdom Metazoa; phylum Chordata; class Amphibia; order Gymnophiona; family Ichthyophiidae; genus Ichthyophis; species Ichthyophis bannanicus. The sequence continues at coordinate 652,047,344 of CM066036.1, read as the reverse complement.
AGCAATTAATAAAATAAACATACGGTGCTGCAGGAAAAACATATGTACATTGCAAAGCTGATGCCACAGCCAGCCTTACGTATTAGGCACCCTGGGGAGCAAACTCATGACCCCTGTATCAGCAGTCAGTGCCTTAACCATTGTGCTCCACTGCTGCTCCTCCTTGCATGTCAGTGCACCTACTAATGCTTTTCATTCCTTAAACTGCACAGTGCTGCCATCATAAACAGTGCTTTGACCTTGCGGGACCTCATACGGCACCCTCTAAAGCACCCTATAAGCTACATTCTAGGGTGCCTTGGCGGACAGTGCACTTTGAAATGTGCCTTATGGGGCGCCTCATGTTAACATGCTTTGAGGGTGCGTTTGCTAGTAATGATAATTAAATAAAAATAGCATGCCCCCTAAAGCACTCATGCCCATAATACAAAATGCCTCAGCCAGGCTTGTTCATTGGGCACTTTGGGGGATAGAGCCCCTGATCCCTGCACCATTGGTAGATGCCTTAACCATTGTGCTGTGGCTCTGCTCTTCTGTTTGCTCAGCAGCACGCTGCCTTATGCCGCCCTATATTGAGATGTCTCCTAAAACAACACGCCACCTTATGCCCCTTAGCCTGCCACCTTATGCTGCCCATTATTTCAATGTCACCTAAATTATTGCATCAGCCAGCTATCTTTATTGGGCTCTGTGGGGGATCGAACCCCCAATCCCTGTACCATTGGTAGGTGCCTTAACCATTGTGCTGTGGCTCTGTTCTTTTGTTTGTTCAGCAGCGTACCACATATGCCTCCCGCGCAGCCATCTGATGCGCTAAGGTGTGGGGCGCACCTTAGCACATATGCAAATCACGGATTTCCTTCTTCAGCGCGAAACGCCCACTCCTTATATGGCACCCGCACTCTACCGCGGCCACACACAATTACGGCGTTTAGTAAACATACCCCATAGTTGCTTTCAGGAAGAAATTAAAAACGCATCTATTCCAATGTCACTACAACCAGATATGAACCACAGTGGAATAAAAGACGAAATGAATAGTTATATGTAAAAATATAAATATGAAAACTACAATCTCTTTTGTAAAATATGTAAATATGTTAAGGCCAATCTTTAGACCCTATTCTGTGTGATGTGTTTTACCTCTGAACTATGTATATATGCCCCAACTTTTCTGTCTTGATTTTTGAAAAATCCCAAAGTTGTAATCAAACCGCTACTGATCGCTGGAAGTAGCGGTATATAAGTGTTTAATAAATAAATAAATAAACTGCGAGGGGAAATGGAAAGTACATTTTTTCTTAACGTTTTATTGAGTAATAACTTTCTTTAACTGTCTTAATAACGTTCTTTAAATTTTATTGAGTAATTTGTGTTAAATTTAGGTCAAGTATTGATCCAGGCTGATCTTGCACAATCTTTAATATTTCGCTCTTGCTCATTAGTGAGACATCTGAGCCTGCATTTCATCCACCAGCTTTTTGAAGTTGGGTGAATATTGCATGAGGGCCAGTCTCAGGGAATCCTGGAGATGTTCATCTGTCATGTTGGAACGTTGTGTACTCTGTCATTTTCAGATGGGAAAATGCAGATTCACACAAATAAGTTGAACTGAAACAGGAGTGTACAGCTTCACTGCATCTTCTCAAGTTGGAAAATTTGTCTCTAGGCACTAGCTTCCAAAACGTTTCTTGCTCAGCACGGATCTTGAGAAAAATGTCATTTTTAAGGGTTAATATTTCATTTTCAAGAGATGGCTTGTTCAATGAGTAATTTTTACTGATAGCAGCTGCAGTTTCTTTAATGTCCACATCTACTTTGAATGGGTATGAGAAGTACTCCAAAACTGTTCCAATTTTTTGGAAGTCACAGAATCTATTTTTGAATTCCTGGATAACAGACCAGATTTCTGTCACATACTTCTCGTTCTGAAAAACAAAATTTGGATATTGTCCCAGATGGTCCTGTGTATTAGGAAAATGATCAAAAGTGTTGTTTGCAAGGTCAGTCATCATTAGCTCAAATTTGCTCTTGTAGGATGAAACTGTACTCATCATCTCACCAATGCATTTGTTTTACCTTGTAGTTCAAGGTTCATATCACTTAGTTCGCCTGTAAAGTCAGCGAGAAATGCCAGATCACATAACCACTCCTCATTTTCCAACTCTGCTTGGTCATCTCCCCTCTCCTTCAAAAAACTTATTTTTTCATTCAGCAAATCACGAAATCTTTGCAGAAATTTGTGCCTACTTAGCCACCTTACATCTGTGTGCAAAATGATTTACTCTGCCCCTTCATCAAGATAAAATTGAAAAGCCGTCTTTGAAGTGATCTTCCACGAACTGAATTTACAATTTTGAAAGTGATGTCCATGACAGTCTTTGTATTGAGTCTCTTGCTTGCCAAAACTTGCTGGTGAATGATGCAGTGGTTCAGAAAGGAAATCTGGGAAGTCGTCCTGTTGTCTACAGAGGGCTATGAAACCGTTAACCTCACCTGTCATTGCTCTTGCTCCATCAGTAGTGATGGAAACAAGTCTATGCAATGGAAGATTACACTTTGTCACAAAAGAATGGAAAGAACTGAATATTTCCTGACCGGTAGTTCTCCCTTTTAAAGAAATCATTCCAAGTAGTTCTTCTTTAACACTGAAGTCGTCAAAAACCATCCGGATAGAAACTAGTAACTGGGCTATGTCTCTTATGTCTGTAGATTCATCCAGTTGGAGTGAGAAATCAACACAATTTGAAACATCCTCCAACAATTGTTCAGTTGTGTCTCCACACATCTTTTCTATTCGCTGCACAGCGGTGTTTCTTGACAATTGTACATCTTGAATAACAGTTATGATCTCTTTCTTATTTTTAAATCCTTCAAAAAGATTGTCAGCTGCTTCGAGAAAACAACCTCCAGCTCCTACCACCATCAGCAGCTCTCCCCAGTCCGGGGATAGAGCCTCCGGCAGTAGGAGGGCAGCGGCAGCGACATCGCCCAATCGGGGCTCACCAGCAGGCCTTAAAAGGCCGCGTCAGTCGGGCGCGTGGTCCCTCCAGCTCCTACCACCATCAGCAGCTCTCCCCAGTCTGGGGATAGAGCCTCCGGCAGTAGGAGGGTAGCGGCAGCGACATCGCCCAATCGGGGCTCACCAGCAGGCCTTAAAAGGCCGCGCCAGTCTGGCGCGTGGTCCTTCCAGCTCCTACCACCATCAGCAGCTCTCCCCAGTCCGGGGATAGAGCCTCCGGCAGTAGGAGGGCAGCAGCAGCGACATCGCCCAATCGGGGCTCACCAGCAGGCCTTAAAAGGCCGCGCCAGTCGGGCGCGTGGTCCCTCCAGCTCCTACCACCATCAGCAGCTCTCCCCAGTCTAGGGATAGAGCCTCCAGCAGTAGGAGGGCAGCGGCAGCGACATCGCCCAATCGGGGCTCACCAGCAGGCCTTAAAAGGCCGCGCCAGTAGGGCGCGTGGTCCCTCCAGCTCCTACCACCATCAGCAGCTCTCCCCAGTCCGGGGATAGAGCCTCCGGCAGTAGGAGGGCAGCGGCAGCGACATCGCCCAATCGGGGCTCACCAGCAGGCCTTAAAAGGCAGCGCCAGTCGGGCACACCCGCGCCTGACGGGCCCGCGCCTGAGGGTCTCGCCAGAGGGCCCTTTGGCGTGGCCCTTAGGCGGGGCACTTGAAAACACCTGTTCTGATCCTACGCCAGCCCCAACGGAGAATATATTGCCATAACCTTTCCAACAAATCTCAAGAATAACTCAATCTACCTTCCAATCCACTCGGACCCCAAGCTACGCTAACCAGCTTTCTCAGGTGAAGCATTTTTGCTCAATATGGAACCTTTTTGTGAACTTAAATGTGCAGTCTCTCTCATTATGACCCCACTCTAACCAAAAAAAAATAAAATAAAATAAAAATGTTTTTTGTTAACATAATTTGGCCTGCTCAGATAATCTGTAGCTATATAATACTAGTGCTTCCTCATTTAGCATTATTCTGATAAGTCCTTGTATTACTTAACCAAATGTGCTTTATTCCAATCGGTTTCTCTCACTGGTCACAAATTCTATGCTGCTAATTGTCTATGCTATGCTATATAATTTCTATTACATAGAATTGGAACGCTCATTAAGCAACCTTTTTGTAACATTTATCTCTTCTCAACTAAACTCTAGAGAATTGTCTTTGCCTGGCCAGATACTAAGTACCGTACTACAGAATATTACAAACCTTATCATTAAGCAAACCTTTGCTAATATTTGTTCATGCCTTGCTAAACACTTGACTTCTTCTTGCAAGCATTTGACAAACAATTCTCTAATCTCCTGCAATAAAGTCTCCTCCCCTAGCAGTTTTCTGCACATTTATATAGGCTGAGAATGGCCCTCCAAATCAAGATAACATTAGGCTTATACCTCTTCCTCATAGGTCTGATACCAGACATTCTAGCTCTAATTACTTCACACAATTCCATACCTATCCTACATAACAACTGGAGAAAATGGTCAGGCACCAGTCACCACAATAGAAACTGGGCCCACCATTCTCATCACCATTATCTATTACCCATACCTCTTCAACACACTTCAAACTTAAATTTAGAAAATCACAATCAACCCCGCTCTCTGAAATGTGCCCTCATTAATGCTCGCTCTCTTCGTAAAAAATGGCCAGTTGTCACAGACATAATAACATCTCACAACCTGGACATCCTTATGGTCACTGAAACATGGCTGTCTCCTGAAGATAATATAATTCTCAATCAACTCCTCCCCAACAACTTCGTAGTTTTCACCAGTAGCAGACAAAATAAAAGAGGAGGAGGGGTACTTTTCCTCGCCAAGACAGAACTCCAGTTCAAAATGGACGACTCCACTAGCAACAACCACCTGGAAACCGTCTCTATCTCTAATAACCTCTGTTCTATAAACTTAATATACAGAGCGCCATCATCCTCCCCAGACGAACTGTCAACTATTATAAACCTCACCTCCAACTCACTGAACCCAAATAGACCCAACTGGATCTTAGGAGACTTTAACTTACCATCCCTACAAGACAATCAATCTGACGCCTTTATAGATGCACTAGAAACCCTAGGATACAAGCAAGTAGTACAACAATCTACGCACATAAAAGGCAACATCCTTGACCTCTTATTTGTCCCACAATCAGCACACAATCAACCTCATAACACTCTATTATCAATCACAGCAGTCCCATGGTCAGACCATAAGCTCATTATGTTCCAGATTCCCATTCAAAATAAACAATATTCAAACGACAAGGACCTAAACAAATACTCAAATACCACTTCCAGATGCTTCCAACCTTTCAACAGGGAACGGATCCTGGATGTAACTGATGCACTTTTCAAAGACTCTACCCTAAACCTGGAAGAGATTATCACTTCTTGGAACAACAGACTCAACCTCATCTCATCGCGTCCACCTAGAAACAAATCCTCAAGGAAAAAAGCTACGGCACCATGGTTTACACCAGAACTTAAAGAATCCCTAAAATTACTATGAAAGCTCGAGAAGAGATGGAGGAGGTCACACACCAACAGCAATCAGACTGCATACATGCAACATCTTGACGCTCACCGTAAAGCCATCTCAGAAAAAATGAAACTATATCACACTGACACCCTGAGACGTGCTCTAAACAAACCCCATGACCTATTTACTCTTGTCAAAAAACTAGCCAAGGAACCATCACCTGAGCACCAGTGTGAAATCAACCCGCAAGAATACGCTTTTTACATACAATCTAAGATGTGCTGCACAAATAAAATTACATTACCCTCCACCCCAACTATTCAGGGGCACCCATCTCCGTTAGTATCATTCACCACTCCTTCTTTGAAGCTGATTGAAGATATTATCTCATCTCTCAACCTATCCACAGCACACACTGATCCTTGCCCAGCCTTCTGGATAAAGGATCTGCGTAAAGAGCTTGTTCCAATTATATCCAAGATCATAAGGCTATCATTTGACACCGGCTCATTCCCTGTTGCCCTCAAACAGACATCTATAAGACCTTTATTGAAAAACCTCAAGTTAGATCCACAAAAAACAGACTCATACAGACCCTTTTCCAGCATACCCACGCTTGCAAAAATAATTGAAAAAAATAGCCTACAGACAACTACAAGACCATATTGACACTGAAGCGCCTTTGGATTCTTGTCAACATGGATTTAGAGAATCGCACGGAGTCGAGACGCTCCTTACTTCTCTCCTCAACAGCTTAAACTCTGGTATCGATAACATCAGACAGGGTTTTGTTCTCATCTTTTTAGATATTGCGGCTGCTTTTGATTCGGTCTGTCACGATCTGCTTACCATCCGTCTAAGAGAGAAGGGCCCTCGAATGGTGTAACTCATACCTCTCGGATAGATGGCAGCATGTTCGATCAAATGGAGAATCATCAGACTCATTTCATCAAGGACAAGGAGTCCTCTTTATCATCATTACTATTTAACATTTATATGCAACCTATATGTAACATTATCAGATCCTTCAACGTCAACTGTATGATCTATGCTGATGACGTGTTATTATATATGCCATTCTACATAGATAAGATGAACCTCACCCCCATAACCAACTGTTTTAATGCCATATCAAATTGGCTACTGACTCAAAATCTCAGAATTCAACATAAAAAAACAGAAGTTCTCTTTATTTCAAGGAATACTAAGTTCATACCACCTACATTCCTTGAGGTTGAAGATGCTAAACTGCAAGTAAAATCCCACATCCGATACCTTGGAGTGACTCTGGATCAAAAACTGGACATGAAGTCCCACATAGCCAACACAGTAAGGGCAGTTTATTTCAAGATTCGTTCCCTCAGACATCTCCGACAATTGATCGATCCGGATGATTTCCGTACTGTCTACCAGGCTTTAATTATTCCCCATTTTGACTACGCGAACTCCATTTTACAAGGACTCCCCCAATCTACCCTAAACCCGCTTCAACTAGCCTTGAACAGTGCAGCAAGAGTGCTTTTTGGGGTACCTAAAAGAGAACATGTAACACCTCTTCTGAAACAACTACATTGGCTTCCTATTCAAGCGAGAATCACCTTCAAGACTCTGCTCCTGGCCTTTAAAGCTCACAAAGGACTCGCTCCCGCCTCATTATCAGAGATGATCCAACCAATCACCCCCAACAGACTAATAAGAACCACGGAATTAAATATGCTAATGGTACCTAAAGAGTCTCTAAGATACAACTCTACAACAGTATGCCGATCCTTCAGTTTATGCGCTCCAAAACTTTGGAATACCCTTCCATCACACATTAGGGCCATCTCTGATCTCAGCCAGTTTAAGAAGGCCTTGAAACATCACCTTTTCATCAATTACTTCCCAGAGGACATAGAAACACAGGCACATGCAAATAGCAACATTCCCCTTCTGACCACGTAATCTCTGCTGACACAACAACACATTACACCACTTTCCCATATTACAAGGCTTTTTTCAGACATTATGTCTTCCTAATGTAAATAATTACTCTGACTGCTTTTGTTGTAAATAATTGCCCCGGTTATCCAAGTTATTGTTCCTGTTATATGTAAAACCAGATAAATGTAACTTGTCTGAAGTTTTCTTGTTCTCTGTAAACCGCGCTGATAATGAATAGTGCGGTATATAAAAGATGTTAATAAATAAATAAATAAATACATCTTTTACAAATTCCCCTTCAGTGAAAGGTTTGCATTTCTTTGTAATCAGGTTGCTGACCTTGAAGGATGCTATGGTTGCATTGACAGAATTATGACCTTGGCTTCTCCATCAACTGTTGCTGAGTAGCCAATTTTGATTTAATTTTGAGCTTCAGTTTATGAATTTCACTTTTGGGTGGAAAATCAGCTTCAAATGTATTGCTATGCAGAGCCTTATAATGACGTTCCAGATTGCCCAAGTGAAAGACATCACTTGTCTTTCACCGTGATGAAGAAGTAATCCATTTCCCATTGATCATGAAAGTGGTAGGTTTTGCTCTTCTTTGGAACACTCATCTTCGTTTTACTGGGGTGGCTGGATGTAAGAAGGCCAAATCTGCTAAGTTAGTATAAACACTGGCTGAATCTGGTCCAAAATTGTCACTGTCCCAAAGTATTAAAGATCAACAGGAACTGAAGACCTCTGGATGATGTGCAATACAAGGACTGGAGATGCCAAAACCACACATGCAGTTCTAAAAGTAAAAATAAGAATTCATCATACTGGCACCAATAATCAAATACCACCAAACAATCATCAAAACAACTCAAACACCTGTCCAGCAAACCATATAAAATCAAATACCACCAAACAAGTTCAAATACCACCATACACGATTTAATAAATTCTGCACACAGTGTAGAATCAACGCAAAGGCAAGGCAAAATAAAACTGCAGTGTAGAATCAGTGCAAAGGATAGGCAAAATAAAATTGCAGAGGTAAGCAAAAGTCACAGTGGTTTGAAACAATATGAAGGCAAGGCATAGACAAGTTAGAAAAAAATTGGAAAAGCCCGCCAAAATCACCAAATTCTTGACACTTTGTTGTGTCTGCCGAAAAACGTTTAATGAAAGCGAACTATAAAGTGACCAATGACCAGCACATAACACAATTAATACGGTGAGTGTATTCAGGTAAAGCCCGGGCGAATGGATATCGCCTGGTATATAACACACTTCTAAGGGGTGTTGGGGTGGGGGCAGGAATGGGTGATTCTGAGAGGCAGGAGACCAGGTATGACGCCGGGCCTGTGGCATCTCTTTGCAATGCACGGGCAGTGGCCCCCTGGGGTACCCACAAACTATTGGCATGAAAACAACAAGTGCCCCCAATACACCCACAGGCAAGATTCCCATAGGCAGTGAAAAAAGACAGGCAAAAGATCAGTAGCGGGACCTCCCGGGACAAGCTCTCTCCAAGCGACGGGGCAAGCTGCTGGAGAGATGGAGCCAAGTGGGGCTGGCGATCTATCTCTGACCCCTCTGCGATCAACAAGTAGATCACGATGTACCTGTTGGACATGCCTGATCTAGAAGTAAGGAGATTCTGGACTCTCTACAGGGAGAACTATTCAGGCAACTGGTAACAAAATCCACACGTGAAGGGGCAATACTGGACTTGGAGCTTACCAATTGTGAAAGTCTTTCTGATGTTATAGTGGGAGATAATTTTGCATATAGTGATCACCCGATGGTGTAGTTCAGTATTAGGACTAGGGCTGTTAAAATCCATTCAAAAGTGAGGGTCTTAGACTTTAGGAAAACTGACTTTGCCAAGACTGGCCAATACCTCAGGGAGTTGTCAGCAGGATGGGAATAGCTGAGGGATGTAGAAAAACAGTGGGCAAAACTGAAAGGGGATAGTTTAAGGGGCAAAACTGAAAGGGGATTGTTAAAATGGTAAATAAAGGTAAAAGGAAAAGGAGACCGCTATGGTTTTCGAAAGAAGTAGCTGAAAAAGTGAAGAAAAAGAGGGAGGCCTTCATGAAATACAAGAGATCACAGAGAGAGGAAGACAGGCATCTATATTTGGAAAAACTTAGAGAAACTAGCAAAGTAGTCAGGAAAGCAAAGATTCAAAAAGTGGAGGAAATAGCTAATGCAGTAAAATAGAAGGATAAGACATTTTTCATATATATTAGTGAGAAAAGGAAGGGCAAAAGTGGTATTGTCAGACTCAAGGATGAAGGGAAGGAATATGTAGAAGCTGATGAGGATAAAGCAGAATTGCTTAACAAATATTTCTGCTCTGTGTTCACAGATGAAGAACTAGGAGCACCCACAAACAGGAACAGAAGCGAGGGACATCTTGAACAATTTTCAGAAGACTGGTTTCATGAGAAACCAACTAAAATGAAAGTAGACAAAGCAAAGGGACCGGATGGGATACACCCTAGAATACTGAGGGAACTTAGGGACGTTCTAGCAGTTCCACTGACCGATCTTTTCAATGCCTTGTTGGAGTCGGAAGTGGTGCCAAAGGACTAGAGAGAGGCACATGTGATCCCTTTACACAAAAGCAGAAGTAAGTTTATTGTTGAAAACTACAGGCCGGTTAGTTTAACTTCGGTGGTGAGTAAATTATTGGAAGCGCTGCTGAAAGAGCACCCTAGGGATAGTCCCTAAAGTTACTTCTTGGGTTAGAAATTGGTTGAGTGGGAAGTGACAAAGGGTACAGGTAAATGGAGCTCACTCTGAGGAGAAGGAGGTTACCAGTGGTGTGCCCCAGGGATCTGTCCTTGGGATGATTGTTTTTAACATCTTTGTTAGTGATATAACGGAAGGGCTGTCGGGTAAGGTTTGCCTCTTTGCGGATGATACCAAAATCTGCAATAGAGTAGACACCTAGGAAGGTGTAGATAACATGAGGAGGGATCTAGCTAAGTTTGAAGAATGGTCTAGAATTTGGCAGTTGAGATTTAATGTTAAAAAAATTTAAGGTCTGCATTTGGGCTGCAGCAATCCAAGGGAGCATTATAGTATAGGGGGTGAAGAACTTTTGTCCACTAAAGAAGAGCGGGACCTAGGCGTGATTGTGTCTGATGATCTTAAACTAGCTAAACAGGTAGAAAAGGTGATGGCAAAAGCTATAAGGATGCTTGGTTGCATTTGGAGAGGAATGGCCAGCAGAAGAAAGTAGGTGATAGTGCCTCTGTATAAGTCTTTGGTGCGACCTCATTTGGAGTACTGAGTGCAATTCTGGAGACCACACCTTCAAAAGGATATAAACAGGCTGGAGTCAGTACAGAGGGTGGCTACTAATATGGTTAGTGGTCTTCATTATAAAGCATATGAGGACAGACTTAAGGATCTTAATATGTACACCTTAGAGGAAAGGTGGGATAGAGGTGATATGATTGAGACATTTAAATACCTCTGTGGCATAAATGCCCAGGAGGAGAGCCTCTTTCGATTGAAAACAAGCTCTGCTAAAAGGCGACATGGGATGAGGGTGAAAGGGGATAGATTCAGGAGTGATATGTGGAAATATTTCTTTATGGAAAGAGTGGTGGATCCCTTGGAATAGTCTCCTAGTGGAGGTGGTAGAGATGAGGACAATATCTGAATTCAAAAAAGCATGGGACAAACACAGAGGATCTCTAAAGGAAAAAAGGGGACTGTTGTAGTTGTTGATATGGAAGGACAGACTAGATAGGCCATGTGGTCTTTTTCTGTCGTCATATTTCTATGTTTCTATTGCAGAAAAGTGCCTGCGATATCTGCATTTTGACTGTGTTAGTTCTACTGCCAGGTAATATTTCCACATTTGCTCTGCATAGCAGCTAGCATGGTTCAGGAAATATTTCCCTATTTATCTTTATAAAATAGGTGCCTTCTCCAGCTCCAAACCTAGACATCCTGTTTAAAAAAACATTCATGTGGAAAATAATTTTATAAGTATGAATATACCTTACAACCCAAATGCTGTCCCTGGGAATACCCAAGTGTGGATCACGTCAAAGTGCACATGTTCTTGTTGGCACATCTTTTTGCGTGCACGTGTACATCCATACAATTTTCTAATAGCCATTTTTCAACTTGGAAAACAGTCTTTACATGCAGAAAGAACTTAACCCTTAGGTACTGAGGGTGGGAAATTTTCTGAGTTAATGCAGGTAAAAATGTTTTACCTATGGAGCTCTATAAGCAAGGTCTTTGAAATCACTGACCTCATCAGGTGTTAGTGGTCTTAAATAGCTTACATAAGAGCTAGGCAGTAGAGTGCTGTATAAAGGTCTATATTGCCTTGCAAGTACTGCAATTTCTAAAAGGGTCTCCATTGCAAGCAAGGTAATATTGTATGTCTCTGAAGACAAGCTGTCTGCCTGAGAGCTCTTAAAGGAGTTTTTTTTTTCTTTTTTTCATGTTTAATAACTAATTCTTTTTCTTTTGCAAAAGGGGAATTTTTTGTGTTCTTGGGTAAAGCTATTTTTCTGCCATTAGTATTCATTTTTCTCAAGGAATCACTAGCGGGATGGGAACAGCTGGGGGATACAGAAAAGCAATGGGTGAAACTGAAAGGGGATATTTTAAGGGTAACAAACCATTTTATTAGAAAGGTAAATAAATGTAAAAGGACAAGGAGGCCGCTATGGTTCTCAAAAGAAGTACATGAAAAGGTGAAGATAAAGAGGGCGGCCTTCATAAAATAAAAGGGATCACAGAGAGTGGAAGACAGGCATCATTATTTGGAAAAATGTAGAGAAACTAGGAAAGTAGTCAGGAAAATAAAGATACAAAAGCCAATACAATAAAATGGTGGGACAAGATATGTTTCAGATATGTTAGTGACAGGAGGAAGTGCAAAAGTAGTATTGTCAGATTCAAGGGGACAGGGGAGGAATATGTAGAAACTGATGAGGATAGAGTGGAATTGTTTAACAAATATCTTTGTTCTGTGTTCACAGATGAAGGGTCAGGAGCAGGACTCAGAAAACACCCAGAAGTAGGAGCAGAAGTGAAGGGGATCTTGAACGGTTTTCAGAAGATTGTATTTGTGAGGAACTAGCTAAATTAAAGTAGACAAAATGATGGGGCCAGATGGGATACATTTGAGAATATGGAAAGAATTTGGGAATGTTCTAGCAGCTCCATAGACTGACCTTTTCAATGGTTCTTTAGGGTCCCAGAGGACTGGATAAAGGCACATGTGGTCCCTTTACACAAAAGCGGAAGTAAGGATGAGGTTGAGAACCAAAGGCCAGTTAGTCTAATCTCTGTAGTGAGTAAATTATTGGAAATGCTACTAAAACAAAGGATAGTGAGGTTTCTGGAGTCCAGTGGATTGCAGTATCCGAGGCAGCATGGGTTTATCAGAGGTAGGTCTTGTCAGACAAATCTGATTGATTTCTTAGACTGGATAACCAGAGATTTGGACCAAGGGAAGCCCTAGATATGGTGTACTTACAATCCGGTTTTTGTCCCTTGCACTCTACTGAAACTGCTCTTGTCAAAGTCTCCAGTGACTTGTTCCTGGCTAAATCTAAAGGCCTTTACTCTGTCCTTATCCTCCTTGACCTTTCTGCTGCTTTTGATACTGTTGATCATGATCTTCTCCTTGACACTTTGTCCTCACTTGGTTTTAGGGACTCTGTTCTTTCCTGGTTCTCCTCATATCTTTCCCATCACTCCTTTAGTGTATGTTCTGGTGGTTCCTCCTCCTCTGTTATCCCGCTCTCTGTTGGTGTCCCCCAAGGCTCTGTCTTGGGTCCCCTTCTTTTTTCTCTCTATATCCAATCCCGTGGTGCGCTTATTTACCCTCATGGTTTTCAGTACCATCTCTATGCTGATGACTCCCAGATCTATCTCTCTACTCCTGATCTTTCTCCTGCTTTGCAGTCCCGGATTTATTTATTTATTTTATTGTTCTTATATACCGCACTCTTAGAAATCAGCATGGTTTACATATAATGATATTGTGCCGATTAGGCACTTACAATGAACAGGAAAATTAACTTGGATTTCAATTTGGGAATAACTATATACATCAATTTCAAAATTATTTACAATCTATATCTACAATATGTACATCAATTCACAGTGATTCATGTGTCCGTGGATGGGTGCGTACTAAGGGGTGTTAGATTGGGGGGTTGAGAGTAGTATAAGAGAAATAGATGATGTTTTAGTGCTTTTCTGAATTGTGCTAGGTCTGTTATGGCTCTAATGGGTGCTGGGAGTGAGTTCCAGCTGCTGGGCGCATAAAACTTAAAAGCTCTGTTCTTTGTTGTCTTGGTACATATAGTTATTTCGCTGGGGATGAGTAGGGTATTGGCTGTACAAGTTCTCCTTTCTCTGATTGCTGACATGGGGTGGACAAGGTCCATTAGGGTAGTGGGGGCTAATTTATTGATGATTTTGAAGGTTATGATGATTACTTTATAGGTTAGTCTACAGTGGATTGGTAGCCAATGTAAATTCTTAAGGACCAGGGTGATGTAATCAGCTCTGGCTGCTCCACTCAGGACACATGCAGCAGCATTCATCGCTAGCTGTAGGGGGTTTAAGGTGTTTTTGGGTAAACCCTGTAGGATTACATTGGCATAATCAAAGTGGGGGATCACTAATGCCTGAAAGACTGATCTGAAGTCAGCAGGTTGCAGCAGGGGTCGAAGATGTCGTAGTGTTCGTATCTTATGGTAGATTTGTTTGATAGTGTTGCTGATGTGTACCTTGAAATTAAGTCGTTGGTCTAACATAACGCCTAAGTAGCGAATGCTAGGTCTGCTTGCGAGTTCTGCATCTCTTGTCTTTAAGGTTGTCGGAGGCGAGAAGGACTGGTTTCTTGTCACAAATAGTACGTCAGTCTTGTTAAAGTTGATCCTGAGGCCTTGGGCCAGGAGCAAGTCAGCTATGGCATCAAAGCAGGTTGTCAATTGGGTGAAGTCTGGATTTTCAATCATGAATGGGATGAAGAGTAACACGTCGTCTGCACAGAGTAGGCATGATATGTTAAAAGAACTGATTATGTCGCATAACGGTTGCATATAGATATTAAATAGGAGTGCAGAGAGAGACGATCCCTGGGGTACCCCGTGTTGTTGTTGGAATGGCTGAGAAGTTGTGGTTCCTGTTCGCACCTGCTGCCATCTATAGGTTAGATAGGATTTGCACCATTGCAATGCTGATTCACTTATCCCTTTTTCTTAAAGACAAACAAGGAGTTGTTGGTGGTTAACGGAGTCGAATGCGGCAGCGATATCAAGGAAAATCAGCACAAACCCTTATTTGATGGAATCGATCCCGGTGATGAATGTATTGATGAGGGTGGTGAGGAGCGTTTCAACACCGTGGGATTCTCTTAAACCGTGTTGACTTGGGTCGAGGGGAGCATTAGAGTCAATATGATCCTGTATCTGTCGTTGTACCGCCTTCTCGATTATTTTCGCTAGCAATGGGATGCATGATATGGGTCGGTATGATTCAACCTTCTGAGCGTTCAGTTTGGCGTTCTTTAATAGGGGCCTTATGGATGTCTGCTTAAAGCTTGATGGGAATTGTCCAGAGGAGAAGGAGTGGTCAATGATTTTGGCTATTACTGGGTTGACTTCATGGCGTAGGGACCTTATCCAGAAAGCTGGACAAGGATCATTAGGGGCAGTGGTGGCATTAATATTTGCTATAATGCTCTCAATGCTTGATTCCAACGGAGTCGAGAAGGAGGTGAGGTGTTTGGATGGGTATTTGGTAGGGCAGGATAGTGTAACTTTGCCAGCGTTATTGTTTTTGGCTACCATGTAGTCTGCGAAGTCTTGAGGGGGTATCAAGGCTGCTTGCGAAGCTGATGGTTCCTTCGTTAGGGTCTTCACTATATTGAACAAGTCATGGGGCTTGTTCAAGGATCGGCTTAGCAGGTCGGAATGGTGGCCTTTAATTTTGGCGGATATTAGATCTCGATGGGCTTGGAGGTGGGAGTTGTAGAGTGTCAGGTCTGTTGTGGCCCGGGTGCGTCGCCATTTTCTTTCTAATTTCCTCAGTTTTTGTAGCTAGGTCTTTAGTTCAGCGGTATACCAATGTGCAGATTCCTTCTTCTTCTTTGGTTGCTTTTTCATGATGTGTGGTTTCGCTTGGGTAGGTATGTGCGCAAAGGAACTCAGGTTATTATACCATGACACCAACATCCCTTTGAGATTCTGTGATGTGGTCATGATGTTGGGAAGGACGTTTTTGATGATCTCATCTCTGTCAAAGGGTCTGAAGAGTCTGGTGTACGTTACTCCTCTTTTCCATTAGTTTTGAGGCTTCCTTTCTCTCTTGATGCAAGGGTAGCTGGAAACTGATCAGATTGTGGTCGGACCATGGTACTGGGGTGATATTTATGTTGAACTCATGGTCTGGCATGATCTCAGGTCGGGGACTGAAGATAAGGTCTAGCGTGTTTCCTTTCCTTTCCGGATCTCTTGCTGTCTCTCTGCCATTGCTGCTTGGATGTTCCATCGTCGCCTGAAATTGAACATGGCCAATACTGAACATCTCATTTATTCTCCTAAAATTTCCCTTTCTCCTTCTTCTTTTTCAGTCTCTGCTGATGGCTCTGTTCTCCAACCTGTTTCATCTGCTCGCAATCTGGGTGTTATTTTTGGCTCTTCACTCTCTTTCTCCTCTCATATCCAACTCATCGCTAAGACCTTTCGCTTCTTTCTCTTCAACATTGGCAAAATCCGCCCCTTTCTCTCTGAGCTCACTACTAAAACCCTCATCCATTCCCTAATCACCTCCCGTCTTGATTATTGCAACCTACTTCTTGCTGTTCTCCCTCAGTCTCAACTCTTCCCCCTTCAGTCTCTTCAGCACTCCGCTGCCCGTTTGATTTTCCATCAGTCTCGTTTTGCCCACATCACTCCTCTCTTCAGATCTCTTCACTGGCTCCCTATCCGTTTCCGTATTCACTTTAAGCTTCTCCTTCTGACCTATAAGTGCATTCACTCTGTGGTTCCTCAGTACCTTTCTTCTCTCATTTCTCTCTACTTCCCCCCTTGTGAACTCCATTCTTCTACCCAGTTGCTTCTTGCTATGCCCTTCTCCTCTATTGCCAACTCCAGATTCCGCTTGTTTCACCTTGCTGCACCTTACGCTTGGAATAAACTTCCTTTGTCTTTACGCCAGGCATCTTCTTTGTCCCTCTTCAAACTTAAAAGCTCATCTGTTCGCCTATGCCTTTGGCTCTTGATTTTGCTGTTCTTATTCTTCTCCTTTTCTTGCTTTTTCTTTTTTAGATTGTAAGCTCTTTTGAGAAGGGACTGTCTGTTGTATGTTTTCATTGTACAGCGCTGCGTGCGCCTCGTAGCGCTTTATAAATGCTTAGTATTAGTAGTAGTAGTAGATTTCAGTAAAGCCTTTGACACCATTCTGCACAAGTGATTTATAAATAAATTGAGCATCCTAGGGATGGACCCTAAAGTGACTGACTGGGTTAAAAATTGGTTGAGTGGGAGGCAACAAAGTGTACAGGTAAATGGTACTGTAGAGATCTGTCCTTGATCTGATTCTTTTTAACATCTTTCTTGGTGATATTGCAGAAAGGCTTTCAGTTAAGTTTTGCCTCTTTGTGGATGATACCAAAATCTGCAATAAAGTAGACCCCCAGGAAAGAGTTACCTGAGGAAGGATCTAGCTAATCTTGAAGAATGGTCAAGAATTTGGCAGTTGAAATTGAATGCTAAAAAATGCAGGGTCATGCATTTGGGCTGCAAAATTCCAAGGGAGCGGTACAGTATAGGGGGCAAAATACTTCTGTCAATGACAGAAGAGTGGGATCTGGGCATGATTGTTTCCAATGATCTTAAAGTAGCTAAACAGAGAGAAAAGGTGGCCGCAAAAGCCAGAAGTATGCTTGGATGCATAGGGAGAGGAATGGCCAGCAGGAAAAAGGAGGCGATAGTGCTTCTTTATAAGTCTCTGTTGTGACCTCATTTGGAGTATTGTGTGCAATTCTGGAGACCATACTTTCAAAAGGATATAAACAGGATGGAATCTGTGCAGAGGGTGACTACTAAAATAGTCGGTGGTCTTTGTTATAAAACATATGGAGACAGACTTAAAGATCTTATGTATATGTTAGAGAAAAGACACAATAGAGGAGATATGTAGAGATATTTAAATATGTCCATGGCATAAATGCACAAGAGGAGAGCCTCTTTCAATTGAAAGTAAGTTCTGCAACAAGGGGACATAGGATGAGGGTGAAAGAGGATGGATTCAGGAATAATATGTGGAAATATTTCTTTACAGAAAGAGTAGTAGATGTGTGGAATAGTCTCCCAGTGGACATAGTAGAAATATCTGAATTCAAAAAAGCATGGGACAAACACAGAAGATCGCTAAAAGAAGAAAGGGGACTATAGTATTTGATATGGAAGGGCAGACTAGATAGGCCATATGTTTTTTTTCTGCTGACCATATTTCTATGTTTCTATAAAATTTACCATCTTGGTAATAAAGCTAGTGGGGGTATTTTTATAAAGCTTATTTCTATGTGTAAAGTTTGTTTGACATGCAGAAAAGAGCAATTCTAAAACTGCATGATCACATTATAAGTGCATGGAAAATGTGCACTTACTGTACTTTTATGCGATTTGTGTATAGGATTCCTGGGGCATGGTTTGGGTGGAGTGGAGGCAGAGTTGCAATGTACTTGCATATTTCACATAATAAAGTAGTAACAGAGCAAGCAATGGCAGATAAAGGCTAGCATAGCCCATCTAGTCTGCCCTGCAAGGTGTTTAATGTTGTAACTACTGCTCCGTATAGGTTACCCTCACTCTATGCTTTTTATTTTTGTTTCATTTAGCTTCATTTCCTGTATTCTAGTTTCATAGCCTCTCCATCTTTGCATAAAGTGTGTTTACTCATTAATACCGTCAAGTATTTAAACATCGCTATCATATCTCCTCTGTCCCTCCTTTCCTGTCAGGTATACTTATTCAGGTCTTCAAGTCTCTCTCATACAGCTTCTGAGGTGAACACCATACCATTTTGGTCTCTTTCCTCTCATCCACTTTTGACACATCATGCAAAGAGAGAGATCATGAGAGAAAGACATCATGCTTGGCAAGGTAGAAGGTCAATACAAATGAGGAAGGCCAGCAAGGAGATGGATCAATTGAATAACAGCAACAATGGGTGCCAGTCTGTCAACAATGAGCTGCTTGATTGAAGACCGAACACAGTTTAGAACAACTATCCAGAGGATCGCCATGAGTAGACACTGACTTGATGGCACTTAACAGCATGCCCCTCTCTATGCACCCTAGCATCCTTCTGGCTTTGGCTGCTGCCTTGCCACATTGTTTCGCTGACACTGTCACCCCGAGGTTTCTCTCCTGGTCTTATTAGATGTGAAGTGGAATTTTATAATGGGTGTCCAAGTGCAATCTGGAATGTCCAGGGCCGCACATGCAGAAATACACCAGGGACATCTATGTTTCTGCCCAATTTTAGAAACATAGATGGGTCCGACATGGAGGTTCCCACTATGAAACCCTGGGGTGGGGACATTCACTGACATGGCAAAATGGAAAAATGAGTCTGCATTCTCCTGTAGTGTTTATTGTCAATATGGACAATATAAGGGAGATGAGTGTACCCCCTTTCATACCCTCCGCATATGTGGCTGGCAAAATGAGTATTTTTCCGATACTTGCTCATGCCTGGGCCAGGTACAAGCTGTGACACAGCTCAGGACACTCAGGGCATTACTGGTATGGGGCAAGAATATTAAAGTTCCTGGGAATACCTCATACAAGCCACACCCTCATTCTGTCTTGGACATCCTTGCGCTGGAGACACCTACAGACCTGGCTTCTAAAATGGCTCTGTACATTTCTATGCCCATTTTCAGATGTCCAAAACACAAAGGCTTCTAAAACAACCCTTGGAGTGGAAGAGTAGCCTAATGGTTTGAACAACTGTCTAGTACCCAAGAGATCAGAGTTCTATTCCCACTGGCACTGCTTGTGAGCTTGGGTAAGTTACTTTACCCTCCATTGCCTTGGATGAAAAATCTACTTCTGGTTATACCTTGCCAAGAAAACCCAGAGGCTGCTGGGTCACCAGGAATCAGCATTGACTTGACAGCACTTAATTAAAAATAACCCTCACTGGGATTTTGGATTTCTGTACTCCAGGTGCATCAATTTGCACTTCTTTGCTTTAAATCTTAACTGTCAAGGATTAGATTAAATTTTTGTAGAACATGTTGTCAACTCCCCCTGAGATGTCCACTCATTTGCAAACCTCCTGTCATCTGAAAAAAAAACAAAATTTTCTTTCTAACCCTTTGGTAGTATCACTTACAAAGATGTTGAACAAAATCTACCCTAGTGCAACAGAATTGGTTCCAGTACTGTATGTGCATGCACAGGTTTCCACCTTTTTTGGAGCAGGTATAATTTTCGTATTGGCATTTGTGCATTGCTAAGTTTGGATCTGGGAGCCTCTTTTATAACAACACATAGGTGTCTATGTGGCTTTTATAAAGCAGGCTTAACAAAGGGAGCTTTTCAGACTTTTCACTTAGGGTCCTGTTAAAGAATCAAGCCCAGTTAACCTAAACACTAATCAGAAAGAGTTTTTCATTTTCTTGTGGTACTTAAGTCCTCTGTGCTATTTTAACCCAGCATGTGATTTTTTTTTATTCAAAATTACTTTCCATCAGAATTTTCTTGTCTTGATTTTGGATATAATCAAGTCCTACATTGTTAAAGTACCTGCACTTGTTTGTAAAAATGACCTTTTTTGCCTCCATGCATGGAATGATTTTGCAATTATAAATTCTAGCAGCAAACCTATGGTACTTTTCAAAAATAATCCAGATTGAGAAATTCACAAATGGGAAACAGAAACTGATACAACAGTACACATAAATGTATAGATGTGGGTGGATTTTAATGTGGAGGCTGATTCCATACTGTGCACATCTGGCTCGTCCAGATGTCCAAAAAATGGATGAGGCACAGTTGTATCTGATTCTGCAGCCACGGGAGCTATACATTCCCACAGCTACAGAATTGGGTCGCTTGGATGAACCGACATGTACAGTATTCTGAGCGGGGAAATGTATTGCATGCTGCCCATCTCCACCACTCAGTGCTCCTGCTGGTGTGCCGATGCCATGGCGTCACATTGCCAAGGCACTGGGACACTCAGCAGGTGCACACAAGGCCTGATAGTGATATAAAAGCTCTTTTCCCCATCACCAGACCCTCAGTGGGTTCGGCCAGGGCTGGGCATTGGTGATGGGGGCTCACCTGCCATGGCATTGTGTCCTGGAGGGGCTGCCTGCCTCGACTGCTGCCACTTCCAGGACTTATTCCATCTCCAAGGTGGAATAAATCCGATGTCTATCCTGCTCCTGCTGGATGTACAGAGACCTGCCCTAAATGGCCTCTGTATGTCTGGGTGCCTGGCCCCTCCCCCACTCCACCCTCACTCCGCTCAGTTGCCACCTCCTCCCGCCCCCGTCTGGTGCACCCTGCACAAAGGCCCTCTGCATGCAGTGTGCAGAAGGACTGGAATATGGTCCCGGGCCTATTCAGTTGTTGGATGTCCAACTCTGCTATTCACAGTGCTGAATAGGGCCCGTGGAGGCCAATTTAGAGCGGGAGTCATCCAGGCTGTCCAGATGGCCAAAAGTTCAACGGGGCCATTGTATACCTGATTCTGCAGCCGTGGGAACTATATGTTCCCACGGTTGCAGAATCAGGACACTTGGACGGCCTGGCATGCCCCGTATTCTGCCACCGGAGATGCACATAGCCCTGCCTATCCAGCCCTCACAGCACTCCTACTGGTGTTCCAGGACCATGGCGCCCTTTTGCCATGGCACTGGGGTGCCCAATAGGAATGCACAATGGCCGACATCTCCCACAATTCTTTTTCCCAACCACCTGACCCTTGGCCGGGGAGGTCAGGGCTGGGATCGGACGATGGGGCTTACCAACAGCGGCGCTATATTTTTTTTTAGGGGGGGGGGTGAATGCCCTGATTGCACCTCGAATAAATTAGTTGCATATCCTGCCCTCGGTGGACATACAGTGTCCTGACCAGAATAGGGCCTGTATGTTCGGGTGCTGCAGCCCGCCCATGTTCTGCCCACTCTCTGCCTCTATGCTACCCCCTCCCACCCCCACAACATGTGGGGAACCATAGCCACAGAATATGATCCCTGCGAATAGCGGGGGTTGCACGTCCAACCCGGACGTATATTCTCACTATTCAGGGATTGGAACGACCCCCAAAGTGTTTACTGGCATCCAAGATCACAAAAATGACTTCTATTGTGACTTATATATGGATAATTTCTTTCCAATACTTGTGTAAAGAATGACTTGTTTCCAGGAACCAGCAGAAGAGAGTTTACAGTTTATAGAAACAAAGAATACATCTAGATCAGGGATTCTAAACTCAGTTCTTGGGACATACCAAGCCAGTCAGATTTTCAGGATAACCACAATGAATATGTCTGAGAGAGATTTTTATACAGTGGATTAAGTGCATACAAATCTCTCTCATGCATATTCATTATCCTGAAAATCTGACTGACTTGGTGTGTCCCGAGGATTGGATTGAGATCCGCTGATCTAGACAGTGGGTCACAGTTTGCTGTTACAGCTCAGTTTCAAAGTGAAGCTACAATAAATCTGTGCTGATCCATCATTCAGAGCTTTATTGCAGAGGCAGTATGTAGTATATTGCAGGATTCTATGCTTGTGTTTTCCAGTTGTGTGCAATACCTGAAAACTTCCTTGGCTTGATATTCAAAGAATTTATACATCTAACTTTGAAAGTTATGCTCCTAAATTAGCCTCTTTGAAAATTTATTAGGGCTGAGTACGTAAATTTGTGCTCAAAATTTCACTAAACTCCTAAATTTAGGAGCACAAAAAGTGGGTGGCAACAGTGGTGGATTTAGGGCAAGCTTTGCACTTATTTTCAGAACTATGCACTTAAATTAAGCTCATAAATCTATGCAAATGAATGGCAGGCTTAAATTTAGGTGTATGAATTGTAAGCTCCTAAATTAGGATGAATTTTCAGCTGGAAATTTAGGCTCCTAAGTGTGGCTGAAAATAGAGCACAAATTTAGGAGCCTAACTTAAGGGCCTAAATCTAGGAGCTTAGGTTTTTTTAAAATATTGATTCCGCTATGTTTCTTGCTGCATTAAGGTTTTTAAAATCCTAATCACATGTAATTTATTCCATAGGTCACCGGACACTGTTTATTGGTGTTCATGTTCCTTTTGGTGGAAGGAAAAGTCACCGACGCCATAGACATCGTGGACATAAACACAGAAAGCGAGACAAAGAACGTGATTCAGGATTAGAGGACGGAAGGGAATCTCCTACTTATGGTAAGATTGATTTTATATTTTGATTTATTTTGGTTGGTTAACCGCTTTGAGTTTGGTTATGTAAGCTGGTATACCAAATTTGAATAAGAGGAAAACCAGAAATGAGGCACATAGACATCTCCAATAGGGATGCTTGGGTCGGAAACGCCCATCTTAGGCAATCTGGAAACCTTCAGTGGCATAACAAAGCGATAACATGAGCTCCTATTCCCCATCAGTGTTCTCTGACATACAGTAAAATACAGGGAGTAACAGTGTAGTTCCTTCTCCACACCTTCCAGATGTTTGCCTGACAATATGAGCACTTTACAGATGCATGTTTGCACCTGGAACAGGTTTCACTTTAGATGCGATATGGAAATCCAGGGCGCTCCTGAGATCAGGATGGGATATCCAGGTTCTTAGGAATGCTCCAGCCATGCCTCAGCCATGCTCTCATTCAGATTTCGATGGCCTTATGCTGGGAATGTCAACAAACACAGCTGCTGAAATGGCTCCAGGGGCATCTCTGTGATTTGGACGTCTGCATGCCCATTTGCAGATGTCCAAATTGTGAATAGTTCTTTAAAATAACACCCATTATCTCCTGAACATTGCAACCTACACAGCACATTCTCAGCATAGTTATATCTCTGTTAAAGCTAGGAAACAAATAATGTTATGGATACTATCCAAAAATTACAAAAAAAAAAAACCCACAGAAAACAAAAGAAAAAATATAATAGAGAATTATCAACTTCTGTATTCAACTGAGTTTTTCCACTCACCCAGTACTGGTGAAGTTCTTATCAACTGCTTCATAAAATTGAAATTCCTGTAGATTGAGACCAAGAAACTTATTGAGATTATTGTAGATTGAGATTCAAGAAATTTATATAATCCATGTCATGTTATTTCCAGACTGTGCCCCAGGGTTGGGTCAAACATGGGAGAAAGGGGTGAACACTGAGGCAATTCATGCCAAGCATACCCTCAATGTATTAAGGAGTGGGAGGAGTTTTAGAGAACAAGGGAAGGATGCAACACTCTACCTTCCGGCTGGCACAGATGTTTTTATATATGCTCCTGCCGCATAGGCACTCCTGAGTAAGTGACTTTAGATTTCATGGGGCAGTTATTTTGTATTTGAGTTATTCTCTCTACTTCTGGGATATCTACATAGAGAGAACATGTGAAGATACCTTTTAGATAGTACGTGTTGCATCGAGTTCTCAATGTACACAATTCCAGCATATTTTAGAAAAGACTGTTATGCACAAGGACAGCCCAAGGGTTTCTGCCACCACAGGCAGAAGCCCCTGCCACGCTGCCCCCTTACTGCTGCTGCTGCTGCCCCCACTACCCCTTAAATTCGTCTTCTCATCTTATGGCAGTGGCCCGAATCTGTTTTGAGCTGCTGCCGCTTTCAAAATAGTCGAGCCACTGCTGCCGCAAGATGAGACCAATGGATTTACGGGGTGATGGCAGCCTGACTTCATTCTGAAAGCAGAGGCGGCTCAAAACAGAGTTGGACCATTGCCATTTCAAAGTGGAGTTTGGCCACTCACCAGGGTCTGCCACGCCAGGCGGCAACCTAGTCGTCCTAATGCCACGCCAGGCGGCCAGCCCTAGTTAAATATGGAACCTGTTCTAAAATAGTGCAGACTGTATGTGTATTTTTGCCAGTATGCGGAGCTGGAGGACCCATTTTACAAATATACATGTGGGAAAAATCAATAGGAGAAACTTGACAACTTCATTGTGTATGCCTGCCATTTTGCAGCCTACACATATAAATAACATCATTTAAGTACACATGCCACTATCTTCATCTTATATCAATTTGGAAGGGGAAATAAACAATGGGGGATTAAGGAGCATAATCCCCTTAATCCCTCCTGTCAAGGGCTAGCCGAAACCAGCATTTTTTAAAAACATATGCATGCTAGGGAGCAGCTGTAAATCTGGACATAGACAATTGCAGTCATGCATGCATTTGGGGTAGAATCTGTGCCACATTTAGCGGAGATGTTCGTCCGGTTTGAATGTACATCCCTGCTAAATGCCTGGGGCTGATTACTGGTTCAAAGCTCCCCACATGCACAGTGGAGATGTGCGGGGAGCTCTGGGCAGGGAGGGGGGAGGGAGAGGGCCAGAGGAAGAGCAAGGGTGGGCTGGAGGTGTGACCCTGACCCTGGATGTACAGGGCCGATTCCGGTCATGGCACTGTATGTCTGGGGCTGCCGACTTAGATGGGAGACTTATTACACCTCGGGGGTGCAATAAGTCTCCCCGGAGGTAGGGGATCGCCACCCATGGGCCGCCAAAGCAAGGGGAGGTGCAGCAAAGGTTCCCTGCTGACTGATTATAGCCATGGCAGACCAGATTGGGGGTCAGGCGGTGGGGAAATGTGCACTTGAGAAGTCTGCCGGCAATTGGGACTCCTGCATGATGCCATGGTGCCAGACTCCATGCAGGAGCCTCGGGGAATGTGTACTGACAGCGGGCTGGATATACAGCGGGCCTGATTCAGGTCATGTTTTGCCCATCCAGGCCCGTTGCACTCAATTCTGCTCCTGTGGGAGTGGTTCCAGATTTTGGATGTCTGGACAGGCTGGACATGCCCCAATGGGAAATGGTCTCCACGTAAAATAGGAAACAGAGATGTAAACTTTTGACCCACCCAGTCTACTTCCTATCCATGCTCCCATCATTCTCCATTGCAGTTTCAATGTAGTAAGAGCATCCATGTGTGAATTCAGCCCTTTATAAAATTGCCCTTTCCACTTGGATGCTAGTTCCCTGTGTAAATGTCTGATCTTACACATGAAAATTATTAATAAAGCTTCTAAAACAATCCCTTAGTAAAACATGAAAACTTTGGTTTTTCTATACAGTTCTTACAATGCACCAATGGAAAGTGCAAGCAGTAGGGCAAAATTCAAATATATCATTTCTCATATCTCATTTTTAAGTTGTACTATCCAAATTTGCTGTAAACACTTGTTTTTGATCATCATAATACTTAACATTGGTCTTCCTTGAAATTCCTCTGCATTGGGAAGTTGCTCAAAAATGGTAGAAGAAATGCAGTAATTGCAGACTTTGGGTCTAATGTATAAGTTTTCGAGAAGGTAGAAACTTAGGGGTATGTTTACTAAACTGCGTTAGTGCAATTCGCGTTAGGAGCTGCGGTAGTGACAGAAACCCCAAATAAGGACATGGGCGGTACATCGTCACCACTAACGCGCGTTAAAAAATTAACGAGCATTACCGGGCGCCGGGCGCCGGGCGTTACAGCGTGTTAAACGTAAGAAGACGTACAGACACAAAGCACTGAAACAGAGCTGTAGCACAATGGTTACGGTACTGACCGCTGTTACAGGCAGCATGGGTTCGAGTCCCCAGTGTGCCTAACGCAGAAGGCTGTCCCAGGCATCACCCTGTACATTACAGAGGGAAAGAGGAGGCATGTTTTTCATTACGTTGAGTATTGGTGTCAGAAAAACACCCTCGGAGTGTGCCTAGCCACGTGCGAGGTTGCGTGCATTGGTACGTGCGTAGCCCCATGCGTAGCTGCGCGCGTACAATCGTGCGTGGGTACATGTGTTTTTACGTGCATGGGTACGTGTGTTTTTACCAGTGTGGGCATCTTATATTACAGACTCTTTAGGGTGTCTTGCACCTATGCATTATGCTAACAGATGTACATGTGATGGCCTATGGTTTATCAGAGCCTGTGAGCAGGTGCTGGATTTTCACAGGGTTGGATTGTGCTAGTCACACCCATGATGCACTGCACATGCAAATCAGCTGTCCACAGATACACACCATGGCGAATGCACCCCCATAGCACCTCGGCCTGGTAGGGGGAACTGACCATGTGCACCCCCACAGCACCTCGGCCTGATAGGGGGTACTGACCGTGTGTTGTACTGGCACAGAGTAGCTACACACCGTCACATTGTGTGGGTACTGTGCTCACCCTGAGGGTGCAGTGAGGTGCCCAGCACTAGGTCCAAAGCAGTGTTATTGTGTGAGATAGGTAGTTTCTGCAGGAACACCTTGGACATCTCTGTCTGTTTCAGTCAGGTGTAGCCCCATGCACCACCACACCCCTCCCCCAGGGCTGAGGGTAGCAAACAGGGTCTTCTATCAAAAAATCCACAGTCTACCTCCCTGCAACGGTGGCAGTAGAGCAGAACATTAATCCTAATCCTGCTGGGGAACAGACACCCCACAGGGCAGTCAATACAGCTCTGTACGCAGCCATAACACAATAGCAGACAGACATTAGGCCTGGATATGGTGCACCCCACCACTATCTGATATGCCCCTGGTGCAAGCCATCAGCCACTGCACCCTGCAAGCCACTCCATCACAACACATACCAGCTGCAAACAGTCTGCTGGTGCCCAGTGGAGATGCCTGCACCCAGAACTCGGATGTCAGCATACACAGCAAGCAGATACATCTGTGACTGGGCCCCAAAAGGAAACCCATATTTATCACATGAGAAAAACATTAGATAGCACTATGGGAGTGCCTAGCCATGCTGTGGTCACTGCACAGTCAGGGTGAGAGTGATCTCTCAGCAGGATATACTGAGGTCACCCTGTCTGTGTAGGTGGTGGCCGGGCACTACAATGTGCCTGTCACTGCCCTATGCCCTGTGCAGATGCACCCTGACCAGGCCACCCTGTCCGGCCTATACCCATGGTACCTTGCTCCTCATTATGCACATTGGCAGCCCAATACTGGCAACATTGCTGGCAGTGTGGGCTGTGGAAGGTGTTTGCAGCCACCACACACTGGATAGACAGACAGCCACCCCCACACCTATGCCAGCATTGTGCTACTATAGAGGTGGTCAGCAGCCATACCCACCACACCAGTCCGGGGCATAGTACAGGCATGGATATGGTACACAAGACTGTTGGGGGGTCACTCCCCAGGGTGGTGAACACTGTCAGAGACCAGACCTGCAGCACACACCGCAGACATCAGAATGATTGTTATGGTGGAGCTCAATGAGCAAAATGTGCTTAACATAGGAATTGATATCTGCCAGTTATCATAGGAAACGTTTGATAGCTGTGTACCATATACCCAGGTGTAGGGTGGCATTGCTAAGGTATGCAACTGCTAGTATTGGGAGATACAGGCAGGGCCCAATGTCTTGCCTCTCCAGGTGGCATTGGCCAATGGGGCCTGTGGGTGGGTGTGTGGCCCTGTTGGCTGCTGCTTTACGGCAGAGTTCCCCAACTCCAGTCCTGGTGTTCCAAACACTGTTCGGGTTTTCATGCTGTCCCTCATAAATATGCATGAGCTACATCTGCATACCATGGGGGTGGTGCATAGCTATGCAGCACAGGCATCTTTATTAGAGGCAGCATGAAACCGGAATGGTGTGGGGCCCTCCAGGACTGCATTTGCGGGACTCTGCTTTAGGTAATGTGCCTGTTTCTGGTGTCTGTGTTTGGTGTGGTAAAATATAGGCCATGCGTATGTTCTCTGCAATAAAGGAGTGTCTTTACTATCACTGTTTAGTGGTGGGTAAAATTATGGGAACTGGGTTGGCAGGAGCCCCAGCTGGGATTTGAACCTGTGACCCTCTGGTCTTACAGGCACTGGCTGTGTCTGTTGCACCACACTGTGGCCACAGAGACAGTGCAGTCCCTGGAGTTAGTTAAACCGGCCTGACGAGTCAGAAACCCTGCTGTGCAACAGGTTTACTGTGGCCTCATTTACCTTGTATGCAGACAAAGGTGCACATAAACCTCAGAAAAGACCTCAGAAAAGGGGCACACACCCATAACCAAGCTGGGCAACAATGATATCATTGGGAAACATTACACACATTCCCAGGACAGCTCCATTACAATGAAATGATCTTTAAAAGGGTCTGCAGAGCGTAGACCCTTCCACACATCATTTTTTTTTTGGTGCTTTCCAGGGAGTGTTGTTCCTTGTTGCCCATTGCTATCACTGTTGCCCAGCTGAATTATGCTTTTTAAAATGTTTCCTGTGGTCATTTTTAACATTTTATGTGAAATTTTGTTCTGTGCACATGTATCACACTGCTCACGTTTTGTGGGTTTCCCTGGTTTTTCTGTACATTGCTGACGGAAATGGTTTCTCTTCCCTTTAAATGCCTTTAACGACAGGTTTTCATTCGCGTTGGAATTGAGCTCTGAAATTCAGCACGTTAGTATGAGGGGAGGCTCTCCCCGCCCACTCTCCGCCCATTGACCCCTTCTCTCCGCCCACTCTCCACCTTCTGCGCTGTTTTAACGCGCCGCGGAGCTTTACGATCGTTAACTACGGTTAACGCGCATAGTATTACGTTAACGGTCGTTAGCGCGTCAGTACGCACGTTATACGGCACTTACAGTCGTTAATGTCGTATAACACGCGTTAGTCACGTTTACCGCACTTTAGTAAACATCCCCCTTAGTATCCTCTCACCATGAAAAAAAGCTGTGGGACTGATGTTTTTATAACTGATAATATCAAACCAACAAATGTGAAACTGAGCAATGTTAACTACCAAACCTCACTGCCAAATCACACCAGACACAGGCTTCTACCTGTGATATGGGATCACAGACAGGCAGATGGATGGATGGACATGATTTTCCCATTAAGCATTCTTAGTATATTTCTTATAAGAACACCTAGACAATTACACAAGTTCAAAAAAATTACTGAGATTTGCGATCAGTGCTTATATCAAACCTTTTAACATTCAAAAGGAAGACTATGATAAAATGAGGAAAATTGTTAAGAAAAAACTAAGAGGAGCAGCTGCAAAGATTAAAGATTTACATTAAGCATGGCTGTTATTTAAAAACATTATCTTGGAAGCACAGACCAGATGTATTCCATGCTTTAAGAAAAATGGAAGGAAGGTCAAAAAACTGCCATTGTGGTTTAAAGGCAAGATTAGAGAGGCTGCTGTAGCCAAAAAAGCATTCTTCAGGAAATGGAAAAAGGAGCCAAATGATGAAAAATAGAAGATATAATGTATCTAGATTTTCAGAAAGCCTTTGACAAGGTCCTTCATGAGAGACTCTTGGCGAAATTAAAAAGTCATGGGATAGGAGACAGTATATTATTGTGGATCAGGAACTAGTTAAAAGATAGAAAGCAGAGGGTAGGGCTAAATGACCAGTTTTCTCAATGGAGAAAGGTGAATAGTGGAGTACCCCAGGGATCTGTGCTAGGCATGCTGCTTTTTAACATATTCATAAATTACCTGAAAATGGGAATAACAAGTGAGGTGATCAAATTTGCAGATGACACAAAATTATTCAACGTTAATATACAAAAGGATTGTGAAAAATTGCAAGAGTATCTTGATAAATTTGAAGATTGGACATTCAAATGGCAGATGAAATTTAATGTGGACAAGTGCAAAGTTATGCACCTAAGAAAGAACAACCCAAATTATAGCTATACGATTCAAGTTTCCACATTAGGAACCACCACCCAGGAAAAAGATTTAGGCATCATCATGGATAACATGTTGAAACCCTCTGGCCATTGTATAGTGGCGGCCAAGAAAGCAAATAGAATGCTAGAAATCTTAAGGAAAAGAATGGAGAATAGATCAAAGGATATTATGATGCCTCTGTATTGTTCCATGGTGCGACCACACCTTGAATATTGTACGCAATTCTGGTCACCAGATCTTGAAAAGGATATAGCAGAATTAGTGTAGCTGGGTTTAAAAAAGGTTTGGACAAGTTCCTGGAGGAAAGGTCCATAAACCATTATTAAAGAGGACCTGGAAAATCCACTGCTTGCCCTGGGGCAAGCATTATGGAACCTGTGTGCATTTTTGGGAACCTGGCAGGTACTTGTGACCTGGATTGACCACTTTTGGAAACAGGATACTGGGCATGATGGACCCAGTATGCCATTTCTTATACTCTAAGTCCTAACTGAGTTTGTTTCTCTCTGATCCCTAATCTAGAGGTGATCAAATCAGTCCAAGGTCCCTTGAGCCATTAGGTTTTTTTTTTTTTGCATATTCCTAATGAATATGCATGAGATATATTTGTACACCTTGGATCCTGAGGACCATTTTGACTACTTCTGTCTTAATCGTTGCTATTAGCAAATTTTTTCATCCTTTTTGTTCCTGTTTTTCATTCTGAAAGCAGAGGCGGCTCAAAACCTTGGTAGAAATCTACAGGTTTTTTTCATCAAACTTTACTAGTGGGCAGATTAAAGAATCAGACAACATTAGGAACACACATTTCCATCCAACATTTCTGAAAAGAACATCTTCCACAGAAAGGAATATGCAAGCACACATTTTTATTAAAAGGGCTGCGGATTTTTTTGTTAGGGGCCTGAAAGATAGCCTTGAGCAACAAAAATCCCATTGCACAAGGATGCCCATTCCTTAAATCTGCCCACATTCTCTTTATAACTTCTAATTAAAACATGTTTGTTCCTTCCCTTGTGGCAATTGTTCTGCTACCTTTCAATTCTTTGTATAATTCCCTGCTGATTAGAGCAAGTGAGCATCCAATAACACTGCTACTTGCCTTCCAAACTCTTTAGATATAAGTCCTCAGCTGCACATTCAACATGGAGTTATTGCTTCAGCTCCTTCAACTTCTGCCTTTATTGAAAAATAGTCTTCTGGTGTGTCCTTAGAGATTGAATACATGTAATACCAACATACGGAGCAGCATAGAGAGCCTGTAATTTTTTGTATCCAGAAGCCAAATATATTACTTCTAACTCGGTTAAGGAAGGAAAGTGTATTTTGGGTTGTACTGAAAATATTGCAGGAAGGGGATAAGTTAATATAGTGAATGGGGATCAGTGAAAATGAAAAAACTCCTCCATATTACCAGGTTTTAGCCAAGATTTTCATGGATGCAAGAGTAGGAAGACAAAAACAGTTACAGGGAAATTTACAACGTTGCCTCTTAATAACCGAGGTACCCGTAAGCCCCACCCCGCACTTACAACCCCAATAAACAGTCTACTCCAAATTATGGCAAACAGATGCTTGGTCGCAGCTTTATTAAGAACAGTGAAATTCCGGCCCAACATGAGCCAACTCAACATTGCCCAACAATTGCAAACATACCCCGCCCCCCCCCCCCCCACCATTTCCGGATGATACCCCACCAGCCATTTCTAGCAAAGTGGAGCATCATCCACCCCCCCATTTTCCTGCCGCCCGCCTCGCCATGTTATTAGCAGAGGCAGGCTCCCGTTGCCTTCACCGGGCAGAGACCCCCAGCCGGGACGTCTCTCCCACCCCGGGAGCTGAACCGCTCCCACTCCAGGCGGCAACAGCCTCAAATGCCCCGCCGGGTCGACGAGCACCCGCTCGTCACCCCACCCCAATCGGCTAACCCCAAAAACATGCCCCCCCCAGCTGCGACAACCACCCCATACATGCAGACGAGGGAGGGGGGGAGGGGACCTTTTCCAGAGGCAGGCAGGACGAGAGAGGGCGAGGACCCAAGCACTCACCCCTCTCGTAGCCAGCCGCTCCGCCTCCCCCGCCCTCCCAGCCAATCCGGCTCTGCGTTACCTGCCACGTGCATCACTCTTGGTCCGTGGCAGGACCCCCCCCACCCGCCCCCCCCAACGAAACCTTGTCCACCCGTGCAGGGGTCGGGCCCCGGGGACCCAGTTACTAAGCCGGCCTCGGGACCCGGCCCGTGGCGACGGCGGGATTAACCGAGGTACCCGTAAGCCCCACCCCGCACTTACAACCCCAATAAACAGTCTACTCCAAATTATGGCAAACAGATGCTTGGTCGCAGCTTTATTAAGAACAGTGAAATTCCGGCCCAACATGAGCCAACTCAACATTGCCCAACAATTGCAAACATACCCTGCCCCCCCCCCACCATTTCCGGATGATACCCCACCAGCCATTTCTAGCAAAGTGGAGCATCATCCACCCCCCCATTTTCCTGCCGCCCGCCTTGCCATGTTATTAGCAGAGGCAGGCTCCCGTTGCCTTCACCGGGCAGAGACCCCCAGCCAGGACGTCTCTCCCACCCCGGGAGCTGAACCGCTCCCACTCCAGGCGGCAACAGCCTCAAATGCCCCGCCGGGTCGACGAGCACCCACTCGTCACCCCGCCACCGGCACAAGGAAGGTACTAACCTTGTGCCGCCCCCCCCAAGGAAAGCTGCGACCAGCACCGACCCTCCAAAGCCTCCTGCCAATCGTTCAACAGCAGATCCTGACCAACCGGAGCAAGGTGCACCCCGTCTAACCGGTATAATCCGGCGCACCGAACATCCGCCCACGGATGTAACACCTGCAGCCCCCCAGACTGCTGTACCCAGCGGCCAATCTGCCTATTAATCTTAATGAGGCCACGGGACCAGCGCCGCTGGGTCCAGCATGCTGGACGAGGGATAATGTCCGACCATATAATGTCGACACCCGGGAGGAGCTCCCGCACCAGACCAATGTCCCGTTGCACAGCTCTGATGATCTGCCGACACGACCAGCTCGCCAAGTCATTGCCACCCAGGTGTAGCAACAACCCCACTGGGCGCTGCCGCTGCATCATCTTCTCCTGTAGAAAGGCCAGTAGCTGCCACCAGCGCATGCCGCGGTGCCCCATCCAGTGCAGCTGAACTCCAGCAGATTCCAGACCGAGGTGGATGCCCAACGGCCGTACTGCAGCCCGGCGCTCCGCCCAATAGACGAAGGAGTGTCCCACGATCCACCATTCGTCTCGCTGCACACCATCTGGAAAAATAGAGAAGCCGCACTGCCACCAGCCACCAATTCTGCAACAGGAAAGAAAACGTTAGGCACCCCCCCCACCCCCCCATCCCTCCCCCAATGGCGCGCACCTGCCCACCAACCAGGAGGGTACCCCTACGGGCGGATATAGCCCTCATAAGCCCCCGAACGCCAGCAACCAATACGCTGGATAACCCGGGGCTGGAGACCCGCCGCAGCCGCACTCGTGGCCACCCCGATCCGGAAGGAGTGAGAAGCGTAGCTGCACTCATCGAGGCCGAGGGCCCGCAAAACCTTCCTCAAAACCGCCGTGAACTGAAACTGCGTGGCGGGCCTGCCATCGACATGCAGGAAAAATTTTCCTTGTACCCCCGGCCGAAGCCGCGCATAATGCCGCAGGGCGCGTACCGGGCACGTCGGAACCGGGGATATCGCGGAGAGGAGAACCCAACCCCCTGCCCCAGCCTGGTCAGTCTTTGAACGGGAAAGATAGATACGCACTGTAGAAGCCCCCACTGTCACGTGCGCGAGGTCGAGCCCACCAAACGCACCCTGCCTCGCCGACCTCGGGACAAGCTCACTTACCCGAAAAGCCCCAAAAAATGCGGACACGAACAATGCCCGAAAAAGGCTATACTCAAAATCCGAGGACGCGATGCGTGGTAACGCCTCACAAATTTGCAACAAAATGTCATGTGAAACCAGCCGCCGCCAATCACGCGACCGGGGTTGCCCGCGGGCCCAACCCACCAGCAAACGCTTGACCAGGAAGGACACCCGGGGGTTCCCCCATCCGGCTGCCTTGCAAAAGAAGGAAAATCCCGCCAATGCAGCAACGACCGCGGACCGCGCCCAGCCAGCACCCTTCGCCCACAACACAAACTGCCCTACGAGCCCATCCGGCACCCGCCCACCAAACCAGCCCCTGTCACCCAAAAACAGACTCACCTGAGCATAACCGCGCCGATACCCCGCCCAGGTACTCCGTGCCACCGAAGCCGCCAGTAACGCCATCACTGCAGGGTCCCAATGCTCCAAAGATGCCCCGGCACCGGAGACGCCAACTCCTCTGCCTCTGGCGCCAGGCGTCGGAACTGCGCCCACTGGAAATGGGACAGAGCGTCAGCAATGGCATTCTGCACGCCCGGCACATGCCGCGCCCTGGCAGCCACATTCAGGCGCAAGCAAGCCAGTACAAAGAGTCTCATCAAAGAGGCGACCCGCGGACAGCGAGGCACATGCCAGTTGATCACCTCCACAACCGCCGCATTATCGCACCAGAAGACCACCCGCCGATTCCGCAGCCGGTCAGGCCAGACCCACAGCGCCACCACAATAGGAAACAGTTCAAGAAAAGCGACATTGCGTACCAAACCAGACCGCACCCAGGCCTCAGGCCAAGGCTCCGCGCACCACGCCCCTTGGCAGTACGCACTGAAGCCGCAACCCCCAGCCGCATCGGTGAATAAGTGTAGATCATGGCTCGAGGTCTCCGGCAACTGCAACACCGAACACCCATCGAAGGTGGCCAAAAAGCAGTCCCACACCCGCAGGTCCTCACGCATACCGGCCGTCACGCGAATCCGGTGGTGCGGGAGGCGCACCCCCGCCAAGGCCAACGATAAACGCCGCGAGAAAGGGCGGCCAATGGGCATAACCCGGCAAGCGAAATTAAGGTGTCCCACCAGGGACTGCATAACACGCAAGGTCGTACGGGATGCGGACCCCACGGACGCCACCAACTCCTTCAGCCTCGCAACCTTCTGAGCTGGCAGGCGGACGACCATGGCGACGGTGTCGATCTCAATACCCAGGAAAGTGAGGCAGGTGACCGGCCCCACGGTTTTATCGGCCGCTATGGGGATGCCGAACTCCTCCGCCATACTCTGAAAAGCCTCTAGCAAAGTAGCGCAAGCATTGTCACCCCCCGCGCCCACAAAGAGGAAATCGTCCAAGTAATGGACTATACCACTGAGGCCCGTCTGCCGTTCCAGCACCCAATGCAGGAAGGTGCTGAAGGCTTCGAAATATGCGCAGGAAATGGCACAGCCCATCGGCAAGCACTTGTCAAAGTAAAACAACGACTCGAAACGGAAACCCAGCAACGGGAAAGCAGAAGGGTGAACCGGTAAAAGCCGGAAAGCGGATTCGATGTCCACTTTGGCCAACATCGCCCCTATCCCAAACCGCCGTACCAACAGCACGGCGGCGTCGAAGGAAGCGTAACGCACGGTACACCGTTCGCGAGGGATGCCGTCGTTCACCGAAGCACCCGGGGGGCTGGACAGGTTGTGAATCAGCCGGAACTTACCCGGCTCCTTCTTGGGCACCACCCCCAAAGGTGAAATTGTGAACGGCGAGAAGGGAGGGTCGCTAAAAGGCCCCGCGACCCGGCCTAACGCACACTCTTCAGCGACCTTCCGCCGCACCACCGCCACGTGGGCCAGCACGGAACGGGCGTTCCGCGAACCACCGATTGCTGGGCTGCCCTGGCACGGGATGTGGAAGCCCTCCGAGAAACCCTGCAAAAGCAACCGCCCCACCCTACCCCGACGCCCCCGCCCATAACGGCCCAGCCAAGGCTGCATGGCAGACACCCTGACCGGCGTGGGGGCCAAAGACACACGAACCCCATCACTTGCCCCCGGCTGGGGCGCCCGCCACACCCTTTCTACTGCACTTAAGGGCCGAGTGCCCGCTCCCGCACAAGGAGCAGACGTGCCGAAATTTACAGTCGGGGAACGGGCACGACGCCTTGTTGAAACGCCAACAGACGTCCCCCCCCCCAGCACCCCCTTTTTGGAGAGCCTGCGAGGGGGCGGAGGCCCGAAAGGACCGCGCCCCCCCAGCCGAAGGAGATGACCCCGACCTGCCACTCCCCCCCCGACACCCCTGGCCCGCGGGCGAGCGGACATCTGTGTCAACCAAAGGTTGATGTCCTTCGTCCCCCATGATAACTGGCCGTTCTCCTCCATCTGGTCCTGAAACTCCTCATCGTAATTTAACCAAGCCCACCCATCGTGAGCCTGGGACGCCGCTAAAATGGCATCCGCATAGGCCAACAGGGCCCCTGCCTGATCCGGGAAATAGTGACCCCAGACACTAGCCAAACGCAGAAAAGCACGCGTCCAGTTTAAAGTGTTACGAGACGCCCGCCGCACCCTGCCAGCCTTCTCAACCTCCTTGCGCTTCTTGCGGCTCTCTCCCGAACGCTTCCTGCCATCTAATAAATGGAAAATATCGATGTACTTACGCCGCTTAATCCGATGACGCAGCCTCCGCGGCACGCCCTCCCAGAGTTCAGAACAGCGCACCACCGCGGGGTCCCCCCCATCGCCCCTCGCATCCCCCGCCGCCCCGGAGTCACTGGAAGAAACCGACGAGGCCGACGACGACGAGGATGAGGAGGAAGCGCGATGACGACGACGCCCCCGCTTGCGCTTAGCTCTCGCCTTCTTGGCCGCGCTAACCTCTGCCGCAGGGGCCGGCGCTGCCCCAGCACCCAAGACATACTCACCAGCCACAGGAAGGGGAGCCCCAGGTGCTTCCCCCGGGCAGGGCGCTGTAGCCACCTCAGTCCTCGCCTCCACGGTGCCGGCCTGACTCGGACCCGGCACGGTGCTCGCCATGGTCTCCTGAGCTTGCGCTGTCGGGTGTACCTGCAAGGGGAGAGGAGAAGAGAAACCGGCAGCAACCTGCCCAGACGCACCTAGAGTATGGGCTGGCCCCCCACCCCAGCCCCAAGAGGAGGAGCCAAGACCGCCCGCGTCCCAAGCCGCCGGGCCGCACGCCCCGGAGCCGCCGGACCCCCTATGCCCGGCAGCCAACCCGTGCCCCAAGGACCCTGCCAAGGCCCCATGCCAAATGCCCACGGGCCCCAAGGCCCGCAGCCCACCGGAGGCGGAGACCGCCCCTGAGAAATCACACCGGGAGGCCCAGGAGGGACCCCAGAACCAGCCCCAGCCCCCCCGTGCAGCGCCGCCCCAGGCGCCCCCCCCAGTCCCCCCCCGCGGCACCCACCCCCACTACGGCATCGAACCCAGCTCCCCCCCCCGCCGCGGGTAACGAGGGCCCAGGGATCCCCTCCCCGATGGGCCGCACCACCTCCCCATCTGGCACAGCCTCCAGCAAAGCCCCTTTTCCCCTCCCCCACTTCTCCTTCCCCCTGCCCTGCTCCGAGCGCAGCGCACCCAGCACTCCCCGCACCGGAGCCCCCCCACGAGCAGCCCCCCCCCATTAGGCACCGTGCCGCGACCCCGCGCAGCCCGGGCCCCAGTCTGCCTGCCACCCGCCCTGCGCGGAGTAGAGCCCCCACCCATGCTGCCCCGGCTGAAAAAAACCGCCCCTAGGCCGCAGTACCCTCACACACCAACCCCAAGCACCTCCCCCCCCCCGCCAAGCAGCCCGCCGACTACGGGAACCCACCGGCCTCAGCAA
The DNA here is from genome assembly GCA_033557465.1 of Ichthyophis bannanicus. Classification (NCBI taxonomy): domain Eukaryota; kingdom Metazoa; phylum Chordata; class Amphibia; order Gymnophiona; family Ichthyophiidae; genus Ichthyophis; species Ichthyophis bannanicus. The sequence goes on along the minus strand of CM066036.1, from coordinate 652,009,313 downwards.
GGCACCCAACACACCCCCAACAGCTCCGGCGCTCAGGCTCCCACCGGCAGCAAGCAGGAAGACAGCCCCCCCCCCGCGCGAAATCCCCACCAACCCAAACCCACCCGGGAAGGAGGATGCGAGGACGCACCGCCAGCCGAGCAGGCCGCCGCACGTGCAGCCGGCCTACGGAGCACGCGCACCCGGCGTCGAAACAGGCCCTCAGGCAGCAGCAGGAGGACTGGGATAACGTGCACCCGAACGAGGCCAGCGAGAGCCCGCGATCCCCCCACGAACCACGAGGTAGGCCCAGGCCAATTCCGCCGAACAGAAAAACCAACCTTTTCCGGAGGCAGGCAGGACGAGAGAGGGCGAGGACCCAAGCACTCACCCCTCTCGTAGCCAGCCGCTCCGCCTCCCCCGCCCTCCCAGCCAATCCGGCTCTGCGTTACCTGCCACGTGCATCACTCTTGGTCCGTGGCAGGACCCCCCCCACCCGCCCCCCCCCAAAGAAACCCCGTCCACCCGTGCAGGGGTCGGGCCCCGGGGACCCGGTTACTAAGCCGGCCTCGGGACCCGGCCCGCGGCGACGGCGGGATTTCTTTGTTTAAATCAGTGTTGTTTTGGAAACTAAATCAATATCCTGACCATAGTAACAGAGTAACATAGTGCATGATGGCAGATAACAACTGGCATGTCTATCCCGGTGCTTTTCAAACTTTAGTCCCATATGATCCCATTTTAGAAAATGAAAGTTAACGTGACCCCAGATGATGATGAAATCAAAATAGGAGATCTCCAACCTCCTTCCCTTCCCTCCACTCATCTAAAGCAGAATGCAGAGGCAACAATAGTGGCAACAGCAGCAGTAGCCAGTAGAGGGTCCTTTGGTCAGTGTACATTGTGTGCTCACAGGCCCCAGTACTCAGCATGGGTTTCCAGACTAACAGAAAGCTTATTCAGGAGGGGGCACAGGCCTATGAATGTTCACTGGCTCACAGGCCACATGCTGACAGGTGACTGGCATAAGTCATAGTTAGAGACCAGTGAGATGAGGAAATGACCATGCTTCTGGGGTCCCAACCCCAAGTTGAGAACCACTGTACCCAGTAGGGTTGCTAGGGCAGAATCTGAAGCACAGTGTAGGTTATTTTCCCTATGACTCTTTTTTTGTGCTTGTGGGGAGGATATTATTTAGCATGCAGTGTTGTTGTTGTTGTTAAGTGCTGTCAAGTTGGTATCGACTCATGGCAACCCTCTGGATAGTTGTCCTAAATTGTGTTCAGTCTTCAGTCAGGCAGCTCATTGTTGACAGACTGGCACCCATAGCTGCTGTTATTGTATCGATCCATCTCATTGCTGGCCTTCCTCTTTTGTGTTGACCTTCTACCTTGCTAAGCATGATGGCAAGGAGTGGCCTAGTGCTTAGGACACAGTACCTCAGGCTGGAAGGGCTGGGGGTTCAAGTCCCACCTGGGGACAGCAATCTCATACCAGAAGGACTGGGGTTTCTAGTCCTATAGACACTCTTTGTGGCCTTGAGCAAGCCACTTAACCCTCTGTTGCCTCAGGAACACATAGACTGTGAGCTCTTTGGGGAAAAGGGAATATATCCAGTACCTGTTTGTAGTGATTACATAATGTAAACCACTTTGATTGAAGGATGAGGTGGTATACAAAACCGGTTAAATAAATAAATGTCTTGATCTAATGATCTCTCTCTTCACATGATGTGTCCAAAGTATGAAATTTGAAGTGTTGTCATCTGAACTTCTAGAGAAAGCTTAGGTTTGATTTCCTCTAGTATGACTGGTTTGTTCTTCGGGCAGTCCATGGTATACACAATATTTATTTTATTTTATTTATTTATTTATTTAATGTCTCTTCTATACCGCGCTATTTAATATCAGTGCGGTTTACATACAACAGTAGCTTATATATTGCAGACTGAGCTGCTCTGTATTTACAATGAAACAGGTGATATAACTTGGACATTGCTGGTGTAACTATTTACAGGTAGGAATCAAGCACGACTATCGGCGGGAAGAGTGACTTTTTACAAAAAGTGGGGGAATATACATGCTGCTATTTACAAAGTACGTACAGCTGAGGATGGCACCGCTTTTACCAAAATGGGGGTATTTACATGCTGCTATTTACAAAGTATGCATAGTCGAGGATGGTGCCACTGGGTGTGGATGCCTCATTGTGTGCTGGGTGTGTTAGTGTGGCGGACCTGGTGGAGGGGGGTGGCTGTTTGTGCGCTGTCAACCGAATGGTGTTTGAGGAAGAGGTGGTGCTTCAATGCCTTCCTAAATTGGGCCAGGTCGGAGATTGCCCATATGCTGGGCGGTAGGGCGTTCCAGCATCTGGGTGCATAGAACCTAAATGCCGTTTATCGTTGCCTGGGTGCATTGTGTTATTGCCTTCGGGATAACCAGTGTGTTGACTGCTGCGGATCTTCTGGATCTGTTAGAGGGCGTAGGATGGATAAGCTCCGTGAGGGAGATGGAGGAGAGCCTGTTGATGGCCTTGAAAGTCAGCAGTAGGGTTTTAAAAGAGAGTCTGCCGTGGATGGGGAGCCAGTGGAGATGTTTCAGGATGGCTGTCACATTATCCTTCCTGGAAGCACCGTGTAGAACTCTGGTCGCAGCATTCATTGTGAGCTGGAGTGGATTCAGGGTGGATTGCGGGAGCCCTTGTAGAATTGCATTTGCGTAATCGAAATGTGGGATCACCAGCACTTTATAGATTGTCCGGAAGTCATCCAGCTCCACCAGGGAGCATAAGTGCCTGAGTGTCCGAATCTTGTAAACTGTATTCATCGCCAGCACCATAATTCAAAGGCATCAATTTTCTTCCTGTCTTTCTTTTTCACTGTCAAACTTTCACATCCATATGATGCTATTGAAAATGCCATGGCTTGAACAAGTCACATCTTTGTATGAAGAGAGACATCTCTGCTCTTGAGAATCTTGTCTTTCATAGCCATTCTGCCAAGAGCAATGCGTTGTCGGATTTCTTGACTGCTTGTTGCTTCTTTATTAATAGTTGATCCAAGTAGGTTAAAGTTGTCAACTATTTCAATTTCTTCTCCATCAACGATGAACTTATTCATTTTGCCAGTTGTCGGGATCTTTGTCTTCTTAACATTAAGATGCAGACCCATTTTAAGATTATATTCCTTGACCTTGGGAAGCAAATGTTTCAAATCATCTTCACTTTCAGTCAGTAATGTGGTAGCATCAGCACAGCAAAGGTTGTTGATGAATCTTCCACCAATCTTCACACCTCTGTTGTCTTCATACAGTTCTGCTTCTCTGATGATTTGTTCTGCATATAAATTAAAGAGGTAGATGGAAAGTATGCAGCCTTGTCGTACACCTTTGCTAATTTTAAACCATTCTGTTTCTCAACCTTCCATTTGAACTGTTGGTTCTGATCAGTGTAAAGATTGTGCAAGAGAATGATCAAGTGTTCTGGTATACCCATGCTTCTTAATGTGGCCCAGAGTTTCTCATGGTTTACACAGTCAAAAGCCTTGCTGTAGTCAATAAAACACATATAGATATCCTGTTGATATTCTTTTGTCTTTTCAAGGATCCATCTCACATCCGCGATAATGTCTCTTGTTCCTCTCCCTTTCCTGAACCCTGCTAGCACTTTGGGCAGTTCTCCTTTCAGGTATGGTTGTAGTCTCTACTGAATGATCTTGAGTAAAATCTTGCTGGCATGTAGGATCAGAGCAACTGTGCAATAATTTCCACAGACAGTCGGGTCACCTTTCTTCAGTATTGGTATAAACACAGATCTTTTCCAGTCAGTTGGCCATGAATTTGTCTTCTATATTTCCTGGCAGAGCCTTGTAAGTATGGTAACAGCTTTATCTGATTGCTGTAATAACTCAATGGGAATGCCATTAGTGTTCAGTGCTTTGTTCTTTGATAAGGCTTTCAATGCTGCTTCGACTTCTTCTTTCATTACCAATGGTTCCTGATCATAAGGTATAACTTGAAACGGCTGTTGGTCCAATTGATCTTTATGGTATAATGACTCTGTATATTCTCCCCACCTTTTCTTCATCTTCACAGCATCATTCAACATGAATTCTTGAGCATCTTGTAGCATTCCACTTTCGAGGCTGGAATTTTTTCTTTAACTCTTGTAGCTTTAGAAAGGCCGATCTTGTTGTTCCTCTAATAGCTTCTGATTCTATTTCCTTGCATGTGTCATTGTAGTACTTTTCCTTGTCCTGTCTTGCTGCACATTGGAAATCTCTGTTGAGTTCTGCGATTGCCTCTCTTTCTCCTCTCAAATCTATAAAACGGTCTTTTTCTCAGAGCAATATTTTGTCAACTACTGCATGTCACTCTGATATTATACTCGAAAGTGAAGTGTATCTTATATTATGATTCATCTCCTATTAAATCATTTTTCATCTTATAGCGACTAAAGGTCACAGACTCTTTGGGCATTCAAAAGTCAAACTTCAATGCAGCCTCTGAATAGCGCCCCAATTGCATCAATGACCTTTTTATCATAGTCACTTATAATCAATTGTTTAGAGTAAATTATTTAAAGTTCATATATGCTGAAACAGTGCTTAGCTTTCGATGTTGTCCCCAACGCCACCTGCCGCGCTTTTCTTGCGTTTCACCCGGATTCGGTTTCTTCAGTGGGTAACTTTGAAAGCACCTTGATTCAGCGTTTTTTCATTCATATATTTGCGTTGTCATACATATTCTCTGCATGAGCCTACCGGCTTTCTCCTCTGGCTTTTGCTTCTCTGTGTTTCTGAACAATTTTCAGAGTTTCTTCAGTCATCTATTTTGGTTGTTTTTGCTTTTTTACCTCATGTATTGTTATTGCTTTCTTCCAATACAACCTTCTTGATGTCATCCCATAACTCTTCTGGAATTCTGTCATTTGTATCTAAAGCAGCAAATCGATTTCTCAGGCAGTCTTTAAATTCCAGTGGTATATTCCCAAGGTCATATTTTGCTACATTCATGAATGGCTTGCTCTTTTTCAACTTTAGCTTGAGTTTGTATATTAGTAGTTGGTGAACTGTACCACAGTCAGCTCCAGATTTTGTCTTTGTTGATGTTATCGAGCTTTTCCATTGTTGTCTTCAACAGATGAGGTCAATTTGATTTCTGTTCAATCCATTCGGTGGTCTACGTGTACAGTCAGCGCTTGTGTTGCTGGAAGAAGGTGTTTGAGATGAATAGATCATTGGTTTTGCAGAATTCTATCAGTCTTTCTCCAGCTTCATTTCTGTTGCCAAGTCCATATTTTCCAACCACTTTGCCTTCTTCTTTGTTGCCAACTTTTGCGTTCCAGTCACCCATGACTATCAGGATATCCTGTTTGCATGTTCTGTCAATTTCAGCTTGTACTTGTTCATAGAACTCATCAATGTCTTCCTCTTCTGCAGCTGTTGTTGGGGCATATACCTGAATTATAATTGTGTTGATCGGCCTTCCTCGTAGACTAATAGAAATTAAGCGCTCACTGACTGCATTGTATTTCATTACAGTTCTTGTAAGTTTCTTCTTAACTGTAAATGCAACACCATTTCTTCTTTATCTTTCGTTTCCAGCACAGTAACCATATGATCATCAGATGCAAAGTGCCCAAAGCCAGTCCATTTCAGGTCACTGACACCCAACAGATCAAGTTTTACACGTTCCATTTCATTCTTGACCACCTCCAACTTCCCTTGGTTCATGCTTCATACGTTCCAAGTCCCAATATGTAAGACATCTTTGCAACTTCTGATTCTGTTTTCATGCGCAGCTACATCAGCAGATCCAACCACATCATAAATGCTGGCTTTACTCTGAGAAGTCTTCAGCTCATCCCCAGTAGCCATTTTGAGTGCCTTCCAACCTAGGGGTCTCCTCTTCCAGCACTATAGTGCAATTTGTTTTGTGACTATCCATTGGGTTTTCAAGGCAAGATACAAAAGTAGATTTGCCAAGTCTTTCTTCCACGCAGTTAATTCCAGTGTTGTTGCATTTGTCACAGAAACATGATCCTCGGCTTACAACACTGTCCCATTCTGCTGCTGCCTAGATGGGTGTTTGTCTTAGTCTGGCATCACAGCTGAGACCTATCATGAGAGACCCTGCCAGTAGCTAAGCTCTCAGCATCACTGATGCACACAAGCCCTCACAGCATGACAAGCTGCAAACCAAGCATGCAGTCTAGGTGATTTTTACCATGCCTTTGGTTTTCAACAAACTTCAATTATTTTGAACTTGATTAGTCCCCAGGCAATCTTGAGACCAGCCAGACTGTCATTCTTTCTGTAACTAGTCCAGTGCCCCCCAGCAAAAGAGTTTGTCCATAGTCACAAGTATTCCAGCTGTGTCACATGGTGTGATTTATTTGGTGGCTGTATTTGTGGTGTGGTGCAGGTTACTTTCTCCATGGTTTCTTAGGAGAAATGAAGCAGTCATTTCACAACTGTTTTGACTTGACGTGCTCCATTCTTGAATACCATCCTCTTTCTTTTGAAGGACCCACTGTGTTTATCCCACTCCCTTTTGAATTCCCATACAACATTTGCTTCCACCACCTCCTTCAAAATGGCATTGCAGGCATCCACCACTCTACATGAAGAAACACTTCCTGATGTTGTTTTTGATTCTACCTTTTTGTAGCCTCATATCATGTCCTCTTGTTCTAGAGCTTTAAGATTTTAAAGGTTCTGTATCATATCTCCTTGTCCCTCCTCTCCACTAGGGTATAGATATTAAGGGTCTTCAGTCTCTTCTGAAATGCTATCTGGCACATAAATAGCAGAATTATTCTGCACAGACGTTCTGCTCAGAATAATATCAGTGGAGGGATATCCAACAGTGGCTACTAGTGCTGCTAATGCAGCTAGCCATTGCCACTGAAAATGAACCCTGAATATTCAAGACTGGGGTCATATCCGGCATGGCATTGAGTATCCGGGGTGCTGCAGAAGCTGGAAGCTAACCAGGCAGTGGTGCTATTGAGCTGCTGTCTGTTTAGCTTCCGCAGATAAAGTTAGGTCAGTCTTTGATGTGTCTTACTTTACCTGTGGATCACTAACTGGGCAGCAGCTCAATATTGGTACCACCTCCTCTCTGCCACGAAAACCCCCGTAGCATTGGGGAGTGCAGGGCCATACCGAGGTTGAATTACCCCTGTGCGACTTGCACAACAGGCATGTGCCCCCCTCCCTCCCCTGCGGTGGGAGAAAAGAAGCACGCCTGCTGTGTAAGTTGCTGGCATGCTAAGCAGATCTGTCCCTCCCTTCTCTGACGTCATGTCAGAGCAGGGACGGACAGATGTGCTTAACATGCAGCGAGAAGGCTTAAGGGGCGCATTTCAGATGTCTGTCATTGCCTGCCGCCACTGAGAGAAGAAAAAGTGGCAGCGGCAGGCAACGGCAGACAGCCGAAATGTGCCCCTTAAGCCTTTGTGCCCTGTGCGGCCGCACCGTTCGCACAGGGCTAGGTACGGTCCTGGGACGTGTAGCGGGATATTCAGCAGCATCGTATTAGTGACACTGAATATCCCACTAACCAGCATTTACACAGTTTGCAGGTTTGCAAACCATGTAAATGCCTTTGAATATCACCCCCAGTGCTCATAACTCTTTACACCTCCTCAGATCTTGCATTAAAATTCCAGGATCGAGCTCAGGCTTATAGTCTTCTGTGCACTTCTCTTCATTCACACTGACTTGCTACCATGGATTTAAATGTGCTCTGCTGTTTGCTTGAGGTTTTGTGCACAATTACCTCAGGCATGGGGGAGAAAAGGGGTTTGAAGATACATTTTAAATGCTGAAAATATCCTAATACATTAGCCATTCTTCTGGCTTTTGGACATGAATGCAAAAATCTGTAGAATGCTGAAAAAAGCCAGACATTGGCAGTCCTAACCTCCTAAGTTCTGAACACATCTGACAGCCCCCCCCCTAAGCATTTGGGCCCTAGGCAAATGCCTAGTTTGTCTACACCTTAATCTGGTGTTTTGTGAGGCTCCTTTGGTACAGTCTACAAAATATGAGCACACATTTAGGCAGCCCATTTTCAGGTGCCCAGCACTCACTACCTAACCTATATAAAATTACTGTCTTAGTAGCATGGACTAAGTACAACTTTCTTACGTGCTTTAACTGGCCTTTTTAGCCTGTATCTCTATGACCTCACTTCATTGTTCATATTTTGTACTAAATAGGTTAGTTCTTCAAATTAGCAAAGTTCAGACATTTGATGGCAATTATTTACGGTAATAAGTAACTGTTCTGCTACCTTTCAATTCTTTGAATCATTCCTGATTAGTAATTGACTGTATGCCAAGGGGATTAAGCTTCTGCAACTTTGCTACTATGAACTTTGTTGCAAAATTGCTTCTTGATTGTGTAGCAGTTTCAAAAGAACATCCTGCTGCAATTCAAAAGTCTTATCAAGTGTGTAATTGGCATAGATGTTAACTTATCAACAAAATACAGAACAACAGACAAGGAATGTATCCTGGTGACACTAGATGGGAAACCTTTCTTCTTTAACAATATAGCCACAGGTGCAGTGAATGAAAAGTAACATTCACCCACATCATGGACTGTGGTATTGTGTCAGTGAGTCAGTCAGAGGGTGGAACAGAATGAATGAGTGATCATGTGATGATAATGGTAGTCTCTCATTGGCTGATTTTAACAGCAGACCACATTATTCAGAAAAGGTTTTGTTACATTTTTTTTTATTGTGAGAACCAAAATATGGCAAACTCAAATTCTCCACACTCTCATTGCAAATTTGCCACTTATGGTGTTTGGCAACAGGGTTACCCTACCTCGCTGTAAGCCACAGCACTGAGGTTGGATTTGGCAATAAAGTACAAGACCTTTGCTTGTTCATTTACTTTCAAATTAGGAAATAGGACACTTTTCATCTAACGTTTTATGTTTCTGTCACTTCTGAAAAGGGAACCAAATTGTGCAAGGAAAAATAATGAAAGATCTCTGCCAGCTCTATGCCCAGTCCTTAAATTTAGCCCTTGAGACATTTTGCACAATTTAATCCTATTTTTGCCTGATCCTTTCATTTGACCCACAGCGGTAATACTGGGAGACTACCACTAGGGGTCATAGCTGCCATTTGGAACCCTAAAGTCACTGGGGCAGGAGCAGAGAGGGACCACTCTTGCCCTGGCCCACTAGACACAAGAGAACCACATGAGTCCTGGTGGGAGGTGGTGGAGCCGGGGTAAAGAGTCAGGTTTGGTCATTGGGGGACTTCTGTTAGCAGTAGCTTGAGCCTTGAGTGGTTTCCGGAAGGGTGGTTGAGCCTTAAGATGCAAGGGGGGAGTTGGTTGAGCCTCTGTCAGTGAGGGGTGGGGCTTGAGCCTTGATAGGTTTCTGCCTAGGGGGGCTACTTGTTGGGGGATGCTTATTCATGGAGTCACTGTCCAGAGCAGGGGGTACCGATCTGGCAGAAGGTACTGTTCAGGTCATGGGTTATTGTCTGAAGTGGGAAAGGGTGATTATTGGGCATGGGGTACTGCTCAGAATGGGGAGGGGAGGGGGAATGGATCATGGGCGACTGGGTTGGCTGTTGCTGCAGAAACTATTTTTTAAATGCCGGGATCTGTGTTACATGACTTGGCAGATAGCATGGGTGTATCTACATTCTCTGTCAAGGCATGTTATATGGGCCTGTGAAGTAAGTGTTTGCCCTGTGTGGTAAATACAATGCAAATGCTGGGCTTGCCCCCTGCATATACTGCGCAGGCTTTGCACTTACCATATGGTATTTTTTGCACCTAATGCATGGCAAGTGTGAGAACTCAAATTTGATACCTTCTCAAGAGAAAAACAAATTTGCAGCTTTTGTAATGATCATTTAAAAAAAATAAAAGCCATGGTTTTTTGACCAACGCTCAATGAAATTACTTCAGACATCCTTGTGAGATAAATAAAAAGTTAATTAGCTTAGAGTGTGAGAAAAGTACATAATTCTGAAATTGGTGCCAGCAAAAATTAGATTGGATTTTTTTTATCTAAAACTGTGCCCTTCCCTTATGCTCTTCTTTCTCGGTTTTGAGAATCCTCAAGATTTTGTCCTTGGCCATTTTTCCTGTCTGCATACTCTCTCTGCCTAGGACACCCGAATCTATCCTCTCAGCTTTCCTGCATTGTATCATCTGTTCTTTTTTATTCATCTCTTTCTTTCTGAAATCAACTTCTTTATTTGGATCATCCTCTTCTTTTTCTGTTCTTGTCTACTATTTGTTCATCTTCCCTCCTCTACTCCTGTAATGCATTTGTTTCAGTCTTGTGCTGGTTTTGCTTTTCCTTCTATAGACGTTCAACTTGCCTGCCGCTATTACATTGCATTTTTAATTTTGATATGTGCTTAGAAAAATTCTGTGTTCCTCAACTTCCTTCTGAAAAACTATGGGTCACATTTATGCATTTTGGCAAGACTGGAAGAACAGTTGTATCCATAGTCATTAGGCAGCATCAGTCAGTATGTACGGATGGTCTCTGAGAAAAAGGGTGTATCGGGTACTCATCCTACTCAATGGAAACACCTGGATGACTATGTCTCAGCTGTTTAACCTTTCCCTATGGGACAGAGATGGCTAGGTTATTGATTTTTCTGTTCATTTTTGTTTGTTGGCATGGAGGCCAATTCTATTCTGCATGTCCTGATCATGTATGGCCTGACAGAATCTGGGCGTGAAGCAGTAGTATCCAATTTTGATCCCATGGGGGCTAGGCATTCCTGTGGGATCAGAATTGAGTCTACCGGCTGGGCCCTAATTCTGTTAGGCCGGATTCCCAGCAGATCTCCAGCTAGCCCAGCCAGGCTCCTGAATGAAGTGGCAGTGGCATGGCATGGCATCTTGATGTCCTTGCCACTGTGGCTTCATTTTGGAACCGTGATCATAGGCCGCCAATGACACATTTCTTTCTCCACAGCCTGACCCCCAATCCAGGCTTTCATGGTCAGGGTCAGACTCTGGGGAACGCATGCACCCCTCACCTCTTTGTCTCCACCAGGCTCAGCATCCAGGGGAACTTAGGCCGACCTCGGATGTACAGGACTGACCTTAGAACTGGCCCTGTATGTCTGGGGTAGGCACTGCCCACTGCCTGCCCTCTCTCCTCTCCTGGCCCACCCTCTCTCACCCATGAACAGAGCTCCCTGCACAAGTATGCTATATGTTCTGGGAGCTCTGTCCCTGGCAGTGCAATCTGGGTGTTTAGCAGATCTGGACATCCAGACCCACTAAACAAGGATCGGAATCTACCACAAAATTAATAAAGACATTTGAATTTAAAGAAGAAAAAATTGAGTAGCAACACACAAAGCAAACAATAGATTCTGATAGACATGCAAACTGAAAGAGCCATCAGCACAATCTTTTATCTGCAGAATGAGCAGAGACATACATATATACAAAGCGAACTTTAAAAGGTAATGTACATTAAAAAGGGACATTGATTACTTGGATTTTTCTGAGGGAACTTAGGGTTAAGTGACTTGCCCAAGGCATGATAGTAGGAATTGCACCCTGGCCTCTTGGCTCCCAAGCCAGTGCTCTAGCCATTAGGCTACTCCTCTACTCCACTAGCATGATCATGATGCTGAGTTTAATTAGCAAAATCTCAGGAAACAGGGGGTGTAAGGCTGAAGGTTTTCCTAGAGTGCCCAATACCCTTGTACCGGTCATGGTAGTAGCTAACGTCTCCTTGAAGCTATGTGGGAGTGCTCTCCCCACCAGCAGCATCATGGGCAGAGGATTTCCACACAGCTCTGCGGGAACATTAGTATTACCATGCTTTTCATATGGCAAGTAGTAATTTCCCAGCAACTCCACAATATCATGTTCTAAGCCTTTCGTAAAATAAGTTGATTATGCTAGAGAGGGCAAATCCAAGATGGCTTCAGCAGGGTGTATTTGAGTTGGTTGCTTGCCACTATGGGCATAAAGTGGAAGGTAATGGGGGCCGTTGTTCCATCTATGGCCCCCTTGTCCTCCAAACCATTACCTGCGGTGGTTGGTCCACTTGATGCTTTTGTGTTGTGCTCTTCTCTACAACTGGCAGAAACTGGGGTGTATAAGCTCGGCTGTGGCATCAGAGTCAGGTGGCTTGACATGCACTTTGAGCGGATATTCTGTCTCTCCAGAGTGGCATCCAGAGAAGAAATGTGCCTGCAGAATTCTCCTGAGGTTCAGCGGCCAATGGGACAGCCCGGTGAGGGGTTTCACAGTGGCTGCGGATGGGTCAGTTTGGGGTCTTCAACTGAGGGTGTTGGAGCCTTTCTGGGTTATCGTGACATTGCTTCTAGTCTGGTTTGGTTGCAGAAAATTTGGCAGCAGTTCCAGCTGCCTTGCAATTTGAGATCCAAGATCCTGGCCGAATGGAGAGCTCTGCAGTGACCAAATGGGAAACTTTCTCTCTCAGTTTCACTTTGCAGCGTCTGGAGACCTTCACGCTGGAATCAATATGGATAGCCATCATGCAGCCGTGTGCTGCTTTGATCCTGCAGGTTTATTCTTTAAATCAGAAAGTTTCCGACAATTTTATGGCCATTGAAGACAATGCAGCTAAGATACTGTCTTTGCAATCTTCCATAACTGCAGTTCAGTCTCGAGTTCAGATTCTTGAAAGTTCTTCTGAGGCTTTTGTGAAGGAGTCAAGTGTAACTAAAGCTAAGTTGGAATTATTGGAGAACTCTGCTTGAGATTCAATTTGCTATTTGTAAATTTTCCAAGAGCACAACTGGTTTCTCCGAGAGATATGTTATGGAAATATTTCTCTGAAGTTTTGGATATCCCTCTGGAATCCCATCTTCTGTTGGTGAAAGCTTATTATCTTCCTGCTGCTAAGAAATCACCTAGTGCCGTAGCAGGGGGAGCTCTGGAGCTGGGACCAGTTGATATCTTGGATATTTCTGCTATTTTAGAGGATTCAAGAGAGAAGGCAGTGACTCCTGCTACATTGTTGGTGACTTTAGCTCTAATGTCTGATAAAGAGTGGCTGATGAAGCTGTTCTTTAAGAAAAAGGATCTTAGGTTTAAAGGCTTGTTGGTTCGTATTTTTCTAGACCTTGCTCGAGATACACAGCGAAGGTAGTGGGAGTTTCCTCTCCTGCATCTGGGGGTTCAACAACTGGGTGGACTATTTTTCTTAAAATACCCATGTTTGTGTTTGGTAAAACACCAATCTGTTTCCTATATTTTATTTCAACCTTCCCAGTTGTTGGTTTTTCTGTACACCAGACACTTAGAGAATCAGGCCGCTTCCCCTGCCGCACTGCCGTGATAATATAATGTATCCCAGATGTTAATATTTTCTGAATTTCCTTTCTGTTTGAGTGCAAATTTGAATTTCCTATTGCTTGAATCTCCCTTTTTGGGGACTAGAGTGGGACTGATTATATTTTGTGTTATTGTTGTATTTTCTTCTTTGCATGATTTCATAATTGTGTTCCAGTTTCTGTACAAGAGGAATTCTTGATTAGATTGTATAATTTGCATAAATAGAAATTTAAAACAAAAAGTTGTGTACAGCTGAAAAAATAATGCAGTCAGGATAAACTATAAGCCTTGGCAATGCTTCATTAGTGGTGGGTAAATGATGAGATCCTTAGTTCTCAGGCTATAAAACTAATCTTTGCTCTTTGGAGTTGAAGGCAGTGATTCATGTGCTTTAGGAAAAGACAAGAGTTTTTCCCATTAAAACATTTACATGTGTTGCTTCTATAATGAAAGCATGACAAGCTGTCCAGTCATCTAGACTATAGAATTCCATTCTTTGCAGGCTTAAGAGTGATTTTACAGGAAAATCACCATACAAAATGTGAGCAAGCCTGGTTACCTGCAGCAGAGAGATAATTTAAAAAACAACATTGGAGGTATGTAAGAGAGACTGCTGACTTTACGTTCCCCTAAAGACAAATTATTCAGAATGACAACAGTCAGTGTTTGATCTGCAAAGGCTTTTTTTGTTAAAAATTCTGTTGGTGTGAGAACACAAAGTTCAGTGAATCAGGCTCTTGTTCACATTGTAGTACGGCCTAGTAGTTGAAATCTTGCTCTTGGAATGACAGCTCTTTGATCATTACCATGGCATTTGGAGGATTAATACTAGCAAGTCTTGACATCATTATTAGATTTAGGGGTTATTTTAAAAGCCCTATTTGTGATTTGCACATGCAAATATAACCTTCCACACATGCAAACCATGGCCAAAGAGCCATTTTAGAAAGGTCTGAATTTACACGTGTCTGCCCCAATCACATCTAAATCACATGGGGACATTATTTGGAAGGAGCGACAAGATGCGCATGTATTTCCAATTTCATATAGGGGTAGCATACCGGTAATGGAATTTATCTAGATCTGCTTCCCCGACATGTTTAAGTGTTTAGAAAGTGCTCATTTCAGCCAGCCCTTTATAAGACCAAACTAAGAGAGATGTGTCCCTTAATACTTTAATCTTTGTTTGCCCCTCAACAAGCATGTTACCTTGATAAACATTGACTTATCTATAATTGATGAAGAGTGGCAGGACATCCAGGTTTGCAAAATGCATGCTAACAATTACATGTATGTGTAATTCATTGACTTTTCATACATGCATGTTTATAAAATAGCACCTCCCCCTTCACATAGATGCTCATGCCCATATGTATCTGTGTTTCCTAGTTTGACTTAATGCAAATGTCTAGTGCAAGAGGTGGAGATATGTCAATTTTAGATCAAACTTACAGATGCTCACTCTCTCCTTGAAAACTGACAGAATTGCAACATTTTCACTTAGACTTCACAGCAACCACATAAACGACCTTCCTAAAATATACCTTTTAATATTTATTTTATTGTTAAGCAATGAAATTCTACATATTACATAAACAAATAGGATTGGCTGGACTGTCAAGTCATAGTATGAATTGGGGCATGTGGCTTTTTCTAAAAAATGATCCCAAATACACAATATGGCCCCTAGTTTGGAAGCATCTTCAGTGCAAATAGTGGCATTTGCATATCTATAGTATATGGACTAAATGTGTGAACAGCAATTTTAGACGGCCTTTCTGTGCATGAGAAGATCTAAAACACGTCCAAATTCTAAGGGGTATGGTTTGGGCTGGCCTGAAATATTGATATGTATGCACATTTTAGAAGGGAAATGCATGTGGATCCCAATGTTTTAGATGTCAACCTTTACATCTGCCCCAAGGCATGCAGAGGTGCCTGCTTGAAGGAGCAGAGGCAAAAGCAAAGACCACCACTCCTAATCAACAACACATATCCCCCTGCCCTAACACTTCCCTTGATGTCAAGCCATCCCTAAGCAAGCTCCCCTCTCACAGCAGGCCCCTTCCTACATCCAGCCTTACAACAGGAAGTTCTCCTCTTACAGCAGGCTTTCCCTGCTGACAGGAAGCTCCCTTCCCATGAATCTCCCCTTCTACTCCCTGATCTTACCATGGCTCTTACTTGGGGTCTCTGGTGGTCTAGTGTAAGCAGAGATGATCCCGGTCTCTCATGATGCAATCAGATCCAGGTTCATAATGTGCTATGAATTCTAGGGGCTCAAGCTTCCAAAAAAGAACATTTTACCCTTATATGGCAGCTTGATCCCCAGCAATAATAGTGCAAGATTATTGCTAGGGGTCACAAACACTATTTTGAAAGTGGACTTATTAGAAGCAAGAGTGACCGACAATCACTTTTGCTTACATTAGACTGACAGAGACCCCTGGTAAGAGCCTAGGGTAGGATCAAGAGAAATAGGGTGGAGGTTTCATGTCAGTTGTTGTTGTTGTTAAGTGTCGTCGAGTCGGAGTCGACTCATGGCGACCCTCTGGATAGCTATCCTAAATTGTGTTCATGTCAGGGGGGCTTTCATATTGGGGGACTTGCTGTGGGGGAGGGCTGGATGTCAGGAGGAAGTGCTGGGGAGTTGGGGCATTTGTTGCTGGTGCGGGAGATGATTGGGGCATTGGAGGTGCATGGATTCTAGGAACAGAAATTTAAAAAAAACTGCTCCCTCACATAAATGGGGTAGAGGAGGATTCTCATTTTCCCAGGTGCAGCTTTTTAAAATTGCTGATCCCTTGGGTTGTGCCTGTGAAGATGTATTTTACAAGAGGCTCCGTGATCTGTCTAACATGGGTGTTTATATCATTAAAATCTATTATATTACTATTACTTCACTTGGTAACACAGCAAAGATGTCTTCCATACTCCAAATGGACTGCTGTGAAATAACCATTAATTAAATACACCGGTTTTGAATGAACTGTGAAAGTGACTGGATTCTTGAGGAATGCAAGATAATAAGCTATGGTTCACAGCAGAAACATACATGTAAGATGTGAAACCCTTATGCTGCATTTTCTTATAGCATTTTTCAGAAAGGTTTTGTGGAAATGGCGAAATGTGCACATTACAGAATTTTAACTTTTCCAGCATAGGAACAGCATAGAGGTAATTTTATAAAGAATTTTTCACACATACACCCTGTTTTAGGCATGTAAAAGGCCTAATAAAATTACTCCATGGGCTACACACCCAACAGTATGCACGGTAACAAGAAGGCATGTACGTTTACATGACTCATGTGTATGCGTGTACAAGAGTGAAGTTTGGGTAGAGCATGAACAATTACAAAGTAAGGAGGTTATGTTAGAAATCTTATTCGCGATGTACACTGAATTTATTCATTTTAAATTTATTTATTGTCGCTTCTAAACCACATGTCTGTAAACTGCTCTGTGTGGTGTATAAACAATAAAAACTGCATACATAAAGTACACAGAAAAAACACAATTATCCCCACCCAGAAAAACAACTTGCCCCACCTCCCTACACTAATACATAAATAAACCTATCCAAAACCCCACTCCCCACAAACAAGTCGATTCAGCCCCACTTTCGCTGTCACAATCAAAACACCTGCCAATTACCTGTAAACCCTATCAGCCTAGTTGTTATCTATAAACCACTTAGACTTGTAGATTAGATATATATAAATGCAGTTAAATAAATAAATAAGTAAGTAAGTAAACTAGGGAATAATCCAGACTAACAATAAGGGTTCAACCCCTTCTCAAAAGCACACTGGGATAGATCAACTCTCTGAACCTCAAGAGAAAGGGCATTCTAATATAATGGACCTTGCACAGAGAAAGCTCTGTCCCTATGATAATTCTTCCACTCCTCTTTAATGGTGGGAACCACCAATATTACCCCCCCCCCCCCGAGATTGTAAAGATTGCCCATGGTGTAAGGAGCCAACTTATCCAACAGATACCGGGAGCCAAACCATGCTGTGAACAAAACACCATCATCAAAATCTTATATGGAATACGCTGCCAAATGAGCAACCAATGGAGTTCCCTTTAAATGGGCACCACATGGTATGATTGCCGAAGTCCCTATATAATTTTTGCAGCCGTTTTTTGGGTAAGTTGCAGCTGACTTACCTCCCACTAAAGGAGACACAAGCATTACAGTAATCCAGTTATGGGAAAAGAAGGGCCCAGATCACTGCTATCAAATCAGTTTCTACATGTAAAAAGTCATTTTAGAAAGGGGCCTATGTGGATGTCCATATCACATTTATGTTGTATGAGAGCATGTCAGGGGCATGACCAGGGCAGCACCAAAATCTACAAATATACCGTTGATTTCATATAGGGGATACCCATGGAGATGAATTCCGATGGGTGCACGTCCGGGCCATCCGGATGCCCAAAAAATGGATGGGGCTAATCTGTACCTGATTCCGTAACTGCAGGAGCTAGATGTTTCTGCAGTTGCAGAATCAGGCACTTAGACGGCCCGGCATGCACCCAATTCTGAGCAGGGAGACATCCTGGAGGTTGCCCCTCCCTACCGCTCAATGCTCCAGCTGATGTGCCGGTGCAGTGGCGTCCTGCTGCCATGGCACCAGCACATCCAGCCAGAGACACGGAATGCCGATGGAGAGTGCAGCGACAGCATACCGCCATCCGACCCTCAGCATGGTCCCCCAGGCCTGGATCAGGCGGCCGGTGCTGTGCCATATCTGTGTGATGGAGTTGGGGGGCTCACAGCTTGCAATCTGCAAGGTGCCTGGCACTTATTCCACCTTTGGGTTGGAATAAGGTGGGCGTCCATCTCTGCGCCAGGGGACGTACAAAGGCCTGACCTGAATGGCCTCTGTATGTCCCGGTGCCTGGCCACACTCCCATTCTGCCATCATTCAGCCAAGGTGCCGCTCCCTCCTGCCCCCATCCAGCATTCCCTGCACAATGGCTCTGTACGTGCAGGGAGCCAAAGGCACAGAATACGGTCCAAGGGATGAATGCTGGTTGGACATCCAACCTGGATTTCCAACCCTGCTGTTCAGTGATTGGAATGACCCCATAGGGGGTCATTCCATTCAGGATGTCCAGGCCCCTTTGTACCCGATCAGAATCGCAGGGGTAGGTGAGATTCTGAACCCACTGGGCATGTCTAGCTCCTGTGGGATCAGAATCACGACTAGGCCTGTATCTGTAGGCCAGGACCCAATTCCTATTTGCCTGCACATACAGGCCCCTGCCCAGCTAACTCAGTCAAGGCTCCTGAATGGAACCGTGGCACCATGACGTCCAGTTGCCATGGCACTGTGGCTCCATTCTGGAGCCACGATCCCCGGCCACCACCAACTGTCTCCTTTCCCTGCCGCCCATCACCCGATCTGGCCTCCCATGGCCAGGGTTGGGCTGCGGGGAATCCCTTGCACCCAACTCACCTTTTTTCTGTGGCCAGAGCTCCCATCCCCCGACATCTAGGGGGATTTATTCTACCTCCAAGGTGGAATAAGTCCCCCCTCCAGTGCGCTGGCTCCAGACGTTCAGGGCCGGTATCAGAATCGGCCCTGAACGTCCAGTGCCACAGACCGCCCACTGCCTGCCCTAACTCCGCCTCCGCCCCACTCCTTCCCGCCCTGTCTAAGCCTCCCCATATAAACACCTTGTTTATATGGGGAGGTTAGTCAGGGATTGCAGAGGGGGCTGTATAGTGGAGATGGACTTCCCAACGGGATGTCCATCCTTGCTATTCGCAGCTCAGAATGACCCTGATACTGTATAAGACTAAACTTATCTATGCCAACACTTGCTCTCCAACACAAATAGGAGGAAAAATGTTCCTTCCTTTGTTCTCTTTACAGAAGAGATTAAAGAGGATATTTCCAGTTAATTCAGGGATTGCTACTGATGGTGGTCTCACCAATGTTATTTAATAAAGACATTTAAACCTAAAGAGCATATTCCGCTTCATCCCCATATTTAATTCTCTCTCTTAATCGCAACAAGGGAAATATAGTAATTAATTATCAGTAGCTCTATGTCTAGATTTACAAAATGGCAGAGATACACGGGTGAGTGCTGACATTTACATCTGCCAATTTGTCAAATGCTGGCACTTACCCATGTAAGTTGCTGGGTTTCTGACACTGATTTTCCCCACATGTAACTTTGTGAAATGTCTCCTCCCTCTGCATGTGCCTTCCTGCTTTTCCTTCTTTGATATAAAGTGCATTTTCACAGTGAGGGGCAAACCTATATCAATTTTATATCATACTTACACGTGAACATCCTCTCTACGAAGCCTGACAGATTTGCAGATGTGTTCACTTGGACATCATTGCAACCACGTAAATGGCATTTCTAAAATGTGCTTTTAAGTGCATAGTTTATAAAATACATTCCAATGTACATATTTCACCCGTGTATGTTTATACCCTCTCCAAAACAGGCGCAGATGTAAAAGCATTTTAGTCATGATTGTGCTGGTTTTAATGAGGCTGTGTTATAAAACTCATATGGGGTCATTCCGAGGCCCCCTCCAGATCCCGTCTAGCCTCCCTGTGCATTGTACGGGGAAGTTAGATGGGGGCGGATCGGGGGCGGCATTAGGGTAGGCAGTGGGTGGTCATTAGCCCCAAATGTACAGGGCTGAATCCAATGTCAGCCCTGCATGTCCAGGGCCGGCGACTTGAACGGGGAACTTATTCCACTTTGGAGGTGGAATAAGCTCCCCTCGTCGACGGGGGACGGCAGGGCCGGGGCTCAGAAAGGACAGGAGAGGGCAGAGGATGATCCCTGCAGCCCAACCCTGGCTTTGGGAGGCCAGATCGAAGGTCGGGCTTTGGGGAATCCACCTTTTGAGCCGGCGGCCAGTGATCATGGCTTTTCAATGGAGCCACAGTGCCATGGCAACCAGACACCATGGCACCGCAGTTCCATTGAAAAGCCCTGACTGAGCTATCCGGGCAAGGCCTGTACATGCAGGCCGGACTGAATCGGGGTCTCGGCCTGCAACTACAGGCCTGGGCGAGATTCTGAACCTGCGGGGCTAGACATATGCCACGGGATCAGAATCCCGGCTAACTCTGTGTGTCCAGGGCGCAGAGGGCTCAGAGGGCACAGAGGGCGCAGAGGGCTGGGACTCTGTATGTCCCAGCCCTCTGTGCCAACCGGGCGCACAGAGGGCTGTGACGTCCACATTAGAATCGGGCTCATAGGCATCTATGCATCCTTATAAAATAACCACACATTGGATGCCTACTTGGACTTTCAGGCTAGGCAACTTGTTATAAAACTATGCTCCACAAAGACAAACATCTTCTTCCATTTGCCAGGTGTCTTCTCATTTTTCTTGGCTACCTACATTTTCTTACAGTTTATTCACATTTTCTGCTTTTAAATATATAGATACCCCATCCCAGAGGGTGCAGTTTATTCTTGGAACAGAGGATGACGATGAAGAGCATATTCCCCATGATCTCTTCACAGAGCTTGATGAGATTTGCTTACGTGAAGGAGAAGATGCTGAGTGGAGAGAAACAGCTAGGTATGTCGTTTAATCTGCCTGGAAAGTGAACATTTTCTTTTTACTAGGTCATCTGCAATAGGGGTGTATGTGGCCAAAAAAAGGTATGGTTCGTCCTTGTTTTAAATGAGCTTTTTTCTGATTTTTTGGCATTTTTTCGTGTTTGTTTCTCCTATTCATTTTTGGTGCACACATTGTGTGTGCTAGAACTTTTGAAATGAACAAATTGTAAGTGCATTAATTCATAGGTATATGCATGTACAAACAATTTGTGTGCACTTTCAATTATTAGTTGCCCAAGCGAACTGAATGTGTGCCCACAAATGCACACCTCCTAATTTGCAATATAAATGGGCAGCATTTTTGAAAGGCGTTTACACGGTTTACAGCCCAGTAAACTGCATAGTGGAGGAGTAGCCTAGTGGTTAGAGCACTGGCTTGGTAACCAAGCAACCAGGGTTCGATTCCTGCTAGCACTCCATGTGGCCTTGGGCAAGTCACTTAACCCTCCATTGCCTCGGAAGAAAGGCCTGGCAATCTACTTCTGGTGACACTGCCAAGAAAACCCAGGAGCTCTGGGTCGCCAGGAGTCAGGACTGACTCAAAGGCACACATTGCATTTGCAAACTGCATAAATGCCGTAAACAGGGAGTTTCAAAGGCACTTACCTGGTTAGTGCCTTTGAAAATCCCTTCCAAAACCCCCTACGCACCCCGATGCTATCTGGTTAGCATCAGGGGTGTGTTGGGGCCTTCCGGGGCAGAGCGGGGGAGGAGGCAAGTGCTAACCAGGCAGCAGCGATTTTCCATGCTGCCCGGTTAGCGCTCTGCTCTCACCTTTCTTTATGGTGCAGAGAGCTAATCAGGCAGCATGGAAAATTGCTGCTGCCCAATTAGGCTCAGTGGCTTCCTGGCTGTGCAGCAAACCCTGGATATTCACCTCCGTCGCTGCTGAATTGAATATCCAGAGTTAAGGGGGTCGGGCCCATTGTTTATGTAAGATGGTTATGTTGAAAACCTATTGTTTCAAAAGATAACTACATAACTCCTGTAATTATTGTGCCCTGGAGGTTGTGCTTCACATTCGGAGGGCATAGCTCATTGTAACTTGAAGACGTTCAAGTCAATGCTTGCCTAAAATTTATGTAAACTCTGAGGTCCCGATATTCAACGTGATCAATGCAGTTATCAGAGTTGCTAATGACGTTAATTGGAGTGAACGGGAAGAACGGGATATTCAGCAGCAATAACAGGGTTAGTGTTGATGAATATCCATGATTACTGGCTCTACACGCCTTGATGCTGACCGCTTAGCATCGGGTTGTGTCGGGGGCATTCTGGAGTGGAGTGGATATTGAGCCGCTGCTCAGTTAGTCATATATAGTGAAAGCCTGGCACAGGTAACCCTGGTCTAACTTCCACCACATATTGCTAACTAGGCAGCGGCTCAATATCACTGCTGACCAGTTAGTGATTGGCAAGAGCGGTTAACCTGGATATTCAATGACAAGGCTGGATATGACCCCGGCATTGGATATGCAGGTTTACTGTTCAGTGTCAGCGGCTAGCCACGTTTGCAGCATTAGTCGGTGCTGAATATCAGGTCCTAAGTCTTTGGGTTGGTTCTAGCAACCAAATAGTAATGCTGTGTTCTGTGCTGCAGCAGATTGATGCCTGTGTCCTATAGGGCCAGCGGACGTAGGTCACACTGCACAGGCAATATGCTTGAGTCCAGTGAAAAACTTTGTCTTGTAGTTGTGACAGTTTTTGATAGCATGGACTTCCTCCTAGCTTTCAGGGCTGGATAGGGTGTCTGAACTATCTGTACATGTCATGGAGGATGGGGGTAGGGTGTAGGGGATTAAATGAAGGCAAATGGGGTAAGAAAAAAAACTAATAGTATGACAGGGTTTAGTGTAGCTACCTGCACCATGGTAACCAGGTTCAAAACAAAGTAATATCGTAGAAGTTGTGCATTAGAGAGCCCTCTGAATGCTTTGAACTTGCCCTATTCGTATGTAGTTTTCTGGTCTATGGATGGAAATGGCTTGACTCATGTTAAAGTACCTTCCCCTGTATCCAGTTTTCATCAAAACTATTTTCACTCCCTCAAAGGATCTGAAGGCAGAGATGGCCCAAGGCAAACTCTTACAACTGTATACTACATTGAAGGAAAATTTGGAGAAACAATCCTTTTTTGTACATTATTACAGTATATATCAGGAATAAGCCCAATTGCCACTAAACTTTATGAAAGATATTAACATGAGTGTAAAGAACCATCAGAATGAAGCTTTGGGAAACTGCTAACTGTGATTTTGTAGTATCCATTCTATAACACTTATAGTGTTCATCATTAACTTCTAAACAATATTTTTGTTGTAACTTTTCAAAAATATAGTAAAATGTTTGATCAACTTTTATCCAAGTAACAATGAAGTGCTTAGTGAGACTTCTGCTGGGCTTTTTCCTTTTTTGTTATAAAGCACACACCGTGGTGTGTTTTTCACTCATTCATTCATTTCATACTGCACATAACACTTTAAAGTCCCACTCAACTAACAAAATGCCCATCTTATCGCTGCTATATCAT
Source organism: Ichthyophis bannanicus (assembly GCA_033557465.1). Taxonomy (NCBI): domain Eukaryota; kingdom Metazoa; phylum Chordata; class Amphibia; order Gymnophiona; family Ichthyophiidae; genus Ichthyophis; species Ichthyophis bannanicus. The sequence goes on along the minus strand of CM066036.1, from coordinate 651,985,871 downwards.
GTCTTCACGGTGCCACCAGAGCGTTGACTCTCACCCGACCTGCTTGCAGGTCTGGCAACTCTGCATCAGAGGCTTATCAATTTCTCTGAGAAACCAATAAACTTGATAAGGTCCGATTGCATATCCTTGAAGAACCATCAATGCAGTTTGAATAAATACAGCATCAAAACTGGACATTCAGAGGTCATTAAATATCTTCCCTGTCACTGGCACACGCAACATCTAGGAACCATGATGACATTGACAGCAGATACAAAGAACTTCGTTAATCCAAGACAAATTAGATAAATGTATTTCACTCCACAGTATCATTTAAATCCAGAACTTTTTCTGTTTTTAAATGAAAGATCCAGTATTGTTCTCTATACAATAAAAGTGCTCTCCGATCTCCCACACCCACGTCAATTCAGGAACATGATCAATGATTCGCCATTTCAAGTCTGTGAACTTGTGGGAGCAAGTCAAACAATGAGCAACTATTTGAGCTGTTTTCATCTTGTGCATTAGGCGACTCATATGTTCAGTTAAATGGATTTTAAACTTGCATATAGTCTGCCCACGTATAGCAACTGACATGGGTACTGAATAGTATATATTACAAACATAGAATTGCAATCAGTATTATATTTGAGATGATATAGTTTATCTGATTGGGCATTTGTTCATGTGGTGTCTGAAAGAGTCTGACAGTAAAAACTGCAGTTATCACATGGATGATGACCAACAGTAGTATATTTGGTTTACCCTTTAATAGGGCGAGTATGCACCACTCTAGGGCTATATAGGGTTGCTCAGCAAATAACTTATGAATAGCTACAATATGCCAGTGATTACATATTATCACTGCCACTTGTGGGGCTGAGTTAGAATAATGCATCACGCAGACTTGACGATCCATCAGGGTCTGTTCATTGTCTAGCAGTAACAGATCTCAAATGATATATTACATGCAAATAAGCAGTCCTGGGATAGCCTCTGTTGTAGTCACTCCTTCAGTGCAACTGCTTGCTGTTTGTACTTGTCAATGGTAGAGCATATTCTGTGGGCTCTTACGAATTGACAGATTGGTAATCATTTCCTTAGTCCTACAGGATGATGACTCATGCAAGATACAAAGCCTTTCTATCCACATCCTTACGATATAAGGTCATCTCTAAAGAATGTGTCTGTTTTTTTTCTCTTCCACATTCAAAAATTGTATGAAATATTGATGGCACACATATGAAAACTTAAGATTGACATTCAATGTATTTAACCAAGTTTCAAAAACTGACAATTGTTCTGTTGACATCCAGAGGCAAAGCACATTATCTATAAACCGCAGCCACACAGTATGAATGCAAACCAATGGGAACCATACAGAAATTTTTCTTCAGAAATAGAAATATGTATATCTGCTGCACTTGGATTCACAGTTGTGCCCATGGTGATGCCATGGACTTGCAGATAAAACCGATTTTCAAAACAAATGTAATTTTCCTCTAATATCAGTTCTGCGAGCATGCCTAAAAAATAGTTTGGGATATGAGTTCCAGTTTCCCAGTGATCCAATGTCTGCCTTATCATAGTTAGGACTTTGTTCTGTGGGATGTTGGTATATAAAACCTCCAGGTTCAATGTTACCAACAACATTTCTTCTGTGATATTCGTCATCTCATTTAAATGTCTCAAAAAGTCAGCAGTATCCTTTCTGACTTCATGGGGAAATCCACAGAATTGATAATGGTTATAACACAGTTCCACACAGCAGTACTGTAAGTCTCCTGAGAGGTTTCTGAACAGAGTTATGCACCCTAGGCACTAGATAGAAAGTTGATATCTTGGGGTGACTCACTTTCAAGAAAGAAGCTTCCCCTTTAGTAAGAAACTATTCATCAAAGCTTGATCCACTAATTATTTCACTCGCAGGATCAACCGAGGAGTGGGATCCTCCCTGTAACAAATGATAATGGTGTACAATTTTCAATTGATTTGCAACATCTTGATGGTATTGATGGATACTCCGTAGCACTACAGATCCGCCTTTATCAGCCATTCGGATGACCATATCTGGGCAGCATGCCAATTCATGCATTGCTGTTCTTTTCTCTTTAGTTAGATTGAAATGGTAGTGAGGCCACTCAGAAGTCTCAAGGTCTTTAATATCCTGGAGAACCACATCCCAGAATGTTGCTATATATGGATCCATCATACCTGGTGGTACCCATCTGAATTTCACACTCATGGTAGACACATCTGAGGTAGGTGTTGGATGTTTTGAGAAATATAACTGTACTTGTAGATTCCTGATGATTTTTGCTAAATCCAAATGACAGTGGAACAGCAGCAAACTCTTAGCCATATACCCACCCCAAGTGGCAGCTCAAGGTAATCTGCTGCCTGAGGCAAAGGAGGAGATGTTCTCCTCCCAAGGCACCCAAAAAGGAGGGATCCCCTCAGAGGTCTGGGTTGGGAGAGAGGAGGGTCCTCTCACTTGCAGCACTGGCAAGGTGGTTGCCCCAAGAGAAAAAGCATGCAGCTTTTAAAGGTTATATAATGAAAATATGAAAAATTAGCAAATGCAGGTTATATTTAGCAAAATGTTAGTGGTTAAATTATTTAGCCTATGATTCCATTATTAAAAATATTGACCCCTATCTGTGCACACTAGACTATCATGGTGTTAATTGTATGCATCCACAAAAGTCCCTCTAAGAACATAAAAAAATAAGAAATGCCATGCTGTGTCAGACCAAGGTCCATCAAGCCCAGTATCCTGTTTCCAACAAGATACATAGGTTCCATATTGCTTGTATTGGGGAACCTGTGTGTCTTTTTGGTCTCATTCAAGAATGAATGCAGTGCAGAACTGAGACATTTCCCCATAGAGCATACTATACAAAATACCAAAACCCTGATTTTGGTTTCATCTCAGTAACGGTAACATAAACATTTTCCAGTACCAGACATGTTGGGGGTCATTCTATGCAGCGTTTAGCGGGGGTATATGTCTGGTCTGGTCATACATCCCCCTCCAAATACTTGTGCCCAATGCCAAACCCAAAGTTCCCCGCATGTACAGAAGAGATGTGCGGGGAGCACTGGACAGGGGCGGGAGGGGGTGGTCTGGAGGTGGAGTGGCTGAGTAACTTATTCCACCTCGAAATAAGTCACCCCGAGGGAGGCAATCACCAGCAGAGAACCCTCCAACTCAGGTGAGTGACAAAAGGAGGTTCCCTGCAGCCCAACCCCAGCCTTGGCAGGCTCTTATCGGGTAACGGGGAATGGAACCTTTCAACTGGGGCTCCTGCATGGCATTCCGGTGCCATGGCACCGAGGCTCCATGCAGGAGCATTGGGAGGGTTAGATGGGGTGAGAGGTGTATGTCTGCTGGCACAAAATTGGAGCACGTCCTGCCCGTCCAGGTCCTTTGCACCTGATTCTGCTCCTGCGGGAACTTCTAGCTCCTGCAGGTGCAGAATCGGGTGCATATCCGGCCCGTCCAGATTTTGAATATCCAGACAGGCCGGACGGGCCTCGATCAGAATGGCGCCCATTATGAAATAATACAAAACTTCTAAAAAGACACTCAGAACCACAATTTACATAACAAAGAGCCTATCAAGAAAAGGTCAGCACTGTAAATACTACAATGGGCTCTAGAAAATCAATATATCTACTGGGAAAGTGGAACAAGCTGGATTGCTACAGACTCCTACATAGAACTCCATGTAATAGAATACCAGGCCTTGGTCACATACAATGAACATAGATAGACCATTACCAAATACAGAATAAATTATCACAAAATAAAAATTGAAATTTGTAGACAAAAATGAAACTGAACCACCAAGAAGGCACATTCTGCCTACAGTGCAACAGCAGAGAATTAAAAAAAGTGATGCATTTCCCCCGTACTATGCAAAATATAAAGATAGCAGGTGTAAATTCCAAAAACTGATAAATTCTGATTATTAAATTGAAATTAAAATTCATTTTTCTATCTTTGTTGTCTGTTCATTTTATTCTTCCAGTTTTCTCACTCCTAGTCTCTGGTTTCTGCTTTCCTTCTTGTTCACTCTGGTTTCTTCTTTTTCTTACAGTAACTCTGTTCCCAGGGTTTCCTATCAATTTGCCACTTTTTTCATCTCTTCTTTTCTCCACTTCCTCCCCTACATTCATTTTTGACATTGATCTTTCACTTTGTATTCATTTATTTATTTTTCTGTTTACTCTCCACTCAGATTTCATCCCTCTTCTCACCATTCAGTCCTTTTTATTACTCTACTTACAACCTTCCATCTCCCATTCTCGTATCTCTCTTCTTCCCCAGCATCTCATTATCTCCCCAATATGTCCATCTTATCCCATACCTTATATCCATATCTCCCCCTCTCTTCCCTTCCCTCATGCCTCATGTTCAACATTTCCCCTTCTCCTTCCTTCCTCATTTCAATATTAGGCATCTTCCCTTCTCTTCCTTTCCCTTCCTTTCCTCCTGCTCTTTGTCCAGCTTTTCCCCTTCTCTTCCTTCCCCCACCATAGTCCCTTACCATCCCCGATGGCCAGCATATCCTTTTCACCCTGCTTCATGATCAGCATTTCCAATTCCCTTCTCTTTCTCATCTCTCTCTGTAGTCCAGGATCTCTCCTTCTCTTCCCTCCCCCCTCCCAGATTTCCAGTATGTCCCCTTCCCTTCCCTATCACTAGGGGTTCAATACCTCCCTTCTGTTCCCTTCCCCAATTCAGGCCTGCCACCTTTTCACATCTCTGTCACTGCCGCCTCGCCACCCTATCTCCACTAGGCCTGAAGCTGCAGCTACAATATATGGGAGGGGAAGTGAGGGAGGCTTTGAGGACATTAACATGCTCAAGGCCTGCCACTTCCTTCCTTCCCCCTTTGAAGCAAACTTATGGTCAGAGAGGATGGGGCATGGCAGGCCTTGATCATGCATATGTGCTCCAAGACCTATGCCCGACTTGTTGCTTTATCACTGCTTTATTACTGCTGCTGTTTTGCTATGTTGGCGATGGCACTGGTGCACTACCCTAGGAGGATGCCTGATCTATCTAGTGGTAGAGCCAGCCCTGTCTGAAGAACAAGAAATAGATTATGGTGAGATTTGTAAGATAAGATTAGTGAGTCTGAGACATGTCCCCCATAGGATACTAGTACAGAATTTCTTCACAGCATTGGCAATAGAAGATAGAACTACTGAGGCATATGATGTGGGGTCAGAACTGATAAGGAGATCCTCCATAAAAAAAGAATCCAAGCTTTGTGTCTGAAAATCTCAAAAGAGTAGAAAATCTCTTCTGATGGGGAAATCAAGCATCATAAGAACTGATTTGGGGACATGATTGGAAAGGGAAGGAAGGTCGAATACCAGAATCATTCTTCACCTAGAATACAAACTACATTCTTAGCATTTCTGGGTTAGAAGAGATGGAAGGATGATATCAATGTCCACTTGGGACAAATTACCTGGCTAGCAGTCAAGTCAGTATAGTACAGGAGGATGACAAGAAATCAGGGAGACTCCACAGATCAACCTGCATGTACAGACTCCTGCCCGGCTAACTCAGTCAGGCTCCTGGATGGAGCCATAGTGCCATGGCATCCTGTTGCCACGGCACCTCAGCTCCATTCAGGAGATGCGATCCCCAGCCGCTGACAACAATCTCCTTTCCCTGCAGCCTGACCCCCGATCTGGCCTTCCATGGCCAGGGTCGGGCTGCAGGGAACCCTCTGAACACCCTCACCTCACTAGCGCTGCCCAGGCCTGCCATCTCCCGACATCCAGGGGGACTTATTCCACCTCCAAGGTGGAATAAGTCCCCCATCCAGTCTGCCAACCCCGGATGTACAGGGCTGATCATGCCCCGCCCTCGCTCCACCTCTAGAACGCCCCCTCCCACCCCCGACTAAGCCTCCCCATACAAACTCCAGGGATGGAAGGGAGTGAATAGCGTGGATGGATGTCCCAAAGGGACATCCACCCCCACTATTTGCATTACAGAATAGACCCCGAAGTGACTAGAGAATGGATAAGGGTCTTTGTAGTGTGTTCAGAAAGGAAAGGATGAATTGTGCCAATGTTATATAGAAAGAAGTAACAGGTTTTAGCTATCTGTTGGATGTATGTGGAGAAAGAGAGGAAGGAGTCAAAGATGACCTCAAGGTTGTGAGCCAAGGAAACAGGGAGGAATAATTATCCGCAGAAATAGAGAAAAGAGGAAGGGGGGAGGTGGGCTTAGGGGGAAGAAAAGGGAGCTCAGTTTTGGCCATGTTCAATTTCAGATGGCGGTGAGCAATCAAGGCACTAATGTCAGATAAGCAAGCATTCAGGCCAGGATTCCTGGAGAGATATCAGGTGCAGACAGGCAGATCTGAGAGTCATCAGCCCAGAGATGATATTGAAAACCATGGGAGGAGATGACCACACTAAGGGACTGAATGTAGAGAGAAAAGTAGAGGTTCCAAGACAGAGCCCTGGGGTACACTGAATGAAAGGGGGATAGCAGTAGAGAAGGATTCACCAGAGCATACACTAAAAATGTAGTGGGAGAGATAGAAGGAAAACCAGGACAGGACAGAACCCCTAAATCCAAGTGGATGTAGAGAAGGTGGTGATCAACAGTGTCAAAAGCAGCAGAAAAGTCAGGAAGGATGAGGATCGAGTAAAGGCCCTTGGATTTGGTGAGGAGAAGTCATTAGAGACTCTGACAAGAGCCATCTCAGTAGAATGCAGAGGATGAAAGCCAGATTGCAGTAGATCTAGAAGGGATTGAGAGGAGAGAAAGTCAAGATAGTGGTGGTGAACTACACTTTCAAGTAGTTTAGAAATAAAGGGGGGGGGGCAAGATGGGTCAATAATTAGAAGGACAGGTAGAAAAAGCAGTAAAAGTAGTAGTCAGGATTCTTGACTTCAGGAACACCAGGTTTGTTAAAATAAGGGAGTATCTTGACATCAACCTCCATTGCCTCAGGTACATCTTACATCGTAAGTCCACTTGGACAGGGAAATAACTTATGTACCTGCTTGTACCTTGCTTTGAGCATGGATTTGGAAAAAGCAAGCAATACATCTAAAATCCAAATCTTCCTTGTTAGGCATCTTAATGTCAGATATGTTTTTCTTGTACATAATTATCTCCATTCTTTTTTTGATATGAAGAAACTTGTTAATTCTGTTTCTACTCTGAGATCCCCAGAGGAGATGGAACAAAAGTGACATTTTGAATAACCTGGAGATGATTTGCCTATAGCCTGGTTCTTATTTCTTTTTTTTCTGATTTCTCCACTTTATTTTCCTTTTCTTCCCTCCCCTTTTAGTGAGGTCTAATGAAAATATGGATGAATTTTTCTTAGTTACTTTTATGTAACTTTTATTTTATTTTGTATTCAGTTTCTTTTTCACCCATATTTGTTACTTTCAACAAGTGAATAAAACACCCAAAATATAAAAAAAAATCCGTCCTGAATCTTTGTGAAGTAGAATAGTGGCATGAACTAAAAGAAGCTGTGCTAGTGACAGCCATGCTTTATGTTATGAAAGTAAACACGAGTAAGAGGAAAGAGAAAACAATATGACTTTCAAAAGAGGTGACTAAGAAAATAAAAGTAGAAAAAGGACAGTATAATACAGTATATCTGAAAAAAGCTTATAAGAACATAAGAAAGCCATACTGGAGCAGAAAAAAAGGTCCATCAAGCCCAGTATCATGTACTACTTTGTAACTTCATGGCAAGTCCACTAGTCTTTGTACCATTTGAGAAGGTAAACAATTTGCATTACCCATTCCACTCCGCTCAGGATTTTATAGATCTCTATCATATCTCCCCTTAGCTGTCTCTTCTGGTTGAAAAGCCCTAATCTCTTTTCCTCATATGTTCCATCCCCTATCATTTTGGTCACCCTTCTCTGTACCTTTTTAATTTTGCTATATTGTACCTTGAGATGCTGTAACCAGAATTGCATACAATACTCAAAGGGGTTCTTTTACCAAAGGGCACTGGCTGTGAGCATGGGTCTGGCGCATGATAAAGGTGCGCATTGGACACTTGTTGATAGCTAGCATGGGGCCTTGACAGTTAGCACCACTGGATTTTGGCGCTAACTATCCACGGCACATTAGTGTTGCAAGTGGGAACATTAGGGGCAGAGAGGAGGTGAGGTGAGCTCCGTTCAGTCAGTGTACTCACACTACCTGCACAGCAGGCAAATAGGGTGGTTGCATGTACCCCCACCTCCATAGTTGTCCTAATAAACCATGGATTTGTTTATTATTGGTGCTTTAGGTTCAATACCCCAGTAAAAGGGCCTCAAAATGTGATCACATTATAGAGCAATACAGTGACATTCTGTTATATTCACCATTTCTTTCCTGATAATATCTAGTTTTCTATTTGATTTTTTTTGGTGTCTGCTGCTTACTGAGCAGAGGATGACAATGTGTTATCCACAATAACCCTTAGATCCTTTGTCTAGGTTTTTTTTTTAGTGCCATCAAGTCAGTGTTGACTCATAGTGACACAGCTACCTCTGGGTTTTCTTGGCAATGTATCACTGGAAGTAGATTGCCAGCCTTTTCTTCTGAGCCAATGGAGGGTAAAGTGACTTGCCCAAAGTCACAAGGAGTGCCAGTGGGAATTGAACCCTTGATCTTCTGGGTATGAGGCAGTTGCTTTAACTGCTAGGCTACTCCTCCTTTTCCTAGGTAGTGATTCTTAATGTGGAACCTTGCATCATGAAGCTTTGGGATGGATTATTGTTCTCTATATGCATAACTTTGCACTTGTCCACATATTTCATCTTCTATTTGCATGCCCAGCCTCCCAGTTTCTCGAGGTTCTCTTGCAATGTTTTGCAATCCTCTTGTGATTTAATAACTCTGAATAATTTTTGCCATCTGCAAATCTGATTACCTCACTTGTTTCCATTTCCAATGTCATTTATAAATATGTTATAAAAGAGTAGGCCAGTGGAAATCCCTGGGAGCCTTGCAGCACATGGTTTCCTGATGGCAAGATAGTCATCATTCCTACCCTTGCACACACCTGCAGAAGCTCTCCTTTGGGCTACCCTGGATTAGACAACCCGACTTGAGGACCTCTATTCTGCTTCAGAGATCACTGCCGAAGCTCGCTACTGAGGCTTGTTGGCCATGTTGTTACATCTGGTTCACCTTAGCATGATTTAAGGTGCCCCAAATTCCCCCAGTGGCTTTTATAAAGTGAATAGCTTAGCATGGTTTCAGAGGTCTTCGATTGAGGTAGCCCACATTGTATACCAATTCACAGCCGGCACACCATGCTGCTCTTAGTGCGAAACAATCTCAGTCACCACTGTGGACTCCCCACACCTCACCTGTTCTCTTGCTAGGTGACTCCTCACCTGGTAAACCACTTTTCCTAAAACAGATTCTATTCCCTCTTTTCTTTATCTTCTCTTTTTCCTCAATAACTTTACTATCCCAGACAGCGTAAAGGCTAGTAACCCTCCCAGGCTGAAAGAGGAAGAGAGGTATAGGGTACCAGCATCAAGGGGAGAAATCCCAGCTCCTCCAAATGTCACCACCAGCACAGGACAGACACCAGAAGGGCCATAGAAAGCCCAGTTTACTAGCTGGTCCCAGAAGTAGACTTTTCTGATTGAAGATGAATGGGATGCCCAGCTACCATCAGTGCCAGATTTCTCAGTAGGCACTATAGGCACAGTGCCCAAGGCCTATGATATTTTTAAGGCCTAGAAAGGAGGGAGATGTTTTAAAAGCAGAAAAAAAATAAGGAAAACAGATTGAGAGAAAAAAATTTAGTGCACCTAAAACTTCAAAATTACATTTCAAAAACATTACTCCAGAATTTCTAGGCATTTCCTAAGATTGTTTCTTTCTTTGGCAACTTTTTTCAGCAAAGTTTTTAATAATGTCCTTAAAGTCCATATTTTAGAGTGAATGTGCTCAGGGCCTTCAAATACCAACATCTAACCCCATCTACCATTTATTGGAGACAGTGAAATACTGAGCTGCTGCAGGATGCACGATGTCCTAAAAATGGAAAGCTTCTGTTCTCCATCCTCATCGGCTGGTAGAGGACAAAATCCATGCTTCTGGACTGATTTTTTGGAACAATAAGAAAGTTCCATTACCTTTCCTTTAGTTAACTCCACATTAATAATAATGAACTTGCCATCAGGGTCAGAATAACTGACTTGTAGTTTACAGCCTGATTTCTGTTTACACTTCTCTGATTCTCTGAGAACACTTCTGTCTCCATTGATTGATTCAACAGAATTGTCAGCAGCACTGCCAGGATCTCACTGAATTCCTTATTCTTAAGTTGCCTCCCATCCAGCCCTTTGCTTTGGTTATTTAATTTTGCTTGCCCTGTGCAAATACGGTCATCTGTAAAATAGTTCTCTCTCCTGTTAACATATATCATCTTCCCTCTACCATCTGTACTCTTGTAGCCCATAGTTGGTGATTCTCCAGTCCTTCAGGGGACCCCAAAACAAAGTGGTTTTAGTGTATCTTCTTTTCCTTTCAACTCTTCATCCCCTTCTTATTTTCACCTCTCAGTCTTACCATCCCAACTCTGCATTTTCTCCTTTTACTGATGTAGCTGAAAAAATGTCTTGGTACCTTGTTTAATTGACTTAGCAATCTTTAATTTCGCTTGTGCTTTAGCTGTCCTTACTATCTTCCAAGTGCCTCTTCGTACTTCCCAATGTCTCTTCTAGATTAGTTCTAGGTCTTTGTAGTTCATGTTGAAATGAACATAAAATAAATATCATATAATATACCTAGTAAGTTTAGAGGACTTTATATTAGTTCAAGTATCCCTAATCCCTTTAGCAACTTTAAATAACTAAACAAATCATCAAAATTAAGATGCAGACAGCAGTTCAGCTGTGAGATGGACACTATCTAGTATTTTGTATTGAGTGCCACATGTATGATTATCTTCCATTTGGTGAGGTGCAAAGAACTCCTAGTTCTTAAGGAACAAGTCTGATCTCTGTAGGCTATAGACTTGGAAGAATTGAGGCAGATAAAGAAGTAGATAAAAGAGACATTCAGGGACATAATAGAGAAGTCCCACTTTCAGTCTGACAACCATGGAGGAAAGAGATCACCTGAAAGAGGATAATCAACTTGGTGTAGCAGAAAGTGATCCCATAGCAAGTGATCCCTTGCCCCTGGATGTGTCTCCAGGGGCAAGTACCCAGGAGGGAAAAGTTAAGATGACCATTATAGTGGGTGATTCAATCATTAGGCATATAGATAGCTGTGTGGCTGGTGGATATGAGGAACACTTGGCAATGCTTGGATGAGACAATGGTGGCAGGGAAGAGGGCTTTAGATTTGTTAGGAACTAGGCAACATTCTGGGGAAGAGGGAATCTTTTCTGAAAGGATGTGCTTCACCTTAACCAGGATGGAACCAGACTGCTGTCATTAACCTTTACAAGAGGAGACAGAGCAGCTTTTCAACTAGCTAATGGGGAAATGCCAACAGTTGCTCGGGAGCGCATGATTCTGAATGATGCATCCTTGAAGGATACTAACAAAACAGGCATCACTCTGTTGCCAATTTTGGGCATCCTGATAAATACGTTGCAGTAAAGGTTAAAGTAGCCCAAGTACCTTTAAATAAAGAGCAGAAAGAATTGAAATATTGCAAATTACCCCATCAACTGATAAGCAGGTTGCTAATATGAACCAAAAACACACATTGAAATGCCTGTATATAAATGTTAGAAATCTAAATAAGGAGATGGAAGAGTTAGAATATATAGCAGTGAATGAAGAGGTAGATATAATTAGCATCTTAGAGACCTGGTGAAAGGAGGATAACCAGCGATGCACTGGGATACCAGGGTACAAATTATATCACAATGATACAGTAGATCAAATTGGTGAATGGGTGGCAGTATCTTTTAAAGAGGGGCATTAAGTCAAACAGGATAAATGTTCTGTAGGATGTACTGTAAAATCTTTATGGATAGGAATTCCAAGTGAAAATGGAAAGAGAACAGCAGTGAGGGTGTACTTCTATCCACCTGGCCAGAATGAATAGATTTATTTATTTATTTAAGCAGTTTTCTATACTGCCGTATCCTTCAATCAAAGCAGTTTACATTATGTAAATACTACAAGCAGGTACTGGATACATTCCCTTGTCCCCAAAGGGCTCACAATCTATGTGTACCTGAGGCAACTGAGGGTTAAGTGGTTTGCCCAAGACGTGCTTATAGGACTAGAAACCTCAGTCCCTCTGGCCTGAGATTGCTGTCCCCAAGTGGGACTTGAACCCCCAGCCCTCTAGCCTGAAGTACTATGTCCTAACCACTAGGCCACTCCTGAGTAAGGGCTAACAGAAATCAGGGAAGCTAACAAAATTGGCAACAGAGTGATAATGGATGATTTCAATTACCTTGGTATTAACTGGGTGAATTTCACATCAGGACAGGCTACAGAGCTAAAGTTACTAGATTAAATAAATGATTGATTCATGGAGCAGCTGGTTAAGAATTGACACAAAGATGAGCTATTTCAAACCTAGTCCTTAGTGGAACACAGAATCTGATGCGAGAGTTAATGGTGTTAGAGCCATTTGGCAGTTGCGATAACAATATAATTGAATTTGATATAATAACCGGAGGAAGGACAGTGAGGCAATGTACAAAGACATTCACTAGCATTTAACTTTCAAAATGGAAATCATGATAAAATGAGGGAAATGGATAGAAAAAAGCTAAAAGGAGCAGCTTTTCAGGCCTGGACATTGTATGTATTTATTTATTTGAGTGTTTTTTATACCACCTTATCAATAAATCAAAGTGGTTTACATAGAACTAAACAATGTACATGAAACGAAGGAAACACAAAAGAACTGGTTATAAGTACAGCTAACAATTTATAACATTGGAGGTATATACATGGATTAAATGAAGGCTATATATCTGACAACCGAATGAAGTAATCCAGATCAAATGTATTCCACGCTTTAAGAAAAGTTGAAGGAAGGCCAAACAGCTGCTGGCATGGTTAGAAGATGAAGTGAAAGAGGCTTTATAGCCAAAAGAACATCTTTCAATAAGTGGAAAAAGGATCTGAGTGAAGGAAGCATGAAATAGCATAAGCACTGGCAAGTTCAAGGCAAAACGTTGATAAGGAAGGCAAAAAGAGAATTTAAAAAGAAGCTCATCATGGAAGCAAAAATACATTAAAAAAACCCTTTCTGGTGCATTCGAAGCAAGAAGCCTGTGAAGGAGTCAGTTGGACCATTAGATGATCATGCGATAAAAGGGACACTAAGGGAGGAGAAGGCTCTTCAGTCTTTACTGAAAATGATGTAAGGGAGATACCAATACCAGAAAAGATATTTAAAGGTGATGATTTGGAAGAATTAAAACAAATCTCAGTGAACCTGGAAGATGTACAGTAATAGAGCAATTTGACAAACTAAAGAGTAGCAAGGCATCTAGACTACATGGATGCTGAAAGAACTGAAAAATGAGACTGTAGATCTACTATTATTCAGTTGTAAACTATCAATAAAAACATCTACGGTGCCTGAAGAATGGAGAGTGGCTAACGTAAAGCCAATTTTTTTAAAAGGATTCCAGAGGTGATCCAGGAAACTACAGACTAGTTAATTTAACATTAGTGCTGGGCAAACTGGTAGAAACCATTATAAAGCATAAAATTACTAAAAACATAGATAGTCATGGTTTGATGGAACAAAGCCATCATGAATTTAGCCAAGGGAAGTCTTGCATTCCGATCCCCTATATTTCTTTGACATCATAAATAAACATGTAGATAAAGGAGAGCCAGTCCATATAGTCTATCTGGATTTTCAGAAAGCATTTGACAGACCCCTCATGAAAGACTTGAGGAAATTAAAAAAGTCATGGAATAGGAAGCAATCTCCTGTTGTGGATTAGGAACTGGTTAAATGCTAGAAAACTGAGTAGCCAGTTAGCATCAGGGTGCCTAGTGGCTACACCCACAGATATTCAGAGTTAGTGCCGCAGAATATCCCAGTCAGCATAATTAACCATGTTAATCGCTTTGAATACCAGGCCCCTAGTGACCTTGAGGTCACAGTTGTAAAACCCTAGTTTATGTTAAACCAATATACGTCAGTTCTGAAATTTTTTTCATCTTCTTACTTTTAGGCACATTTCATGGGGCAGTTGTCCAAATGGGTTAGTTTTATGCATACTATGACAGTCATGAACCTCACTTCTAATCCAGGGTATGTGGAATGTGATCTCAGTCTCTCAAATTTACTGCTAATGCTCCACATAGTACTTGCATTGTGTCAAAGAGAGCCTCCTGCTGGAGTTTGTAAGATGTAATATGTATGAGTAGTTTGTCAAGATGTGATTGGAGATTCTTCTTTATCAAGCCTGTGGCACCCAACACAATGGGAAATATTTCTGCATCTTGGTCTCTGATTGCATTTCTTGGTATTTCAGGATCTTCTGCCTCTCCACACGATCCACAGAGTAGTCACTTGGAACTGACATCTCTATTATCAATGCCGTTCTAGTGTTTTTCTCCTTAACCACTCTTTCCGGCTTCCTCGCATCCAGCTTTTTATTGGTCAGAATGGGAGTATCCCAGGTGATCATAACCTTCTCATTCTCTGTGATTCTCTTAGGGTCATGATTCGAGTGCTTTTTGGGCACATTGATGTTGTAGTACTTACAGGGTTTCCAATAGATGAGGTGTGCTACTTTATTATATCTTTCTGTATAGAAATTTTATGACATCATAACTTCACAGCCAGGTATGAGGTGAGTCACCATTTTCAGGTCTTTCTTACAGAACTCACAATACACCTTTCCTCAACAATTCTTGTGTCTGTCCTTGATCAACAAAGGGTTCCTGGACTAACACTCTCTATTTCCCATTATATATGTGCATTTGCCATTTGTTTTTCCTTATCTGTTGATTTAATTCTTTGAAAGTGGAGGAGTAGCCTAGTGGTTAGAGCAACAGTCTACTTGCCAGGAGAACTGGGTTCCATTCCCTGTGGCCCTAGGCAGGCCACTTTGCTCACCATTGTCTCCAAAGAAAAGGCTTGGTAATCTACTTCTGGTCATCCCTTGCCAAGAAAACCCACCAGGAGTCAGCACTGACTTGAAGACATTTAAATCCTTTGAAGAGTTTTTTCTCTTATTCTGCAAAGTCTATTACTTCCTTCCTTCCCTGTGTATGCCTGTGGATTCTCACTCATTCCTTTTGGTCGTCGGAATGCTTGTCCAAGTTTGATGATGGAAACAGATTCTGGATACTTACTTTTATATTTCAGCACTTTTTGAGCATTTGGATCCGATTATGCAGTTATATAGGCCTGGGGGCCTATGATAGCAGCTCTGTATATGTAATCAGTCTTTATAAGACCTAGCCCTCCTTCAGCTCTAGGGATGTACAGTCTTGGCATACATTGATTCTTGTAAATGAATTCATGGGTATGGAGGGGTTTCTTGTTAAAGATAATAATAGAAGATGGAGTCGTACGAGTAGGATGTGTCTGTAGCTGCTCCCATTGTGTCGGTGATTTGTTTCCTTTGTGCTCTATGCCGAAGCGCAAGGCAAAAGGCAAAGGCGGTTTTCCCTGAAGCCTTGCTGGTGGGGCAGTCTATAATACAGAGTTTCATACAGGTAAAGACAGGGGCATTCCTGCTACCGGAGTTGGAGAGAGCCCCGGTTTGCGGAGTGAAGTGTCACCCAGCCCGGCGGGCCTTTCCATGCCACCTGTTCCCTCAGCTTCCGGATCCAGGTTTCCTGATGTCAGTGAGGGCATCAGGTCCTGAGTAGTTTAGCTATTGTAGTTTCTTCGATGACTGAAGTGTTTGCTGGAAACTTTGCCGAAGTGTGTGTGGGGGGGGGGGGGATGTTTTCTCTGCAGTAGAGATTGTGTGTGACCAGGCGCTACCTGGTGTGTTGGAAGGTGTTAACTTTTCTTTACCAAGTCCTATTGTTTTACTGCCTTTGAATCACCCTCAGGAAGTGACCCTGGACTCCATATAGAATGTCTTGTAATTGGTTTAAAATATTTGCTCTGGTTTTCTTCAGGTTGCAGCCCAGCATTCTCCACGTTTGGAGAGTATGGAACGGAGTCTGGAGGTTCAGCATGGGCAGTTGCTGGGGGTTGTATCATCTGTGCAGAAATTGCAGGAGACACAAGGAGTTCTGCTTCAGGATAAAATAATTATACAGAGGAAGATTGAGAACCTGGAGAATCAGCAGAGGAGCCTGAACTGGCGGGTTTTGAATTTTCCCCATTTAACTTTGGTTTCACTTAGAGACCTATTTGTTAGATTCTTGAAAGAGACTTTTAATTATCCTGATTCTGGTGTACCTCCATTACAGAGGATCTATTATCTTCATCCAAATGTTGCTAAGGACGTTTTTTTAGAAGGCAGACACTTCATTGGTGGATGTTTCGTTGGATTCCTTGGACTTGAGTAACTTGACTGGGGTTTTAGAGCAGTTCTCTGATGTGGTGGCTGCTAGAGCCACTCTGTTGGTTTTATTTGTTTTTCTTCAAGATAAGGAAGTATTGTTAAAGTTTTATTTTATAAAGAAGAGAAATTCCTTTTTAGGTGGGAGGATACAGATCTTTCCAGATGTGTCCAAATGAACACAGGCTAGGAGGGAGAAGTTCTTGGAATTCCAAATAGAGGCTTTGGCCCTTGGGACAAGCTTCCAGTTGTGGTTTTCATATAAATGTGTGATCTCCTATTAAAATAAGAATTATCATTTCTTTGCACCCTCACAATTACATTTCTTTTTGGATGCTAAATGATTACAAAGCTAACATGTAGGTTTGATTGGGCTTACATGGTGAATCTTTGCCTTTCCTGCTCGTTTTCTTATTATTATTCTTTTTTCCCCCTTCCATTTTTCCATGGTCATGTGAATTCTTGGATCTCTACCATATTGTGGAATTCTTACACTCAGCGATGTTGTCATTTTCTTTTTATTCTAGTTGATTAACCTTGTGTTATATGGCTGAATGTGTATTTCCTGTCCAAGGTTTGTTTTTCCCTTGGTTTTTGTTAAACTTTATAAAAATAAAATAAAAACAAAACAAAACGATAATAATAAGTCAAGTAACACTCGGTCTTCAAAGGCTATATAATATGTCATTCAATTTACATCAAAAAGGACACCTATTCAGTCAGCCTATAAATTAAATAGATTTAATTTTAATTAAATGCAATTAATATTATTTATATTTCTGTATTTTAAATACAATGGATATATCACAATTATTTAATCAATTATTGTATACATTTCATAACAAATTCATAGTACAATATCTTTTCTGCAAAAACATACAAAATTTATAAATATCAGATTCTCTTCATACATACTACAAACATACAACACACTCACTACATCAAACAGTTAAAACAACCTTTCTAAGCCACCATTAGCTACAAAGTATAACCAGCAAAGAAGGAGAGTCTCAAGGAACTTCTACAATCTCAAATTCTTCTCTAATCTTCTCTTATCTCTTGTCTCCTCTTGTCACATCTTCAACTGGGTCCATAATAAATCGATCTCAGCAGCTCACAGTATAACTTCAAAAGTTTACATATGCTTTTACAGCTCCCCAAAATAAAGCCGCACCGTGCTGATGAGGCGATCTCCACCTGACAGTCAAACCACCTTCAATAGCACAAAGCTGGCATAGCCAATGGTTGACAATGTACGTTTCACTCTAAATTCAAACCCAACCAGGGCCCATAGTTTCACTAGATAATGGCTTCATCAGGGTATTTAATCCAACATAATAACACATTAAAAATTTATACCAAAAAGGACAAGACAATCCCAATATTTAACCATATACATGCTATATACAATTTGCTGACCTGTTCGTCACACACTATCGGCTCAGGAATGCACCAGCACCAAAAAATACCAGAGCATGCCTCTCACTGCTCTTATTACTATCAGCACACCATCATTATTTAAAAGAACCAGTGCCATTTGATCTGGCTATTCAAGCCAAATGGAATCACCCTATTCCAATTATAAATTATCATCTGCTCTCGGCGGCATAGTCCCTTAATAAGATCCACACCTCCCTCCTCATATATCTGCAAAAGTACAGCACACTGAAAATCCTCTTTATGATGCCCCATCTGGCACCAATGTGGCACCATAAGAGTGGATTCAACCCCCTTGACGTAATGCTGAAAGATGTTCAATCATTCACAATTTAAAGGAGTGCACTGTTTGCCCAATATAAGTACCTATTTTGACATTTCTTGGTGCTATGTTTTTGGACTTGGGCTCCTGGTGTGCGTAGCACAGTGCTTTTTTCATTGGTACATATTTTGACATGGACATAAAATTGCATGCACAACTCCCCGAGACAAACACGGTGTATTACTTTTTAACTTGAAAGAAAATTTCAAAGTAGGATCATCAGAAACATCAATCTCCAAGGTATAAAGACAGATTACACATTGTCCACATCATCTGTGACCACCCTGTGAAGAAACCACCTCTTCTATGGGACGTAATCTGGAATGCACCAAACAATCCCTAAGATTCTTGCCCCTATGAAAGGCAAACATGAGGGGGGGGGGTTAAACACAGAATGAACCTGTAAGATCAACCTGTACTTTCATATCATTTACCTAACCTGTGCCAATTGTGTGTCATAAGTTAAATCACAAACCAAATGTTTGTCAACCAATTTGTTATGATCCATCAATAAAGGATCAACATGAAGAGCTTGCATACGTGCCCTATAAATTTCATGGGAAGGGTATTGATGATGTCTGAATCTAGCTACCATGTGTTGGGATTGGCACACATATTCCTCTCACGTGGAACAAGGTTTCCTTAATCACAAAAACTGCCCTATAAGGATGTTGTCTCTCAAATGGCTGGGATGAAAACTACGATAATCTAGCAAACTATTTTGATCAGTAATCTTACGGAAAATTGAAAAATCCCCCTTCATGCAACTGAATCTTTGTATCTAGCATAGTGCCCATCAGTTTATCTGTATGTCTGCTGGATGCAAAAGTTTGTCTGTGCATAAGGACAAGCCACAATGAACGGCAGTGCCTGCTGGCGGAGACTCCATGTCCTAATGGCAAAGCAGATTGCAGGGCCACAAAAAACAGCAATGCCTCCATGTTGGAGCCTCATCTGCTGCTGACAGAGCAGTGCACTGGGCTACAGTCCATAGCTGCCAGTGGGGACTGCATCCCCTATTAGTAGAGCAGTGCACTGGGATATTGCTGTGGCTCAACATTTTTGTTGCAGCCAATGGTGTCCCCATTCCCAGCCAGCAGGGGAGGGCTGTTAGGCCATAGCTATGGCCAAGAAGGCCTGGAATCAAAGGTATTTTTAGTTAGATAAAAGAGGAGAGGAGGGAAAGGAACCCAAAGTGCAGGGCCAGATGGATCCAGAATAAGGGGAGGGAGCCCAGAGTACAAGGGAGGGAAAAGGGGGAGGGAGTCCAGAATGGAAAAGGAAAGCGAGAAGGGGGTGCACAGTGAAAGAGGGAAGGTGGTGAGGAAGAGGACAGGGGGCCAGAGGTGTAAAAGTCAAGAGGAGGGAGCCAGAAGGGGAAATGTTGAGGGGAAGGAGAGGGGTCTAGGGAAGCCAGATTAGAAGGGGGTGAATGGGGGTTGGGGGCTGGAAGAAAGAAGGAAAGAATATGGGGAAGGTATGGAAGGAAGGGAAGACTACAGATGCTCCATGCACACACACACATATACACATATCCCATACTCTACTCCCTCTCGCGTACACACACACACACACACCCAGCCCCTTGCCCCACCCTTTCTCGCATGCACACACACATGCATACCCTTGCCCGTCCTATCACCCTGCATCCTTTCATGCATGTACACAGATACAGCTCCTCAACCCATCCCACCCTCTACCCTCTTGTAACATATGTGCACAGAGCCCCTCACTTCATCCTTCATCTGCTCTTGCATGCACACACACACATACTCTTGCTGCTCCCCCACCTTCCACCCTCTGATGAACGCACGCACACATACAGCCCCTCATCCCAACCTCCACCTTCTCTTATACATGAGCACAGAATCTTTCACTTCACCCTCCATCCTCTCACACACCCATACCCACACAGAGCCCTTTGCCTCACCCTCTGCTTTTTCATGCAGACAGAGCCCCTCAGCCAGCCCTCCATCCTCTCATTCACACATGCACACAGATCCTCCCACAGCACACCTTCTCACTCACACCCATGCAGCCCCCCAAACTCATTCATACATTCTCACACACGCATACAGAGCCTTTCAGCCCATCTAATTATGGGTGCATGCGTACACACATCACACACTCACTCATACATGCACACACCCACCCACCATCCTCTAATATACAAGCACACACAGAGCCCCTCATCCTCTGATGTATGCACATACACACATACACCTCCAGCCCTCACGCCCCCCACACACATGTGCACGCCCCTCTCCACTCCATCATCCACATATGCAACAACTGCCAAACTCACACACTGAAGACAGAGACAAGTATACACATGAAATTACTCACCTAGGAGCAGCACAGCCCCTGCTACCCTAACGAGCCATGCTTTCCTATGTTTCTTAATATCTGGTACCCCTACAGACAAGCAGAAATGTGCAAATGGAGGAAGGGGCAACACACCATTTTGTGAGACTACAGGTGCGGACTTTTAAACTTGTTTGAATTGTTCTAAATTTACATTTTAATATCTTGATCATTGGGTTCATGAGGTAGTGGTCTGATCCTGAAAAACCAGTAGTCTCACAAAGTGTTGCCTTGCTTTTCTCTGAGATGTTTAATTTTGTGTCTGTAGATGTTTATTCTTGTTTCAGTTTCTGACCATTTACCAATATAACATTTTCTGCATTGAATAATACTGTATACATTGAAATAGAGGAGGAGCATGGATAAGATCCTCTTATGTTGAATGTCTTGCCTATTTGGATAACTATAGGGCCCAGTGATAGATGCTGTCTTTTGTTTGCAGCATGGTATCTGTGCCATTCTCTTCTTTCCGAGTTTCAGTTAAAAGCTTTGTTCTTGTTAGTTTTTATTTTGGATGTCTTCAAAAGCTGTGCGGAAACCCAAGAATATCACATCCAGTGTTCTCCCCAGTCATAGAAATTGATGAGATGTGATTTTTCTTTGGTAGAAGAGTTCTGCTTGAATCCTGCAAGATAGATGCAAGGCTGGAACAGGGGGGGGGAGAGTAACCAAGATGGCGGTATGTGGCATCTAGGCTCCTGACCTCTGTTTCAGATGGGTCATAAGAGGAAGGCGAAGCACGGCGTGTTACCCCAGGCAGCCGCGCTGACCTCAACTCCAGTTTCTGGTCCTTTGCAGTCCTTTTTTTGACGCCAGGAGCCGCAGCCAGCATCGGGCGATGAAAGCTCGGCTGGAGGATGCTTGGGGCAGGGTAGCTCGGCGTCTCCTTCAAGCAGCGACCTTACGCCCCCG
The DNA here is from genome assembly GCA_033557465.1 of Ichthyophis bannanicus. Classification (NCBI taxonomy): domain Eukaryota; kingdom Metazoa; phylum Chordata; class Amphibia; order Gymnophiona; family Ichthyophiidae; genus Ichthyophis; species Ichthyophis bannanicus. The sequence continues at coordinate 651,964,370 of CM066036.1, read as the reverse complement.
GAAGCATACCAGTCCTCGAAGCAGCTGCGCTCGGATCTTACTCGTGGCAGTGCGGAGGTGTGGGTCACTCCGAAGTTGAGGGTTCCTTGGTCCTCTCCGGGGTCACCTTTACTGAGCATGGCAGATGTTGGCGTTTCTCTGCAGGAGCAGCAATCTGGGTTGGTTTTCGAGAGTGGTGGCTCTGCTGTGGCAATTGATAACAACGCCGGAAACCCCCTCTTGGAACCGCAGACCAGTGGAGTGTTTCTGAGTGTGCAGCGTGAGGCTGGAGTTTCTTTTTCTCTACAGCATCCTGAACACTTCACCCTGGAAACTATTTGGTCAGCTATAGATCATCTTGGAGAATCTCTTATGTCTCAGATATTGTGAATTCAAGGTCAAGTTGTATCTAACACTACAAGTTTGGTTCAATTGGTGCAAGATTTGACTTTAATGAAAACTAAGGTGGAAGATATTACTGAAAGGACTTTACATTTGGAGACTCTGTCTGATATGTTTGTTAAAGACTCTAACCAGTTGAAAGCTAGGTTGGATCAGTTGGATAATTATACTAAGCTTGCCAATCTCCGGTTGGTTAATTTTCCTTGCTCCCTTGTTATTTCAGCTAGGGAAATATTTAAACAATATCTGGCAGAACTTTTGGGAGTCCCTGTGGACTCATGCCCTCCTATTGTAAAGATTTATTACCTTCCCAGGGGCCAGACGTCCTCGGCTAATACTGAGGCCACTGGACCAGGGCAATTTGATGAGTTCAATGTTTCAGAGTTGTCAGAAACTTCAGATACATCCATTGTGAAATCTGCAACCTGTTTAGTTACTTTTGCTTTAGTTTCTGATTGAGAATGGTTGTTAAGACTATTTTTTAGGAAAATAAATTTGCTGTTTAAGGGGTGTCTTGTTCAGATTTTTCCAGACCTAGCTAGGGAAACCTGCCATCGCAGGAAGGAGTTTCTGGTCCTGCGTCCACAGATCCGTCAGCTTGGGAGTTTATATTTCCAAAAGTATCCATGTAAATGCTTGGTAAAGCTGCAAGGTAATTCCTTTATTTTTCTTTGCCCTTCTTACTTGATTTCCTTTTTGAATTCTAAGGGTTCTGTGGGGGGTAAATGAGCGAGTCTCCTGGGTTGTGTATTGATTATCTGGCTGTTTGATGTCTGCAGTTTTTCCCTGCTCAGTCTGGATTAGTTTTCTTTCTTGAATCTCCCATATTGTGGGCTAGTGGAGGGGTTTACTTTTTGATTTATATGTTTGTTAATTTTTCTGTGTTGTGTTTTCTGAAGTGTCCCCCTTTTCTGTTGCAAGTGTGTTAACTTGTAATGTTATTTTGAAAATGAATAAAACATAAAACATAAAAAAAAATAGATGCAAGGCATTGATAAAGCAGGCAAAGAGAGAATTTGAAAAAAAGCTTGCTGTAGAGGCAAAAACACATAATAAAAACTTTTTCAAGTACATTCATAGTAAAAAACCTGTGACAGAGTCAGTTAGACCATTAGATGATAGAGGGGTAAAAGGGGCACTAAGAAGGGATAAAGCCATAGTGAAGATACTAAATGAATTCCTTGCTTTGGTCTTTACTGAGGAAGATAAAGGGATGTTATCCATGACTGAAATGGTATTTAAAAGTGATGCCACAGAAAAATTGAAAGAAATATCAATAAACCGGGAAGATGTATTGTACTTATTTAATAAAATGAAGAGTAGCATCTGAGGGTGTTGAAAGAACTGAAATATGAGTAAAATAATCTGTAATATCTGAAGATTGGAGGATGGTCAATATAACGCCAATCTTTAAAAAGGGTAACCGAGGTATCCGGATGACCGGCACCGCATACCCTTTTAGAACCTCAACCGCACCTCAGCACCACCCCCACCCCCCTTTCTACTCATCATTGCTCCCTATAGAACACGCACTCACTGAGATTTTGGCAAAATAGTATTTTATTATTATTGGTCACAGCTACATTGACCATAACCAACACCGGCCCAACATGGGCCAACACAACATTCTTAATTCCAAACATCAACTCCCCCCCCCCACCCAAATCCGGATGATGCCCCCCACCAGCCATTTTTTTTAGCAAGGTGGTGCATCATCCACCCCCCATTCCGCCTACCGCCCGCCTCGCCATGCTATTAGCAAAGGCCGGCTCCAGTTGCCTTCCTCTGGGCAGAGACCCCAACAGTGATGTCTCTCCCAACCTAAGGAGCACACCGCTCCCCTGCAAAGCGGCATTAGCTGCCAATACCCTGCCGGGTCGGTGAGCGCTAGCTCGCTACCCCACCACCGGCACAAGGTAGACCGCTATCCTTGTGCCGCCCCCACCAGAGCCAGCTGCGACCAATGCCAACCCTCGAGTGCCTCTTGCCAGTCATTCAGTAACAGGTCTTGCCCCACCGGGGCGAGGTGCACACCATCCAAATGATACAACCCCACGCACTTAACCTCAGCCCAAGTGTGCAACACCTGAAACCCCCCGGTCTGCATCACCCAATGCCCTATCTGCCTATTAATCTTCACCAGGCCCCACGACCACCGCCGCTGGAGCCAACATGCAGGGCACGGAATGATGTCAGACCACATGATGGCAACCCCAGGAAGCAATTCACGCAACAGTCTGATGTCGCTCTGAACAGTTCTGATAAGCTGCCGGCATGACCAGCCCGACAAACCATTGCCGCCCAAGTGGATCAGGAGACCGACCGGCCGCTGCTGCTGTCCGATCTTCACCTGAACGCAGGCAATCAACTGCTCCCATCTCATGCCGCGTTGTCCCATCCAGTGAAGCTGAATTCCCGAAGCAGCCAGCCCGAGGTGGATGCCTAATGGCCGCGCTGCTGCCCTGCACTCAGCCCAATACACAAAGGAATGACCGATGATCCACCACTCGCCGGAGCACGAACCATCTGCAAGGAGACAAATCGGACTCCCACCAGCGGCCACCTCTGCAACAGGAAGCAAAAGGTTAGAGCCCCCCTTCCCCCCCCACACCCCACCGTAACAATAAAGGCCCGCTGCCATGGTGCCCGAGATCCGACTCGGGCCTCTCAGGGGCGCATGTATCCCTCGTATGCACCCAAGCACCACCTGCCAATCTGCTGAATTACTGGACCCTCGAGTCCCGCTGCAGCCGCACTCGTAGCCGTACCAATCCGGAAGGAGTGCGAGGCATAACTCCTCTCCTCACAGCCCAGGTACCATAATGCCAAGCGCAACACAGCGGTAAACTGGAACTGCATTACCGGTTTACCATTCTCATGGATAAAAAAAGTAGCCCGAGGCATCCGATCTCCTCTGCAAGTAACTCCGCAGGTTAAGAACCGGGCAGGATGGCAAAGGAGAAATCGCGCTCAGTATCACCCAGGCACCTTTTCCCGCCTGATCCGTTTTGGAATGCGAGACAAGGATGCGTACCCGAGCCGCCTCCACCGACACACATTTGACATCAAGCCCGCCGAACACACCCCTCCTCGTGGACCTTGGTACGAGCTCGCACACGTGGAAAGCTCCAAAAAATGCAGTCGCAAACAGCGCTTGAAACAAAACCGCCTCAAAATTCGAGGCAGCGACCCACGGTAACACCTCACAAATCTTGAGGAGAAGTTTGTGAGAGACCGGGAGTCGCCAATCCTGCAACTTGGGGTGCACCCTGGCCCACCCAGCCAACAAGCGCTTGACTAAAAAGGATGTGCGAGTGTTACCCCATCCAGCTACCTTGCAGAAAAAGGAAAACCCACCGCCGCAACAACCGCCGACCTAGCCCAACCTTCCCTCTTCGCCCATAACACGAATTGTCCTACCAGCCCGTCATGAACACTCCCCCCTTTCCACCCTCTCGCACCCAGGAATTCACTCACCTGAGAATATCCTCGCCGCTACTTCGCCCACGTTCCGCGCGCCACTGACACAGACAGCAACGCCATCACATCAGGGTCCCAACTTGCCAAAGATGGCCCGGCACCGCCGAGGCAGCCGCATCTGCCTCTGGAGCCAACAGCCTGAACTGTGACCACTGAAAACGGGACAGAGCATCAGCAATGGAATTCTGAACACCCGGGACATGACGCGCTCTGGCGGTGACGTTCAGGCGCAAACAAGCCAGTACAAATACTCTCAGTAACGCCGCTATTCGTGGGCACTTGGGCACATGTCGGTTGATGACCTCAACCACTGCAGCATTGTCACACCAAAACACCACCCTTTTGTCTCGTAAGCGCTCTGGCCATACCCATAGCGCAACCACTATGGGGAAGAGTTCCAAGAAGGTAATGTTAAGGGTCAGCCCGGAAACCACCCATTCACTAGGCCATGGCTCAGCACACAAAGTCCCTTGACAGTACGCCCTGAACCCAGAACTGCCCGCCGCGTCAGTAAACAAGTGCATATCCGCATTCGACAGCTCCAGCCACTGCACGACTCTGCAGCCGTTGAACTCAGATAAGAAGGCATCCCATACCCGCAAATCCTTGTGCATTCCGGAAGACACCCGAATACAATGATGTGGCCTCTGCACCCCCGCCATTGCCAATGACAACCGCCGCGCAAAGGGGCACCCCATAGGCAGCACCATGCAAGCAAAATTGAGATGACCGACTAAAGACTGCAGAACCCTCAGGGTGGTTTTGCTCGACGCACCAACGAACGCGACCAACTCCCGGAGTCGCTCAACTTTCTGCACCAGCAAATGCACTACCATACCCGCTATGTCAATCTCTATTCCCAAAAAAGTGAGGCACATGACAGGCCCCACCGTCTTGCTTGCCGCTATGGGTATACCGAAGTCACCAGCTAGGCTATGAAAGGCGTCCAACAATCGGGCACAGGTCCCGGACTGCCCGGGGCCTACAAACAAAAAATCATCCAGGTAATGCACGATAGTGGACACACCTGTCTGCCGCTCCAATACCCAGTGCAGGAAGGTACTGAAGGCTTGGAAGTAAGCGCATGATACCGCTCAACCCATAGGCATGCACTTGTCATAGTAAAAGTGCGAATCGAATCGAAAACCCAACAACGGAAAAGCTGAAGGGTGCACCGGTAACAACCGGAATGCAGATTCGATGTCCACTTTTGCCAGCAAGGCACCAGCCCCGCACTGCCTTACTAATGTCATGGCCACATCAAAAGACACGTAGCACACAGAGCACTGCTCCCAAGGAATGTGATCATTCACAGAATCCCCAGGGGGGCAAGATAGGTTGTGGATTAACCTATATTTGCCCGGCTCCTTCTTGGGAACCACAGCCAGCGGCGAAACAACAAACGGAGAAAACGGGGAATCACGAAAAGGGTTGGCTACCCGCCCCAACGCGCATTTGTCCGCAATCTTCCGACGCACAACCGCCGCCAGAGCTCTAGCGGAACTAGCATTTTTGGACCGAAACCCTTTTGCTACCCCTTGAAAAGGAATATGAAAACCTTCTGAGAAACCCAACAAAATCAGTCTCCCCGCTTTATCATGACGGGACCCCCCATAACTGACAAGCCACGGACACATAACGTTGGCCCTTACGGGTGTCGGGGCCAAAGCCTCGAGCACAGCGTCACTTACTCCCTGCTGGGGCTCACACCACTCCTTTGCGGCTGCACTTTGTGGCAGCATGCCCACTCCCACCCAAGGAACAGGTATGCTTAAAATTACAGTCGGGGAATGGGCATGACAACTTGTTGAAACGCCAGCAGATGTCTCCCCCCGCTGCAACCCCTCTTGACTGGGTCATTGCTGGCCCCAGGGTCCGAAAGTACCACAAACCAGCTGTGGGCATAGTGACCCCCCCTTGCCCGCCCCCATCCCGGCACCCCCACCCTGCTCTTTACAGACATTTGTGTGAGTCACAAATTAATGTCTTTTGTCCCCCATGACAAACGGCCATTTTCCTCCATCATATCCCTGAATTCTTCGTCGTAGTTTAACCAGGCCCACCCCTCATGCGCCTGTGACACCGCCAAAATTGCATCCGCATAAGCCAACAATGTGCCGTATTGCTCAGGAAAAGAATGACCCCATACACTAGCCAAGCGCAAGAAAGCCCGAGTCCAATTAAGAGTATTGCGGGAAGCCTTCTGCACCCTGCCCACTTTTTCGTCCTCCTTGCACTTCCTTTTGCTGTCCCCCGAGCATTTCCTAACCTCCAGCAGATGAAAAATGTCAATATACCTATGCCGTTTGATACGATGCCACAATTTTACCGGTACCCCCTCCCACAACTCCGTACAACGCACTACCGTAGCACCCACTCCCTCACCCTTTTCACCCCCCTCCAGCGCGGAATAGCCCGTAGATTCCGCAGACGATGTTGAGGTTGATGATGAAGATGAGTTGCACTGACGGCGTCGACCACGTCTGCGCTTCACCTTCGCCTTGCCCCATCCGTAATACCAGGTCCCGAAGAGTGTACCCCCTCCCAAGAGGTATCCCCACTCCCCGCATACGCACCGGCCTCCGCGTTGGGAGCAACAGGCGAGAGCACAGCCGCCGCTCCGGCCGCCCTGTTGGTCTGCTCCTCAGCCTGCCCCGTAGGTGCTGCTCCGCTGGTCTGCACGTGTTCGGACATGCTCATTCGATGCCCAGCACTCTCAGGTACCTGTATAGGGAAAGATGGAGAGAAGCCAGCAGCAACAGCCCCAGGAGCCCTAGCCGCCACACTCTCCCCTCCCCCCCAGCCCCAAGCCGACAAACCGAGGCCTGCCGGCCTCCCATCCCGCTAACCCCCTCCCGGGCATCATCCCTTCCCCCCCGACCCCACTCCGGACCAATCACTCCAGCCGCTCCCCCATTGCCCTGCTCCCCCATAGGGCCCAGCCCCAAAGGCCCATGGGCCAGAGGGCCCCGCGATACTATGGACGACATGCTCGCCCCCCAGACCTGCTGTATAGCACCCTGGAAATGGGGGGGGGGAAGGGCACGCCCAATGGTCCGCATTCCAAGGGATCGACCCTAAGCCCTTCAACCTGTCTAGGCAGCTCGCCCACCGTTCCAGCTGCAAGCTCCGGCCCCCCCACCGCCTCGTGAGGTTCTGCACTGAGAACCGCAGGGGGACTGTCTGTCTCCTCTCCAACACCTGCGGGCTGGACAGGCCCTTGTGCCACCAACCCCGTCTCTTGAGGGACCCCGCTGGCACGACTCTGCGGGGGCCTACCCAATCTGCCCCGGGGCTCCACACACCCCTGCCGCCCCCTGCCAAGTGTCTGGCGAACTCCCCTATGGCTCCCCACTGCCGCTGTACCCCTAGACTCTGACCTCCCTGCCCCTGATGTCAGACACCCACGCCGTCCAACCCCCCGCCCACTGGCATTCACTCCTGCAGGCCCTGCCCTCCGATAAGCCCCTTTTCCCTTCTGAGTACGGGCCATGGGTGCCAAACTCACTCCCTTGCCAATGGCTCCCCCAAAGAAAACACCCACAGGCCACAATTAAGCCCACCCTATCCAAAAAAACACCGCCCCTAAGGCCAGGGGAGATAAACTGCAGGGGCCCGGTGCTATGCGCCTGCAAACCCCCCACGTTTCCGTTGTTTTAAGTTCCCCACTTTCCTTTCTCCTTTTGTATTTGTTTCTAATTATTATTTTATTTATTTATTTTTATTCGTTGCCTCGCTGGGATGGCTGCCGTTAGTTTCTTTTTTTTTTTTTTAATTTACCCCCCCCCCCTTCACCTTCCCAAACGTCACACTCACCCCCTTTCTGAACTCCCCCTTTGTGCTCCTCAATACACCCCTAACTCACCGCCGAACCCCACAGACCCCCGGAACCCCGACCTTGATTTTTTTTTTTTAATTTGTTTTATTAGTTCTTTTGTACACCCCCCGCACCACCGCAGCCAACGGAACCCAGGAAAAAATTATGCCTACTGCTAGAGACACACCCGATGAGCTCGCCGACCATGACAGGAAGAGGGAGATTGCACGCCGGTGATCACCTACGCTTCCAGGCCGGCTCCGCCTCCTGCAAGCTGCCGGCTCCAATCGCCTCACCCCACGTCACAGCGTGGGTGCGACGCTGAGGGGGCCGACACGCTTCTGTCCCCCCAATCCCCCCCCCAGCATGAACACCAGTGTGGCTCGGCCCCCAGGGTCCCGGTTACTCCGCCGGCCTCGGGACCGAGCCCAGTGGTGCCGCGGGATTTCTAGGGGTGATCCGAGAAACTACAGACCAGTGAGCCTGACGTCAGTACTGGGAAAAATGATAGACAGCATTATAAAGAACAAAATTTCTGGACATGTAGATAGTCATGGTTTAATGGGAGACAACCAATATGGCTTTAGCCAAGGAAGGTCTTGTCTTACTAATTTGTTATGTTTTTTTTGAAGATGTGAATAAACAGGTAGACAAAGGTGAGCCGATTAATATAGTTTACCTGGATTTTCAGAAAGCCTTTGACAAGGTCCCTCATGAGAGAGTTGGTGAAATTAAATTCATGGGATCAGGAAATGGTTAAAAGATAGCAGAGGGTAGGGGTAAATGGCCAATTTTCCCAATGGAAAAAAGATGAGTAGTGGAGTACCCCAGGGATCTGTACTGGGTCTGCTACTTTTTAACATATTCCTAAAAGACCTGGAAATGGGAATAATGAGTGAGGTAATCAAATATGCAGCTGACACAAAATTATTCAAAGTTGTTAAAACCCAAGAGGATTGTGATTATAATTATAATGCCTCTATCGTTCCATGGCGCGACCACACCTTGAATATTGTGTGCAATTCTGGTTGCCATATCTTAAAAAGGATAAAGCGGTATTAGAAAAGGTACAGAGAAGAGCCACCAGAATGGTAAAGGGGATGGAAGGATCCCCCTATGAGGAGAAGATGAAAAGGTTAGGCCTCTTCAACCTGGAAAAGAGACAGCTGAGGGGAGATATGATATAGGTCTATAAATTAAGGAATGGAGTAGAACGTGTAAATATAGATCGATTGTTTATGCCATCAAAATTTAGAAAGACTAGGGGACATGCAATAAAGCTACAGTGTAACTGTTTAAGACTAATAAGAGAAAATATTTTTTCACTCAACGTGCAATCAAACTCTGGAATTCGTTACCAGAGGATATAGTAAAATCTGTTAATGTAGCTAGGTTTAAAAAAGATTTGGACAAGTTCCTAGAGGAAAGGTCCATAAACCTTTATTAAAGGGGACCCGGGATATCCACTGCTTGCTGCAATACAAACATTGTGGAACCTTTGTGTCTTTTGGGGAAACTGCTAGGCACTTGTGACCTCGATTGGCCACCGTTGGAAACAGTATACTGGACTTGTTGGACCTTGGTCTGACCCAGTATGGCATATCTTATGTTCTTATAAGTCACTCAACTTGATATACTGTACTGTCCTTTCCTTCATTAAATTTATTCTAGGGATGCATATGTTTGATTCATTTGTTTTTGTTTAATTTTAGCATCAACTATTTGACTTAGGGGTATGTTTACTAAACTGCGCTCAAGTGCGTGGCGCACAATAGCGTGCACTAAGGTACCTTAGCGCACGCTAATGATGCGATTTTGTGCCCCGCACACGTGCGCGCCGCACTAAAGTGCCCACTCATGTGCGCAGCGCGCTGTTGTGCAATAAAGGCGTGGAAAGGCTCTCGGAGGGCGGAGGAAGGCTCCCCAGGGGCGGAGAGACGGGGTCAATGGGTGGAGAGTGGGAGGGGAGAGGCTCCCCGCACACGAGCGGGGCTAAAATTCAAGCGAAAAAATACCGCGAGTGAAAACCTTGCGGTAGAGCTGATTTAAAGGGAAGAGAAACCATTTCTGTCAGCAATGTACAACAAAACCAGGGAAACCTACAAAAAGTGAGCAGTGTGATACATGTGTACAGAACAAAAGGGCAAATAAACATTAAAAATTATCCCAACAAAATATGAAAAAATCATAAGCAAGCTGGGAAATAGTGATAGTAAAGGGAAACATCAAAAAACACTCCCAATAAAGCCCCAAACAAGAAATATGAATTTTAGAAGGGTCTACGCTCCGTCCCCATACAAGGTGAATTTTCCCACAGTGAAATAGCACTGATCAGGGTTACATCCTCCATTGGACAGGTTTCCTATGGCATGCCCATGTTCCACAGCAGCAGGGCGGGCATGTCGGAATGGGCAACTGGACAGATGCTGGGAAAGGGGATACAGAGGGCTGCAGGCGGCACATGCTGTGGTGCAGCTGGGGCACAGTGCGGACTAGGCAGATGCCTAGGTGGCACCTAGGAATGCCGAAACTGTACAGCAGCCAGACAGCAACTGATGAGGGCCCAACATGGGCATGAGCGTGTCTATCACAGTGTCACAGGGGATAGTACCCAGCAGGTACCTCCAAGGGCACAGAACAGTGGCAGGCGGTGATTGGGGGATGTGCGGACAGATATGCAGGCACCCCTACCCCAGAACCCACACCATAGGCAGCCGCCTACCCACACACAGGATGGCCTGAGACTGCATACCATCAGCACCACCAGCAGAAGGGCATGTCAGCTTGGTGGCACAGGGGTACTGGAGGTGGAGGGGAGCAGTGGCAGCTGCCCAGAGCAGACCATGGCCTAGCCCTGTCCAGGTGGGTGCAATGCACTGCAACAGACAGGCCCTGCCGTACAAACAGTCATGGTATCATCAGGGAATGCACTGTCTCTGTGGCAACACGGTGGTGCAGTGCACACAACCAGTGTGTTTGGAAACAGAAGGTCAGAGATTCAAGCCCCAGCTGGGGCTCCTGCCAATCCAGTCCCCATATTTTACCCACAACTATATCGTGATAGTAAAGACGAACCTTTATTGCAGAGAACATAAGCATGGCTCAAACACCTCTATTTTACCCTACAGAGCACAGACACCAGAAACGTGCACATTACCTAGAGCAGATTCCCCCAAATGCAGTCCTGGAGGGCCACAAATCCTTCAGGGTTTATGCTGTCTCCAATCTAAGGATGGAGCGGTACTGGTGGTGGAGGTGGCAGCAGCTGGTGGCAACAGCAGACCATGGCCTAGCCCTGTCCAGGTGGGTGCCGTGCACTGCAACAAACAGGCCCTGTTGGATGTACAGTCATGGACTCCCCAGGGAATGCAGCATATCTGTGGCAACACAGTGGTGCAGTGCACACAGACAGTGTGTGCAAGAACAGAAGGTCACAGGTTCAAAGCCCAGCTGGGGCTACTGCCAATTCAGTCCACAGATTTTTTCCCACAACTAAACCGTGATAGTAAGGACAAACCTTTATTGCAGAGAACATACGCATGGTTAATACGCCTATATTTTACCCCACCGAGCACAGAAACCATAAACAGCCACATTACCTAGAGCAGAGTCTCCCAAATGCAGTCCTGGAGGGCCAAACACCATTCAGGTTCCATGCTGCCTCTAATAAAGATGCCTGTGCTGCATATCTATGCACCACCCCCATGGTATGCAGATGTATCTCATGCATATTCATGAGGGACAGCATGAAAACCCGAACAGTGTTTGGCACACCAGGACTGGAGTTGGGAACCTCTGCCGTAAAGCAGCAGCCAACAGGGGCAGACACACCCACACCCACACCCACAGACCCCATTGGCCAATGCCTCCTGGAGAGGCAGGACATTGGGCCCTGCGTGCATCTCCCAATACTAGCACTTGCATACCTTAGCAATGCCACCCTACACCTGGGTATACGGTACACAGCTATCAAACGTTTGCTATGATTACTGGCAGATAGCAATTCCTAAGTTAAGCACAGTTTGCTCATTGAGCTCCATCATAACAACCTTTTTGATGTCTGTGGTGTGTGCTTCAGGTCTGGTCTCTGACAGTGTTTACCACCCTGGGGAGTGACCCCCAACAGTATGGCGTACCATATCCATGCCTGTACTGTGCCCAGAACTGATGTGGTGGCCAGGGCTGCTAAACTCCTCTATAGTAGCACAATGCTGGCATAGGTGTGGGTGTGGGTGTCTGTCTATCCAGTGTGTGGTGGCTGCAAACACCCTCCACAGCCCACACTGCCAGCACTGTTGCCAGTATTGGCCTGCCAATGTGCATAATGAGGAGCAAGGTACCATGGGTATAGCCCGGACAGGGTGGCCTGACCAGGATGTATCTGCACAGGGCATAGGGCACTGGCTGGGACATTATAGTGCCCGGCCACCACCTACACAGACAGGGTGGCCTCAGCATGTCCTGCTGGGAGATCACTCTCACCCTGACTGTGCAGTGACCACAGCATGGCTAGCAACCCCATAGTGCTGTATAATGTTTCTTTCATGTGATATTTATGGGTTTCTTTTTGGGGCCTAGTCACTGACTTATCTGCTTGTTGTGTATGCTGACATCCCAGTTCTGGGTGCATGCATTTCCACCAGGAACATGCACTATGGAGTAGCTAGCAGACTGTTTGTAACTGGTATGTGTCTTGATGGAGTGGCTTGCAGGGTGCAGTGGCTGAAGGCTTGCTGCAGGAGAATATCAGATGGTGGTGGGGTGCAGCTTAGCATGTACAGGCCTAATGTCTGTCTGCTATTGTGTTATGGATGTGTACAGAGCTGAATTGACTGCCCTGTAGGGTGTCTGTTCCCCAACAGGACCAGGGTTGATGGTCCCCTCTACTGCCACCATTGCAGGGAGGTAGAATGTGGATCTGTTGATGGGAGAGCCTGTTTGGCTGCCCTCCACCTGGGGGGGAGGAGGGGTGGAGTATGGGCCTCCTGGGGGGGGGCCATGTGGGCTACACCTGACTGAGACAAATTATATCCAAGGTGCTTCTGTACGAAACTAAATACCTCACACAGTAGCACTGCTGGGAACCTGCAGCATGGCCTATTTCTGCCATGGAAGGTGCTGTGGACCTGGTGCTGGGCACCCCACCGCACACTCAGGGTGAGCACAGTACCTGCACAATGTGACGGTGTGTAGCTACTCTGTGCCAGTAACACACACGGTCAGTACCCCCTACCAGGCCGAGGTGCTGTGGGGGTGCACATGGTCAGTTCCCCCTAGCAGGCCGAGGTGCTGTGGGGGTGCATACCCCATCTTGTGTTTATCTGTGGACAGCTGATTTGCATGTGCAGTGCATCATGGGTACGGGTGTGCTAACCCTATCCTGGTGACCACAGCAGACTGTCTGTGTGGTGACATGCACTCCCTCTGTAGCCAGCCAGGGGCTTGTTCACAGCTGTAGCCCAATGGTTATTTCACTGCCTGTAGAGCCAGCAGTTGTTGGTTCAAACCCACAGTGGGGTTATTTGATAGAGCTGGCCAAAGCATTATCTCTTTTTCATGTACATTATTGCTGCCAGCAAAAACACTCTCAGTGTACTGTACCCATAAGGTGCCTCTGAGGGCGCTTTATAGGGCGCCCTATAGGGCACCTTATGGTTACCGTCCATATGAGGTGCACTATACGTTATCCTGTGGAGCGACTTATAGGGTGCCCTATAGGGGACATTTTTGGGTGCCATGGCTGACAGTGCACTTTATAATGTGTCCTATGGAGTGCCTTATAGGGTGCCTTATGCGGCACCTTCAATTACGGCACGTGAGGGCGTGTTTGCTGGCAGCAATTAATAAAATACAAATAAAGTGCTGCAGGAAACAATACGTACATTGCAAAGCTGATGCCTCAGCCAGCCTTACGTATTAGGCACACTGGTGAGCAAACTCATGACCCCTGTATCAGCAGTCAGTGCCTTAACCATTGTGCTACACTGCTGTTCCTCCTTGCATGTCAATGCACCTACTTCAGATTTCCATGCATTTAAATGCACAGTGCTGCCATCAAACACAGTGTTATGACCTTGCTGTGCCTCATAGGGCACCCTATATGGCGCCCTATAGGCCACCCTTTCAGCAACATTGTAGGGTGCGTGGCGGACAGTGCACTTTAAAATGTGCCCTCTGGGGTACCCTATGAGGCGCCTTATGCAGCACCTTATGTTACAATACTTTGAGGGTGTGTTTGCTGGCAGCACTATTTAAAATAAAAATAAAATGCCCCCTACAGCAATATCACCTATAACAGGCAATGCCTCAACCAGCCTTCTTCATTAGGCACAGTGGGGATTGAACCCATGACTCCTGCATCGTTGGTCAGTGTCTTAACCATTGTGCTACACTGCTGCTCTTCCTTGTATGTCAGCGCACCTACTTATGATTTTCATTCCTTAAACTGCACAGTGCTGCCATCAAAAACAGTGCTGTGACCTTGCGGTACCTCATACGGCACCCTATAAAATGCCCTATAAGCAACATTCTAGGGTGCCTTGGTGGACAGTGCACTTTAAAATGTGCCTTATGGAGCGCCTTATGTTAACACGCTTTGAGAGTGCGTTTGCTAGTAGAGATAATTAAAATAAAAATAAAATGCCTCCTAAAGCAATCTTCCCCATAATAGGTAATGCCTCAGCCAGCCTTCTTCACTGGGCACAGTGGGGGATTGAACCCATGATCCCTGCACCATTAGTCAGTGTCTTAACCATTGTACTTTGGCTCTATTCCTGTGCTTGCACATCAGCGTGCCACTTATGCTTCCCGCGCAACTTTCTCATGCGCTTATGTGCGGGGCGCACATGAGTGCAGCGCACATTAGCGCATGATTAATCCCGGTTTTGCTTTTTTCTGACTGAAACGCCCACTCCTTATATGGCATCCGCACCCTAGCGCGGCGCGCACCCTAACGGGGTTTTAGTAAACATACCCCTTAGCATGCACTATACAGCGTGTCACAAAACAGTGTACACTGAAACAATATGGTACAGTGAAACCAAAATGACTGCACTGAAAAAAACAATCAGCCAAACTGAAATGTTCCCCTTGCATACCCCTAATTCGTTCATCACTGAGATCAGAGTACTAATTCCCAATATCCTTCCTAGTAGAATGCAATATGTGCCTTTGAGTCAATGGTGACTCCTAACATGTTCATAAAGCTGAGTAATACAAGGTTCAATATTTCGGTATGTACAAATCTCTCTTTCTCTTTATATATATATCTATATCCATCTGTATTTTTATATAACATACATATGCATAAATTTGTTTATAAGCTTAGAGAGATATTTATATACACGGTATGATGAGAAAAGGCTATAGGTAAGGAGTGATGTGTGTTTGCTGATAAGTGAAAATGACTATGACTCATGAGTACTAGGGCAGTGCAATATATTTTAAGATTCTGAGTACAGAACAGAAAGTCTCATTTAAGTCTTAAGATCCTTTCAGAGCAGTTCTTTATTATTATGTACAGCATTTCAAAACTAGATGTTGTCTGTTGGGTTTAACCAAAGCCATCATAAAATCTGATAAGAAACCAAACACAAGCTGGAAAGTGGATGCTAGAAGCATTACAGATAGGCGCTGAGAGGGTGGTTGGTATAAATAGTACAGTAATGTGGCAAGGGGTATGCGTGCATATGTGCGTGTGTTTATGTGAGTGCAGCAAAATGGTAGGGGTATGTGGGTATGTGTATGTGCTTGCAGCAGAGTGGTAGGGGTATGCATTTTTGTGTGTGTGTGGGCACATGCATGGGGTATGTCACTGCAGTGAAATGGAAAAGTTGTGCGTGTGCGCGTGCATGTGTGGTGTATGTGGCTGCAGCAGAATGTCAAAGGTGTGTGTGTGTGTGTAATGTATGAGTCCAGTAGAGTGGCAAGTGTATACGTGTGTGTTTGTGTGTGTCTGGAATGAGTGAGCGCACTGTTAATATACCAACAAAAATGTTAGAAGACAGTGATTGTCTCAGAAGCACAGATATATGTAGGTAAACTAGGGCTCAGTTATCCTTGGTCCTGAAGGAGTTCTGAGACAGGACCTGCTACTGCTGGGAAGCAATCTGCACTTGTAAGTATTTACCTGCTGGAAAACTGTCTTGAAGCTTGGGGAAAAGGGGAGATTTGGGTTAAAATGAAATTCTGTGTCTTTTTAAAATTTGGTATTTATTTATAAATTCAGTTAAGCATAGGTTTAGCTGTAACTCTGTTAGTGTTTATTTTTAAATTCTTACTTGGTTTGTAGCTTGTTGTATGACAAGAGCTTGTGTGCATCAGTGATGCTGAAGGCTATGCAATAAGTAGCTTAACTACTGGCAGGGTCTTCCAAGATGGGCAGATTTCAAATGTGATGCCAGGCTAAAACAAACCACCCATCTGGGCAGCAGAACTATGGGATGGTGTTGGCAGCGCAGGATCACATTTCTCTGACAACAGCAACAGAAATGGCATTTCAATATGGAAGAAAGACCTAGCAATCGACTTCTATTTCTTGCCATGAAAACCCAAAGGATAGTTGCAACAAAATAAATTGTGATATAATACTGGAAGATGAGATCTTCAGATTTGAAGGCACTCAATGGGCTACTTGGGAAGAGCAGAAGACTCTTGAGAGGAAAGTCAGCATTTATGATAGGGTTGAAACAAAGGGGTATGTTTACTAAACCGTCTTAGGGGTATGTTTACTAAACTGCGCTAATGTGCGCTACTGTGCGCTAATGTGTGCTGCGTGACATTAGCATGCGCTAAGATACCTTAGCACACGCTAATGTCGTGTACGGGGCACAAATGTGCACGCTCATGTGCGCGGCGTGCTAATGTGCGATGAAGGCGGGGAAAGGCTCTCGGAGGGCGGAGGAAGGCTCCCCAGGGGCAGAGAGAAGGGGTCAATGGGTGGAGAGTGGGAGGGGAGAGGCTCCCCGCACATTAGCGAGGCTGAAATCCGAGGCAAAAAATACCGCGAGTGTAAACCTCGCGTTAGAGCCGATTTAAAGGGAAGAGAAACTATTTCTGTCAGCAATGTACAGCAAAACCAGGGAAACCTACAAAAAGTGATAAGTGTGATACATGTGCATGGTACAAAAGTACAAATAAACATTGAAAAGGACCCCAACAAAATTTAAAAAAATTATAATCAAGCTGGGCAATAGTGATAGTAATGGGAAACATCAAAAAACACTCCCAAGAAAGCCCCTAAAAATAAATATGAATTTTGGAAGGGTATACGCTCCGTCCCCATACAAGGTGAATGATCCCACAGTGAAATAGCACTGAACAGGATTTCCCTCTCCATTGGACAGGTTTCCTATGGCATGCACATGTTCCACAACAGCAGGGCGGGCATGTCGGAATGGCAACTGGACAGATGCTGGGAAAGGGGATACAGAGGGCTGCAGGCGGCACATGCTGTGGTGCAGCTGGGGCACAGTGCAGACTAGGCAGATGCCTAGATGGCACTTAGGAATGCTGAAACTGAACAGCAGCCAGACAGCAACTGATGAGGGACCAACATGGGCACGAGAGTGTGTATCACAGTGTCACAGGGGATAGTACCCAGCAGGTACCCCCAAGGGCACATAACATTGGCAGGCGGTGTTGGGGGGAAGCGTGGACGCCTATGCAGGCACCCCTACCCCAGAACACGCACCATAGGCAGCCGCCTACCTGCACACTGGATGGCTTGAGACTGCACACCACCAGCACCACCAGCAGACGGGCATGTCAGCATGATGGCAGAGGGGTACTGGTGGTGGAGGGGGGCAGTGGCAGCTGCCCAGAGCCGACCATGGCCTAGCCCTGTGCAGGTGGGTGCCATGCACTGCAACAGACAGGCTCTGTCTGACAAACAACCATGGTATCTCCAGGGACTGCACTGTCTCTGTGAGCACAGTGTGGTGCGGTGAGCACAGCCAGTATGTTCAGGAGCAGAAGGTCACAAGTTCAAGTCCCAGCTGGGGCTACTGCCAATCCAGTCCCCATTTCTTACCCACTACCAAACCATGATAGTAAGGACAAACCTTTATTGCAGAGAACATACGCATGGTTCAAATGCCTATATTTTACCCCACCGAGCACAGACACCAGAAACATGTGCATTACCTAGAGCAGAGTTCCCCAAATTCAGTCCTGGAGGCCCACAAATCATTCAGGTTTTATGCTGTCTCCAATATAAGGCCATGTCAGCATGGTGGCGGAGGGGTACTGTTGGTGGAGGGGGCAGTGGCAGCTGCCCAGAGCAGACCATGGCCTAGCCCTGTGTAGGTGGGTGCCATGAACTGCAACAGACAGGCCCTGCCGGACAAACAGTCATGGTATCACCAGGAAATGCACTGTCTCTGTGGCAACACAGTGATGCAGTGCACACAACCAGTGTGTTTGGAGGCAGAAGTTCACAGGTTCAAGTCCCAGCTATGGTGCCTGCCAACCCAGTCCCCATATTTTACCCACTACTACAACATGCTAATAGAGACAGAACCTTTATTGCAGATGACGTAAACATGCCCAAAACAACTACATTTTACCCTACAGAGCAAAGACACCAAAACCAGGCGCATTACCTAGAGCAGAGTCTCCCAAATGCAGTCCTGGAGGGCCAAACACCATTCAGGTTCCATGCTGCCACTAATAAAGATGCCTGTGCTGCATATCTATGCACCACCCCCATGGTATGCAGA
The DNA here is from genome assembly GCA_033557465.1 of Ichthyophis bannanicus. Classification (NCBI taxonomy): domain Eukaryota; kingdom Metazoa; phylum Chordata; class Amphibia; order Gymnophiona; family Ichthyophiidae; genus Ichthyophis; species Ichthyophis bannanicus. Next base: position 651,945,974 of record CM066036.1, on the reverse strand, counting down.
TGTATCTCATTCATATTCATGAGGGACAGCATGAAAACCCGAACAGTGTTTGGCACACCAGGACTGGAATTGGGAACCTCTGCTGTAAAGCAGCAGCCAACAGGGGCAGACACACCCACACCCACAGGCTCCATTAGCCCAGGGGTAGGGAACCCTGGTCCTGGAGAGCCGCAGACCAGTCAGGTTTTCGGGATATCCCTAATGAATATGCATGAGATATATATGCATTAGAAATATCCTGCCAACCTGACTGGTTTGTGGCCCTCCAGGGCTGGATTTGGAGACCCCTGCCTTACACCTCTGTCATTTAAGATTGTGAGTGGGCAAGGTACAGATGTCCAAGACATCAAAAAGGTTAGATAGAATGTGTCACATTCCTCCTCACTTCTCACCACCACCAAAATATTGTCTATTAGACAACTTTTTGGTGGTGGTGAGAATCGAGGAGGAATATGACACATTCTATATACTCTTTCGACGTCTAGGACATCTGCACTTTGCCCATAATCCTTCTAGGGGTCCATAGGGACTAAACCTGACTGAAACATACAGATATATCCAAGGTGTGTATGCAGAAACAATCTATCTCACACATTAGCACTGCTGGGGACCTGCAGCATGGTCTATCTCTGCTGTGGACCTGGTGCTGGGCGCCCCACCTCACCCTCAGGGTGAGTGCAGTACCTGCACAGTGTGACGGTGTGTAGCTACTCTGTGCCAGTACCACACACGGTCAGTTCCCCCTACCAGGCCGAGGTTCTGTTGGGGTGCATACCCCATCTTGTGATCATCTGTAGACTGCTGATTTGCATGTGCAGTGCATCATGGGTATGGGTGGGTTAAACCTATCCTGGTGACCACAGCAGATTGTTTGTGTGGTGACGTGCAGTCCTTCTGCAGCCAGCCAGTGGATTGCTAGCAGCTATGGAGCTGTAGCCCACTGGTTACATCACTGCTTGTGGAGCCAGAGGTCATGGGTTCAGACCCACAGTGGGGTTGTTTGATAGGGCTGTCCAAAGCATTGTCTTTTTTTAATGTACATTAGTACTGCCAGCAAAACACCCTCAGGGTACTGTAACCATAAGGTGCTTCAGAAGGCGCCCTATAAGGCGCCTTATAGGGCACCCTATAAAGCGCCTTCTGAGGCACCTTATGGTTACAGTCCATATAAGGTGCCTTATAAGGTGTCCTATGGAGTGCCTTATAGGGTGCCTTATGCGGCACCTTAGGTTACTGCACGTGAGGGTGTGTTTGCTGGCAGCAATAATTAAAATACAAATAAAATGCCTCAGGAAACAATACTTACATGTCACAGCCAGCCTTATGCATTAGGCACACTGGGGGATGGAACTCATGACACCTGTATCATCAGTCAGTGTATTAACCATTGTGTTACACTTCTGTTTCTATGCTTGGATGTCTGTGCGCCTACTTAAGATTACCGCGCGGTAACACGCTTAGCGGCGCTTTGCCCGATAATGTGCGCAACAGCGCGTGTTATCGCGCGCTAATCCCATTTTGCTACTTTAAACTGAAACGCCCACTCCTTATATGGCATCCTGCACACTAACGCTGGGCGCACATTAAGAAGGTTTAGTAAACATACCCCTTAAACTTGGTAAAGTACATTAAACAGGAACATTGATAATTTGGATTTTTCTGAGGCAATGGATGGTTAAGTGACTTGCCCAAGGCCACAAGGAGTGCTAGTGGGAATTGAACGCTGGTCTCTGTTTTCCCAAGCCAATGTTCTTAACCATTAAGCTACTCCTCCATTCCACTGGTATGGTATAGTGAAATTCTGAGTATTCTTTTGCAAGGTTTTATGTTCATAAATTGCCTGCCAGTGGAAGGATTTTGTATGGCTCTTACTGGGGTTATGCCAGAATTTGAATAGATTTTACAGTATATATTTTGTAAAAGGATATGCCTTAGTTCTGCTTTATACCTATTGTTGGAGGAGTTTCTGTGGGTGTGAACTTATGCCAAACTGGATGATCAAAATTTATATTCAGATTTTATCCTATGTTGTTTTAGACTCCATTATAGATGAATTGGTTGAATGATGTTATTAAGTAATTTTAATGGTAACCATAATGATTGAAAATGAATTTTCTTTTCTAAAATTTCAAAGGTCATTAGCACTTTTTGTAAGGTCTTTTATAGCCAATTTAAAAGCAGAAGGTCCTACTGACGGTGGGGGTGGCATAATGTATAAAAATGTATTTATTGATTTATCATCATTTATAGACCACTAATCTGTTACATATTTTGCGATGAACAAAAATAAGATATGAAATAATAAATATATAATGCATAAAGCAAAAAACTAAAATAAACGTATATCCCATAAAATACTATGGAAAGCTAAAATAAACATATATCCCATAAAATAACAGATGTTAAATAAATCTATCATACTAAATGAAGAGAGAAATTACTATAAATCTAAAACCAATGAACGGTAAATCAACAAACAAGGAATCACTCTTAGCCGGAAGCTTGAGCTTTCAGTTTTTTGTGAAACTCAAGCATGTCATCAAGCTGACGTATAGCAATAGGTAGTTGTTTTGGAGGGTCATTCCAAGGCATGAATAGCGGGGATGGACGTCCCCTTCTGACCCAACTAACTTCCCTGTACATTGTACAGGGAAGTTAGAGGGGGGCGGGAATGGGGCGGGGTGGGGTTGTTAATGCGGGCACCTCCTTGCATGTCTTCTCTGGCTGCCAATACGTTTTAGGATTTAGTACAAAATTGTCATTTTCGCTCACCAGACCATTCATTCCTCTACACCACAATATCTTGCAGATCTTCTACACCACCACACTCCTCACCGCCTTCTACGTTCTGTCCACAATTATCGGTTAACGTTTCCTTCCCCTACACAGGCTCATCTTGAACATACCCGCTCCTCTGCTTTCTTCTTTCTGGCTCCCTCTCTTTGGAACTCCCTTACCCTTAACCTTAGGTCAGAACCCTCCTTTGCTCGGTTCAAAGCTGAACTGAAAACTCAACTTTCTTACTTGCCTTCAACCTCCCACACACTCCCCTCGGAGTTCTTTTTTTCTTTCTCCTCTCTTCTTTCTCTGTCCTCTTCTGTACCTCTCTGCTGTCATGTCATTGATTGGTGTTCTTTTTCTCAGCAGCCATCTTTTTATATATTATACACCTCTTTAATGTTCTGAAGTAAGTGGTATATAAAGCAACCCGATAAAGATAAACATCAGGGGGAATGCACTTTTTGGTCTGGCTGTCAGGGATCGCGTCTTTTAAATGGAGCCGTGGTGGAGAGTGGGAGGGGAGAGGCTCCCTGCACAGTATCGGGCCCGAATTTTCATGTAAAAAATAGCGCGAGTGAAACACTCGCGGTAGAGGGCATTTATAGGGAAGAGAAACCATTTCCGTCAGCAATGTACAGGAAAACCGGGGAAACCTAAAAAACGTGAGCAGTGTGAAATATGTGCACAGAACAAAATTGCAAATAGAACCCGAAAATGACCACAACAAAGATATTAAAAATAGAAATCCAAAACACACCCATCAAAGCTCCAGAAAAAAGAGATGAATATTGGAAGGGTCTACGGAGCGGAGACACTTCCGAAAAACATTTCCTTTTCTGGAGCTTTCCTCGGAGTGTTTGCCATGGTTGCCCATTAATATCACTGTTGCCCAGCGTGGCGATAATGTGTCCCCCATTTCCCGTGGTCAATTCCGGGGTTTATGTGTACGTTTGCCACCAGACAGGGTGCATATGCCCACAGTAAAATTGCGTAGAGCAGGGTTTGTGACTCCATCCTGCCAGGCTTACTACCTCCAGGGGCTGCACTGTCACAGTGGCTATAGTGTGGTGCAGCGGACAGAGTCAGTAACTCTAATACCAGAGGATCAGGGGTTCAAAGCCCAGCTGGGGCACTTGCCAGCCCAGTTCCTATATTTTACCCACCACTAAACACAGATAGCGCAGACACCCCTGTATTGCAGGGGACAGAAGCATGGGGAAAACACCCATATTTTAACCAACAACGCGCACACACCACAACAATGGGCATTACCCACAGCCAAGTACCCCAAATGCAGCCCCGTACTGCCACATTCCAATCAGGTCACCTGCTTTGTATGGGAGCATGTTGGCGGACGAGTACATGTGGTGCAGGGGGCAGTGGCTGCTAGCGACAGAAGACAGAGGCCTAGCCATGTGCAGGCTGCCACCGTCCACTGCAACAGACTGCAACAGACAGGCCCTGTCGGATCCACAGTCATGGACATTCCAGGGAATCCACCCAGTCTGTAGCTACACAGTGGTGCAGTGCACACAGACACTGCATGCAAGAGCAGAAGGCCACAGGTTCAAAGCCCAACTGGGGCAACTGCCAATCTTGCCCACATATTTTTCCCCCAAGTAAACAGTGATAGTAAGGGCACACCTTTCCTGGCGAGGACATATGCAATGGCAATACGTCTATCTTTTACCCCACGGAGCACAGACACCATGAACAGGGGCAGTACCTAGAGCAGAATCACGCAAATGCAGTCCTGGTGGGGCACGCACCAGTCAGGTTCCATGATGCCACTCATACAAATGCCTGTGCTGTATATCTATGCACCACCCCCATGGCATGTAGATGTAGCTCATGCATATTCATGAGGGACAGCAGGAAAACCCGAACAGTGTGATGCAAACCTGGACTGGAGTTGGGAATCTGTGCCGTAAAGCAGCAGCCATCAGGGGCAGACACACCCACACCCACACCCACAGGCCTCATTGACCAATGTCTCCTGGAAAGGCAGAACATTGGACCCTGCATGCAGCACCCAAAACTAGCACTTGCATAACTTACCGATGTCACCCTGCACCTGAGGTATACGGTAAGCAGCTCTGAGACGTTTGCTAGGAGCACAGGCAGATAGATATCCATACGTTATGTACATACTGCTAGTTGACCCCATCCAAACAATCTGTTAGGTGTTTGCGGGGTGTGCTCCAGGCCTGGCCTCTGACGGTGTTTACCACCCTGGGGAGTGACCACCAGCTGTAATGCGTACCATATCCATGCCTTGCCGTGCTCAGGACCGGTTTGGTGGGCAAGGCTAATTACCACCTCAATCGTAGCACCATGATGGCATAGGTGTGGTAGTGTGTGTCTGTCTATACCAGGGGTGGGCACCTCCGGTCCTGGAGGGCCGCAGACCAGTCAGGTTTTTGGGATATCCCTAATGAACATGCATGAGATATATATGCATTAGAGATATCCTGCCAACCTGACTGTTTGTGGCCCTCCAGGGCTGGATTTGGAGACCCCTGCCTTACACCTCTGTCATTTAAGATCATGAGTGGGCAAGGTACAGATGTCCTAGACATTGAAAGGGTATATAGAATGTGTCACATTCCTCCTCGATTCTCACCACCACCAAAAAGTTGTCTAATAGACAATTTTTTGGTGGTGGTGAGAAGTGAGGAGGACTGTGACAAATTCTATCTAAACTTTTTGATGTCTTGGACATCTGCACCTTGTCCACTCACAATCTTAAATGACAGAGGTGCAAGGCAGGGGTCTCCAGATCCAGCCCTGGAGGGCCACAAACCAGTCAGGTTGGCAGGATATCTCTAATGCATATATATCTCATGCATATTCATTAGAGATATCCCGAAAACCTGACTGGCCTGCGGCCCTCCAGGACCAAGTTTGCCCACCCCTGGTCTATACAGTGGGTGTTGGCTGCAAGCCCCTTCCACAGCCCACACTGCCAGCACTGTTGCCAGTATTGGCCAGCCAATGTGCATAATGAGGTGCAAGGTACCATGGGTATAGCCAGGACAGGGTGGCCTGGCCAGGATGCATCTGCACCGGGCATAGGGCATTGGCTGGGACATTGTAGTGTCCGGCCACCACCTACACAGACAGGGTGGCCAAAGCATGTCCTTCTGGGAGATCACGCTCACCCTGACTGTGCAGTGACCACAGCATGGCTAGGCACCCCCATAGTGCTGTATAGTAGTTCTCTCATGTAATAGATATGGGTTTCTATTTGGGGCCCAGTCGCTGATCTATCTGCTTGCTGTGTATGCATGCATCTCCATTGGGAACATGCACTATGGACTAACCAGCAGACTGCTTGTAGCTGGTATGTGTCTTGCTGGATTGACTTGCAGTGGCTGTTGGCTTGCTGTGGGGGAATATCTGGTGGTGGAGTGCAGCTTACCATATCCTGGGCTTATGTCTGTCTGCTATTGTGTCATGGCTGTGTATGGAGCTGCCATGGGGGGGGGGGGGGGGTGGTGGTCCTCAGCAGGACCAGGGTTGCTGTTGCCCTCTACTGCCACCTTTGCAGGGATGTAGAGTGTGGATCTCTTGATGGGGGGCCCCCAATGGGGGCTGTGACCTGACAGGGATATCCATGGTGTTTGTGCAGAAACTAGCTATCTTACACATTAACACTGCTTTGGAACTCCCACTTGGCCTCCATCAGCCATCGAAGGTGTTGTGGACCTGGTCCTGGGCGCCTCATTGCACACTCAGGGTGAGCACAGTACCCGCACGATGTAACGTGTGTGGCTACTCTGTGCCAGTAAAACACCCGGTCAGTGCCCCCTACTAGGCCAAGGTGCTGTGTGGGTGCACCTGGTCACTTCCCCCAACAGGGCCGAGGTGCTGTGGGGGTGCATTCCCCATCTTGTGTCCATCTGTGGATAGCTAATTTGCATGTGCAGTGCATCATGGGTACGGGTGGCCTACCCTATCCTGTTTACACCAGCAGACTGTCTGTGAGGTGACATGTAGCCAGCCAGGTTCTTGCTTACAGCTATGGAGCTGTAGCCCAATGGTTATGTCACTGCCTATGCAGCCAGAGGTCATGGATTCAAACCCACAGTGGGGCCCTTTGATAGGGATATCCACAGCTTTATTTTTATTTACTGTACATATGTCTATGCCGGCAAGACCACCCTCAGCTTACTATACCCATTAGGTGCCTCTGAGGGTGCTTTATAGGGCGCCCTGTAGGCCACCTTATGGTTGCCATCCATATAGGGTGCACTATACATTATCCTGTGTCGCAACATACATGGTGCCCTATAGGGGACATTCAAGGGTGCCTTGGCGAACAGTGCACTGTAACATGTGCCTTATGGGCCGCCGTATGTTAACATGCTGGGAGAGTGCGTTTGCTAGTAGTGGTAACAAAATAAAATTATCATGCCTCCTACAGCACTCCACAACATAATACATACTGCCTCAGCAAGCATTTTTCACTGGGCATTGTGAGGGGTTGAACCCCTGATCCCTGCACCATTGGTTAGTGTTTTAATCATTGTGCTGTGGCTCTGTTCCTGTGCTTGTGCATCAGCGCGCCGCCTTGTGCCTATCAGCGCGCTGCCTTCTGCCGCCCGAGGACCAGTGCGCCGCCTTATGCCACCCAAAAAGAACTGTGCGCCGCCTTATGCCGCCCAAAAAGAACTGTGCGCCGCCTTATGCCGCCCAAAAAGAACTGTGCGCCGCCTTATGCTGTTCCAAATTAATTTGCCTCCTAAAACAATTTTACCCATTACAGTTGCTGCCTCAGCTGGCCTTTTTCCTTGCGCGCAATGGGGGATTGAACCCATGGCCCCTGCACCATTGGTTAGTGTCTTCACCGTTGTACTATGGCTCTGTTGTTTTCCATACCCAACGGCGCGCCACTTTGCCTTTCCACGCGCTAATGTCGACCCCCGCACATTAGCGCGACACGCACACGTCCGGTTGCTTACTCCCATTTTTTTTCTTTTTTCAGCCTGATCCGCCCACTCCTTATATGGCACAGGCACACTACCGCAGCCCCGCACGATAAGAATGTTTAGTAAACATCCCCCTAAGAGCCAATATAATAGGATATGTTTATCCAGCATTTTTTTTCAACATTCATCGTCCTATACCTGCTCAGAATGACATATGGAATATGCTCTCTTTGAGTTCTTATAATACAACTGAGAACAGAGATACTACTGATATGGCATTGCTCACACAGGAAAAACAGAGCAGCACAATGGTGGTACAAGTAGTGTAAGTGGCAGGAATCTAGTGGGTGAGAGGGGGAAAAGAGACGAGAAATTATGGGAGGGAGCAGAGGTAGGCAAACTCCTATCCTCATAGACACCAATACGCTTGAGTTTTCTGAAGATCCCAAATGAATATGCATGTGATAGATTTGATCCCAAACTGCTTGAATTATATGCAAATATATTTAGGGGCTTGTTTACAAAGCCGCAGTAGCGGTTTCTGATCGTTATCGGAGCCACGGCCCCGATAATGATTGGAAACTGCTACCGCGACTTTGTAAACAAGCCCCTTAATGAATATTCATTAAGAACATTCTTAAAACTCATGCAAATTGATATCCATAAGGACTAGATGTTGTCTATCCCTGAGAGTGAAGGGAAGGAACTGAAGAAAGGAACTGTGAAGCAATCAGAATGGACAAATTGGGCAAGGAAAATAAAAATGATGGGAGAAGAAAAAAAGGCACATTTGGAAGGGGAGAGAGAGAGTGCACAGAGAGATGTGAGAGAAAATGAAGAAAATGAAAAGAAATCAATCAAATATAAAGAGTTCAAATATTTTATAAAGAAATAAAAATACACTGAAAAATCTGCAATAAGAATATTGGTACTGTGTGTAGAGACTACTTGGATTTCACTGCTTGGAACATCAACATCATCCAGGGTCCCTACTAACATAATGCACTGTAGATGTGAAAGAGATCTAGCATTTTCCAGCATAGGGGAATTTGCTTTTTTGCCAAGATATGTCACTCTGAGAGTAAACTGCTCTGGGAGGGAAAATCCAAGTCATATATACACCACTCCCAAAAGCAGAGAGCTGTCTTTGGCACACAGCCACGGTATCATAAGGAGGGAGTGAGCAGTCTTTCCATAAGGTGGTGGCCAGCCCTAGCTCCTCATAACATCCAGGGGATCCACAGGCCTGGAGCAGCAGTGGAATGAGCAGAGGGAAAAGAGGGTATCTTGGGCTCCAGTCTATACCTTGAACTCCAGAATGACTGTGTTACTTATAAAGGAGAGTGGGGACTGCCCGTGTGGGGACTAGGGAAGCTTCTTACTACAGTAAGATAACGAGAAAGGGGTTCCAATACACCTTTCTCTATAATCCAGGCACACCAGAGCCAGGGACCTGCACTATAGGAGCCACCAGCTCAAAAGAGAACAGGAATCCTAAGATGCTAGCTATAACCAATGACAGCAGAGCCAGGAGTGAACCAGGAGAGTAAGAGGGGCCTACACTGCACAGCTACCAGCACCAGGTACACTTCAAAAACGTATTAGAGCAGGGAAAGGAGGTGTTCACTAATGGGAAGCCACCAAAAGTATTAACAGTGGAGAAGAGTAGTTGGAGTTACACAGCAGCAACAAGGAAGAAGTCTTAAGGAATAATTTAGATAATATCTCAGAATGAATATGAGAAGTAATTGATTCAGTATGACAAGAAGAAGAAGAAGTTATCTGCTTGAAATATAGTTCTATTTTTGTTATCTCTGTCTTGATATTGGTATGGTATTAGGAACCCAAAACACAATATCTGGACTTGCCTCATTCATTTTGAGATGGTAAGAGGTATGAGTAGAGTTTAAGTGCCAAGGCCTCTCATTGTATACTGATCCCTTTCAGTGAATTCTGTAATTAAACTCGAAGAATAGAGAGTGAAGGGCTGTAAAAACTCTTCGACCAATGTGACCCATTGTTCATCAGACAGTGAAAGGACCACTATAGAGACTATATTTACCTGAACAGGGATTTGAAATTGGCACTTGAAATCTTTTTTGACTCTTGGCTAAAGAGCTAAACTTGAGTTCAGGAGTTGGAAGTAGTGATGAAGTAGACCTGTTTGTTGTGCAAGTACCTCATCATCTAAAAAGAGATCCATGGTTAGAACCAGGTTGCCCAAGTGATTGTGGACTGCCCCACTAGTCTAGGTCAAAGACATTTGTGAGGAGAGTCTGGGAGATATGGAGACATGCTTACTCTTATGTAAACCTGCAGATTGTGACTGTCATGAAATTAAAGAGAGACCAATAGAGATACGATGAAATATACTATTATGTGAGGCTTGATCCTACCTTCACTGCCTACAACAAGGATGATCATGTTGTAAAAGTCACTATCAATGATCAACACAAACAATGGCAAAAAGGACATTCCATTAGAAAGCATGATGTGCTTGTAGCAGCAGAAAACGTACAAGCTAAACACTTTTCTATGAGCAGATCAAGCCGGGAGGAGGTCTTATGAGGAAATCTCTCAGGGACAATTTTTCCAAATGGGTTAGTCCAGCGTTTTTCAACCACTGTGCCGCGGCACACTAGTGTGCCGTGAGATATTGTCTGGTGTGCCGTGGGAAAAATTCCAATTTCATCCGTAACATGTGGCCTCGGCTCACAAATTAGGGTTGCCAACCGGCCGGTTTTCAGCCGGCCTGGCCGGTTTTTCCATGGCCAGGCCGGCTGCCAGCACAGTTGTAAAACCGGCCATTGAAAAGCCGGCTTTTTGCTCTGGCCGCAAGATCGGGAGCGGCCAGAGCAAAAAACCGGCTTTTGTGCCGAAGTCCGCGGCGCGAACGCGATCGCGATTCCCTATAGCAGTGCAGCCGCTGGTTCTGCTTTGTACAGAGCAGCGGCTGCACTACACTTACATTGAAAAGTGCAGAGCCCGAGGAAGTGATGTCATGGGGGCGGGCTCCTCACAGGCTGTCTTTCCTTTTCAGATTAACTTTAGCTGCAATAAAGTTAATTTGAAAAGGAAAGACAGCCTGTGAGGAGCCCGCCCCCATGACATCACTTCCTCGGGCTCTGCGATGACCGGAGGGCTCCTGACACAGTTTCTCTTTACATTTCAATGTAAGTGTAGTGCAGCCGCTGCTCTGTACAAAGCAGAAGCAGCGGCTTGGGCAGAGGGGGGTGTGTGTGTGTGTGTGAGTGAACCAGCAAGGGGGGGGGAGTGTGAGTGAACCAGCAGTGGAGGGGGGGGGGTGGTGTGAGTGAACCACAAGGGGGGGGGGCGATGGTGTGTGAACCAGCAGGGGAGGGGGGGTAAGTGAGTGAGTGACCCAGCAGGAGGGATGAATTTATAGACCTCTATCATATCCCCCTCAGCTGTATCTTTTCCAAGTTGAAAAGCATTTAACCATTTAAGCCTCTCCTCATAGGTGTATCCTTCCATCCCCTTTACAATTTTTGTTGCTCTTCTCTGTACCTTTTCTAATACTCCTATATCCTTTCTAAGATACCAGAACTGCAACCAGAACTGCACACAATATTCAAGGCCTAGTCGCATCATGGAACAATACAGAGGCATTATAATATCCTTGGTTTATGTTTATTCATGTTTATTAAAATACTTGATATACCGCACCTTATTAATCCAGGGCGGTTCACAATCAACAACAAAAAACCAACAGCCTTAGGCCAAAGTAAAAGAAAAGAGCTCCATTAAATGACAGGAAAGAGGAAAGGAGAAGGGGAAACAGAAAAGAGTAAGAGAGGGGATTTGGGAGTGTGGGAGAGGTACCATAGTGGATCTGGAGGAGAGAGTTTAGGTAATGGTGGATGGCAAATCAAAAGTGGATTGAAAAAGATGAGTTTTTAAAAGGGTTTTGAATTTCACAAAAACTGGCTCCTGCCGTATTGCAGAGGGAAGAGAGTTCTATAGTGAGGGTCCCAGAAAAAAGAATGCAGAGTGCCACGTGGACTGGAGGTGAGCACAGGAGGGAGATGGGAGCACCAGACGGTTAATATGAACAGCGCAAAAGCTGAGAGAGGGGGTGTGGAATTGCAATAAGTCAGCCAAATATTGTGGAGTACTGGTTAATATAACATGATGAGTCAGTGTTAAGATTTTGTATTGAAAACGATAGGCTATAGGAAGCCAATGCAATTTGATGAGAACAGGTGTATACGATATGGTCTCCGCAGGAGGACTAGGTGACGATCCGGGCAGCTGTATTCTGTATCAGTTGTAAGTGATGAAGTTGTGCCTTAGTGATACCAGGTTACAGAAATCTAAACAAGACATTACCAAATACAAGAGCAGAGTAGTCAAAGCCTGCGGGGAGAGGAAAGGGTGGATGGCACGTATCTGACGGAGGTAATAGAAGGAACGGCGGGAAAAGAGTGAGATATGTTCTTGAAAGGTAAGCGTGGAATCGAGGGTCAGGCCAAGATAATGAATGGAGGAGACTAGAGGGATAGCAGCACTAGCAAGAGTCGGGGTGACTGTGGGACATGGGCTACTGAAAGTGAACCAAATTGCAAGTGTCTTAGACAGGTTAAGGTTCTATTCTCCATTCCTTTCCTTATGACTTCTAGCATTCTATTTGTAATGTACTTGATGTTATGATTATGTAATATTTTCTCCTGACCTGTACTTGCTGTTATGAGAGATATTAATTATTTTTAACAGGACAATGAGGAATAGGAGTTTGACGTTTCCATGGAATTTGCCATTCTACTAGGCATGCCACTAACAACTGAGTAATTATGCCAGATCTTGATTTATGGGTTGCCACTCACTACTGGGCACCATTATTGAAAAGGAAATGTATATAGGTTGTGGATTGCCACCCCTTAGGAGATGTCTAATAGCAAAACATGGCACAGGGCAGTAATCATAGCGTGAAGTCCCCAGAAAAATCTTTTCTTAAGCTAAAGCAAGTTATGTTTGTGTAGGGTGGCATACTTTTTCAGACCATGGCCTTCAACTGTAAAAGAATCCCATTAGCCAAGAAAGCTAGCGGATTGGATGAGTGTGGGGAGAGTATACACCAGTCCAGACATGATGAGCCTGCCAAAAAACAATGGAAGATAGTATTCATGCTTACAGATACAGCAAAAAAGCAGGGGCCGCTAGTCAAAGCTAAAGCTTCTCTAGTGAAACATTTCTCTATAGGGAACTTAGTCCACTAAAAAGTATTCATGAGAACCTAGGCACTGATTTGTCCTCTGTAAAACAAATTCTATGTACAGATGTTTTCATATCCAGAAATATCAATCATAAGTCATTATTTGGCACAACATATCATAGAAACTTGAATTCTGTCTTGAATATGTACCCCGGAGGAGAAAACAGAAAAGGGGATATGATATAGAAATTCAAGGAGCAAGTTTTAAACTACACGCACTGCTGAATGGTTTGCAGGTATCTTTTACTTGTGGTCTTTGCTCCATTGTTCAGAATGAAAGAAAACAGATACTTCTACTTTGAAAATGCTTAAGGAATGCAGAGATTTGCACCTGTCTTTTCTGTGGATGCTTTGTCTGATCAAAAATGAGTGTAATTTTGAAATTCCACAACTATACATTTAGCTTTCTGCCTTGACCATTCTCCACCTCTGGAATGCCTCCACTACAGTGAGGGTAAAAAGTACAGGCATCGCGGAAGAAAGCACATGCATTTTACCTGCATATCGAATAGGTAATTTTCAGACCTGTGAAGATCCCTTTGAAGTTGCCCTCCTCGATACCTTAAAGGTATCAATTTTGCCCAAGTAAAAAATGTTTTGTGGAGGAAATAGCACATGAGCACAAAAGATCACAGAGCAAGGCTCCAAGGCATTAGCAGAAGAGCATTATTTGGAAATATTTCATTACTGAAAGTGTGATAGATGCAGAGAATGGGATGCAGGAAGGTGCTGAAGAAGAAACGGAAAGAAAATTCAAGGAGCAAGGCATAAACCCCGAGGATTCCTGGTTGTAAAGAGATGAAAGTCAAAGGTCAATGGCATCTATGACTGTGCATCAAGAATTCAATTGGGTAGTCCAGATGGACCTTAAGGTCCTTATCTGCCATCTCATCCTATGAGGTTGATATTCAGCCCACAGTGGTCAGTATTGCTCAAATGCCTGATCATTACAGGCAAAAATGAAATCAGATATTCATTGCCATAGTTTATCTGACATCCGGTGCTGAATATCTGCTTTTGTCACTCACATCTTTTGCTGTCTGGTTAGCAGCTGAGTATCCCTTCTAACTGGATAGGAAAATCTGCATAAAGTTAGGACAGCCCTTTGTTAAGAGTTTGCATGTTACCTCTATTTTTTTAGATGCAAAAGTTATTTGTTTGCTTTTATTCTTCGCTTGAATATACACATTTAAATCCCAAATGATGTTTTAGTAAGTGCCGTCATGTTGATGTCGACCCATGGCAACCTGTGGATAGTTCTCCTAAACTGTGTTCAATCTTCAGTTAGGTGGCTAATTGTTGATAGAGTGACACCTGTATCCGCTGTTATTATAGTGATCCATCACACTGCTGGCTTTCCTCTTTTGCGTTGTCTTTCTCTAATGATCTTTCTCTTAATAAGGCTTCTAAAATAACCCCCTACAGTTAGCAATGCTGAATATATGTGTAGTGATGTGAGCGCCGCTGCTGCTGTGTATTTAGTTTAGGCCTGTTATTCAGAAGGTCTAAATTATGCATATAGCTTATCTGAATAGCAGCTGAATATTACTGTTATTCAGTTAATTTCATGGTACTGACCTTGCTCAGCCATTCAGTATATGGATAGTATCAAACTGATTAGAAGGATTTTCTAAAAATCCATAAATAGTGGAGTTATACATTCACTGACTGCCAGTGAAAAATAGCAGTAAATGAACCTTTAGCTTCCTCAGCACGTCATGTTCTTACACTTCCTGAATTTTTTTGCTGTCCCTATGGCCTTCTTGTTGAGGCTTCCTCCAATTGGTTCTCTGATGATGCATCTTGGCCTGACTTGTTCTCTGACAATGCATCTTCTCTGATTGCTCCCCTGCACCTGAAACTCTCCTTCTGCCTATGAGCAAGGAGGTATCACTGCCCCTTAAATAGAACATCGCTACCTCCTTCGTACTCAGAATGTGAATGGCTTGCCACCATTGATGGAACTATAAATTCTGCTTTATATCAGAAAATTCTAAGAACATTGCAGACCATTTGTCCAAGAGCTGAAGCTTAGCCAAAACTTGGTCATGCAATAAGGCACTGACTCTAAACATTTAGTTAATCTACTATGGAATGAGTAATGAAGAAGACATTTCTGGACTAATATTCAACCTGCGGCAGCCCATGTTTGTTTTTTAAACACTGGGTGCTGCAGTTAAAAAAAAAAAATTCTAGATATTCAGCGCTTGTATCCGGACACTGCATGGTGCTGAATATTGAATTCAGTGGTCAGTGGTGGCACTGTCCGGATAGCTTGCAGATTGTTATCCAGACAGTGGTGCTGAAAATCACCGTTATCCAGATAAGTGCCATTTCTTTCCCAGCTCTGCCCGTGGACCACTCCAGCACCATCAAGACTGTGCCAAGGTGGCAGAGGAAATATTTAGCAGCACTCTCTGGATAGTGCCACTGAATATCCCTCTCACCGAGACCTATCCGGTCAGCATATTGGAGAGTGGCAAAGAGAAAGTCCCAACCTTAACTCTATTAAAATGTTATGGCAAGAACAAGCTTGGAAATCCTCAAGTATCGCAGAGTTGAAAAAGTTCTGTTTGGAAGCATGGGCCAACATTCTCCAAGGGCGATATGAGAGACCTACCCACAGTTATTTTGTTTATTTAAGGGTTTTCTATACTACCTTTTCTAGAATTCAAAGCAGTTTACAATAAACAGAATCAAACAATTACATCAAACAATTGGGTAACATATTAAGTAATTATATATTGAAGCAATAGTGGGCTAAAATGTAGATTCTCAACATGAACTAATTACATATAACATATTTACAATGCGTGAGTATAATCAACAATGTACTTACATATGGAATAGATGCAAGGAGTGTTACCATCTGTCAGTTATGATATGATGTTTGTGAAACTTACCATAACTAGAAGTCATACACTAAGAACCTGAGATTAATTAAGCTTCAGGTGAACAAGGTATATTAAATGTATTAGGTACAGTTTTATTAGTATAAATATCCATAACAACCCATAGTAAGTAAAGAACTTAAAGATCTAAACACAAACTTTAAACTAAGATGCAGACAACAGTCCAACAGCGAGATAGTGGCTTTCCAGTCTTTTGCATTGAGTGTCACATGTATGATTTTCTCCCAGTTGGTGAGAGGTCTTACATGTGCACTAGGTGCAAAGGAGCTCTTTGCTCTCAGGGAACGAGTCCGTTCTCTAGAGGCTAGAGTAGCAGACTTGGAAAACATAAGAAAGACAGAGAGGTACATAGACGAGACCTACAGGGATATAGTCCTGAAGTCCCAAATCCCTGTTGCCATGGAGGAGAGAGGTCACTTGACAGGAGAGCATCACCCTGGTGTGGCAGGAAGTGATCCTGTAACTAGGATCTGTCCTCCAGGTGATGCAAAACCCTCTCGCACCGAGGAAGTTTCTCCAGGGCCATGTGCCCATGAGGGAAGGGTTAAGACAACCGTTATAGTTGATGATTCGATCATTAGACATGTAGATAGCTGGGTAGCTGGTGGATGTGAGGATTGCCTGGTAACATGCCTGCCTGGTGCAAAGGTAGCGGACCTCACGCGCCACCTAGATAAGGTCTTAGATAGTGCTGGGGAGGAGTCTGCTGTCTTGGTACATGTTGGTACCAGTAACATAGGAAAATGTGGTAGGGAGGTTCTGGAGGCTAAATTTAGGCTTTTAGGTAGGAAGTTAAAACCCAGAACTTCCAGGGTAGCGTTCTCCGAAATGCTTCCCGTTCCACGCGCAGGACCCAAAAGGCAGGCAGAGCTCCGGAGTCTCAATGCGTGGATGAGACAATGGTGCAGAGGGTTTTGGACTTGTTAGGAACTGGGGAACATTCTGGAGAAAGGAGGGGCTCTTCTGAAGGGATGGGCTTCACCTTAACTGGGATGGAACCAGGCTGCTGGCATTAACCTTTAAAAAGGAGATAGAGCAGCTTTTAAACTAGATAATAGGGGAAAGCCGACAGTCGCCCAAGAGCGCATGGTTCGGAAGAATGTATCCTTGAAGGATACTACCAAAAGCAGAGAGTTTCCAAAAAAGAATAAAGTAGCCCAAATGCCCTCGAGTATGGAACAGACAGAGCTTAAAGATCCCAAATTACCCATGTCTACCAATAGCCAAATTAATATGAATAAAATACATTCTCTAAAATGCTTGTATGCAAATGCTAGAAGTCTAAAATATAAGATGGGAGAGTTAGAATATATAGCACTAAATGGGAGGTTAGATATGATTGAAATATCAGAGACATGGTGGAAGGAGGACAAACAGTGGGACACTGTGATACCTGGGTACAAATTATATCATAATGATAGAGCTGATCAAATTGGTGGAGGGGTTGCGCTCTATGTTAGAGAGGGCATTGAGTCAGAAAAGATTAAAGTTTTGCAGGAAAAGAAATTTGCTTTAGAATCTCTATGGATTGAAATTCCATGTAAAAAGGGGAAGGCAATGGCAGTGCGGTGTACTATCGACCACCTGGCCAGAATGAACAAATGGATGATGAAATGCTCAAAGAAATCAAGGAAGCTAACAAAAGTTACAGCGCAGTAGTAATAATGGGTGATTTCAATTACCCCGGTATCGACTGGGTCAGTGTCACAGCAGGACATGTTTGGGAGTTAAAGTTCCTAGATGAAATAAATGACTGCTTCTTGGAGCAGCTGGTTCATGAACTGAACTAGGGGAAGTCATATTAGACCTAGTCCTTAGTGGAACACCAGATCTAGTGCAAGAGATAAGGGTGTTGGGGCCACTTAACAATAGTGATCATAGCATGATCGCCTTTGATTTAATTAGTGGAGGAGGGATAGTAAGGAAATCCACAGTACTACCTTTTAATTATCGAAAGGGAGACTATGATAAAATGAGGAAAATAGTTAAGAAAAAACTAAAAGGAGCAGTTGCAAAGGTTAAAGACTTACATCAAGCTTGGGTGTTGTTGAAAAATGCTATCTTGGAAGCCCAGACCAGCTGTATTCCACGCTTTAAGAAAAGTGGAAGGAAGTCCAAAAAACTGCCAGCATGGTTTAAAGGTGAGGACAGAGAGGATGTTGTTGACAAAAAAGCATCTTTCAGGAAATGGAAAAAAGAGCCAAACGACGAAACCTGGAAACAGCATAAGCAATGGCAAGTCAAATGCAAGGCATTGATGAGGCAGGCAAAGGGAGAATTTGAGAAGAAGCTTGCTGCAGAAGCAAAAACGCAAAATAAAGACTTTTTCAAGTACATTCATTGCAAAAAACCTGTGAGAGAGTCAGTTGGTCCATTAGATGGTAGAGGGGTTAAAGGGGCACTAAGAGGTGACAAGGCCATAGCGGAGAGACTGAATGAATTCTTTGCTTCGGTCTTTACTGAGGAAGATGTAGGGATGTTACCCATGACTGAAGTGGTATTTAAAGGTGCGGAAGAATTGAAGGAAATATCGATACATTGGGAAGATGTATTACAACTATTTGATAAACTGAAGAGTAGCAAATCACCTAGGCCAGATGGTATACATCCAAAGGTGTTGAAAGTACTGAAATATGAGATTGCAGACCTGCTATTAGTAATCTGTGAACTATCATTAAAATCATCTCTAATACCTGAAGATTGTAGGATCGCCAATGTAACACCAATTTTTAAAAAGGGTTCCAGGGGTGATCTGGGAAACTACAGATCGGTGAGCCTGACGTCAGTACCGGGAAAAATGGTAGAAACCATCATAAAGAATAAAATTACTCAGCATGTAGATAGTCATGGCCTAATGGGAGATAGCCAACATGGCTTTAGACAAAGAAGATCTTGTCTTACTAATCTGTTTTTTTGAAGGTGTGAATAAACAGGTGGACAAAGGTGAGTCTGTTGATATAGTGTATCTGGACTGTCAGAAAGCCTTTGACAAGGTCCCTCATCAGAGACTTTTGGCAAGAGTCATGGGATTGGAGGCAGTGTACGACTGTGGATCAGAAACTGGTTAAAAGATAGAAAGCAGAGGATAGGGCTAAATGGCCAATTTTCTCAATGGAGAAAGGTGAATAGTGGTGTACCTCAGGGATTTGTGCTGGGTCCGCTGCTTTTAGACATATTCATATATGACCTGGAAAGTGGAATAACGAGTGAGGTTATCAAATTTGCAGATGACCACCTTCCATAGTTGTGGACCTATTGGTCTTAGGTTGCCATTGTTTAGTATTTTTGTATTTCTTTTCAGATCTAAAAGCTCTCTCTTGACGTGGACTATATCATGTATATTTTTCCTTTTCTTGTTAATTGGTTCACCATGTGTATTAATTGCCTAGATTGTCCTGTTACTATTTTTGATCATGTATTTTGATTGGAAAATTAATAAAAAAAAATAAATTTGAAGATGACACAAAACTATTTATAGTTGTTAAAACCCAAGAGGATTGTGGAAAATTGCAAGAGGATCTTGATAAATTGGATGACTGGGCATCAAAATGTCAGATGAAATTTAATGTGGACAAGTGCAAAGTTGTGCACCTAGGGAAGAACAACCCAAACTATGGTTACGCGATGCAAGGTTCCACATTAGGAACCACCACTCAGGAAAAAGATTTAGGCGTCATTGTGGATAACATGTTAAAACCCTCAGCCCAGTGTGCAGCAGCGGCCAAGAGAGCAAATAGAATGCTAGGTATTATAAGGAAAGGAATGGAAAATAAAACAAAAGATATTATAATGCCTCTATATCGTTCCATGGTGAGACCGCACCTTGAATATTGTGTGCAATTCTGGTCGCCGTATCTTAAAAAGGATATAGCGTTATTAGAAAAGGTTCAGAGAAGAGCCACCAAAATGGTAAAGGGGATGGAAGGATACCCCTATGAAGAAAGGCTAAAAAGGGTAGGGCTCTTTAACCTGGAAAAGAGACTGCTGAGGGAAGATATGATAGAAGTCTATAAATTAATGAACGGGTAAACGTAGATCGATTGTTTACCTTATCAGAATATAGAAAGACTAGGGGACATGCAATGAAGCTACAGGGTAAACTATTTAAGTCTAATAAAAGAAAATATTTTTTCACTCAACGTGTAATCAAACTCTGGAATTTGTTACCGGAGGATGTAATAAAGGCTGTTAGTATAGCTGGGTTTAAAAAAGGTTTGGACAAGTTCCTGGAGGAAAGGTCCATAAACCATTATTAAGAAGTGACCCAGGATATCAGTGCTTGACCCAGTACAAGCATTGTGGAACTTGTGTCTTTTGGGGAAACTGCTAGGTATGTATGACCTAGATTGGCCACTGTTGGAAACAGGATACTGGGCTTGATGGACCTTGGTCTGACCCAGTATGGCATATCTTATGTTCTTATGTTCACAATCCACCATGTGGCCTGAATAAAATATTAGAATAGGTATGTTCTTTTCCTGTTCTGGCTTTTGATTGATAGAATCTAAACCAGTGGTTTTCAACCCAGTCCTCTGGGACACACAGGCCAGTAAGGTTTTCAGGATATCTCCAATGAATATGCATGAGATAGATCTTCATGCAATGGAAGCAGTGCATGAAGATCTATCTCATGCATATTCATTGTGGATGTTCTGAAAACCTGACTATCCTGGTGGTCCCAGAGGATTGGGTTGAGAACCACTAGTCTAAACTAACCCTTTTTTTGCACATGGCACACAAACAGCAGTTCAAATATTTTAGTCCAAAGCTGAAAATGGAGAAACAGCATCTGATGCAACTAAATGCAATATCCATAGGCCTTTTTGAAATAGGCATATTAGTGAAAGGATCTGTATATTAATGTACATTAATGTTTAGTAATGTATATAATGTAAATAAGTTTTTGACAGTTACCCCAGTTTCCACCCAAGTTATAGTTCCTGTTTTATTGTAAATACAATACAGTCTCGACTGCATTGTTTAAGCTACAGTTAAATGTACACCACACTGATATTGAATAGCGTTTTATAGAAGAGAAATGAAATGAAATAAATAAATATTACAGCCACAAGCAAAGCTGTCTTTAGATTTCCATACATGAAAACTGTGGACTCGCATGGATTGTGCAAATCTGGTTGTATCTGCACCACTGTCTTCTCCACAGGTCAAAACTGAGAACCTCCTTTGTTGAGTCATTACGTAAATTTGTTGAGAAAGTTGTTATTGACACATTCTTGCCTCCAGTTCTTTCTGCGAGTAAATCCTGGAGCAATAAGGTCCTGTGATGTTGAATAATCTGGTTTGAGAGTGTAGTTTGGTTGGGAGATGTAAGCTGTTACCTTTTTGTGGCCCAGTTGTTACATGTTCTTTGCATTGATTAATAACATCAAAACTGGCCAAAAGCAACTAATCAATGAGAAAACAACATTAAAACTATAGTAGACTGAACAATGCCACAGTAGAGCAACAGTGTCCTTAGATCACTCCTTGATCTCTTGCTGAAGTGTGTTTTGAATGATTTTGTGATCTGAAATGGGTCATCTGTTACCACTGGCATTCATCTAAGTAAGATCTTCAGGGCATTTGTCTGGTTAGCAGAACCTAAAGCACATAAAGGTAAATGAGAGCAATAGTCAGCAGCATAGCTGGTTAGCACCAGAGAAAATTACCTCTGGCCACCTGTGTAATATCTGGATAGTGCGGGAGTGGTCTGTGGGTGGAGCTGGGGCGGAATTAATGTTATCTGGTTAGCTGTGAAGCTCAGTGCCGCTGTTCAGATAGCAATCCATATACTGTAGGACAGCAAAGAAACTGTCCAGTGTGTGCAGGTTGGCTTTCTGGACAGTGGCTGAATATCACCACTAACTGCATAGCAACTGTCCTTGCTGCTGAATCCGATACCAGCACTGACTATCCGGATTCTAGATAAACATGGGGGCCAATGTTTAAAAAGAGCACTGCTGCTGTGGTTTAAATACTACTCCCCGAGTGTTTTATATTGTAGCATGAGATGTTTACCCTGCACGCAAACATGTAGAATAAAATGACGACATGCAACTGAGCACTTTTCCATCTTCATTTTCCTTATATGTCTATTTGTTTAGATGGTTGAAGTTTGAAGAAGACGTAGAAGATGGTGGAGAGAGATGGAGCAAACCTTATGTGGCAACCTTGTCACTGCACAGCTTGTTTGAGCTGAGAAGTTGTATTCTGAATGGGACAGTGCTATTAGACATGAGAGCAAATATCTTAGAAGAAATTGCAGGTATCGCATTTCAATTCTTTAAAGCCTTGAAGAGTTTCTCTCAAGTGTAATGTTAAACGAAGTTTATGACCATTGTTGTAACCTTTTTTTTTGAATATCTTATGTTTTAGATGAAAAGCATCTTGAAAATGATCCATAATGGTGTGCTTTAAACTTCACAATGAATTTGAATTTAAGGATAATATAGTTTATAAAAAAAACCCAAATACACATAATACCAGGCTAGAAATCCTGGGGCTTCTGATGCAAGTAATGGAAACATACCTATATAAGAGAAAGCGAGGAGAGGGTTGAAGATGTGATGAACTGTTTACCTTGTCAGAAAACATGATCTATGGTGAGGTTGCTTCATAAAAATTCTTGGAAAGCTTAGCTACTCGTCAATGCAGTTAACTGTCAGATTTCAAACATTTCACTAAGTATCAGTATAGTTCTCACCCAGCAGTTGGAAAGGGACCATTAGAAAAGGAGCTTATGCCGGCATGAATTCTGGCTATTTTGGACAAGGCTTGGTTATTTCAGTCATCAGTTCCAAATAAATATCAATTTCTGAAGCAATTAAAACCACATATCCCTGTGGAGCCCCATTGCAAGCAGGGCATGTCCGGGTCATTGTCCCGTCCAAAAATGGGACGGGTCGAATGTGTACCTGATTCAGCACCTGCGGGAGCTAGACATTCCCGGGGTGCAGAATCGAGCACATAGACAGGCCGGACGGGCCCCTATTCTGCTGCACAGGACGTCAAAATACTTCCCCATACAGACCTACCTATGCTCCTGCCATGGAAACAGGATGCCCAGCAGAAACACAGGCATCCTGCCATCGCTGCCTCTGTGAGGGCAGCCATGGCCGGGATTGGGTGGCAAGGGTCCTCCTGCAGCTGTTCTTCTGTTTTGGTGGGCTGTCCAGGCTGATTCCCTCTGGCAATGGGATTTATTCCACCTCCAAAGTGGAATAAGTTCCCTGTCCATTGTGCGCCTCGCTTGACGTACAGCACCATGACTGGAATAGGCCCTTAACATCCGGGGTCGTGGGCCTGCCTCCACTCTGCCCACTCTCTGCCTCTGGCCCTCCCCCTTCCGCCCCCATCCAGTGCTCCCCGCACAAGACCTCTGTGCATGCAGGGAGCCTGGGCTTGGAATCCACTCCCTGAAAATAGTGGGGGTTGGATGTCCAAGCCGGACGTCCATCCCCGCTGTACACGACTTTGCATGACCCCCATAGTGATTATTTTAGAAGTCTTAATCATGATTTACACATGTAAATATATTCACTGACATAAGTTAATTACATCCATGTATAAATGAGTCTTTTAGAAAATCCTCATTGCATATGCGGATGTCAATACCATGTCAAAATCACAAGGGGGCATGACTTGGGCGGGGGGGGGGCACAAATCTAAATGTGCATTCCCCATTTCATATAGGGAATGCATGTATTAGCTCATGTTTGATTTACACCTTGATGCCTGACACAGATATTTAAACAATGCTTCTTTGGCCATCCCTTTACAGGAGGGATTAAGAAGGATATCTCCCTTAATCCACCAATGTAATTTCCCCCTTCAAATTGCAATGAGGCAAAGAGAAAGTACTCTATAGCTACTTAGCAGCATCTACATTTCCATGTTTGTAAAATGACTCAGATACACGTGTAGGAGCCAACGTTTCAACGTGCATGCTGTGGCATGCTGGCATTTATACATTTATGTTGCCAAGTTTCCTGCAATGTTATTTCCCCCGTGTATATATTTGTGAAATGGCTCCTCCCACTGCATGCGGATATAAACCTTTATACGTTTCTGCATTTCCTTCTGTGTATTTTAGAAACGGCTCCACCTTTAGCAGAACTGTTTCTAAAGTACCATTGTAATTGACGTCTCAGTTCTAACCTCTACATCCTATCTAAAATGTTTTCACATTTTTAAATTTCCTGCTTAATTGTTCAATATAACTGTAATTATTAGTGTCTCTTAAAAATGAAATAGCCATCAAAGAACATGTTCAAAAAGCAGTTGGTCATCATATTCAAATTTTCAAATGACAGACAAGAAACAATTGATCCTTGTTTTATTTCATAAAATACTTACCCAATAGGGGCATACTGACCACCAAAATATCTGTGCAACAGTACCAGGTTTCAAATGATCTGTCTCAGGGACCTGTGTTTAAGCGTTGCTAACTTGAATTTACATTTCAAATAATGCAGCCAATTTTAATGCTGTTTTCAACATCAAAACAGCTCTTACATGCTACATTTCAAATATTGCAATAAAAACAATGAAGTAAAATATTTTTCATTGTATGGTGATCTTGACTAAACTGGACTATTAAAAATGGCTAGTAATTTTAGAGGACTAGAATGCAGATAAGCACAGGCATAAATAGGTCAACCAGATTCTCAGTCTTGAAAGACTACCAAAAGGGACTACTACCGCTGGAAAGAAATCTGTACTTGTAAGTATTTACTTCTGGGAAATTCTCTAAATCTTGGAGAAAAGGGAATTCTTTGGATTAATGCTGATTAATCTGTGTAATTTAGAATCCAGTGTATTTGTTAACTCAGTCAGGGCCTAGTATCAGCACAGAGCTTTTAGTTTAAATTTAAAACTCAGCAGAACGCATTTAGTTTAAGTTGAAAACGCAACAGAGAGCTTTTAGTTTAAATTTAAAAGTCAGTCATGGCCTAGTATAGGTAGATAGCTTTTAATTTAAATCAAATCAGAGTATAGGTTAGCATAGAAGGAAGAATATGGTAAATATTCTTTGAGCAGAAAGAAAGAAATTGTTTCTAGAGACCTTTACAAAGAGGCCTTCCAGTTAAGAGGCAAGGCATCCGTGAAAAAGTTTTAAATAGGTGTTAAATCCAAGTGACAGATCAAAGGGACAATTTGAAAGGCTCCCTCTATCAAACCATGGGCTGTGTGAATCACCCAGGAAATTGTTAACAAATTACCTTACAAGCACAGGTCTGGGACCTGTGTAGCAAACCAGCCTTAACTAAGGGGTATGATACTAAGTGGTGCTAAATTTGTGAGTGGTAAAGGGCATCGTTAAGGGTTCAATGGGCGGTAAAGGAAGGGGAGGGGAGTAGGTGTTCCAGCATTACGGGTGCTAGAACTCAACACTCAATACTGCAGCTGCAAAACAGAAACACAACTGCAGCAGTAATTTCCTGTACAAAGACCAAGCCACACGAGAGGGCAAGATACCCTTCCCTCCACTGTACTGTATCCCCTAAGCCAAACAACATTCACACACAGAGGTCTGCTGAGGCTGCAGTGGTTTATAAATCTTTGAGGCAGCACAAGTACAGGGCATGTCTTCCCTTGTGACCTGCTGTATACTACAGGATAAGTACTTTTTCACATATGGCAAACTGAAACCTCATTCATGACTCATGAGGTCCACCCTAGACCACCCTGCCTGCTCCGTGGGGCCATGTACACTTGTTCTCTCATCATACAAGACATACTAGGCAATGCTCCATCGATCAGTGATTAGGGTCGCCACTATGACTGCAATGTGTGCTATGTTTGCTAGTATTGATTAGCCCCATTATTTCCCAGGATGCACCTCACAATCTGACCACCAATATGCTACTTTTTACCCAATGGAGACTGCAGCAATCCATCCTATCAGCTATGGAATGTGCAGAAATATTGTGTGCTTCATGGACATAACAGCTGCCATGTGCAAATTGCCTCTTGAGATTGACAACTAGCCGCTGATCTGAGAAACAGGATCAAGTTTGAAAAATATGCCAATGTTTCTTCATGATTTTCTGAATATGTGATGAGAGCTATCAAAACTGAATGGTACCAATATACTTATTATCTGAAATTTTTTTTCGGCAGGAGTAAGTCTTGTCTAGAAGCAGAGTATGCTCTATTGTAACCTTTATTAATGCACTCTATTCGGTAGCCTCAAGCAACAAATCTCTGGCCCATGTCTAGAGGTTGCTTCTTGTATTCAGTAATATCTGTGTGTAGCCTGCGTAATCTTAAGAACTGTGAAGCAGGTAAATTCTTCTTCAAACTACTACTGTGAAAACTATCAGACCTAAGAAGTTTATGGTGATCAGTAGGTTTGAGCAATTTGGCTGATCCTTACTTTTATCTTTCTTGCCCCAGTCTCGGGCATTTCAAGTGTGGAAGCTGTTCTACTTGCATTTATGCTATTGTTTTGGATGTCTTTGAACAACCAAATACTAAAAAGAAATATAAGTTGTTTCAAAGGACTGTTAATCTATACAGTACAAGTAGTCTATGTGATTATTTGCCTATGAAAAGTCCTCTAGGGTCCATAACAAAATGACTGTTAGAAGATATCTTTGATGTGGCTGTAGTTTTTCTCTGCTTTACAGTTGGACTTTGCCATCTTGCGGAGAACATATCCTCTCTTCTTTGTTTGGTTTGGCTCCCTGAGTATCTGCCATGGCCTACACCCAATGGGACAATATCTTCAGTTATTCTGAGGAACATTTGAACAACCTCCTACAGGAACCTCCAACTTGTAGACGATGATGCAGAGCGATGGATTGACCTAGTGAGCATCTGGAAAGCTATCATCCGATACGAACTTCATTATTCAGGCCTCCTGAAATATTGTAGAGTTAAATGCATTCTGAGAGGTCTTTGAATGATCAAAGAACCGAACATGTTTCATGACGATAAAGCTTTCACAGATAGGTGGTGTGCGATCTTAAATAAATGCTCACTTGACCTCATGGTACTTCTTTCAGAAACCTAAAAAAGGAAAGCTGACTCCTTCAAATTAGAAGTTTATAGAAAGATGGAATCATTAAAAGCAGAATAGCTTTATCAATTTTCAAGCAAATTAGATGAAACTTTGTCAATGAGTTTATAGACATTGACCCTCTTGAGCAATAAATTTTTTTTTCCAGTTGGCGATATACCCCCTTCTACAGTATGCCAAAGTTGACCAAAGTTGGCA
Source organism: Ichthyophis bannanicus (assembly GCA_033557465.1). Lineage (NCBI taxonomy): Eukaryota > Metazoa > Chordata > Amphibia > Gymnophiona > Ichthyophiidae > Ichthyophis > Ichthyophis bannanicus. The sequence continues at coordinate 651,918,896 of CM066036.1, read as the reverse complement.
CTTTATGGTTTATATAATATATCCCTCTACAATTTTGTTCTCACATGTCCGTCTGTCTTATTAGGGTGAGATTCATACTCTGGAATGTTTTATGAGTGTGTTGGTCAGGTTTTATGCATGTCGGTAACCTATTCATGTTTTTGTGATTACTTCTTTCCGTGTGTTCCACTTGTGGAACGTTGGGACTTCCGGGTGTCATTTTTTTCATTTTACAATTTCTGCCATATTTTTTTCAGGATTTTTATTCAACTAATTCTATATAGTTATAATGCCTAAATACCATTGCCTGACACTTCAAGAAGCAGTAACACGTATTGCAGAAGATTCAGATGTAGAAGAAGCCGACATTTTGATTTTGCCACCCAATGATGAAATGGCTGCTTCAGACATTGAAGAAATTGATGAAGAAAATTTGGAGTCTATTGAGCCTGGCGAAGTGTGTGGTGAATTAGATCTGGATATTCAAAAAGTTGCTAATGTGGAATCCAAGGGAAGTGATCAGCTGGTAGAAAGTGACAGTGACAGTGAGCTCTTATCTAATTATCAGTCAGCTCAACCAGCAAAAAAGCGTAAGTGGATAAAATCAACCCCGAAATGGATGAAGAGGGACAACTTTTTGACTCCAATGCCAGAAGCATCTCCCGAAAAATTAGCCAATCTTCGCACTGATTTGATTGATAAATCTCCCTTTGACCTCTTTATGCAAATTTTTGGTGATGATTACTTTGATCATCTTGCCAGTATGACCAATATTTATGCTCAGCAGAAATTGGCAAATATTGATACAAATGGGGACGAGTTGATTCGTTTTTTTGGCATTTTGCTCCTCAGTGGATACCACCAGTTGCCCAAAGAAAGTCACTATTGGTCGACCGCCGAGGATTTGAGCAATAATATTGTCCCAAAGATAATGAGTCGCAAACGTTTCCGGGATTTGAAAACGTACTTCCACATTGTTGATAATCTCAATTTGCAACCTGGAAAAGTAGCAAAAATTGAGCCATTTTACGATCACCTCACAGCACAGTTTGTGAAAGTCGGTGGAGTGTTCAGTGAAAACTTGAGTATTGATGAATCAATGGTGCCATATTACGGGCACCACAGTTGCAAAATGTTTATTCGAGGTAAGCCAATTCGATTTGTTACAAAGTGTGGATGTTGTGCTGCCCTGCTGGGTATCCATTTTCAATGCAAATTTACACTGGTGCCAAGGAAAAAGATGGTCCTCAGTACAATGTTCCACTTGGCACTAGAGTTGTTCTTGATTTGATATCAGTTGTTGAAAATCCAAATCATCACAGCTTGTTTTTTGACAACTATTTCACTTCATATGATCTCATGATTGATCTGAAAGCAAAAGGCTTTCGTGCTGTTGGAACTGTTCGTGAAAACTGTACCAGCAAGTGCCCCTTGGTTTCTTCAAAGGAGCTTGCCAAAAAGCCTCGTGGCGAATATGATTACCGTGGTGATGGTAATGTGGTGTGTGTCCGTTGGAATGACAACAGTGTGGTTACAGTCATGTCAAATTGGATGCAGCCAAAATCTCTTCAAAATGCCAATCGATATTCTGTCAAACAAAAGCAAAAAATCATTATCAAGCAGCCAAAATTGATTGGAGCTTATAACCAAAGTATGGGTGGTGACGACTTGTTAGATCGTTTGCTAGGTAGCTACCGTCCTAAATTGCGAAGCAAAAAATGGTGGTGGAATTTGTTTGCCAATGGTCTAAATATGGCCGTTGTTGCTGCCTGGCATTTGCAATGTCATCTTTTGGGCAAACAAGCCCTGAGTCACTTGGATTTCCGCCGCGAGGTTGCTTTGGTGGCTATGAAAGTTGGACTCAAGGGCTATCGTTCTCGAAAAGGTGGCCCAACAGCTTCGATTCCCTCTGCTATTACAGCTTCAGCTAACACCAGTCACTATTTGTCTTCTACAAGCCAAGGTCGTTGCATTGTCTGCTCGAAGAATACAAAAAAATTGTGCCAGTTTTGTGGCAAGCGCCTGCACGAGAAGTGTTTTCCGGATTTTCACTCTCGCTGAAATTTTCCCTTCAAGCTTTATTCTGTACAGTCATCTCTGTGTCTAATTACTTTTAAAAATTGCTTAATTGAAGTATTTGTTTGTTTCCAGTTTACGATATTCAATAAAAAAAGCAATTAAAATTTTTGAAAAAATGACGCTTGGAGGGGCCAACGTTCCACAAATGGAACATGCTTTTTCCTAGGAAGTACATATCCAAATTAGCTGAAAGTTTATATTTGACATATTTACATGTAGTGTACTAAAATACATAACAATTAAGTATTAGAAGCAATTGCTTCTATGAGTGGCCTCTCAAAGGTTAAGAAAGGTAACTTGAAAAATTATAACGTGATGAGTTGGATTATAAATACGGTAATGTTTTTCTATGGTTAGGATCCAATTCTTTGAACAATTTACAATGGTAGGTTAGCTTTAAAGGCACAACTGGAGAACATAGAGATCAGGATTCTAAAAAGAATAATCAGCCCAAATGTAGGAAAGATGAGAGACAGGATAGAAGCAAGAAACAGATAAGGAGTGACTCAGAAGAACTTTTTGCCTCTCCTAGCTCTACCCCTTTGCCCACTTCCCCTGGTACTTTTAAAGATTTTTTATTTGAAGACATCTGGGAAAAGGAATCAACAAGATACAAACCCCCACAAAAACAGACTCCCTCTTGTCAGATGGAGTTCAGAGGGAGGGGGAGGGGCCAGAGGCAGAGGCATATAGTCCTACCACATTCAGTCTCACGACCCTTACTGACACCTCAAACTGATCTTCATATTCTAAATCTGAACGTGACCTGCTCCAGTAAGGGCTTTTATTTGTTCCTATGGCAAGATATAATCCTTTCCAGACTCACATTGACCTTTACACATTTTCTCGTACGCTTCAGATTACTCATTTTTTCTCAGGTAGATCCGCAGATAGGGTAGATCCCTCAGTTATGCATAAGAAATCTCAGTGGTTGCCCCCGGCCCAACCAATTCTGCAATTCAGTTGTTGAATTGTGTCCTTCATGACATAGGACTATTTAAGAAAAGTCATGATTGTAGATATGATAATCTAACATGGAGCAAGAGACAAGCTATGGCAAGGTATTGATTTTGTTATCAAACCTGCTGATAAGGGAGGAGGAATTGTTGTTCTTGACCATTCTTATTATGTTGAGGAACTTCAAAGCCAACTCAATGATAACCAGTTTTATCAGGCACTTTTTATACGATCCTATGCTCAGAATTCAGGAGGAAATTGACTGTTTGTTCTCCCTTGGTGCTTTTGCAGGCTATCTAACAGATTGTGAAATATCTTTTTTAAAAGCATCACACCCTATATTACCTACTATATACACTTTACCTAAGGTCCATTAATCTTTGACCAATCCCCCAAGGAAACAGATTGTCTCTGGCATTGGGCTGTGCTTGAACCATTATCTCAGATTGTAGATCATTATCTTCGTCCATTTGTTGCCCTCATTCAATCTTATGTTAGAGATTCAGTAGACATTATCAGTTTCCTGGAAACTTTTGACAGCAACTCTTTTGGACTCTGTCTAGTCACGCTAGACATCGAGTCCCTTTACACTAACATTCCTCAGGAAGATGCTTTATCTGTGATACATAAATGCTTAAATTTATGGACACCAACAGAATTTTTAGTGGAGATGGTTTGAATAGCACTGACCAAGAACTATTTCATTTTTGATGGGACATACTACCAACAAATAAAGGACACTGCTATGGGTGCTGCCATGGCACCAGGTATAGTGTATCTTTATGTTTCTGAATTCGAATTAGTGCATCTTTCAGATTTTCCATTTTCAGCTCAGGTGATATCCTGGAAATGGTACATTGATGATATCTTTGTATTATGGAGAGGGAACATTGATCAGTTAACACAATTTCATGGATGGCTTAACACACATGATTCTAATCTGAGGTTTAAAATGGATGAGATTCCATTTTTGGATATTCTTATTAAGAAATCTACTTATGGTTTTCTCACTACTATCTTCTGCAAACCTACTAATCACAATAAACTTAGGTTTGATAGTTTTCACAGTAGCAGTTTGAAGAATAATTACCTCTTTCACAGTTCTTAAGATTAAACAGGCTATTCGTGGATATTGCTGAATACAAGAAGCAATATCTAGACATGGGCCAGAGATTTGTTGCTCAAGTCTACCCAATAGAGTGCATTAATAAAGGTTACAATAGAGCATATTCTTTTTCTAGACAAGACTTACTCCTGCCAAAAAAGAAAATTTCAGATAATAAGTATATTGGTACCATTCAGTTTTCATATCTCTCATCACATATTCAGAAAATCATGAAGAAACATTGGGACGTTTTACAAACTCGTTCCTGTTTCTCAGATCAGCGGCTAGTTGATGCTCTCAACAGAAAGTGCAGTTTTATTTATTTATTTTAAAGTATTTCTATACCGCCTTCTCCTTCAATCAAGGCGGTCTAGCAATTTAGCCGTTTCCTTAGTTTTATCTTTCTTGCCCCAGTCCCGAAACACTTTAATGTAGAACCCCAGGCACTTCAGGTGTGGCAGCTGTTCTACTTGCATTCATGCTATTGTTTTGGATGTCTTTGAGCATTTGAATATTAAAAATAAATATAACTTATACCAAAGGACTGATTGTAAATCTATGCAAGTAGTCTATGTGATCATTTGCCCGTGTAAGTTCCTTTAGAGTCCATAATAAAACGACTGTTGAAGATATCTTTGGTGTGGCCATGGTTTTTCTCTGCTTTACAGTTGGACTTTGTCTTCTTGTGGAGAACATATCCTCTCTTCCTTGTTTGGTTGAGCATATCCAGTATCCAGAGCAAGAGGAAGAAAGGCAGTTGTTGAAGGGTGACCGTTTTAATATTGCTAGACTACCAAGCATGATTGGAGTAATAGACTGCACCCATGTAGCCATGTAACACCCCCCCCCCCCCCCCAGACAGGAAAATGGCATTTTAGAACAGGAAACGTTTCCACTCAATTAATGTCCTAGTGGTGTGTGATGCACACGTGAAGATCCTGAATGTCAAGTTCCCGGGCAGCTGTCATGATTCCTTTATTTAGATGTGTTGGACACTTGAACATCTGAAATCATGTGCATGCTCAGGCCACCACTTCTTGCGTCTCTATTGTTTGCTCTTACGTTACTCTGCTGGTTAATGCTCTTGTGTTACTCTGCTGGTTAATGCCAGCTGTTTTTTCTTTTATGCCAGGACTTTATGTGTCTTATTTGCATACGCTTGGTTTTATGTGTCCTTCATTTCCATATTCATCCTTTTCTGCATTGGCACGTGAGAGTTCTATACTGTGTGGTGCTACGTAGATGTGTATGGAACCACAACCATGCACGTTTAGCACCGGTTTTCTGCATCGGCCTGAAAGTGTTGCTCCAGGAACCATTTGTCAATCTAAATGGGAGGAGTGGCCTGGTGGTTGGGACAAGTTACCTTGGGCCAGAAGTTTGAATCCCACTGGAGGACAACAACCTCGGGCCAGTGAGACTGGGGTCCCTAGTCTCACAAGTGCTCCTTGTGGCCTTTGGCAATCCACTTAACCCTCCATTGTCTCAGGTACAAAACTTAAATTGTGAGCCCTTCGGGGACAAAGGAAGTATATACTATACCTGAATGTACAATGCTTTGACCCAGTGAAAAGCAGTATATAAACATTGATAAATAACTAAATAAAATTGGATGCATGAATAATTACATTTAGGTTAACTGAAACTTAAGGATGAGCGGTTGATAGTTGTAGTCCAGGACAGTGAATTATGGATGAGATGGTTCACAGTAAGCATAGGAAAGACTGGTAAAACAGACAGTTGTAGATTCTGTAAGAAAGAGCTGGAAACAGTTACTCATCTCATAACTGGTTGTGAAGTTCAGATGGCAGAAAATGTCTTTAAAAAAAGGCACAAGGTAGCACATTTCAACTTGACAAGTTGCCTATACATGTTATATTTTATGAACTCCTGAAGGAAGCTCTCTTTACACAGTACAAGTACTACATTGAGTGAATGAGATTGTACTACACAAACCCTGGCTTAGGAGTGAGGTTCATTACTACCATGGTATACATAAAATTAGCCCATTTGGAGACATTGCCCCCAAGATACCCTTCTATCCCTAAAAGTGTATTAGGACATCTGAAAGTGGCCTCTAAGGGACACATAGACCGCTCCCCAGACCTTCTGCTATGGGGCATGTGAACAATGTCTATCTCAGCCCTTACTATTTGGGCCCTGTTCCTTAGACCTGCACCAAGCTCATCACCACCCTTTTGCCCAGCAGCTGTTTTGCTACTATCCTGTCCCTCTATAGGTAGCTAAATCTGCCTTGGGTTGGAGCCATCACACAGTTATGGGCATTTGGCTTTTGGTGCATGTGCATTTCTGTGGGTATGTGCTTGCAACATCTCCAGACCCTGCACTCTTCTAACACCCACTACCAATGTGCCCTGTTGAATATGTAGACATGCAGTGTGTGACATTGCAGGAAACAGCTTTTAGACCCTATCCATGTTTATTCTGCTCACAGCCCTGGCTCTCTCACTTGTATATGTAAGTGGCCATGGTCAGGGCTAATGTAATAGGGGCCATGGACACCAGTTAGAGTGTCATTCTCAGTCACACACTGTGCAACACATCAAATGGTATATATGTGTGGAAAGGCCATGTACTACTGACATGAGAAGAGATGGGGAGGCAGCTGGGATATGGTGAATGAGTGCATTTCATGTCTTACTTACAGGAGATAAGGAGTCTGCAGATGCACTGGAGGACAGCAGTACAGACCCCAACATCAAGACCCCTGTAGAGGGTCTCACTCTGCAAGCCATCACAACCATGGATGAGAGTGGCAGCCCAGCCAAGATGGAGAAGCAGGAGTCCAAAGTCCAGGAACATAGGGTAATAAGGGTGACAACCATTATGCTGCCTATGGAGGAGGAGGAGGATGTCAACAATGGAGCCAATCTTCAGTTTCCACCTCCAGCTCCATTTGTTGATGCTCAAGAGCAGATGACAGCTAAGACATCCCTAGCACTAGTTGCTGGAGGCACCAACTTCTACATTGTGCTGAATGTCTACTGCTGCACAATGTCCAACATTAGGTAGAACAAGCTGAGAAGATACAGCTACTCAGATGGTAATGTGCCCTCCACTATCTACCACCACCACCACCAGCTCTGGTATATCGGTGACCTCCTTCCTTCATGGAGGCCTGAAGGGCACATGAATGCAATTGATGATCCCCAGTATCGATGGAAATCGTGCCATCTCATAGAACTGGATCAAAGCTTGCTGCATGGTCTCTAGAATGGCTATAGATTGTGCAGTGCAGGTTAGAAAGATCCTTTAGGAACTGTGAGATGACTGGCTGAGACCCTCAGTTGCATCCAATGCAGTCTAGAAACTGCTAGTGGATAGGTTGGCAAGGGCTGTGGTGATTTTGAGGTGGATGGGCATGCGGGAAGAGGGCACACTATTGCACAGTAGAGCATGCTATTGAAAGAAATGATACAAAGATGAAAAAATGAAACAAAACAAAATGTTTTGGCTTGCACATCCCTAATTTCAATTTGTATGTCACCATCTTCCAAAAAGAATGTAGAAAGACTTATAATAGCTTATTCAGTGCCTTATCAAAAAAGTCTTCATATCCTTGTACATTTTTCACATTCTGCTGACTAAAAAATACAATTTAGAATGCAATAAAGTAGATGCTTGTTTCACTGATTTATACAGCATAATCTACACTTTCAAAGTGAAAGAACAATTATAGAGCCATTTAAAAATAGTTAAGAATAAGAAACCAAAAATTATTGTTTGCATAGGTTTACAGTGTAGCCTAATGATTAGAGCACTGACTTGGTAACCAAGAGACCAGAATTTAATTCCCACTAGTACTCCTTGTAACCTTGGGCATGCCATTTAACCCTCCATTGCCTCGGAAGAAAGGTCTGGCAATCTACTTTCAGTCACACTGCCAAAAACCCCAGGAGCTGCTGGGTCACCAGGAGTCAGCATTGACTTGAAGGTATACACTGCATTGCATTTTTCATTCAGTACTTACTGGAAGCCCCATTTACAGTAATAACAGTTATGAGTTGTTTAGGGTAAGGGTCTATTGACTTTGCACAATGAGATGGTGATGCTTTTGCCTATTCTTTCAAGGCAACAGGCGGTCATCTCTGGATTGCATTCTTCAAGTCTTGCCATAGATTTTCTATTGGATTTAGGTCTTGGCTTTGAGTGGTCACTTGAGGACTTTCACAGTCTTTCTGATGAGCTACTCTGTTGTTGCTTTTGTTTATGTAGTGCCCCCTTCAGAGCGTTCCTGGATCTGGGACTGGCCTGGCTGGGATCCCCTCTAGGGCAGGCTTCATTGGTCCTTGTCAGGTTGGTGCCTGTTGCCTGGTGCCTCCACCTGGGAAGAAAGGGTAGGATGTCCCTTATTTCACCCCAGGAAAACTTGCAAAAAGTACTGCTGTGAACAAGTTTGGCTTAAATAGTAATAACAATTTATTTACAAATATAAGCACCAAGTATTGTGGCAATAATAATGATAATATAAATAACCAGTATTATGATAAGTGGTTCAAGCATGTAAAGTGAAATAGCAGCTTAGGATAAGACAGTATTCAATACCATTCACTGAAGCATTTCTTTATACTATAAATAACCAAGCTTAAAAGTGTAAGACTATAATACAATGTTCACCAAAGTATTTCAATGCAGTTCAGATAACCAACTATAGCCTTATATGTAGTATCCTAAGTAAACCTTTAAATATTAGGTACTTAACCTCATTAACCTGTCTGTTCTCTAGGAAGAAGCAGGAAGTCAGTCCTCACATATGTGTGACATCAGCACTGACGGAGCCCGTGCAGAAGCATCTCCCCAGCTTTCAAAGAAAGCCTTTGGGAGATGCATCACACATGCGAGGTCTTCTTCCCGCCCAAGCGTGCCCTGTTGCCTATGTCTCCTTTTTTTCTGCGGAGCCCCCCAGATGTCTGTTCAGTTTCCCCCAGAAAAAGTGTGGGTTTTTTTATACCTTTCTGTCTGGTTTGCATACCAGTTCCTTTCCAACCCCCAAGCCAGCTCACCTCGGCGTCACTCCTCGGTTTTGTTTTTCTTTTTTTCTTTGAGGTATCCCTCAACTGGCATTCATGCCTTTTTTTGGCCAAAGGTCTCAGAGTCCTGCCAGGCAGCAGGGACCTCGTTTTTCCCAATGGCCTCCAGCAGCTTCAAGAAGTGTGATCGGTGCACTAAGATGATTTCCCTCACTGATACGCATGACTGCTGCTTCTGGTGCCTTGGCCAAAATCACAATGATTCAGACTGCGAACTTTGTAGGACCATGATCTCAAAGGCCCTTAATAGCCGTAATCAGCAGCAGGAACATTTTTCCAAAAATCTGACTCTCAGGCGACACCCCACTCCAGGGCCCCTTCAGGTACCTTGGTGTCCCACGAAGCATGGGCTGCCTTGGAGTCCCATAGCTGCAGTTCCTCCGAGAGGAAATCCCTGGAAGGGACAAGTTCAGGACATCACTCCCAGCAAAAGCATAATAAGATTGGAAACAGACACACTTTTAAACCACACATCAATGGCAAGTGGGAAGAGGTGTGTAGAACAAAATCCATGCAAAATACAGGCAAGCCAGTCAACAAATGCTGGAAAGCAATGAGCACAAAAGCTTGAAGCATAGCCAACAAAGTTCCTGATCTGGAAGCCCTAATCCTGAAAATGGACTTGGACATTGTAGCCATTACAGAAACATGGTTTAATGAGTCACATGAATGGGATATAGCCATAGCTGGCTATAATTTATTTAGGAGAGAAAGAGAAGGCAGAAAAGGTAGAGGAGTAGCCCTATTTGTAAAAAGCAATATTAAGCTGCTGAAATGCAGGGGACATGGGGAAAAGAAGAAGTGCTGTGGACTGTGTTGGGAAGAGGAGATAGTGCTATCATCCATGCTGGTGTAGTCTACAGGCCTCCAACTCAAATTGAAGAAATGGATAGAAATTTGATTGATATTTCAAAGGTATCTATGAAGGGGGAAGTGATCATATTGGGTGACTTTAATCTACCCGATGTGGATTGGAATATTCCTTCTGAAAATCTGGAAAAAAGTAAAAAAATTGTGGATGCCTTCCAAGATGTATCGCTTAGATAAATGATGATGGAATTGACCAGGTAAAGTTTGAAGCTGGATTTAGTATTCACCAAAAGAGAAGGTGTGTCAAATGTCTGGGTGGGTGCCCATGTGAAAGGCAGCGATTATCACATGGCGTGATTTGAGATAAAAGCCAGGGCAAAGTCCCTGCACAGCAGGCTCAAAGTCCTAGACTTCAAAAACACTGACTTCAGGAAGATGGCAAAGTGCCTGAAGAGGAGTTGGCAGGGTGGGAGGAGGTAAGGGAAGTGGAATTGCAGTGGGCTAAACTAAAGGAGGCAATAAAAGGGGCAACAGTTACATATGTAAGGAAAGTAAATAAAAACAAGAGGAAAGGGAAACCTATTTGGTTTTCTATAGGAGTGACTGCATAAATAAAGGCAAAAAACACAGCTTTCACAAAATTGAGAAGCTCGCAAATAGAGAAACACCAAATATAATTCAGGATGAAGATAAAGAAAAAGAGAAATTAGGATATCAAAATCAAAGGCAGAAGAAAAGATGGCTAAAGATCTTCAGTGTGGTGATAAAACGTTTTTCAGGTATATTTGGGAGAAGAGGAAGATCAGAGGTGGAATTGCAGGACTCAAAAGTGCTAGGAACGGATTTGTGGAAAGGGACATTGAAATAGTAAAAATGCTAAAGAAATACTTATGTTCTCTTTTTACTAAAGAAAATCCTGGAGAAAGACCACCTGTGATTGACAAATATAGAAATGGAAATGGAGTAGATACTACACCATTCACAGAAGATGATTTGTTAGAACAGCTTGCAAAACTGAAAGTGGACAAAGCCATGTGACCGGATGGGATACATCCCAGGATACTGAAAGAACTCAGAGAGGTTCTTGCAGGATCTTTAAAGGATGTTTTTAATAGATCCTTGGCGATAGGAGAAGTTCTAAAGGACTGGAAAAGGGCCAATGTAGTACCTCTTCACAAAAGTGGTAATAGGAAAGAAGTGGCAAACTACAGGCCAGTAAGTCTCACCTCGGTGGTGGGAAAAGTAATGGAGGTGCTCCTGAAAGAGAGAATAGTGGATTTTCTTGAAACCACTAGGATGCATGATCCAAGGCAACATGGTTTTTACCAAAGAATAATCATGCCAAACAAATCTGATTGAGTTCTTTGACTGGGTGACCAGAGAACTAGATCAAGGGAATGCAAAGGATGTGATCTAGCTGGATTTTAGCAAAGCCTTTGATACTGTTCCTCATAGGAGGCTTATCAGTAAACTGACTAGCCTGGGAATGGGTCCCAAGGTAGTGAATTGGATCAGACTACAGAAGGTGATGGTAAACGGAACTCACTTGGATGAAAGGAAAGTGATTAGTGGCATGCCCCACTGATCGGTTCTGGGGCCAGTACTGTTCAAAGTATTTGTGAATGATATTGCTGAAGGACTGAATGAAAAGGTCTGTCTTTTTGCAGATGACACAAAAATTTGCAACAGCGTGGACTCCCCTAAGTGAGTGGATAGCATGAAGAACAATTTACAAAAGCTGAAAGAATGGTCTAATGCTTGGCAGTTAAGATTTAATGTGAAGAAGTGCAGTGTCATGCACTTGGGATGCAGAAATCCAAGGGAATTGTATGTGATAGGGGATGAGAAGTTGGTGTGCATGGACCAGGAGAAGGACCTCTGAGTGATTGTTTCTGAGGATCTCAAAGTGCAAAACAGTGTGAAAAGGCAGTGGCCAAAGCCAGAAGGATGCTGGGTTAAATCCAGAGAGAAATTACTTGCAGAAAGGAGGAGGTACTAATTTATTTTGCTGCATTTATATCCTGCTTTTCACTGGGTCAAGGTGGTTGGGGGATACATTTAACACAAGGGGATATGAGACACATACACTAATACTTACAGGGAACATGGGCAATGGAGGGTTAAGTGGCTTGCCCAAGACCACAAGGAGCACTGTGGGACTAGAAACCCCAGTCCTTCTGGCCCAAGGTTGCTGTCCTCTAGTGGGATTTGAACCACTGACCTTCTGGCCTGTAGTACCTTGCCCCAACCACTAGGTCACTCTTCCCTCCCTGCCACTATACAAGTCACTGGTGAGGCCTCATTTGGTATATTGTGTTCCGTTTTGGAGACCATATCTTACGAAGGATATAAAAAGACTGGAAATGGTTCAGAGGAAGGTGACCAAAATGATTTGAAGCCTGTGCCAAAAGATGTATTAAAAGAGACTTCAAGACTTAGAGAAGAGGAGGGACAGGGGAGATATGATACAGACCTTTAAATGCTTAAGGAGTAGTGATGAACAAACCTTTTTCAAAAGCGGAGAACTGTAATACTTGAGGGTATAACATGAATCTGCAAGGGGTAAACTGAAAGGTAACATCAGGAAATACTTTTTCCACTGAAAGGCTGGTGGATGCTTGGAATGCCCTCTCGATGGTGGGACAAATACAGTGACAGAATTCAAAATGGCATGGGACAGACACAGTGGATCCCTTTATAGAAACAGGATAAAATCAAAATAAACTTAACTGTTTCTGATATCTCAACAAGTAGAGGTGACCTACATGGAGCGGTGGGTACACCTCTAAACAAAGGCATGGGGAGGGGTGACCTGCACGGAGCGATGGGTGCACTTACTCTTGCCACCTTGCTAGGCAGATTAGAAGGACCATGCTGGTCTGCCATCATCTACTATGTTACTATGTTGCTATGCAAGAAGTCAAAGCCCTGAAAGACCTCCTCGGTGACCGGGTCCGGGAAGATGGGAAAATCCCACTCCAGGCCCCTCAGTCCCCGACATTAGTCAGAGGTTTCGGAGTGGGAGAGGACTCTCAAGCTGCCCTGAAAGGAGTCATCAGTACCCACTGACCGGCCTCGGACAGCCAATACCATCTATGTCGAGGACTCCCCCTCGACAGAACTAATACCAGACCCGAAACCCTCGGCTTCAGCATCGAAGACTGTAGAGCCAACTGGCATGGAGACAAGGATGGCAGCCTTAGAACACAGTATCTCTGCCTTCATGGCCCAATAGCGGGCATTCATGTCTGGTTCATCCAGTTCATCTGTCCTGATGACGGGACCCTCCTCATCGAGGGCCTCCGCGGATGTCAAACCAATCCTCAAATGCCACCGGCCTTGAGAGAGAGCCATCGGCATCACACGAGGTCCCAGTTCCATTCTTTGGGTCACCAGTACTCTCCAGCAAGTGCACATGGCTCAGACTGCAGGTCATCTGGAGGCTCCGGACCCCTTGGCTCGGACCTTGGACATGGTGATCACAAAGCCTTGGAATTGACCTTGGACTTCCAGTCCGATTGGGAGTTCAAGGACGAGGAGTCCCCGGACACTTGGCATCACCGAGACATACCTTCAGACCTAACCCCCGGTGTCCCTATACCATTCCCCACCAGAGGATGTTGCCTTCCTTGACTTTGTGCAGGACATGGCTAGGGCGCTGTCCATTGAGACCAAGGCAGAGGAGGATTCTCGCATGGAAGAACTGGTGATCCTCCAGTATGAGGCCCCTCTGAAGGAGGCCCTCATGGTACACATTCCGCTGATCCTACAATGCCGCCTCCTCTGCATGTGGGAGACACCGGCATCATTGCCCATTGTCAGCAGGCAACTCGACTCCATGTATCGAGTCTGCTGAGGCCTGGGATTCCAGAAAGTCTAACTTCCCCACAACTCAATGGTCGTTGAGTCCACCATGCACAGACTCAAGAGCCAAAAGACACATTCTTCAGTACCCCCCCGGCAGGGAGGCCTGACCCTCGACACCCTCAGTCAGAAGACCTTTCAGGGCTCGATGCTGACATGCTGGGTTCAGTCTTACTAGCGCTACATTGGCATGTACCTCAAAGAGCTGTCGAAGGAGCTCGGTGGGTTCTCGGCAGGCCTTGACGGGGAACCCCTCCAGAGGTTCATGTCACTGGTCTTGGCGGTCAAAGAGTGCTCGAAGCTCCTGTCTCGAGCAGCTTACGATGGCTTTGAGTTGTAGCCAGGGTGGCCACCATCGGAATTGGGGCCCAACGCAAGGCATGGCTGCAATCGTCTTACCTTGAACAATGGGCTCATGAGAAACTTATTGATGTGTCCTGCATCAGAGAGAACCTCTTTGGGATGCCCACGGCAGACAAAGCAGCAGAGATCGAGACTGAGGTCCTAATGAGGAGCAGACTCTCAAAAATGTCCTCGGTGCAGCCCCATAAGAAGGCCCAGGGAAAGAAGCCCTTCTTCCCAAGGAAAAAGGGCAGGTTTGGCAACACCTGACAGTTCCAGGCTTTCTCAGCCCCACAGTTCAGCCAACAGCACAAGGGGCAAGGGCATGGCCCCCGTAAGCAAAGACCTCCAAGTCTCAGGCGCCGGCTCAGCCTGGGGGAAGCTTTTGACTCCCTGGGCGTGACCTCCTCTCTCTCGGGTCTACTCAATGGAGCCAATGCCGAAACATCTCTGGGACACTGGATTCTACTCCAAGTATTTCCTTGTCCCCAAGAGAACAGGGAGCCTCAGTCCCATCCTGGACCTGTGAGATCTGAACAAGTTTTTGATAAGGGAAAAGTTCAAAATGCTCTCCCTCAGAACATTGATGCTAATCCTCCAGCAGGGAAATTGGCTATACTCCTTAGACCTAAAGGATGCCTACACACACATCCTGATCCATCCTAGCCACAGAAAATACCTCTGGTTCATGGTAGGCGAAGAGCCGATGCTGCCCTTCGAGCTGGCCTCATCGCCAAAGGTCTTCAACAAGTGCCTTGTGGTGGTCACAGCCCACCTCTGTCTCCAGGGGGCATTCATCTTTCCCTACCTGGATGACTGGCTGATAAGGGGAGGGACAGCTGCAGAGGCGCAATGCACCATAGGGCACACCATCAATGCCCTGCAGCATTTGAGGTTCATCATCAACTACCCCAAGTCCCAACTCTCTCCAGCTCAATGCCTGGAGTTTATAGGGGCTCAGCTAGATATCCTCCAGGCCAAGGCCTTCCTTCCTCAGAAGAGGTTAGAATGCCTCAGGGGGCTAGCCACAGAGGTACAGTAATTCTGGTCACTACTCGCCCAGCTTCAACTGCACCTGCTAGGCCACATGGCCTCTACAGTTCATGTGACCCCATATGCCCGACTGTACATGAGAGTGGCCCAATGGTGCCTCTGCTCTCAATGGACACAAGCCACAGGAAGGCTCCGTGACAGAGTGAGAGTGATCCACCAGCTGGTGGACTCCCTTGGATGGTGGCAGATCCCTTGTCACCTTCAGACCGGGATGCCCCAGGCACCCACTCACCAGAAGATCCTCACCATAGACGTCTCCTTACTGGGCTGGGGAGCACATTGCGAGGGCCTCCAGATGCAAGGCAGTTGGTCCCAGATGGAGTCCCAGATGTAAATCAATCTGCTGGAGCTCCGGGCAATATTTCTGTCTCTCAAAGCCTTCCGCCACAGGCTGCAGCACCAGGTGCTGGTCCAGACCGACAACCAAGTTGCAGTGTTCTCTGTGAACAAACAAGGGGGCACAGGATCGTACTCCCTCTGCCAGGAGGTGGTAGCCCTCTGCTCCTATGTGACACACAGAGGGATGCTCCTAAGGGCAGGCTACCTCCCAGACCAAGACAATGCCCTGGTGGACAAGATGAGCAGAGTCCTCCAGCTGCATGGATGATGACTGGATACCAAAGTGGCCTCCTGGCTGTTTTCACTCTAGGGTGTCCCCCTAGTGGACCTGTTCACCAGCCCAGACAGCATACAGTTGCCCCATTTCTGCTCCCACCAGCCACACCCATCCCAGGTGATAGCAGACACATTCTTCATTCCATGGATGGAAGGCATCCTTTATGCCTTCCCGCTGACACCACTGATTGCCAAGACTCTCTACAAAGTCCAGCGTGACAGGGCATCATTAATTCTGATAGGTCCCTGGTGTCCCAGGCAACCCTGGCTCCTGCTGCTCCTCTCCCTGTCTGTGGCATCACCGATTCCCCTGGGTCGAGCCGCGGGACTACTCTCACAGGAGCAGGGCTCTCTCCTACACCCCAGCCTGGGTCCCTCTCACTCACGGCTTGGCTGCTGAAAGGATAGCATTAGCTCCATTCACCCTCCCACCGAATGTGGAAGAGGTTCTGGCCTCTCGTAAGGCTTCTACAAGAAGGGTATATGCCTTCAAGTGGTGCTGATTCTTGGTATGGTGCACCGATAGACAGTCAAACCCATTCTCCTCCTCACTACATGTGGTACTCCAGTACCTGCTCCATCTGTCACAGGTGGGACTAAAGTCCAGCTTGGTCAGAGTATATATAAGTGCTTTCGCAGCGCACTACCATTCCATTGAAGGAAAGACCCTCTTGGCTCAACCCCTTGTATCTCAGTTCTTGTGGGGCCTCATGCTATCCAAAGCCCCCATCCGCCCTCCTGCGGCAGAGTGGGATCTCAACATGGTGCTCTTGCAGCTCACTAAATCACTGTTTGAGTACCTGGCACTTGAAGTACCTATCCTAAAAGGTCATATTCCTTGTGACACTCACATCAGCTCGCAGCTCTACAAGAACAGGGTGGTGCTCTGCACACACCCCAAGTTTCTGTCAAAGGTGGTGTCCCCATTCCACCTCAGACAAGAGGTGGTGCACCCCACCTTCTTTCCGAGGCCTCATGCATTGTATGGGAAAGGCAAATGGGGGCGAGAAAGGGGCAGATCAGGGGCGGCATTAGGGCGGGCAGTGGGTGGTCATCGGCCCCGTACATACAGGGCCGATTCCAATGTCAGCCCTGTATGTCTGGAAACAGCGGCTTGAACAGGGAACTTATTCCTCCTCAGAGGTGGAATAAGTTCCCCTAGTCGGCGGAGGATAGCGGGTCCAGGGCGTGGTAAGTGCAGGGGGGGCAGAGGACATTCCCCGCAGTCCGACCCTGGCCTTAGGAGCCCAGAGAGGGGGTCAGTCTGTGGGTAAAGCACCTTTGCAGCCGGCATCCAGGGATCACGGCTTTTCAATGGAACTGTGGTGCCATGGCAACCGGACGCCATTGCGCTACAGCTCCATTTAACACCCCTGACTGAGCTATCCGGACAAGGCCTGTATGTGCAGGCCAGACTGAATCGGAATCCCGGCCTGCATGTACAGGCCTGGTCGCAATTCTAATCCCATGAGGCTAGATGTGCCCCAAGGGATCAGAATCACAGCTTCCTCTGTGAGTCTGGTTCTGACCGGGCGCACAGAGGGCTGACACATTGATGTCAGAATCGTGCCCATAAAATGTGATGATTGAATTGGTGAACAGTCAACATGTTCCATGATCTCAGCCAGATAACTGTATAGTTCTTTAAATTTTATTCCTCAGTAGTTTCCTTAACCCATAGCAACTGACTTTGGGAGATTGACCTGATTAAGGTAATGTCTAGTGGTGCCAAACCATTTTCACTTTGAAACTATGGACCTAATAGTGCCCCAAGAGTGCCCCAAGAAATATTAAATCACAATAAAATTGTCTTACAGTCTTCCCCTAGTCTGCATCTTTGAATATCTAGGGGTGTGTGGCAAAACAAAAATTATTTTTTTCATTTGCAGTTTTTAAAAACTTATTTTATCTAATTTGTAAACATTTTCACTTCAAGGCAATTAAAAGTAGGAGTTGTGGCTGCTGCCCAACCAAAATCTCGGGGTTCCAGGCAAATAAAACAAATGAACTGTTTTTATTTTTTCTCACAGTCAGAGGCTGATCTCAAACTGCTGACCTTCCTGTTACAATGAATGTATCCTTCACATAAGCCAACATCACATCTCCCATAGGGATTGACTCTAAGCAAGAATTGTTGTATTGCTGGTGATTTTACTCTTGTTTTCTGATTGGTTCAAAGTTTGTCTGGTCTGCAGCTCTATGTAAAATGCTAACTGGATATTTTTGCCTTGTGCACCTATTGACTCCTGCTGTAAAGAGTTATTCCAAAGATTTTTCTTTTGCCATGTTTTTGTGCCAGAAATTTCTGTGGAACCATGTCTAAGTATACTATCAGAAACATTGGGTCATCAGATAACCAGGATCTACATTAGGCTTGATAAATGTCTCTGATGATATATTTAGACATGATTTCACAGAATTTCTGGCACAAGAACATAGCAAAAAAAAATCTTTGGAGTAAATCTCTACAACAGGAATCAATAGATTCACAAGGCACAAAAAATCCAGTTAGCATTTTACACAGAGCTGCAGAGCAGACAAACTTTGGGCCAATCAGGAAACAGGAAGGGAAATCACCAGCAATACACCAATGCTTGCTAAAGCCATCCCCCATGGTGGCTCTTATGAAAAATGCCTGCCTTCCATCCCAAAGGATTCTGGTTGGAGGCCAGCCTGGCTTGTGATGAAACAATGGAAAAAAAACCTAAAGTTTTATATCTTTTAGTGCCAAGTTTCAGATTGAAACATTATGAAACAAAATACTAAATTTCCTTGATATTTCCCCATTTTGTTTCAAACAAATGCATATCCCTATGAATGTCCCAGAACTCTTTTAGGGCACTCTGTTTGGCATGTTTAGGCCTTTGCTTCAAATTCAGTTCATAGAACAACTTGGTTCTTTAGTCCATGTCAGCTCAGTTACCGTGATTGGATATAGGTGGACTATATTTCACTTATTATGGGTCTTCTTAAGGCTATATTGGAACCAGAACTAATTTGGATTTGCTATGACCAGGGACATGAAAACTTTTACAAGGCACTGTATAACAGCAAAAACAAAAACCTCAATAACCAGGGTATCCCAGAGGCACTTCTCCTCACCCTATGTGTCACACACCTACACACCCCCTGTGAGCTTTACCGCCATGCCCCCACCCCATTGGCATAACAAAACACATGCACACAAATTCTGGAACAACTTTTGGTCACAGCTTTATTAACCAGATTAACACTGGCCCACAACCCGGGCCAAACATTTATAAACATATCAAACATAACCCCACCCCCTGATTCCAGACAATGCCCCCCACCAGCCATATTATTAGCAAGGTGGTGCATCATACTCCCCCTAACAGTGCCGCCTGCCTTGCCATGTTAGTAGGAAAGGCCGGCTCCACTATCCTAGACCGGGCAAAGACCCCCAACCGGGATGTCTCGCCCCAACCTGGGGAGCACTTTGCTCCCCCCAATGCGCCTTCATCTGTTTAAGCCCCGCCATCTCGGTGAGCGCTAGCTTTATACACCGCCACCGGCATGAGGTAGCCTACCTATCCTTGTGCTGCCCCCACCAACAAAGCTGCAACCAACAAACCCCTCCAGTGCCTCCTGCCAATCATTTAACAACAAATCTTGTCCTACTGGAAAGAGGTGCACCCCATCAGTGCAATATAAACCTGCACACTTCACCTCCACCCAAGGATGCTGCACCTGGAAACTGCCAGTCTGCTGAACCCAGCGCCCAATCTGTCTGTTGACCTTAACCCCTTAACCAGGCCTCGAGATTAACGACGCTGAGACTGGCAAGAAGGGCGTGGAATGATGTCTGACCAGACAATCACTACCCCAGGCAACAATTCCTGCAACAAACCGATGTCTCATTGGACAGCACAAATAAGCTGTCTGCAAAACCAATTGGAAAGATCATTGCCGCCCAGATGAATCACCAATCTTACTGGCTGCTGCCACTGTCCGGCCCTCCGCTGCACAAATGGTAGCAGCTGCCACCAGTGCATGCCATGCTCGCCCATCCATATCAGCCAAATGCTGCAGGTAACCAGGCCTACGTGCACTCCGAGAGGGTGCGAGATGGCCCTGCGCTCCACCCAGTACACGTAGGATTGACCTATGATCCACCACTTGCCTGCATGGATGCCATCTGTAACAACACCCAGCAGACTGCAACCAGCAGGAGACTCTGCAAAATGAATAAAATTATATCAATGCCCCCCATGCTAACCCCCCTCCCCCCTGTTCTCCCCAACACTCCCACCCCCAGCAGACCCCCCTCCCCCTGCCAATCCACTAGAAAAAATGACAAGCAAATAAGGAACAGACCTAACACACAAAAAACCCCAACGAGAGCTAATTCACAACTTCTCCGGGCGAACATAACCCGCATAGGCACCCGAATGCCACCTGCCAATCCACTGAATCACCTCCCCATCGAGCCCAGCCACCACCACACTAGTAGCAGCCCCAATCTGGAAAAAATGCGATGCAAACTGTTTCTCATCACAGCCAAGCTGCCGCAAAGCCAAACGAAGTACCACAGTAAACTGAAACTGCGTCACAGGCTTACCGTCTTCATGCAAAAATAAGTAGCCCGATACCTTCGGCCACCGGCGCAAATACAGAAACAAATTCTGTACCGGGCAGGAGCACCACACGGGAATTGCATTTAACACTACCCACCCATCTTTTACAAACTGGTCATTTTTAGAATGCGGGAGAAAAATGCGCACTTGCGTCCCTGTCAGGACAACATGTTTGACGTCCAATCCCCCCAAATGCCTTCCTTTTCTTTGACCGTGGCACAAGCTCACAAACACGAAATGCACCAAAAATGGCAATGACGAACTTCGCCCTAAATAACAAAGACTCAAAATCAGAGACCGCCACCACAGGCATCACCACAAGCATCATCTCCCAGATACGCAAAAGCAACTCATGCGATACTGGGTGTCGCCAATCTTGAAACTTGGGGCACCCTTTTGCCCACCCAACCAACAGCTGCTGCACTAAAAAGGAAACTCTAGGATTGCCCCAACCTGCAACCTTACTGAAAAAGGAAAACCCAGCTAACGCTGAAAGGACCACTGACCTGGACCAGCCTTCCCCTTTTGCCCATACTACAAACAAGCCCAGCATCCTATCAGCCATTCTCCCACCCCCCCAACCCTTCCCCAGCAAAAACTCACGCACCTTGGAGTATCCACGCAGATACGATGACTACGTCACCTGCGCAACTGATGCACACAACAATGCCATCACTCCAGGGTCCAAATCTGCCAAAGATGATCTGGGACCACCGAAGCTGCCTCTTCTGCCCCTGGGGCCAACAAACGAAACTGCAACCACCGAAAACGGGACAAAGCATCAGCAATTGAGTTTTGTATGCCCCGCACATGACGCACCCTGGCAGTAACATTGAGACGCAAACAAGCTAATACGAAGACTGCCTATTAATAATCTCAACCACCGCCGCATTTTCGCTCCAAAACACGACCCTCCTATTCCGCAAACACTAGGGCCAAACCCAGAAAGCCAAGACAATGGGAAACAATTCCAAAAATGCTATTTTATGTGTCAGCCTGGAAACTTTCTACGCAGACGGTCAAGCCTCAGCACACCACGACCCCTGAAAATATATGCCGAATCCGGAACTACCCGTCGCATCAGAAAACAGCTGCAAATCTTCATTAGACACTTTGGGCATCTGCACAACCGTGAAACCATTGAAATCAGATAAGAATGAAGCACAGACCTGCAAATCCTCTCGTATCCCAACGGATACACGAATACGATGATAAGGACTCCGAACCCCCACCATCGCCAAAGACAGTCTCCGTGCGAAGGAGCACCCCATTGGGATAGCCTGACGGGCAAAATTAAGATGACCCACCAACAACTGAAAGTCCCTAAGCGTGACCCTGGGGGAAGACCCCACAGCCGCAACCAAACCTTTGAGCCATTCAACTTTTTCTGCTGGTAAGCGCACTAACATCGCCACCGAGTCTATCTCTACTCCCAAAAAAGAGAGGCACCTCACTGGCCCCACTGTCTTCTCATCTGCTAACGGGATGCTGAAGTCACTGGCCATCCCTTGAAAGGATGTCAGCAAGGTGGCACAAGTCTCAACCTGTCTGGGACCCACAAACAAACAAAAAATCATCCAAATAATGAACAATGGAGAAACACCCCGTCCGCTATCCCAAAACCCAATGCAAAAAGGAACTAAAGGCCTCAAAATAAGCACATGAAATAGCACAACCCATTGGAAAACACTTATCAAAATAAAACTGAGAATCAAACTGAAAACCCAACAACGGGAATGCCGACGGGTGGACCGGCAATAGCCGGAAAGCAGATTCAATATCCACCTTCGCCATCAACGCACCCTCGCCACACTGAAGCACCAGATCAACTGCAGCATCGAACGACACATAACGTACCGTGCACAATTCATGAGGGATATGGTCATTAACTGACTTCCCCAGCGGGAATGACAAATTATGTATTAACCTAAAACGCCCCGGCTCCTTCTTAGGAACCACTCCCAAATGCAAAACAATGAAAGGTGAAAATGGTGGTTCGCCAAAAGGACCAGCTATTCTGCCCAAAGCACACTCCGCCAAGATCTTCCTACGGACCATATCTCCCAACATCCGCACTAAGCTGGAATTTTTGGCCACCACATCAGTCACCTCACCAAGAAAAGGTATATGAAAACCCTGCAAGAAACTCAACAATAACACCCTCCGGGCCTTACCCTGCTGAGTCTCCTCAAAACGAATCAACCATGGGCACAGCGCCTCAACCTTGATAGGAGTAGGCGCCAAGGCCGAACTCCACTCCTCACTTACCCCCAGCCAGAGCACCTGCCACCCCTTTCCGACTACACTTCGTGGCTGTATGTTCACCCCCACAAAGCAAACAGGCATGTCAGAACTTACAGTCCGGGAAGGGACAGGAGGATTTGTTGCAACGCCAGCACAGGTCCCCTCCTGCTAGCCCTCCTTTCGATGGCATGGTAATACCTCCTGGAGCACGAAAGGACCTAGGGCCTGCCATTGCTGCTTGGGGAGCCGCCCTTGACGTACCACCCACCCCACCCCCAGTCCCCTTCTTGGCGGACATTTGGGTAAACCACAAGTTAATGTCCTTCGTCCCCCACGATAACTGCGTATTTTCCTCCTTCATGTCATGGAACTCCTCATCATAGTTTAGCCATGCCCAACCCTCGTGTGCCTGAGACACTGCCAATATAGCAACAGCATATGCCAACAAAGCACCATATTGGCCAGGGTCATAATGCCCCCACACACTTGCTAATCTTGGCCCGCGTCCAATTCAGGGTATTGCGGGAGACCTTCCACACCCTACCCACCTTCTCATCCACTTTACGCTTCTTTCTGCTCTCACCAGACCGCTTCCTCCCATCTAAAAGGCGAAATATATCAATAGACTGACGCCTCCTGATCTAGTGCCTCAACTTCCGCGAAACGCCTTCCTACAGCTCAGCACAATGAACTACAGGGGGCAGCGCGATCACCCTTATCGACGGTCGCCACTGCCAATCCTACCGAGGAACTCCCCGAAGATGTCGACGAGGACAATGAAGATGAATCACGACGACAACGACGCCCGTGCCTATGCTTCGACTTGGCCTTGTGGCCAGCTGCAATCCCAGCCCCGGCAGAAGGAGACACCCCACCTAGGCTACCACTTTCCCCTGCATACTCACCATCCGCCGAATAGCCAGCAGCTCTCTCACATGTGGCATGCGATTCCAAAACAGGACTGGACTGCCCCGGCATCTGTAACATTGAGGCCGCTCCACCGGCCCAATCAAGGTCGGATATACTGGCCCTCGCACTCTCACCCGCTGGCGCCTGCATAGGGAGAGAAGTACAAACACCAGCAGCAGCAGCAGCCAAGACCTGCTAGCCCCCCTTTCCCCCATCTCCCCAACTCCATGCTGAAGAGCCCAAACCCCCGGCCGCTCCTCTGGCCCCCCCCCATCACAGGTGACAGCCCAACACCACTAAACCCTGCTCCAGACCAGTCTCCCCAACCATAACTCCATGGCCCTGCTCCACCTTGCTGACCCCCCCCGGACGACCAATGCCCTGGGACCCCAGGGGATGATGGATGCATAAAATGCCCTCCAGGATGCCACGGGATATAGCTGCCTGGAAAAAATGTAGGGAACATGACACCAGCGGTATCTAACCCCGCCGTATCAGTACCCGGGCCTGCCGGAGTTTCACACGAGCCCCTCGCCCACCCCCCTTTCGTATCCCGACACTCCAACCCTCAACGCCTGCCCCACAGCATCTGAAATGTCAAGCATGGTCCCACCTGCCTCAAACTCCCCCCTATGCCCATGGCCTACCTGCTCCACTCGCAGGGACTCCACCGAGGAACCCCTAGCCACCCCCCCTGGACCTTAAC
Source organism: Ichthyophis bannanicus (assembly GCA_033557465.1). Taxonomy (NCBI): domain Eukaryota; kingdom Metazoa; phylum Chordata; class Amphibia; order Gymnophiona; family Ichthyophiidae; genus Ichthyophis; species Ichthyophis bannanicus. The sequence goes on along the minus strand of CM066036.1, from coordinate 651,894,587 downwards.
CCCCGCCCAGGCCCAGTGCACGACCTTCTCCCCCCTCCCCATGGGAACCAGCTACAGCCAACCCCCTAACCTGACACGCCACAGGCGCCACTGCTCGGGAGCGACCAGGTGACCCGACACCCCGTAACCTGCCTGCTTTCCCCCAGGCCGAGACCCTGAACCCCCCCCCACTGCCCCCGCACCCTTTGCCCCCTCTGAGATCGCACCATGGCCACACAAGCCCACGCGCACCCAGACTACTGACAACCAGACAAATCCCCCTGCTTAGGATGCCTGCGGCACTAAAATTAAAGGGACTTATTAAAGACCACCACAGACCGCCACCGGAAGGCCGCACTGCCCCCCCCCCCCCTATGGCTAGCTCTGGCCCATCAATTAACCTTGCAAACACAAGAAGCAGGAGACGTTGGATGAAATGATGAATCTTTAATACAGAGGGACCCCAACGCGTTTCGGCAACGCCTTCTTAAGGAGGAATATCTCCAAAAGTGCACGTATTGTGCATCAGATTTTTCAACGGAGCTGAGCCTATACGTGCCATGTTCTCAACTGTTTAGCAGTAACGGTCTCTTCATACACACACGTTCAATACGTGCACTTTTGGAGATATTCCCCCTGAAGAAGGCGTTGCCGAAACGCGTTGGGGTCCCTCTGTATTAAAGATTCATCATTTCATCCAGCGTCTCCTGCTTCTTGTGTTTGCTTGGATTATCTGCAGGAGTCTCTGCTCCTTCTTGTGTTTCCATCAATTAACCTTGTCACTAAAATTACCTTACCCCTTACACCAACCACTAGGCTAAATCTACAAACCAACCTAACCTCTTTTTTTTTTTTTTGTGTTGGCTATTTGAACTTTAACAAGCGCCCCCAATCAACCCTCTTGCACAATTACTCCACCCTCCCCCCCACACAGCAAAACTACAAACCCGCTGCACACCAGCACCCCACCCCCCCACCACAACCACACTCCACTCCCCCACGGAGTCACCAAAACCCACCCACTGGATGCAGCCCCCAGCAGCTACCACGCACCTCTTGCCTGCACACCAATTGCGCCGGGTTTATTTTCGCCGCCAACTGGGCCCCACCGCCACAGGATTCACCCCCACCAGGCCCAGCAGCTGCCATGGCTAGCCCCCAATCTGCTGCCACTCCAACGGGATCACCCGATGCCTCCAAATTCACCCCCACAAGGCCCCGCACTGCTGCACTTACAGCCAAAAACCTGAACGGAAGCTGCTCACCGCGGTCTCCCTCAGGCTCTGCTCGCCCTGCCCACCCACTAGAGCCAATGAAATCACCCCCACACATCTGACATGGGGCGATTTAAAAAGACACCCATGCGCCCTTACTCCCTACCCCCCCCCCCCTCCCAGGTTACTTGCGGCTTCGGGATCCGGCCCTGCGGCCTCGAACAAATACGATAATACAGGATGATAGATATTTGCTGAGTGTGATCCTACACAGTTTTCTTGGGTACTGGGGCTCCAAATGGACAGAAAAAGCTATATCATATTGTCAGATTCCATGTCTGAATGAAAAATAATAATCCTGGGTGAACAGTTTAAATCCAAAATTAAGAACAGTTTAAACTAGATCAGAGGAATGTTGGATACAAGAGATAAATGGACAAGTGCATAGAAGTGGAAAATCTACACATACATTTGGACTGAACATGGAAAATAAAGATAGTGGATATGAAGATAAGCAGAGATAAGACATGGAAAGAGCAGTATCTGGGAGGCAATATACATAAATGCTCATAGAATGGGTAATAAAATCCAAGAGTTGGAGACTTTACTAAAAAAAGAATGTTTGCACACTGCTGTTGTCACAGACTGAGGGTGCAACGAGTACTATTACTGGAGCATAGACATAGCAAAAAGAGACCCAAAGCACAAGAAAAAGTTTGTGATGTACACAAGCTCTGGCCTCTGTTCTCTTCAAGATGTAAAGAGGTTTTTTCTAGTTTGTAAGGAACATTTATATATACTTCAGGACCATGGTAACTCTACACCTACTCTAAATTTTAATCATTAGGTCCCAAACAATAGCAGTGACATTTTTTTATATTACTTTTTTTGTAGTTAATGAATATAAAGTTCAAACCTATAAGAAAACCAATCCTAGACTTCCCAAATCAAGACAAGACACCTGGCATGGTCTGTATTTTGAGAACAATCTTCATCAGGAATATAACATCTTTAGCATCCCCACATTTCATATCACATTCAAAGTACTGGTACACATACTTCCTCAGTGGGAGGATTTTAGAGGCATATCTTCAGTCACAAGAAAGCTCAGGATCCTAGAAACACCAGTTTAAATAGAGCATGCACCACAGACGAATACTCGTCACATTCAAATAGAGCATGAAGTACCAATGGGTATTCTTCACATGAAGTATTCTCATGACTAGCCTTCACAACAGAACACAATTCAGTTTTTCCAGTTCTGTCATTTTTATTTTTTTTTCTGTTGTATTTTAATGAAACTTATGGGATTTTAAAAATTCATATTTTAAAGCAGAACCAATATTTTGGCAGCATCTCTTGGACTTTTGATTTTAAACAAGAAACAGTGGGTTAATTGTAACAGATGTGAGGACAGTTAACTGTGTTTAGGATATTTGAGAACAAAAAGATGATTAAAATGTTTAGGCTTTGAACAGAAAAATTAATCTAAATTCAGTTAAGCTAACAAAGAATCAGAAATCCCAGGACAGCATTGCAAGGAAGCATCTGAATGGTATTTTAGTTATGAAATGCATACAAATATGGTATGATTTACTGATGCAAATGTTCAAATTTTTGGTTTCTTCCTCGTTCTTGAAGAACAATATTCCACCATTCTGTTCTAATTTGTTATATACTTCTCAAAGATAGAACTGGGTTATTACTGTACTTACTACTATTTATCATTGTTTGTTAGCTTTGTGCATTTCAGCCTGGTCAGGTAAGCTACTGTTTTGGTTTATAGCTCTCCCCTGTGAGTGGTATGGGGGCAGGAAGAGGTGCATACTTTCTCTCCCCTGACTCTCTCTTTCTTATTCGCTCTTTCTCTCCCCCCCCCCTTTTCCCCCGCAACCTTCACCTCACCTGTCTCAATCCTCCCATTTGTTCAGTTGGCACTGTAGCAGAGTGTTTCAACAAAGCATCATCAATCCTTTTTAGGCGTGTTCTGCTTCACGAAGGGCCTGTTGTCGAGGGTTCACCAGCCTGCAGATTGCAGGAAAACTGTCTGTCCATATGTATGTTTGGTTGCACATGCCTAAGTGTGCACCAACAGAAGACTAGAGGATCACAGCAAAGACAGAGTGCTGAGAGAAGCTGCGATCATCGCCAAGAGTCCTGGCTTTTACCTGAGGGAACAATGTTTCCTGTGGTCTGAAGAAGAGGGAGAGGCTGTGATCGTGGCCAAGATTGCTTCAGGAAGAGGAGCTGGGGCCAGATAAGGTAAGAGAATTATTTTAAGTGTTTGTTTAGGATTTAAGGTAGAACACATAAAAACAATAAGCAAACTATCAACATAGCAAAACAAATAATACAGAGTACAAATATGTAACATCCACAGATCCCAGTTAGAATTCCATACATGTTATAACTAGATACGTGGAGGCCAATTCTGATCAGGGCAAGTCCGGCCCGTATGGATGTGGCCCCGATTCTGCACTCGCGGGAGCTAGACGTTCCCCTGGGAGCAAAATTGGGACACTTGGACCGGACAGATGGGCCCCGATTCAGCATGCTGGGACATGCAGCGTTCTGCCCGACTAACCCTCCCTATGCACAGGCTGGAACCCCAGTGCCATGACATCCTGTTGCCATGGCACCAGGATACCATTCAGGAGCCCTGATTCCACACACAACAAGAGAATTGCTTTTCCCCGCTGCCTGATCTCCAAAGGGGTCTACCAAGGCTGGAATCGGGAAGTGGGGAACCTCCTGCATTGGCTCACCTCTTCGGCGGAGTCATCTAATGCTGCCCACCATTGTCGGAGGGACCTATTCCACCTCCAAGGTGGAATAAGTTCCCTATCCATCTCTCCCAAGCCAGTTGTACAGGACCATGACCTGGATTGGCCCTGTATGTCTGAGTTCATGGGCCCGGCTCAGCCCTGCCTACACTCCTCCTCCAGCTCTCACCATCTTGCCCCCATATAGAGCTCCCCGCACAATGCCGCAGTACATGTGGAAAGTCTGTAGTTGGGAATTCGGACATTCATTCCCTCTATTCACAGATCAGAATGACCCCCAAAGTGTTTATATATAAATATATCAGAAATGTATGCCTAGAAGATATGCAAGATGTCAATGGGAGGAGTGGCCTAGTGGTTGGGGCAAGTTACCTCAGGCCAGAAGGTCAGGGGTTCAAATCCCACCAGAGGACAGCAACTTTGGGCCAGAAGGACTGGGGTTTCTAGTCCCACAGGTGTTCCTTGTGGTCTTGGGCAAGCCACTTAACCCTCCATTGCCTATGTTCCGTATTAGTGTATGTGTCTCATGTCCCCTCATGTTAAATGTATCCCCCAATTGTGTTGTGACCACTTTGATTGAAGGATAAGGTAGTATACAAAACTGTCTAAATAAATAAATATCACTGTGGCTGAATAGTCATGCAAGGTACTCCATTTTTTAAAGAGGTCTCGGCTCAGTGGATTATATGCTACATAAACTACTTTATATGAATGATGGAAACATAACAAATTCCACCAGTGAATTTCAGATAGTTGGGTGGAATCTTTCCAATGAGTTAAAATAAGCTTCAAAGTCAAACAGGCTATGGTCAGTCTTCTGCAGTGAAGATATACCTGCCTGAGACTTAAAACAATAATGTGAAAAGTAAGGAACAGTATTTGGGCATTCCTTGACCATACCCACTGCCGATATATATTGATATTAGAAAATGCACCACAGGAAAGGCAAACAATCATGTAGATCACAACACACAGTCCAAGACGTGATTAGTGTGGAAAAACAGACCTCAATTTTATTTTATTGACCTATTACCAACCCGACACAGGCCGTGTTCCATAACCCTTCGTCAGGGGTTGATCAGGCAAAGGTACTAAAAACATACAAACATAAACACATATTATAAAATGCATAATTAAAATAATAAAAACGTGATAAGAACTGATGACTAAAACATATTATAAATGAAATCATACATAAATATGTCTTATGACAAAGAGCACATACAATACAGCAATAAACACCTCCGTGTTGAATAATGAGGACACATCAACTAGTGACCCTTGTAAAATATTATGCTTGTACAACTAAAAATAATAATCAACATTAAAATTAAAATACTACATATAGCAAATACATAACATTTTAAGAAACATACACATATATATGTGTGTATTTGACCGTTTTTTTTTTTTAAAAGAGGACAAAACCTAAACAAGAATGCAGCAGGAGCGAATGATGGCAACAGAACCAACCAATGTTATAGTGAATACTTTTAACCCCATTCAGCAAAATTATATATTATGGCTGATAAGGGATGTCACATCCATATGATTGTGCCATAATGACCATAAAACAACAATAAATACATTATAAAGAACTAATATTTATCATGGATGAAAATTTCTATCTAAAAAACTTTTTTACTATTGTTTTATATACATGCTAAATTCAAGAGATAAAATATATTTCCAAAGGAGAGTTTTATATCTATATAATTGTGTAGTAATAAACGTAAAACAATCTAATAAGAACGTAAAACTCTCTACCCCATCTTTGCTTCTAAAAAATAGATTTTTGTATTTATAAGATACTATTTGATATGCCATAAATATAAGACTGTACAGACACCGGCATTATGCTAAGTTATGAATATTTCTAAACTATATATCTGACTTTGTGACAAAGAGAGACCGATGAAAATTGTATTCAAAGGGACGGTAACAATAAAAGAGCCTTTCGATTCCATACGGAAACTGAATATACCCTAAGATTTCTCTTTTTATAAATATAAATTTGTGTGACCAAAAGGGAGACGAAACATGTGAATCAACATATCTTGTGAGAAAACTAATGGATCTATGAGTGTGCATCACAAGTAAAAAACTAAACTCCGATATATACGTGATAAATGATTTTGCCCGTGTGTACATAGTGCAGAGACCATTTTGGATGAAATAAAAATACGTTCTTACTTATGGACATGGCGCGTTCCGTGTAATGCTCATCTAGATCACATTCTGAAAAACGCCGGCCCATGCATATTTGAGCGGAAAGCCTGAGAGCGGGAACAGGTGGGGGCGGAAATTTTCATCAATGATAAATATTAGTTCTTTATAATGTATTTATTGTTGTTTTATGGTCATTATGGCACAATCATATAGATGTGACATCCCTTATCAGCCATAATATATAATTTTGCCGAATGTCACATCCATTTTTTATTAGTTTTTAATTATTTATTGTATATGTTTATGTGATATAGTTTATCACCATTGATTTGGTTTTAATTATTTATTTATTGTTATTTATGTATTATACATTTTTACCCTTCTCATTTATTACATATTTTAGGTATTTGTGCTATTCATAAGACATATTTATGTATGATTTCATTTATAATATGTTTTAGTCATCTGTTCTTATCACGTTTTTATTATTTTATTATGCATTTCATAATATGTGTTTATGTTTCTATGTTTTTAGTACCTTTGCCTGATCAACCCCTGACGAAGGGTTACGAAACACGGCCTGTGTCGGGTTGGTAATAGGTCAATAAAATAAAATTGAGGTCTGTTTTGCCACACTAATCACGTCTTGGACTGTGTATATTGATATTAGGACAATAGTAAAGCATGTGGGACAGTGTACCTGTGGAGGATGCACACAACCAACAGCAATTTCCTAGCTGAGGTTGCCACTTTGTCACCATCAAGGGAGTGAGATAAGCTCTATGAGCAAGAAAATATAAGGTTTGAGTGAGGGAAGCTGCCCTAGTGAGTCAAATCCCACACTTTATGATTAATAGGTTCACCGACCTCATCTGTCCATAATTTCTCCCCTCCAATGCACCTATGAATGATCCTGGCCCGGAAGATAGCATAAAAAGTGGCCACTAGTTTATTTGAGTTGACTAGATTCCAGATCACCTTTAATAGAGGCCAACCTTCCTGAAGTTGCAATGGGGTTACGCCTGCTTTGATTAAGCAGTTCCTCATTTGATACCACTGGAAAACACAACTAGTGGGTAATCCATATTCCTGTTGAAGAGTGGTGAAGGATTAGAAATTGGTGGAGTGTGTAAGTTGTCCAATTGTACAAATACCGTGATGCGGCCAGAGATGCCATGAGAAGGGTCGATTAATGATTTTAAAATGAGAATAAGACCAAATAGGTATCTCTTATGAGTATGTGGTAACATTTTTTAATTGGCAAGAGAGAGCCTGAAAGGCCACTTGCATGGAGTGAGTGTAGAGGGCTGCTGTTGGAGTGTTGTCATAGCTAGTGTCAGGGGCATTGGTGTAGGGGATACTAGGTATTGTTCCAAGCACGCCCATATAGGAGCATTAGTTAGACATTCACCAGAGACCCATAGGGTCCCTTGTTTGAACAGGTAGGTGAGGTGAAACCAGTAAAGATCAGGGAAATGAACCCCACTGTTAGATTTTGGAAGTTTAAATTTACAAGCCACTATACGCGATATTCTTCCCTGCCACAGAAGGGTCAAGAGGTGCTTCCCAAGAGTCTTGTAGTAGGAGGAAGTGAAAGGAGAGGGTTCATGCTAAGAATATTATTTATTTTGGGGACCAGGACCATCTTGGTGGTCTCCAATCAACCCCACCAGAAGAGAAAGAGAGGAGTCCATTTGGAAGTACATGCATGTATAATATTCTTACAGATAGCCATATTCTGTTTCATTGTTTCTTCTATTGTCAGCCAATATTGGACTCAAAGGTATTTGAAGGAGGGGTCAGCACATTGAAAGGGAAGATCTTGGAGCTGTGAAAGGGAGACATGAGAATTAAGGGGAATTGCCATTAATTTGCTTAAATTAACTTTGTTGTTGTTGTTGTTAAGTGCTGTCAAGTCTGTATCAACTCATGGCGACCCTCAGGACAGTTGTCCTAAATTGTGTTCGGTCTTCAGTCAGGCGGCTCATTGTTGACAGACTGATACCCGTAGCTGCTGTTATTGTATTGATCCAGCTCATTGCTGGCCTTCCTCTTTTGCATTGACCTTCTACCTTGCCAAGCATGTTGTCTTTCTCTAATGATCTCTCCACATGATGTGTCCAAAGTATGAAAGTCGAAGTCTGGTCATCTGAGCTTCTAAAGAAAGCTTGGGTTTGATCTCCTCTAGTACTGACTGGTTTGTTCTTCGGGCAGCCCATGGTATTCACAGTATTCGTTGCCAGCACCATAATTCAAAGGCATCAGTTTTCTTCCTGTCTTTCTTTTTCACTGTCCAACTTTCATATCCATATGATGATATGGAAAATGTCATGGCTTGAACAAGTTGAATCTTTGTATGGAGAGAGACATCTCTGCTCTTGAGAATCTTGTCTATGTCTTTCATAGCCATTCTGCCAAGAGCAATGCACCATCGGATTTCTTGACTACTTATTGCTTCTTTATTCATAGTTGATCCAAGTAGGTTAAAGTTGTCAACTATTTCAATTTCTTCTCCATCAACGATGAACTTATTCATTTTGCCAGTTGTCAGGATCTTTGTCTTCTTGACATTGAGGTGCAGACCCATTTTAAGACTGTATTCCTTGATCTTGAGAAGCAAAAGTTCCAAATCGTCTTCACTTTCAGCCAGTAATGTGGTATCATCAGCATAGTGAAGGTTGTTGATGAGTCTTCCACCAATCTTCACATCTCTGTTGTCTTCATACAGTCCTGCTTCTCTGATGATTTGTTCTGCATATAAATTAAAGAGGTAGGGGGAAGTATGCAGCCTTGTCATATACCTTTGCTGATTTTAAACCATTCTGTTTCTCCTACTTCCATTCAAACTATTGCTTCTTGATCAGTGTAAAGGTTGTGCAAGGGAACAATCAGGTGTTCTGGTATACCCATGCTTCTTAATGTGGACCAGAGTTTCTCATGGTTTACACAGTCAAAAGCCTTGTTGTAGTCAATAAAATACATATAGATATCCTTTTGGTATTCTTTTGTCTTTTCAAGGATCCATCTCACATCTGTGATAATGTCTCTCGTTCCTTGCACTTTCCTGAAGCCTGCTTGCACTTCAGGCAGTTCTCATTAGAGGCATGGTTGTTGTAGTCTCTGCAGAATGATCTTGAGTAGAATCTTGCTGCATGTGGGATCAGAGCGATTGTGCAATAATTTCCACGGTCAGTCATCACCTTTCTTCAGTATTGTATAAACACAGCTCTTTTCCAGTCAGTTGGCCAAGAATCTGTTGTCCAAATTTCCTGGCAGAGCCTTGCAAATATGGTAACAGCTTCATCAGATTACTGTAATACTTCAATGGGAATGCCATCAATGCCCGGTGTTTTGTTCTTTGATAAGACTTTTAATGCTGCTTCGACTTCTTTCATACCAATAGTTCCTGATCATAAGTATAAGTTGAAATGGCTGCTTATCCACTTGATCTTTATGGTATAATGGTATATTTGCCAAGCCTTTCGTCCACGCAGTTAATTCCAGCGTCATTGCATTTGTTACAGAAATATGATCCTTCGCTTACAACACTGCCCATTCTGCTGCTGCCCAGATGGGTGGTTTGTCTTAGTCTGGCATCTCAGCTGAGACCTGTCTATCTTGGGAGACCCTGCCAGTAGCTAAGCTACTGATAGCTTAGCTCTAAGCATCACTGATGCACACAAGCTTCACACCACAACAAGCTGAAAACCAAGTGAGGGTTTAACAGAATACTTTTTTATAATGTTCCTCAGTTCAAGTTTAGAGTGCAGGATAAGGAATAATAAAAGGTCATCAGCGTAGGCCGATATCTTCTACTGTTGCCCTGCAATTTCTAAACCAGAAATTCAGTTTGACTGAAGGATTGCCAGCATAAGGGGTTCAAGGGATAAATTAAATAAAAGTGGGGAGAGAGGGCACCGTTGTCTAGTGCCTCAATGTAGAGAAAAGCAAGTCAAAAGAAATGAATTTACAAAAATACATGCTGTGGGGTGTGAATATAAAAGACAGATTCTGCGTATGAAATTTCACCCAAAACCAGTCCAGTGTAGTACTTGGAAAAGAAAAGGCCATTCTAATCTATTGAAGGCCTTCTCAGCAACAAGGGAAAGGCCTATTAAAGATCCTTAGAGTCTTGTGCAAGAGATAATACATGTGCTAAAAGACGCCCACTGTCAGCTGTAGACTGCCCAGGCATACAGCTGCATTGAACTGGATGGATAAGACAAGCAAGAACTTTCCCCAATCATGCAGTGAGAATCTTGGCATATATTTTATAGTCAGAGTTCAGAAGGGAAATGGGACGATAATTTTCAACCTTCTGTGGGTCACGCCAAGGTTTAGCATGTACAGCTAAAGCCCCGACTGATGGAGCCTCAACTAAAATGTTATTATAATATATCTGCAAAGGGGAGAGCAACTCCTTTTGTAATACATGAAAAAACTCAAGGGAAAGACCTTCTGGGCTGGAGGCCTTACCTATTTACTAGTTGGTTCATAGCAGATTGGATCTCCCTAATCGAAATATCCTCTTCTAGTGATGAAATCTGGGCTGCTGAGAGTATAGGTTTGTCCAGGAAACCCCAAAGTTGGTTAAGGCTATATGGTCCAAAGCAGCATCAGATTGGTAGAGGGTAGAATAGAATTCACAAAATCTATCTAAGGCTAGAGTTCCCCTAGCATCCTGCAATGCCGTAATTTGAGTAGTTTACCGAAGCTTATGTGACTGCAGGAATTTTTTCTATTCCTTCAACCTGATGCAGGGTTCATGATGATGAGATCCAAAATGTGACACGTTGTTGTTTGATGATTCCTTTGACAGTTTTCAAGCTTGAAGCAACGATAAAGCTAAATGCATAAGATGTTTGCTTACCTTAAATTGGATTAAAAAGGAGAAGCCGCAGTGAGAGGACAGTTTCCCTCCGTCCACTTTTGCTTGGTAGCTCCGACAAAAAGAGGTTTTTGACAACTGTTGGTATTCAGGATTTTTTCTTTGGTGGTTTGTAATTTGAGTAGTGGAAGATTTGGCTTTGAGTGTTTTCGCGAGTAGCCTACCCACGCGATTATTTTCATGGTAATAAAGACTCTGCTGAGTTCTTAATTCTTGTTGAGTTGCAGTATTTAAGATAGTGTTGTAATGATTGTGAAGTAGTATAGTAGAATCCTTACCTTTGATCAAAAGGCCCTCTTCTGCCTGAATTTAGGTATCCAGCTCAGTGAGTTCTATATTGTGTTGCTTGGAGACCTGTATAGAATAAGAAATAAGGTGGGACCGAATAGTGGCCTTAAAGCCTCCCACCAGGCCCATAGAGCGGTGTCTGTAGATGAATTGTCTGCAAAATAATTTTATATGATTTGCCGCATGTATAGTAATAAAAACATCATCCACTAATAGAGCTTTGTCAAATTTCTATGACCCACAGGACGATCGGGGAGGGTCTACACCTAAAGAAAGGGCGATGGCAGCATGATCAGATAGTCACATTCTTGATATCTGAGGAGAGTAGTTGGGGTAATAGAGTTTTGGATACCAGAAAAAAATCTATTCTTGTATGGGACTTGTGTGATAGCCAGCAAAATGTATATTCTTGTGAGTCCAGATGCGAGAGTTTCCAGGGATTGATGGGCCCCAGGGACTCCATATTGGCCTATAAGATGGCCTGTGAATGGACCTTATGATGGGATTGATAGGGGAGTATGATCTAGAAGTGGATCCAATATTAAGTTAAAGTCTCCCCTAAAATAGTAGAAGTAGAGACCACATCAGTGAGTTCCTGCACCAGCTCAGAAAAAAAAGCTTGGTTAGCCATTGGACCATAATCATAGGAGCCAGCAATGGTATAGGAAAGCACCTCTCTTACTAAGAAAAGCATGCGTAGTTAGAATATGGCATCTGTTACAGCAGTTACAATGAGTAGTCATGGGACCTTGGGAGAAGACAGAACAGTACCAAAACATCAAAAACATTATTAGTGAAGCCAGCCAGGTACAGTAAGCAGAATAAGCCTAAAGGCTCACATTTCATTAACATCACTGAAAATATACGCCCCCAACCCTCACTGCCTCCATTCCCTCCTGATAATCTCCAAATATGCTCATATAAACTGACAGTAATTAAACAATCATAGTGGGTATATTCGATACACAAACAAAAAATATAAAAAGGACAATAGGGAGTGCTCAGAGAACCAGGTAACCTACTTCAATAATCACAGAGCAAAGCATAGAACAATCTATAATTAAAATAACAGAGTTAAAAAAAACAGAAAGAAATGCACTCTGAGGGGAAGAGAAAAATACCCTTTATCAGAGGGCATGCCAGGGTAATCAGTACATGGAAACTTTGCTGGAGACATATTGGATTATCATTCATAAGGTATTACCACAGCGATATCCCATTTGATGAACAACAACATCTCCAGGGAGTAAAGTCATTGAGTATTCATTTTGTTAAACTCTTTAAGAAAGGCTCGTAAGGATGCAGCATCTTTGAAGGCGTGGGTGGTTTATGGATGGTTACCCTCATCCTCGCTGGGTAGAATAGGCCATACTGAGCCTGCAACCATTGCATTAATGATTGACAAAAGAGGAGATGCTTCTGTCACTCAATAGTTGCAGAGATCTGGGAAAAGCATAATCTTTTTGTCCTCATGCATGATCGGTGATCGAGTGCGAGCTGCTTGGCGTAGCTGCATAGCTTGAAGGTAGAGGAAAACTTTAATTACAAAAGGCCAAGGGAATTTTGCAGAGTTAACTTTATGAGAAGGGGTTCAATGAGACCGTTCTAACTCAAACAGATTATGGAAGTCAATTTTCAGAAGTTCTGGTAGTAACTTCTCCAAAAAGGTAATCTGGTCTGATCCTTCAGACCCTTGAACCTGATGATGTTTCTTCTTGAGCGATTATTTTGATCTTCAAGCTGATGCTCTAGCTGAGTTAAGCATTTAGGCAATGCCCCTGCTTTCTGGAGTAGTTCTTCATGATGCTGTACTTGAGAATCTATCATATCGAAATGCAATGTCATAGATGAAAAGTTGGCCCTAACCTCACTCAATTCAGCTTGCACTGATCCAAGGGCTGCAGCATTCAAGGTGACGAGATGCTTCACTTGTTGAAGTTCATATAAGATCTCATGGAGGCAGTCATTGTCGTCTTTGTCCACCACCATTTTGTAAAGTGACAAGGTTTCGGGTTTGGATCTTTTAGCACCAGTTGCAGATGAAGATGAATATTCCAGACTGACTGATTTGAGCACAGACATCCTCAGATTAAGTGCCCAAAATTTGATGGAGTGAATGATTGGGTATGAGGCAGGAGGATCAGGATTGTAATTGAGGCCAAGACAGCAACTCCTCTAGGCAGCCATTCTGCTCGGTGCCAAGCTCTGCCACTCCTAGGTAAGAGAAATTTAAAGGGGTGGTGGGTTTGGGAAAGGAAGATAGAGGGAGGAGAATGGAGGGCAGGTGGTGAGTGCAAGGGGGAGAGAGAAGGGAACGAAGACTGAGAAGGGGAGCAGAGAGTGTGGGGGGGGGGGAAGAACAGCAGGAGAGGAGCAGAAAGAGTGCAAGGAGTCTAGGTTGAAGAGATGAATTATTGAGAAGAGGCCATAATATGAAAATGCCAAAAGGTTTACCCCATCCCCGCACCACTTACATATACAGACAAGCACCCTACCTTCAGTAATAATAATAATGAGTGATTTCAATTATCCCGGTATCGACTGCAGGACTTGCTAGAGGGACTTGCTTCTTGGAGCAGCTGATTCATGAAACAAACAAGAGGTGAAGCCATTTTGGACCTAGTACTTAGTGGAACACAAGATCTGATGCAAGAGATAAGGGTATTGGGGCCACTTGGCAATAGTGATCATAGCATGATCACATTTGATTTAATAAATGGAGGAAGAATGGCAAGTAAATCCACAGTACTACCTTTTAACTTTCAAAAGGGAAACTATGAAAAAATGAGGAAAATAGCTAAGAAAAAACTAAAAGGAGCAGATGCAAAGGTTGAAGATTTATATCAAGCATGGGTGTTTAAAAATACTATCTTGGAAGCCCAGACCAGCTGTTATTTCATGCTTTGAGAAAAGTGGAAGGAAGTCCAAAAAATTGCCAGCATGGTTTAAAGGTGAGGATAGAGAGGCAGATGTAGCCAAAAAGCATATTTCAGGAAATGGAAAAGGAGTCAAATGACGAAAATTGGAAACAACATAAGCACTGTCAAGTTAGATGCATGGCATTGATAAGGCAGGCAAAGAGAATTTGAAAAAAAGCTTGCTGTGGAAGCAAAAATGCATAATAAAACCTTTTTCAAGTACATTCGTAGCAAAAAACCTGTGAGAGAGTCAGTTAGATCATTTGATGATAGGGGGTAAAAGGGGCACTAAGAGAGGGGACAAGGCCATAGCAGAGAGACTGAATGAAATCTGTGCTTTGGTCTTTACTGAAGATGTAGGGAAGTTACCCATGACTGAAGAATTGAAAGAAATATTGATAAACCGAGAAGATATGTTATAACTATTTGATAAACTGAAGAGTAGCAAATCACCTGAACAGGATGATATACACCTGAGGGTGATGAAGGAACTGAAATAGATTGAAGACCTACTATTAGTAATCTGTGAACTCTCATTAAATCTTCCGTAATTCCTGAAAATTGTCAAATGGCAAATGTAACGCAAATTTTTAAAAAGGTATCCAGGGGTGATCCAGGTAACTATAGACCAGTGAGCCTAACGTCATTATCGGGCAAAATGATAGAAACCATTATAAAGAACAAAATTACTGAACATGTAGATAGTCATGGTTTAATGAGAAAAAGCCATCATGGCTTTAGCCAAGGAAGGTTTTGTTATATTTTTTTTAAGATGTGAATAAACAGGTAGACAAAGGTGAGCCGGTTGATATAGAGGTCTAATCTGATCAGGACCAGTCCGGACATCCAAAATCTGGACAGGCTGGATTTGTACCTGATTCTGCATCCATGAGAGCTAGATATTCCCATGAGAGCAGAATCGGGGCAAAGGGCTTGGATGGGCCGTACATACCCTGATACAGCCATCCTGCACATCCAGCCACAGCCCTGTCTAACCCTCCTGCATGGATCTTTGGTGCCATGGCATCCCTTCGCCATGTCACTGGGATGCCATGCATGAGCCCAGATTCCCCGCCGCATATCAAACATGCTTTTCCCTGCCGCCCAACCCCCAGAGGGTCTTGCCAAGGTCGGGATTTGGCTGTGGGGAACCACCTGCTGCCGCTCACCTGAATTGTGGGGCCCATCGGTGCCATTCGCCTTGACCAAGGAGACATATTCCACCTCCAAGTGGAATAAGTTCCCCGTCCATCCTTACACTGCCTGATATACAGGGCTGCGACTGGAATTGGCCTGTATGTCCTGAGTCATGGGCACGCCTCTGCCTCACCCATGTTCCTCCTCCAACCCACTCCCTCCTGCCCCCATCCAGAGCTCCCTGCACAAAGACCTAGTCCATGCAGGGAGCTCTAGTGCCGGAATAGGGTCTAAGCGAATAACGGGGGTTGGACGTCCAAGCTAATCAGGGGTTTGGGATGATCCTCATAGTGTATCTGGATTTTCAGGAAGCCTTTGACAAGATCCCTCATGAGAGACAATTGGTGAAATTAAAAAGTCATGGGATAGGAAGCAGTGTACTATTGTGGATCAGAAACTGGTTAAAAGATAGAAAGCAGAGGGTAGGGCTAAATGGCCAATTTTCCCAGTGGAGAAAGGTGAACAGTGGAGTACCTGGAAATGGGAATAATGAGCGAGGTAATCAAATTTGTGGATGACACAAAATTATTCAAAGTTGTTAAAAACCCAAGAGGATTGTGAAAAATTGCAAGAGGGCCTTGATAAATTGGAAGACTGGACATTCAAATGGCAGATGAAATTTAACGTGGACAAGTGCAAAGTTATGCACCTAGGAAAGAACAACCCAACTATGGTTACATGATGCAAGGTTCCACATTAGGAACCATCAACCAGAAAAAAGATTTAGGCGTCATCGTGGATAACATGTTAAAACCCTCCGCCCAGTGTGCAGCCAAGAAGGCAAATAGAATTCTAGGAATCCTAAGGAAAGGAATGGAGAATAAAACAAAGGATATTATACTGCCTCAGTATCATTCCATGGTGCAACCGCACCTTTAATAATGTGTGCAATTCTGGTCGCTGTTTCTTAAAGAGGATTTAGCAGAATTAGAAAAGGTACAGAGAAGAGTCACCAAAATGGTAAAGGGGATGGAAGGATACCCCTATGAGAAGAGGTTTAAAGGTTAGGGGCTCTTCAACCTGGAAAAGAGACAGCTGAAGGGAGATATGATAGTGGTCTATAAATTAATGAATGGAGTGGAAAGGGTAAATGTAGATCAATAGTTTGCGCCATCACATGTAGAAAGACTAGGGGACAAGCTACAGTTTAACCCATTGAAGACTAATAAGAGAAAATATTTTTTCACTCAACGCTGTAAAAGCGTGTAGCTGTTTTTAAAAAAGGTTTGAACAAGTTCCTGGAGGAAAGGTCCATAAACCATTATTAAAAAGGACCTGGGAAAGTCACTGCTTGCCCCAATACAAGCATTGTGGAACCTGTGTGTCTTTTTGGGAAACTGTCAGGTACTTGTGACCTGAATTGGCCACTGTTGGAAGCAGGATACTGGGCTTGATGGACCTTGGTCTGACCCAGTATGGCATATCTTATATGACACTCATGCACATGTGTACACACGCAAACACACACACACACACACACACACACAGGCACCCCGCTCTTGCAGTACCCCCACGCACATACATTGTGGCTCCATAATTAAGGAGCATATTGTCATTTCCCATTCGTACTGAGCCTTCTCTGAAAAAGTTTAAAGCTCTTCTAAAAGGCCACTATTTCTCATAGGACTGTCCTGTGTAGGGTCGGAGTGATTACATGATTGATTTGTGTTATTAGCCAAACAGAAGTTTTACTTGCTTTTCTTCTCTCACGTTTCTTTCAAATATATAGAGCTCTTTTCCTTGATATTAAATTATTGCAAACTATGTAAACTGCTCTAATGCAACTTGTAAAAGGATGCTATAGAAAGTCTCAATAAACATAAATGAGTGGAGGAGTAGCCTAGTGGTTAGCACATTGGCTTGGTAACCAAGCAACCAGGGTTTGATTCCCTCTAGCACTCCTTGTGGCCTTGGGCAAGTCACTTAACCCTCCATTGCCTTGGAAGAAAGGCCTGGCAATCTACTTCCGATAACACTGCCAAGAAAACCCAGGAGCTTCTGGGTCACCAGGAGTCAGGACTGACTCAAAGGCACACTTTGCATTTGCAAACATAAACATACAGGCACACACACAGAGACAGGGATCCAACCCATGCATCACACACATAGGCACCCCACCCCCATATACTTATAGATAGGCACATCACACAAGCCCCTGTATATGGTCTCTGACAGTCCCCATGACTCACATACATTTTGCAGGTACCCCTGACAGTCCCCATGGCATACAGAAAGACACAGACAAGCACACAGGTATGCACTCCCCGACACATCCTATGACACACAAAGATGAACCCCCCAGAATGCCTGATTCTGCAAATAGGGAAACACAGCATTGTATGCACTTTTCAACTTATTATATCTTAAATTTCTGCTCTCATTTGTATTCTTTGTTTTCTTTGCTCTTTTCTACGCATTTCTTATTTAATTTCTCTAGACTTTGACTCTTTTTTTCCTTTTTCTCACATTTAATTTTCCCTTTTGATTTCTAAGTTTCTTCTGTTCTCTTTGTCTTACCTCTAGTTTTGCCCACTGTGCTGCCATTTTTTTCTTCTTTTGCTTACGGCATTTTAGGATTCATTTTTTTTTTCATTTGCCTTGGGTCTGATTCCATCTGAACTGGATACACAGAGGGGATCGCGATTCTTTTCCTGCAGGGCACGTCTAGCCCCCTGCACAATCACATTTGCAAACAGTCCACCACGTGCAGGACTGCCCCTGGCTAACTCAATCAAGGCTCCTCAATGGAGCTGTGGCACCATGGCGTCATGATACGATGGCACCGCGGCTCCATTGAAGAGCCAAGATGCTGGCTGCCTGAAAAAGGGGTTTATTTCCCACAGCCCGACCCCCAATCTGGCCTCCTAAGGCCAGACATGTCCAGGGAAGTTATTCCACCTCAGAGGTGGAATAACTTCCCCACAAATGTTGCTGACCCTGGACCTACAGGGCCAACATTAGAATCGGCCCTGTATGTCCAGGGCTAGCGACTGCCCACTGCCCAGACTCCAGCCCCGGACCACCCATTCCCCACCCCCATCTAACTTCCACGTACAGCTGGCGGGGAAGTTAGTCAGGGGCAGGAGCCGGCATGAATAGTGGGGATGGATGTCCCATCAGGCCGTCCATCGCCGCTATTTGTAGCATAGAATAACCCCCTGTGTTTCTCTTTATTCTATTATTCTCTTCTATTTTCCTCGTCTCTCTCTTTTTCTCTCTCCTGCTTCCATTACACACCCCTCAACTTTTTCCTTTATTTTTCTCTTCTTTTCCACTCCTTCCTCCTTTGTCTCTCTCTTCATTATTCTCTTTCCTTCACAGAAGGGTCTCCATTACAAGCAAGGTAAAGCTGTGGCTCAAGATACAAATCCTCTGCCTGAGAGTTTTTTTTAAAGGGCATTATTTTTATTTTTAATAAATAACTTTTTGTGTTGTTCTTCCAGCAGCTTTGATTTTGTAGTTGTATTGCAGAAGGGAATTTTTCCTGCTGCTATTTTTTCTCTCCTCTAACCTTCAGGTTCAAAGAGGAAGACAAGCTGTTTGAAGTCACTGCACTCCTCAGGTGTTAGATCCCCCTTTCCACCCTATGTGTGTAATATTGCTATATGGACAACTCACCAATTAGCTTATTGACAAAGAGAACATATTTTGTTATTGGTTGGAAGGAGACATTTAGGAAGTAAATAGTTCCACATTTGGATATCTGCGAAAAGTATCTGAAGGAACTTTGATTAGGTCAGTAATTTTACAAAAGGAACACATTAGACTATACACCTCAGACACATATATCAGACTTTAGTAGCTTAAAGAAACTGCTCCATGTCCAAATAACTATTTAGCCAAGAAGCAGGACTACACATAAAGCAATAGAACAGAGCTGTTAGAGCTGACATAAAAGAGGCTAGCTACTTTTTATTTTAAAGGCCAGCTGAGGAAAGGTTTAGGGACTTTGATAGGTCCATCTCATTGCCTTCAACAGGTGCCAAAGCTCCAACTGAGCACATAACGGGGAAAAATTGTATTGCCAAAGGTATTGCCCTTGTTACAGCTTCTGCCTCTGTCCAGATGAAAAGCTTGATCCCATGACTGGAAAAAATTGTGTTAAGTTGTTGCCCTTGTTACAGCTGCTGCCTCTGTCCAGAAGAAGCCCTCATGAAGCAAGCCGAGGAATTGAGAGAAGAATGGCAAGGCTGAGAAGCATTCATGGCAGTGAGAAGCACTTAGATGAGATGCTTCTTGAGGCTTCCAAGCTCTCCAACAGAAGTGAAGATGGTATGCTACAGAAAGAAGAGAGATGGATACGGATCACCAGAGCCTGCAAAATCAATACTCCATCCCCAACTCTATCATCCCTCGAATTGAAGAACCAGTATGCAGCCCTGGAAATGGAGGAGGTGAAAATATCCCAGGAACAGGAAAAATTGGAGCTCGAACATCTTTCTTCTTTCTTCCCTATTCCTACTTTCTTCTTCTCATTTCCTTCCTCCCAATTTTCCATTCTTATCTATCCTCTCCAGCACTCTCTTCTCTTTCTTCCCCTCTCATTTTTCTCCCTTATTCCTTCTCATTTTCCCCTCCTTTCCATCTCTTTCTTTCCCATCCTTCCCCATCCACATTTCCATTAATCTCCTCCTCTCTCGTTCCTTTTCATCTCTCCCTTTCCACTTTCCCTCCACCACAGTCAGCATGATTGACCAAGAGATTAGGTGCATGAGCAGTGCTGCTAAGTCCCTGCGGCTTTTTGCTACTGTCCACATGCTTCTGCTTTGACATAAGAATTGAGTGACCAGATGGAGGAGGGACCTCAAGAATCGGTAGCACTGCACATGCTCCGATTCCCTGAGGCTATCACTGTAGCTCGTGGAGTTTGTATTGTAGACTGACAGACCCATTATTAGGCAGCACAGAGCACTGCTGCTCCCACTTGCCAGTCTCCCACACTCATTGAGGATCCCCGATGCAGCCGTACAGGCTGCCCTACAAGTACTTCTGCTTCTGCCCTAGGTGCCTGTACTATCCTCCAGCCAGAGCTATACCAAGGGTTGTGCGAGTGGTACTGCTGCAAGTACAGAAGGGGTGATAATGTCATCACTGGGCTTCCAGCAATCCCCAACAAACGTGAGTTCCTGCACGCAGCTGGGGTGGGGGGCACTAGATTTATTAGTTGTTCAGAGTGCACTGCTAGCTTGCTACAGTCCTGCCTCCAGCTCATGTGGATTGGCATAAAGCTACTTCCTTTTTTGGGTCTCTAGCAACCGGAGCATTTGGGAGGGGGGGGGGGGAGGAGGAGGGGGAGCATTGCTACTTCACAAATTCCCAAATCCTACCTATTAGGGATGCGATTTGTGAGCTTGAATTAAGGTTTGTTTCAGTTCTCAAAGTTTCAAGTACATGCAAATTGCATGCATTGTATATACCTATAAACTATCATGTATCTGGGTTTAAAAAAGGTTTGGACAAGTTCCTGGAGGAAAGGTCCATAAACCATTATTAAGAGGTGACTGAAGATATCAGTGCTTGACCCAGTGCAGGCATTGTGGAGCTTGTGTCTCTTGGGGAAACTGCTAGGTGCGTGTGGCCTAGATTGGCCACTGTTGGAGACAGAATACTGGGCTTGATGGACCTTGCTCTGACCCAGTATGGCATATCTTATGTTCTTATGTTCTTAATTACATGCATTTTTAAGTTTTTGAATGAATACAATCTGTACCTAAAGAAATGAATAGATCAAATGATCATGAAAAAATGCCCAAAAATCTGGAAAAATTCAATATTTGTTTTGCAAGTATCTATTAATGTGAATGTTTTTATGTGGTTGGTATATACATATCATAAATAATGATAATACTATTAATAGGTTAAAGCTCTCGGGGCTGTACCTAAGGGCCTCCATAAATATTTACACATTTTGGACCTACCGGACTTGTCTCCACAAATCCTACAAAGGACTACCCTATTTGGAACAACTTACTCTTGCGCTGATACCTGCATGATTCCTGGGTTCTTGGATAGATCTCGTACCACAGGATTAAAACCAGTCCAAGACCGTGTCTTCCAATGAAGAATCCAATATAATAAATGCTCATTTGAAATGAGCACACACCACACTCTTTTTTTTTGGTTATGCATATTCGCACTGCCTATGATCGGATAGTATACATGGTGGTCGCTGACCTGAGCAGTAATGTTAGTAATTTGTTCTGATTGGTATCACTGTTCATTATTGTTTGTTCAAATTGATGCTGAAACTATTAACAATAAAAACTTTTGAAAAGAAAAATATATATATCATTTTGTGATCAGATTGCTCACTGATGCTTCTGACCTTTCAGATTCAGAGCAAACATGGCTAAAAGGTTTTTGATTTAGCTCACACTTTTTTCAGTAGGGTAGTTTAGGCGATTCAAGCTGTGTCTTTATAGAGCCTTTGTAATGATGAGGTTTTGAAAGCATTTTAATATTTTAATTCACTGATGCATGTAGGACAGAGACAGGCAAATTATGGCCTGGCAGCCATATGCAGCCTCTAGTAGCAAGATGGCTCTCAGCCTGCAGCAATGAGAGCAAGTCACTTCTTCCTAAAAGTAACAGGTAATGCCTGGAAGTCATGTGACTGCTGCACCTTTCTCAGACCTCCACATGTAACTCTGGAGGAACTTCCTCATCTTGCTTCTCTGAAAAACAAGGGCACCTCCCCAGTCAGTTTTCAGCAGGGTGGGACTTTTATTGTCCCACCACACAATTAGATCAGGTCTCCAATGTGGCACTCAGGTGCAAAAATATGCCTACACCGGATATAGAAGAGCATTTTGTAGGAAATAGACATTGCTGGAACAATATCCAGCCAGCATAAACATGTTGCCATCTGTTGTAACTGTACCAAAGTTCTGGCTCCAAGAACAATCTGTTTTTGTTCCGATTTTAATAACTAAAGTCTTATACATTTATCAACAAAAATCAGTAGATAATGAGTTTGATGCTTCCTTGCAGCGTTGTCCTGGAATTTCTGATGTTTTGTTAGTTTCACTAAAGAATCTTTTATGCAGTAAGGGGTCTCTAGAGCATAAGAGAAAAAGCAGCTTTCAAAATGTGTTCTGGTGTATATTTTAATCCTCTGAAATTAATGATAGTAAGCTTGCTAGAGCCTGTTTCCGTGCATCATTTTTTCCCCATATCAAACAATTGTTGGCTTAAAAAAAAGAAATTGACACACAGGTTTCTATAGTAAATGGAAAGCGGTAATTATGGAAACTAGCTCAGAATGCTGTGGCAAGATTGTTTTCTGTTTTCAGGCCTCAAGATCATATTGCTCCTGTTCTTAATTCTCTACTTTGGATGCCAGTTATCCAATGAATTAAATTTAAAGTTTGTTTATTAATTTCCTCCATGCAAGGTGGGAAATTGTCCATTACATGCTCATTGGCATTTTTCATTGCTGGTCCACATTTATGTAATTTTCTGCCTGATTGCTTTCAAGCAGAGCATGATTAATTGCAGTTCAGGAAGTATTTGAAGACATTTTCGTTTGTTGAGGCTTTTAACTGAATTTTAGCCATGTTTAATATTTTGACTCTATACTGCTTTATCTGCTATTTTAATTTGTTTTTGGTTTATAAATGAGTTATAAATTAAAAAATAAATTCATTGTGCCATTGCGCTGCATCACAAATCAAGAAAAGGGCATATTGTTTGTAAGAATTTGGACCTGCCTTGGAAGTTGATATCAGCGCTCTCTTCAGTTCCTGGCAAATTAATTTCTTTTCTAAAGGATGTAGGTTACTGGTGCCTGATTTTCAGCAGGACACGTAGAATCTTTAATTACCCTGCAGAGTTTAAACTTCCACTCAGACTGGCAAATCAGTGTTGTTAACCTTCTGAAGGCACACTTAGCCATTGAGTTTTCAGGATCCCTACTATGTTTATGCATGACATAGATTTGCATACAATGGGTTTCTACTGTATGTATACAAATCGATGTCATGCATATGTATTGTGGTAATCCGGAAAACCTGACTGGCTAGGTTGGCCTCCAGAAGAAGATTGAGAATCACTGTGGCAAGTGATTCTAGTTATTTTCTGGAAGCCTCGCATGAAATAACTAGAATCATTTGCCACAGTGGTTCTCAATCTTCTTCTGGAGGCACACCTAGCCAGTCAGGTTTTCCGGATTACCACAATACATATGCATGACATAGATTTCATGTTCGAGGGCATAACATGAAGCTGCAAGGGGGTAAACTGAAAGTCAATGTCAGGAAATACTTTTTTCACTGAAAGGATGGTGGATGCTTGGAATATTCTCCCGATGGAAGTGGTGGGGGCAAATGCAGCGACAGAATTCAAAGTGCCATGGGACAGACACAGTGGATCCCTTTATAGAAACAGGATAAAATCAAAATAACCTTAACTGTGTCTCATATCTCAACAAGTAGAGGCAACCTGCATGGAACGGTAGATACACCCTCAAACAAAGGCATGGGGAGGGGTGACCTGCACAGAGCGGCAGGTGCACCTACTCTTGCCACCTTGCTGGGCAGACTAGATAGACCATACTGCTCTTTATCAGCCGTCATATATTATGGTACTATGGGGTCTATTCTGAACCACGAATAGTGGGGATGGACGTTATCCCCGCTATTCATCCCCCTTGCCATCCCCGACTAAGCCTCCCCGTACGAACAAGGAGTTTGTACAGGGAGGCTAGATGGGGGCGGGGCAGAATTAGTGTTAGGGCGGGCAGTGGACAGTCCACAGCCCCGGACTTATAGGGCCAATTTTGAAGTCGGCCCTGTACTTCCAGGGCTAGCAGATTAGATGGGGAACTTATTCCACCTCTGAGATAGAATAAATTCCCTTAGATGTCAGGGGATGGTAGGCCCGGGCAGCGGCAAAGGGTGGAGAGGGTGCAGGAGATTCCCTGCAGCCCAAACCTGGCTATGAGAGGCCAGATCGGGGGTCAGGCTGTGGGGAATGAAGAAAGTCAGCGGTGCCTGGGGATCTCAGCTCCTGAATGAAGCCACAGTGCCATGGCAACTGGACACCATGGAGTTGCAGCTCCATTCAGGAGCCTGACTGAGTTAGCCGGGCAGGAATCTGTATGTGCAGGCGAAACGGATTTGGGTCCCAGCCTGCACGTACAGGCTTAGATGCGATTCTGATACCACAGGGGCTAGGCATGCCCTGCAGGATCAGAATTGTGTCTACCTCTGTGTGTCCAGTTCCGAATGGATGCACAGAGGCCTGGGACATACAGATTGGAATAGGCCTCCACATTGCTTTGTTCTCTTTGCACAAATGCAAATCTTTCCATTACAACTTTACTTTACAGAAATGCCAAAACTCTTTCGGGTATCATGCTGGTGCTTACTACTAAATATGATTCATGCTCAGGGCTGGCCCAAAGGCTTTTGCCACCTAGGCAGATGCACCACCCCATTCCTTCCCCATCTCACCTAGGAGAGGGGTCGTGGCAATCCCTCAATGCTGCTTTAAAAAAAAAGAAAAAATGTTATCTTTCTAGCATTGTGGTGGGCTTTGACGTGCCTGTGCGCCTGTTTGCCCTCACCACCTGCTGCTCCTGCCCTTCCGCTCACAACTTCCTGCCTCCTCTGACAGGAAGTTGCATCAGAAGGGGGGGGGGGTAGGATCTGCAGGCAATGAGGGCATGCATGTGCGCAGCCAATTTAAGGTCCACCACCAATTTTAAGGCATGTGGAGGGGCTTGGGGTCACCATGCCACCCACCAGGACCTGCCACCCTAGGTGCTCACTTATGCTGCCTAGCAGGTGGGCCAGCCCTGTTCATGCCCGAACCTGTCCTAGGGAACGTTCAGTCAGTCAGGTTTTCAGGATATCCTCTAGAGACTGCAACTAAAAAAAATTAATTTCAATTTTGGGTTTTCCCCCCAGTTTGCAAACATTTTTTTTGTTTTGTTTCACACATTCATTTTAATAAACATGCATGGAAATTTATCTCATGCATGCACCCTGAACACCTGGCTTGTTTGTGACCTTTAGGTCATTTATTTATTAGTATTTAGCTCACACCTTTCTAGTGGTAATTCAAGGAAGTTACATTCAGGTACATAGGCATTTCACTGTCCCCAGAGTGCTTACAATCTAAATTTGTACCTGAGGCAATAGAGGGTTAATTGACCTGCCCAAGGCTAGGAGGAGTGCTGGGGGGGATTCAACCTTGCTTTCTCTGGTCACCAAGCTGCTGCTCTAACCACTAGGCTACTCCTCCACTCTGTTTTTTGTTTTGTACTGGTGATATAGAGGATACTTAAAATCCATCTTCTTCCTACATTGACTTTGATGAGATTCAGAATTGCCAAACAGATTCTATATCTCCTGCCTGCCCATATGTTGGATTGCTGCAGGAGTCACATAAGATCTGTATTTGAATATGTCACTTCAGAGCTGATATACTAAAGGGTGATAAAGGGTATTCTGTACAATAAAAAATGTTTCCACATATTGTACGCTTCACTGAATTATTGATCATGCATTATTATTTCACCTATTAGAGCCATTATAGCAGCTATAGTAAATATTACTATGGCTGTGTAGTCAAATATGTCAGTGGACATTTGGGGATAATCTTATAAACATTTCCATCAGTAAACACTGTTTCACATGCATGAAAAGGCCTCTTATAAAATTATCCTATGGGTTAAGTATGTAAAAAGTAGGCGCTGAGAATATTTGTGTTTAATTTTATGTGATTTGAGCAAAGGCATTCTTGTTGGGGCGGAGCTTGAGCAGAATCATGATGTACATGCATATTTTATAAAGTGCATGTGTACATGTGTGCTTGACGTGCATAAATTTACACCAACTTTTCTTTTACCTACTATTCCTGCTAGGTTTTTTTAATGGCTATTTTCTAAAGGCACATTGGCTCCAGTGTCGCTGTCAGTGCAGTAAAGTGTTCTATGCTTTAGTGCAGTGATTTGCTCGATATTTTCCCACGCTAGTCTTATGCTTGATGCGTAAAGACTTCTAGCATGGAAAACTTTCAAGCCAAACCACCGTGCTAAAGGATAGCACAGTGGGCATGAACATTTCATGCAAATGACTGAATAAGAAATTGCCCTGGATGTAACAAATTGCACTGAAAAAACAGTTTTTCATTCTTCCCTTAATGCTGAATCTTTACACCAGGTCAGGGCTGACAAAATTGCAGCTAGGAGCAAAAAGGTCCCCTCAGATGACCCATGCAGGCCTTGGATCCCTGATCTTCCTGACACTCCCCATTGCGCTCCCCAATCCCTACTCCGAACACCTCTCGAAACTTCACTTCCTGTATCCCTAACAAAACTCATAGAGGCCCAAGTGGCCTGTAATCCTGACATCCTGAACCCCCACCCCCCAAAGAAATCACATTGGTTGCCTAAGTAGCCTTCACCACAAAAGAATATCACTAGTGGTCCATGGCCTGTAGCACATAGGGCCCCTGTACCCCAACCCTCCATACCTCCAGCACTGGGAGGCAGAAACAGTACCCCCATGCTCCTGCCACCACAGTGCAATCTTGCATAATGGAAGCTCCATGTAAGGTGAGTCTGCCAAAATGGACAATCACTTAATTGGCAAATTGACTCCTAGTGGTAGTACTGTAAGAATAACACTAGGGGTTAAAACTGAAATTTGAATCCCCATTAGTAATGCGGAAGGAGCAGAGGGGAACTGTTCCTGCCTCATACCCTAAACTACCAGAGATAAGCCCTGGTAAGTCCTGAGGAGGCTGGGATGAGGGGGGGGGGAGGTTGGATTGTGGTCCTTGTAAGGGGGGTGGTTGGACGGGGGGATTCACCTGGAATCAGGAAGGCTGATAATGGGTGGGGTACTGTGTTTGGAGGACTTCACTTAGAGAGGGTCTTGTATTCGCTTAGGGGGATCTTGGATTGGTGGAACTTGTGTTCAGGGGATTGACTTGCTCTGTTTTTTTAATATTTAGGCTTGGACCTTTTTTGGTTCACATTACATGCATCAATAAGTAGCACAGGGGCAGCCACAATATCCAGCGTTGCATGTAATTGGTTCATGCAAAAAGTATATGTCCTGTGCAGTAAATACAGGGCAGACACTTACCACATGGGCCTATGTGATATTCAGTGGCAAATAGCATGGTGCACCCATGCTACCCCCAACATTTACAGCACAGACTTTGCACTTACCACATTTTGGTTTTTGCTCCTAATGTATGGTAAATGCAAAAACTTGCATGCCCTTATATTAATTTAGAAAAAGCAAATTTTATTAATCGGATCTTAATTATTGCAATACACTCGTGAATTAGTTTCCTTTTTTGCGGACCTGTACTATGAAGCAGATGGAAATATATTACTAGATGCTATATTGTTGAAATAACCTGTGCTGCTTATTGATTCTTTGATTTACTGCAAGACAGATTTACTTTTAACAGGGTTGTTCAATAAATGAGATAGAAGGTGACAGCACTTAATGAAGCATTTGGCTATGTCAGGAAATTTACTAGAACATAATTCAGGGCCAGTGAAAGGCTATCAGATGCCTTAGGCAAATCTTCCTTATGGCGCCCCACTCCCCACTCCTTACCTTCCTACTGATCATAGTGGAATGCAGCTCAACCCTTCATTCTGTGCCTGGCAGGTAGAAAGGTGCTTAAGAGTGCATCGGTTTCCTCTGCAGCACGGGAATCCACATGAACAAAGATCCCAGCAGTTCAACCTCCCCTCCCTCCCATGACTGGGCCTGCAGAGGGAACTGATGTGCTCTTAAGTGCCTTTTCTCCTGGTGGCCATGCAGCTGGGGGCTGAGCTATTGGCCTGCTGCTGCCTATTTGCCACCCCCAAAATTTTGGAGCTCTAGGCAGCTGCTCATTTGCCTAATGGAAATAACATCCCTGACAGAATTCACTGGAGTTCAATTTCTGAGCATCTTCCCAAGTATGTAGAACATCTCACTTTTCTGATGTAAACAACTTCAATGTTCCAGGAAGCTATGACGACATGGGGGACTTGTGGTAATGGGCTACAGTTCCTAAGCATGATTCCTGGTAGCAAAACCTAAATTAGAACTTATCGTGGTTCCGGTAAAGATCATTAGTACCTATTTCTTCAGGTTCTCTAATGGAATTATTTCCACAACAAAACCTGTCTATTTACTATTTCTAAATTATTGGCAACTAGATTGCTTGAGCCTAAAGAGAAACAGATGATGTTTGTTATAACAATCAGACAATATGCATTTGTAATCCTACAAATGTGTTCTATTTACTTATTTATTTTTGAACAGATATGATTTTAGATCAGCAAGTGGCCTCTGGGCAGCTCAGCGAAGATGTTCGTCACAGAGTGCATGAAGCTTTGCTCAAACAACACCACCACCAAAATCAGAAGAAACTGAGCAATAGGATTCCAATCGTAAGGTCATTTGCTGATATTGGCAAAAAGCAGTCTGAACCCCATTCCATGGATAAAACTGGTAAGCACATATGTTTTCACCATGTTATTGCTGTTGAATGAGTACTGTATTGGAGTAAAATAAGCAAAACAATTGTGTGCAAAGAGAAAGCTTTCTAGTTGGAAATCATGGCATAAAGAGAGACAAACCGGAGAAGAAAGCAGATAATATCTCTGATTTTTAAAAATGTGAAAATGATTTTTATTCCCTAGAAAACAATTTACAGAGTACTAGAGGATGGAGAAGGGTAGGAACATTTGTGCACCACCATGTTATACTTTATTAGTACATACTGAGAATGATATTTTAAAGAACCTCTATGGTTAGTGTTAGCTTGACTGTATAAGTACTTAAAAAATATTTGGCAATTGTGTGGATAAATTTGGCCCATTTATATGTAGAAGAGCCATATTTATCTACCTGAAAAGGGGTGTGATTTGGGGGGGGGAGGGAAAACGGTGACAAAAAGGCAGAATGCTTAGCAGTGAAATTCAGCCAGAAAAAAAAATAGAACTTATCCATCAAAGTACCAACAGACAAATAGCAGGTCTAACGTTAAAGGTCTAACCTAAGGGGGTCTTTTACTAAAGGGCATTTGCTGTCAGGCATGCTGGGAAGCTCATTGACAGCTAGCACAGGGCCATGACCACACAGTCCAATTTCTGAACTGTGAATCATGTGTTGGGGTGGTAAGAAGGAGCATCAGGAGCAGAGAATGGACATGGTATTCCACACTCCAAACAGTCAACGTGGTGGCGTTGCACCTACCACGCCATGGTTTTGGTGCTATTGGCATTTTAGGTGCAAATGTTAAATAGAGAAGATGGAGGTAACCCTTTAAAAGCAAATTAAAGAGGGAATTAATAAAATTTGGAGGTAGACAATGGCCAAATCATCAACGTTCAATACAAAGATAATTTTATTCAATGACCCAATTCAGATGAGTTTCGGAAAACCTGCCTGCATCAGGGTCAGGATGGGTATTCACTAATTGTCTGGGTGGGTAAACACAAGGGTTGTCCTAAGTGAAAACCTAGAAAGTGACCTTCTCTAGTTGCAGTAAAAAGACTTGGTGAATACCTCCTCTTCTAACACATAACGCGACCATGAAGCTACACAGTTCCATTGCTCTACTACTCTTATAAGTTGCTCACTGTTGTATGTATGTATGTATGTATGTATGTATGTTGCTCACAGTTGTATGTATGCATATTTCTATACTTAGGGGCAACCACCACACCCTCATACATACTGATGCTCCCTATACTCACACACACACACACACACACACACACACACACACACACACACCAAATCAGCTTATGGCTGCACCCCATCAAACATCTCACCCGCAAACCACATAGACTTATACAAATTATACCCCACCCAGAGCTACATCTGCACAAAACAACCCTATACTAGATACTTCCATCACATGCAGACTCATCAACACCAGATTGGTTAGAAATAAAATCAACATAATCACAGACTACCTTCATTCAAGCAAAACAGACATTCTTTGCACCATCGAAATGTGGTTCAAAGACACAGACCAAGCCATCATCAACCAGATTATACCTGCAAACTGCACTGCCTTCCACTACCATTTATCTATTTCTTCTATACCGCCCCTTCCAGAGATCAACGGCGGTTTACATGGAACAGTTAACAATTTTGCATACTTCTGTATACTTTACATAGAACGGTATTTGTAGCTATGTACAGGTAACATTGCATGGAACAGTTTCAAAACTATTTACATGGAACTATTTACAAAGAGCAATAAACAATATGTTACAGAGGACAATAGACATTAAACATATATTTCAATTGAACTTGTGTAAGTTTTGGATTTTTTCCTTTTCCATCGTAAGACATTTGTATTAATACCGGAGGGTCTGTCTGAGTTAGTCATTTGTGATTTCATGAGTTTTGTGGAAATGTTTCTGTGATTGCTTGGGGGTGACTCTCTGGAGGTAGGGGATTTCAAAATGTTCAGAGAAGAGGTAGGTTTTGAGTTCTTTTCTGAATTGATGAAGGTCTTTCATCAGGCGAAGAGTTATTGGGAGTTCATTCCAGAGAGTGGGGGCAGCAAAGGAGAAAGCTCTAGAGCTTGTGGTTTTCTTTGTTTTTCTGATGGGTTTTTTGTATGTTGAGAGAGTGAATTGCGCTTTGTCTGCGTATTCTTGTTTCTGATGGGGCGTGAATTAGGGTGGACAGGTGTGAGGGGGAGATGTCGTTAAGGAGCTTGAAGGTTGTTAGTAGAATTTTATATTTTATTCGGCTGTTTATAGGGAGCCAATGTAATTCCAACAGTATTGGAGTCACATAGTCAGTTAGATGAGCTTTTTAAATTACCTTGGCACAGATGTTCTGGGCTCTTTGTAACAGATATGTGTTTTTTAGTGGGAGGCCTATTAGGAGACTATTACAATAGTTGAAGTGGGGGGTGATGAGTGTACTGACTACTGATCTAAAATCATGTGTGTCAAGGAGGGGTCTTAGGTGTTGTATAGTCTTGAGTTTATAGACTATTGTTCTTACTGTCTGTTTTATGTGAGGAAGCATGGTGAGTGTGTGGTCTATTATTACTGCGAGGTACCTTACTTCTTTTTTAACAGATATGGTTGTTTTGTTTATTATGATTGTTGTTGGGTAAATGTCATCAGCAGCAGATTTTTTTGTTACAAACATTGCTTCCATTTTTTTAAGATTGATGCTGAGATAGTTGGTTTCTAGCCAAGAGGTGGTTTCATTCATGCATTCGAACAGGATGTCATATGTGGGGCAGTTAGTGTTTATGGGGATAGCGAGCATGATGTCGTCAGCGTATATAAAATGGTTAATTTTGTGTTTTTTAAATATGCTTGTAATGGGTTCCAGGTACAAGTTGAAGAGGAGGGCAGAGAGGGCTGAGCCTTGAGGGATTCCCTATCCTTGGGGGAATGTTTCTGATGTGTCTTGACCTATTTGAACACATATTAATCTGTGTGAGATGTATGACTTGAACCATTTGAGAACTGTCCCTCCTATTCCTAGGTTTTCTAGTCTATTGATCAGTGTGTTGTGGTTGATGTTGTCAAATGTGGCAGATATATCTATAAAAAGGGAGTAGGAAGCCTTGGCTGTTGTCATGTGTACCTCTGATGAGAAAATCCATCAGTGTAATTAGGAGAGTTTCAACTCCATGGAAGGGGAGGAATCCGAACTGGTGTGAATCAAGGGGTTTGTGCTCATCAATGTGCTCCTGTAATTGTAGTTGTATAGTTTTTTCTATTAGTTTGGCAATGAAAAGTATGCTGGCTATGGGCCTGTATGAATTTGGGTCTTTTGGGTCGAGTTTACTGTTTTTTATGATGGGACGAATTGAAATGAGCTTTAAGGCATCAGGCATGATGCCTTGTGGAAGTGATTGGTTAACTATGTATTGAATGTTTTCAGCAAGATCATCTTTTGTGGACTTGATCCATGACACTGGGCATGGGTCAAGCGGGGAGGTTGTGGTATTTATTTATTTATTTAACATTTCTTATATACCGCACTATTTGTCATCAGCGCGGTTTACATTAAAACAATATAACACTTGGTCAGATACATTTGGCCATCGTTTACATAGAACAGCACCGTTAGATCCAGCCCAACACGGATTCAGAGAAGCACATGGAGTCGACACTGTCCTTAACAACCCTGTTCAACGATCTGGTCACAGGAATCAACAGTATCCAACAAGGCTTTGTCCTTATTTTCCTGGACATCTCTGCCGCCTTCGACTCGGTGAGTCATGACATACTGCTACAACGCTTGAGAGAAAAGGGGATCCAAAGCACAGACCTAAAATGGTGTGAATCCTACCTATCCAATAGGTGGCAACAAGTCAATGCTGGCCACTCATCCTCTGAACCATTTCTGCAAACACAGGGAGTTCCCCAAGGATCGTCCTTATCATCACTAATGTTCAACATTTATATGCAGCCGATATGTAACTTAATCCAATCCTTCAACGAATAATGCCTTGCCTACGCTGATGACATCCTCCTTTACATGCCGTTTTTGATAGACCAACCAATGCTCTCCCCAATAATCAGGTGCTTCGAAGCAGTAGCCGATTGGCTGTTGTCACAAAACCTACGGATCAATCATGGCAAGACAGATGTCCTATTTGTCACGAGGAACCATAAATTCACACCTCCCTCATCACTACTTGCCAACAATGTAGAATTGAAGTCCAAATCCACAATCCGTTACCTCGGCATCACCATGGACCAGCACCTGGATATGACAACACATGTGAAAAACACCACAAAGGCAATATACCATAAGATCAGAACTCTACGTCACCTCCAACACCTACTGGACTTCACAGACTACCGAACAACCTTCCAGGCATTAGTCCTTCCACATTTTGATTTCACGAACATCATCCTCCATGGCCTCCCACAATCGACCTTAAATCCACTCCGCCTAGCTTTGAATGCAGCCGCAAGAGTCCTCTCCGGATCGTCAAGATCCGACCACATAACGCCCATCATGAAGGATCTGCATTGGCTACCTTTACATGCCAGGCTCCAATACAAGTCATTGGTCCTCACCTTCAAAGCCCTAAATAACTACCCCCCTACGCCAATCAGCAAGCTAGTCCATGGTACCCTGGAAAATAGAAACAGAAGGTCTACTGCACTGAACACATTAGTAGTCCCCAAGCTAATGACTACGTGCACAAAGGCTACCTCCAACAGAGCCTTCTCCATATTCGCCCCTTTAAACTGGAATGCACTCCCCCATGAAATCCGTGGTATTAAAAGCCTCATCCTATTCAGGAAAGCCTTAAAACTCCACCTGTTCACAAAATGTTACCCAGAAACTTCCAGTGATAGAAGCACAACCAGCAAGCTTCCCTCATACCCCAGCCGCCCCTGCACGTCAATACCACAGATATTAGGTAGTCCCCACTCAAGCCCAACCAACCACTAATCTTCATCTTCACAAAATCAATGCAACACCCATTTATATTAGAGTATTGTACATAGTTTCGAGTTAACATGTATTTAGTTTCCCCGGTTTCGATCCCATGTTCAATTCCCTGTTCTTTGTAAACTCAATGTTGTTTCTGTACATTGCAGTATTTTTGTTCGATGTACACCGCGCTGATTTTAATAGCGCAGTATAGAAGAAATGTTAAATAAATAAATAAATAAACAGGGGTTTAACATGGAGATAAACTTGGGGAAACTATTTACAATCCATCATTGTTATGATTTTAAGGAGGTGTTTTTGTTCGACCATGTGAAAAGTTGTCCATTCATTGTTGATTTTTGGATTTGATTGTAATATTGTTGTTGGGATAAGGGGTTTTCTATTTAGTTTCTCGGCAAAATGTGTTACTAATGTTTGTACACTTATTGTGGATTGTTTAGGCTCTGAGTTCTGTGTTTTTGTCAATGTTTTTACAATCGCGAATAGTTCTCTAGGTCGATTGATGGCTATATTTATTATTTTAGAATGGTAGTCTCTTTTTGATTTGTTAATTGCATTCTTATATTCATTGAGTACGCTTGTGTATTGGGATTTGTTTTCATTTGATTTTGTTTTTCTCCATCTTTTTTTCTTGTTTCCTCAGTTGTTTTTTTAACTTGGCAAGGTCTTTCGTGAACCATTTTTCTGAATTTTTCATTTGCTTATGTGTGAATTTTGTGGGGGCGGCTGCTTCCTGGATTGTTAGGTTCCATTGATTTATAGTTGAGTTGATGTCTGGTAGGTTTGTAGTGAGTTTGGGTAATACCTTGTCGAGGAATGTATTTTTATCAAAGTGAGTGAAACGTGAGTGATGTGGTCTTATGTTTGTAGATTTTGAGGGTGTTTGTACCAGGAGGTGGAATGTTATCAAGTGATGGTCAGACCATGGTACTTCCGTTATAATTGGGGGGGGGGGGGTGTATAGTTGGTGGTTGTTAAAGGGGGTTGGGAGGAAGATGAGATCTAATGAGTTGCCCTTTATGTGTGTGGGGGCATGGATTATCTGAACATATCCCATTTGCATCATAGAGTCCATGAAGTTTTCTGTTTGGGAGTGGTTTAGAGATGGGAAGTTCAAGTCACCTAGGATTATGAGTGGTTTGCTTTGAGATGCTGTGCATGCGAGTTCAAGGATGGGGGTGAGGTTTTTTTGATCAGCTGATGGGGGTCTGTAGATGAGGGTGAATGCAAGGGTTTTATTTTCTATATTGATGATGTCCATGCCATCTATATTATTTGAGTTTGTTAGGGTGTATTGTAAGTCTTTTTTTAGTGAGTATGAGTGCACCACCTCCTCTTTTTACATCCCGGTGGCAGTTGAATACATCATATTGTTGTGTAGTTAGCTGGTTTAATAGGATTGTGTCAGTGGATGCAAGCCATGTCTCAGTGATGAAGATAATGTCAGGTTTTTTATCTCTTATCATGTCATTGATAATTGGTATCTTGTTTCGTATGGATCGAAAGTTTATTATGATTAGTTTTAATTTAGTAATTGTGTTGGGGGTGTCATTTACATTGTCATGATGTTGATGGTTTATCTGAATTAGTCTAGGATAGTGTCTGTGGGAATTGTGGCGTGAGTATTGATTATAAGAGTGAGTGTATATTGGGGTATGAGGTAAATTTCGGTAAGGGTTATGGATGATGGGAATGCTATTATAGGGGGTTTGGTTGGCTTTGTATGCGTAAATGTGCTGTATTAAGAGAGCTATTAGAAGGAGAGGAAGAGGAAGGCTTTTAATTTTTATGGGGGCCATTATGTATTTTGGTGAGGGGGGTTTGAGTGTGGGGGAGACCTGTGTGGCAGAAATCTAGTAGATGGTAGAGCTGGTTACAGTATGGTAGTTTCAGAGCGGGTACAAATTTAAATGGTACAATTTCAATTACAATTTTAGGGAAGTAGGTTATGTGTTACAATTTCAGGTACACTTCTAGTCAAATAAATTAAAGTGTGGCAAGTAAGTTAAAGTGTATCAGTTTCTGTGTGGGTAAGAGTTAACGGTACAGTTCCTAATGCAATTTCAGGCAATTCTAAGCAAGTAAATAATTATAATGTAGCATTGGGTGGATACAGAGTTAAACGGTACAATTGTTAATGCAATTTCAGGAAGTTCTAAGCAAGTAAATAATTATAATGTAGCATTGGGTGGATACAGAGTTAAACAGTACAATTCCTAATGCACTTTCAGGCAATTCTAGGCAAGTAAATAATTATAATGTAGTGTTAGGTGGGTATTGAGCTAGATGGTGCAATTTCTAGTGCCGTTCTAGGGAGTTTTAGGCATGTGTTTTTTTAATTCTAGTACAGTTCTAGGTCGTTCTAGATAAGCAGATTAAAGTGTTTACTTATCTTTGGTCTCTTGTGCTGATTCAGACTATCTTGTTTGTCTGTGTTGGGTCGTAGACATCATGATGAGGTTTCTCTTTGCTGTTTTTGGTGGTCTGTGGCCTCCGCCTAAGGGCCACGCCAAAGGGCCCTCTGGCGAGGCCCTCAGGCGCAGGCCCACCAGGCACAGGCACATCCGATGGCGCTTCCTTTTATGTTGAGCAGCGACTGCCCCGATTGGGCAGGCTGCTGGATGATGGCCGCTGTTCCTGCCGCGATCTCGCTCAATCCCCCGATGGGGAGAGCTGCTGCTTCTGGTGGTGGCTGGCTGGGTGAGTATCAGAGCGCCCGATGGTGCTTCCTTTTATGTTGAGCAGCGACTGCCCTGATTGGGCAGCTGCTGGATGATGGCCGCTGTTCCCGCCGCAATCTCACTCAATCCCCTGATGGGGAGAGCTGCTGCTTCTGGTGGTGGCTGGCTGGGGGAGTCTCAGAGCGCCCGATGGCGCTTCCTTTTATG
Source organism: Ichthyophis bannanicus (assembly GCA_033557465.1). Taxonomy (NCBI): domain Eukaryota; kingdom Metazoa; phylum Chordata; class Amphibia; order Gymnophiona; family Ichthyophiidae; genus Ichthyophis; species Ichthyophis bannanicus. Next base: position 651,857,841 of record CM066036.1, on the reverse strand, counting down.
TTGAGCAGTGACTGCCCCGATTGGGCAGGCTGCTGGATGATGGCCGCTGCTCCCACTGTGATCTCGCTAAATCCCCCGATGGGGAGAGCTGCTGCTTCTGGTGGTGGCTGGCTGGGGGAGTCTCAAAGCACCCGATGGTGCTTCCTTTTTTGTTGAGCAGCGACTGCCCCGATTGGGCAGGCTGCTGGATGATGGCCACTGTTCCCGCCGCGATCTCGCTCAATCCCCCGATGGGGAGAGCTGCTGCTTCTGGTGGTGGCTGGCATAGGTGGAGGTGTTCTAATTCTCACTAGAAACCACTACAAATTCAAACTCACAGCTGCATACAAGACAAATAGAATCACAAAAGACAACAAATATATCACCATATGCCTCACATATAGAGCTCCCAATGCCAACTTTGATGAATTATCCTCCATGCTGGAGACAGTATGCAACCAGAATACACTACACAAACTCCTCATAGCTCTGGGTGATTTCAATCTAAACTCAGCAAACAACAAAGAAGCAACAGCATTCTTGGGAGCAATAGAGTCATTTCAGTTCAATCAAATCATCACCACACCAACCCATCAACTAGGAGCAATGTCTAATCTCATATTCATTCCAAAGACAATAACTAAACAAAACCTCATAACTCTTCCAACAAAACCTCATAACTCTTCTGTCAGTCCACCCATAGCTTTCAAGATGCATCTGAAAAAAAGACCACTGATACCACAATCCCACAATATACAGAAAGAAGATTTAAGAGCTTTCACAAGGAAAGATTCTTGGAAGAAATAATCCCAAGCCTAAACAAAGACATACCTGCCTGGACATGACCATTGAAAACTGGAACAAAAGCATCCTTGCTGCTGCAGCAGCCCCAAGCAAGGCCCACAAAACCACACAAAAAGCTTCAGCCCCATGGTGCTCTTCTGAGATCAAGCAAACAAAACAAATACTACAACAACTGGAGAGACAATGGAGATGGACAAAATCCACCACTACTCTTGCACAATACAGGCAAAAACAACATGAATATAACAACATAATAAATAAAGCCAAACAACAAATCTACACCAAATAATGAAATCAGCCAACAAACCTAGTGAACTGTTTGAAACAGCAAGGACACTCATAAAAGATCCAGCACAACAAACTGACCCAGAAATACACCCACAGGTATTTGCAAACCACCTAATAACAAAAAAACAACCATTGAAAGCCCCCTGATCTTAACCTCATCTTGCCTGGATACATCTATAACAACTACCTGGAATGAGTTTCATAAACCAAGCTGCCATCAAATAGAGCACATGATTACATCCGTCAACACTACCACCTCACCATCAGACCCATACCCCACATCCTGGATTAAATCCACAAAGGGGCAACTCATTCACTTCATTCACAAGATTGTAACAACCACCCTCAACCAAGAATATATGCCAAATGTGCTCAAACATGTTATCATATACCCAATACTAAAGAACTCCTCACTCAACAAATCCAACCCAAAATCATATCACCCTATATCCAGTCTACCTTTCATGGTGAAAATTATTGAAAATGTGGTACAGAGGCAACTACAAGACCACCTTGACTTACACGCCCCCTAAACCCCCATTATCATGGTTTTAAACCAAATCACAACATCAAAATGCTACTAACCTCATTGCTGGATACCATCATCAGGGGAATCAACAACATGAGACTTGGATTCCTTCTCATATTTATGGACATATCAGCTGCATTTGACACAGTATCCCACAGTATCTTATTGCAATGCCTCCAGGAAATTGGAATACAGGGCACAACACTAAAATGATTCCAGTCCTATTTCAGCAACAGGCAGCAACAAGTAAAATGTGGCAAACACAAATCCACTCCCTTCACTCTAACCCAGGGCATCCCCCAAGGATCATCAATCTCATCTATGCTCTTCAATATTTGTATACAATAATCTGCAATATAATCCAGCACGATAATTTGCAATTCAGAATATACACCGATGATACCATGATCTTCGCTCCAATTAACATTCAAAACCCAGACTTCCTATCCATAACAAGCTGCATGGAAGCAATGATCAGATGGCTAGACACTAACAACCTAGCAGGAAATTTCAACAAAACAGAGGCATTAATCAACACCGGAGACACACCATTTATACCTTCACAAGAAATCTACCTATCACACCACACCATCAAAGTACAAAAAAAGATCAAATACCTTGGCGTTATCTTGGACCAAAACATCATGCTACAGACTCAAATAAAAAAAATTACTGCAAATGCCTACCACAAGATGAGGCTACTCAAAAATCTGAAACCATTACTCAGCCATGACCTGTTTTGCAATATCTTTCAAGCAATTGTCACACCAACTCTGGATTACTGCAACATGATTTACCAGGGTCTACCAAAAAGCTCCATCTACCCCTTGCAATTGGCACAAAATACAGACGCCCATATACTCACCAATACTCACAAACAAGACCACATCACCCCCATACTCAACCAATTGCACTGGCTCCCAATATACTCCCACACCAAGTACAAAACAATCCTATTAATCTTCAAGATCATACACAAGTCCACTGCAAATATTCTACAGGGACTAATCAACCAATACACCAGCACATGTCCCAGAAGAACAAGCAACAAAAATATGATTGTCACACATCTGGACTACAAGAAATCCAACTAGACCACCTCTGCCAGAGCATTTTCGCTCTCTGCCCCAGCACTATGGAACACCTTACTGGAAGACATCAGATCAACCATGGATATCAAGGACTTCTGCAAACAACTAAACACTTACCTCTACTCTGAATACTTTAGACACATCACATAAACCATACATAAACCTTCGGATGCATACCACCCCAATAGACAAACTCACTGTATATACCGTATTGTATATATAAATAGACTATCATTATCTATGTTTAATGTAACAGTCAACATTTGTTTATCTAGTGTCGCCTGCATAAGTTTAATGTTCAATGTAAATCACTCTGATTGAAGGATAGAGCAGCATAGTGGGAGGAGTGGCCTAGTGGTTGGGGCAAGGTACCACAGGCCAGAAGGTTGGTGGTTCAAATCCCACTAGAGGACAGCATCCTCAGGCAAGAAGGACTGGGGTTTCTAGTCCCACAGGTGCTCCTTGTGGTCTTGGGCAAGCCACTTAACCCTCCACTGCCCATGTTCCCTGTAAGTATTAGTGTATGTGTCTCATATCCCCTCATGTTAAATGTATCCCCCAATTGTGTTGTGACCACTTTGATTGAAGGATAAGGTGGTATACAAAACTGTCTAAATAAATAAAATAAATAGAAAAACTGTTAAATGAATAAATAAATAAAATAAATACCTATCCTGGCCCATGATGCAGGCGGGTCTGATGAAACTCAGCTGAGTCAGATCATTGAATACAATTATCATTTGCATTGAACATTGATGGTTTGGCCATTGTCTACCTCCAATTTCTGTTTATTTCCACGTTAGGTGTAAAACCAGAGCACCCTTTAGTAAAGGAGCCCCTAAATGTTTAAAGTGGATTTTCAAAGCCAGCACTTATATGGATACTGCTACTGAAAATAAATATAATATTAAATGTTTAAGCTATATATTTAACATCTGGAGGGTAATTTTATAGGGGTAACCTTGTTGTACATATATTCCAAAGCATGTAAATTGCACCTACTTTATAAAGAAAAGTGGATGCCTACTAAGGGCGTAAGTCAGAAGATATGTGTAGCAAATCTAGGTGTGATGCACTATCCCTTGACTTGGTGTAAATGAACGCAGCTAGTTTTGTGAAGAATGTGCATACAATTTTGGCTATGCCTACACCAAAAATAGGCACCATCAGCTTGGCATGTGTACTTACAGAATGTAACCCAACTAATGTACGTGCATAAAGACCCTTTTGTGCATGTGAATCATGGAAAATACATGATTTGCATGATTGATGATGCCTAATTTTATGTAGTTCTTTACAAAATGACTTCCTAAATGGCATCTCAACTATCCTAACACTTCTAAGCATAGCGTCTGATTAGAGTCATTGCTTTGAGCAACTGATGCCATCCAGTGTCTCTACGAGAGTACTACAATATAAACTAAAGAAGATCTGGTATTTTATAGTATGGGAAGGTTTCTGGCCTCCAACTAAATCATTTTTGGAGAAGACTCCTCTGGGAGGAAAATTCAAGTCACATATAAACTACCCCTAATTACAGAACTCTGTCTTTGGCACACAACCACTGTATCGTTTAGGTGCAAGGCACTTGCCCTTAATGGGCAGATGAGGATGGCTATCCTCCAGCTACAAATGCCATTCTGAAAGGAGCTAAACACATAGGGCCCGATTCTGTGCCATGAATAGCAGAGATGGATCTCCCAGCAGGATGTCCATCCCCACTATTCGTGCCTTCTCCGGCCACATCTAACTTCCCCGCCGTTTGTGCAGGGAAGTTAGATGGGGGTGGGGAAGGGGTGGCTGGGGGGCGGACTCTGGGCAGTCACCAGTCCTTGTTTTACAGGGCCTATTCTATGGCCAGTGACATGTGCGGGGAAGTTATTCCACCTCCAAGGTATAATAACTTCCCTGGATCTTTTCTTTTGTTCTGCTGGGGCATGGATGGGGCAGGGGGGCCGGAGGACATTCCCCGCAGCCTGACCCTGGCCTTAGGAGGCCAGATCGGGGGTCAGGCTGCGGGGAATAAGCTTTGTTTTCCAGCGGCCGGCATTGCAGCTCTTTTGTCTTCCAGCGGCCTGCATGTACAGGACTGTTTGTGATTCTGATCCTGCAGGACTAGATGTGCCCTGTAGGATCAGAATCGCAATCCCCTCTATATGTCCAACTTAGACCGGACGTACAGAGGGGATCTACGTCCAGAATGGAATAAGCCTAATAGGAAAGACAGAGGAAAGAGCAGATGGAAAGGTTACTGTGCAGAAAGTGCCAGCACACCTACTGACTCTCAGAAGAGCATTCCTACCTGTGAAGGGAATAGGGGAGTCATCTCCCATTGGAGGCAAAGGAGATAATTCCATGAAATATATTCAAGTACAATTGATTGGCACATCAGAGCCAAGAGCCACAGTATCAGGAATCTGCATCTACAGGCACCACCAGCTCTAGAGAAATGAGGAATCCAGAAGTTCATTAGTAACCAGTGACACCAGAGCCTGAGACTCAGGACAGTATGAGGGACCAGTGCCCACATCTCCTACCATTCTAGATACACAGAGATTTATTAGTTTAGGGAAAAAGAGTTCCCAATCAGAGAAATAAACACAATTGTGGCAGTAAATGGAAAGAGTTGGATTTTCTTATCCAGCCTAAGAGATAGAATAATTAAACCCTACTGAGTAATAAAACATTAAGAGAAGGAAAAACGTATACCCCATTTTGGAGTAGTTTAATGCATGTAATTCAGTTACAATTATTCAGTCTCTTCCAGCTGCTGTTGTATCAGTGACTCTAAAGCACGGATTCCCAAACCTGTCCTGGGGCCTCCCCAGCCAGTTGGGTTTTCTGCATATCTACAATAAATGTGCATGAAAGAGATTTGCATACAATGGAGGCAGTGCATTCAAATCTCTCTCATGCATATTCATTGTGGATATCCCGAAAACCTGACTGGCTAGGAGGGAGGTTTGGGAACCCCTGCTCTAAAGTTTAAAGAAATCCTTGATTCAAAATACAAACTCTGGACTGAATTCAGTTATTGAGAAGGAAGAGATGTGAATGAAGGGCAAGGCCAGAGACCTCCCAGTGTATGCTGGCCCCCATTAAGAGAACCCTGAACAAACATGTCCCTTAGAACTCTAAGGGACATGTTTGTTAAGCTGCGTTAGCTGTTAATGTGGGAAAGCATATTATGGTAACAGCTAATGTGGGTCAAATGCAGATAGTGCAGGGATTTCTTGTGCTATCTTCAGACTGTACCTTAGCTATATGAGTAGGTGTGGTGTGGACAGAGAGTAGGCATGCTTGTAATGTGTGGTTACCATGAGCGTCAACAGTGTATGGTAACTGCACATTTTGCAGACATCACAGAGGAAGTTAATGCCACTTTAATGGGTGGTGTTAACTGTACTCGCAATGCTGCCACACCATGGTCTCTGCTTTTTCACCATGTCATCTGATGGGAAAATGCTTTGCATGCCTCCAACAGATAATATGTGATTTTACAGCTAATGCAGCGCTATTTGCACTAACCTGCTGTGTTAGCTGCCAGAGCCTCTCGAGGCTTACAGGCATGTTTACTAAAGTCCGTTGCTGTGCGGGTCCCCGTTAGTGTGCTGGTGCCATATAAGGAGTGGGCGGGCCAGGCAGAAAAAGGAAAAAAACGGACCGTAGGTTTGTGAGTCGCGCTAATGTGCGGGTCCCACATTAGCGCGTGAGAAGGCTAAGTGGGGCGCTGCTGCACAACCAAACAACAAAGCTGTAGTACAACGGTGAAGACATTGACCTATGGTGCAGGGTTCAGGGGTTCAAACCCCCATTGCACCCAACAAAAAAGACCAGCTGAGGCATCAAATTTTATGGGCAAAAGTGGTGTAGGAGGCATATTGATTATGGGCGGCAGAAGGCGGCGCACCTATTTTTTTAAACGGCATGAGACGGCGCACTGTTTATTGTGGGCGGCAGAGGGCGGCGCGCTGTTAAGGTTGGGCGGCAGAGGGCGGCGCACTGATAAAATTGGTCAACAGAAGGCGGCGAGCCGGTGGGCAGAAGGCGGCGCGCTGATGTGTGAGGGGGCAGCCCAATAGTGGGAGGGATAAGTGGCGCGCTGATGTGCAAATAGCAGGAATGGAGCCATAGGACAATGGTTAAGACACTGACCACCCATGCAGGCACAATGGGTTCAATTCCCCCCAGTGCCCATTGAAGACAGTTGGCTGAGGCAGTATTTTAAGGGGCATGCCCATGTTGGGTGCTGTTAATGTTACGCGCCAGAAGGCGGCGCGCTGTTAATTCTAATTTTGTGCGCCACAAGACGGCGCGCCAATGGCTACAAGGCTGCGCGCTGCTGCTCAAACACAGGAACAGAGCCACAGCACAATGGTGAAGACACTGAGCAATGGTGCAGGGGCCATGTGTTCAATCCCTCACAAAGCCCAGAGAAAAAGGCTAGCTGAGGCAGTATGTTTTATGTTGGGGAGAGCTGTAGGAGGCTCTATAATTTTAGTTTTATGATAACTACTAGCAAACGCACTCTCACAGCATATTAATATAGGGCCGCCCATAAGGCACATGTTACAGTGCACCGTCTGCCAAGGCACCCTAGAATGTCCCCTATAGGGCAGCATGTATGTTGCGACACAGGATAATGTATGGTGCACCCTATATGGATGGCAACCATACAGTGCCCTATAGGGCGCCCCATAAAGCACCCTCAGAGGCACCTTATGGGTACAGTACACTGAGGGTGCTATTGCTGACATCAACATATGTACAGTAAACTAAAAAAATATGCTTTGAACACTTGTCTCACAGAACCCCAATGTGGGTTTGAACTCATCACCTCTGGCTGCACAGGCAGTGACCTAACCATAGCTGTATGGAAGCCCCTGGCTGGCTGCAGATAGCCTGCACGTCATCTCACAGATAGTATGCCAGGGTAAACAGGATAGGGTTAGGCCACACGTACCCATGATGCACTGCACATGCAAATTAGCTGTCCACAGATGGACACAAGATGGGAAATGCACCCCCACAGCACCTCGGCCCTGTTGGGGGACGTTACCGGGTGCACCCACACAGCAACTCGGCCTGGTAGGGGGCACTGACCGGGTGTTTTACTGGCACAAAGTAGCTACACAACGTTACATCGTGCGGGTTCTGGCCTCACCCTGAGTGTACAATGAGGCGCCCAGGACCAGGTCTACAACACTTTCCATGGGTGCTCTCCCCTTGCTTATGTTTCTTTAACACTGAACGAAAATGACAGGCACACAGCTTTTGTAAACTTTTCCAAATCAGGGTATATTTTAAATTGAATTCAAAATTTAACATTTATTTTATTTTTATTTATATTCTCTTATATACCGTGCTATTCTGCACCAGTGCGGTTTACATTGAACAAACTGAAATTACATTGAACAGAGCATTATAACTTGGAGATAACTATTTTACAGGGAACATGGGCTATGGAGGGTTAAGTGGCTTGCCCAAGACCAAAAGGAGCACCTGTGGAACTAGAAACCCCAGTCCTTCTGGCCCAAGGTTGCTGTCCTCTAGTGGGATTTGAACCCCTGACCTTCTGGCCTGAAGTACCTTGCCCCAACCACTAGGCCACTCCTCCACTCCATAGAGCCAATGCAGTTCAGTCCAGAATAGGGTAATATATCCTGCCACTGAACAACACACAACTAGCCTAGCTATCACATTCTGAACTAATTGCATTGATCTCAACGCTGTGCTTAGAAATAAATAGCTTTACAGTAGTCTAGAACTGCTATAAAATATAGCTTGAAGGACTGATTGAAAATTAATGAGAGAGAGAAATTGCTTTAACAATCAGAATAAAAAAAAAGATCTTCAGGAGATGTTTTTAACTTGAGTTTTTAAATTAAAAGCTGAGTCCAATATTAATCCCATATATCTAACCTTGGAGTGAAATGGGAATCTCTGGCTTCCCACCAAAATAAAATCTATTAATAAACAAGTAACAATATGAATGAAACAATGCCTCTGAGTGACTCCAATTTAAGACTAACTAATTAACCATCATCCAAAGGGAAACTACTTCCATTCCTTCAATAATATATGGAGGAAGCACCGTTAAAGAGCCAGAAATAGGAACCTCTACTATTTCATCAGCATATAAATGAAATCTTCAGTCTTCTCATTAAGCTACATAATGGCAATATGCTTAAATACATGACATTTGAAGGAGATGACTGAAATTGGCCTCTTACTGCTCAGTAATGCAGTGCTGATATGGTACAAATTTTGCACAATAGAAACAGTTATATTAATTTAAGTGCTTTAATTTAAGCCTGTGTAGAGCTTTCCAATTGGATACAATATTCTCTACTCTAACCTATGAGGACAAATGAAAATGACAGAGGCCATTTAAATACTGTAGTCCTGATGAAAATGACGGAGACCGTTCAAACATTGTAGCCCTGATGCCTATCTCTGCCAACTCCTCGGTAAAATAATATGGTAAATGGTATCAAAGTCAATGCTATAACCAATCAGATCCTCACAACTGCCTTTCCCATCCTTTCTTGTCCTGACATTTTGATTGGGATCTAAAACTGAATGGATATCCAAACAAATGCTATCATCTAACCACTTGATCAACCAATTTTCCCTAGAAAAAGGGAAAGAAATGAGGTGATAGTTACTAAGTGCTCCGGGGCTATCATCATTAACTCCTCAGACAAAGATGCAGTAATTAGTTCATGAAGAATGGTGGCTATGATCTCATGAGCTATCTTAAGGTGATCTTCAGGGAACATATCAGGGGCACCAGTAGTGGTGGGAGCATATGTACCCATCCCCCTGTCATTAGTACATTGGTAATGTGCCACACCATGCTAACCAGCCTATGGATGCACCTGCTGCCACCCTTTGAGATAGCATTAAGTGTGCCCACACTAGCAACAACATTCATGGTTAGTGCATGCCCATAACGCCCATGCTAACCATGATGCGCCATCATTGCCCATTTTATGCTCCTAAATTGCCTAGTCCCTGCCCAATCATGCACAAACCACATTGGATATTTACAGTGGGGCCCCTGCACTAATAGCTCCACCCTTTTAGCACACAGCAAACCCACCCCATAGTCTTCCACTAAATGCGAAGGAGGGAGATTCTTCCAAATGAAGTTTAAAGTCTACCAATAAATTCAAACATTAAATTCATACCAAGATGAATGAATCATTCCAAAAACACAGGTATATTGTTCTTTATTTGCTCAAGAGGAATATAAACTAGATATTTACCAGATAGCACCAAAACCTCTGATATTCCTCAAAATAAAACCCTGTATTAACTCAACAGAACCACAATTCTTCCTTAATCAAAATGTGTCTGCTCTCTTAATGCTGCCAGGCCTCACTGCTGAGACATAACTGGTTCAATAAAACTTAATTTGCATCATTAAGCCATGTTTCAATTATACAGAGAATTGAAAGATTATATAAAGATAATAAATATGAGATTACTGGGAACTTATTCTTATTGGATCTAGCATTAATCAGTAATAATTTTAGACTACCTTTAGCTGAGCCTGTAAAGTTTCCTATTCCCAAATCTATCAGGAATATCTCTCTACTAGAGTAGATAAATACTTAAAGGTTTAAAGCGTATATACCCTGCCCTGTAATCACTGTAATCAGGTTGGCTCTGGAGCCATGTTGCACAAAATCAATAAGAGGAACATAAATAATTTAAAAAAGAAGCTAGAAGGGTATATTCAGCAGCGGCCACCAGCACTACTAAACTGGCTGGCTGCTGCCGCTTTAAATTAGAACCAGATATTCAGCACCGATGTATATTCGGTAACCAGATCTGAATATCTAGTTTGCCCAGATAGTAGTTTTGCAATCTGGTGAGCAGCAATATTCAGCTGCTTGCCAGATTGCAAAGCCACATGAAGATGGGACAACCTTTCACATGCCCTAACTTTACGTGGTTTGACTATTTGGTTAGTGACTAAAAATTGCCACCAACCAGATGGTCAGCAGAGCTGCCCCTGATCTGTCCCCAGAATGCTCCTGCTCTATCCGTATAGTGCCATGGCATTTAACCTGATTAAAAAGTGATATTCAGCAACACTAACCAACTTAGTAATTCTGAATATCCCTCTCAGTGGTATTTATGCAGTGTATACAGCTCTACAAAGAGCATAAATGCTTTGAATATGTCTTCTAGACCTACCATTCTCCCCCTTCTTAAGATTCCACTTACTCAAGCTTACAGTAAAGAGCCAAGATTTTAGGCCCATACCCCATATCCTGAGGTCATTTTCATCAATGTGCCTGTGGCAGTTAATCAGCATTATGAGGGCAACAAAGCAGGGTCATGGAGCTCACTGTGCCCTGCAAGTAATGACCAAAAAATTAAAATGCACAGTGCAAATATATAACAATTTAGCTCATCAAGAGAGTGTAGACAGTAGCAATCACAGCAGGTAACAAGTCAATTCAGCAGCAGAAGTGGTAACTTCTCAGGGTGACGAGGACGCCAAAGGATGATGTCAGAGGGATCACAGAGTTCAGCATCTCCTATAGTGCTGACTAAAATTTAAAGTGTACAGTGCAAATGTAAAAATTGTTGAAAAGGGTGCACACAGCAGCATCAGAGCTTTTGACCTTATAACATTTAGGAGTATACAAATTTTACACAGTTAAACATATAAGAATCCATATAAAAATACAGTTTGAAAATTGTTCTTCTTAGTGAGTAATGTTAGGTTGGCAAAGAGAAAGTATTGACAGGCCTGCAAGTCTTAAAATTGGCCTCTTACTGCTCAGCAGTTCAGTACTGATATGGTGCAAACTCTTGTACAGTGGAAACAACTAAATTAATTAAGCTGAAATTTTGAAAATGTGGTCTGGGAAAGAATTCATATGGAAAAGTATAATGACCGTCATGTGTTTCTTGCAGCATTTAAAATGTATTCTACCAGTCATCCCTACTGTCCTTTGGGAAACTGCAGGCAACTGTGGTAATTTGAAAACTAGTTCTATTGACATTAGTAAAAAGATTGTAGTGCTTATCCCGACATTACATAATATAGCAGTGTGTATGAGAATGATTGTGTTCCGAGCCTTTCTAAGCATTACTAGTGGTAGAACTGATCTCTCTGTGTACATCATCTGAGAAATTTTTAGGAGTCGAGTAACTGCACATTTCCCACCACCAAATAAGCAAAGAATGAGTGGATCCACTGCTAGATGTTTTATGGCATTGTGAAAGAAAAATAATTGCATTTGAGTTCCATAACTCATTTTACTGTTCAGCGGCTGCAAGATTTTAATGGGAATTTCAACAAGTACTCCAAGCAATATATGAGTAATACATATAAATATATGAGTAATACATATATGAGTAATACATATAAATAATATCATGGATTGGCACAGATGAATCTCCCAATGTAGCACTTAAGTAACTGTTGCCAGTGGAGAGTAATTTAAGGGATACAAAGAAACATGTTTTATTCCAGCCATGAGAAAGTACCTAATTGAGATCCTGGTTGACCATCATTGGACAACCAGGATCTAGATTAGGCTTGCTAAATGTCTCTGATTGTGTACGTAGACATGGCTTTATAGAATTTCTGATGCAAGAACATGGCAAATTAAAATATTTGGGGTAAATCACTACAACAGGAGTTTATAGATTAACTAGGTAAAAAAATCCAGTTAGCATTTTCCATAGAGCTTCAGACCAGACAAACTTTGGGCCAATCAGAAATAAAGAAGGAAGATCAACCAGCAATACAAGAGTTAAGAGCAGGCTGGCTAGATCCAAACCCCTTTGGAGATGTCATAGCTCTTTCCTCTTTTGCTAGTATTCTTCAAGGATACATCTTTCCGAACCATGTGCTTTTGGACAACAGAGCACCTTTAAAACTAGATAATAGGGGAAAGATGACAATCTCTTTTTTAAAGGTCAATGCCAGTAGCTGGGTTCCATCCCGGTTAAGGTGGAGCCCATCCCTTCAGAAAAGCCCCTCCTTTCCGCAGAATGTCGCCTACTTCCTAACAAATCTAAAACCATCTTCTTGCACCATTGTCTCATCCACGCATTGAGACTCCGGAGCTCTGCCTGCCTTTTGGGTCCAGCACGTAGAACTAGAAGCATGTCAGAGAATGCTACACTGGAAGTTCAGGATTTCAACTTTATACCTAAAAGCCAAATTTTGACCTCTAGAATCTGTCAGACGGCTGCCTGGGTGAGAATCTTCACAGTCTTGGCAAGTGCATATATCTATATGATTTGCAAGGGATTGTGGGCAATGCAGTTCATTCACACCAGACACAGCTGCTGACAATAATTAGTTGTGCTTTTGGGTAAAGCCAATAAGATATTTATTTATGGGGTTATTTCTCCCAACACAGATATGCTTGGTAGCACATAAATCAGGTTACTTGCTTTCAGTGTTAAACTTGAAAAAAAACAAAATGAGGAAAACATTTGAACTTGTCAGGCAAGCAAAGCAAAAAGAAATAAGACCTGGTTGGTACAAACTGGTCTTTTCTGTAGGCATTAGCTAATGTTTTCTTAGCATATATCAGACAACAAACCAAAAGCCATAAAGAAAGAAAAAACTGTTCTTTTCAGGTTAACTTCTGATAACTTCCCACATAGATTCAGAAGTGATTCTCTCCTAGCTCACAAGCAATTCGGTAAAGCTCAATTGCTAGCAGTTATCCAGCTGAAACCCCTTAGCTGGCTTGCTTTCTACAGCGTGGCTAGAAACCCTACTCAGTAGCTTTTCTGAGTAGATTAAAGAACAAGTTGGTATTTCTTTGTGATGGTTGCTGTACTTTATAACAGAAAATCACCAAAGGAGTTTAGACAGAGAGCAGTCCATGTAAACAGATTCTTCATCTGCTATCATTCCCTCTTCTTCAACAAGCATGGGTTCAATATCATGGATTGGCACAGATGAATCTCCCAATGTAGCACTTTCAGGAGAATACTTGTTTCCCTGCTGTCTTTCAAGGTTATAGCTAGGGCATAGATCAGTGTTCATACCTGAGCTTCCATTGCTGTTAGAGTTCCTCTCTATATAGCCTGGCCAGTATGTAGTCCAGTTCTTATGTCCAGCCTTCCAATCCAGATCCCTGGACACTGGATCTCTCTTCACATACCTTCTGGCACGGGTCTTAGGGTCCCTTCCACGTGCAGCCGTCTCTCTCACAGATACCGTTTGGTGATTCCTAGCTCTGCAGCACCATTCCTCTGGCTTCCCCCAGTCCAATAGTGTATGCTGGCCCTTGGAACGCCTCCCAGTATACGTACTGCTCTAGACTCTTCTAGACCTCTCAAAGGCTTTTCTCTTCCTTCTTCCAAAGGGTTTCTTTCCCTCTCTGTCCGTCCGGTTTCGCTTCTGCTTCTGATGATCCTCCAGATGAAACTGAGGATATCCAAGCTGATCATGAAGATGATGATGATCCTGAGGATGCTTCTCTGTAGAATAAACTCTACCTTTATTCTGCTTAGATGAGTGCTCCTCCCTAACACAGCGCAGCTGTTCTGGATCAGGCCCTGCCCTTTGAGATGAGTGCTTAGGGATTACCTCATAGCCCTCCTGATTGAACACACGTTTCCCCACTTCAGCTCCTCTAATGGCTGTTGGAAACCTGGTGCATTCTGGGACTGGTAGTCTTTTATGGGAAAATTCTGTTTTCTTATTTCTACCAGAACTGACAGGTTGCTTGTTCAGAGTCACTTCACCTTTTCTATAGCTCCTTCCTGAGTTATGATAAGCTTCCTTATCACAAACCTCCCTCCCTCACTTTCCTATGTTGTTGGTACCAACATGTACCAAGATAGCAGACTCCCCAGCGCTATCTAAAACCTTGTCTAGGTGGCACGTGAGGTCCGCTACCTTCGTACTAGGCAGGCATGTTACTAGGTGATCCTCACATCCATCAGCCACCCAGCTATCTACATGCCTAATGAATGAATCTCCAACTATAATGGCTGTCCTAACTTTTCTATCATGGGCACATGGCCCTGAAGAAACCTCAGCACTGCAAGAGGATTTTATATCACCTGGAGAACAGGTCCTAGCTATAGGATCACTTCCTGCTACACCAGGGTGATGCTCTCTTGTCACGTGACCTCTCTCCTCCATGCCAACAAGGGAGGCTGCCAGATGTCACTCACCTACTACCCCGGAGGCGGAAGGCCTGGGACTTCAGTGAGGATCCTCTTATGTAGCAAAGGTGGAGTAGTGCCCCCTGGGATTTTGAGTCCCAATAGCTATTCTAATAAGAAGGTAGCTGTGGTCGAGTAGCTATGCTTAAAGAGGTATTTATTTCCCTTCCCGGGAGAATTCTTGCAACAAGGGTCAAAAGAAATTAAACCATGATACTGGTACAACACAAGTGGGAACTACAAATTACAACACAAATGTCAGCTTTAAACAAACAAAAAGGGAAAACAGGCTTTTTCTCTCACAAAAGCTTTCCTCCACAGATTTCTCTTAGGCAGGGTTTTACTCAGGCTTCAACAAAAAGAGGTCACGCTGTCTGAAAACACCATTGTACAGTCCATTTTACAAATATCTGAGCTCTCTTCACAGAAGTCACATTCCATGTCCTCGTGTGCTTCTTGGGAATTATATTTGTCAGGGCTGTAAAGTGTATCAGTGTTTAAAAGTTCCCTCTCTTCTTGGCTAGAGCTTCTCTCCCCTCTACCCCTGCAGAAAGGCTGGTTACCGTGCACTATGGATTCTCTCCTTAGAGGGCCATATCCTTCAGGACCAATGTAGTTAAAATCCAGTGCCCCTCTATTCAAGGTACTATGCCTTTCTTCAGGCTGAGCTCTGACTCTCCGTTTTGCAACCGGGAAGTTGAAAGTTTTCTCCCTTTCACTTCCCCTTAAGGGACGTCTTTCTCTCGGGTAAGAAATCACTTCTGGATAATAGCTTTTGCTCCCCAGGTACCTGCTCTCGTGTGTATTCCCTCTCCCAGCTCCTCGTGGTTTGCGGCTTGGAATCTCTCTCTGTCCCCAACCGGGCTTTGGCTTAGTGCAGCCCAACTTTCCAGCACTAACCTCTGAGAATTCCTCCTGAGCAAACCCCTCTGAGGTACAGATGGAATCCACGTCAGAAGCTTTCAGGTATGACTCCTGGCTCTCTTGAGCTCTGCTCTTTCCTCTCCTGTGAATCCTCTCTCTTTCTCCCTTGGCATCAGAGAATGAGTCTGACTCCCTTCTCCCGTCTGTTTCCCTTGCGTGTGTGTCTGCCTCTGAGACTGAGACTGCTCCTCTCTCGGTTCTGCCCTGCTTTGCTCAAGACTGACTTTTTAAGTGCGTCATTCTTTGAGACTCTTGTTAGCTCAAACTGTTGCAGCTGTTTCTGCTTCTCTGATGAGCTATGACGTAATTCTCTATCTGGGCGTTTACCTACAGCCTGTGCTCTTGTTTTGTTTGGTTGCTCATAGCAACCCCTAGCCATGTGTTTTGCACTGCCGGTTTTAAAACTGCCCTGTGTGTTTTCATATACTTCCATAGGCACCATCTGCCTTGCACCATGGCACAGACTGGAGGTGGGACTTCAGTACTACATCCCTGTAGGTCTCATCTATATACCTTTCTGACTTCCTTATGTCCTCCAAGTCTGCCACTCTAGCCTCCAGAGATCACACTTGTTCCCTGAGAGCAAAGAGCTCCTTACATCTAGTGCACACATAAGACCCCTCACCAACAGAGAAATTTATACATGTGACACTCAATGCAAAAGACTTGATAGCCCCCATCACACTGCTGGACTGCGGTCTACATCTTAGTTTTAAGGTTTTATTTAGCTATTTAAATCATTTATTTAAGTTTGATGGAGATACTTATGCTAATACAGCTATACCTAATGGGACTGATTCTGAGTTGGACGTGCCGGCCCTCTGTGTGCCCAGTTGGAACTGGACACACACAGTGAGCCGGGATTCTGATCCCATGGGGTATGTCTAGCCTTGTGGGATCAGAATCGCGTCCAGGTCTGTATGTGAAGGCCAGGAACCTGATTCTGGTCAGCCTGCACGTACAGGCTTTCCCCGGCTAACTCAGTCAGGGCTTTTGGATGGAGCTGTGGTGCTATGGTGTCCGGTTGCTATGGCACCGTGGCTCCAATCAAGAGCTGTGATCCCAGCCACCAGACCAAAATGTTCACTCCCCACAGCCCGACCCCCAATCTGGCCTCCCAAGGCCAGGGTCGGGCTGCGGGGAATTTCATCTGCCCCCTCCCACTTTTTCTGCAGCCCGGGCCTGCCAGATCACCCAACTAGGGGAACTTATTCCACCTCAGAGGTGGAATAAGTTCCCTGTTCAGGCTGCCGGCCCCAGAAGTACAGGGCCGACATTGGAATCGACCCTGTAAGTATGGGCCTGCCGACCACGCACTGCCCACCCTAACTCCTCCCCCACACTTCCCCTTTCGCGCCCCCATCTAACCTCCCCATACAACGTGCAAGGAAGTTAGTCAGGGTAAGCCGAGGGGCCGTTATAGCAAGGATGGATGTCCCAACAGGATGTCCAGTCCCGCTATTCACACCTTGGAATGACCCTCAATACGTTTAATGGACTTTGTTCATCTCAAGATAATTTCAGATCCTTAATTAATTTATTCCTGATGAGGATAATCAGCTGAACCAGAAAGTGAATTTGACCACCTCCTTCCCTTTAATAAGTTTAAGAGTCTATAAAGCTAAAACTATGCCTGAGGTGGGTGGGAGTCGTTGTGGGTAGGAGGGAAAGAGGACGTAATAAAAGCTGGTTTGCTACACAGTGCCTACATATTTATGTAGCTCTTCCATGCTTGACTTAAAGACCCTAGATTAGAGAAACATTTTGCACCCTCTGAGGCAGCTATAGCTGCTTTCCTGTACTGAGGTCATTTTGCTGTGGTCTCCCCAAAGCTAACCCACAAACTTCAAATGTCTTCGAAATGACTTTTAGGTATGTGCAGTATTCTATGAGATATACCGTATGACTGCTATCTGCATTCTGACATGGAGTTGCAAAGTTGAATTTCACTGGTATTCGTTTGATGCATTTTAGATGGTATGGTTCATGTGCTAGCAAGGGGTTCATCAAATGAAGCCTGGTATTGATATTGACTTGCTCCTGACTCTCTGTCTAGGTTGACAATGCTGAGATTTGAGGAAATGATACAGGCCAGGAAAAATAAACCAGTTTCTCCCCTAACCACAGCCCTAAGAAGACCCAACCAGATATTGGGCCATTGGCACAGTTGGCTAATGGATACCTACTATTTTATACTCCTTAGCACCTCAGTACATAGAAGACTGGGAATCCAAAGAATTCTGGTGCTCTGAACAATATTGTGTTCATTGTAATCTTGAAGGACACTATGGGGTATGTTTACTAAACCCTCTTAACGTGCGCGCCACGTTAGTCTGCAGGATGCCATAAAAGGAGTGGGCGGTCCGGTCAAAAATAGCAAAATGGGATTAGCGCGCGCTGCTCTGCACACTCTTGTGCGCCGCGCACATTAGCGCATGAGTAACGCGCACAGGAAGCATAACCAGGCGTGCTGATATGCAAACAGAGGAACAGGGCTGCAATACAATGGTAAAGACACTGACAGATGATGCAGGAGTCATGGGTTCAATCCCCCACTGTGCCCAATGAATAAGGCTGGCTGAGGCACTACCATTTATGTGTAATATTGCATTATGAGGCTTTGTAATTTTATTTTAATTACTGCTGCTAGCAAACGCACTCTCAAAGCGCTGTAACATAAGGTGCTGCATAAGGCACTCCATAAGGTACCCCAGAGGGCACATTTTAAAGTGCACTGTCTGCCATGGCACCCTACAATGTTGCTTAAAGGGTGGCCTATAGGGCGCCATATAGGGTGCCCTATGAGGCACAGCAAGGTCATAGCACTGTTTTTGATGGCAGCACTGTGGTTTTAAACGCATGAAAATCTTAAGTAGGTGCACTGAAATTGAAGTAGGAACAGCAGTGTAGCACAATGGTTAAGGCACTGACTGATAATACAGAGGTCATGAGTTCAATTCCCAGTGTGCTTAATACATAAGACTGGCTGAGGCATCAGTTTTGACATGTAAGTATTGTTTCCTGCCGCACTTTATTTGTATTTTATTAATTGCTGCCAGCAAACACACCCTCATGTGCCGTAACCTAAGGTGCCGCATAAGGCACCCTATAAGGCACTCCATAGGGCACATTATAAAGTGCACTATCCGCCACGGCACCCTATAATGTCCCCTATAGGGCACCCTATCAGTCACTCCATAGGATACTGTATAGTGCACCTTATATGGACGGTAACCATAAGGTGCCCTATAGGGTGCCCTATAAAACGCCCTCTAAGGCACCTTATGGGTACAGTATGCTGAGGGTGTTTTTGCTGGCAGCACTAATGTACATTAAAAATAGATAATGCTTTGGAAAGCCCTATCAAATAACCCCACTGTGGGTTTGAACCCATGACCTCTGGCTCCACTGGCAGTGAAGCAACCAGTGGGCTACAGCTCTATAGCTGCTAGCAAGCCCCTGGCTGGCTGCAGAAGGACTGCAAGTCACCACACAAACAGTCTGCTGTGGTCACCAGGATAGGGTTAACCCACCCATACCCATGATGCACTGCACATGCAAATCAGCAGTCTACAGATGATCACAAGATGGGGTATGCACCCCCACAGCACCTTGGCCTGGTAGGGGGAACTGACCGTGTGTGGTACTGGCACAGAGTAGCTACACACCGTCACATTGTGCAGGTACTGCACTCACCCTGAGGATGAGGTTGGGTGCCCAGCTCCAGGTCCACAGCAGAGATAGGCCATGCTGTAGGTCCCCAGCAGTGCTAATGTGTGAGATAGGTAGTTTCTGCAGACACACCTTGGATATATCTGTATGTCTTAGTCAGGTGTGACCCCTACGAGGATTATGTACCACCACCGTACTCCTTCTCCTCCTCCAGGGCTGAGGGTGGTAAACAAGTTCTCCCACCAACAGATCCACATTCTACCTCCCTGCAATGGTGGCAGTAGAGGGGACCATCAACCCCAGTCCTGCTGGGGAACAGACACCCTACAGGGCAGTCAATGCAGCTCTGTACACATCCATAACACAATAGCAGACAGACATTAGGCCTGGATATGCTAAGCTGCACCCCACCACTATCTGATATTCTCCTGCAGCAAGCCTTCAGCCGCTGCACCCTGCAAGGCGTTCCAGCAAGACACATACCAGCTGCAGACAGTCTGCTAGCTAGTCCATAGTGCATGTTCCTGGTGGAAATGCATGCACCCAGAACTGGGACGTCAGCATACACAACAAGCAGATAAGTCAGTAACTGGGCCCCAAAAAGGAACCCATAAAAATCACATGAGAAAAATGTTATATAGCACTATGGGGGAGCCTAGCCATGCCGTGGTCACTGCTCAGTCAGGGTGAGAGTGATCTCCCAGCAGAACATGCTGTGGCCACTCTGTCTGTGCAGGTGGTGGCCGGGCACTACAATGTCCCAGCCAGTGCCCTATGCCCTGTGCAGATGCATTCTGGCCAGGCCACCCTGTCCGGGCTATACCCATGGTAACTTGCTCCTCATTATGCACATTGGCAGGCCAATACTGGCAACAGTGCTGGCAGTGTGGGCTGTGGAGGGTGTTTGCAGCCACCACACACTGGATAGACAGACACACGCTCCCACACCTATGCCAGCATTGTGCTACTATAGAGGTGTTTAGCAGCCCAGGCCACCACACCAGTCCTGGGCACAGTGCAGGCATGGATATGGTATGCAATACTGTTGGGGGTCACTCCCCAGGGTGGTAAATACTGTCAGAGACCAGACCTGAAGCACACTCCACAGACATCAGAAAGGTTGCTATGATGGAGCTCAGTCAGCAAACTGTGCTTAACGTAGGAATTGCTATCTGCCAGTAATCATAGCAAACCTTTTGATAGCTGTGTACCGTATTCCCAGGTGTAGGGTGCCATTGCTAAGGTATGCAAGTGCTAGTATTGGGAGATGCACTCAGGGCCCAATGTCCTGCTTCTCCAGGAGGCACTGGCTAATGGAGCCTGTGGGTGTGCGTGTGTCTGCCCCTGTTGGCTGCTGCTTTACGGCAGAGGTTCCCAACTCCAGTCCTGGTGTGCCAAACACTGTTCGGGTTTTCATGCTGTCCCTCATGAATATGCATGAGCTACATCTGCATAGCATGGTGGTGGTGCATAGATATGCAGCACAGGCATCTTTATTAGAGGCAGCATGGAACCTGAATGGTGTTTGGCCCTCCAGGACTGCATTTGGGAGACTCTGCTCTAGGTAATGCGCCTGTTTATGGTGTCTTCGCTCTGTAGGGTAAAATGTAGGTGTTTTGGGCATGTTTACATCATCTGCAATAAACGTTCTGTCTGTAGTAGCACGTTTCAGTTGTGGGTAAAATATGGGGACTGAGTTGGCAGGCACCACAGCTGGTACTTGAACCTGTGACCTTCTGCCTCCAAGCACACTGGTTGTGTGCACTGCACCACCGTGTTGCCACAGAGACAGTGCATTCCCTGATGATACCATGACTGTTTGTCCGGCAGGGCCTGTCTGTTGCAGTGCATGGCACCCACCTACACAGGGCTAGGCCATGGTCTGCTCTGGGCAGCTGCCACTGCCCCCTCCACCACCAGTACCCCTCTGCCACCATGCGGACATGGCCTTATATTGGAGACAGCATAAAACCTGAATGATTTGTGGCCCTCCAGGACTGCATTTGGGGGACTCTGCTCTAGGTAATGTGCATGTTTCTGGTGTCTGTGCTCGGTGGGGTAAAATATAGGCGTTTGAACCATGCGTATGTTCTCTGCAATAAAGGTTTGTCCTTACTATCACGGTTTAGTAGCGTGTAAAATATGGGGACTGGATTGGCAGTAGCCCCAGCTGGGACTTGAACATGTGACCTTCTGCTCCTGAACACACTGGCTGTGTTCACCGCACCATACTGTGCTCACAGAGACAGTGCAGTCCCTGGAGATACCATGGTTGTTTGTCAGACAGAGCCTGTCTGTTACAGTGCATGGCACCCACCTACACAGGGCTAGGTCATGGTCGGCTCTGGGCAGCTGCCACTGCCCCCCTCCACCACCAGTACCCCTCTGCCACCATGCTGACATGCCCTTCTGCTGGTGGTGCTGGTGGTGTGCAGTCGCAAGCCATCCAGTGTGCAGGTAGGCGGCTGCCTATGGTGTGTGTTCTGGGGTAGGGGTGCCTGCATAGGCGTCCACTCTTCCCCCCAACACCGCCTGCCAATGTTCTGTGCCCTTGGGGGTCCCTGCTGGGTACTATCCCCTGTGACACTGTGATAAACACTCTCGTGCCCATGTTGGGCCCTCATCAGTTGCTGTCTGGCTGCTGTTCAGTTTCAGCATTCCTAAGTGCCATCTAGGCATCTGCCTAGTCCGCACTGTGCCCCTGCTGCACCACAGCATGTGCCACCTGCAGTCCTCTGTATCCCCTTTCCCAGCATCTGTCCAGTTGCCCACTCCGACATGCCCACCCTGCTGTTGTGCTACATGTGCATGCCATAGGTAACCTGTCCAATGGAGAGGGAAACCCTGATCAGTGCTATTTCACTGTGGGATCATGCACCTTGTATGGGGACGGAGCGTAGACCCTTCCAAAATTCATATTTATTTTTTGGGGCTTTCTTGGGAGTGTTTTTTGATATTTCCCATTACTATCACTATTGCCCAGCTTGATTATAATTTTCTTTTATTTTGTTGGGGTCCTTTTCAATTTTTATTTGTACTTTTGTTCTGTGCACATGTATCACACTTATCACTTTTTTATAGGTTTCCCTGATGTTGCTGTACATTGCTGACAGAAATGGTTTCTCTTCCCTTTAAATCGGCTCTAACGTGAGGTTTTCACTCGCTTTATTTTTGGCTTCGAAATTCACCTTGCTAGTGTGCGGGGAGCCTCTCCCCTCCCACTCTCCACCCATTGACCCCTTCTCTCCGCCCCTGGGGAGCTTTCCTCCGCCCTCCGGGAGCCTTTCCCCGCCTTCAGCGCTCGTGTGCGCCGCTGTGCGCATGAGCGTGCACTAAAGCGCATTTTTGCCCCATAAAGCATCATTAGCGTGCGCTAAGGTACCTTAGCACACGTACATGCGCGCCGCGCACGTTAAGAAACTTTAGTAAACATACCCCAAAGGGTTTCTAGCGAGATTCCAACCAAAATCTTGCACTCATAAGAAGGCCAACATTCTAACTGCCTGCATTGCTACAAAATTCATGGTCCCTATTTGCGCATAGTCTTTGCTGACTTTAGAATGTGTGAACCCTTGTAGTATTTAGTGTGTAGGGCTACTCCTAGGATCAATTAAAAACACATATTTCTGTATATCTTGAGAGCATCATTTAATAGAATTTCTGGCACAAGAACATGGCAAAAGAAAAATCTTTGCAGTAAATCCCTACAGCAGGAGTTAACAGATTCACAAGGCAAAAAAAATCCATTCAGCATTTTCCATAGAGCTCCAGAGCAGATAGACTTCAGCCAATCAGGAAATAGGAAAACAGATCAGCAATACAGCAGGCTGATTAGACCCAACCTCCATGGAGTAGTGCTGGCTCTTTTAGAGGTTTCCTACCATCTAAACTGAAGATCATTGGTTCAAAACCAACTTCTGGCTTTGAGGGAAAAAAATCCAGTTGGGCTAATTGCCTAAACTCCCTAGTAACCTTTCAGCTATGTTTTTAATTTCATGGGAAGCCACAGCTACTTCTTTAATTAACAAAATTGCCCTGAAATGAAAATGTATAAAAATGAAACAAAATTATTTTATTGCTTTTGATCTTTGCCCTTGTTTTCTGATTGGCCCAAAGTTTGTCTTCTGGATCTCTATAGAAAATACTAACTGGATATTTTGTCTTCTGAATCTATTGACTCCTGTTGTAGAGATTTACTTTGAAGAATTTTTTTTGCCATGTTCTTCAGCCAGAAATTCTATGAATCATGATTAAGTTTACTGTCAGAGATATTTACCAAATTTAATCCAGATCCTTGTTAATCATCGCTAATAACTATCACTAAAAATAAAAACTGGGATGAGACAAGTGCTGAATCTATAAGGTCTATGCAAAAGGATCTGCTGAATAATTGCAGTTCACAACTGTGCCCAGGCCTTTTCAGCCTAATTTCTGAAGGGAGTAAAGATTATGAAATCACCATGTCTGCTTGTATTCATGTGTCCTCCGTCTTCCTACATCAGGAGTGTGCAAGTTCAGTCCTTCAGGGCCAAACAGGCCAAGTTTTCAGAATATCTCTAATGAATAGGCATGAGATAGATTTGCATACAATGGAGGAAGTATGTATGAAGATCTATCTCATGCTTATTCATTAGTGATATCCCAAAAACCTGGACTGTTTGTGGCTCTCAAGGTCTGAACTTGTACACCTCTGCCTTATTCTTTCTACAATGACGTGTTTGCTGTCCTATCCATACAAAATTTCCAGTAATGTCAGGATAAGCAAGAGGATCCTGTCAAGTACATTTTTTTTGTTTTGTTCTTGCTCTCTGATCCATATATATGTGTACATTCTGAAAAATAGGCTTCATTAGCTCTGCATGGAACTTGTTCTTTTTCTTGTTTTGCTATTTAAATGTTTTTTCTTACTAGATTTTAGAGTTAAGCTATGGAATCTGTTGCCAGAAGGCACAGAGGACATTTTATCAGTATATATTTATGGTACTCTTCATTTCAAGAACATGTATTTTCACAATAAATTTTGGGGCATGTTTACTAAACCATGCTAAGTGGTAGCAAGAGTTTTAGGGGTATGTTTACTAAACGTTGATAAAGTAGCAGCAGCGTTAACATCACCTGATGCAACGTTAGCGTGCGTTAATGTCTCCGGTGGGGGTAAGTCCCGCAGAGGGTGGAGAGAGGGCGGAGAGAAGGGGTCAATGGGCATCATGGCTGTTTGGCATGAAAAAAAAGAACAAAAAAAAAAAGAACAAAAGGGAATTGAACCCATGACTTGGGAGGTATCAGTACTAACCAGTAGGCTACACCTCCACAGCTTGTTGATCTGCAATGGCTGGATACAGAAGGATGATGTGTTGGGACAGTAGCTTAGAGGGGCTTTCCCATGGCTGATGTGCAGTCCTATATTAATCTTTGACTATTCTTCCTCTCAGATTCTGTTTCTGTTTTGTGCTCCAGTATTTTCTACCATATGCATGTTGATGTTAGGATGGAGTGATCGTTTCTTATCTCTGGATATAGAAAGACTGCAGATCACCGCACGGCATGTCTGCTGTGGTTACCAGGATAGGGTTAACCCACCAGTACCCATGATGTAATGCACATGCAGATTAGCAGTCTACAGCAGGTCACCAGATAGGGTATGCACCTCTACAGCACTGCACCATGGTAGGGGGTACCGACCATGTGTGTTACTGGCACGGAGTAGTGCGTGTTACTGGAACAGAGTAGCTACAGACCATGCCGTTGTGTGGGTTCTGCGCTCACCCTGAGGGTGAGGTGGTGCACCCAGCACCAGGTCCACAGTACCCGGGTTGGATGAGATAGGCATTGCTGTGTGTCAGGTATTCCTTGCAGATATACCTAAGCTATTCCTGAGCTCACCTGTATTTCCCCAGTCATATCTGGCCCTTCTAGACCATGATGCACACAGATTGGTGCCTATCCAGTGTGGTTGCCATGGTTTCTTGTTTGGGGGGGAGAAGTCTGGATCCGGATCCACATCCACATGCAGATTATGTAGTGCCACCTACCACTTGGACAGATCTGGCCTCCAACAGACTCACACTCCACATCTTTGTAAAGGAGGCACATGATGATGGGCTGTGGGACCAGCAACCAGGGCTATTAATATAGATCTGCACTTGTCACAAGGGCACTAGCCTGGAAGAGCTCTGCTGCCCCACCCCATCAACTGACATCCATCAGCAGAGGACGTACTCAGTCTGCACCCTGCAAGGCATTCCAGACATACATATGCAAAATGTCCTCTAGCCAGTCCACAGTGCATCTTCCCAGGGGAACTCTGTGCACCCAGATGTGAGATGTACCCACAGACACCAAGCAGATATCTCAGTGATTAGGCCCCAGAGCAGAGACCACACAGATATCACTTGAGAGAAGCACTGTATAGCACTATGTGGGAACCTAGACATGCCATGGTCACTGCTCAGTCAGAATGAGAGTGACCTCCCAGCATGACATGCTTTGGCCACCCTGTCCATGCAGGTGGTGGTCGGGCACTACAATCTCCCAGCCATTGCCCCACACCGTGTGCAGATGCCCAGTCCGCCCTGTCCACGGCATACCCACAATACCTTGCTCCTCATTATGCACATTGACAGGCTAATGCTGGAATCAGTGTAAGCATTGTGGGCCCAGTGAGGAGTAGGCAGCCACAAAACAATGGATAGACATATGCACACTCCCACTCCTATGTTGGCATTGTGCAAAGATAGGGGTGGTTGGCAGCCCTGCTCATCACACTGGTCCTGGGCACAGTGCAGGCATTGCTAAGGTATGCAGGTGTTAGTAGTGCTGCTTTGCTGGAAACTGCTGCTCAATGCCGGGCCCAACAACCTGACAATCCATGGGGCTTTGGATAATGGAGCCTGTGGGTGTGGGTGTTTGTGCTCCTGTTGGTCGATGCTTTGGGGAGTGCCCATGACGATGTTGTATCTGCAACGTAGGGTAAAATGTAAGGACATGGTCTGTATGAGCCACAGCTGGGACTTGAACCTGTGACCTTTTGTTCCAAGACACACTGTCTGTGTGTACTGCACCACACTGTTGCCACAGAAGCATGGTAGTCCCTGGGGCTACCTTTACTGTTCATCTGACAGACCTTTGCTGCACTGCACACCATGCACTGATACAGGGCACGGCTTAGGTCAACTGTAGGCAGGTGTCACGGCCCCCTCCCCCACCAAAGCCCCCTCCCCCACCATGCTGATGTGCCCATATGCTGTTGGTGCTGGTGGTGCACAGTCCCAGGCCATCCACTGTGCAGGTAGGCGGGTGCCTAGGGTCTGGGGTGGGGGGGGCATACATGGACATCCACACATCCCCCCCATCACCGCCTGCCACTATTATGGCCCTTCCACATGGGGGGGAGATGGTTGGGGGTGGAAGGTCGGTGATCTAGCAACTATTGGCTAGGGTGGGCCTGGTAGATAGATTGTGTTCTGCCAGCAGACTGTGGACAGGCTAGGGTATGCAATGCGGTTATAGTGTATCCACTTTATTTATTTCATTTATTTAAAAGGATTTATATACCGTCTTCTCCTGTAATCAATGCGGTTACTTTGGACTGATGGGTGTATACATGTGTCAGGCAATGCATGGCTGCTCTCTGCACTGTCCTTCCCAGGGGTTGGTGTGACGGGTGTTCGTATAGCTGGGTGTTCGGACAGTTTGGGATGTATCCTGGGGTGAGTACGTGGACCCCTATTAGAGTGGTTCCCAGATGTGCACTGCTTGCCCCATTACAGGCATTGTGTTTCCTGTGTGACATTTGGGGTACCTGCAGGGTACGTCTCCCCTGGGTGGGACACTGTGGAGCACAGACTATTGGGCAAGTTTGACCTTGGTCAGCCGCTGTCTTGCTGTTTTCCATTTTCTGAGTTCCTCTGTGCCACCTAGGTGGCTGCTTGATCTGCCCTGTACCCCACCTGCCCCCCTACATGTCCCACCTGCAGCCCCCTTTGTAGCATGACCATAGTGCCCTTTCATACTTGGGCACTATACTGTTACTGCATATATAGCACTACTATCACTGTTTTTTGGCTCTCTGCCTGTGATATACATTGCTGACAGGAAATGGTTTCTCTCTCCTACAAATGTGCATTTACCGACAGGTTTTTACTTGTGGTACTGTTCCAACGTTAATGTGACAGTGTTAGTGCAGCTGGGGCCTCTTCCCGCCCACTCCCCACCCATTGACCCTCTCTCTCTGCCTTCTCTCCGCCCTCCGGTAAAATTACAGCCGAGAGGCATATCCCATCTGGTGACCTGCTATAGACTGCTAATCTGCATGTGTATTGCATCATGGGTACTGGTGGGTTAACCCTATCCTGGTAACCACAGCAGACATGTAGTGCGGTGACCTGCAGTCTTTCTATATCCGGAGATAAGAAACGATCACTCCATCTTAACATCAACATGCATATGGTAGAAAATACTGGAGCACAAAACAGAAACAGAATCTGAGAGGAAGAATAGGTCTCAGATTAATACAGGACTGCACATCAGCCATGGGGAAGCCCGTCTAAACTGCCGTCCCAACACATCATTCTTCTGTATCCAGCAGATAGCAGATCAAAGAGCTGTGGAGGTGTAGCCTATTGCTTAGTACTGATACCTCCCAAGCCAAGGGTCACGGGTTTGTTTCCCTTTTGTTCTTTTTGTTATGCCAAACAGCCATGATGCCCATTGCTCCCTTTTTGATGGAATGCCCCCTACCTGCCCATTGCCTTTTATGGCTTCAGGTACCTTAACGCTGCATTTAACGCTGGTGACATTACCGCAGTTTAGTTAACATACCCCTTAGAGCAGCGGTTCTCAACCTGTGAGTTGCGACCCCCACAGGGATCGCCACAGGATTTAGCAGGGTTCGCATCGTCTCCGCCAAGTTTAAAAAAAAATGTAAAACGCGCACAAGTTGCTGCCGCTGCCGAGTCTGCTTCTCGGCAGCGGCAAACTCACCCCCTTCCTTCTGATGCAGCCGCGACTCCCTGCCTCTTAGGGAACCGCGGCTGTGCCTGTAAAATCGTTGTGGAGCCTCCCTGTCTCTCGACGGTCTCCGTGCAGCATTGTCCCGCCTCCAAAGGAAGTGGTAAAGAACTTCCTTTGAAGGCGGGACAATGCTGCACGGAGCCCGTCGAGAGACAGGGAGGCTCCGCAACGATTTTACAGGCACAGCCGAGGTTACTTAAGAGGCAGGGAGCCACAGCTGCATTAGAAGGGTGGCAGACATGGGGAGAGGTGATGAGGGGGCAGGGAACCTGCAACACGGCTGACATCGATGGGGGGGGCTGATATGGATGGATAGAGGGAAGGGGCTGACATTGACAGAGGGGGGCTGACATGGAGTGAGGGAGCTGATATGGATGGATGGATGGATGGAGGGGCTGACATGGACAGAGGGGGGCTGATGGAGGGATGGAGGGAGGGGGCTGACATGGAGGGAGGGAGGGAGCTGATATGGATGGATGGAGGGAGGGGTCTGACATGGACAGTGCGAGGGAGGAAGGAAGGTCCGCTGTTATGGATGGAGGGAGGGGGCTGACATGGACGGGGGGCTGACATAGAGGGATGGAGGGAAGGGGCTGACATGGAGGGAGGGAGCTGATATGGATGGATGGAAGGAGGGGGCTGACATGGACAGAGGGAGGGAGGGGGGCTGACATGGACAAAGGGGAGAGACAAGGGGACATACTGGACAGACGGGATAAATGTTGGACAGAGGCGAGAGACAGTGCGGGTTAGGATTATAATGGGCTGATAGGAAGCTAGCACTGGTAATGGGCAGATGGGGGGCTAGGACTGGTAATGGGTTGATTAGGGAAGGCTAGGACTGGGAATGGACTGATCAAGGGGGGGGTTGGGACTGGTAATCGGCTGATAGGGGGATAGGACTGGTAATGGGCTGATTAGGGGAGCCTAGCACTGATAATGGGGTTGGGGGGGACTAGCACTGGAAATGAGCTGATTAGGGGAGGCTAGGACGTAATGGGCTGATGGGATGGGGTAGGACTGGTAATGGACAGATGGGAGACTAGCATTGGAAATGAGCTGATTGGGGGGGGGCTATGACTCGAAATGAGCTGATTAGTGGAGGCTAGGACTGGTAATGAGCTGATGGGGGTAGTACTGGTATTAGGATGATTAAGGGAGGCTAGCACTGGTAATGGGGTTGAGGGGAGATTAGCACTAGAAGTGAGCTGATTGGGGGGCTTTGACTGGGAATGGGCTGATTGTGTGGAGGGGAGGATAGAGCTGCTGGCCCTGGAAGAAAACTGGGGGCTAAGGCTACAAATGGGCTGATACGAGGGGATGGGAGAATGGAACTGGAAGGAAGTGGATCTGAGAGGGGCTGCCATGGTATTTGTACTAGAAGGGACTGGTCAGTGGGGAAGGAGGGGGACTGGAAGGGAATGGACACCAGTGGCAGTCATGGGAATGCAAGTTGACATTGGAAGGTACTGGGAGTGAGGATTGGAAAGGGGCTGATACTGGGGAGGGGTTACTGGGACTGGAAATAGGCTGATGGAAAGAAGTGAAGAAAACGAAAGAAGAGATAAGAAATGGCAGATGGACCATAGACCACAGAAAGAGAGCTAAGGGAAGACAGGAAAGCAGAAGCCTCAGATCAGGACCAGCATGATCAGAGAATAAATTGGTCAGACCACAAAGGTAGAAAAAATAATTTTATTTCATTTTAGTGATTTGACTACAAAATCAAAATAATTTTGAAATCATAGAAACATAGAAACATAGAAATATGACGACAGAAAAAGACCACATGGCCTATCTAGTCTGTCCTTCCATAACAACTACAACAGTCCACTTTTTGCCTTTAGAGATCCTCTGTGTTGGTCCCATGCTTTCTTGAATTCAGTTACTGTCCTCATCTCTACCACCTCCACTGGGAGACTATTCCACAGATCCACTACTCTTTCCGTAAAGAAATATTTCCGCATATCACTCCTGAATCTATCTCCCTTCACCCTCATCCCATGTCCCCTCGTAGCAGAACTTGCTTTCAATTGAAAGAGGCTCTCTCCCTGAACATTTATGCCACGGAGGTATTTAAACATCTCAATCATATCACCTCTATCTCGCCTTTCCTCTAAGGTGTACATATTAAGATCCTTAAGTCTGTCCTCATATGCTTTATAATGAAGCCCATTAATCATTTTGGTAGCAACCCTCTGCACCGACTCCATCCTGTTCACATCCTTTTGAAGGTGCGGTCTCCAGAATTGCACACCATACTCCAAATGAGGTCGCACCAAAGACTTATACAGAGGCATTATCACCTCCTTTTTTCTGCTAGCCATTCCTCTCCGTATGCACCCAAGCATCCTTCTAGCTTTTGCTGTCGCCTTTTCCACCTGTTTAGCTACTTTAAGATCATCAGACACAACCACGCCTAGGTCCCGCTCTTCTTTAGTGGACAAAAGTACTTCACCTCCTATACTGTATTGCTCCCTTGGATTGCTGCAGCCCAAATGCATGACCTTACATTTTTTAACATTAAATCCCAGCTGCCAAATTCTAGACCATTCTTCAAGCTTAGCTAGATCCCTCCTCATGTTATCTACCCCTTCCTGGGTGTCTACTCTATTGTAGATTTTGGTATCATCCGCAAAGAGGCAAACCTTACCCGACAGCCCTTCCGCTATATCACTAACAAAGATGTTAAAAAGAATTGGACCAAGGACAGATCCCTGGGGCACACCACTGGTAACATCCTTCTCCTCAGAGTGAGCTCCATTTACTTGTACTCTTTGTCGCCTCCCACCCAACCAATTTCTAACCCAAGCAGTAACTTTAGGGTCCATCCCTAGGGTGCTCAGTTTGTTTATAAGTCGCCTGTGAGGAACAGTGTCAAAGGCTTTACGGAAATCTAAATACACCACATCTAGAGCTCTCCCTTGGTCCAACTCCCTGGTCACCCAGTCAAAAAAATCAATCAGATTTGTCTGACAAGACCTGCCTCTGGTGAATCCATGCTGCCTCGGATCCTGTAATCCGCTGGACTCCAGAAACCTCACTATTTTCTCTTTCAGCAGCGTTTCCAATAATTTACTCACCACCGAAGTTAAACTAACCGGCCTGTAGTTTTCAACCACATCCTTACTTCCGCTTTTGTGTAAAGGCACCACATGAGCCTCTCTCCAGTCCTTTGGCACCACTCCTGACTCCAACGAGGCATTGAAAAGGTCAGTCAGTGGAGCTGCTAGAACGTCCCCAAGTTCCCTCAGTATTCTAGGGTGTATCCCATCCGGTCCCATCGCTTTGTCTACTTTAAGTTGAGCTAGTTTCTCACGAACACAGTCTTCTGAAAATAGTTCAAGATGTCCCTCGCTTCTGTTCTTATTTGTGGGTGTTTTCTGAGGTCCTGCTCCTGGTTCTTCATCTGTGAACACAGAACAAAAATATTTGTTAAGGCAATTCCGCTTTATCCTTATCAGCTTCTACATATTCCCCCCCTGCACCCTTGAGTCTGACAATACCACTTTTGCTCTTCCTCTTCTCACTAATATATCTGAAAAATGTCTTATCCCCCCATTTTATTGCATTGGCTATTTCCTCCTCCTTTTGAATCTTTGCCTTCTTGACTACTTTGCTAGCTTCTCTAAGTTTTTCCAAATACAGATGCTTGTCTTCTGCTCTCTGTGATCTCTTGTATTTCATGAAGGCCTCCCTCTTTTTCTTCACTTTTTCAGCTACTTCCTTCGAAAACCATAGCGGTCTTTTGTTCCTTTTGCCTTTATTTACCATTTTAACAAAAAGGTTGGTTGCCCTTAAAATACCCCCTTTCAGTTTTACCCACTGTTTTTCTACATCCCCCAGCTGTTCCCATCCCACTAACGACTCCCAAATATTGTTACTTGTTATTGTGATTAATTATTGTGGTTTAAATAAGTACATTTTATAAATAAAAACATATTGCAAAGGTCTATAATATATTAATAATTCAACAAATGATTACAGCGACAATGCGTTAACGGTAAAGGAAGAGAGACGCATTTGATTTTATCATTGGAGGTCACCACAAGTTGAGCAGTGGTAAAAGGGGTCACGGTACAAAAAAGGTTGAGAACCACTGCCTTAGAGTGAGGTATGTATGCCAAAAATTCCACTTTAACAGATGAGCATGTCGGGGGAGGGCAGATTGGGGACAGAACGTGAGCATTGATGGCGCATCGTGATTAGCATGGTGTTATGGGTGTATACTAACCATAACTGTTTCCATGAATGTGGGTGCACTTAACACCTCCTCAATGGGTGACGGTAGGTGCACACACGCCAATGACAGGGGAATGGATGCACCCCCCCCCCCTTGAAGTTGGCATGGACCTCCATGCTGCTTTTATGGCCCAACCATAAATGGCTTGCCCTTTAGTAAACATGCCCCTTTATGTGACCTTAGAGTGCAGCTACCAACTCTTGCTGGTAACCACACATATACATTTCCTGAAACATTTTGGGGTATGTTTACTAAACCGCGCTAAAAGAGCAAGTGTGCCGTTAGTACACGCTAATGGGGCACTTGCACTGTTAGCGTGCATTAATGCACCGTTAGTGCATGCTAATGCCACTTTAGCATGTGTTAACGATATTAGCATCGTAAAGCACCCTGTGGGCAGAGAGGAGGCATCCACGGGGCAGAGAATGGAAGTCAATGGGCGGGAACAAGGCTCTGCTCCCTTAACGATGGCACTTTAATGTCAGGAAACTTACCGCTTATCAAAACCTCGTGAAAAGGGTGTATTTTGAGGAGAGAGAGCCTATTTTAATGCCTGCAATGTGATGCACAGACAGGTGAGCCCAGTGATAGTAGTGCTCCATTAGCAGCAACAGCACAGTGCCCAAGTATGAAAGGGCACTACGTTTATGCTGCAAATGGGGCAAAGGAGGGTACATGTTGGTAATGCAGTGGAAGTTGCTGGTGCACAGTGTGGACCAGGCAGTTGCCTAGGTACATAGGATTTGAAAATATGCCAGACTGTGTCAGACCAAGTTCTGTCATGCCCAGTATTCTGTGTCCAACAGTGGCCAGTCTAGGTCACAGGTACCTAGCAATTTCCACAAAAGACACCCAGGATCTGCAATGTTCTGTCATGCCCAGTATCCTGTGTCCAACAGTGGCCAGTCTAGGTTACAGGTACCTAGCAATTTCCACAAAAGACACACAGGATCTGCAATGCATATATCGGGCAGGCAGGAGATATTCTGGGCCCCTCATTATGGTTTATGGACTGATCCCCAGGAACCTGTCCAAACATTTCTGAAACTCATCTACACTAACAGTCTTTACAACATCCTCTGGAAATGAATTCCAGAGTTTGAATACGCATTGACGGAAAAGCCATTCACTCCCAGTAGTCCTCAATGACTCATACTGTAGCTGCATTGCATGTCCCCTAGCCCTACTACATTTAGATGGCAAAAACATTCGATCTACATTTACCCTATCCACTCCAGGCAATATGTGCTAGACCTCTAACATAACACTCCTCAGCCATCTCTTCCCCAGGATGAAGAGACATAACATTGGCAGGCGGTGATGGGGTCCCTGGAAAGGCAGATGGTTGTGAGGTGGATGTGTGGCCATCCATGTATGCCTCTTCACCCCCCCCCCCCACTCCTGACCCTGCGCCCTAGGCACCTGCCTACCCGCATATTGGCTGGCCTGGGACTGTGCACCACCAACACTGATAGCACATGGGCATGTCAGCATGGCATGGGGCTGTTGGCGGAGGGGGTAGCAGCACCCTGCTGCCTCCTCCGCCACCACCCCCCATGCCATGCTGACATCCCATCAGCAGACCAAGGCCAGGCTCTGCTCCAGCGTGCTAAGTGCAGTGCACCATGTGCCAAGGTCTGTCTGATGGGGGAAGCATGTCAGCCCCAGGGACAGATGTGACCATGTGGCAGCACTGTGGTGTACTACACACAGTTGGTGTGTATAGGAGTAGAGGGTCACAGGTTTGTGTCCTGGCTGTGGATTACACAGTGTATGTCCCTGTGGCTAAATTTTATCCCATAGTGCAGGGACAACACCAACATGTGCAACCTCCAATGAATCAGCCAACAAGGGTACAAACACCCACACAGACAGTCTCCATTATCCTCATCTGGATGGAGAGTCAGGCTGATAGCACTGGCACACTGAGCGGCCGTTAACATCAGAGCGCACTACTAACTCCTGCACAATGAGCACATCTTAACAATGCCTGAGCTGAGATTGGGACCAGAGTGGCAGGTAGGAATGCCAACTATCCCCATTTTTGCACAGTGCATCAATATGAGTCTGTGTATGTATGTCTATCCATTGTTTTGTGTCTTTCTATACCTCACTGAGCCTCTCAGTGCCTAAGCTGTTTCCGTTAACCTCCAAATGTGCATGATGATGAGCAAAGTATTGTGGGTATGGCCTGAAGAGGGCAGATTGGCCAGGATGTGTTTGTATCAGGGTAGGGCAATGGCTGGGACATCGTAGCACCCGACTGCCACCTGCATGGACCGGGTGGCCACAGCATGTCATGCTGGGAGGGCACTCTCACTCTGTCCGAGCAGTGACCATGGCACGGCTATGTATCCACATAAAACTACTGTGGTTAACACACATCTCTCAAAAGGGTGCCTATGACCAAATGAGGAAAAAGCTTAAAAGAAATAGTTGCAAGGGCTAAATATCTGTGAGAAGCATTTTTAAAAAATATCATCATGAAGTAGTTAAAATACACTCTACAAATTACACATGATCAAAAGATGTGTCTGCTATTAAAGTAAAAAAGAAAAAGGGAAATTGTCTGATTTCTAACAAATTCAAGGCAAGTAGAAAATAGGAAGGCAAATTAGATGTTAAACATTAGTAAATAGTCCAAAAGAGAATTTGAGGACTATTTACTAATTTGAGGATTATTTACGAATTTGAGGACACTGGTTTTATACCAGTGTCAGGCTAGTGAAAAAAAATAATATTTCAAACATATTATAAAGAACAAACATGCAAGGAAGTTGGCAAGTCAGTTGGACCATCAGACAATTGAGGGAGGGTATGGGGGGAGCGGGGAGGAAGGCACACAGGGAGAATAAGGCTACAGAAGTAAAACTACATTAATTCTTTGCTTCAATCTTTATAGTGGAGCACATTGGGGAGATGCCTTTACTGGAAGCACCCAGCGACTATTCAGTTCAGGGAAACTGCAAAAAACTCAGTATGAAAATGGAGAGCTACTAGTGCAAACTAACAGACTAAATAGTAGAAAATCACTGCGACCTGATTGTAATGAAACTGAAATGCATATTTGAAGATCTGCTACTAGCAATCTCTAACTTCTCACTCGTATCTGCCTTTGTATCTGAAGTCTGAAGAATAGCTAATATAATGACAGTTTTCAAAAGGGCTTCAGGGGTGATCCAAATAACCATAGCACAGTAAATCTGAACTTCGTACAGCTAAATGGTGCAGCTATTAGTAATAAAATCACTGGTCATGGATCAACATGGCTTAATGGGAAGTGACAGCACGGCTTTAGCAATGAGAAGTAATGCCTTACAAATCTATTAGAATTATTAGAAGATGAAAATAAGCATGGGGATAAAGGTGAATCAGTCAGTACGGAGGGGCATTTTAGAAAGGACATCCACCTACAATCTGGGACGTCTAAGTCAGAACATCTGAAAAAAAAAAAGCAGGCACGTCCAGGTGCAAACATGATTTCATAAACGTGGACATGCCTGATATGGGCGTCTGTGGGGGCATTTACATAGACATCATAAACGTGGACATGCCTGATATGGGCATGTGCGGGCGCATTTACATAGACATCATAAACGTGGACATGCCTGATATGGGCGTCTGTGGGGGTATTTACATAGACATGGATCACGTCAGAAAAGCACGTCAGAATCTGGATTTCTAGGAATAGTCTATTGGTTGGAGTAGTGGCCTAGGACCAGGGCAGCCAGAGTTCAAATCTCACTGCTACTATCATTGTGATTGTGCTTGAGTACTGGGGATGATGGAGTGCTATTTTCTCTATACCTTCTGAATGTTTTTCAGCCAAATTGAGCACTTTCCCCTGCCTGGAGGAGGTCTGAACTTAGACGTGACTCCGGATGTCCAGGATATGTCTGAGACCAGGCAGTGACGTCCAGGTTCCTGGAAATGCCTCAGCCATGCCTACACCATGCTCATGTTCAGACTTGGATGTCCTCACACACTGGGGATGTCCACAGACCCAACTTTTAAAATGGTTCTGGAGACATCTCTGGTCTTTAGATATCTCTATGCCTGTTTTCAGACAGCCAAAGTATGAATAGGGCATCCAAAATAACCCCCATAATGTACCTCAGTTTTCAGAAGATCTTTGATAGAGTCCCTCATAAGAAACTCCTCAGGAAATTAAAAAGTCAAAGGAGTAGAGGTGATGTTTTACTGTGGAAGGTAACTGGTTAAGATAGAAAGCAAAAAGCAGGACTAAATGGACTGTTTTGCCAACACAAAGAAGAACATAGTAGAATGTCTGAGGGATCTGTACTAACACCAGTGTTTATCTTATTTCTTAATCATTTGGAAAAAAAAGAAGCAATAACTGAATTGATCAAATCTGCAGATCACAGAAAATTATTCAAAGCAGTTAAAACACAAGCAGACTGTGAGAAACTACAGAAGGACCTTACCAGGCTGGAGAACTGGACATCTAAATGGCAGATCAGATTTAGGCTGATATCAGTTGTGCTTTGTAGACATATGGAGGGTAGTTTTATAACTGGGCACCTAGTTTTAGGCACTGGGCATCTGGTTTTAGGCACCCAAAATGCTCCTGTGTTGTCTGTTTTATAAAGAAAAGCAGGTGTCTATGTTTCTTGATAAAATAGGGCCCTAAGGGGTATGTTTACTAAACTGCGGTAATCGTACATAATGCGCGTTATGTAATGTTAACGATCGTAAGCGCAGCATAACGCACGTTATGCTGCGCTTACGATCGTTAACATTACATAACACGCGTTATGATGCGCTAACGATCGTAATGCCCCGCGGCGCAGTAAAACACCGCAGAAGGTGGAGAGAGGGCGGAGAGAAGGGGTCAGTGGGCGGATTGTGGGCGGGGAGAGGCTCCCTTCACACTAACGCGCTGATCTGAAGAGCTGAATTCCAACGCGAATGAAAACCTGCCGTTAAATGCACATTACAGGGGAGAGAGACCATTTCAGCGTCAGCAATGTACAGCCCAGGCAGGGAAACCAAAACAAAGTGATAAGTGTGATACATGTGCACAGAACAAAAGGGCACAGAAACACTGAAAATGACCCCAACAAACTGGAAAAAAACCATAACCAAGCTGGCCAATAGTGGTATCAATGATAAACATCAACCTCTCCCCCCCCCCCCCGAGTAAGCTTCATAGAAAAGATATAAGTCATGGAAGGGTCTATACTCCGTCCCCATACAAGGTGAAGGAGCCCACAGTGAAATAGCGCTGCTCAGGGCTTCCCCCACAATCAGACAGGGTTCCTATGGCGTGCACATGTCCCGCAACATCAGGGTGGGCATATCGGAACGGCAACTGGACAGATGCCGGAGAAGGGGATACAGAGGGCCGCAGGCGGCAAATGCTGTGGTGGAGCTGGGCCACAGTGCGGACTAGGGTGATGCCTAGGTGGCCCATACGAATGCTGAAACAGCAGAGCAGCCAGACAGCAACTGCTGAAGGCCCAACATGGGCACGAGCGTGTTTCCCACAGTGTCACAGGGGATAGTACCCAACAGCTACCCCCAAGGGCACGGAACATTGGCAGGCGGGGCTGGGGGGAGCGTGGACGTCTATGCAGGCACCCCTACCCCAGAACCCGCACCATAGGCAGTCGTCTACCTGCACACTGGATGGCCTGAGACTGCACACCACCAGCACCACCAGCAGAAGGGCATGTCAGCATGGTGGCTGAGGGATACTGGTGGTGGAGGGGGCAGTGGCAGCTGCCCAGAGCAGACCGTGGCCTAACCCTATGTAGGTGGGTGCCGTGTACTGCAATAGATGGGCCCCGTCTGACGAACAGTCATGGTATCACCAAGGAATGTACTGACTCTGTGACAACAAGGTGATGCAGTGCACAAAACCAGTGTATTCAGAAGCAGAGGATCACAGGTTCAAGTCCCAACTGTGGTTCCTGCCAACCCAATCCCCATATTTTACCCACTACTTCAACATGCTAATACAGACAGCACCTTTAGTGCAGATGACGTAAACATGCCCAAGACACCTACATTTTACCCTACAGAGCATGGACACCATAAACATGCACATTACCTAGAGCAGAGTCTCCCAAATGCAGTCCTGGAGGGCCAAACACCATTCCGGTTCCATGCTGCCTCTGATAAAGATGCCTGTGCTGCATTTCTATGCGCCACCCCCATGGTATGCAGATGTATCTCATGCATATTCATGAGGGACAGCATGAAAACCCGAACAGTGTTTGGCACCACAGGACTGGAGTTGGGAACCTCTGCCATAAAGCAGCAGCCAACAGGGGCAGACACACCCGCACCCACAGGCCCCATTATCCAAAGCCTCCTGGAGAGGCAGGACTTTGGGCTCTGCGTGCATCTCCCAATACTAGCACTTCCATATTTTAGTAATGCCACCCTAAACCTGGGAATATGGTACACATCTTTAAAAAGGTTGCTACGATTACTGGCAGATAGCAATTCCTAGGTTAAGTACAATATTCTGAGTGAGCTGCATCATAGCAACCTTTCTGATGTCTGTGGAGTGTGCTACAGGTCTTGTGTCTGACAGTGTTTACCAACCTGGGGAGTGACTCCTACAGTATTGTGTACCATAGCCATGCCTGCACTGTGCCCAGGACTGGTGTGGTGGCCTGGGCTGCCCAACACTTCTATAGTTGCACAATGCTGGCATAGGTGTGGGGAGTGTGTGTCTGTCTATCCAGTGTGTGGTGGCTGCCAACACCCTCCACAGCCCACACTGCTAGCACTGTTGCCAGTATTGGCCTGCCAATGTGCATAATGAGGAGCAAGGTACCGTGGGAATAGCCTGGATAGGGTGGCCTGGCCTTGCCGCATCTGCACAGGGCATAGGGCAATGGCTCAGACATTGTAGTGCCGGTACCACCTTCACGGACAGGGTGGCCATAGCATGCCCTGCTGGGAGGTCACTCTCACCTTGACTGAGCAGTGACCATGGCATGGCTGGGTTCCCCCATAGTCCTATATAGTATTTCTCTCATGTGATATATATATGGGTTTTCTTTTGGGGCCCAATCACTGACTTATCTGCTTGGTGTGTATGCTGACATCCCTGTTCTGGGTACATGCATCTCCTCCAGGACCATGCCCTATGGACTAGCTGGCGGACTGTCTGCAGCTAGTATGTGTTTTGCTGGAACACCTTGCAGGGTGCAGCAGCTGGAGGCTTGCTGCTGGAGAATGTCAGATAATGGTGGGGGGCAGCTGAGCATTTCCAGGCCTTCTGTCTGCTATTGTGTTATGGATGTGTACCGCTCTGTTTGTTCCCCACCAGGACTGGGGTTGATGGTCCACTCTATTGCTACCATTACAGGGAGGTAGACTGTGGATCTGTTTGTGGTTGATCCTGTTTTCCACCCTGAGCCCCAGAGGGTGGGTTGTGTGGTGGTACATGATCTGCCTATGGGTCCATACCACCCCACCCCCACTCCCCCCCACCCCCACCCCCACCCCACCCCCCTCTTCACCCCACCCCACCCCCCCCTCTTCACCCCACCTCACCCCCCCACCCCCCCACCCCCCCTCTTCACCCCACCCCACCCCACCCCCCCTCTTCACCCCACCCCTCTTCACCCCACCTCACCCCCCCCCACCCCCCCTCTTCACCCCACCCCACCCCTCTTCACCCACCCCACCCCACCCCCCCTCCCCCCCCCCCCCACCCCACCCCCCCCTCCCCCCACCCCACCCCCCCTCCCCCCCTCACCCCACCCCCCCTCACCCACCCCACCCCCCCTCCCCCCACCCCACCCCACCTCACCCCCCCCCCCCCCCCTCCCCCCACCCCACCCCACCTCCACCCCCCCTCCCCACCCCCCTTCCCCCACCCCCCCCCCCACCCCACCCCCCTTCCCCCACCCCACCCCACCCCCCTTCCCCCACCCCACCCCACCCCCCCCTACCCCCCTTCCCCCACCCCACCCCACCCCACCCCACCCCCCTTCCCCCACCCCACCCCACCCCACCCCACCCCACCCCCCCTCTTCACCTACAGCAGGTAAAGATGGCACCAACACAGGATATGCACTATTCTGGGTGCATCATCGCCCATAAGGACTAGACATGACTGAGACATACAGCAGGGCACAGATGTATCCTAGGTGTGTCTAACGGAACTACCTATCACACACTGATGGGGACCTGCAGCATGGTGTATTTCCGCCATGAAAGGTGCTGTGGACCTGGTGCTGGGCGCCCCACCTCAACCTCAGGGTGTTCACAGTACCCGCACAATGTGACTGTCTGTGGCTACTCTGTGGCACTACTACCACACACGGTCTGTTCCCCCTACCTGGCCGAGGTGCTGTGGGGGTGCATACCCAATCTTGTGCCCATCTCTCGACTGCTGATTTGCATGTGCAGTGCATCATGGGTACGGGTGGGTTAACCCTATCCTGGTAACCACAGCAGACAGTTTGTGTGGTGACGTGCAGTCCTGCAGCCAGCCAGGGCTTTGTTCACAGCCTTATAAGGTGTCCTATAGGGGACATTATAGGGTGCCTTGGCGGACAGTACACTTTATAATGTGCCCTATGGAGTGCCTTATGCAGCACCTTAGGTTATGCCACCGTGAGGGTGTGTTTGCTGGCAGCACAAATTAAAATACATATCAAATGCCTCAACAATCACTACTTAAATGTAAAGGGTGCTGTCTCAGCCAGCCTTATACATTAGGCCCACTGGGGAATCGAACCCATGACCCCTGTACCATCAGTCAGTGTTGTAACCATTGTGCTACTGCTCTGTTGCTGTGATTGCATGCCTGCACGCCTTCTTAAGATTAACGCGTGGTAACGTGCCCTGTAGCGCTCGTTCATTTATGGCGCCTTGTAGCGCGCGTTCTCGGCAACGATGTACCACCCATGTCCTTATTTGGGGTTTCTGTCTCTACCGCCGCTCCTAACCTGAATCGCACTAACGCAGTTTAGTAAACATACCCCTAAGTGTCCCAAAATAAATGTTAAATCTCAATATGCCTCAATTTCTAAAGAACCCGCATAGGTTATAATATTTTATAATTTCCGCATGTAAATTTGTACTGTCCACACTCCACCTGGGCTCCGTCTATGTGCATGCCCACAGTGAAAGTATATGATCAGTTTTATGTGCTTACAAAATAGTGACCAGCTAAAGTATGCCCACTCAAGTCTTGGAAAATTGGTGATTTCTGGGCGTAAATGGCACAGGGAGGGATATTCAGCGGCGGCGGCTAGCTCTTATAAAGTGGATAGTCATTACCGCTGAATTTAAAACCTGGATATTCAGTGCCGAAGCCATGTCCAGCCACTGGCTTTAAATATCTAGGTAGGCCAGATAGGAACGAATCTAACTGAGCAGCAGCG
This sequence comes from Ichthyophis bannanicus, assembly GCA_033557465.1. Lineage (NCBI taxonomy): Eukaryota > Metazoa > Chordata > Amphibia > Gymnophiona > Ichthyophiidae > Ichthyophis > Ichthyophis bannanicus. Next base: position 651,815,760 of record CM066036.1, on the reverse strand, counting down.
ATATTCAGTTGCTGCTTGGTTAGCTTCTGTGGCGAAAGTAAGGCCAACCATTAAGGTGTTTAACTTTCGCCGCTTAGAGATAACTGGGCAGTGGCTGAATATCATCACTGCCCGGTTATCCCTGGGTGCCATGCTTCTGCACCACCCCCAGAAGACCGCAATGCTAGCCATCTAGCATCAACGCATTCCATGATAGCATTCAGGAATCTTCGGTGGCACTAACCACCATAGTGCCGCTCAATATCCCAGTCACCACAATCAATGTGACTAACCGCATTAATCATTCTATTGGCTCTGCAGGATTTTGGTGGAAAATCATTTTCTATTTTACGTCATTTTGCTACTGGCCTATGATGCTGTGAGCCTTAATGCATTTACCTCTCACCCCCCATCCAGCCCACCCATTGCAATGACAGTGCTTCTCCTGGATCTACAGCTCACAGCCCTTCCAGCATCTAGGACATGTGAACTCTAAGTCTGGCCAGTAAATTTTGCAGTTGAGTATTTATCTGTAATATACCAATGTGCAGTAGATCTGACCCAGGAATCAAACCCAATACCTCCACAAAACAGCACACAGTACTTCCATAGCACTGCTGGTTGATCTTTGGACTTAAGCTATATTTGTCAGGGTACTTTTTTGCTAAGTACAGTACCAAAGTGAATATAAGAGTCTTAAAATATAAGAAATCCCAATAAATCAAAGACAGAGAAAAATGTCATCATATATTTATTTTGCTTATTTGGAATCCTTGTCCCTCAAGCTAGTTTCATTCACCTCTGTATAGCCCTCTTTTGGTTTTCCTAAATTTTTATCCTCCCAGCTTCTCTTCTTCTTTAAACCCTTCACCTCATCCCATCCCTGCAGCAGAACTTCTATTTTGTCCCTGGCACACCATCCCTTTGTCATTTCCATCAACTTCCTTCCTTTCTCTAGCGAGCCTAGAATACATTTAGTAGCTGGTCTTCCACTTCGGGCCCAGACTTAGTGGGAGACAAGTGTTTGGCTTCATGGACTGGTGGGAGGTCTTTGGCTATGTGGCACTCTCTTTTCCCTTTCAGGCTTGGAAGGAAGGTCACTCTCCTATTCCTGCAGGGCTATGTGGGAGAGATGCATTCGCCCACAAAGAAACATCTAGCTGGAGAGGTATATTCAGACTGGGTGAGGTGCTGCCGTGTTTTCAGCCACTTAGCTGTGAATATAAGACAAGGTCAATTTTCGAAAATGCACATTTTTGGAAAAAGAAACAAAAAAACAACAAACCCTTTGTCCTGTATTCAAGCCAGTATGGCATTTTTTTCAGTTTGCTTAGATTTAACAGCATTCCATATATTTGAAATATAAACAAAGAAGAATTTGTTGATAAGGAGAATGCACCATTATTTTCTTTCCTTCTCTGTGAATGACACTTTTAAATGGATTTTTATTTTTTTTACTGAGGCTGTGATCATGAATGCTTTGTCATATAGTCAAATTCACTTTAGCCTGGCACTTATTGTTTGTGAAGGTTGCTCTTAAAAAAACAAAAGAAATAATGAAAATTTGATGCAACTCTTTTGTTCCAGGCTAACTAACTTCACACAAGTTTTATTAACTCTTCTCATCATTTTTGTGAGATTGTTCTAACGTGCTTGACATTTAACCCCGATCTTTGTCTTGTGTACCTCTCAGTCAATATATTGTGTAATGGCCTATATGCTTAAGTAGTTTGACATTCACCTTTTTCTTTCTTCATTTTACTTGTATTTCTTATGTCTGTCTCTAACAGGCTCATCTCATCTCTGTACCTCCCTCATCTCCTATCCTTTGGGCTCTCTAAAAGTTCGTTGAAGGTTTCAGAGGTAGGGTAAAATCCCATCCTCCTTGAAAGACAAATTCATTTAAATGCTGATCCGTGCCTTCATCCCACCTTTTTCCAGCATATAGTTTACCTGTGTAGCTAATAAGCTCATGCATAAATTTAGACTTTGGCCTTCTTCATCAGACTCCCTCATGCTGTTCATTATTTAAAAGAAGAATAATGAAGAATATATTTTAATATACAGAATAGTGATTGCTTTGTTATAGCACACAGTGGTCAATAAGCATATTAGTTATGAGCATTACATATGAGAAAAAGATTATGCTCCAGCCCAAACAGAAAAAATGGGTTGCATAAGCTACTTCATATTTGCAAGGAAAAGATATCTTATGTTAATCAGAGCAGCAATACGACAAATCAGGAGATATTTCTGAATGCTTCTACCACTGACATTGTCCAGTAAAGGAACTGTCATAAATACGCCTGGAATCTCAACTTACGCCACCATAATTGAGTCATAATAATATAATTGCTGGAGTGGAGGAGTAGCCTAGTGGTTAGAACACTGGCTTGGTAACCAAGGTTCAATTCCCACTAGCACTCCTTTGTAGCCTTGAGCAAGTCACTTAACCCTCCATTGCCTCAAAAGAAGGGCCTGGCAATCTACTTCCAGTGATACTGCCAAGAAAACCCAGGAGTCAGGACTGACTCAAAGGCACACATTGCATTTTGCTATATAATTGCTATCTTTTAATTTTCCACTTTGGAATCTTTGATGCCAGATATGTATTAGCAGGGATGAATGGATGTAATATGTTCTCAAGTATAGAACTGTAAAGTATATTTGAATTAAAGAGACTACAAAAATCCAGACTGTAATCATTACTGTTCACTTTCGTCATTGAAGGGGTAGTTACAAATGTGCATTAAGAGAGTAACACTTGAGCTGGTGTCATTTTTCCATGAATAACGCAGCCTGTGAAGTTCGTGTTAACTGGAAAAACTTTGTATTAGTTTACTATAATGCATGCTAGTTTAGCCTAATGCACAATACATAATAGTGACATGCAAAGTTCACAAGCCACATTATTTGTGGAAAAATCAGCTGGCATTATTTTTCCTCTTGGGAGCATCAGGCTGCTAACACATGGTCCAGTGCTCCCGAACACCATCTTAAAGGGGCTGTTCTAAAAAGAACTCCCACATGGACTCCTTCCTCAAGTCAAGGCCCTAGACCTCCAAGTTGAGTCTCTTACTCCTCAAAACCCCCTGACTTCCAAGTCAAGCTCCCTATCCCCCAGGTACCTCCATCAAGCCCTTCCCCCCCTTCATTTCCCCAAACTCCAAGTCAAGCCCCTCATGCCCAGTCAAATTTCCTATCAGCCGAAGACCCCCCAGGACCTAACAGGATTCCCTGGTACCTAGGGGCTAAGCTTCAGAATGATCCCTAATTGCTCCTGGCTCGTCCAGCACAGAGTTCAAAATGGCACTGATTGATCTCTCGTGGGAGTTTCATTGTACTAGCACTAGGGATCAAGCTGCCAAATAAGGGTCATTCATCTTTGGTAACGTGACAACTAGCAGTGGTACCACGAGACTACTGCTCAGGGTCAACTGGTGCCACTTTGAACCTGGCATCAAACAAGGCAGGAGTGATTGGGATCACTCTGTACTTTTGCTCCTAGGCACCAGAGAACTCCCTGATAGGACCTTGGAGTCTTTAGGTGGTAAGCAGCTTCACCAGGGGATGAGGGATTGCCTTTGGGGAGTGGGAAGCTTGATTTGGTAGGTCTGGGGGCTTGACTTGGGGGAGGAAGGAGCCTGACTTGGAGGTGCCTGGGGGGCTTCAGGAATGGGAGGTTTCTTGGGAGTAGGAGGACACTTTAGTGCTTGACTTGAAGGTCAGGGGAGCTTCGGGAGTGGGGGAAGACTTGAAAGTTGGGGGAGGCATTTGAGGATAGGTGGCTTGACTGGAGAGAATAGGGTCTTCACAGTGGTGTTTTTAGTCCTGTTGGCACCTGGGGTTGGCGTCCCCAAAGGGTCTACATGATGGAGCCAGTGTGGCAAACTTAAAGACATGGATGGCTTGCTGCACTGCTTTCATTCCAGGCCCAGTGGTTCTTCTTTCCTGGGCTGAAGTCTCATGATTCACAAGACTTCGGTCAGGAGAGAACAAACACTGGGTCTGGAGCAGAGAGAGTGCAGCAAGTCATCTGTGGCTTTGAGTTAAGTTTGCCTTGCTGGATCCACCGTGTGAGCCCAGTGGGGAGGTTGCCCTTTCCTAGCTGCCACATGGGACGGGCCGCACCCACTATCCCCCCTTGGTATGCCATTGGGTTCACATAGGACTTTTTTAAAAAAACAACCTCGTTAAGAAGGCTCTCCAGAGCATTAGACCACATGTTAGCAGACCAATGTTCCAGGAAGGAAAAATAACATAGGTTACAAAGTTGATTACAAGCTGTGTTATTCATTTACTGTGGAAGTTACTAACCTGCAATGCTGACTTACCATAGGTCAGTGAGCCCCATAGTAAAATAAGCTTGGTAAAATGAACAAATTACTGCAGCTTAGTAACTAGCACCCTCTTATTTTAGTTGACTTGGTGCTGACTTGTCTGTGAAACATTTTCAATTTTTGGTTAGATTAGTGCTTGTCAACCAGCTTATTGCAACACGCCAGTGTGTCAGCAACAATTTGATATAGATAGCAAGCACATGTTTTCCTTAGCAACCACATATGCCTGCAGGATGGGGAGAGTGCAAAGCTGGAATCCAGTTATCTGAAGTCCTCAGAACTGCTCCCTAATTCTACTTTCCTCACTTTCAAGGATCGTGCTTGCCAACAGCCAAAGATAGAAATGCTACAGGTTTGCTTTCCTCCTCCTTCCCCCCTCTCCCCCACCTCTGGAAATAGAGGAGCTGGGGAGGAGGTGAAAATGGAGTATGGGAAACTAAGTAGAGAATAAAAAACAGCATAAAAGGCTAGATGTCAATGAGGATGGATATGTGACAGGGAAGAAGCTGAGTAAAAGATATTAGGGCAGATTTTTGTTTAGCATTGAATTGTATTGTTCAGTATGTCATGCACATTAACATGGTCTGTCAGGTGTGTCACAGCAGATTGAGAACCACTGGGCTAGATCTGTAAATTGTATAATTTTTTATTGTAAACCACCCCGATGTAATGGGGGGCGGTATATCAAGTGTTTTTAAACAATAAACAATAAACAATTTATAGGTACATAAACCTCTCAAGGGAAAGGAGGTGCCATATTCACACTCAGGTGCAGCTGTTTGTCCTCATCAGACATACATTAAGGATCTGAGATTAATTAAGCTTCAGATGAACAAAGTACATTAAACGTATTAGGTATAGTTTTATTAGTATAAGTATCCCTACCAACCCTTAGTAGGTAAAGAACTTAAATACCTAAACACCACCTTAAAACTAAGATGCAGACAGCAGTCCAGCAGCAAGATGGGGTTTTTCCAGTGTTTTGCACTGAGTGTCACATATGATTTTCTCCCAGTTGGTGAGGGGTCTTACATGTGCACTAGGTGCAAGGAGCTCTTTGCTCTCAGGGAAAGAGTCCAATCTCTGGAGGCTGGAGTTGCAGACTTGTAGGACATAAGGAAGACAGAGAGGTACATAGATGAGACCTACAGGGATATAGTACTGAAGTCCCACCTCCAGTCTGGCAGCATTCGTGTTGACATGAAGGAGACAGGTCACGTGACAGGAGAGTACCACCCTGGTGTGGCTGGAAGTGATCCTGTAGCTAGGACCCTCTCCATGGCCATGTGCTCAAGAGGGAAGGGTTAGGACAGCCATTATAGTTGGTGATTTGATCAATAGGCATGTAGATAGCTGGGTGGTTGGTGGATGTGAGGATCAATTGGGAACATGCCTGCCTGGTGCGAAGGTAGCGGAAATCACATGCCACCTAGACAAGGTCTTAGATTATGCTGGGGAGGAGTCTGCTGTCTTGGTACATGTCAGTACCAATGACATAGGAAAATGTGGTAGGGAGGTTCTGGAGGCTAAATTTAGGCTTTTAGGTAGGAAGTTGAAATCTAGAACTTCCAGGGTAGCATTCTCAGAAATGCTTCCCATTCCACATGAGGACCCAAAAGGCAGGCAGAGCTCCGGAGTCTCAATGCATGTATGAGACGATGGTGCAAGGATGAGAGTTTCGGATTTGTTAGGAACCGGGGAACATTCTGGGGAAAGGAGGGGCTCTTCCTAAGGGATTGGCTTCACCTTAACTGGGATAGAACCAGGTTGCTCTGTGAACCTCTGTCTTGAAGGACTAGAAAGGGGTACTGTTAATTCTGGAGAGAAATCTGCAACTGTGAGTATATACTTCTGGTAATTTTCTAAAAAGAATTCTTTGTATTAAAGCTACTTAATCTGTGAACCCACTGTTTTCTGTTGGATCAGTTAGGGCCTAGTAGCAGCAATTAAAGTTTGAATTTAAAACACAGAGGAGAGCTTTCTGGTTACATTTCATACCCAGCAGAGAGCTTGTAGTTTAAATTTAATAGTCACTCAGGGTCAAGTAACAGCAAAGTACTTTTAGTTTAAATTTAACACACAGAAGAGAGCTTTCTGGTTAAATTTAGTACCCAGCAGAGAGCTTGTAGTTTAAATTTCATAAGAAGTTAGAGCCTAGCAGCAGCTAAGAGCTATGATTTAAATCAAATCATAATTCAGCTTACCTCAGCAGCACAAGACAGGGTACTGTGTAGCAGCCCTCTTTTTAATAAGTGTTATTTCCCTCCCTCCCTCCCCACACCCACCCTCCCCTGGGATAATCATAGCTTTATAGGTACTTACACATCTTAAAAGACAGGAGGTGCTTTCAGGTGAAGCTTATTACCCAAATCAGTCATACACTAAGGACCTGAGATTAATTAAGCTTCAGGTGAACAAGGTATATTAAACGTATTAGGTACAGTTTTATTGGTATAAATACCCATAGCAACCCCTAGTAAGTAAGAACTTAAAGATCTAGACACAAACTTAAAACTAAAATGCAGACAGCAGTCCAGCAGCAGGATGGGGGCTTTCCAGTCTTTTGCATTGAGTGTCACATGTATGATTTTCTCTCAGTTGGTGAGAGGTCTTACGTGTGCACTAGGTGCAAGGAGCTCTTTTCTCTCAGAGAACAAGTCCGTTCTCTAGAGGCCAAAGTAGCAGACTTGGAAAACATAAGACAGACAGAGAGGTACATAGACGAGACCTACAGGGATATAGTCCTGAAGTCCCACCTCCAGTCTGGCAGCACCCCTGTTGCCATGGAGGAGAGAGGTCACGTGACAGGAGAGCATCACCCTGGTGTGGCAGGAAGTGATCCTGTAACTAGGACCTGTCCTCCAGGTGATGTAAAACCCTCTCGCACTGAGGAAGTTTCTCCAGGGCCATGTGCCCATGAGGGAAGGGTTAGGACAGCCGATATAGTTGGTGATTCAATCATTAGGCATGTAGATAGCTGGGTGGCTGGTGGACGTGAGGATCGCCTGGTAACATGCCTGCCTGGTGCGAAGTTAGCGGACCTCACGCGCCACCTAGATAAGGTCTTAGATAGTGCTGGGGAGGAGTCTGCTGTCTTGGTACATGTCGGTACCAATGACATAGGAAAATGTGGTAGGGAGGTTCTGGAGACAAAATTTAGGCTTTTAGGTAGGAAGTTGAAATCCAGAACTTCCAGGGTAGCATTCTCCGAAATGCTTCCTGTTCCACGCGCAGGACCCATAAGGCAGGCAGAGCTCCGGAGTCTCAATGCGTGGATGAGACAATGGTGCAGAGATGAGGGTTTTGGATTTGTTAGGAACTGGGGAACATTCTGGGGAAAGGAGGGGCTCTTCCAAAGGGATGGGCTTCACCTTAACCGGGATGGAACCAGGCTGCTGGCATTAACCTTTAAAAAGGAGATAGAGCAGCTTTTAAACTAGATATTAGGGGAAAGCCAACAATCGCCCAAGAGCGGATGGTTCGGAAGAATGTATCCTTGAAGGATACTACCAAAAACAGAGAGGTTCCACAAAAGAGTAAAGTAGCCCAAATGCCCTCAAGTATGGAGCAGACAGAGCGTAAAGATCCCAATTTACCCATGTCTAACAATAGCCAAATTAACATGAATAAAATACATTCTCTAAAATGCTTGTATGCAAATGCTAGAAGTCTAAAGAATAAGATGGGAGAGTTAGAATATATAGCACTAAATGAAAGGTTAGATATGATTGGAATATCAGAGACATGGTGGAAGGAGGACAACCAGTGGGACACTGTGATACCTGGGTACAAACTATATCGTAATGACAGAGCTGATCAAATTGGTGGAGGGGTTGCGCTCTATGTTAGAGAGGGCATTGACTCAGAAAGGATTAAAGTTTTGCAGGAAACAAAATCTGCTGTAGAATCTATATGGATTGAAATTCCATATAAAAGGGGGAAGGCAATGGCAGTGGGGGTGTACTATCGAGCACCTGGCCAGAATGACCAAATGGATGATGAAATGCTCAAAGAAATCAAGGAAGCTAACAAACGATACAGCGCAGTAATAATAATGGGTGATTTCAATTACCCCGGTATTGACTGGGTCAGTGTCACATCAGGACATGCGGGGGAGATAAAGTTCCTAGATGAAATAAATGATTGCTTCTTGGAGCAGCTGGTTCATGAACCGACCAGAGGGGAAGCCATATTAGACCTAGTCCTTAGTGGAACACCAGATCTAGTGCAAGAGATAAGGGTGTTGGGGCCACTTGGCAATAGTGATCATAGCATGATTGCCTTTGATTTAATTAGTGGAGGAGGGATAGTAAGGAAATCCACCTTTTAACTTTCGAAAGGGAGACTATGATAAAATGAGGAAAACAGTTAAGAAAAAACTAAAAGGAGCAGTTGTGAAGGTTAAAGATTTACATCAAGCTTGGGTGTTGTTGAAAAATACTATCTTGGAAGCCCAGACCAGCTGTATTCCATGCTTTAAGAAAAGTGGACTGAAGTCCAAAAAACTGCTAGCATGGTTTAAAGGTGAGGTCAGAGAGGCTGTTGTTGCCAAAAAAGCATCTTTCAGGAAATGGAAAAAAGAGCCAAACGACGAAACCTGGAAACAGCACAAGCACTGGCAAGTCAAATGCAAGGCATTGATAAGGCAGGCAAAGAGAGAATTTGAGAAGAAGCTTGCTGTGGAAGCAAAAACGTGAAATAAAGACCTTTTCAAGTACATTCGTAGCAAAAAACCTGTGAGAGAATCAGTTGGCCCATTAGATGATAAAGGGGTTAAAGGAGCACTATGAGGTGACAAGGCGATAGCGGAGAGACTGAATGAATTCTTTGCTTCGGTCTTTACTGAGGAAGATGTAGGGATGTTACCCATGACTGAAGTGGTATTTAAAGGTGTGGAAGAATTGAAGGAAATATCGATACATCGGGAAGATGTCTTACAACTATTAGATAAACTGAAGAGTAGCAAATCACATGGGCCGGATGGTATACATCCAAGGGTGTTGTAAGGACTGAAATATGAGATTGCAGACCTGCTATCAGTAATCTGTGAACTATCATTAAAATCATCTCTAATACCTGAAGATTGGAGGATCGCCAATGTAACACCAATTTTTAAAAAGGGTTCCAGGGGTGATACAGGAAACTACAGACCGGTGAGCCTGACGTCAGTACCGGGAAAAATGGTAGAAACCATCATAAAGAATAAAATTACTCAGCATGTAGATAGTCACAACCTAATGGGAGACAGCCAACATGGCTTTAGACAAGGAAGATCTTGTCTTACTAATCTGTTATGTTTTTTTGAAGGAGTGAATAAACAGGTGGACAAAGGTGACTCGGTTGATATTGTGTATCTGGACTTTCAGAAAGCCTTTGACAAGGTCCCTCATCAGAGACTTTTGGCAAAACTAAAGAGTCATGGGATAGCAGGCAGTGTACTATTGTGGATCAGGAACTGGTTAAAAGATAGAAAGCAGAGGGTAGGGCTAAATGGCCAATTTTCCCAATGGAGAAAGGTGAATAGTGGTGTACCCCAGGGATCTGTGCTGGGTCCGCTGCTTTTTGACATATTCATAAATGACCTGGAAAATGGAATAACGAGTGAGGTTATCAAATTTGCAGATGACACAAAACTATTTAAAGTTGTTAAAACCCAAGAGGATTGTGAAAAATTGCAAGAGGATCTTGATAAATTGGAAGACTGGGCATCAAAATGGCAGATGAAATTTAATGTGGACAAGTGCAAGGTTATGCACCTAGGGAAGAACAACCCAAACTATGGTTACACGATGCAAGGTTCCACATTAGGAACCACCACCCAGGAAAAAGATTTAGGCGTCATTGTGGATACCATGTTAAAACCCTCGGCACAGTGTGCAGCGGCGGCCAAGAGAGCAAATAGAATGCTAGGTATGATAAGGAAAGGAATGGAAAATAAAACAAAAGATATTATAATGCCTCTATATCGTTCCATGGTGAGACCACACCTTGAATATTGTGTGCAATTCTGGTCGCCGTATCTTAAAAAGGATATAGCGATTTTAGAAAAGGTACAGAGAAGAGCCACCAAAATGGTAAAGGGGATGGAAGGATACTCCTATGAAGAGAGGCTAAAAAGGTTAGGGCTCTTTAACCTGGAAAAGAGACGGCTGAGGGGAGATATGATAGAAGTCTATAAATTAATGAACGGAGTGGAACGGGTAAACGCAGATCGATTGTTTACCTTATCAGAATATAGAAAGACTAGGGGACATGCAATGAAGCTACAGGGTAAACTATTTAAGACTAATAAAAGAAAATATTTTTTCACTCAACGTGTAATCAAACTCTGGAATTTGTTACCGGAGGATGTAGTAAAGTCTGTTAGTGTAGCTGGGTTTAAAAAAGGTTTGGACAAGTTCCTGGAGGAAAGGTCCATAAACCATTATTAAGAAGTGACCGAAGATATCAATGCTTGATCCAGTACAAGCATTGTGGAACTTGTGTCTCTTGGGGAAACTGCTAGGTACATATGACCTAGATTGGCCACTGTTGGAAACAGAATACTGGGCTTGATGGACCTTGGTCTGACCCAGTATGGCATATCTTATGTTCTTATGTTCTTATGCTGGCATTAACCTTTAAAAAGGAGACAGAGCAGCTTTTAAACTAGAAAATAGGGGAGAGCTGACAGTCACCCATGACAGCATGGTTTGGAACAATGTACCCTTGAAGGATACTACCAAAAAAATGAAGTTAGGGCTTATCAGCGGAGAGGTTCCAATAAAGACAAAAGTAACCCAAATGTCCTCGAGTACAGAGCAGACAGAGCTTAAACATTCCAAATTACCCCTGCCTACCGATAGCCAGATTAATATGAATAAAATACAGTCTCTACAATGCTTGTATGCAAATGCTAGAAGTCTAAAAAATAAGATGGGAGAGTTAGAATTTATAGCACTCAATGAGAGGTTAGATATGATTGGCATCTCAGAAACATGGTGGAAGGAGGACAACCAGTGGGACACTGTGATACCTGGGTACAAACTATATCGTAATGATAGAGCTGATCATATTGGTGGAGGGGTTGCGCTCTATGTTAGTGAGGGCATTGAATCACAAAGGATTAAAGTTTTTCAGGAAGCAAAATTTGCTGTAGAATCTCTATGGATTGAAATTCCATGTAAAAAGGGGAAGGTGATGGCAGTGGGGGTGTACTATTGATCACCTGGACAGAATGAACAAATGGATGATTGAAATGCTCAAAGAAATCAGGGAAGCTAACAAAAGTTACAGCACAGTAATAATAATGAGAGATTTCAACTATCCCGATATTGACTGGTCAGTGTCACGGCAGGACATGCAAGGGAGATAAAGTTTTTAGATGAAATAAATGACTGCTTCTTAGAGCTGCTGGTTGATGAACTGACCAGAGGGGAAACCATTTTTGACCTAGTCCTTAGTGGAACACATGATCTGGTGCAAGAAATAAGGGTGTTGCAGCCACTTGGCAATAGTAATTATAGCATGATCACATTTGATTTAATTAATGGAGGAGGGATGGTAAGGAAATCCACAGTACTACCATTTAACTTTTGAAAGGGAGATTATGATAAAATGAGGAAAATAGTTAAGTAAAAACTAAAATGTGCAGTTACAAAGGTTAAAGATTTACATCAAGCTTGGGTGTTGTTTAAAAATACTATCTTGGAAGCCCAGACCAGCTGTATTCCATGCTTTAAGAAAAGTGGAAGGAAGTCCAAAAAAACTGCCAGCATGGTTTAAAGGTGAGGTCAGAGAGGCTGTTGTTGCCAAAAAAGCATTTTTCAGGAAATGGAAAAAAGAGCCATATGATGAAAACTGGAAACAGCGCAAGCACTAGCAAGTTAGATGCAAGGCATTGATAAGGCAGGCAAAGAGAGAATTTGAGAAGAAGCTTGCTGTGGAAGCAAAAACGCATAATAAAGACTTTTAAGTACATTTGTAGCAAAAAACCTGTGAGAGAGTCAGTTGGACCATTAGATGATAGAGGGGTAAAAGGAGCACTAAGAGGGGACAAGGCCAAAGTAGAGAGGCTGAATGAATTCTTTGCAGAAGAATTGAAAGAAATACCAATACACCGAGAAGATGTATTACAACTGTTTGATAAACGGAAGAGTAGCAAATCACTTGGACCGGATGGTATACTGAAATATGAGATTGTAGATCTGCTTTTAGTAATTTGTGAACTATCATTAAAATCATCTGTAATACCTGAAGACTGGAGGATGGCCAATGTAACACCAATTTTTAAAAAGGGTTCCAGGAGTGATCCGGGAAACTACAGACTTTTGAGCCTGACGCCAGTACCGGGAAAAATGGTAGAAACCATCATAAAGAACAAAATTACTGAACATGTAGATAGTCGTGGCTTAGTGGGAGACAGCCAACATGGTTTTAGACAAGGAAGATCTTGTCTTACTAATCTGTTATGTTTTTTTGAAGGTGTGAATAAACAGGTAGACAAAGGTGAGTCGGTTGATAGAATGTATCTGGACTTTCAGAAAGCCTTTGATAAGGTCCCTCATCAGAGACTTTTGGCAAAACTAAAAAGTCATGGGATAGGAGGCAGTGTACTATTTTGGATCAGGAACTGGTTAAAAGATAGAAAGCAGAGGGTAGGGCTAAATGGTCAATTTTCCCAATGGACAAAGGTGAATAGTGGAGTACCCCAGAGATCTGTGCTGGGTCCGCTACTTTTTAACATATTCATAAATGAGCTGGAAATGGGAATAACGAGTGAGGTTATCAGATTTGCGGATAACACAAAACTATTTGAAGTTGTTAAAACCCATGAGGATTGTGTAAAATTACAAGAGCGTATTGATAAATTGGAAGTCTGGGCATCCAAATGACAGATGAAATTTCATATTGACAAGTGCAAAGATATGCACCTAGGAAAGAACAACCCAAACTATGGTTACATGATGCAAGGTTCCACATTAGGAACCGTCATCCAGGAAAAAGATTTAGGCATCATCGTGGATAACATGTTAAAACGCTTCGCCCAGTGTGCATCGGCAGTCAAGAGAGCAAATAGAATCGTAGGTATCATAAGGAAACAAATGGAGAATAAAACAAAGGATATTATAATGCCTCTGTATCGTTCCATGGTGCAAACGCATCTTGAATATTGCATGCAATTCTCATTGCTTTATCTTAAAAATGATATAGCGTTATTAGGAAAGGTATAGAGAAGAGCTACCAAAATGGTAAAAGGGATCGAAGACTACCCCTATGAAGAGAGGCTAAAAAGGTTAGGGCACTTCAACCTGGAAAAGAGATGGCTGAGGGGAGATATGATAGAGGTCTATAAATTAATGAATGGAGTGGAACGGGTAAACGTAGATCGATTGTTTACGTCATCAGAATATAGAAAGACTAGGGGACATGCAATGAAGCTAGAGGACTATCTAATAAGACTAATAAGAGAAAATATTTTTTTACTCAATGTGTAATCAAACTCCAGAATTTGTTACTGGAGGATGTAGTAAAAGCTATTAGTGTAGCTGGGTTTAAAAAAGGTTTGGACAAGTTCCTGGATTCCCAAATATTTAAAGAACTTATTCATCCAGCACAAAGGAAATCTCAGCCCCCATCTCGGTTTCAATTGCCTCTGATTTAACCAAATTGAGCATGAGGCTTGCCACTGCCCATAGCTCTCAATCTCCTCTTTCTGGCTACTCAGGGAAATCTCAGATCCTGCAAATGCACCAGAAATCATCAGCAATTGCTGCAAGTTTAAACTTAGCCTGGCTCACCTGGATACCTTTTATATCATGCTGAGATTGTATTCTGCAAAGCAAAGACTGTAAGGTCAGAAGAAACAGCAAAGTGGAGAACGGACAGCCTTGTTGCATTCTTCTCTGCATTGGAAAGAAACCCAAGAGAGTCGCATTCATGAACATTCCGCCCAAGGGTCTGCATATAGCAGTCTTAGTACTCATGTTTATTCCTTCTTCAACCCATATGCATCCAGGGCCACAAACATGAAATCCCAATCCACTTAGTTGAATGCCTTCTCTGAATCAAAACTCAGCAGCAGAGAAGGCACCCAACTCTGACCCACTCCAATGATCCCAGAATCTTTTGGATATTGTACGCAGTTTATCTCCCTTGCACGATTTGTGCCTCCTGCACCAAATCCGGAAGAAGCTGTGCTAGTCTGTCTACCAAAATTTTTGCGGGTATTTTAAGATCAAAATTTAATAAGGAAATGAGGTGGTAAGATTCTGGGACCCTGGGGTCTTTTCCATTATATTCACCTGATTGGTCTCATATGGGAAAGTCCCACACTCTACTAGATGACTGAAAAGATCCATTGAGGGTAAACAAATTTTATCTTGAAAACTTATATAAAATTCACTGGAAACCCATTCAGATCTGGTACCTTACATGCCACCACCCCATAGATATACAGCTGTATAGGCTCTGCCAATATAGGACCCACCTCCAGCCACTCCCTCTGCTGCTCTGTCACCCAAGGCAATCCCATACCTTCCAAGTAATGACTTCTTACTCCCACATCCTGTCCTACCCCCTCATACAGACTTGCATAAAAGTTACAAAATATCCATTGAATCTCCTCGGCCTTAGTGCACAACTTCTCCCTGCCATCCTTCATATCCACTACATAGCAAGGACCCTGCTACTCCCACATACAGGCTGTCAAAAGATGCTAGGGGTGATCACCAAATTGAAGCAAATGGAGCTTATAGTAAAACAATGACTTCTTGGCCATCAGTGGATTAGCGTATTAAACACTGCTTGAAAAGCTAACCATTAGCTCGATTAGAGGGTGTGTTCCACTCTATCAGATCTCTCTGATCATTCTGTACCTGCCTCTCCAGTAGAAGAAACCTATAGCTCAACTCTCTGTGCTTCTGAATCTCAGGTAATGTTTTCCCCCACAAGACCGTCTTTGTAGTCTTCCAGAATAGTGCTGGCATTTCTAAATGCTCTCTATTATGATCAAGGTAAGTCACCCATTTTTTCTGCAAATATACTTGAAATTGTTCATTGTAGAACCATCCTAAAGGAAACCTCCAAGGATGAGGCCTCCCCATCAACCTCCCTCCAGGTAAATTACAGCCATATTTGGGCATAGTCAAAAACCTCACCCAGCCCAATTGATGCCCTCGATTTCTGGGAAAAGAACGAAGCTGATGGCATAAAAAAATCAATACTAGAGAGCATATTATGTACTCTGAAGAGATGCATATAATCATTTTCCATTCTGAGTAAAACCCATCAGGGATCCACCAACCCTAATCCATCACAGAAATGGTTTAAACACTGGGATACCCTATCCAGATGTCTCCCAGCCCTTGTGGAAATACCCGCAAAAATGTGGAGCCCAGAACTCCATTGAAATCGCCCCTCAGGACTAGATGACAGGCAGAAAAAGACGCTAAAATATTCAACAACCCAGCAAAGAACTGTTGGTCATACCCATTTGGAGCATAGATATTACAAACTACTAATGGGAACCCATGCAGTATTCCTAAGACTATCACGTTCTTGCCTCTTTGATCACTGATCTCTTTCTGGACCCAAACCTATGAAGTGAATTGTGTTTTCTATGCAACTTCTTTGATTATGACTCTATGTAATAAGTTTTGTAAATAGTTTACCCCTGTTATCCAAGTTTCTGTCCCCTGTTATATGTAAACTCATACATGTTAACTGTAATGGGCATTTTGTTCCATGTAAACTGCGCTGATGCTGAATAGTGCGGTATATAAGAGACTGTAAATAAATAAATAAATAAATAAAGAGAACCCCCTTACGAATTAAAAGTACTGCTCCCTTTTTGTTCACCGCAGGGCCACCATAAACCAAACCCACGCACAACTGCTGCAGTTTAGCATGTTCCAACACCATCTGGTGGGTTTCTTGAAAGATGGCCTTATCAACATTGTGCCTGCACAGCATACGCGGCACTCTGTGTTGTTATGGGAGAACCAACACCACAGACCTTGCAGAAAATGCAGCGTAGGAAAATACAGGTTCCTATCCAGGGCCAACCCAATTACCTTGCATCCCATGACACTATTACTCACAAAATAAGAGTTCCCCCCCCCAACCTAGAGTACTTTTCCCACCACCAAAGGACATTACACAAATTTACACACCCACCACTGCACACACCTCTTCAGAGAAGCTACACATATCACTTCTTATCCCCCTTGCCATTATCAGACCCTCCCAGAAAACTCCAACTGAAACAAGAGATTCCCTTCAACCTGTCCACAAATCCCCCATATAGAAGCCAAAATCCAACAATACCACCCACCTTCACTCTACACAATCCAAAGATCGTCCATCATGCTCTTTTTTTAAAATAAAAAAATGAAGGGGGGGAAGGGGGGACAACAATGCTTCCATCCACTCAGAAAACAAACCAAAAAAATTAACATTTCTCCCGTCAATATCCTTAAAGACCTCAGAATCTCCTGCTCTGGAGACTTCCCATTTTCCTTTGCCATAGGCAAATTGGCTGCATTCCTCTCAAAAGGACAAAGGAAAATCAAACACCCAACAATGCTGTATTGCAGCAAGACCATTCAACCAAAAGCAAAGGCCTCAAAATTCAGCCTGACTGGTTTGACCCATGCCAGCCATGCCAGACCAATGGCGGATCACAGATGGACACTAACCGAGGCAACAATCCCTAGGTACAAAAAAAAAACAAAGCAGAAAATGGAATCCTCCAAATGATGGTTTCATGGAGCAGCTGGTTCAGGAACTGACACAACGAGACACTATTTTAGTCCTCAGTGGAATGCAGGATCTAGTGTGAGAAGTAACTGTTTTGGGGCCGCTTGGCAATAGTGATCATAGTGACCATATTTGTTTTAATAAATGGAGGGAGGATAGCAAAGAAATTTACTGCGCTAGCATTTAACTTTCAAAAAGGAGCAGACTATGATAAAATGAGGAAAATGGTCAAGAAAAATTTAAAAGGAGCAACTGCAAAGGTTAAGAGTTTATATCAGGCCTGGGTATTATTTAAAAATATTATCTTGGAAGCCCAGACCAGATGTATTTCATGCTTAAAAACAGATGGAATTAAGATCAAACAACAGCCAGCATGGCTTAAAGGTGAGGTCAGAGAGGCTGCAGTAGTTAAGAGAGAATCTTTCAGAAAATGGAAAAAAAGAGCCAAATAATGAAAAAAGGAAACAGAATACTGTAAGTACTGACAAGTTAAATGCAAGGCATTGATAAGGCAGGCAGAGCTTGCCATGGAAAAGAAGCTTGCCGTTGAAGCAAAAGCACATAATAACAACTTTTTCAAGTCTATTCATAGAAAATACATATCAGGGATTCAGTTGGACCATTAGATTATGGAGGGGTTAAAGGTCAACTGAGAGAGAACAAGGCCATAGCAGAGAGGCTGAATAAAATTTTTGCTTCAGCCTTTACTAAAGAAATGATATCTAAAAGTGATGTATGAGAGGACTTGAAACAAATCTCGATAAATTGGGAAAATGTAATACAGCTAATTGATAAATTAAAGAGCAATAAATCACCTTGACCAGATGGCATACATCTCAGGGTGCTGAAAGGATTGAAATATGAGATTGTAGAACTGCTATTAGTAATCTATGATCTATCATTAAAATCTTCTGTAGTTCCCAAAGATTGGAGAGTGACTAATGTAACACCAATTTTTTAAAAAGGGTTCCAGGGGTGATCTGGGAAACTACAAACTGGTGAGCCTAACATCAGTATGAGCAAAATGGTAGTAGCCATTATAAATCAAAATTACTGAACATATAGATTTAGTCATGGTTTAATGGCAGAAAGCCAACATGGATTTAACCAAGTAAAGTCTTGTTTCACCACTCTTATATTTTTTGAAAGTTTGAATAAACAGGTAGATAAAGGTGAGCTGGTTGATATAGGAGGTCATTCATGAATGCGGACTGTGGGGCTGCACGTCCCGGTGGGACCTGCAGCCCCTCAAGGCGTCTGTGCCTGACTCCCCCTCCGGCTCTCCCTGTATGTGTTGTGCATCAGGACGGGGAGAGCCGGTGGGGGGGCGGGAGGGGGTGGGAACAGGGCAGGGGCAGGCCAACCCGGCAGCCCTGTACGTGCTGCCAGACCCGTGGGGACAATTCTGCTTATACCACCTCAAAGGTGGTATACGCAGTACTTTTGGCCTGATCAGGCCTGAGGATCCCTGCCAGGGCTGGGTGTGGAGGGGGCCCTGCTGCCCGATCCAGGCCGTAGCAGGAAAACTGTGGGTTGGGTAACAGGTAAATGGGGGCCAGAGGCGCAGATGTTTGGGGCGCCTGGAGGGAGGACGTCCCTGCAGGCGAAAGGGGCACGCTAGGCTGTTCTCAGGCCTTATTCTGGCTCCTGCAAGAACATTTTGTTCTTGCGGACCAGAATCGGGTCCACACATCCCTGTCTTCATCGGGGACGTCTGGACGGCCCAGATGTCCCCCTCCATGAATCGGGCTCATAGTGTATCTCAATTTTCAGAAAGAGCCCGATTCTATCTCGGACGTAGATCCCCTCTGTAAGTCTGGTCTCAACCGGACGTACAGAGGAGATTGCGATTCTGATCCCGTGGGGCACGTCTAGCCCCACGGGATCAGAATCACAAACTGTCCTGCATGTGCAGACCAGAACTGCGATTCAGTCTGGCCTGCATGTGCAGAACTGTTCCCGACTAACTCAGTCAAGGCTCTTCAATGGAGCCGTGGTGCCATGGCGTCATATTGCCATGGCACCGCGGCTCCATTGAAGAGCTGCGATGCCGGCCGCCTGAAAAAAGTGGTTATTCCCCACAGCCCGACACCTGATCTGTCCTCCTAAGGTCAGGGTCGGGCTGTGAGGAATGCCCCATCCGCACCCCGCCATGTTAGAAAAAAACACGTCCAAGGAAGTTATTCCATCTTGGAGGTGGAATAACTTTCCCAAGCATGTCACTGGCCTGGACATATAGGGCCAACATTAGAATCGGCCCTGTACGTCCAGGGCCGGTGACCGCTCACTGCCCTCCCAGACTCCACCCCCGCTATTCGTGGCTCAGAATAACCCAAAGCCTTTGACAAATTCCCTCGAGGGAGAAATTAAAAAGTCATGAGATAGGAGGCAATATACTATTGTAGATCAGGAACTGGTTGAAAGATTGGCCAATTTTCTCAGTGGAGAAAGGTGAATAGTGAAGTACCCCAGGGATCAGTGCTGGATACACTGCTTTTTATCATATTTATAAATGATCTGGAAACTGGAATAATGAGTGAGGTGATAAGATTTGCAGATGACACCAAATTATTCAAAATTTTTAAAACACAAGAGGATTGTAAAAAATTGCAATAGGACCTAGATAAACTGGGAGACTGGGCTTCCAAATGGCAGAAGACATTTAATGTGGATAAGTGCAAAGTTATGCAGTTAGGGAAGAACTACCCAAGCTATGATTAAATGATACAAGGTTCCACATTAGGAACCACTATCCAGGAAAAGAATTTATGCATCATCGTGGACAATATGTTGAAATTCTCTGCCCAGTGTGCAGTGATGGCCAAGAAAGCACATAGAATGCTAGGAAACATGAAGAAAGGAATGGAGAATAAAATGAAGGATATTATAATGCCTCTGTATTGTTCCATGGTGGCGACCAAACCTTGAATATTGCATGCAGTTCTGGTCACCATATCTTAAAAAGAATATAACAGAATCAGAGAAAGGTATAGAAGAGCAACAAAAATGGTAAAGTGGATAGAAAGATATCCTTACGATGAAAGGCTTAAAAGGTTGAAAACATAGAAACATGATAGCAGAAAGAGACCATCTGGTCTGCCCTTTCATATCAACTTTTACAGTCCCTTTTTTTCCTTTAGAGATCTTCTGTGTTTGTCCCATGCTTTCTTGAATTCAGATACTGTCCTCGCCTCTACTACCTCCACTGGGAGACTAGTCCACTCTTTCTGTAAAGAAATATTTCCACGTACTATTCCTAATTCCATCCCCTTCACCCTCATCCTATGTCCCCTCATTGTAAAGCTTACTTTCAATCGAAAGAGGCTCTCCTTTTATACATTTATGCCATGGAGGTATTTAAATGTCTCTATCATATCTTCCCTATCCCGCCTTTCCTCTCAACTAGGGCTCTTCAATTTGGAAAATAGACAGCTGAGGGAGATATGATAGAGGTCTATAAAATAATGAATGGAGTAGAATGGGTAAATGTAGATTGGTTGTTATCTCCTTCAAAAAGTAGAAAGACTAGGGGGCACACAATGAAGCTAAGACTAATCAGAGAAAATATTTTTTCACTCAACGTCTAATCAAACTCTGGAATTCGTTACCAGAGGATAAAGTAAAAGCTATTAGTATAGATGGATTTAAAAGAGGTTTGTACGAGTTCCTGGAGAACAAGTTCATAAACCATTATTAAAGAGGACTGAGGAAATCCACTGCTTTCTCATTGGACAAACAGCATGGAATCTATATACCTTTTGGGAATCTGACAGGTACTAGTGACCTGGATTGGCCACTGTTGGAAAAAGGATACTAGGCTTGATGGACCCTTGGTTTGACCCAGTATGGCATCTCTTATGTTCTTAAAGACTGGATCTGCAAACTGTCAAAGTCCCAGCTGTACCATTCTAATTAATTCAAAGACATGCAGGATAAAGCAAAGCAAACCTCACATTGCGATTGTGAAGCCACAAGTAGATGTCTGAGAACCCCTGATGCCTGGTGATTAATGCTGCTGAGTAGTGCTGGAAAATCATCATCTTATGTTGATCTCGCAAATCCTGCCTCTGATGATGGGCTGCATGCAGAACAGCCTTTGTCTGCACATAATTGAGAAATCTCACTATCACAACATGAGGCCAACCCTAAGCCTTGCTTTTAGGCCCCAAGGAATTTGCCCATTCATAAAATCTGACCTAGATTCTGAGACAGGCTTAAATACAGGGGGAAACCAAAAAGAGAGCAGAGGAAACAAGCCCCAGCCACATCAAATTAATCTTCACACAAGTAGTTTTATTTGGTAACCTGACTTGACCACGTTTCAGCATTCAAGCCTGCATCAGGGGTCTATGTTACCAGTCTGATAGTATCAAAACATCCAATGGAAATGAAGAATGTCGTTGAAGGGTTAATCACAACCATCAACTTAGTACAAGTGAGGGTAAAGCCCAGGGATAAGATCAGTGGGGTGGGGGAGGTTCCGGACTGTCAGAGAGGGTCCTTTCAGTGGAGGGCGGTCACCTTTATACATGTCGGTTGGGAGGGCCTTTTTGGGGGGAGGGGGACATGCTGCTTCAGGGAGATGGGAAGGGGACCTTGATGTGCTGCTCCAGGAGTGGACAGGAAGCCTGTGGGGATGTTGCAGATATGGTCGGGGGGGGGGGGGCAACTGAGGGTGAGTGAAGGGGCAGGTGTAGATGCCAGCATCCACATTTTTATTCTTACTAGACATGGATTCCCTTTATAAAATCAGGAATCCATGTCTGCATGGTGGGACTACCCACACTGTTCCCACTTTCACCCCCCACTGCTCCCCCTGGCTTTGTAGACATGGTGAGCATTCTCGTGGCTCATGGTGAGCATATCTCAGTTCTGCTTGTTGTATGTGGAAATGCTTCTATACTAAGTACTATAGTGAGTGCCATTAAATACAGAGCTATATCCGTATAACATATATGCATAATTGCCAAAATCAATGCCTAAACACTGCTGCTTTGATGAGGCTGGATATTTGGTTTTCGTCACTGAATATCTGTGTTGGTCGGCCACTGAAGATGCTATCTGTTCAGCGGCACTATTCACCTGTCCTAAATTTAACTGCTGAAGCTATCCAGTTAGTGAATGAATACTGCCATTAATCAAATAGCGGCTCTCACGGTCCCTGCTCTGCCCACAAACTACCCCAATTTTAACTGGGCATGTTCTGCAGGCTGTGGCGATATTCAGTGGTTAGTGCCAATGAATATTGCAGTGACCACATTTTAGCCAGTTAGAAAGTCTGCCATAAGAACATAAGATATGCCATACTGGGTCAGACCAAGGTCCATCAAGCCCAGTATCCTGTTTCCAACAGTGGCCAATCTAGGTCATACGTACCTAGCAGTATCCCCAAAAGACACAGGTTCCACAATGCTTGTACTGGGTCAAGCATTGATATCCTGGGTCCCTTTTTAATAATGGTTTATGGACCTTTCCTCCAGGAACTTGTCCAAACCTTTTTTAAAACCAGCTACACTAACAGCTCTTACTACATCCTTCGGTAACAAATTACAGAGTTTGATTACACGTTCAGTGAAAAAATATTTTCTCTTATTTGTCTTAAATAGTTTATTTTATTTTATTTATATTTAGCTGTATTCATATTCTGCTTTTCATTGGGTCAAAGTGGTCAATTGGGGGATACATTTAACATGAGGGGATATGACACACATATGTTAATACTTACAGGGAACATGGGCAATGGAGGGTTAAGTGGCTTGCCCAGGACCACAAGGAGTGCCTATAGGACTGGAAATCCCAGTCCCTCTGGCCTGAGATTGCTGTCCGGCCTGAGGTACCTTGTCCTAACCACTAACCACTAGACCACTCCTCCCTCCTGTTTACCCTGTAGCTTCATTACATGTCCCCTAGTCTTTCTATATTCTGATAGCGTAAACAATCGATCTACGTTTACCCGTTCCACTCCATTCATTAATTTATAGACCTCTATCATATCTCCCCTCAGCCGTCTCTTTTCCAGGTTGAAGAGCCCTAACCTTTGTAGCCTCTCTTCATAGGAGTAGCCTTCCATCCTCTTTACCATTTTGGTGGCTCTTCTCTGTACCTTTTCTAATAACGCTATATCCTTTTTAAGATATGACGACCAGAATTGCACACAATATTCAAGGTGCGGTCTCACCATGGAACGATATAGAGGCATTATAATATCTTTCCTTATGATACCTAACATTCTATTTGCTCTCTTGGCCGCCGCTGCACACTGGATGGAGGGTTTTAATATGTTATCCACGATGACTCCTAAATCTTTTTCCTGGGTGGTGGTTCCCAATGTGGAACCTTGCATTGTGTAACCATAGTGTGGGTTGTTCTTTCCTAGGTGCAAAACTTTGCACTTGTCCACATTAAATTTCATCTGCCATTTGGATGCCCAGTCTTCCAATTTATCCAGATCCTCCTGCAGGTTTCCACAGTCCTCTTGGGTTTTAACAACTTTAAACAGTTTTGTGTTATCTGCAAATTTGATAACCTAATTAGTTATTCCCTTTTCCAGGTCATTTATGAATATGTCAAAAAGAAGCAGACCCAGTACAGATCCCTGGGGTACTCCACTATTCACCTTTTTCCATTGCGAAAATTGGCCATTTAGCTCTACCCTCTGCTTTCTATCTTTTAACCAGTTCCCGATCCATAATAATACACTGCCTCCTATCCCATGACTTTTTAATTTCACCAAGAGTCTCTGATGAGGGACCTTGTCAAAGGCTTTCTGAAAGTCCAGATACACTATATCAACTGACTCACCTTTGTTTACCTGTTTATTCACACCAAAAAAAACCCATATGAGATTAGTAAGACAAGATCTTCCTTGTCTAAAGCCATGTTGGCTGTCTCCCATTAGGCCATGACTATCTACATGCTGTGTAATTTTGTTCTTTATGATGGTTTCTACCATTTTCCGCGGTATTGACGTCAGGCTCACCGGTCTGTAATTTCCCGGATCACCCCTGGAATCCTTTCTAAAAATTGGCGTTACATTGGCGATCCTCCAATCTTCAGGTATTATAGATGATTTTAATGAAAGTTCACAGATTACTAATAGCAGGTCTGCAATCTCATATTTCAGTTCTTTCAACACTTTTGGATGCATACCATCCGGTCCAGGTGATTTGCTACTATTCAGTTTATCAAATAATTTTAATATATCTTCCCTGTGTAGCAGGCTAAAACACTGGCTAAAACACTTTGAATATCACCCTAGATTCCTAACTCACTATCTGTAGCAATAGTGCCTACATTGTGGTGTGGACAGACACCTGGTCTCGAGCAGGTGCAGATGTCTATGAGAGAAGATTAAAGTACATACATAGCAGATTAAGGCATTTTATTATCTACATGTGCACTTCCCATGCCTCCCTTGCTCCACCCATACCATGCCTCGGGCAGTGCCTACTGTAAAAGTATATGGTTATTCCATTTATATATATATATCCCATTAAATCTTGCTCATATACATGCTTCAGCGGTTCAGAGTAATTCCATCTTTCAATCTGCAGTGCAGCCGTGATTGAGTAAGCTCTGAGATCAAAGGACTGAAGCAGAAAGATAAGTAGCGAGTCTTTCGAAACATGTCGGGGGAAGTTTTTGAATGATATTGTTATATGAAGAGCATGTATGTTAACAAGATTTAATGAGATATATAGAGATGGAATGAAAAAGTATTAATGAAAAACAGGACCAATAATGACATTTGGAGTGAAATTGTTTTGGGCTGTGCTTTAACATTGCCCTGGTTTTGGTGGGCTGCCAAAATATTGACACTTGAATTGATAACAATAAAACTCTACATAAGAGATGCTATGAGTTCTGTGTGTGAGGGTTTTTATTTGGCACTACTGCAAAAATATATGCAGGCATGCCATGACAATATTTTTATGCCTTACTTAACTGGATAAAAGCCATTTTAGGCATGTATATTGCTACATATGTGCTGCAATGATGTTATAAAAGTACCCCTCTTATGGTCAAATATCGGCACTTCTAAATATAATGGTGGTCAAACACTCCCCTTTCACTTTACATAAAATGATATAAAATGGATTTAATGTTTTGCATTCTGAAGGTAATTTTATAACAGGCCGCCTATCTGGGTAGGCCAAAAAGGTGCCTATGTCAAAACTATTTTATAAAGACACATACAAGTACCATTCCAGCCTCCTTGGCACCCATCTTAGGGGCCCCCCCCCCCCCCCTTGCTGCTGGCAATTCACAAGACTTTGGTTGGGAGAGAAGAGTCACCATGTCTGGAATGGAGGCAGTGTGGCAACTCACCTGGCTTTAAGGTAAATTTGCTGCACTGCCTCCGAAGTGTGGGCCTGGCAGGGGTGCGCCCCCTCCAGGCTACATCCACTACCCTGCTCTTGTTACGCCACTGCATAAAGGCCTCTAAATGCTGTGGAGGGGGGAATTAAGATGTCAGAATCAGAACACGGAAAATTTCCTTTGTACTGTATTCTAGAATGGTTCAGCCAAATGCAGAGCCTTTTGTAAAATATGTATAAGAGAATAGGCAGTAGTGCATGTTCAATGTGTCACCACATCCAGTGGGAACAATGACTTTAAAAGCTTCACTTGGGGGAAAAAAGCATCCAACTTTCCTCCAAATGTGCATGGGAGCAGCTTTTTATAATTTCTGTTTCCAACAGCATCCATCTTCCTAACACATTGATCTCCTCCTGTGCCAGCAGCATATGTTCTCCCCACCCCTTGATCTCCCTGCAACATCAGAAAGAACCACCCTCCCATCACCCCTAACAGCAGGAACCTCCCAGTCAATCCCCTGAGATAAGACCCCCACTCCCAATCCCACCCCTGACTCTTACTAAGGTCCCTGATATCTAATGGGGAGCAGGAGTGATCCCCAGTTACTCCTGTTGGAGTTCAAGGTTCAAAATTACATCAGTGACCCTTAGTCATACTCCCACTAAATGTCAAGCTGCCAAATAAGGGCAGTGCTGCGAAACTATCACTAGATGCCCTTTTGAACTCAGATCTCTTCTGTAGAAGAAGCAACTTGGGATCAACTCCAGCTCCCTAGTGGATTCCAGGGACCTGCTTTAAGAGCCAAGGTTGGATCAATGGATGAAGGGTGCTTGTCGGGGGGGGGGGGGCAATTGGAGTATTCTTGCTGTGCGGAACGTCAGGAGGGGTATTGTTTGCTGCTGCTGAGGGTGTCTGTAAGGGTTGCTAATGTCAGGGGGGGTTGCAAGAAGTTGCTAAGGTTAGAGAAGGATCGGGGAGGGGAGTTGGCCTCAGCCTTTACACCCACCCCTTCAAGTAGGCACTTATGCACGCATCTGGGCAGGCATAATTGCTGACATTTAGAATTTATTATATCCACATGTATTTCCCTTGTAAAATGTGGGATATAAGTCAATATGTTACTTCTTCCCTAACCGTTTCCTCTCTACACCCTTACTACACCCTCCTTGCAACTCCTTATTTGCACGTGTGGACGAGTTACATGTTCAGAAAACAGTCTTTCCATATAGAGATGCTTCTAAAATAAAGGTCCATAAGCGCCTATTTGTCTTTATAAAATATTATGGGCAGACTGGCAGAAATCCTGGATAGATTTTCATATCCTGGATAGATATTCACAATCTCGAAACAGCTTACCATAAACAGGCAACACAACAATACCATCACATTGCCCTGCTTTAAGCAATTCAGCAAAGACATATTCTTAAAAGAAACACTGCCACAACTTAATGCAAATTCAAATGACCTGGATGAACTGCTAGATAACTGGAATTCTGTTATTAACAATGCAGCATCTGTCCCCCCAGCTAAGTCTAACAATCGTTCAAATCATACAAATACGTGGTATACACAGGAACTTAGAATAATAAAGAGAAGACTAAGACAATTAGAATGAACATGGAGAAAAACGAGACTGCCAGAGGATAGGAATAGTTACATGAGCACCTTCCAAGCCTACCGAGACAGCATAAACAAACACAAGAAAGAGAACCATTCTAAATTATTGCTGAAGTTCCTAAAGCATCCAACACAAGTATTTGGGATTGTGAGATCTCTGACACAATCTCATAATAGGGAGGACAACACTATCAGCATCAACCCTCAAGTGTTAGCCATTCACTACATGAGTAAACTACGATTACAATCAGATACTCCGCTACCTTCCACCCTACTACCCAACATGACCATCTCACCTTGGCAATTGTTTTCCCAAATCAATCTAGAACACCTAGATAAAATCATTATGTCTATTAATACTACCACGTCCTCAACTGATCCATGTCCTGTCAGCTAGTTAAAAATGGCCTGAACATAAATGGCACCATACATACTTAAAATAGTCAACCTTTCACTCTCCTGCAGACATATGCCTATAGAATTAAAGGAAGCCTTGATTATACCAATCCTTAAACAGAGTTCTTTGGATAAAACTAACTCTAATTCGTACCACCCTATTTCAAGCCTTCCATTTATGGCAAAAATAATTGAGAAGATAGTCCAAAAACAATTACAAGATCACTTACCTAGTAACATAGTATATGACGCCAGATAAAGATCAGTATAGTCCATCTAGTTTGCCCAGCAAGGCAGCAAGAGTAGGTGCACCTGACACTGTGCAGGTCAACACTCTCCATGCCTTTGTTTAGGAATGTATCTACTGCTTCATACAGGTCACCCCTATTTGTTCAGATATAAGAGATGGTTGTTTATTTTGATTTTATCCTGTCGCTATAAAGGGATCCACTATGGGGCTTGTTTACAAAGCCGCGGTAGCGGTTTGCGATCGTAATCGGAGCCGCGGCCCCATTGATTTCAATGGGGCCGCGGCTGCGATCGCGATCGCGAACCACTACCGCGGCTTTGTAAACAAGCCCCTATGTCTGTCCCATGCTCTGTGGATGAATTCTGTCACTTTGTTTGCCCCCACCACTTCCATCGGGAGGGCATTCCTAGTGTCCACCACCCTTTCAGTGAAAAGGTATTTTCTGACATTGGCTTTCATTATACCCCCTTGCTGCTTCATGTTCTGCCCTCTAGTTTTACACTTTGGGGCTTGTTTACAAAACCGCTGTAGTGGCTTCTGCCCGATATCGGAGCCGTGGCCCCATTGAATTCAATGGAGCTGTGGCTCCGATATCAGGCAGAAGCCGCTACCGCGGCTTTGTAAACAAGCCCCTTAGATAATCATGCCCCCCAAGACCCTCAACAATATGGTTTTAGACCTTCCTATGGAGTTGAAACACTCTTCCTGTCCATGTTTGATAACCTCATTAAAGGAATAGCAGGAACTAAACAAGCCTTTATACTGATTTTCCTTAATATAGCTGCAGCATTTGACTCCCATAACCACTCTTATTATCAAGACTGAGGCAACTTGGATTGATGGCTCTCCCTTCCAATGGTTTGAATCCTACTTAACAAATCGCACCCAATGGGTCAAAATTGGACAATCCAGATCTAGCACATATAGCCAACAGCAAGAAATCCCGCAAGACTCATCTTTGTCTACCTTGCTGTTTAGCATTTACCTTCAGCCAATCTGTAACATTTTTTGAAAGCAAAATGGGCATTACCACATTTACGCGGATGACATAATGATGTACCTCCCAATCCATACAGACAATCCTAATTTCCAGCAAATAATAGCATGTTTTAATGAACTCAATGCCTCTGGTCATATAACCTCAAAATAAACGTCAATAAAACTGAGATACTATTTATCACCAGAAACGAAGACTTCAAACCCCTGCCTAAAATTCAAGTCAAAGAAGCTACCCTTGAAGTAAAAAACAAAGTAAAATATCTAAGTATCTCTTTAGATCAAAACCTAAACCTAGCATCCCACATCAATAATACAACCCAAGCCATCTACAGAAAAATAAGAATGTTGCATCAGCTAGGGCCCTTACTAGAGCCATTTGACGTCCGTTTGGTCCTCCAAGCTATGATTTACCCATATATCCACTTTTGCAACAGCATATTACAGGGACTACCTAAGCACACACTGATGCCTTTGCAGATTGTGCAACACACAGCAGCTCGTGTAATCCAGAAGGCCCCCAAATCTGAACACATCACTCCTATTATGAGACAATTATACTAGCTTCCCATACACAAAAGAATCCAGTACAAAAACTTGATTATCACTTTCAAACTAATCCATGACATATCCCCATCCCACCTTGGATCTCTAATTAACAGGATCCCAAATAACAGACAAAGAAGGGGAATTACTCAAAACTCCATAGCCATCCCAACAGAATTCAGAAGGACCAAACAGTCAACGAGTATTAGAGCCTTTTACCGGCTTAGCCGCCGGGCCCCCGGTCCCGCGGCTGCCAGGTAACCGGGTTCCCGGGGCCCGGCCACGTTGCAGGCCGCGTTGCGTTGGGGGGGGGGGGGGCGCGGCGCAGCCTGATGCGCGCTCTGGCGGCCCCCCCCCCTCACGTGATCCTGGAGGGAGCCCGATGAGTGGCCAGTGGAGGGTTGGGGGCGGAGGCGGCGCGAGCAAGGAGGGAACGCCGGCTGGCGTGTTCTTCCCTTTCCCTCCTTGCTCGCGGCCGAGAAGGTTTGAATTGTTTACCTGGCTGCGGGGTGCTTTTCGGGGCGGCTGTAGGCCTCGGGAGCCTCGGGTGCTGGGTCGTTGGGGTTGCGGTGGCGGGTGCTAGTTTCGCCGCCAACCCACGCGGCGCTGGGGGCTTCCATCGGTGCCCGCTTCTCCGGCGTGCGCGAGTGCTCCGGCGCACGTGGGCCCCGGGTCTGCGTGCCTGCTCTGCCGCGGTCATTTAAATACAGTGACCAGCATTGCATGCCATATTCCAGGTGCTAGCTTGGATTTCAGCTGGGGTGGTGGCCAAATTGCCGCTTAGACGGCGACGGAGCCCTAGGGGACCCCAACGCATCGGTCCTAGGCCAGGGGGCAGGCTCTGCATTACCCAGTTGGGTGGCTTGCCGGCCTTTTTGGCCAGCCCCTAGGCCTGTGCGGCACTTGGGCCACTTACTTGGAGCACACATGGCAAAACATGTTCTTGCACGCAGCGCTGGTAAGGGGCCGCGGGGGCGGGGCTCATGGGCGCGGTACGGCGCGGCGTGGGTCCGCTCCCGCGGGCCGCGCTGGGGCGGTGCCCCCGGCTGCTCCCGCTACCGGGGCTCGGCGGGGCCGTGGGCGCCGCAACATTGGGGGGGCCCGGGGGGGTGGGGCCTCCGGTGGGCGCTTTTCGCCTGCGGACGAGGGGGCCTCGGCGGGTGATCCGGTTCCTTCTGCGGGAATCGCGGGGGGGGATGGGGATTTGGGACTGCTCGAAGGGGTCCTCGCGCCAGGCCACTCGGTCGCTGCCGGGACGGGGCCCTCGCAGGCTCCTGTGCTCAACTTGCCTCCCGGGTCGGGGAGCGGCTGGCTTACGGCTCCTTCCCCTTCCCATCTAGGGGAGGGCCTGCTCCCCCTTCCTTGGGTGCCTCTTCTCCTCCTGGGTTTCTCGGTTCTCCGGCCCCTTGGGTGTATGGGGCGGTTCCGTGGGGGGGTGTGGGCCCATGGGGTGGTGGTTGGGGGGGGTGGTTTGGGCAGGGGCAAGGGGGGGTTGGGGGGTGGGGGTGGCGGCGTGGGAGGCTGGGGGTTTGGGGCCTTCGGCGCGCGCCGGGGGGGTTGGTCCCTCGGCGGTTCTCAGTACCCCTGGGGCCCCCGCTGCTGCTTTTTCTTCTTTTTCTTCACAGGTTCCGAGGAGCGCGCGCCGACTGTCGCCGCCATGGCTGCTTCCGACAGGCTCGCGGGAGCGGGCCCTTCAGATGCCACGGTGTCAGCGGGTGTTCCGGCCCTGGCCTCGCCCACTGGGGGCGCCCTGGTCGCCCCCGTCGGGGGGAGTGGTGAGTATACTGTTGGGGGGGGGTTCCCGACTCGGTTCCGGGCTCCGGGGGGGCGGGCAAGGGAAAAGCGAAGCGCAAGCGGGCTCGTCGCTGCCGGCGGGCGTCCTCGTCCTCTTCCTCCTCGACGTCCTCCGTGGTCTCGTCTTGCAGCTCCGTCCCAGGGGCGGCGGACGGTGGGGTTCCTGGTGGTACGCCCGTGGTGCGGTGTGCCGAGCTATGGGAGTCGGTTTCCGCGGAAGTTGCGCCGGCGGATCAAGCGTCGTCGATATATTGACATTTTCCGCTTGCTCGACGGCCGGAAGCGCGCGGGAGAAAGTAGGAAAAAGCGCAGGGACGATGAGAAGGCGGGGCGCGTGCGCAAGGTGTCTCGCAACACGCTCAACTGGACCCGTGCCTTTTTGCGGTTGGCGAGTGTCTGGGGACGCTACTTCCCGGACCAGTTCGGGGCGTTACTGGCTTATGCCGACAATATCCTGGAGGCATCCCAGGCCCACGAGGGGTGGGCCTGGTTGAATTATGACGAGGCCTTCCGGGACCAGATGGAGGAGAATAGTCTCCTGCAGTGGGGGACCAAGGACATCAACCTGTGGTTGACACAGATGTCCGCGAGGGGCCGCGGCGTCGGTACTGGAGCGGTGGGGGCAAAGGCGGGCTCGTCTTCGCTCTCGCCTGGGGGCCGGTCCTTTCGTGCCCCCGGCCCCACGTTGCCATCGCAAAAGGCGGCGGGGGTCGGGGGGGACGTGTGTTGGCGCTTCAACAAGGCGTCTTGCCCCTTCCCGGACTGCAAGTTCAAACACGCTTGCTCCTGGTGCGGCGGCGCGCGCATGCGGCCGCAAAGTGTAGCAGGACAGGGGTCGCTGGGGCTCCTGCTGGGGGGAAGTGAGGGGCCCCGCGGCTTAGCGGCTACCCCGGTGCGGGTCGCGGCGATGCTGCCGTGGCTGTTGGAGTATGGGCGTTCCCGCCGGGGTAAGGCGGCCGGTTTGATTCTGGGGGCGTACTCGCGGGGTTTTCGCATTCCTGTCCGGGGGTCCGCCGCTCCGTGTAGTTCCCGCAATGCTGCCTCTGCGCGGCTCTACGGTGATTTTGTGCGCAGCAAGATCTCCGAGGAATGTGCGCTGGGCAGGGTGGCGGGTCCCTTCGTGGACCCCCCCTTTTCCCCATTCACGGTTTCGCCGTTGGGCGTGGTTCCGAAGAAGGAGCCGGGCAAGTTCCGATTGATACACAACCTCTCTAGCCCTCTGGGCGACTCCGTCAATGACCGTATTCCTCGCGAGCTCTGTTCGGTGCACTACGCTTCCTTCGACACCGCAGTGTCCTTGGTTCGTCAGTGCGGAGCGGGGGCCCTTTTGGCCAAGGTGGATATTGAATCGGCGTTCCGCCTGCTGCCGGTGCACCCTTCCGCTTTCCCATTGCTTGGCTTTCGTTTCGAGGCGAGGTACTACTTTGATATGTGTATGCCCATGGGCTGCGCAATCTCCTGTGCTTATTTCGAGGCCTTCAGTACCTTCTTGCATTGGGTTGTGGAACGGCAGTCGGGAGTCGCCAGCATTGTTCACTATCTGGACGATTTTCTGTTCGTCGGGCCCCGGGGTGCCTCGACCTGTTCCGCTCTTCTGAGCACCTTCCTTCGCGTGGCTGCCGCGTTCGGCATTCCCGTAGCGGATGGCAAAACGGTGGGACCGGTTACGTGTCTTACCTTCCTGGGTATTGAGATTGACACGGTGGCGATGGTGGTCCGCTTGCCGGCGGCGAAGGTCGCTCGCCTTCGCGAGCTGGTGGCCTCCGTCTGTGCCACTGCGAAGATTTCCCTTCGCGTCATGCAGTCACTGGTGGGGCATTTGAATTTCGCTTGCCGCGTTCTCCCCATGGGGAGGCCCTTTACGAGGCGCCTTTCTTTGGCAATGTCTGGGGTGCGGCTACCGCATCATCGGATTCGCGTGTCCGTGGGGATGCGGGAGGATTTGCGGGTTTGGGACGCGTTTCTGGCCGGGTTCAACGGGAGCTCCGTACTTCAGGGGCCGGAGTTGTCGAATCGCGATTTGCAGTTGTTTACTGACGCGGCGGGGGGCTTCGGTTTTGGGGCCTTCTGTCACGGTGCCTGGTGTGCGGAGCCTTGGCCGGTGGCTTGGGTGCGCTCCGGTTTGACGCGCAATATCACCTTCTTGGAGCTGTTCCCTATCGTGGTTTCCTTCTGGGTCTGGCCTGACCGGCTGCGTGACCGGCGGGTCGTCTTCTGGTGCGACAACGCGGCGGTCGTTGAGGTTCTGAACCGTCATGCTCCCCGATGCCCCAGGGTGGCGGCCTTGATGAGGGTGTTCGTGTTGGCTTGCTTGCGGCTGAATGTCACCGCGCGGGCGCGGCACGTTCCCGGTTCTCAGAATTCGATCGCTGACGCTCTCTCACGTTTTCAGTGGGAGCAGTTCCGGCGACTGGCGCCCGGTGCGGACGAGCTGCCCTCGCGGGTCCCGGAGCATCTCTGGACGATTGGGACCCTGCCCTGATGGATCTATTGGCGTCGTCGGTGGCCCGTAGCACCTGGACTAATTACCGTAGGGGCTATTCCCAGGTGAGTGCCTTTTTGCGGGCGCGTGGGTGGGCCGGGGGGGAGGTGCCTGATGACCTGGCGGGCCGCTTCGTGCTTTGGGCAAAGGAGGCGGGATGGGCCCGGTCGGCGGTCGCTGGGGCGCTCGCGGGCTTCTCCTTTTTCTGTAAGGCAGCTGGTTGGGGGAATCCGCGGGTCTCCTTTTTGGTCGGGCGGTTGCTCGCCGGTTGGGCCCGTACGCGGCCGGCGCCACCCGATTGGCGGCGCCTGGTATCTCACGGGCTCCTGTTGCAGCTTTGTGAGGTTTTGCCTCGGGTGGCCGCCTCGGGCTTTGAGGCGGTGCTGTTTCACGCTTTGTTCACTACTGCCTTCTTCGGCGCTTTTCGGGTGTCCGAGTTGGTTCCCCGGTCGGCGCGGCGTGAGGCTTTTGGGGGGTTGGCCGTGGGGCACGTCCGGGTGCATCCTGCGCGGGTTCGCATTTTTCTCGCACGTTCAAAGACGGACCAGGCTGGAACCGGGGGCTGGGTCCTGCTGAGTGCTATCCCTCCCCTGTTGTCCTGTCCTGTGCGGGCTCTTCAGGCGTACGTGTCGCTGCGCCCCGTAGCGCCTGGCCATTTTTTCGTTCATGCGGATAGCCGGCCGGTGACACAGTTTCAGTTCACGGCGGTGTGTTACGCATGGCTCTGCGGGCCTTGGGTCTGGATGAGCGGGGTTATGCGTCGCACTCGTTCCGCATTGGGGCGGCTACCAGCGCGGCGGCGGCTGGGCTGGATCCGCTGGTGATTCGGCGGATTGGCCGCTGGCGATCGGGTGCTTACGCCGGGTATGTTCGCCCATCCCCAGGCGATGGGGCGGGGTAGCGTGGGGCGTCTGAGGTGGCGGTCTGCCTGCTGGTGGGGGGAGGGGCTGGGGTGGGGGGGGCATTAACCCTTTTGTGTCCTATTGCAGATTGGCTGGCTGGTGGCAGTCCATTCTTTCTGCTTTCAGATGGTGCGGCATCCGGCGACTGGTGGATCATCGGGCACTCCTTTGTTTATTGGGCTGAGCGGCGCGCGGCGGTGCGGCCACTGGGAGTGCACTTGGGTCTCGCTGGAGCCGGAGTGCGGTTGTGCTGGATGGGCCGCCGCGGTATGCACTGGGACCAGCTTCTGGATTGTGTCCAAGAGGAACTTGGGCGGCGCCGGCAGCCGGTCGGGCTGCTGTTGCACCTGGGTGGCAATGACATAGCCGGTTGGGCTTGCCGGCAACTCATTGGGGCTGCTCAGAGAGACATTGCCATATTGCGTGGGGTCCTCCCCGGGGTGGCCATTGTGTGGTCGGACATTGTGCCCCGCCCAGCTTGCTGGACTCAGCGGCGTTGGTCACGGGGTCTGTGCAAGGTTAACAGGCAGATCGGGCGCTGGGTCCAGCGGACGGGCGGGGTCCATGTTCGGCACCTTTGGGCGGATGTTACTTGCGCTGGTCTTTACCGGCTTGATGGGGTTCACCTTGCCCCGGTGGGGCAGGATCTTCTTTTGAACGACTGGCAGGAGGCGCTTGAGTCGTGGTGCAGGTCGCAGCTTTCCTTGGTGGGGGCGGCGCTAGGATAGCACGCTACCTAGCGCCGGTGGCGGGGTGGCGAGCTGGTGCTCGTTGACCCGGCGGCTCATTTCAGCTGGAGGCCGCTTTCCAGGTGAGCGGCACGACTATGTGGGTTGGGAGAGACGTCCCGGTTGGGGTCTCTCCCGGAATTAGGCAACCCCTTCAGCCGGCCTTTGCTAACATGGCGAGGCGGGCGGGAGGGGGTGACTGGTGGGGGTGGGTTGGATGGTGCTCCACTTTGCTATACGGCTGGTGGCAGGCATCATCCGGATGACGGGTGGGGGGGGGGGGGAGGAGGCTCTTCTTTGTTATGATTGAATTGCTGTGTTGGCCCATGTCGGGCCGGTGTTTTTCCTTACTGTTAATAAAGCTGCGACCATGCTTTAATACCAACACTCGACGTCTGTTTGCTTTGTCAATGGAGGTGGGAGGGTGTTGGAGGGGTTGGGGGATCCAGGCCGAGTAGGGCATCCGGATACCTCGGTTATTACCGGCTTAGCCGCCGGGCCCCCGGTCCCGCGGCTGCCAGGTAACCGGGTTCCCGGGGCCCGGCCACGTTGCAGGCCGCGTTGCGTTGGGGGGGGGGGGGGCGCGGCGCAGCCTGATGCGCGCTCGGGCGGCCCCCCCCCCCTCACGTGATCCTGGAGGGAGCCCGATGAGTGGCCAGTGGAGGGTTGGGGGCGGAGGCGGCGCGAGCAAGGAGGGAACGCCGGCTGGCGTGTTCTTCCCTTTCCCTCCTTGCTCGCGGCCGAGAAGGTTTCCCTCCCTCCCTCCCTTTTGCCGTGGGGGGGGGGGGCCGGGTTGGCATGCTTTGGGCCTCGTGAGCGGGGTGGCGAGCTGGTGCTCGTTGACCCGGCGGCTCATTTCAGCTGGAGGCCGCTTTCCAGGTGAGCGGCACGACTATGTGGGTTGGGAGAGACGTCCCGGTTGGGGTCTCTCCCGGAATTAGGCAACCCCTTCAGCCGGCCTTTGCTAACAGGGCGCGGCGGGCGGGCGGGGGGGACTGGGGGGGGGGGGTTGGATGGTGCTCCACTTTGCTATACGGCTGGTGGCAGGCATCATCCGGATGACGGGTGGGGGGGGGGGAGGAGGCTCTTCTTTGTTATGATTGAATTGCTGTGTTGGCCCATGTCGGGCCGGTGTTTTTCCTTACTGTTAATAAAGCTGCGACCATGCTTTAATACCAACACTCGACGTCTGTTTGCTTTGTCAATGGAGGTGGGAGGGTGTTGGAGGGGTTGGGGGATCCAGGCCGAGTAGGGCATCCGGATACCTCGGTTATTCTTACTATGCCCCGACATTATGGAACTCCCTTCCAGCCGAAATAAGAAACATAAATGACCTATCCACATTCCGGAAAAAGATTAAGACATTACTCTTTTCAGAGCATGATGGAACTAAACAAACAGAAGCAGATGTTCTACCAACACAAATGAGGCCTGGATAAAAATGATTCGATATATTCACCCAGCACACACCATCATCTTCTGATACTCATGTAAATACATCAAAAATGTAATGATGTAAACGACCCCAAAATCTCTTTATAAATATATTTGCTATTGTAAATAAGTTACTACTAATTACCTAGTATGGAAATTTCATTCACCACTAGAGTTGTATTTTTGCTAGCTACTGTTTATTGTAAATGTTATTGTTCCTTGTAAACCGCTTTGATACTCGATAAGGTGGAATAAAAACAGCTGAGTAAATAAACAAAATAAATAGATTGCAGCCGAAGAGATTTGCTCCTGCTCAGGAGCAAGTATAAATATCAGCATGTAAAGTATTGATTTATAAAATGCATGCGTAATTTGTGACTCCCCATGTGCTCTACCCGAACTCCACTCCAGAACACGCCTACACTGGGGCATCGTGAAGGTATGCACCATCTTGGCACCACACCTGCTTTTATGCATGTAACCCCTCTACAGTAATTTTATAAAAGCCCTTTTGTACAAGTACAAGGGCCTTTTTTGTGTGAAATAAATTACCCCATATGTAAAATGCTGCTAGATTTAAAAAGAAGGCAGTTATTTGTTGGGCACTGTGCTACACACGTAACTGCCTTTGAACATTGACCTCATCATATATGTATTAACAAAGAGAGAATGAACATAGCAGCGCAAATTCTCATACATTTCAACGCTTATAAGATTAATTTCTTTATTTCTTAATGCCACATGGTGTGAAATAGCGTATCATTATTTTCTTGGTTATTATCTCAAATGTGCTTTCAATTTGTTCCTTATTAATGCAGTTCTAAAATAAAATTTTTTAGCAGGTCCGATTGCTTCTCCTCAGTCCGCTCCAGCCTGCATTGAAACTAAAAATGATGTCAGTAGAGAAAACAGCACTCTTGATGTTGGCAAGGTAAGCCTGAATGAAGCAGTTTTGGGATTGGTTCCTGGGAACTGTCCTAAGTAACGCAAGTGACCCACAGCAATTTAAAAACAGTTTTGTTCAATGTTCTTCCTGGCTGATTTAATTATTCTTTTGTTTCGCCATAGAGAGGGCAATTCAGATATTGCTCAAAGTTTTTTACAGGTGAATTGTGTAATTTGTCACTGTGGGCCTGCAAGCTCATTTTCAGAGGAAACATTCTATGCAGCTCCCTCCACACAAATTGCAGATACATTGCACCAGATCGAAGGTGCCAGAGGATATGTGCAGTGATAAGAAAATGCAGTCACTGTGTATATTTTCCCTTCCCTGACCTAACCTTGCCCCCATTTTTAGTGAATTAGGCAGCATGCATATTTTCACATGCATATGGTCACCTACCCTATTTTTGCCCATGTTTTCATGTGGGTAAGCATGCATTTCCACATGTGGGCAATACCTGAATATTACCTCCACAGTTTGTACATCTTCTACCTCACCAGTTACTGTATTTGCAATATAGAAACTTCAGAGATGCTAGCTCTGTGCTAGGAAATGAGTACCTCAAAATAAAGGGTTACTTGATTATTATAGGCCAGTAGGCAAACTCGGTGAGATTCCCTGCAGCCCGACCTTGGCCATGGGAGGCCAGATCAGGATTTGGGATGCAGGGAAAGGAAAAGGTTGGCGGCGGCCAGGGATTGCGGCTTCTGAATGGAGCCGCGGTGCCATGGCAACCAGACACCATGGCCCTGCGGCTCCATTCAGGAGCCTGTTTGAGTTAGAGGAGCAGAAGCCTGCACATGCAGGCCGATGGGAATCGGGTCCCAGCCTGCACGTATAGGCCTAGACGTGATTCTGATCCCACAGGGGCTAGCCGTGCCCCGTGGGATCAGAATTGCGTTTACCTCTGTGCATCCTTTTCAGACTGGACGCACAGAGGCTGGGACACACAGAATGGAATGTGCCTGTTAGGGTTTATTTTGCAGTAGGTAGTGTTTGCTTAACTTTAATTCTGTTTGTCTCCATTTTTTTTCAGTCTTTCCATCTTGCTATTTACTCTCTCTGCATGTTTTTCTGCTGAAAGGGCCCGAATCAAACTCCTGATTTAGTTTCTGTTTACTTAAATCCTGTCTGGAATTTCTTAATGCAGTGTAGTGGGATATAGCATGCCTTCCGCCACAAAGATTTTTAAGAGGACAAAAGGCCTAATTATGGCTAGTAATGGAAGAATTTGCTGTTTGTTTTCACTAAAAGCATTTTGATCATGGAGGCCTTGGAGTCACATGCTGCTACCTTGTTCTGAATGCTGAAAAGAATTAAGCTCAGAATTTGTAATCTGAAGCTAACCCGAACAACTTTTCTAAGTTCAAATACAGGACACTCAATCAAGCCAGGCAGTTCAAAGTTAAGGAAAATAAAAAATGTGTTTATAATTAGAATTTTAATTTTAATCCAAAAATTTTAATTATTAGGCTAAATTTATAACTTTACTTACAAATGTTCCAATCAGGCCTACTTGTACTTCTCTACAGAGTGAATTTTCTTCAAATAGCAACATTTCCACAAAGCTAATTAAAACTTTCTGGGTAACTCAACTCAAAATTGTACTTTACAATCATTAGACATTTGAGAGTCTCTATGTGCAGTTGGGTATTTTCTGTAGACCACATTTTGTTCATGATTGAAAAGCACTTTTCAGTTGGAGCACTGGAACCTGGCAAACATAAAAAAAAAAATTCAGCCAGTTTGCATAAATGTTTATATGGTACCTCATTACTTTTGAGATGTCCAAACATCTCCGTCCATTTTTCGTCAACTGTGGTGTCCGTTTTTTTTTCCCATTCTTTAACTTTTTCTTTAGAAACAAATGACTTAAGACAAGAGAACTCATCAAACTGTTCAGTATCATTTATTACTAACTCTAGACCGGGTCTTATAGATAAAAACATATTCTAAACACGACTCTAGCTCAGACCACTCCAGTTGATTTTGAAGGAGAGTCCACTGTTTCCCAATCTCCTAGAAGTGAGTGGTCCGCTGATCCAAGTAATCAATGCAAGTGGTGTAGAAAGATGATATAGACTGATTGAATGCATGCGCGTAGGTGTGTGACTGAAGTGCAACAGAGTGCACGCATGTGCATATGTTTCTGTGTCTGATAGAAATAGTCTCATAAAAATAGTTTCCCTTTGAACGTTTCACCTGCAGTGGAGCAGTCCGCTGGCACAAGTGTGGAGGCGTGGGACAAGTGTTTTAAAATAAGGGACATTTAGGTTTCCTGACCAAAGTAATATGATTCCAAGGACAAATCCTTAAAATATGGGACCGTCCGTATAAAATGGGATGGTTGGTCACTTTATCTAAAGTCTGCCAGGATTCTCCTGTGTTTTTCCAAGGTTTTGCTTCCTGGAATTCCTCAGGATGGGAACAGGGGTATGAAAGAGAAGATCTGGTGTCAGTCATCTGGGAAGAATTCATTAGCTAGAAAGGTTAATAGAAAACCTGCTACTCTTGCTTTGTTGTAATATACACTTTCTAAAAGAGATACAAGGGAATGTGTGAAGAATGCTAATTTCCTTTTTTGCTATGGGGGTTATTCTGAGCAGTGAATAGTGGGGATGGACAGCTCGATTGGATGTCCATCCCCGCTATTCGTGGCTTCTCCTGCCCCCCGAATAACTTCAGTGCTGGTTGTACGAGGAAGTTAGATGGAGGCGGGGAATGGGTGGCATGGGGGTGGAGAGTGGGTGGGCAGTTGCTTGCCCTGGACGTATAGGGCCGATTCTAATGTCAGCCATGTACGTCCGGGGCCAGCAAAATAACTTCCCTGGACTTTTTTTAAGCTGCTGGGGTGTGGATGGGGCAGGGGTGGGGCAAGGGTTTATTCCCCACAGCCCAACCCTGTCCTTAGGAGGTTAGATCAGGGGTCGGGCTGCGGGGAATAAACACTTTAACTGGGCAGCCGGCATCACGGCTTTCAAATGGAGCCACGGTGCCATGGCAACATGACGCCATAGCACCGCGGCTCCATTTAAAAGCCCTGAGTGAGTTATTTGGGCTACTAATGTATGTGCAGGCCATGACTGAACCGCAGTCCAAACCTACACGCACATGCTTCTTTGCGATTCTGATCCCGCAGGGTTAGATGTGCCCCATCAGATCAGAATCACAATCCCCTCTGTGCATCCGGTTCAGACCAGATGCACAGAGGGGATCTACATCTGGGGCAGATTCAAGCCCTAAGTGAATTTCAGTGGAATCAGCACATCGTTCAGGAGCATGAGTACTAAACCGTACTAATGGTGAGTGTGAGGTTTATCGCATGCTAAGCCTGCCAAGGCAACCATCAGCACAAGCTAAAAACGAGGCCACTGTAAAATCCCATGCTCACTGCTTAGCGTGGGTTGGGGCAGAGACTGGGAGAGTTATGGCAGCGTATGGACAGTTAACACGGGTGCCACTGGCACATGCCCATCGTCAGTGTTGCTAGTAAAGCGGGCGCACTCCCTGCTACCTCAGTGGGTGGTGGTAATTGCACCTACAGAAATCACAGCAAATGGCTTATTGTGGGGATGGTACGGGTCATTCATTAACTAGATGGAGATAGGCTGTGCATGCACCTGCTAGCACAGCGCTAGCAGCACCCCAGTGCTAGGTTTTGGGGCTGAATGTGTGATACACTTCTGTTTTTTAGTAAACATTCGTAAAATTATAGGATTTTTCCTATAGGCGTCTAGACAAAAAATTGAATCAACTGGTGTCTATTGGCATTAACCAATGACAGGTCAACTTTAAAAATACTCAGTGACATCACAAGATTTCAACTGACCTGAACTGAACTGAATTGCCCTCTTTCCCTATAAGTAATACAAGGAAAAAAGGGATTTTAAAATCTGGGGTGTTGAGGGCACATGGAACATGCGAGCTAAGTATCACTAGGTGCTCTCCTATGGCACAAATTTTAATACAACTGGAAAAATAGTTCCTCTAAGGAACTAGACTAATAAAATCGAATATGTTTTTTACAGTACATGTATTTAAACTTCCTAGACTATAAATCTGAGTAATTCTTCTTAATTTTTCCAAGAAAGAGTTATATCATCTGGTGTAGAGTATTCCGAGTCCTGGCCATCTCTTGAAAATTTTCATGCTTACAGATGATTAGTTAGGAGGCCTTTTGTGTGTTGTTGTCATGCTCCATCCTGGCTGTACTATCACTCCAAAAATATGTCATGACCTAACCAATTAACACAGGACCAGATTTGCATTAATTTTCAATTCGATTTAGCAGTTCCTCATGCTCATTATTCAGTATCCTTGGATGTAATGCTGTGCCATACCCTGGGCACTGGATTTCTTCTCATGACAAATCCGTACTGACAGAAGAGCATGAGAGCACAGCCAGGCTGGAGAATGGAGACACAGAAAACGAACCTAGAATCAAATTAGAAGACACATTGATGTTTAGAAATATTTTTGACGTTTGGTCAAGGTTAAAGAGCGCATCAGATAACATCAGATAACAGCCAGCACAACATTTATGCTTCGCTTTTGCTCTTTGTCACTTTATAAGTTATTCTTTGATTTTTATTTCAACATTTTTTAGCCCCTTCACCCCTCAGTGATCTCTTACTCCTTCCTCTCTGGGCAGCATGCCTGGATGGATCAGGGGACTCTCACTGGGCTGAAGCCTGTAGAGGTGATCATCCAAGGTGCACCCTTCGTACAGCTCATTGGGTAGCAGTGCTTTCCACAGCTGTAGCAGCCGCTGCTTATTCTTTGACATGAGCAAGTCACTTCTGGGGAGTGTTTACATCAGTCTAGCCCTGATGGATAGGGGATGCAAACCTGGATCCCCCCAAATCACACTATGTCCTGTACCTGAATTTATGTTAGATTTTAATATCAGACTTTAAAATCTAGTCACATTCTTCAAGGGGAAGGGTAGTTAAAGAGGTTAGAATAACTAGAAGAAATGAAAAATATGTGAAGTGATATCTAAGGGGCATGTTTACTAATGTGTGCTGTCAGTATGGGGTTTACCATACGTGGGGTAACCGTTAGCGTGTGCTAAAAATGCAGGTATGCTAAACCACCTAATGCGTGTTGGGATAGAGACTAGGTTGATTAGGAAGTGTGGGCGTTGACTGCACACCATGATTAGCATGAGTGTCAGTAGTGTAATTATAGCATGGGGGTACTTAGCACCACCTTAATGGGTGGTGGTACGTACAACTGTAGTACTCGCAGCAGTTGCATTACCATGGGGTAATGATGGGGGTGAAGCTGGAGCCGCATTAGCTGCATGCGGAGATGCTGTGCATACTCCATTCATCAATGCAGGTCCAGTGCCATCCCATGCTAATTTTTAGGGCTG
Source organism: Ichthyophis bannanicus (assembly GCA_033557465.1). Taxonomy (NCBI): domain Eukaryota; kingdom Metazoa; phylum Chordata; class Amphibia; order Gymnophiona; family Ichthyophiidae; genus Ichthyophis; species Ichthyophis bannanicus. The sequence continues at coordinate 651,772,919 of CM066036.1, read as the reverse complement.
AATGCATAGTAGACTACTGCATTTTATTAATTGCACCCTTAATCAGTTATGACAAAATTTACTTCAAAATTATAAATAAGTCATGCAACCCTAGAATTTTGTTTAACTAACATATATTTTGTATTTAGTTATTTAGTAATTTTACTGGCACTGAAAAACACCTTTGCAAAATTGCTCCCTCTCTCTTTGGGGAAAAAGGATGGCCTGAATTAGGGCAAGACCAACGAAGTATATACGGGATTTCATTTTGAATTCCCATCAAATGTTTTACCCTGCATACTTGGTGACTTAAGTATGCAACACAACAAAGATGCCCCATAGCATTGGCAAAATGGTGGCTTTTCAAAAGAGCCCTCAGAGTACCCATGAGCTTGTAAACATTGCAGGGAATGTGAGAACTGCCCCCCCCCCCCCCAAGGAAAGTTTCAAAACATTTACACAGACAAATAGCAATTTAATGAGATAAATTTGTGTGTCTGGATATTGTTTTTCTCTGTTGACAAGCAAGAGAAATGCAGGCACACGATGTGGAGATGTCCGTGATAGGGTTGCCAACTTTTTCACCGAGAAAAACCCGACACCTGTGACTCGCCATGCTCCACCCATTCTCTGCCCCCAGTCCCACCCCTGCCCCACCCCCAGCCCCACCCACAAAAATTACCGAAGATTCACTCACACCCCCCCTCAGTGCTGGTTCACTCACCCTCCTCCCCTCAGTGCTGGTTCACTCACTCACCCCCCCTGCTGACTCACTCACCCCCCCTCCCCTGCTGACTCACTCACCCCCCCTCCCCTGCTGGTTCACTCACTCACCCCCCCTCCCCTGCTGGTTCACTCACACCACCCCACCCCTCCCTTCTGGTTCACTCACCCACCCCCCTGTCACTCACTCACCCCCTCCCCTGCTGGTTCACTCACACCAACCCCCCTCCCCTGCTGACTCACACCACCCCCCCTCCCCTGTTGGTGCACTCACACCAACACCCCCTCCACTGCTGGTTCACTCACACCACCCCCCTGTCACTTACTCACCCCTCCTGCTGGGTCACTCACTCACCCCCCTCCCCTGCTGGTTCACTCACCCCCCCCTTGCTGGTTCAATCACACCATCACCCCCCCTCCCCTGCTGGTTCACTCACACCACCCCCCCCTTTCTGGTTCACTCACACACACCCCCTGCCCAAGCCGCGGCGTCTGCTGTGTACAGAGCAGCGGCTGCAATACACTTACTTTGAAAAGTAAAGACAAACGGTGTGAGGAGCCCTCCGGTCATCGCAGCGCCCGAGGAAGTGATGTCATGGGGGCGGGCTCCTCACAGGTTGTCTTTCCTTTTCAAATTAACTTTATTGCAGCTAAAGTTAATTTGAAAAGGAAAGACAACCTGTGAGGAGCCCGCCCCCATGACATCACTTCCTCGGGCTCTGCGATGACCGGAGGGCTCCTCACACAGTTTATCTTTAGTTTTCAATGTAAATGTATTGCAGCCGCTGCTCTGTACAAAGCAGAAGCAGCAGCTGCACTGCTAAGGGGAATCGCGTTCGCGCCGCGGACTTCGGGACAAAAGCCGTTTTTTTGCTCTGGCCGCTCCCGATCTTGCGGCCAGAGCAAAAAACCAGCTTTTCAACGGCCGGTTTTACATCTGTGCCGGCAGCCGGCCTGGCCATGGAAAAACCGGCCAGGCCGGCTGAAAACCCTAGTCCGTGACAACTCCTGGTGTGCATTGCTTGCTCATACTTCAGAGAAGCCTTTTTCTAAGGTTCTGCTGAACACATATGGGGTTTCCATGGTGATAGACACTCTATCCCTTGCTCCTCAGTTTAATCTTCTCTCTACTCTGAATGACTGACTGTACTCCATTTCCAGAAGAAAAAACCCTGAAAAGGCAGAAAAAAGGCTCTGGTGGCACAGTGGCTCCAAGGAGATCAACAGCTCTGATGCTTTTGTCCCTCCGGGGCTACCAAGAAAGGCAGCACACATCTGAGCCCTCCGATGAGCCCTACTTTGGTACTTGTGGGAGAGAAAAATGCTTTCCCTAAAGGACATTACCAGCCAGATGTGACTCCAAGACCGGCGGTCAGTCCCCCAAGAATCATGTGGAAATATGAACCCTCCTCTCTGCCACTCCTCCAGTGCCGCCCTACACAGCCCCACTGATACTGATCTCATGGGTGGGCAGCACCAAGGATTCAGATGCAACCCTCTATCATGATAACAAATTGACATCTTTTTAGCCTGTTTTCACAGAGATGGGTACCTTTTCCTCCTTATTCTCCAAGGCTGCCCAAAAATCAAAAGAATGCAGAGACAAGCACAAATCCAAATATGGATCTCTTAAAGGGACATCACCTGAAGAAAGGTGGGAAAAAATAAACAATCTCTCAAGTGAGCCGCAAAGGGAGAGTTTCCCTTTCTCAAGGCTCTGTTAAGCCCACTGGGGCTGATGGGAAACAGGAAGTCCTATCAGTCCCGGAGGCTTAACAGAGCCGTGAGAGAGAAACTCTCCCTTCGCGGCTCTGAAAAGCCCGTGCTTTGGGAGTTGATGCTGCAGGAAGGGCTCTGCCAGGCAGGGGGGGCCCCACGGGACACTTGATTCTGGCACTGCCACAGTGGTGGTGGCAGCAGCAGCCGGTTTATTTGTTTTTTTAATCTACTAGGCTGATGGGGGGAGGGGGGTAAGGACTGGTAATGGGCTATGGGGGGTTAGGACTAGTAATGGGCTATGGGGGGGCTAAGACTGGAAGTGGGCTGATGGGGGGTTAGGACTAGTAATGGGCTATGGGGGGGCTATGACTGGAAAAGGGCTCAAGGGGGGATATGACGGGATCTGGGCTGATGAGGGGTTAGGACTAGTAATGGGCTATGGGGGGGCTAGGACTGGAAATGGGCTGATGGGGGGTTAGGACTGGAGGTGGGCTGATGGGGGGGGGTTAGGACTGGTTATGGGCTATAGGGGGGCTAAGACTGGAAGTGGGCTGATGGGGGTTAGGACTGTAATGGGCTATGGGGGGCTAAGACTGAAAATTGGCTGATGGGGGGTTAGGACTGGTAATGGGCTATGGGAGGGGGCTAAGACTGGAAGTGGGCTGATGGGAAGGTTAAGACTGGTAATGGGCTATGGGGGGCTAGGACTGGTAATGGGCTGGGGGGTTGCTAGGACTGGAAATGGGCTGAGTGGAAGGGGGCTTGAACTGCAAATAGCTGATGGGGAGGAGGCTTGGAATGGAAATTGGCTGAGTGGAAAGAGGGGCTTGAACTGCAAATAGCTGATGGGGAGGGGGGCTTGGAATGGAAATGGTCTGTGAGGGGAGGGAGCTAGGGACTGGAAATGGGCTGAGTGGAGTGGGAACTAGGACAGGAGATGGGCTGATGGAGGGGCTAGGATAGGACTGGAAATGGATGGGGGCTAGGACTGGAAATGGGTTGATGGTGGGGCTAGGATAGGATTGGAAATGGGCTGATACGGGGACTAGAATGGAGCGGATGCTGAGTGGGGCTTCAACTAGAAGGGAGCTGATGTTAGCAGAGGATTAAAATGGGATGGAGTTGGGAAAGTGAAATGGAGAGGGAAAAATATTTTATGTGGGAGGGAAGACAAATCTACAATTGGCTGGGCATTGGAAGATTAAGTGGAGATTGAGGATGGAGGGGTAAAATTTGAGTGGATGAAATAAGAATGAGGGAAGAGCAAAAGGAGAAAGATTAGTATGTTAAAGCAGATGTAGAGAGAGAATGGAAAAAAAAAAAACTAGAAGAGAGAAGAAAGGACAAATGGACAGCAGACGATGGAGAGTTAGCAGTAGACACGAAGAAACCAGAAGAAAGTGGCTGGAGCAATTGCAACTGAAAAAAATGCATTATTAACTGGAATATGTCAATTTTGGGAAATGTGCATCATTAACATCTGCGCTTTGTTTAGTACAAGAGGAAATTAATTTATAGTTTTATTTCTACAGTGTTGTTGTGCATTCCAATTTTGGCTTTTGGGGTTCCCAGTTTAATTATTGTCTTCCTGTTGTGATTCCTTGTTTGGTGATGGTCTATGTTCTGCATGTGTAACTGAGCTGAGGTATTCTGTTTATGTAATTCCTATTTGACATTGCCACTTCTTCTCTTTCCCCAGTAGGTCATGTATTATTGTTCTCTGAAATGTATTGGTTTAATATTTGCAGTGTTGCCTTTTGATAGGTAGAGTATGGTGCTTTGTGAGTCCTGGTAGTGCTGTTAGGATATGGCGGGTTTGCTATGGGTTCTAAATGGGCAGTGGTTGTAGTAGTTCCTAATGTGCCTGGCGGTTGGCACTGGATTATAGTAATGTAGAAATCTTTTAGTCTGTCTTTATCCATACACTCATTAAGAGGCATGTTTACTAAAAGTTAGTGTATGGTAACATTATGCAAATATTTATGCAAATGAGGCCCCTTATGCAAATAAGGCCCCGCACTGAGTCTCTGCCCATGGCCCCGCACCCCCCTTGGCTGCCTCTGATGACAGGGTTGGCGCAAGGGGTTTTGCCACCCCAGGCAGAAGCCCCAGTCATGCTGTACCTCCTTGCTGAGCCACCACCCCTGCTGCTGCAGATTCCATCGGCGGGGTGGAGGGGATAACTCAGCACAGCAGCAGTGACAGCACCGGCCGCGGGCAGGCAATGTGCTTCATCACACATGGTCTGCTGCTTCTGACCCTGTCGGCACTGGGTGGTAGAGACAAGGACAAACAATGAAGATTGCTAAGATACAGGAGGGCATTTTAGAGCTCAGTGGTATGAATAGGCAAACAGGATAGGTCATCCTGTGTGGTCTTTATCTGCCTTCATTTTGCTCCATTTCTATATTTCATGCAGTTGAAAAAGAGCTATAGGAAGGCCATACTTCTTAACCCTGGGAGTACCGATGGGGTCAAAAGTGACCCCATTGCAAGTTTCACAACGCGTATCTCGGAAGCTAGTTGTTCAAGAATGCAGTCTTTTTACGACTTTTCACATGTCAATATTCTCTTTATATTGCACCATGAGAGGAATAATTTTCATCTGCTAGGTGACGCTAGTGATGAATTGCAGCACAGAGTACCAGTGAGGTCATTTTTGACCCCAGTTGGTTACGTCCGGTTTGGATCGTGATACAATTTGCAGTTTTGTGAATTTTTTGATCTGACGAAGGTATTTATCATTAATTATGTATCATTTATTTTTTGTACTCATATTTTATGAAAATTACACATTTTCTGTAATTGATATCATAAGTTGTCTCATTATTTCCGATGAAATCTAAAGGCTTTCAGCTCGTTCATCACAATAATTGTACACCTATAGTAAAACTTTATCTTTGTTTATTTATTTTAGGTTATTGTTTATGATGTCAAAATGAAAGTATTCAGCTGCCCAAGTAAGAGAAATATTGCAACGAGATACTGATAGTGATGGCTCTGAGTCGTCTGATGATGCAGCATATTCAGCAAGCAAAGAAGCATATCAGCCAAGTTCGGGCGATAAATCTGATGATGACAGTCATGATTCAGATGGCGACAGCAGTTGGTCGCCAAGTGAATGTGAGACTGATGTTGAGCCGGTAACATCGCCTGCAGCAAAGAGTCAAGTTACTGGTCGAGGCAAAGGTCGAGGCTCTGCTGGACGGAGAAGAAGGCGGGAGTCCCCAGTGTCAGTATCATCTGTGAGGAATCTTAGTTGTGGTCGTAGAGGAGCTAAGAGGTCATCAACTATAAGCACAAATGTTGCCATTGAAGCCTATGTGTCTAAAGATGCCACATCATGGAACAGGAAACCTATAAAGCAAGCCCGTAGAACAAGGTCCTACAAGGTATGCTGTACGAAATGTTGATGGCCCTCTCGCAGCATTCCACTTGTTCATGAGGAAGAACTTATTGAATGAAATCATGATGTGGACGAGCAAACAAGGAAGACACATTTATGACGACACCTGGAAAGATTTGACGGAGAATTTCAATGTTTTCTTGGACTTCTGATCCTCTCAGGCGTGTACAAGTCACGAAATGAATCCATAGTTCAGTTGTGGAACCTTGAAGATGGTCGTTCTGTTTTCGGCAAAAATGTGGCCCGTCACCGTTTTCAGCAAATTTCTTGTGCTTTCAGATTTGATGATGCAACCAACAGACGTGAACAACGAGACGTGGATAAGCTTGCTCCAATCAGACACGTTTTTGGGAAGCAACTCTAAGTGACGCCTTTGTTCCTGGTGAAAATGTGGATGAGCAACTGCTTACATTTTGTGGACGTGTTCTGTTCAGACAATATATTCCCAGCAAACCTGGTAAATATGGCATAAAGTTATGGATGTTTGACAGTGCAACGTCATATGTTCTGCGTCTTCAAGTATATACAGGAAGGGAACGCGGACAAAACAGGGAACAGAATCAGAGTGAAAGGGTTGTGCTGCAACTCACTGAAGGATTGACACAATCTGGCAGAAATTTTACTGTTGACAATTTCTTCTGCAGTGTATCCCTGTCATGGAAATTGCTAGAAAAACAAATGACACTTTTGGGGACAATTCGAAAGAACAGAAAAGAATTACCTCCAGAATTTGTAACAGCAAAGGGCCGAGAGGTATTCACTTCACTGTTTGCCTTTTGCGATGACGCCACTCTGGTTTCCTATTGCCCGAAGAAAGGAAAAGTGGTTGTTCTTCTGAGCAGTTTGCATGATCCAGAAGAAGTAGATAACACACGTCCAGACAAAAAAACACGCATGATCTTGGACTATAATTCTAGTAAAGGTGGAGTAGATACGGCAGATCAAATGTTGTATACGTATATCACAAAATGAATGACAAGATGCTGGCCAGTGACAATCTTCTGTAACATGTTGGACATCAGTGCTTTGAACGCCTTCATTGTTTGGATGTCACTAAATCCAAATGGCAGTCCAAGTCAAAGCACAGACGTCGTCTATTCCTCTTGGAATTAGGAAAGCAGCTGCTTCAGAGTAATTGCAGCGAGACTTCTTCCAGCATTGAAGAAGCCACTGATGCTGTTTGCAATGTTGGGATCCCAAAGAAAAGAGCAAGGTGTCACTGCTGTTCCAGAGAAAAAACAAGAAAAGCAACATAGTTTGCACCTCCTGCAAGTGCAATGTTTGCAAAGAACATTCAAAAATTGTCTGTGTCTCATGCAAATGACTGTAGTACTTTACTGTGTTCATCAAGTGCATGCAAAAACTGCTTTCATGGCAACTCTTCTTCATGTAATTTTATGATAAAGCATTAAATTTCAAAACATTTAACCTTCATATAATAAATAATTAATTCTGAATAATATTTTGTCTGTTTAGTTTAAATTTTTCATGGTTAACAATTAAAATTCGTCGTGGGGTCATTTATGACCCCAGCGGTATTCAGTGTGTGCAAAAAATCTTGGTAATTCCAAGGTTAACTATCATTCCAGAAATATTTATTGTTGTATAGTTTGCAGCTATATTTGCAGACCTACCAAATGTGAGAATAATGTGCTGCTGATAGTAATCAACCAGAGTGTCATCACTGTTATATAAACATTCATTCTGTTTCCAGAGTCAACACTGCCACAGGCTCAGAGAACAAGTATAAAATGGGCAAATAAAAATAGTTAAAATTTACAGATGAAATAATTAATTAGGTTTACACGAATTTCAACTTGTCATGTTTAGAAAATTCTTTTACTTACGAGGCATGTCATGAAGAAACACATAGCTCTGTTATACATAAGCAGCAAACCCACCTATGCTAAGAAGTGCAGAGTTAGTTCATCAATTTAATTCAATTTAATTTGAGTACGTCTAGTCCACTTAATTATCTATTAATATGAACCAGATTGATATTACAGTAAATGAATGATACAAAAAGTATCCTTATACCACGATTATTAGTTACGTAAAAAATTGGAATAAAACACAAATCTAAAGAAACAAAAAATTAAAAATGAATCAAGAACTAAAAGCTACTTATAGATGAGTTTGCAAACATAGCCGAATAAATGCCACTCAAGTTCTATAAAACAGCGTTAATTATATGAACTAATCTGTATAGTCAACTGTGAAGCTTAAAGGTTTGTAAGTCTGTGTACAATTAAAGTATTGACAAACTAGACAGATTTTCAGCCTTTTTCTAAAAGTTAGATAATTATGTTCAATCTTAGGGTCATATGGTCAATCATTCCAATAACTAGCAGCCCAATAATTGAAAATTTTATTAAACTTATCTTTGTATGAATAATGTTTAGATGCTGTAAATCGCAATCAGTTTAATCTAATGGATCAGGTAAGTCTAATTGATTGTGATATTGTTATAAGAGGCACAAAGTACATCGGTACTAGACCATAGATAATTTTGAAAGTGAGACATAATAGTTTACAATAATTCTGGCTCTAATAGAAAGCCAGTGTAATTTCTTTAAAAAAAGAATACCTCATTCCCATCTTCTGCTTCGGAAGATTCATTTTGCTGCCACGTTTTGCAAAATTTGCAGCCTAGCCAACTGTCTGCCATTAATACCCAAATAAACAATATTACTATAGACAAATTGGGAGAGTACTCTCTTTGGCTTCTGAAGCTAGTGTGATAAACTTTGCAGTTTTCTGGGTCATGCTGCATCTTCGCAACTGGAATCAACATTTCAGTTACCATACTTGGCTTTCTTCAGGGAGAAGTAGTTAAGCAGCGGATGTCTGTTCTTTTATCTAGTAGTCCTCAAACCGGATTGGTGGGATTGAGGCGGGAAACGTTTATTTGAATTTTGGAGGTAGAACATCTTTAAATTCACCAGAGAACTTCTGATTTATGGCAAAAGAGAGGTCTACAGCCTTTTCTCCAACAGACTTTCCCTCCAAAATTCAAATTCAAATTTTCCCATCTCAATCCCACCAATCCATTTTGAGGACTACTATATAAATGGACATTCACTGCATAACGATTTTGCCCTGAAGAAATTAGGAGAGGACAAAAGCTGAGTAATGAAACATAGAAACATGATGACAGAAAAAGACCACAAGGCCCATCTAGTCTGTCCTTCCATAACAACTACAACAGTCCACTTTTTACCTTTAGAGATCCTCTGTGTTGGTCCCATGCTTTTTTGAATTCAGTTACTGTCCTCATCTCTACCACCTCCACTGGGAGACTATTCCACGGATCCACTACTCTTTCCGTAAAGAAATATTTCCGCATATCACTCCTGAATCTATCTCCCTTCACCCTCATCATGGTAACTAGGTGGTCTCTAGAAAGAAAAGATCTGATTTGATGTATCAGCCTCTTTGACTGTGTCAGCCTATTAATATTGTCTTACTAGTGATGCCTAATAAGAATTGCCTTTTTTGAATAGCCATTACATCAAATCAAGCTCTGAGGAAGATGTCCACCACACAGGGGCGGCCCAAGGGTGCGGAGATTCATTGTGGGACCTCATTTGCATATCCACTGGACCTTGTTTGCATAAATTTAATTTATTTTTTTTCAAAATGTATATGTTGCCCATCTAAAATTTTAGGCGGCTTTCAAAGGAGCCCTTCACAAACCTCTTTTTTTTTCCTGGCAATGGACTTACGGGCATGTTTACTAAATACTAATGTGTGTTAAGTGCCACTTCACCAAAAGAAATAAATGGGTATTCCTGCACTTAACGCACATTAGAATCTGTGAATGAGCATTAATTTTTTAGTAAACATGCCTCTTAATCAGTGTCTGAATACCATTTGCATGGGCAGTGAGGTTTTCCCATACCTGTCTTTAAGGCGCAAGAGTACTAACTGTGTAGCATCGAAAATCAGTGCTACACGAGTGGCACCATGGAACCACTCCTTTCTGCCCCGGAACGGGACATATCCAGGATTTTCAAAGGGCATTACCCAAATAGGTGCCCTTTGAAAATCCCGGATAAGGCCTTTACATGTGTAACTAGGGAAGTTACCCATGTACACGCTTTCGAAAATCAAGCCCTACATGAACAGAATACCTCAGCTTGGTTACACATGCAGAACATAGACTATCACCAAACATAGAACAAGGGATCACAATTTAGAAATATGAAGACAATAATTAAACTTGGAACCCCAAAAGCCAAACTTGGAATGTACAACAACACTGGAGAAATAAAACTATAAATTAATTTCCTCTTGTACTAAACAAAACACAAACATTTCTCAAAGCTGACATATTCCAGCTAATAAATTCAAAATAGAAAAAACTATTTTACCTTTTATTGTTCGGGCATTTTATTTTTCAGTTACAGTTGCCCTAGTCACAGTCTTCTGCTAACTCTTCATTGTCTGCTGGCCATTTGTCCTTTCTTCTCTCTTCTAGTTTTTTCCATTCTTTCTCTACATCTGCTTTAACATACAACCCCATTTCTGCAGTCCCTAGGCATTTCTCTTGTGTTTTAAAGTGGCCTTCATGTAACCTATCCACCCTTATTCACATTCCTCTCCTTTCAACTTCTGTGCTCCCCTTCTCATGTGCCTTATGGAACCCTCACTCTGTCTTGCTTTTACTCACAACCTGTTTATCTCTCATGCCCTCCACCTCCTTGCCTTAACAGAGACCTCACATAAAATATGGTCTTCTCCCAAGCTCTCGATACTGAACTTAAAGTGCTCAATGATATCAACAAAGAACTATATTCACTTTCAAATCTTCAACGTAATTAATCAAAGGACATGTATTTATACACCTACTGAAGGTCTCAGACTTCAACGACACCCATTTCTTGGGCTGTTTTTCTTTTGCCCAGTGAATGTGTTTAATAGCATCAATGACCATCAGCGTGTTTTATGCAATTAATATAAAATTGTTACTGCTTTCTCGTTCCTCTGTGATCCCAACGCCTTCCTCGGGCACCACTGTTGCATTTCACATGAGTCGTTTCATCAGGGGATCGTATTAACGTCATGATCGTTACCTAAAAAATACAACCCTTGTGTTTAAACTCACTCATTTATTACTACTATAAAGTTCCTATCATTAAAACTATTTACATTGAGAACCATACACATACCAGAAGTTGAAATAATTGCTGCCCACGTCCTTTTATTTTTTTCTGGCACAACAACAATTTTCCAAGTTGATTCTTTCACTGCCACAGAAACGCCGCGCATGCGAAACAGAGACACTAGTCCATTTTTAAATCCTGAATGCTCAAATATCATTGGTTGCAGATGTCTCCAGTGCAACCAAACAGCACTATGAACTCTGGAGACATCTGCAACCAATGATATTTGAGCATTCAGGATTTAAAAATGGACTAGTGTCTCTGTTTCACATGTGCGGCATTTCTGTGGCAGTGAAAGAATCAACTTGGAAAATTGTTGTTGTGCCAGAAAAATTAAAAGGACGTGGGCAGCAGTTATTTCAACTTCTGGTATGTGTATGGTTCTCAATGTAAATAGTTTTAATGATAGGAACTTTATAGTAGTAATAAATGAGTGAGTTTAAACACAAGGGTTGTATTTTTTAGGTAACGATCACAAAGTTAATGCGATCCCCTGATGAAACGACTCACGTTAACAGAGACCTGGCTTCTCCCTGATGACACCACATCTATTGCCGCTCTCTGTCATGGCGGCTATCAGTTCTCCCACACTCCTCGCCCCACTGGCCGTGGCGGAGGTGTTGGGCTTCTACTTTCTCCCTTTTGTCACTTCCAACCCTTCATCCTTCCTCAGTCTCACTCCTCTCTCTCTTTTGAGGCCCATTCCATCCGCCTATTCTCTCCTCTCCCCCTTTGGGTTGCTGCAGTCTATCGGCCTCCTGACTTGTCTGTTTCCACTTTTCTTTCTGACTTTGACTCCTGGCTATCTATCCTTTTAGTCCCCTCCTCCTCTACTCTTATCCTCGGCGATTTTAACATTCATGTTGACAATCCCTCTGATCCCCATGCTCTTAAGCTCCTCTCCATTACCTCCTCATTCGATCTTCAACTTTGCTCCACTGCCCCCTCTCACCAACTTGGTCACTGTGTTGAACTGATTTTCTTCTCTAATTGCTCACCCTCCAACTTCTGCAACTCAGTCTTTCCCTTATCTGACCACCACCTCTTAAGTTTTCTTATTCATCACCCCCCATCTCAGCCTCGTCCTGTCTCCACTAATCTATTCAGAAACTTTCTTGCTATTGATCCCTTAGCCCTCTCCTCCTCTATTTCTTCACCCGTTTCCTCCACGCTGTTATCCAAATCCATTGATGAGGCTGTGACATCCTATAATATTGCATTCTCCTCTGCCCTAGATACTCTTGCTCCCCTTACCCCATGCCCTGTAAGGCGTTCTTCTCCCCAGCCCTGGCTCACACCCACTGCCTGAGATTTGTGTTCCTGTACCTGCTCTGCTGAGCGTCTTTGGCTTAAATCCCGCTGCCGTGCTGACCTTCTTCACTTTAAATTCATGCTTTTCTCATTCCAATCAGCCATAGCACTTGCCAAACAAGCCTACTTCACCCATCTGACTAACTCTCTCGCCTCTGATCCTCGTTGTCTCTTTAATACTCTCAATTCTCTCCTCAATGTGCCTCCACCGCTGATTCCTCCCTCTCTTCCTGCCCAAACATTAGCTGATTTCTTCCATGACAAAATCCATAAGATTACCCTCCAATTCCCCATTACCCCTTCTACCTCACCTTTCTCCCATCTCTCCCCACTAACTTCTGCTACTCTCTCATCCTTCCCTGCAGTCTCTGATGATGAAACAACACTCCTTCTTTCTTCCTCCAAACCTACCACCTGCTCATCCGACCCCATCCCCACCCGTTTCTTATGCCTCATCTCATCCTCTATTGTCCCTTCCATTTCTCATATCCTCAACCTATCCCTCTCCACTGCTACCTTCCCTACTGACTTCAAGCATGCCATAGTCACACCCCTCCTCAAGAAACCCTCACTCGATCCTACCTGTCCGTCTAACTATCGACCCATCTCTCTCCTTCCCTTGATCTCTAAACTACTTGAACGTGCTGTCCACCTTCACTGTCTCGATTTCCTTTTGTTTCATGCCCTTCTTGTTCCTTTACAGTCCGGCTTCCGTCCCTTGCACTCTACTGAAACAGCTCTCATTAAAGTATCAAATGACTTGTTCCTAGAAAAATCCAAAGGTCTTTATTCTGTCCTCATCCTTCTTGATCTATTTGCTGCTTTTGACACTATTGACCACAACCTTCTTCTTACCACCCTGTCATCACTCGGCTTTAGAGGCTCTGTACTGTCTTGGTTCTCCTCTTATCTCTCCCATCACTCTTTTATTGTGTATTCTGGTGGCTCCTCCTCCTCCTCTGCCACCCCGCTCCCAGTTGGTGTTCCCCAGGCTTCTGTCCTGGGACCGCTCCTCTTCTCTCTCTATACCCAATCTCTTGGTGCTCTTATCTCTTCCCATGGCTTTCATTACCATCTCTATGCTGGTGACTCTCAAATCTACCTCTCTTCGCCTGATATCTCTCCAGCAATCCATGACAAGATCACTGTTTGCCTTTCAGACATTGCTACTTGGATGTCTCACTGCCACTTGAAATTGAATATGGCTAAGACCAAACTCCTTATCTTTCCCCCAATGCCTCCCCTCCTCTACCCCCTTTCTCAGTCTCTGTGGATAACTCTTTAATCCTTCCTGTCTCTTCGGCCCACAAACTGGGTGTTATCTTTGACTCCTCTCTCTCTTTCTCCACTCATATCCAGCTCGTAGCTAAGACTTGCCATTTCTTCCTTTGTAGCATCAACAAAATTCGCCCCTTCCTTTCTGATGACACTACTAAAATGATTGTCCACTCCTTAATCACCTCCCGTCTTGATTATTGCAATATTTTCCTTGCTGGCCTTCCAGCAAACCATCTCTTTCCCCTTCAATCTATTCAACATTCTGCTGCTCGACTAATTTTCCGTCAGCATCACTTTTCCCATATCACTCCACTTCTCAAGTCCCTTCATTGGCTTCCCATCCGCTTCTGGATCCAATTCAAACTCCTCCTCTTGACCTATAAATGCATTCACTCTTCAGCCCCCCACTACCTATAATCTCTTATCTCTCCTTATATCCCCTCTCGCGTTCTTCGCTCTTCAAACAGCCTTCATCTATCTATGCCCTCCATTCGTTCTGCTAATTCTAGACTTCGCTCCTTTCACCTGGCTGCACCCTTTGCCTGGAACAATCTACCTCTGTCTGTGTGCAAAGCACCCTCTCTGGACCTCTTCAAGTCCAGATTGAAAACCCATCTCTTCTCTATTGCTTTCTGTTCTTGATTCTTGTTTTTTGCTCTTCTTGTTATTGTATACTTTGTCTTACTTGATTGCATTTGTATTTTGTGATCTTCTTGACTAGATTGTGAGCTCTGATGAGCAGGGACTGTCTCTTCTTCATGTATGTACAGCGCTTCATACATTTGAAGTGCTATATAAATGTTAAATAGATAGATAGATAGGGATCTTTCCCCTATTGCTCTTTCTTCCATTTCTTTCTTTATCCCTTTTTCATCCACTCAAATTTCACACCTCCATCCTCAGTCCCCATTTACTCTCCCAGTGCCCGACCAATCACAGATTTTTCTTTCCTCCATCATAAAATATCATTTCTCCTCTCCATTCTCACTCCCCTGTCCCATCCCCTTCTAGTCCTACCCCAATATCAGCTCCCTTTTAGCTCCAGCCCCTCCCAGCATCTGCTCCCATCTAATCACATTCTCCCATCCCCCCACATAAGCCCATTTCCAGTCCTAGCCCCCCCATCATCCATTTCCAGTCCTATCCCAGCCCCCATCAGCTCATTTTCAGTCTATGCCCCCTCAATCAGCCCATTTGCAGTCCTAGACCCCACATCAGCCCATTTCCAGTCCTAGCCCCCCATCAGCCATTTCCAGGCCTATCCTAACCCCCCATCAGCTCATTTCAAGTCTTAGTCCCCCATCAGCCAATTTCCAGTTCAAACCTCCTCCATCAGCACATTTCCAGTCTTAGTTCCCAATCAGCCCATTTCCAGTCCTAGCCCCCCACCACGAAGAGCCCCGCACCTGTCTGACTGGCTTCAGAGGAAGCTGGGGAGGCCCAAAGCACCGGCTCACCTCTGCACAGCTGCCAGAGTGAAGAGCAGCATTTTCCTTCACTCTGGCAGCTGTGTTCTCTTGAAGCCCACCAGCATGAAACAGGAAATGCCCTTTAACCTCCTGGTAATCAGTGCACTGGTGGGCTGCAAGAGAACACGGCCACTAGAGTGGAGGAAAATGGCGTTCTTCACTCCAGAGGCTGTGCAGAGGTGAGCTGAGGCTTCAGGCCTCCACAGCTCTCTCTGAAGCCTGTCAGAGAGGTATGAGACCATGTGTGGGCCAACCCTGCAAATGGTACATACTCAATCAGACAGCATGTGTGGCATGAAGTTGACGCGGGGCCCCCTGAACTGTGGTCCTGTGTGAACAACATTCTCCCACGTGCGTTGGGCTGGCCCTGCCACCACATGCAAACATAAGGGAGTGCTCCCTTGTTTGGGAGCCTGAACCCTTACTACTGCTAGGGAGCTGAAACAACCACTTTGAGGCCAGAAGCCTTTGGGGCATGAGCATCAAGGGATCACTCCTGCCCTCCCACTGCCCACCTGGAATACACCAGTAGCTACTGAAAGTATGCTGGAGGTGGTGTGGTGTGGTTGTGTGTGCATGTGTGGAGGGGTACTTTGGTGGTGAAATTCCTGAAATTCCTGTGCTAATCAGAAGAAAACATAAGAAAATGCTATATTGGCTTCCATTGAAATCCTCAACCTCCTTGGAATAATTTATCTTGTTCTCATTGCTTTTTAAGCAGTAGCAGCACTGCACATCAAAAAAGAACACCCACTTCATGAAAGCATGCTTGCTTCTCACTACAGTAAATGAGAGGTTAGATATGATTAGTATCTCAGAGACATGGTGGAAGGAGGACCAGCAGTGGGGCACTGTGATACCTGGGTACAAACTATATCATAATGATAGAGCTAATCAAATTGGTGGAGGGGTTGCACTCAATGTTAGAGAGGGCATTGAGTCACAAAGGATTAAAATTTTGCAGGAAACAAAATTTGCTATAGAATCTCTATGGATTGAAATTCCATGTAAAAAGTGGAAGGCGTTGGCAGTGGGGGTGTACTATTGATCGCCTGGCCAGAATGAACAAATGGATGATGAAATGCTCAAAGAAATCATGGAAGCTAACAAAAGCTACAGCACAGTAATAATAATAGGTGATTTCAATTACCCTGGTATTGACTGGGTCAGGGTCACGGCAGGACATGCTAGGGAGATAAAGTTTCAGATATTAATAAATGACTGCTCTTGGAGCAGCTGATTCATGAACCGACCAAAGGGGAAACCATTTTGGACCTAGTCCTTAGTAAAACAAGAGATCTGGTGCAAGAGATAAGGATGTTGGGGCCACTTGACAATAGTGATCACAGCATGATTACGTTTGTTTTAATTAATGGAGGAGGGATGGTAAGGAAATCCACAGTACTAACTTTTAACTTTCAAAAGGAAGGCTATGATAAAATGAGGAAAATAGTTAAGAAAAAACTAAAAGGAGCAGTTGCAAAGGTTAAAGACTTACATCAAGCTTGGGTGTTGTTTAAAAATACTATCTTGGAAGCCCAGACCAGCTGAATTCCACGCTTTAAGAAAAGTGGAAGGAAGTCCAAAAAATTTCCAGCATGCTTTAAAGATGAGGTCAGAGAGGCTGTTGTGGCTAAAAAAGCATCTTTCAGGAAATAGAAAAAAGAGTCAAATGATGAAAACTGGAATCAGCACAAGAACTAGCAAGTTAGATGCAATGCATTGATAAAGCAGGCAAAGAGAGAATTTGAGAAGAAGCTTGCTGTGGAAGCAAAAACACATAATAAAGACTTTTTCAAGTACATTCGTAGCAAAAAACCTGTGAGAGAGTCAGTTGGACCTTTAGATGATAGAGGAGTAAAAAGGGCACTAAGAGGGGACAAGGCCAAAGTGGAGAGACTGAATGAATTCTTTGTTTTGGTCTTTACTGAGGAAGATGAAAGGATGTTACCCATGACTGAAGAGGTATTTAAAGGTGATACTGCGGAGGAATTTAAAGAAATATTGGCACTGGGAAGATGTATGACAAACTGAAGAGTAGCAAATCACCTAGACCGGATGGTATACATCCAAGGGTGTTGAAAGGACTGAAATATGAGATTGCAGGCCTGCTATTAGTAATCTGTAAATTATCATTAAATTACCTGAAGATTGGAGGATGGCCAATGTAACGCCAATTTTTAAAGAGGGCTCCAGGGGTGATCTGGGAAACAACAGGATTGCAAAAAATTGCAAGAGGAGATTGATAAATTGGAAAACTGGGCATCCGAATGGCAGATAAAATTGAATATGGACAAGTAGAAAGTTCTGCACCTAGGAAAGAACAAAACCCAAACTATGGTTACATGATGCAAGGTTCCACTTTAGGAACCACCACCCAAGAAAAATATTTAGGCGTCATCGTGGATAACATGTTAAAACTCTCCACCTAGTGTGCAGCGGCGGCCAAGAGAGCAAATAGAATGTCTCTGTATCGTTCCATGTTGCGACTACACCTTGAATATTGTGTGCAATTCTGACACCGTATCATTAAAAGGATATAGCGTTATTAGAAAAGGTACAGAGAAGAGCCACCAAAATGGTAAAGGGGATGAAAGGATATCCCTATGAGGAAAGGCTAAAAAGGTTAGGGCTCTTCAACCTGGAAAAGAGACAGCTGAAGGGAGATAAAATAGAGTTCTATAAATTAACGAATGGAGTGGAATGGGTAAACGTAGATCGATTGTTTATGTCATCAGAATATAGAAAGACTAGGGGACGTGCAATAAAGCTACATTTAAAAAGAACTATAAGGAAAGGATCGGATAAAACCCATAAAATTGCTGATCTCACTAACATCATCCCATGACCATTGTGATTAATATTCTGACTAAAACTCAAGGACCTCTAAAACCTCACAGACCTCTCCCTCAACATAGATATAGCTATGCGCATAACCCATACCACAACAATATATCTGTTTTAAATAACAACTCCCATGTTCCCATGTTCCCTGTAAAATAGTTATCTCCAAGTTATAATGCCCTGTTCAATGTAATTTAAGTTTGTTGAATGTAAACCGCACTGATGCAGAATAGCGCGGTATATAAGAGAATGTAAATAAATAAATAAATAAACTGTTAAATGTAACTGCTGTACCCCATCATTCCGCAACAATGTAAATGTATATAGTTAGCAAAGTTAAATGTAACATGTATAAACCATCAAATCCTCCAAGTTTGAATTCCCTGTTCTACAGTATGTAAAAGTCGGTTGCTGTAATTGTTTTATGTAAATCGCTTTGAATTAATGATAAAGCGGTACTGAAAACCTGTTAAATAAATAAATAAATAAGGAGTCATAGGTGCTTTGGAATCCTTAGTTTTTGGTAGATGGAGGATGTCGCTCTCTTTGTTTGGGATTGAAAGTTCCCAGATATTTTATTTCGGTGCTGAATTTGACTTCCACGTTGTCAAATCGCAATGTTGGTGGGGAAGAGAAGGTCGGGTCAGAGGTTATGCATAGGGCTTCAGTCTTTTTGGTGTGTAAATTGTGCCAAGTAAGCCATGCTTTTGTGTCTTTAAAGCAATTTCGGAGGGTAGTGGGGTTGAGAGAGAGTAGATTGATGGGGGGTGTAGAACATATATTACAGAGGACTGCGGAGAGGCTTGATCCTTGAGAAATTCCTTTTTGTTGGGTGAATGTGGTTGAGGTCCTTTTGTTAATTCTCATTTGCTATTTCTGAGAGTCTAAGTAAGAGCAGAAACAACTGAGTGTTATCCCCTGAAGGCTGATTTCCGATAATCTTTGTAGAGGAAGGTGATGGGGAATGGGATCAAAGACAGAAGCAATGTTGAGGAATATCAAGATGTGACTGTTCTTCAGGTCCTTCTCCTAGAGCTCTCCATTGTCAGGTTCATGGTGTTAAAGTCCTGAGTCTATCCAGGGAGTATTGCCCTCATAGAAGAGGGTGTGACTGATCAGTCTTACTCACAATTTATGGAGTCTAGAAGAAAGCTAAGACCTAGATTGAAAAAGTCTGATAAGGAGATCACAAGGTGGCATGGCTGACTTCAAAGGTGAATGCAGGAGTTGTACCATATCAAGGGATTATTCTGACCAGTTCATGCCGTCCCTGGTGAAGCTGTCTAGAAAGTTTTTGAATTAATTGGGATCCTCGAATGTGTGAGTCTGTTTGTGGAGGGTCACATTCATTCTGGCAGGAAACAGCAGGCCCTATCGGGCTTGTAACTTTTGTATTTGCAGCCAGTAGGCCAGTAGTTGTTTCTGGTGGAGAACTGTGTCTTTGCTTAAGACCAGATAGAATTGTAGCTTAGCTCTGAATCTAGATTGTCTTCAAATATAGGATGGGGTCAGCATCTTTGCTGCCCTCTGGTATGCCCAGGAATCATACAATATTCCTATGGGAGTGGTTATTTGCATCCTCAAGTTGTCGCTCAATGGTGTCAAGGTGCTGGGGCCATACCTCTCTCATACAGGCATGACCTCCATGAGGCATTCATCATGAATTAGCACCCTTCTGTTCACTGCATCTAGCCGTGATGCTAAGGTGCCCAATTGGATCCTGACGTCGGCGATGTCCTGATGCATAGTGGAGGTGCATCTTCATTTGCTGCAGCCAAATCCCTGATTTGGCAGATTTCCTTCAGTAATTCTTTGTGCTGATCATCCGATTCCTAAGCAGTCACCATCTTTGATGGAGATGGGGATTCTTTCTTGAAGAGTTTAACTCCTTGAGCCACCACTTGTGCACATTCTAACTTTGTTGGTTGGGAGGAGGACACTCCTGGATGGTGCAGGGAAACCCAGGAAGTAGTAACCAAGCGGGGACCGAAGGTGGGGAGCGGGAGTCTATTTAGGATTGCTATTCAGGCATCCATCTTCCACCATGGTAGACTCCGCCTCACGCATCATTCTGGCTCTTGCTGTCACCTTTTCTACCTGTTTAGCCACCTTAAGATCAACAGAAATAATCATACCCAGGTCCTGTTCTTCTGTACTGCTCCCTTGGAATTCTGTGGCCGAAATGCATGACCCTGCATTTTTTAAATCTTCTTTATTTATATTTTCAAACAGAATACAAATAAAAAAGAAAACAAACTTCAGTAAATTAAAATACACAATTCTTCACTGCAACATGAAATCAAAGCCCACCCCACCCTATCCCTCTCACCAACATGCGATCATAAGGGGGGTTAGAAGCAACACAGCTGAAGGCCTACCATACCTATAAGGGCTTTAGAAGATCACCACTTTAAAACTTAAGTGGTACAAGGGTTTGTTAATAGCCCTTTATGGTATCTCATATCTCGCTCTGGAAATGTATTTCTGTAGGGGTTTCCACTTTAGAAAAATAGAGAGCGTAAGGGTTCTGCCACACCGAGGCATTTCTTCATATTTGCAGCATAGGCACAAGCAGTTCCACCATTCATGCCAACTAAGCTCTGCAGTATGTTTCCAATTAGAGATAACAATTTGTAGGGCCACCTCCAACATGAAGTCCAGCAAAAATTGATAATCCCTCTGTAGTGACGAGATGTCAATCGCTGATCGAAAGACGATCACCGACCAGGAGAAAGAGGCCTGAAATTCCAGCACCTCTTGGATATGATTCCATATTGAAATCCAGTAAGACTGAATGTTAGGGCAGTCATATACCACATGCCTCGGAGTGCCGACATCTCTCCAACAAGACCAACACTCATTCCTGGTTGCCTCATCCCATTTAGCAACCTTTACCGGAGTAAAGTGCACTCTGTGTGCAAAAAAGTATAAAGCTTGTGAGACAGAGGCAGACCAAGAAACCCTATTTACTTTACCCCAGAATTTTGTCCAAGATTCTGGAGAGAGGACTTCTCTGGTGTCATGCTCCCATATTCGTTGAATTCAATGACCTGCAAACTATTGTTCTGAGCCACAAGTTTATAATATTGGGAAGCCACCCCAGAGGTCATACATCTAGACCTTATCCTATTCATTAACCCCCAATCATCAGACAGTGAAGTAGCATCTAACTGGGATTTTTCTATGCAATGCCTCAGCTGGATCCACTGGAAATATAAAGACTGAGGTAGATCAAATTCACTTTGTAAAGTGGAAAAGGGTTTCCACTTGCCATTTAATATTAGTTGGCCAACACTCCAAATACCTTTACTAAACCATTTTTGCCATGATTTTATGCGACTTCAACCTCTTGATAGACACCATGCCAGGGAGAACACTCAAAGGGAAAGGAGCACTCAGTCTCTCTTCTATTTCAAGCCATACCCATCGTGATCCTTGTTTTAGCTGAAAAGCACAGTGATAGGCCTGAAAATCAGGGAAATTCACCCCCCCCCCTTCCTCTTTTTTAGATTTGAGCTTCCTAAGAGCAATTCTAGGCGGTTTATTTTTCCATAGGAATCGGACCCGAATTTATTCAGTTTGACAGTACACCTTACTTGTGAGAAAGACAGCTAGCATTTCTAATATATAATTCACTTTAGGAGTAATAGTCATTTTTATAGCTTCAAGACAACCCCACCAGGAAAGATAAACCGGCGACCACTTTGCTGTTATATTATGAACTATAGTTAGGATCTCTTCTTCATTATGCTGTATGGTTACCCTAAGTGGGAAACACTAGTGAACTCCCAAATATTTCACCATCTTGGGTTCCCATACAAAGGGAAATTCCTCCATATCCGTTCTACATACTCTTCAGGGGAAAGGCAACAGATTTTGACAAATTTATTTTATAACCTGATAATCCTGCATATTTATCTATCAGTTCCAAAATACTCGGTATGGAACTAGGTGTGGTGAAGAGCAGAAGATCATGCGCATATGCAGATAGTTTAATTTCGATGCCGGCAATAGAGACACCCTTAACCATGAGGCTTTGTCTTATCAATAAGTCCAAAGGTTCCAAAGCCAGGTTAAAGAGAATGGGGGAAAGAGGACAACCCTGCTGGGTACCCCACCCTAGAAGAAACTCTCTAGACAGTTGCATTCACAGAAATTTTTGCACTTGGTCTTGCATACTTAAGTTTAATTAGATTGCAGAAACCTTCACCAAATCCAAACCACTTCAAAACAGCAAACAGAAAAGGCCACTCCAACCTGTCAAACGCTTTCTCCGCGTCTAATGAAAGTCCGACAAGAGGGTCTTCTGTTTCCTCTGCACCTTCCAGGACATGACAAAGCACTCTGGCATTATCAGCTGTAGAACGTCCCTCAGTAAAGCCGCATTGGTCTGGATTTACCAAGGAAGGGATCGATTTGGAGAGATGCCCAGCGACAATGGTCGCAAAAATTTAATAGTCTACGTTTAACAATGAAACTGGCCAATAATTACTGACTAACTGAGGGTCCCTTCCAGCTGTTCCAAGGACAACAATGTTTGCAGAGGCAAATGCTCCAGTCTGTGCCACATTGTCAAGAAGAGTTCTATAATATTGTTGAAGGTATGGCCCTAAAGTTTTGGAAAAGGCTTTATAAAATTCAACCGGCAGACCGTCTGGACCGGCAGCCTTGCCAGCTTGTATAGAGTCAATGGCCTGGATGATTTCCATGACGGTTATCTGCTTGTCTAATCCTGCAACAGTTTCTTGATCCAACACTGGCCTTTGGATATTCTTTAGCAAACTGTCAAACTCCTCTACTGAAAAATCTATTTCTGAGGAGTATAACTGGGCATAGAATTGGCAAAAGGTCTCCACAATGTCAGGATCCTTGACAATCAATTGTTGCACCAGAGGATTCTTTAGAATGGCAACATGTGAGGATTCCTTATGACTCTTTAGTGAATTGGCTAGCAGCTGTCCAGCTCTATTACCCTCTAAGTAATATCGCCCTTTATGCCCCTGAATATTCTTTGAGGCCTCTGTGGTCAAAATTGAATTATATTTAAATCTAAGACATTGCAGCCTTATCAAGATGGTAGGGTCAGATTTCCAGCATAAAATACGTTTGCCTGCTTTAATTTGTTTGTTTAGTGTACAAAGTTCTGCTTTACGCTGTTTAGCCTGCTTTATAGCAAAACTAGTAATAGTAGCCCGTATACTAGCCTTAAAATCTTCCCACCAGGCCCATCCCGAGGAAGCTTGCAGTAAATTGAATTGGAAATACTCCTCTATGGCCACCAGGATGGTCTCCTGAAATTCCTGACTGGTTAAAAGAGTCCTACCAAATTGCCATCGAGAGTTAGGTTGCTAACTTGTTGAGTCAAGTAAAGTGAGAGAAATTGCAGAGTGATCTGAAATATGAGCTGCGTGAATAGTAGTCTCACTAACTTTAGAACAAAGTCCTTTGGAGACTAAGAAAAAATCTATGCGTGATAACGAGTTATGAGGGGGAGAAAAAAACGTGAATTCTTTATCTGTAGGGTGCTTCAGTCGCCAAATGTCTATAAGACCCAAGTCCTGCATTAATGATACAAGAACTGGGTGAGCCCTGGAAATTCTAATAATTCTCACTGGACTCCTATCTAACAATGGGTCTATCATGAGGTTGAAGTCCCCTTCCACTATAGTCTGATATATGGACACCTCCTGCGCCAAAGCCGCAATAGAGCAAAAAAAAGTAGGACAATCAATGTTAGGAGCATAAACATTAATTAAGGCCAGATCAGTGGCTCCAATTTTAATAACAGCCATGGCCCACCACCCATCATTATCAGATCCAGTTTGAATAATCATGGGAGATAGAGCTTTCCTTACTAAAATGGCACCCCACTTTTCTTATGCTGGGCAGCTGCTAAAGCCACTGAAGAAAAGGGATTTGCCCCTAGTTTTAACAACTCCGTTGCATTCAAATGTGTCTCCTGCAAAAGTAAGATGTCAACCCTTTTCTTCTTACCATATAGAAGAATCCTTTTCCTCTTAATGGGATTGTTAATGCCCTTAACATTCAGTGAAACTATCTTAAAGGAAGACATACTGATAAAATAGCTCAGGTTGACTGTCAAATGTTGCAAAAACATGCCCAATTGTAACATCTAGTTTTACATTGTAGAACAGCATCTTAAGTGCCCTCAGAGTGTTAGCTACACTTATAGCCCAATAACAAAAACCCATAAAAAAGATATAATTTAGCCCTAGCCCCTGTACATGATCGCACATAATAAAAACACATAATTCTGAAGAACACAACACCAAACACACCAAACTAAAACCAGGGAGGCTATACGACCCACAAACTTAACGGGTGAGCCCACCAGGACAAGACAGACACGGAGGGTAGAATGACCTACTACATTCCCACTTCTGTTACCAATTAAAATAGCACACTTTCCCCACCTCCCACAGTAAAAGAAAACCAATGTACCCAAAACCCTAACCATCAACACCGTGTGGCAGGGCAACCCTCACCGAATCAGTTTATGAGTTGAGAGACCCTGCCGAATGACTAAGGGACCTCTCGCTTCTCCAGGCTTCAAATCTCTCTCAAACACCACAGACAGCACGTACAACATAAAACACAAAAGAAGAAAGAGAGAGAAAACAACAACCAAGAGGAAAGAAAAAAAAAAGCATCTTGACCAGGAAATACCCTGGCATTTCTTCGAAGAAAAGCAAAATGGGTGTCCTGGTACATAATAGTACTGCATGATAAAGTGTCACTTTTGTGTAAATATAACTCCTTTACACGACCTACAATCAGTCAAACACCATGATATTAAGCGCCAGCAAACTGCATCAAATAAGGCTGCAAAATGAAGTTCACCGCCTCACTGCTGCCTCCTTTCCTCCAGAATCCATATAAATCTCCTGGGTCATCAAAGGTCTTGGTCTGGTTATGCAGCGTGACTCTCATGTGAGCCAGATAGAGCAACCCAAAATGGGCCTGCAGCTGCAAAAAGTGTGGGCGCAACGCTAGAAAACTCTTCCTTTGATCCACCATTGCCTTCATGAAGTCCGGGAAGAAGAGGAGTTTGTGTCCCTGATATTCCAAATTTGAAAGTGCTCTGGAAGCTCCCATTATTTGCATTACTTGCTGAAAACGTAGAACTTTCAAAATTATTGGGCGAGGACACTTATCCGCAACCACGGACTGAGTAGGCACTCAATGAGCGTGCTCGATCTCGAATGGCATGGCAAACTGCAACTTTAACACACCCGGAATCATGGCCTGCAGGAAGGACACCATATCAGGACCCTCTGCACCTTCATGTACTCCTAATATTCTTATGTTATGTCTTCTTGAATGGTTATTACCGTCTTCCACCTCTCTCTGTAGTGACCGTATCAGCTTGGCCTGCTTCTCCACAGCCTTGAACCTTTCCCCATGTGATGCCACATTGCCCTCAACCTTCTTCAAATGAGCCGTAATTGCCTCCATGGAAGATCTCAAAGCGTTAATATCTTCTTGCATTGTACATAGTGACTCTCTGTTAGACTTGATCAGTTCTTTGGCGGCCCAAATCTCAGCCACAAGCTCCTGCAAAGTCTCAGGACAGTCTCGGATAACCACCATCTTGTGAGGAGAGAGAGGTTCCATTTTGGTTCTCTTTACGCTGGCGCCTTGAGGAACCTGGTAATCCAGCCGCATTGGTTGGCGACCTGACATATCTGGAATCGAATAATAACCAAGTAGGTAGGAACTATTTGATTAAAGACAGCAGAAGTCAGGATTCTTGTCAATTGCCTTCTGGAACTCAGCTCTTACACATCCATCTTGACCAACAACCAGGCTCCGCCCCGACCCTGCATTTTTTAGCATTAAAACCTCAGCTGCCAAATTAAACATAGAAACATAGAAATATGATGACAGAAAAAGACCACATGGCCTATCTAGTCTGTCCTTCCATATCAACAACTACAACAGTCCTCTTTTTACCTTTAGAGATCCTCTGTGTTTGTCCCATGCTTTTTGGAATTCAGTTAATGTCCTCATCTCTACCACCTCCACTGGGAAACTATTCCATGGATCCACTACTCTTTCCATAAAGAAATATTTCTGCATATCACTCCTGAATCTATCTCCCTTCACCCTCATCCAATATCCTCTCATAGCAGAACTTGCTTTCAATTGGAAGAGGCTCTCTCCCTGAACATTTATGCCACGGGGGTATTTAAACATCTCAACCATATCACCTCTATCCCGCCTTTCCTCTAAGGTGTACATATTAAGATCCCTAAGTCTGTCCTCATATGCTTTATAATGAAGACCACTAATCATTTTAGTAGCCACCCTCTGCACCGACTCCATCCTATTCACATCCTTTTGATGGTGCGGTCTCCAGAATTGCACACTATACTCCAAATGAGGTCGCACCAAAGACTTATACAGAGGCATTATCACCTCCTTTTTTCTGCTAGCCATTCCACTCCGTATGCACCCAAGCATCCTTCTAGCTTTTGTCGTCGCCTTTTCTACCTGTTTAGCTACTTTAAGATCATCAGACACAACCACGCCTAGGTCCCGCTCTTCTTTAGTGGACCAAAGTACTTCATCCCCTATACTATATTGCTCCCTTGGATTGCGGCAGCCCAAATGCATGACCTTACATTTTTTAACATTAAATCCCAGCTGCCAAATTCTAGACCATTCTTCAAGCTTAGCTAGATCCCTCCTCATGTTATCTACACCTTCCTGGGTGTCTACTCTATTGCAGATTTTGGTATCATCCACAAAGAGGCAAACCTTACCCAACAGCCCTTCTGCTATATCACTAACAAAGATGTTAAAAAGAATCAGACCAAGGACAGATACCTGGGGCAGACCACTGGCAACATCCTTCTCATCAGAGAGAGCTCAAGTATATATTAGTGGCTTATTGATCTGTACTGAATGCTCAAGTATATATTAGTGGCTTATTGACCTCATGGAGCCCTCAGATTCAAATACATCTAATACTGCCTGAAATAAGAATAATACCAGATTAAACATTGCACTGGGAATATGAACAATAGTGTGCAATATTTGAGCAATAGGATGTGCTATCAATGACCTTGCCTCTGAAACAAAAATATAAAAACCCAAATAAAATAAAAATCCCATAAATGATACCGGAACTCTTTGTCGCTGTACTCTTTGTTGCTTCCCACCCAACCATGCATTAAGAGTAGTATTGCAGAAAAGGACTTTATTGCTGCTTTTTATTTGCTCTGCTCTAACCTTCAGGTTCAAAGAGAAAGGCAGGCCTTTTGAAGTCACAGGACTCCCCAGGTGTCAGTCTCCTTAATTAGCTTGCTTAGGAGCCAGGCAGTGGAGAGTTGTATAAAGGTCTACATTGGCTTGCAAGTACTGCCAGTTTTAGAAGGTCTTCACCTGTACTCTTTGTCGCTTTACCTGTACTCTTTGTCGCTTCCCACCCAACCTTTTTTAACCCAAGCAGTAACTTTAGGGTCCATCCCTAGGGTGCTCTGTTTGTTTATAAGTCGTCTGTGAGGAGCAGTGTCAAAGGCTTTACTGAAATCTAAATACACCACATCTAGGGGCTCTCCCTTGGTCCAACTTCCTGGTCACCCAATCAAAGAAATCAATCAAATGTGTCTGACAAGACCTGTCTCTGGTGAATCCATGCTGGCTCGGATCCTGTAATCTGCTGGACTCCAGAAACCTCACTATTTTCTCTTTCAGCAGCGTTTCCAATAATTTACCAACCACCAAAGTTAAACTAACTGGCCTGTAGTTTTCGACCACATCCTTACTTCCGCTTTTGTGTAAGGGCACCACATGAGCCTCTCTCCAGTCTTTGGAACCACTCCCAACTCCAACGAGGCATTGAAAAGGTCAGTCAGTGGAGTTGCTAGAACGTCTCCAAGTTCCCTCAGTATTCTAGGGTGTATCCCATCCGGTCCCATTGCTTTGTCTACTTTAAGTTGAGATAGTTTCTCACGAACACAGTCTTCTGACAATTGTTCAAGATGTCCCTCGCTTCTGTTCCTGTTTGTGGGTGTTTTCTGAGGTCCTTCTCCTGGTTCTTCATCTGTGAACACAGAACAGAAATATTTGTTAAGCAATTCTGCTTTATCCTTATCAGCTTCTACATATTCTTCCCCTGAACCCTTGAGTCTGACAATACCACTTTTGCCCTTCCTCTTCTCACTAACATAGCTGAAAAACTTCTTATCCCCCCATTTTATTGCATTTACTATTTCCTCCTCCTTTTGAATCTTTGTCTTCCTGACTACTTTGCAAGCTTCTCTAAGTTTTTCTAAATATAGATGCCTGTCTTCCTCTCTCTGTGATCTCTTGTATTTCTTCACTTTTTCAGCTACTTCTTTCGAAAGCCATAGCGGTCCCCTTTTCCTTTTACCTTTATTTACCATTTTAACAAAAGGTTGATTGCCCTTAAAATATCCCCTTTCATTTTTGCCCACTGTATTTCTACATCCCCCAGCTGTTCCCATCCCACTAACAACTCCACTAACGATTTGCATGCACTGCCACCATTGTATTCAAATGTATCTCATGCATATTCATTAAGGACAGCCTGAAAACCTGAATGGTGTTTGGCCCTCCAGGACTAGAGTTGGGAATCTCTGCTCTAGGGTATTTGATTTATTTATAAGTCACCTGTGTGGAACAGTGTCAAAGGCTTTACTGAAATTCAAGTACACCACATCTAAAGTTCTTCCTCAGTCCAACTCTCTGCTCACCCAGTCAACAAAATTAATGAAATTTGCCTGACAAAACCTGCCTCTCGTATGACTCTGCTGCCTTGAATCCTGCAATCCATTGGATTCCAGAAACTTCACTATCCTCAGGTTTTGTTTTTTATTTATAATTTATAAATTTTACAAAACAAATCAAGCAACAAAGCTCAACAAAAAAGGGAGGAGTGGTCTAATTAAGATGACCGCTGGCCTGCACGCTGTGTGAGAACATGCCAAAACGGAAGGGAAAGTTGAAGGTTTACCCGCCTGAAACCGTCTCTGGCCCTATGAATCAGTTCATGCAGTCAAGTGAGGAAAAGATTCAGGAGATTAGAGCTGGGCATAGGGATTTGCGAGAGGAGGCAATATCCCTGGAAGCCCTAGATATCACGCTCTCTCCTGTAGCAAGACTCCTGCCGCAGCCCCCGGCATCTTCTCCACTCTTCTCCCTTGCTTCCCCAGTGGGGGACTCAGAGAAAGGCGGTGTTCCCGCTGGTGGTCGGCGGGATTCAGTGGAGATTGAGGTGGAGAGAGAGAGCTTTGGCGTCAGTGATGAGTCGGAAGTAGGTGGTTCCCTACAGTCGGATATGCAAGCGCCTTTTCAAACCAGAAGCGCTTCGCCTTCTGTGAAAGTATCTACTTCTTTGTTTGTGCCTGTTCAACCCAAGATTGTTACGCTGGATACCATCTGGGATGCAATTTCAATACTATCTGCTGCAGTCTCTGCCCAGATTGCCGGGTCATCAGCGAAGGTTTCCTTACTTGAGGAGAAGGTACAGAATTGTTTTTGTGACTTGGACAATTTAAAACGTCAAGAACAAGAACTGCATCATGAATTAAATTCTCTGACTGAGACTACCTCGGCTCTTGTCAAGGATAATAATCTCCTTCGGACTAAATTGGAAACTTTGGAGAATGCTGCAGGTGCCACAAGCCTACGGATTTTGAATTTTCCGGTTATTCCGGGGATTTCTCCATTGGACCTGTTTAAGAAATTTTTATCTGAGGTTTTGGCAGTGCCCATTGAGTTAATGGCTCCTATTGTGAAGGTTTACTATTTACCTCAGTCTAGGAAACAGCCGGGTACTATAGGGGATGATGTTAGTATAGATGTTATAAATGTTTCTAACTTATTGGTTTCTCCTAATGTTAATTCTGTAAAAATGGCTACGCTATTAGTTTCCCTTGCTCTGCTATCGGACCAGGAATGGCTTTTAAAGTTATTCTTTAAGAAGCGTCATTCTTTGCTTTATGGGGTCAGAGTTTCAATGTTTCCAGATATTTGTAGAGAATCATAGAAAAGGCATAAACAATTTCTATTGTTAAAGTCTGGGGTATTGCAGATCGGAGGGACATACCATTTACGTTTCCCTTGCAAATGCGTTATTATGTATGGTTCTAAGAAATATATATTTCATCAGCCTGAAGCTCTTTCAGCTTTTATTAGTTCTCATTTACCTTTAAGTATGACCCTGGCTGTAGGTTGATGTACTTGCTATATATTGTTGTATTCCTCTAATCAGTGACTTTATTTCCTAATTCCTTTTTCTTTGGGATATCATGTTGATATCTCATTTGCCATGTGTATTAGTGTATCACTCCCCCTCAATGTGGACTATAGGTGAATCTGGTTTTCCTTTTCTTTATATGTATTGTTGGTTAATAATTGCTGGAGGGTATCTCCTCCTCCCTTCACTATCCTCTGTTTTAGCAGCCTTTCCATTAATTTGCTCGCCACAGAGGTCAGACTAACCAGCCTGAAGTTCCTAACCTCAGCCTTATTTCCCAACCTCATCCTTATTTCTGCTTTTGTGTAAAGGGGCCACATGTGCTTTTTTCAAGTCTTCTGGAACTATGCCTGAATCTAACGAAACATTGAAAAGGTCATACAGTGGAGCTGCTAGAACTTCCCAAAATTCCTTTAGTACTCTTAAATGTAAACCATCTGGCCCCATTGCTTTGCCTGCTTTTAGTTTAGCTAGCTCCTCACAAACACAGACTTCTGAAAATCATACAAAATCCCCTTCACTTCTGTTCCTATTTGTCGGTGTTTTCTGAGGTCCTCATTCCTGGCCCTTCATCTGTTCACATAGATCAAAAATATTTGTTAAGCAGTTCTGTTTTATCCTCGCGTCTACATATTTCTCCCCTTCACTTTTCAGTCTGATAATACCACTTTTGCAATTCCTCCTCTCGCTAACATCTGAAAAATGTATTGTCCCCAGATTTTACTGCATTGGCTAATTTTTCTTCCTTTTGTACCTTTGCTTTCCTGACTACTTTCCTAGCATCTATAAGCTTTTTTGAATATTCATGCTAGTCGTTCTCTTTCTGTGATCTCTTGTATTTTATGAAGGCCACAATCTTTATCTTCACCTTGTCAGCTACTTTTTTCAAGAACCATAGTGACCTCCTTTTTCTTTTACATTTACTTACTTTCCTAATAAAATGGTTTGTTGCCCCTAATATATCCCTTTTCAGTTTCATCCACTGCTTTTCTAGATCTTCCAGCTGTTCCCATCCAGCTAATATCTGCTTGAAGTATAGTCCCATCTTGGCAAGGCTAGCTTTCCTAAAGTCTAGGACCCTCACTTTTGAATGCACTTCATCAGCCCTAGTGAAAATGCTGAACTACACCATCCAATGCGAGATGATCACCCATTATACATCAGAAACACTTTCCTCATTTGTTAGCACCAGGTCCAGTATGGCTCCCTCATATATGAGTTCTGTTACCAATTGCCAAAAAGTTGTTCCTGTAAAGAAACCAGGATCTCCCTATTTCTAAATGACACCAAAGCAGGGATGTTCCAATCAATATCTGGCATATTGACATCACCTCTCTCTCCTTTCATAGCAATACTGCAAATGTCTTCAATTAAATCTTTGTCCAGTTCTTCTGTCTATGAAGGAGGTCTGTATATAACACCAATGCAAATGGATGCTCCATGCCCTCTTTCTAGTTTAACCCACAATGTCTCTCCCTTCTTTCATAAGCCCTACAGTTCTGTGATTTTAATATTATCTTTTACATATAGTGCCACTCCTCCTCCCTTTCTTCCTAGCCTGTCCTTCCTGAAAAATTATAGCCTGGTATAAAATTTCATCCCAATCATGGTTCTCCATGAACCATGTCTCCATAACTGCCACTAAATCCAAGTCAACCTCTTCCATTAAAGCTTAAACATCCGGAATCTTATTTCCCATACTATGGGAACTAATACACATCACTTTCCAGATGTTGCCCTTTATAAACACGTCTACAGAGTATTTAATGTGCTACTTACCCAAGGACTTTCATTTATGTAGAGGCTTTCTTCATCCACCCCCCAACAAATCTAGTTTAAATCCCTCTTTAGCAGGTTAGCCATTCTGCTGTGGAAGACACTTCGACCCTTATTGAAAAGGTGGACAGCTGGGGAGTGCTGTGACCACAGTGAAGACCTTCTAGAACTGGCAGTACTTGCAAGCCAATGTAGACCTTTATACATCTCTCCACTGCCTGGCTCCTAAGCAAGCTAATTAAGGAGACTGACACCTGGGGAGTGCTGTGACTTCAAAAGGCCTGCCTTCCTCTTTGAACCTGAAGGTTAGAGCAGAGCAAAAAAAGCAGCAATAAAGTCCTTTTCTGCAATACAACTACAAAGGCAAATCATTTGGCAGAACAGAAGAAAAAAAATATTAAAATAAAATTACCCCCCTTTAAGAACTCTCAGGCAGAGAAGTTATCTCTAGAGCCACAGATTTGCCTTGCTTGCAGTGCAAACCATCTAGGGTTTGCCTGGAGACCCTCTGGGGACAGAATGACTGTCTTTTGAGGAAAGGCTAGAGATTAGGAATCTTCAGGTGCTTTAAAGGCGCTGACCACCAGTTGAATATCAACCCCTATGTTTTTTTAAATTTAAATTTCAGTGGGCTTTTCCCAAGATATTTGTAATGGAAGATCCCAAATTAATGTATCTGCTTCTAAGGTATCCTTTTATTAAAGTTCACTAAGCAGTTAATGTGTGAATTAGCACCTGTTGACAGCTGCTATGTGACTGAGCCATTTAGCACGCACTAAATCAGGTGCTAACTACTTAATGTGAAATGGGGTGGGGCCTGAGAAGATTATGGGTATCAAGTGGACGTGGACTGAACATTGCAGTTGTAATTTCCCTGAGCTATCAATGTTACATTTAGTACAGGTTTATTTAACACTACCTCAACAGGAGGCATTAAATGCACCTGCGCTAACTGCAAATCAGTGTAATGGATGGAAAATGTCTTTACCATGCATTAAGAGTAGTGGATACGTTGGGCATGCCGTTAACACACAGTAAGTGCAAACATTCCTATGGGATTATCTTTCTTGATGGCCGGCTCTTTAGAACCCTCTTCTTTTCTGCTTTACATCTTGAAAATGTGTAATAAATTGGTATCTACTAAAAAAATGATTTTTGCATAGAAAAGTTGAGAGGGCATTAATGAATACTAGCTTGAGCATACTATGTCTTTTCTATTTTTCCAAAATTAGAAAAAAAGATATTTTAAGTGTGTCAGATTCACTCTCATTAGACTTACAGGGGTATGTAAGCCAAAAGGTTTTATTGTGTTCAGATTCCGGTATCATTTATGGGATTTTTATTTTATTTGGGTTTTTATATTTTTGTTTCAGAGACAAGATCATTGATAGCACATCCTATTGCTCAAATATTGCACACTATTGTTCATATTCCCAATGCAATGTTTAATCTGGTATTATTCTTATTTCAGGCAGTATTAGATGTATTTGAATCTGAGGGCTCCATGAGGTCAATAAGCCACTAATATATACTTGAGCATTCAGTGTTCGTAGATATATTTGGGAGGAGTACTTTTAAGGTAGCCAAGATTATGGGAGAAATTATTAAACTGTGATAAAATAGCACATTTTACGGCAACTTAGTTTACAATAGGAGTCACTAACCTATGGTAACTCAGTACTACAGGTTAGTAACTCCTGTGATAAATGAGTAACAACTTGCAATCAACTTCACAAGCTGTGTTATTCTGCTCCCCTGGGGCACTGAGCTGCTAATGTGTAGGGGATATAGGGAGGAGTGGCCTAGTGGTTGGGGCAAGTTACCTCAAGCAGGAGGGCCAGGGGTTCAAATCCCACTTGTGGCCTTGGGCAAGCCACTTAACCCTCCATTGCCACAGGTAGAAAAACATAGATTGTGAGCCCTTCAGGGTCAAGGGAAAAAATATATATACAGTACCTGGATGTACATTGCTGACTGGTAGAAAAGCTGTATATAAGCCTAGTTAAATAAATGTCTTAAAGGAGCTGGTATGGGAAATAGCCTAAGGGTCTCTTTCCCCCTTCCCCACCAAAAACAAAAATGGCAGCTTTATTCTTGGAAGTAGTACCATGTGACTACTATTAGCGGTCATGGGTGCCATTTTGAATTCAACACTGGTCTCCACAGGAGTGAGAGGACATCACTCTTGACAAGTTTCCCTTGATCATCAGGGATTCAGTCAGGTAGGCCTGGGGTGGCCTATAGGGGATGGGGAAGTTGGTAATTTGGGGTCAGGGAGTGGTGCTTTTCAGGGATAGCATAGTTACTTACCTGTAACAGGTGTTCTCCAGTGACAGCAGGAATCAGTCCTCACATATGGGTGACGTCAGCACCAACGGAGCCCGCATGGAGCATTTCCCCAGCTTTCAAAGAAAGCCTTTGGGAATGTCACCATGCATGCATGGTCCCCTTCCCACCCAAAGGTGCCATCTTACTCAGTCAGGTGCCATAGCAATAGCCCCTTCAAGAAGATGGCAAAAATATACAGCAACTCCAAGGGGAGGAGGGAAGGTTGTGAGGAATGATTCCTGTTGTCCCTGGAGAACACCTGTTACAGGTGAGTAACTACACTTTCTCCAGGAACACGCAGGAAGTCAGACCTCATCAGAGCTTACAGTCTAATCAAGACAGACCATACAATAACTGAGAACAAGGGTAAAATCAAGGAAAGTAATGAGACACATAGGAGAACAAGGGATCATGATCCAAAAGCAACCTCTAAGAGGCAAGCTTTTAGCATGGATTTGAAAAGGGGTAGAGATGAAGCCTGGGTAGTGGGGCACAGTAGAATGAATGCATTTATAGGTCGGAAGAAGAAGTTTGAGTTGGATATGGAAACAGAAGGGGAGCCAATGAAGTGACTTGAGAAGAGGGGTGATATGAGCATATTGGGGCTAGCAGAAGATTAGCCATGCAGCTGAGTTCTGAATAGATTGAAGGGGAGAGAGATGACTCAGACGGAGTCCAGCAAGAAGGAGGTTGCAATAGTCTAGGTGGGAAGTGACTAAAGAATGGATAAGTATCCTAGTAGTGTGTTCAGAATTAAGGGGAGAGAATTTTGCTAATGTTATAGAGAAAGAAATGACAGGTTTTAGCAATCAGTTGGATGTGTGTGGAGGAGGAAAGTGAGACGTCAAACATGATTCCAAGGTTCTGGGCTGAGGAAACAAGAAGTAGGAGAGTATTATCAACAGAGATAGAGAAAGGAGGAAGGGGTGGATTTAGGGGAAAAAGCAAAACGTTTGGTCATGTTCAACTTCAAACAGCAGTGAGACATCCAGGCAGTGATGTCAGAGAGGCAGTTAGAGATCCAGGCCTGGATTGCTGGAGAGATAGGTGTAGAGAGATAAAATAGATCTGAGAATCATGAATGTAAAAATTGTACTGAAAGCCGTGGGAGGAGATGAGAGCACCAAGGGACTGGATATAGAGAGAGAAAAGGAGAGGACCCAGAACTGACCGTTGGAGTACACCAACTGAGAGTGGGATAGCAGTAGAGGAGAAACCACCAGAACAAACGCTGAAAGAGCAATGGGAAAGATAAGAAGAGAACCAGGACAGCACAGAGCCCCTAAAATCAAGTGAAGACGTTTCTATATCTGCCCCAATCAGGTCCAAGCTACATGTGAGTGTTTCAGAGGCATAGCAGGGTCATCGTATCCAGGGCAACAGGAAATGATCCACATGCATCTCTGATTTGACAACGATGCATACACTTAAACCCACCATATTTAGACCTGCTTCTTAGCATGAATAGGCATTACAAAAGTGCTCATTTTGCATACACTTGGGATGATAGGAGAATATCCTCTCAGTCCCCTAATAATTCTCTCCCCCTCTAAAAAGGATAGAAGTTAAAGAACCCACCTTGTTTATTGCATATCTACATTTGCAAAATGGCTGGCCCATACATGGCGACATATCCACGTATATATTCTGAATTACTGGCAGTGACACGTCTATGTTGCTGGGTCTTCCTGTGTCAATATTTCACTTGTGCATCTTTCTGAAACACTGGTCAACAAACATTTACAAAGGTCTTGTTACTGAAATAAAAATAGTCATTTCTTATCAATTTTTATATGCTGAACATGAATATGACAGTGAAATTGCAAAGTTGGCTCTAGGTTTTTTGTAATCTACAAGAATTAATGTTTACAGGGGCGGAGCCTGATGTCCAGCGGGTAGGACGCTTTGCGTTGAAGCTCCCGAGAGGCCTACTCAGAATCCTGACTTAATACCTATATAAATTTACTATTTTGCTCCGAGCTGACCGGGGCACCTCGGGGGGGGATGGCGGCCCACAAACCAGCGCGCTTTGACTTCGGGTCTCCTTCTTCTTCTCACGGAAAACGCTCCAAAACGGAGGTATCCTCCCCGCAGAAGATGGTTCCATTTCGTGAAAACCCCGCAGTGCACCTGGAGATTTTGGAGGAAATACGCGGCGTGAAGGAATTGGTGCAGTCTAATGGAGAAGCGCTTCGAGCCATGCGAGAAGACTTTGGAGTGCTCCAAGACCGACTTGAAGGTCTTTCATTACGGCAGGACAATATGGCGGGAGTCCTCGACTCGCACGAGGTGCGCTTGGGCAAACTGGACGAGGCTGAGCGCCAGATACAGAATCTTCAAAAGGAGTTGGAAGATAGCAATAATCGCGCCCGTCGCAACAATGTGAGGCTCCTTGGAATGCCGGAGGGAGTGGAAGCAGGAGATATAAGAGAATTCTTGCTCAAAACTCTTCCCTCCTTGCTGAAGATTACTTTTCACAGAGAACTGGAAATCGATCGAGCACACCGTGTTCCTGCCCGCATGGCGCTCAACCGCACGACCCCCCGGCCTATTATCTTTAGCTTGCTACGATATCAACAAGTGGAACAAATTTTACATGCTGCCCGAGCGAATCATCATTTGGAATATGAAGGTCGTAAGGTCTCCTTCTTTCCTGATTTGGCAAAGCCTACCGTTGACCGTCGGAAGAAACTCCTTGCTCTTCGCCCTCGACTTCAACAGCTACAGGCTCGCTTTGGCCTGTTGTATCCAGCGAAGCTCCGAGTGACTCTCCATAACCAGACCAGGACGTTCGAGGATCCTGATCTATTATCAACATTTTTGGACTCCAAAGAAGCAGAACAGATGCGCTAATCCCAAATTTTGGACTCTTATCTGCCGGCTCTGTCCGCCATTTTGAAGGGCCCGATGCGGCGATCATAGCCCAGCACAGAAATAGCCTGGACTTTCTTTCTTTCTCTGTATGACTTTTGTCTTTGGTCTCCTATCCCTTCATGATGTGTGCCTCGGTCGGATTCGGAGCACGCACAGTCCTACAGGTTATATGTTTTTTCAATTCCGGCCTTCTCTGGGGTTTCTCCCCGCAGACACATGGTCGCCAGTAATTTTGGGGTTTTGCTTCTCCTCTACCGTACTGCGGTTATCTTTGTTAATGTGGGGCGCTTCATTGTATTATATTAGCTTATTTTCCTATGTCATGTGTACAGCCAGATACAGTCAGTTTGAGGGACACAGTGAAATTATGTGTGCTATCATGCTCAGAATTTTAACTTTTCTGAATGGCCTCATGTAAACTCTTATTATTCATCGTACAGGGTATTGCTGGTCCATTCAGCAGAAAGAAAATCCTTAGCTATCTTAGCCACGAGCATGTTGATTAGGTGTTTCTTCAGGAAACGCACTACACTCTGCTGAAACACTGAAACTCAATGCTAGGCCTCACATGGTAGCTGCCTACTCTCCCACCGTTTCCAAATGGTACGGGATAGTCATTCTGGTCAAGAAGTTTTGCATGCTACTGTACCTGATATTAGCGCTGACATGGAGGGTGGATGGGCCCGTGTACACCTTGAGGTTGGAGATAGTGAATTCACGTGTATTTGCACTATGTCCCGAATGTGGACAACCCTGCTCACTATGCATGTTTTGCGCAGTTGGCCTCGGCCTCCGCTAAAGTTCCATTAATACTTGGTGGCGATTTTATTCAAGTGCTCCCTCAATCTTTTCTTCTCAAACAAGGTGCTTGTTGGTTGGAAGCTCCAGTACCGAGCAGACCTGTGTGGCTAGATATAGTAGTGGGCCTTTGCTCACCGATTCCTTTTACCTTACTCCCTGGTATGACTCTCCCATTAGACTCCCACTATCCACCAATGTTTTTTGACACTTTAGGTGCCTTTAATATTCCTATGCAACCTTTCGACCCCCGACTCTGGTCAGTGTTACTTCAGCATTGCATTCGGAGCACTAGAGTACTCCCGCCATCGGCACTCTCTGCATAAGGTTGATTGGAAACTTCCGATCTCTCGGTAGTTTACCGGGTGTAGCATCCAATTTTACTAAACCTTATGTAATGCTATCACTAGAGATACCTCTATAGCGCAGAAAGTATGGGAGAGAGAATTGCATGTGACTTTAACCTCGGCGCAATGGAGCCTTATCTGGAGCAGAGGGACACGGGTTTCCGACCCGCCTCACTCACTCAGACCCTCTTCCTTCTAGCCCACCGGTGTTTTTACACTCCTCACAGTTTAGACATATGGAACACTACTCAGGGTAATGGTTGCTGGACACGTCCTGTGGCCATTGGTTTATTACTTCATTTCATGTTATGTATGAATATCCCGCACTACAGTATAACTGGCGCCGGGTCTGGGGTCGTATTTAGTCTATATTGCACTCTCAGGAGTCCCTTTCTCGGAGGGTAGTGGGACTTCGCCCAGTTGCGGGGATCCCCTCTCTCCCAGGAAATGGCTTATCTCCTTTTGAACTTTATGCTTGGCATTGCTGTTTCCCTCATTGAGTAATACTGGGAAATTAGTTCCCATCTGAGCCTCAATGAATGGTGGAATCATGCCTGTCTCTACAGTAAATATGAACAAATACCTCGTCTGTGTGCTTCCTCCGTTCAGACTCCTTCTTATTGGTCTTAATGGAAGATGTTCAATGAATATGTACATTTTGCTAAATGCTCTCATCTGACTGTCTAACTTTGTATATATCTCTGTCTCATGATCATGCTGTATTGTGGATATTTTTTGATTGTTTGATGTATAATCACTGTTAACTGGAAGCGCTCACATGCTGATACAAACGGGTAGAGAAGAAGCACCGGGGTGGGGGGTAATGGGTTTACTTTTCCTTATTGTATACTTGTTTTGTATCTTTTGGTGTGTTGTTTCTTTGTTTGTTGCAAAATGAAAATAAAAGTTTCAAAAAAAAAAAAGAATTAATGTTTACATCACGAAATGCATGTCAATAGTAAATATAATAGGCCTTCAGTTAGTACCTGTAAAAAACCAAGTCATAGACTACTTCTTAGATTTTTTTGCCTGTCTCTTGTACAGCTATTCAGGAGCTTCTCTGGGGAGTGTCCAGCAGTAGTCAACCAGCATTGTAGTGGACCATTTTCCATGGTATCTTTGCTCCATCGTTGCGATATCCTGGTGAAAACGTTCACCCTGTTCATCATTAACCATACCACAGTTGTCAGGAAAGAAATCGAGATGGGAATCAAGGAAATGAATCTTTAGAGACATATTGCAGCCAAGTTTCTGATACTGCATCAGCATGTCTTCTACTAGTTCCTTGTAGTTTTCTGCCCTAACATTCCCGAGAAAGTTTGTTGACACTAGGCGAAAAGCATTCCATGCTTGTTTCGCATCACCCTGCAGCAAGTTGTTGAACCGGTCATCTTTGAAGAGCTCTCGAATCTGAGGACCCACAAAAACTCCCTCTTTAATCTTTGCTTTGCTGAGTCGAGGGAATTTTTCATGCAGGTATCGGAAAGCTGGTGAAATGCGGTCCATGGCTTTCACAAAGTTTTTCATCAAACCTAGTTTGATGTGAAGGGGTGGTAGCAGGATTTTGTGAGCCTCAACCAGAGCTGGGTGCTGGATATTCTTCTCTCCAACTGTTACATTTTGTCTGTGATTCCATTTCTTCCGCAAATAGTGCCAATCCCTTGCTCGGCTATCCCACTCACATAAAGAAACATATGTATTTTATATATCCCTGCTGCAGTCCCATTAAAAGGGCAACTACCTTCAAGTCACCACAGAGGTGCCAGCTGTACTTGTTATAGCTAATGGAAGTCAGTAGATGCTTTAAGTTATCGTGTGTCTCTTTCATGTGGACTATCACGTTGTAATTTTTTGGATTTCTTAAACATGACCTTTTGTCGAGCTATTTCTACTTGTTTTAATACACCATCATGCTGTTTAGAAAAATGATCTTCTGTCTCTCTTGCTTTTAAAGTCTGTGTAATCCCTTCAATCTCCCCTATCAATTTATCCACTTCTAATTTCGTATGTTGTACTATAAGTATCATCAAATCCAACGAGCACTTATTCAACACTTTATTCCATTTCACAATGAAATCAGCATCCAAATTAGGCATCCGTGGTTCCTTGTAGATCCTTAACCCACGGGGGGTCTGCTGGCAGTTTATATACTCTATCAAGGACAACCGATGTTATTCTACTTGTACTTTCTTCTTTTGTATTCTTAACAGGGATTCCCACGTATTGTCATTATCCACAGCTTGCTCTGTTGTCTCAGTGGTGGAAAACGGGTTTTTTTCTTTCATTAATCCCATGAGAAGGACAGCTTTTATTTATTTATTTTATTTAGCTGTATTTATATCCTGCTTTTCATTGGGTCAAAGCGGTCAATTGGGGGATACATTTAACACAAGGGGATATGAGACACATACGCTAATACTTACAGGGAACATGGGCAATGGAGGGTTAAGTGGCTTGCCCAAGACCACAAGGAGTGCCTGTAGGACTAGAAATCCCAGTCCCTCCTGGCTGAGATTGCTATCCCAAGGTGGGACTTGAACCCCCGGCCCTCCGGCCTGAAGTACCTTGTCCTAACCACTAGACCACTCCTCCCTCTTGCTGTTTGAACTGTTTTAAAAGTACTGGATGATACGTGGGCAGCATTAGTTCATGTGAGGAGGCAATTCCCTGATGAAATCAACGATAGTGAAACGCTCTGGGTGCCTAATGGTTGGCGTCGGGATTGACCAAAAGTGGGATTGACTAAAAGTGATATCTCTAAGATAAGTGAGAATTTCTGCACAAGAAAAAGATGTTAAGATCTGTTTAGTAACTGCCATCAAAACAGAATATTTAGCATAAGGTGGATAAAAAGGTCATTGATGTAAAAACTGGCACAGATACAAGGCTCAAGTTGAAGTCCTGAAGTGAAGTGCCGTCAGTTTTATCTGAGACCTTATCCACAATTGAAAAATTATTGATATATCAGCTCAATTCATGTGGTTGTGTTTAATTTATTGAACGAAATTTTACAGCATTTATACAAGTTGTAATCGTTCAGTAGAGTTCAGCTAGAATTTTATATCTTAGATATAGAGATGGATAGCCAAAATGTATGGAAGGAAACGTTAAGTTTCTCCCATGAACATATCATGGGATTAATGAAAGAAAAAAACCCAGTTTTCCACCACTGAGACGACAACAGAGCAAGCTGCGGATAATGACAATACGTGGGAATCCCTGTTAAGAATACAAAAGAAAGTACGAGTAGAATTACATCGGTTGTCCTTGATAGAGTATATAAACCGCCAGCAGATACCCCGCGGGTTAAGGATCTACAAGGAACCACGGATGCCTAATTTGGACGCTGATTTCATTGTGAAATGGAATAAAGTGTTGAATAAGTGCTCGTTGGATTTGATGATACTTATAGTACAACATACGAAATTAGAAGTGGATAAGTTGATAGGGGAGATTGAAGGGATTACACAGAGTTTAAAAGCAAGAGAGACAGAAGATCATTTTTCTAAACAGCATGATGGTCTTTCATGTGGACGGCATGCGCTACTGGAATAGATGGAAGACGGTTTCCATTGTTCAAAAGCAGAGCCTTCAGACTCAGTTTCGAAGAGTCTATAAATAGTCTCCAGTCTTGTGGGTCATGAGTGATTTTTAAGGCATTCATGAGGCTTTCAATATCGGAACAGAATACCAGATTACTTTCCTTTCCGACTGCGTATAGTACACTGCTGACATCAGATGGCTTCAGCAGCTGTCTGGCAGTAGTATTGCATTGCATCAGAAAATGATGCAATCAACTCTGGATGATGTGTGCATGCTGGTATTATGCAATGTGATGCAATATTACATCATTCAAAGCTTATTTGGGATGTTTGCTGATGTCCTACTGGATAAATTTATATGGTGAAACGTCAAAAATGAACTACATGCAATATCTTCAAAACGAGAGCCAATAATTTTTTTTTAATGTTATATCCGTATTCAGCTCACCAAGATGCTACAGATTAGGGCCTTTTAAAGTCAGTAACGATTTCAATGTTGAACAGTGAAATCAACCATCTCCCTGCACATGTCTAGGGCATTATTTTTCCCAGAATCGTTTTCTGAAGCTTGACAGAGACGCTTATCTTTCAGAGCTAGTAGAATGTATTTACATGTGACCACTTTCTCTACTGCCCCTCCAATGCAATTTTGGACATTTTGACTTGAACATCTTTTCTAAGATGGGCCTTGTTGTACAGTATACCAGATAATTTGATATTTACTATTGCAAATGGGGTTTACTAAAGAGTAATTCTTAGGACATTCTGCTAATCATCTTGTACTTTGATTAGAAAAGATTTTCTTCTGTGTTTTGCTTGTGCTAACAATTTATGAATAATATGGCCCAAGTTCTCTGTTAGAAGGACATGGGCATATTTACTAAAGGTTAGTGCACGTTAACAGATGTTAACATTTATTTATTTATTTAGCTGTACTTATATCCCACTTTTCACCAGGTCAAAGCGGTTTAACATAAAAGGGGGGGTACAGTAATCAGTTTGACAGGGGGGGTCCAACACTAGGGAGGCCAACATTAAGGATCAAGACAGAATGTAACAGTACTAGACTTTAAACACGAGTCTCTCAGTTGGTAGGGCAGGTCAGATTCAGCTTGAAATGGGGGATTGTCTGAGAGCAGGTAGTTAGCGCGAGATGTCCATACCAGATCCAAGGTATTCACGAAACAGGAAGGTTTTTAGCTGTGAGGAGATCTCTGTTGTTTTGGATCTGGTTGGGGAGTGAGTTCCAGAGGGAGGGCACATACAGTTCAAATGCTCTGTTGCAGGCTTGTTGATTGAACTTCATTCGTTCGGGGGGGATAGGGAGGGTGTTATTGGTGGCCTGGCGGGTTGATCTGTTGTGAGTAGGTTGAGGGAGTAGAGTCCGGAGCTGGGGGGTCTGTACTTGATGGAGGGCTCTGTGGATAAGTAACAGAGATTTGTATTTAATCCTTGCTTCCAGAGGCAGAATGTGGAGCTCTCTCAAGGCTGGGGTGATGTGATCGTGTTTCTTGATCCTTTGGATGATTCTTACTGTG
Source organism: Ichthyophis bannanicus (assembly GCA_033557465.1). Lineage (NCBI taxonomy): Eukaryota > Metazoa > Chordata > Amphibia > Gymnophiona > Ichthyophiidae > Ichthyophis > Ichthyophis bannanicus. The sequence goes on along the minus strand of CM066036.1, from coordinate 651,729,575 downwards.
GTGTTGAGGGCAGTTTGTAGAGGGTTTTTGTGGGTGGCCGGGAGTCCATGATAGATTGCATTGCAGTAGTCCATTTGGGGGAGTGTCATGGCCTGCATGACTGTTCTGAAGTCTTGTGGGTCAATGAGTGGTCTTAGTCATTGTACCATCTTTGCTTTGAGGTATATCGTTCTAGCTGTTTTTTCAATTTGTTTTTTAAATGTCAGCACTTGGTCAATGATGATTCCCAAGTATTTTATGTGGGGTTGAACTTGTATTTGGGTGGTACCCAAGGTGAGGTACAGTGGTGGAAGGAAAGTTTGCTCTTTGGTCACAAAGAGGGCTTCGGTTTTTTAAGGTTGATTGATAGGTTGTTCTGTTGGAGCCAGTTGGTGACATCAGTGAAGCAGTTGGATAGATGATTGTTTGTTGGGTTTGTGATTGTAATGGGTCCATAAAGCATAATGTCATCTGCGTAGATATGATAGTTGGTGTTGTGAGAGCGTATTATTGTGCAGAGGGGCTGAAGGTAGATGTTGAAGAGCTTGGCGGAGAGTGTAGATCCTTGGGGTACTCCTTGATGTTGTCAGAAGAAAGAGGAGGTTGCAATACTGGTGTGGATCAGTTGTTGTCTGTTGGTCAGGTAGGAGTGGAACCACTGTAATACAATGTCCTTGATGCCAATCTCTTGTAGTTTGCATAGGAGGATGCTGTGGGAGATGGTGTCAAAAGCTGCGGATATATCCAGAAAGACCATTACATATCCAGACTGTTTGGTCTGTATTCCTTTGATCAGGGTGTTTAGTAGGGATAACATGAGGGTCTTGACACCATGTGATGGGCAGAATCCATGTTGTTGTGGGTCCAGTGAGTTGTTTGTGTCCAGATGGTCTTGTAGCTGCTGTTGAACTATCTTTTTGATGATTTTGGCAGTGAATGGGAGACTTGCTATTGGTCTGAAGGATGCAGGGTCATAGGGGTTGAGGTTATGTTTCTTAAGGGTAGGGCGAATGACGGAGGTTTTGAGGCTGTCTGGCATGTGTCCTTGCTTGAGGGATTCATTTGTTATGTGGGCTAAAGCAGTGCTTATGTCCAGTTTGGTTTTCTTTATCCACGCCGCAGGGCAAGGATCTAGTCGGGAGGTAGTGATGTTTAGGAGATGGTGGATTCTATCTTTTCTTTGTAACATGAGCTTTGCCATCATGCCCATTTATTTTGATGCACACAGAGCCACTTAGTGCACATTAACGTTTATTAGTAAACATGCTCCTTTACTTTTTATCTCTTAATAAAGTTGTTTAGCTTTGAATGTCCCGTTCTCTGCCACCACCCATAAGCTGCTGCCCTAGTCAATCGCCTACTTTGCCCGGTAGTTAGATCGGTCCTGGCTACATACTGTGGGTGGAAAGGCTATCTTGAAATCAGTAGCAATAAATAAAATGTATCTGAGAAAAGAAATGCAACATATGAAAGTCAATATTCAGCTGTGCTATAATTAATTAAAGTTAACTGGATACTAAAGCCAGTTAACTTTAAACGGATAATTGGAGACAAAACTGATTAAGTTGGTATCACTGAATATAGAAGGTTGAAATTGACTGAATATCTTAGCCTGTTAATTTAGATCTGCTGTTTGTGTGGTTCGGTACTATCCAGTTAAGTTAAAAGAATACCAAAGCCCCCCTCTCCCTACCGCACATCTCCAATCCTCTCTCTTCTTAACTACTTAATTTTCAGGCAGTCATTGACTTGTCAGTGGGCTCCAAATTTTAAAATCAATGATGTAACCAGATAAATTATTTTGAATATTGATCCCATGTATTCACAACAGCCAAGCACTAGCTTTTGAATTGATCTACTGCTTGTTCCTTTTTTTATCAGGTTGACCTACATTTCATGAAAAAGATTCCTCCAGGAGCTGAAGCTTCGAACATTTTAGTTGGTGAGCTAGAGTTCTTAGACCGAGCTGTAGCTGCATTTGTTAGATTGTCCCCTGCAGTGCTGCTTACCGGGTTGACTGAAGTTCCAATCCCAACAAGGTAAGCATTGATGGTAATAACTGTTTGCACTTATTTCATGCACATGGTAGAATTTTAAATATTCACCACATGAGAATGTGGTCTTAAGTACTGCATTTGACTTGTTAAGCGTAATGGACAATTTTATCTTCCCTTGGGCTAGGGCAGCGGTTCTCAACCTTTTTTGTACCGTGACCCCTTTTACCATTGGTCAACTTGTGGTGACCCCGAATGATAAAATCAAATGCGTCTCTCTTCCTTTACCGTTAACGCATTGTCGCTGTAATCATTTGTTGAATTAGTAATATATTATAGACCTTTGCAATATGTTTTTATTTATACAATTTACTTATTTAAACCACAATAATTAATCACAATAACAAGTAACAATATTTGATTTCAAAATTATTATGATTTTGTAGTCAAATCACTAATATGAAATAAAATTATTTTTTCTACCTTTGTTGTCTGACCAATTTATTCTCTGATCATGCTGATCCCGATCTGAGGCTTCTGCTTTCCTGTCTTCTCTTAGCTCCCTTTCTGTGGTCTATGGTCCATCTGCCATTTCTTATCTCTTCTTTTGTTTTCTTCACTTCTTTCCATCAGCCTATTTCCAGTCCCCTTCTAGTCCAAATACCATGGCAGCCCCTCTCAGCATCCACTCCCTTCCAGTCCCATTCTCCCATCCCCTCGCATCAGCCCATTTGTAGCCCTAGCCCCCAGTTTTCTTCCAAGGCCAGCAGCTTTATCCTCCTCTCCCCACCATCAGCCCATTTCCAGTTGAAGCCCCCCCCCCCAATCAGCTCACTTCCAGTGCTAGTCCCCCTCAAATCCATTACCAGTGCTAGGTTCCCCTATTCAGCCCATTACTAGTCCTACCCCCATCAGTCCATTATCAGTCCTAGTCTCCTTTAATCAGCCCATTTCCAGTCCTAACCTCCCCGATCAGCTCATTTCCAATGCTAGCCCCCCATCAGTCCATTACCAGTCCTGCCCCCCTATCAGCCCATTACCAGTCCCACCCCCTCCATTGATCAGTCCATTCCCAGTCCTAGCCTTCCCTAATCAACCCATTACCAGTTCTAGTCCCCCCATCCGATCTGCCCATTACCAGTGCTAGCCCTCCCATCAGCACATTATAATCCTAACCCGCACTGTCTCTCTCCTCTGTCCAGCATTTATCCCCTGTCTGTCCAGTATGTCCCCCTGTCTCTCCCCTTTGTCCATATTAGCCCCCTCCCTCCATCCATCCATCCATCCATCCATGTTAGCCCCCTCCCTCCATGTCAGCCCCCTCCATCCCTCCCTCCCTCCATGTCAGCCCCCCTCCCTCCCTCCATCCATCCATCCATCCATCCATGTCAATCCTCTCCTCTATCCATGTCAGCCCTCCCTCTATCCATGTCAGCCCCCCTCCCTCCATCCATCCATCCATGTCAGCCCCCCGCCATCCCTCCCTACCTCCCTCCATGTCAGCCCTCCTCTGTCCATGTCAGCCCCCTCCCTCCATCCATCCATCCATCCATCCATGTCAGCCCCCTCCCTCCATGACAGCCCCCCTCCATCCCTCCCTTCCTCCATGTCAGCCCTCCTCTGTCCATGTCAGCCCCCTCCCTCCCTCCATCCATCCATTCATCCATGTCATTCCACTCCTCTATCCATGTGAGCCCCACCCCTCTATCCATGTCAGCCCTCCCTCTATCCATGTCAGCCCCCCTCCCTCCATCCATCCATCCATGTCAGCCCCCCTCCATCCCTCCCTACTTCCCTCCATGCCAGCCCCCCTCTGTCCATGTCTGCCCCCTCCCTCCATCCATCCATCCATCCATCCATGTCAGCCCCCTCCCTCCATGTCAGCCCCCCTCCATCCCTCCCTCCCTCCATGTCAGCCCTCCTCTGTCCATGTCAGCCCCCTCCCTCCCTCCATCCATCCATTCATCCATGTCATTCCACTCCTCTATCCATGTCAGCCCCACCCCTCTATCCATGTCAGCCCCCTCCCTCCCACCATCCATCCATGTCAGCCCCCTCCCTCCTTTCCCCATGTCAGCCCCGTTGCAAGTTCCCTGCTCCTCCTCCCCTCTCCCTATGTCTGCCTGCTACTGCCTTGTTTTTCTGCAGCCGCGACTCCCTGTCTCTTAGGGAACTGCAGCTGTGCCTGTGAAGCCATTGCAGAGCCTTTCTGTCTCTCGACAGGCTCCATGCAGCATTGTTCCGCCTCCAAAGGAAGTTGTTTGCCACTTCCTTTGGAGGCGGTACAATGCTTCACGGAGCCCGTCGAGATACGGGAAGGCTCCGCAACATTTTCATAGGCACAGCTGCGGTTCCCTAAGAGGCAGGGAGCCACGGCTGCAGAAGAAGGGAGGTGGTGAGTTTGCCGCTTCCGAGAAGCGGACTCGGCAGCGGCAGCAACTTGTGTGATTTTTTATTTTTTTAAACTGGATTGAGGTGACCCCTGCTAAAGGTCGCGACCCACAGGTTGAGAACCGCTGGGCTAGGGGGTCATACACCATAGCTCCTTTTAGAATCCTGCAATAATGAGCCCTGACTCCAGCCACTAGATGTCACCATTAAGTAATAATAATGACTCCATAGTACCAGGAACTATGAACATAAAGTCTTCACTCTAATAAGATGATTGCCCTTTTTAACCTGTCGCTAAAAAGTAAATACAATTTTTTGATTGTTGTTCAGTAACAATCTATTTCTTACAGTTTTAGCTGAAGATACAAGACCCTGCTTTCCCCCAAAAAGCTCTTGGGCAGCTTAACAGGACTTGCAGAAAACCTTACAGATGCACCTTTAAATAAAATTTCTGATTCCGTTTCATTTCTCCAGGCAGAGAGTGTTGGGAGCAGGGGAAGGGAGGGATGTAATATGGCTCAATAGCCCATTTCAGATTTTGATCATAGTGTAACACAAGCAAGTACAGTCATACGTCCCAGTGCATCACTACATCCACATATGCATCACAAACATCCCCTCTACCCCCCCTTCTCAGCATTGAGCCAATCAATGCAAGATCTCTAAGGAACAAAATACACACCCTCTCAGACCACCTCATGTCTCACCAAACTGACATTTTATGCATAAGCAAAACCTGATTTTCCCCCACAGATCAGGTTATCCTCAATCAGCTTACTCCACCACACATACAGCATTCGACTGCCCACACACAAACAAACAGGGAGAAGGTGTTCTAATCCTAGCATGAAGCAATCTCAGATTTAAACTCTTGCTGACATCAAGCACAACACACTGCAATAACATCATTATAGAGAACAAGCATATTGTCATATGCCTCACCTACAGAGCACCAAATGCCACCTCTGATGAATTTTCTGCAACCCTCGAATCAGTGTGTGCAGCTAACATCCCCCACAAACCTCTGGTGGTCCTGGGTGATTTTAATCTCAAGTCAAAAACCCACAAAGAGGCAGAATCCTTCCTTACCGCTATGGACTCCCAACTTAATATTGCACCCACGCACCAGCTTGCTCCTCTCCAGGCCTCATCTTTGTACCTAATAGACTCCTCGATTGCAGCAATGTATCAACTCCAACAATAACCCCAGTGCCTTGGTCTGATCACTACATGATACAACTACCCTGCAGCTCTACCACACGAAACAACAAGAATATAACAACCTCATCTACCAACATAAAAAGGAATACAATACCAACCTTATACTCAAATCTGTCTCTAAACCCAGAGAGCTATTTGAAATAGAACTCTCACAAAAGAACACAATCACAAAGATGAAGAAATCATACACCCACAAATATTCGCCGACTTCTTTCAGTCTAAATACACGTCTCCTTCTGAATGCACCACTAACAATACTACCAGCTCCACACAAATCAAGCAGATCTGGGTGGAGTTCAGCATCCCATCTGTCGATCAGATAATACAAACCATCTCAGCTCTAAAGACCAGCACTGCACCATTGGATCCATGCCCAGTAACCTGGATTAAATCAGCTAAAGAAGAACTCAGCTAACTCATCCATAACATTGTACTTCAATCCTTATCCGAAGGTTACATGCCAAGTGCCCTCAAGTTCGCTACAGTCCACCCAATACCCAAAAACTCAGCCATAAGTAAGAGCGACCCTTCAGCATACCGTCCCATATCTGGCCTTCCCTTCATCACAAAGATCATAGAGAAAATTGTTCAACATCAACTACAGGATCACATTGACTCACATGCACCACTAGAACCTCACCAACATGACTCCCGACCTAATCATAGTGTCAAAACACTATTCATATACTTATTTGACAACTTGATCAGAGGAATGGACAATATCAAAATGGGATTTCTCCTAATTTTATTTTTATTTATTTATTTTACGCTTTTATATACCACGCTCTTTAAAATCAGTGCGGTTTACAGATAACAGTCTTGTACATAGCAGGGAAGGCCTGCTGTGCACTTACATTGAACAGGTAATACGACTTGGGTTTCACACTGGGTTAACTATATACAATTTAAGCATGATGTCGCTGCGGAGTTGCATCGGCATAGCTTCTCTGAGAGCTATTTTCAGAAATCTAGTTTTATATACAAGGTTGACCTTTATTTATAATTGGTTAGCTGGGGATATGACAGGTGCCGTTGAGTTGCTGGGCTGTGAGTAGTGTAGGAGGAAGAGGTGGTGCTTTACTGCCTTTCTGAATTGAGCAAGATCCGTGATCGCTCGGACAGTGGTTGGGATCGTGTTCCAGCAGCTGGGAGCATAGAACTTAAAGGCTCTGTTCTTTGGGTGCATTTTGTTTTTTTCCTTGGGGGTTGTTAAGGTGTTGGTGGTGAAGGTCCTCCTCTCTCTTTTGCTGGCATGGGATGGAGAAGATCTGTCAGGGAGGTGGAGGATAAATTGTGGATGGCCTTAAAGGTCATCAGGATTACTTTATAGGTGAACCGGCAATAGATTGGTAGCCAGTGCAAGTCTTTTAGGATTGGTGTGATGTGGTCTCGTCTAGAGGCGCCGGATAGGAAGCGCACAGCGGTGTTCATTGCCAGCTGTAATGGGTTTAGTATGTTCTTGGGGAGTCCCTGCAGAATCACGTTGGCGTAGTCAAAGTGGGGGGTCACTAGTGCCTGAAAAACTGTTCGGAAATCATCCGGTTGCAGCAGGGGTCGGAGGTGTCGAACTGTCTGTATCTTGTGGTAATATTCATTAATATCTCCTCAGTATCATACCATATCCTACTAGACAGACTGAAAGACAGCACCACTATTAACTGGTTCTCTTCCTACCTCAACAACCGACAAATACTGTACAAGTGAAATGCGGAACAAACACCTCCACCCCATTCCGGGCACTTTTATTTAACTTATACATACAGCCCATCTGCGCAATCATTAAAAGGTACAAGATCCACTACACCCTATATGCAGATGACATTATGATTTACTCACCAATCAAACTTGACAACTCGGATTACTCAAAATTGACAGATTGCCAAGAAGAAATGAAAAGTTGGCTAACCCAAAATAACCTAAACATCAACTACACCAAGACTGAAGCCCTCCTGGTCACACGAAACCCAGGATTTACCCCACCACACTCAATAAAGCTAAAAAACAACACCTTACCCATCATATCAGAAGTGAAATACCTTGGAGTCACCCTGAACCACAAATTGAATCTGCATTTTCACATTAACAAGACAACCAAGAGCGCCTATCACAAGTTGAGAATCATCAGATGGCTCAAACCTTTACTCAGTCATTATCATTTCCGCACTGTGCTCCAGGCTATAATCACCCCCGTCTTGGACTACTGTAAGCTCATATACCTTGGCATACCCAAACATGTATTCCGCCCCCTACAGATGGTACAGAATACCGCGGCCCATATTATAACTGGTTCAACTAAATACGACCACATCACCCCCCTCTTGAACCACCTTCATTGGCTTCCCATTACCTCCCACATTAACAACATAACTGCTCTGAACATTTTTTAAAATCAAGCAATCTAACTCAGCGGATATATTAAAGAACCTCATTAATATGGAAACCAGCTCAAGACCCAGGAGGCGTATCACTACCGACACAGTCACTACCCCCAGCACATATGCCAAATCCAAACAGTCCATATCCGGAAGAGCTTTCTCCCTGGCTGCCCCAGGGCTATGGAATGCCCCCCCCCCCCCCCAGTCTCTCTAAGAGCCACTTCTGACTCCAAGGACTTCCAGAAGAAGCTGAAAACAACTCTCTATATAGAACATTTTGAAGAAAATATATAACAAGTAGAATATAGACCCTTACTCTAGCTAGTGATTAATTTCCAGCTCCTCCTGACTCCCCCCATGCCCTAGCTCCACCCCATCTGTCTGTTTAACTAAAGCTCTGTTGTACTATAATTTAAATAGCTCATTCTGTAAATAGTTAATTGAACCAATCTCACGCATGTCCCCTTTCCCTTTGTTTTATGTAAAATCCGCATGTTACACTTTAAACCGCGTTGATTTTAGGATAAGGCAGTATAGAAAACATATTAAATAAATAAAATAAATAAGTACAAAGCCTTTGCCTTGACTGCTTATATGCTATGATAAAGAGAAAGACTATAGAGGATCATAAATCATTTCAAGTCACCCCTCACTTGGCTTATTTTCAAGAAGTGAAAGGAAGCTTCTCCTAAACCTTATTTTGAGCATAAGACTTTTCCTTTTCAGATTTTTATGCATTTTCCAACTCTTCAGGAAAGTGGACACATATCATAGTTTCATAAATTTATTCATCTTTGCAGGAGTCATAGAAGAAAATTTAAGGTCCAGTACTTTGAACAAGCCTTTATGAGCATCTTCATGAGGTTTAGAGGAAGTCTCACTAGATTTAAATGGTATGGTAGGTCCTAGATTTGAGGCCAAGGAGAATTTTGACTGATTAGACCTATTATGTTAGATGGGAATAATAAGCAGCATCAGATAGTGCTGATAAGTGGCTGACCCTGATATACAGTGCCAGGACCATATCTGACCACCGGCATTGAATCTCCTGGTTGGCCAGATAAAGCAGAAGCTAACTAGGAGGTTGCGATCTTCAGCCGCTGCCTGGTTAGTTTCAGCAACGAAAATTAGGACAGCCTTCCAGGCGTCTAACCTTCACCACTGAGGGATAAACAGCTGGCTGCTGAATATCACTGCTAGCTGGTTATTTCCAGGTGCTGCCTCTGACCTGCCCCTGGAACACCCCGGTACTATCTAGCTAGAATTGGGGCATTTAGTGGCAGCACCCGTGGATATTCAGCGAGTGCTGCTGAATATCCTACTGTCTTTGAGCTGGCCTTAGTTTTCCTTGAATAACTCAGCTTGCAGTGATTTACCACAAGGTGCAGTATTCATTGAAATGATAATGAGATGTTCTCAGGCATTTGCATGCTTTGCATCTCATTATTATTCAATGTATGGTGCGATGGTGAATCGTGAGTTACAGTAAAATAATACACACTATTGCTCTATTAACATGTGTCAAGGGCCAAATAATGTGCTCTATTGCCAATATGCACTTTAACAACTTTCCCCTCAAATGGGCACTAACAAATACAGATCCCTAAAAGATTGACACATTCTCTCATCAAGGTGACTTGAATTCATTGTATGGTTACAATATCACTCTTATACTGTGTTGTCTGAACATGATCCTTTTAAAAGCCCTTCAAATCTAAGGACCTTGAACCTTTCAATAAGGATAAAATGGTCTACTTCATGAAAGACAGTAGGGATGTGCCCCCCCCCCCCTCCCTAAAAAAAAAAAAAATTGGTTCTGTTCATTTTTTAGATCAGTCACTCATTTGGTGCATTTTCAGTTTCAAAATTATTTGGATCATTTCTTTTAGTCATTTCCTTCCAAGTCAATAGGGCAAACAATTTGGCACTCTAAGAGGGTGGTTTTATAAGGGAGCCATGGAACTATCTGCAGCCCCTATATGCACAAGTCTAGATTTTCACGGTCTTGTGCACCCGCTTGGGTTGGGCACCATTCTAAAAGTGTATGTGGATGTGCTTTCTGCACCATTCTCGACATAAGGCATGTACAAGGGTATGGCATGGGCAATGTGTAGATGTGGCTTCAAAAGAGGCGCATATGTTGTAGAATACTGTGACATCTTCATATTCCTACATGCATACCTAAAACACTGGAATTACTAGGGACAGAGTCTACTCATAAATTTACTTCCACTTCAGGCCTAATATCTCTGAATTTTGTTCAAAAATACTTGCAATCCAATTTAGAGGAAGACATAACTGCAGGTAAAGTTGTAACACCCACAAGTTCCCTAACTGCTGTGAACAATTCCCTATCATTATTCCCAACAGTATTTTGTTTTTCATAATTGATAAGTCTATAATAGCAATGTCAAGGTCAAACCAGTTCAGCTTCTCCATGAATAAATTACTTCTTCTTTGGGGATGTTTGACTTAGGGAGATAATTTCTTGCTTCTCCTAGGTTCTAGAGAAAAAAAGCTCCCAGTTCAATCGTTTAATTTTAATTTGTTAACTAGTTTGGGGGCTGTAGCAGAATACTGAGCTTTAATAAATAACGTGTTTTTTGAAGTTGCTTGAAAAGAAGACCAGGGGGTATGTTTACTAAACCTTCTTAATGTGCGCTCTGTGACGTTACTGTGCATTAAGGTGCCTTAACGCGCGTTAATGGCGCTTTAGCAGGCACTCAGGTACCTTAGCGCGCGTTAACGCGCGCAGCGGCGCAAATGAGCGCTGAAGGCAGGGAAAGGCTCCCGGAGGGTGGAGGAAGGCTCCCCAGGGGCGGAGAGAAGGGGTCAATGGGTGGAGAGTGGGAGAGGGAGAGGCTCCCCGCACACTAACGATGTGAAATCCGAGGCTCAAAACTAACGCCAGTGAAACCCTGGCGTTAGAGCTAATTTAAAGGGCAGAGAAACCATTTCTGTCAGCAATGTACAGCAAAACCAGAGAAACCTACAAAAAAGTGATAAGTGTGATACATGTGCAAGGAACAAAAGTGCAAAGAAACATTGAAAATGACCCCAACAAAATATAAAAAAAACATAACCAAGCTGGGCAATAGTGATATTAATGGGAAACATCAAAAAGCACTCCCAAGAAAGCTAAATAAAAAAAAGATATGAATTTTGGAAGGGTCTACGCTCCGTCCCCATACAAGGTGAATGATCCCACAGTGCAATTGCGCTCATCAGGGTTTCCCTCTCCATTGGACAGGTTTCCTATGGGGTGCACATGTTCCACAACAGCAGGGCGGGCATGTCGGAATGGGCAACTGGACAGATGCTGGGAAAGGGGACACAGAGGGCTGCAGACCGCACATGCTGTACTGCAGCTGGGCCACAGTGCGGACTAGGGTGATGCCTAGGTGGCCCATAGGAATGCTGAAACAGTAGAGCACCCAGACAGCAACTGATTAGGGCCCAGCATGGGCACGAGTGTGCTTCCCACAGTGTCACGGGGGATAGTACCCAGTAGGGACCCCCAAGGGCACAGAATCGTGGCAGGCGGTGCTGGGGGGAAGCGTGGACACCAATGCAGGCACCCCTACCCTAGAACCCGCACCATAGGCAGCCGCCTAACCGCACACTGGATGGCCTGAGACTGCGCTCCACCAGCACCACCAGCAGAAGGGCATGTCAGCAGGGTGGCAGAGGGGCACTGGTGGTGGAGGGGGCAGTGGCAGCTGCCCAGAGCAGACCATGGCCTAGCCCTGTGTAGGTGGGTGCCATGCACTGCAACAGACAGGCCCCGTCTGATGAACAAGGAATGTGTTGTCTCTGTGGCAACATGGTGGTGCAGTGCACACAGCCAGTGTGTTGAGGAGCAGAAGGTCACAGGTTCAAGTCCCAGCTGTGGTTCCTGCCAACCCAGCCCCCATTTTTTACCCACTACTAAAACGTGCTAATACAGACAGAACTTTTATTGCAGATGACATAAACATGCCCATAACACCTACATTTTAGCCTACAGAGCACAGACACCATAAACAGGCACATTACCTAGAGCAGAGTCTCCCAAATGCAGTTCTGGAGGGCCAAACACCATTCAGGTTCCATGCTGCCTCTAATAAAGATGCCTGTGCTGCATTTCTATGCGCCGCCCCCATGGTATGCAGATGTATCTCATGCATATTTATGAGGGACAGCATGGAAACCCGAACAGTGTTTGGCACACCAGGACTGGAGTTGGGAACCTCTACCGTAAAGCAACAGCCAACAGGGGCAGACACACCCACACCCACAGGCTCCATTAGCCAATGCCTCCTGGAGAGGCAGGACATTGGGCCCTGCGTGCATCTCCCAATACTAGCACTTGCATACTGTAGCAATGCCACCCTAAACCTGGGAATACGGTACACACCTATGAAAAGGTAGCTATTACTGGCAGATAGCAATTCCTACATTAAGCACAGTTTGCTGATTGAGCTCCATCATAGCAACCTTTCTGATGTCTGTGGAGTGTGCTTCAGGTCTGGTGTCTGACAGTGTTTACCACCCTGGGGAGTGACCCCCAACAGTATTGCGTACCATATCCATGCCTGTACTGTGCCCAGGACTGGTGTGGTGGCCAGGGCTGCCAAACACCTCTATAGTAGCACAATGCTGGCATAGGTGCGGGATTGTGTGTCTGTCTATCCAGTGTGTGGTGGCTGCAAACACCCTCCACAGCCGACACTGCCAGCACTGTTACCAGTATTGGCCTGCCAATGTGCATAATGAGGAGCAAGGTACCATGGGTATAGCCCGGACAGAGTGGCCTGACCAGGATGCATCTGCACAGGGCATAGGGCAATGACTGGGACATTGTAGTGCCCGGCCACCAACTGCACAGACAGGGTGGCCACAGCATGCTCTACTGGGAGATCACTCTCACTCTGACTGAGCAGTGACCACGGCATGGCTAGGTTCCCCCATAGTGCTATGTAGTATTTTTTTCATGTGATATTTATGGGTTCCCTTTTGGGCCCCAGTCACTGACTTATCTGCTTGGTGTGTATGATGACATCCCAGTTCTGGGTGCATGCATTTCCACCAGGAACATGCACTATGGACTAGCTAGCAGACTGTCTGCAGCTGGCATGTGTCTTGCTGGAACACCTTGCAGGGTGCAGCGGCTGAAGGCTTGCTGCAGAAGAATATCAGATAGTGGTGGGGTGCAGCTTAGCATATCCAGGCCTAATGTCTGTCTGCTATTGCTTTATGGATGTGTACAGAGCTGCATTGACTGCCCTGTAGGGTGTCTGTTCCCTAGCAGGACTGGGGTTGATGGTTCTCTCTACTACCACCATTGCAGGGAGGTAGAATGTGGATCTGTTGGTGGGAGACCCTGTTTACCACCCTCAGCCCCAGAGGGGGGGTGGTGGTGGCAGTACATAATCCTCTTATGGGTCCATAAGGGCTAAACCTTGACTGAGAAATACAGATGTATCCAAGGTGTGTCTGCAGACACTACCTATCTCACACATTAGCACTGCTGGGGTCCTGCAGCATGGCCTATTTCTGCTGTGGACCTGGTGCTGGGCACCCCACCTCACCCTCAGGGTGAGTACAGTACCTGCACAATGTGACGGTGTGTAGCTACTCTGTGCCAGTACCACACAGGGTCAGTTCCCCCTACCAGGCCGAGGTGCTGTGGGGGTGCATACCCCATCTTGTGATCATCTGTAGACTGCTGATTTGCATGTGCAGTGCATCATGGGTATGGGTGGGTTAACCCTATCCTAGTGACCACAGCAGACTGTTTGTGTGGTGACGTGCAGTCCTTCTGCAGCCAGCCGGGGGCTTGCTAGCAGCTATGGAGCTGTAGCCCACTGGTTACTTCACTGCTTGTGGAGCCAGAGGTAATGGGTTCAAACCCACAGTGGGGTTATTTGATAGGGCTGTCCAAAGCATTGTCTATTTTTAATGTACATTAGTGCTGCCAGCAAAACACCCACAGGGTACTGTAACCATAAGGTGCCTCAGAAGGCGCCCTATAGGGCACCCTATAAGGCGCCTTCTGAGGCACCTTATGGTTACAGTCCGTATAAGGTGCCTTATAAGGTGTCCTATGGAGCGCCTTATAGGGTGCCCTATAGGGGACATTATAGGGTGCCGTGGCGGACAGTGCACTTTATAAAGTGCCCTATGGAGTGCCTTATAGGGTGCCTTATGCGGCACCTTAGGTTACAGCACGTGAGGTGTGTTTGCTGGCAGCAATAATTAAAATGCCTCAGGAAACAATACTTACATGTCAAAGCTGATGCCTCAGCCAGCCTTATGCATTAGGCAGATTGGGGGATCGAACTCATGATCCCTGTATCATCAGTAGGTGTATTAACCATTGTGCTACACTTCTGTTTCTATGTTTGGATGTCTGTGTGCCTACTTAAGATTACCACGCGGTAACGCGCTTAGCGGCGCTTTGCCCGATAATGTGCGCAGCAGCGTGCGTTATCGCGCGCTAATCCCGTTTTGCTACTTTAGACTGAAATGCCCACTCCTTATATGGCATCCTGCACACTAACGCCAGGTGCACATTAAGAAGGTTTAGTAAACATACCCCCAGGTATTACATATTGGATAATCATAATTTATTATTTTCATTTTTTGAGCTGTGTCTGTGTCAGGGGTTCTCAATCCAGTCTTTGGAATGCACCTAGCCAATCAGGTTTTCAGGATAACCACAATAAGGGGTATGTTTACTAAACCGTCTTAATGTTACCAGCGCTAGTTGCAGCGTTAATGTGAAGAATGCCATATAAGGTAGTGGGCGGTCCAGGGGGAAGGTTGCAAGGAATTGGTATCAGGTGATAGTGGTTGCCGTGGCACGTTAACGTGCATTAACCCTAAGTTCATGCCAGCGCAGTGTTAGAAACTGTAAAGATGTAGCCCACTGGTTATGGCAATGACTGTGGAGGCAGAGATCATGGGTTTGATCCCACAGTGGTGTTATGTAAGAAGGCTGTCTGAAGCGTTTCCTTTTAATTTAAATCAGTGCTGCCAGCAAAAACACCCTCCCCGTGCCGTAACCTAAGGTGCCACATAAGGCGCCCTATAAGGCACTCCATAGGGCACATTATAAAGTGCCCTGCCCACCAAGGCACCTTATAATGTGCCCTATAGGGTGCTTTATATGGCACCTTATAGGGCACCCTATAGGGTGCCTTATGAGGCACCTTAGGCTACGGCACTGTGAGGGTGTTTCTGTTGGCAGCACTGATTTAAATTAAAAGGAAAAGCCTCAGACAGCCTTATTAAATAACACCACTATGGGATCAAACCCATGATCTCTGCCTTCACAGTCATTGACGTAACCAGTGGGCTACATCTCTATAGCATCTAACACACCACTGGCTGGCTACAGAAAGACTGCAGGTCACCACACAAACTGTCTGCTGTGGTTACCAGGATAGGGTAAACCCACCCGTAACCAAGATGCACTGCACATGCAGATCAGCAGCCTACATCTGATCACAAGATGGGGTATTCGCCTCTATAGCACCCCGGCCTGGTAGGGGGAACTGACCGTGTGTGTTACTGGCAGAGAGTAGCTACAGACCGTGACATTGTGCAGTTCCTGTGCTCACCCAGAGGGTGAGGTGGGGTGCCCAGCACCAGGTCTGCAGCACCTGGCTTAGCTGAGATAGGCTGTGCTGCAGGTCTCCATCACTGCCAGTGTGTGATAGGTAGTCCTTGCAGACACACCTAGGATACACCTGTGTCCATCTGTATTTCCCAGTCATGTCAAGCCCTTGTGGACTATGATGCACCCAGAATAGTGCATATCCTGTGTGGGTGCCATGGTCACATGTTATAAGAGGAGGGTGGTGTTTGGACCCAAAAGCGGATTATGTAGCACCACCCGACCCGCCCTATGTGGGTTAGGATGGGGGACAGGATCTCCCACCAACAGACCCACATTCTACATCTCTGCAATGGTGACAGTAGCGGGGACCATCAACCCCAGTCCTGCTGGGGAATAGGCACCCTACAGGGCAGTCAATGCAGATCTGTACGCATCACATAGGGCACTGACAAGACAGGCAATAGGCCCCCCACCACTATCTGACATTCACCAGCAGAGGGCACAGTCAGTCTCCACCCACTGCACCCTTCAAGGTGTTCCAGCCATACACATGCTAACTGCAGACAACCTGCTAGCTAGTACATAGTGCATGTTGCTGGAGGAACTGTGTGCACCAAAAAATGGGATGTGAGCACACACACCAAGCTGTGATTGGGCTCCAGAAAAGGGAACTCATAGATATTACTTGAGAGAAATACTGTATAGCACTATAGGGGAACCTAGCCATGCCATGGTCACTGCACAGCCAGGGTGAGAGTGACTCCCCAGCATGACATACTGTGGCCACCCTGTCCGTGCAGGTGGTAGTCAGGCACTACAATGTCCCAGCCATTTCCCTATGCCCTGTGCAGATGCATCCTGCCCAGGCCGCCCTGTCCGGGCCATACCCACAGTACTTTGCTCCTCATTATACACATTGGCAGGCTAACACTAGAAATAGTGCAAGCATTGTGGGCTCAGTAAGGTGTAGGCAGCCACAAAACACTGGATAGATATACACACACTCCCACACCTATTTCAGCATTCTGCAAATATAGAGGTGGTTGTCAGCCCTGGCAGCCACACCAGTCCTGGGCACAGTGCAGGCATTGCTATGGTACTCAATAATGTTAGGGTCATTCCCCAGGGTGGTAAACACTGTCAGAAACAAAAACTGAAACACACTCCACAGATATTAGAAAGGTTGCTATGATGAATCTCTGTCAACAAATTGTGTTTAACTTAAGATTTGTTATCTGACATTAATCATAGCAACCTTTTGATATATGTGGAACGCGTTTCCAAATTTAAGATGACATTGCTAAGGTATGCAGGTGCTAGTATTGGGAGATGCTGCTCCGCGCAGGGCCCAACAGCCTGACTCTCCATGAGCCGTTGGATAGTGGAGCCTGTGGGTGTGGGTGTTTGTGCCCCTGTTGGCCGCTGCTCTAGGGCAGAGGTTCCCAACTCCAGTCCTGGTGGGGCAAACACAGTTCAGGTTTTCATGCTGTCCCTAATGAATATGCATGGACACATTTGCATACAATGGGGACGGTGCATACAAATGCATCACAGGCATATTTATTAGGGACATCATGAAACCTGAATGGTGTTTGGCCCTCCAGGACTGCAGTTGGGATACTCTGCTCAAGGGATTGCACATGTTTATGGTGTATGTGCTCTATAGGGTAAAATATAGGCGTTTATGGCGTGTTTATTTTATCTGCAATACAGGTTCCGTCTTTATTACCATAGTTTAGTACTGGGTAAAATATAGGGACATGGTCTGCAGGAGCCACAGCTGGGACTTGAACCTGTGAACCTCTGCCCCTGAATATACTGGCTGTGTATACTGCACCAAACTGTTGTCACAGAGGCAGATCATTCCCTGGGGATACCATGACTGTTCGTCAGACAGACCTTGTCTGTTGCAGTGCACGGCACCCACCTAAACAGGGCTTGGCTTTGGTCTGCTGTGGGCAGATGCCACTGCCCCTTCCACCACCAGCATCTCTCTGCCACCATGCTGACATGCCCTTATGCCAGTGGTGCTGGTGGTGTGCAGTTCCAGGCCACCCAGTGTGCTGGTAGGTGGCTGCCTAAGGTGCGTGATATGGGGTACTTGCTGGGAACTGTTCCTTGGGAAACTGTGGGACACACACTCGTGGACATGTTTGCCCTTGGTCAGTTGCTGTCTTGCTGGTTTTCTGTTTCTACATTCCTATGTGTCACCTAGGCATCTGCCTAGTCCACTCTGTGCCCCAACTGCCCCACTGCATGTCCAACCTGCAATCTCCTATACCCCATTTGCAGCCTCACCATAGTGCCCTTTCGTACGTGGGCACTATGCTGTTGCTGCACATGTATCACTACTATCACTTTTTTTGGTCTCCCTGCCTTTGCTGTACATTGCTGATTGAAATGGTTTCTCTCTCTTTCAAATGTGCCTCTAACGCGAGGTTTTCACTGGCGTTAATTTTCAGACCCTGATTTCACAGCGTTAGTGTGCCTGGAGCCTCTCCCCGCCCACTCTCCGCCCATTGACCCCTTCTCCCCCCCTCTGGAATGACTTACTCCACCCTCTGTGCGCCTTAACGCCACCAGAGACGTTATCGCTCGATAAGTGACGTTATCGTGCGGTACTGTTACATTATCGCGCGATAATGTCGCCGCTGCGACGTTAACGCTCTTTAGTAAATATACCCCTAAATGTACATATGAGAGATTTGCAAGTACTGCCTACATTTTATGCAGTTCTGTCTCATGCATATTCTTTGTGGTTATCTTGAAAACCTGACTGGCTATGTGCAGAAAATTGGACTGATATTCTCTGATCTATATGGAAAATTTGAGCATCTAGTGAAAGAAAATTTCAGAGGTAATTCCCTGTGTTCTCACATTCACAATCAGTGCAAGGACTCATTTTACATGTTCATATCCAGAGTGTTTGGTTTTCTTTTATTTTCAGATTTTTGTTTGTTCTCCTGGGACCACTAGGAAAGGGTCAACAGTACCATGAGATTGGCAGATCAATTGCAACACTGATGACAGATGAGGTATTTATTACTTGAATATATTTGCAGTTCTTTTCATATTTTATTTTGGCATTTTAAAATGTTTATCATTTAATTGCTTTTCTTTTATTCTAGTACTGCACTATGGGGCATATTTACTAAAGTGTGATAACCACGCAGGCGTGTTTTAGCACATGCTAGTCTTTAACTCAGCCCCACATTAACTGCTACTGCACACTAAAAGCAAGCATGTTAAAAATGTTGTACTAACTGCTTTGAGCATAAAGGGATAGGGTCAGGCAGGGCTGGCCCGTCCATTGAGCAAGAATGTTGTTTGCACAGGGCCCCACGTTTCAGGGGGCCCCGCGCAAACAACATTCTGCCCATCAGCCACTTTAAAAGAATAAAGAAACTTGCTGCCGCCGTGGCAGCGGCAGAATGAAGTGTCTCCTGCGGGGCCCCCCCCCAGCTGCTCGGCAGAGCCCGCCTCAATCACTCTCCTCGGCACGGCTTTCAGAGCTGCGAAGGGAGAGTGTTCCTTCAGCCGGGGGGGGGGGGAGGGCCCGCGGGAGACACTTCATTCTGCTGCTGCCGCAGCGGCCGCAGCCAGTTTCTTTTTTATTTTAAGGTTTCCCTGGACTGATGGGGGGGAGGGGGTTAGGACCGGTAATGGGCTATGGGGGGCTAGGACTGGAAATAGGGTGATGAGGTGTTAGGACTGGTAATAGGCTATGGGGGGCTAGCACTGGAAATAGGCTGATGGGGGGTTAGGACTGGTAATGGGCTATGGGGGGCTAAGACTGGTAATGGACTGATGGGGGGTTAGGACTGGAGGTGGCTGATGGGGGGGTTAGGACTGGTAATGGGCTATAGGGGGGCTAAGACTGAAAATGGGGTGATGGGAGCTTATGACTGGTAATGGGCTATGGGGGGCTAGGACTGGTAATGGGCTGGGGGGTTGCTAGTACTGGAAATGGGCTGAGTGGAAGGGGGGACTTGAACTGCAAATAGCTGATGGGAACAGGGGCTTGGAATGGAAATGGACTATGGGGGGGGGCTAGGATGGAAATAGAGTGATGGGGATTTAGGACTGGTAATGGGCTATGGGGGGCTAGGACTGGAAATAGGGTGATGGGGGGGTAGGACTGGTAATGGGCTATGGGGGCTAGGACTGGTAATGGGCTTGGGGGGGTTTCTTGTACTAGAAATGGGCTGAGTGGAAGGGGGTCTTGAACTGCAAATAGCTGATGGGGACGGGGGCTTGGAATGGAAATGGGCTGAGTGGAAGTGGGGGCTTGAACTGAAAATAGCTGATGGGGAGGGGGGCTTGGAATGGAAATGGGCTGAGTGGAAGGGGGCTTGAACTGCAAATAGCTGATGGGGAGGGGGGCTTCGAATGGAAATGGGGAGGGAGCTAGGACTGGAAAAGGGCTGAGTGGTGGGGGAGAGCTAGGACAGGAAATGGGCTGATGGAGGGGCTAGGATAGGACTGGAAATGGGCTGTTTGGGGGTGCTAAGTTTGGAAATGGACTGTGGTAAGTGCTTGGATTGAAATGGACTCATGGAGGGGCTAGAACTGGAAGTAGGCACATGGGGGGCTTGGATTGTTAATGGGCTGGGTGGAGGGGAGCTAGGATGTGACATGGGCTAGGAAAAGACTAGAAATGGGCTGATGGGGGCTGGGATTGGAAATGAGCTGATGGAGGGACTCGGATAGGACTGGAAATGGATGTGGGAACTAGGACTGGAAATGGGCTGATGGTTGGGCTAGGATAGGATTGGAAATGGGCTGTTGGGAGGACTAGAAGGGAGTGGATGCTGGGTGAGGCTGGAACTAGAAGGGAGCTGATGTTGGGGGAGGATTAGAATGGGATGGGAGAGTGAAATTGAGAGGGGACAAATATTTTGTGTGGGAGGGAAGAAAAATCTACAATTGGCCGGGTATTGGGAGAGTAAGTGGGGATTGAGGATGAAGGGGTAAAATTTGAGTAGATGAAATAGGAATGAGGAAAGAGCAAAAGGAGAAAGATTAGTATGTCAAAGCAGATGTAGAGAGAGAATGGAAAAAACTAGAAGAGCTCCTCCTCACTTCCCCAGCCTGCCAAACGCATTGCCGAAACAACTGCCTTTAACTGCCACTACAGGGGCACGCCTGCGCCTGAGGGCCTTGCCAAAGGGCCCTTTGGCGTTGCCCTTAGAGGGGCATTCTGGGGCATCTAGAGGGGCATTCTGGTCAATAAAATCTTGCAATTGGGTCTGAACGATTTTTTCAATCATTTTAGTCATGAAGGGGAGACTAGAAATTGGCCTATATGAATTGGGGTTCTGTTTATCTAGAGATTTGTATTTTAGTATTGGTCTTACAATGGCATGCTTTAGTGCTGAGGGCATGATACCTAGTGCAAGTGATTAGTTAGCCATTTTAAGTATGAATGGTGGAAGTTCCAAGTGTGAAGCTTTAAGCCAGCTCACAAGGCAGGGGTCTAAACTGGAAGTCGTGGTGTTCATTTTAGTGATTATATTCTTAATGGATTTTAGAACAAAACTGTGGGAAGTCTGCCATTTTATAGGGTAAAGACCGTCTTCATATAAGTGATTATATGAAGTGTCCCTCAATATCAGCTTATTCATGTAGTGAGATGCTGGTGTAGGCGGGTCTTTGGTTATCGTGCTTGTTTCTGATATGTGTGTCTGAGTGAGATCCTTAACGATTTCATAGGGGTATGTTTACTAAACTGCGGTAATGTCATTCGCGTTAGGTTCTGTGGTAAAGGTACAGATGCCCATATAAAGGCGTGGGTGGTGCATCGTTACAGCAAGCCGATTCAGCTAATGCATGTTACAAACTAACACGCGCTACAAGGCGCCTCATAAGGCACCTTACAAGGCACCTTATAAGGCATCATACAAGGCACATTACAAGGTGCCTTGTAAGGTGCCGTAGAAGTAAGGTGCCTTATAAGGTGCCTTGTTAGGTGCCCTATAAGGCGCTTTGTAAGGTGCTCTATACAGTAGATCACCTAGAGGCTAAGCGCCGTATTAGGCACCCCTGGACAGGGCACCTTTGAGGGCACCCTGGGTTACGGAACCATAGGTTACGGTGGCCTAACAAGGTTATGGTGCCCTAGGTTAGTGTAGCCTAAGGGCTGCAAGGTGCTGCAGGATGACATGCATGACCTGTGAGGAACAGAGACAGATGTAGCCCTAACACTAGATAGAGCACTCAGGAAAGGCAATGAACAGGTGAGTGAAGGAGGGAGAGCTGGGAGCCACTGGACCTGCCATATCTGTGGGCATCTCATGTGGCTGCCAGTACTGATGACAAACATGGTGGGGGCAAATATACCACAGCACAGGGTGTTGGCAATGTAAAGTACTGGAAAGACAGTTGGTGGCAGACGATGGGAATACATGTCCCCCAGTGGAGGCGGAGGTGGCAGGATAGTTAAAATGATGGGTGGACAGAGGAGTGGTGGGGCCATGCAGATCAGAAAGAGGCGAGGCGAGCATGAAGAGTCACAATGCAGGAAAGGGTAGCAGTGCAGGACATGGGGTGGCAGTCCGCACAGGCAGACAGGTCTCTACACAGCTGACATATGCAGATAGACAGACCAAGGGAATGTTGGCAATTGTGGTGAGGGTATTATGGGCTGGCAGCACAAATCTGTACAAATATGACTGTTTCAGGCATGCACACTATTTGAGTAGGACAGGCATGGGAGGAGGGAACAATGAGGAATTGAACCCATGAACACTACCAAGAATGGCATTGTATTAACCAGTAGGCTATACCTCCATGATATATGTCACAGCAATGGCTGGGTACAGAAGGACTGCAGGTCACTGCACAAACTGTCTGCTCTGAGTGCCAGGATAGGGTAACCCAACCAGTACTCATGATGCAATGCACATGCTGAATAGTTGTCTACAGCTGATCAGCAAATGGGGTCTGCACCTCTCCGGTATCTCAGCTTGGAAAGACGAACTGACAGTGCGTGATACTGGCACAGAGTAACTACAGACCATGCCATTGTGCAGGTTCTGTGTTCTCCCTGAGTGATAGGAAGGGTGCCCAGCATTAGGTCCGCAATACATGTGGTGCTAGAGATAGGCCCTGCTATACATCTCCATCACTACCAGTGTGTGACAGGTGTTCCTTGCAGTGCAGCTGAAGGTACATCTGTTCCAGCTGTGTTCTGCAGTCACATGTGGCCCTGTGGGATCGGACACCACCTAGATTAGTGTGTACCCAGTGTTACGGTCTGGCTGCCATGAATACCTGTTATCAGGGCAGTGGGATGTCTGGACTCGCAGAAGGGCGATGCAGCATTGCCACTATGGGTCGAAGTGGTATGTGCTATATACCCCAAGAGGCCTCAATCACTCCTTTTGTAGATGAGGGTGTGGTGGGACAGGTGCCTGCACCCTACACAATGGCTGCAGTACCAGCAACCACAGTCCTGCTGGCGGATGACAGCCCTCCAGGGCTGCTGGGCCAGTGCCATACCTGTGACCATTGCAGACCAGCAGTGATGCTTGGGGTAGGCAGGGGAAGGCTCAACTGCCCCACTCCACGGTCTGTCATTCATCAACAGACAGCACAGTCAGACTGCACCTGCAGCAACCTACAAGGTGTTCCCACCATGCACAGGTGAACTGCAGACAGCCCACTAACCAGTCCATAGCGCATGCTCACAGGGGAATCCTGTGAAACCAGAGATAGGATGCACAGCAAGACACCAAACAGGCATCTCCATGATTGGGCACCAGAAACTGAAACACACAGGTATCACTGGAAACAAAGAATGGGTGGCACTATGTGGGAACATAGACATGCCATGGTCACTGCTCGGTCAGAGTGAGAGTGAGAGTGACACCCCCCTCCCCCTCCCCCCCCCCAGTGTGACATGCTGTGGCCACCCTGTCCATGCAGATGGTGGTGGAGCACTACAGTATCCCAGCCATTGCCCTTCACCCTGTGCAGATGTATCCTCGACATTCCGCCCTGTTGGGGCCATACCCACAATACTTTGCTCCTCAATATGCACATTTGCAGCTAACGCTGGAAGCAGTGTGAGCAATGTGGGCTCAGTGAGGTGTTGGGAGACACAAAACAATAGAGAGACATACGCACACTCACACACCTATCTCAGCATTGTGCAGAGATGGAGGTGGTTGACAACCCTACACGCTGCACTGGTCCTGATCACAGTGCTGACATTGCTAATCTGTGCAGGGAGTAGTAGTAGTGCTCTCTCGTAGCTCTATGCTGGGGCTAACAGCCTGAAACTCCATGAAGCTGTGGATAGTGGAGCCCTTGTGAGTGGGTGTCTGTACCCCTATTCACCACTGCGTTGGGGTTTGCCCATGTTACATAAGAACATAAGATATGCCATACTGGGTCAGACCAAGGTCCATCAAGACCAGTATCCTGTTTCCAACAGTGGCCAATCTAGGTCATACGTACCTAACAGTTTCCACAAAAGACACAGGTTCCACAATGCTTGTACTGGGTCAAGCATTGATATCTTGGGTCCCTTCTTAATAATGGTTTATGGACCTTTCCTCCAGGAAATTGTCCAAACCTATTTTAAACCCAGCTACACTAACAGCCTTTACTACATCCTCCGGTAACAAATTCCAGAGTTTGATTACACGTTGAGTGAAAAAATATTTTCTTTTATTTGTCTTAAATAGATTACCCTGAAGCTTCATTGCATGTCCCCAAGCCTTTCTATATTCTGATAATGTAAAAAATCGATCTAAGTTTACCCGTTCCACTCCATTAATTTATAGACTTCTATCATATCTCCCCTCAGCTGCCTCTTTTCCAGGTTAAAGAGCCCTAACCTTTTTAGCCTTTCTTCATAGGAGTATCCTTCCATCCCCTTTACCATTTTGGTGGCTTTTCTATGAACCTTTTCTAATAACTTTATATCCTTTTTAAGATACGGCGACCAGAATTGCACACAATCTTCAAGGTGCGGTCTCACCATGGAACGATATAGAAGCATTATAATATCCTTTGTTTTATTTTCCATTCCTTTTCTTATGATACTTAGCATTCTATTTGCTCTCTTGGCTGCTGCTGCACACTGGGCCGAGGGTTTTAACATGTTATCCACAATGACGCCTAAATCTTTTTCCTGGGTGGTGGTGCCTAATGCGGAACCTTGCATCGTGTAACCATAATTTGGGTTGTTCTTCCCTAGGTGCATAACTTTGCACTTGTCCACTTTAAATTTCAAGTGACATTTTGATGCCCAGTCTTCCAATTTTACAAGATCCTCTTGCAATTTTCCATAATCCTCTTGGTTTTAACCACTTTAAATAGTTTTGTGTCATCTGCAAATTTGATAACCTCACTCGTTATTCCACTTTCCAGGTCAGTTATGAATATGTTAAAAAGCAGCAGATCCAGCACAGATCCTGGGGTACACCACTATTCACCCTTCTCCATTGGGAAAATTGGCAATTAGCCCTACCCTCTGCTTTCTATCTTTTAACCAGTTCCTGATCCACAATAGTACACTGCCTCCTATCACATGACTCTTTAGTTTTGCCAAAAGTCTTTGATGAGGAATATTGTCAAAGGCTTTCTGAAAGTCTAGATACACTATATCAACCGACTCACATTTGTCCACCTGTTTCTTCACACCTTCAAAAAAAATATATCAGATATGTAAAACAAGATCTTCCTTGTCTAAAGCCATGTTGGCTGTCTCCCATTAGGCCATGACCATCTACATGCTGAGTAATTTTATTCTTTATGATGGTTTCTACCATTTTTCCCGGTACTGATGTCAGGCTAACTGGTCTTTAAATTCCCAGATCACCCCTGGAACCCTTTTTAAAAATTGGCGTTACATTGGCGATCCTCCAATCTTCAGGTATGAGAGATGATTTTAATGATAGTTCACAGATTACTATTAGCAGGTCTGCAATCTCATATTTCAGTTCTTTCAACACCCTTGGATGTATACCATCCAGCCCAGGTGATTTGCTACTCTTTAGTTTATCTAATAGTTGTAATAGTCCTGATGTATCGATATTTCCTTCAATTGTTCCGCACCTTTAAATACCACTTCAGTCATGGGTAACATCCCTACATCTTCCTCAGTAAAGGCCGAAGCAAAGAATTCATTCAGTCTCTCCGCTATCGCCTTGTCTCCTCTTAGTGCCCCTTTAACCCCTCTATCATCTAATGGACCAACTGACTCTCTCACAGGTTTTTTGCTATGAATGTACTTGAAAAAGTCTTTATTTCGTGTTTTTGCTTCCGTAGCAAACTTCTTCTCAAATTCTCCCTTTGTCTGCCTTATCAATGCCTTGCATTTGACTTGCCAGGGCTTGTGCTGTTTCCAGGTTTTTTGTTTGGCTCTTTTTTCCATTTCCTGAAAGATGCTCTTTTGGCAACAACAACCTCTCTGACCTCACCTTTAAACCATGCTGGCAGTTTTTTGGACTTCCTTCCACTTTTCTTAAAGCATGGAATACAGCTGGTCTGGGCTTCCAATATAGTATTTTTCAACAACACCCAAGTTTGATGTAAGTCTTTAACCTTTACAACTGCTCCTTTGAGTTTTTTCTTAACTATTTTCCTCATTTTATCATAGTCTACCTTTCAAAAGTTAAAAGGTGGTACTGTGGATTTCCTTACTATCCCTCTTCCACTAATTAAATCAAATGCGATCATGCTATGATCACTATTGCCAAGTGGCCCCAACACCCTTATCTCTTGCGCTAGATGTGGTGTTCAGCTAAGGACTAGGTCTAATATGGCTTCCCCTCTGGTCAGTTCATGAACCAGCTGTTCCAAGAAGCAGTCATTTATTTCATCTAGGAACTTTATCTCCCTAGTATGTCCTGCCGTGACACTGACCCAGTCGATACCGGGGTAATTGAAATCACCCATTATTGTTACTGCGCTGTAATGTTTGTTAGCTTCCTTGATTTCTTTGAGCATTTCATCATCCATTTGTTCATTTTGGCCAGGTGGTCGATAGTACACCCCCACTGCCGTCGCCTTCCCCTTTTTACATTGAATTTCAATCCATAGAGATTCTACAGCAAATTTTGTTTCCTGCAAAACTTTAATCCTTTCTGACTCAATGCCCTCTCTAACATATAGCGCAACCACTCCACCAATTTGATCAGCTCTATCATTATGATATAGTTTGTACCCAGGTATCACAGTGTCCCACTGGTTGTCCTCCTTCCACCATGTCTCTGATATTCCAATCATATCTAACCTCTCATTTGTTGCTATATATTCTAACTCTCACATCTTATTTTTAGACTTCTAGAATTTGCATACAAGCATTTTAGAGACTGTATTTTATTCATATTAATCTGGCTATTGGTAGACATGGGTAATTTGAGATCTTTAAGCTCTGTCTGCTCCATACTCGAGGGCATTTGGGCTACTTTACTCTTTTTTGGAACCTCTCTGCTTTTGGTAGTATCCTTCAAGGATACATTCTTCCGAACCATGCGCTCTTGGGTGACTGTCGGCTTTCCCCTATTATCTAGTTTAAAAGCTGTTCTATCTTCTTTGTAAAGTTAATGCCAGCAGCCTGGTTCCATCCCGGTTAAGGTGAAGCCCATCCCTTCGGAAGAGCCCCTCCTTTCCCCAGAATGTTCCCCAGTTCCTAACAAATCCAAAATCCTCATCTCTGCACCATTGTCTCATCCATGCATTGAGACTCCAGAGCTCTGCCTGCCTTTTGGGTCCGGCGCGTGGAACGGGAAGCATTTCGTAGAACGCTACCCTGGAAGTTCTGGATTTCAACTTCCTATCTAAAAGCCTAAATTTAGCCTCCAGAACCTCCCTACCTCATTTTCCTATGTCATTGGTATCGACATGTACCAAGACAGCAGACTCCTCCCCAGCACTATCTAAGACCTTATCTAGATGGCGCGTGAGGTCCACTACCTTCTCACCAGGCAGGCATGTTACCAGGCGATCCTTACGTCCACCAACCACCCAGCTATCTACATGCCTAATGATAGAATCACCAACTATGACGGCTGTCCTAACCCTTCCCTCATGGGCACATGGCCCTGGAGAAACCTCCTCGGTGCGAGAGGGTTTTACATCACCTGGAGGACAGGTGCTAGTTACAGGATCATTTCCTGCCACACCAGGGTGATGCTCTCCTGTCTCGTGACCTCTCTCCTCCATGGCAACAGGGATGCTGCCAGAATGGAGGTGGGACTTCAGGACTATATCCCTGTAGGTCTCGTCTATATACCTCTCTGTCTTTCTTATGTTTTCCAAGTCTGCTACTCTAGCCTCTAGAGAACGGACTCATTCCCTGAGAGCAAAGAGCTCCTTGCACCTAGTGCACACGTAAGACCTCTCACCAACTGGGAGAAAATCATACATGTGACACTCAATGCAAAAGATTGGAAAGCCCCCATCTCGCTGCTGGACTGCTGTCTGCATCTTAGTTTTAAGCTTGTGTTTAGATCTTTAAGTTCTTTACTTACTAAGGGTTGCTATGGATATTTATACTAATAAAACCGTACCTAATACATTTAATATACCTTGTTCACCTGAAGCTTAATGAATCTCAGGTCCTTAGTGTATGACTGATTTGGGTAACAAGTTTCACCTGAGAGCACCTCCTGTCTTTTAAGATTTGTAAGTACTGTCAAACCTTCACCCACTCCCCAACCTTGTGAGCTAAGGAGGGATAGGCCTTGTGTAGTTGTGGGGGCCAAATGAATATGCGGTGACAAGAAAATTTATTTGTCTTCAAGGATTTTTATTTCCCCGCTCCGTGAGAGAGACAGGAACAGAAAAGATCAGTAAATCAGGAATCAAGCAAACAGAGGCTTTCAGTATTGTGCTTCAACAAAACTTCTCATATGGAAAAACACATTGCTTCATGTGTTTCTTCCGTGTAATATATACAGGTGCTCAGGTAAGAAGTATAATTGTTCTCTTTATCAATTATATCACAGTCCAGCATACATTCAATATTAGGATATGCTTTCCTTTCAATTGCCCTAAACAATACTTCTTGTCAGGTAATTTTCAGCAATTCTGGATTAGCATAACCAGAATAAAAGTCAGGTATAATCATTCAAGCTTTTGTCTCGTCACTTCTCTCTATTAATCCTACAGAGCAATCCATCGGTTGATTGATGTCCAACATGGGAACTTGGGCTTGGGGAATACTCTTGCCTTCAGGATTATTCACTGCTTGAAGAATAGCTTGTTGTGAAATGACTCTTTCATTCAAGAGTTCTCTAAGGTCATTTAAGAGTTGTTCTGCTTGTTTCCTAGCAGGACTCAACGGTAAAGCTTCTCCTTGTTTAAACAGCTGATTATCTGCATCTGGTGAGCAAACACGGCTTTCCCTATTCAGACAGTCTATGCCTGAGGTAGAGATTCCCTTCCCCCACTTCTCTCTGTTAATGAATGGTGGAATCTCACGTTCGTTTGCAGCAGATCTACTTCTAAGGAAGGCTTCAAAAGTAAGATCTTCTACATCAGGATAACCTGGTCCTTTTATAAACAGCTGGGCTGCCTTTCTTTCCTCAGCTGAGTAAAACTTGGCTTGCATGGAGAGTTTCCAGGGTAAAACAAACTTCCTTTATATCCCCTGAAACTATCCTGTCCACTATAAACAGGAGTCTCTCTTCCTGGCATATAACACTTATCAGAAGGATTAAAACTAGCAGGTACCTTCAAATGAGACTGCTCAGGAACTGTCTTGCCAGCATGCTTTTCTCTCCAGGGATAAAAACTGCTTTTCAACAACGTGTGCTTTTCTCCTCGGGTTGAATTAACTTCCCTTCTGTGGCAGCTGGGCTCAGCTTCTGTAGCCAGGTCAAAGGGTTCTTCAGTCCGTGGAACTTCCTGCCTTCTCAATACCTCTTGCTTTCTCTCCTGTGGATTTAAAGCAAACTCTCTCTTCAATCCACTAGCAGTGCTTACTCCTTCATTCCTTCGTGACAGCCTCTGGCATGGTCCTGTTCCTCCAATCGTTCTAGTCCTTCTGCTCCTCTCCTTTGAGTGTTCCCTCTCTCTATTTAAGAAGGATCCCTTACTCTGGGATGCCCACCTCCTCCTAGAGCGTGCCCAATCCATAGCCCCGCTTCTCTCTCCTCTGAGGTGAGTTGATTGGCTGCCTGAAGGCTATGCTGAGAGTGGGAATTTCTTCTTTTCCCTGCAATACTGGACTCTACCAGGGGGCCAGTATCGGTCTCCATGGCCTCCGCGCCTGGCGCTGCGTCACAGTACCTATAAAGCTACAATTATCCCAGGGATGGGTGATTGTTGGGGAGGGAGGGAGGGAAATAACACTTATTAAAATAGGGCTGCTACACAGTACCCTGTCCTGTGCTGCTGAGGTAAGCTGTATTCTGATTTGATTTAAATTATAGCTCTTTGCTGCTGCTAGGCTCTAACTTATTATGAAATTTAAACTACAAGCTCTCTGCTGGGTTCTAAATTTAAACCAGAAAGCTCTCTTCTGTGTTTTAAATTTAAACTAAAAGTACTTTGCTGATGCTAGACCCTGAGTGACTATTAAATTTAAACTACAAGCTCTCTGCTGGGTTCTAGATTTAACCAGAAAGCTCTCTTCTATGTTTTAAATTTAAACTTAAACTGCTGCTACTAGGCCTTGACTGGTTTAACAAAAAACAGATGAATTAGCTTTAATACAAATAATTCTTTTCAGAAAATTCCCAGAAGTATATTCTCACAATTGCAGATCTCTCTCCAGAAATAACAATCCCCTTTTCTAGTCCTTCAAGACTGAGGATCACAGAGCTCTGGTTGAGCTATTTATGCTTGTGCTGCTGAGTTAACTGTGACCAACTTCCTGGGTGATTAACAATCCTTGCTTGGATAGAAGGAGTCTTTCAAAATGGCCTTTTGAGCTGCCACCTTGTGTTAACACCTATTGAAAAAGGTTCACAGGTCTCTTGCCCCCTAGTTAGAAGGCCTCTTTGTAAAGGTCTCTAGAAGACTTTATTTGTTGCTCAAAGAGTACTGACCCTGTTTTGCCTTTTATGCTAAGCTATATTCTGATTTGATTTAAATTATAGCTCTTTGCTGCTGCTAGGCTCTAACTTATTATGAAATTTAAACTACAAGCTCTCTGCTGGGTTCAAAATTTAACCAGAAAGCTCTCTTCTGTGTTTTAAATTTAAACTAAAAGTACTTTGCTGATGCTAGACCCTGAGTGACTATTAAATTTAAACTGCAAGCTCTCTGCTGGGTTCTAAATTTAACCAGAAAGCTCTCTTCTGTGTTTTTAAATTTAAACTTAAACTGCTGCTACTGACTGATTTAACAAAAAACAGTGGGTTCACAGATTAATTAGCTTTAATCCAAAGAATTCCTTTGTATTAAACTGGTGCGCCAGTTTAGTGTTGTCCAGGTGAGTGTGGCACAGGTTATTATTTGAAGGGGAGATGCAGATAAGCCTTTGATTATGTTGTTTATGTATAGCAGTAGTCTTGTTCTTAAGCAAGGCAGGTGCATGTCTATCTGTATTTAGGATGATTGGTATGTTAAAGTGCTGGACGGATGATAAGGGATGCGAGTTGCCTTAATATAAAATGGAAAGAATAACATTCAGGATGTATATTAGTCTGAGGGTCTTCAAGTTCTTCATGATTAGGCTGAGAGTAGAGTAGATGAATTGTTCAATATGTTCTCTTGTGAGTTGCAAGTTAATCTTAGTTAAAGGGAGGTTGTATTGTGGTAGTCTGTATGTATTATAGTATGACTGTTTGAGTTGGTGTACACAGAGTGTGTTGCTCCTGATGTTATAGAGCTATAAACTAAAGAATCAGGTGGTGGTATTTGGCATAGTATACTGAGTTTTAGTGTTGTAAATAAGTGAGAGTGATAAGGGGAACTCTTATTTTCTGAATTACTTTGCTGTGCTGTTTTCTTCTTTCAATGTCAATAGTGTTGTAACATTTGCAATTTTTACTACTAGCATGATGTAGTGTTCATATTTGTTAATTTGCTAAGGAATTTGATTGTGATTGCAGACAAATTAGTACTTAAGTTAGATTTAGTTCACATGTGTACAGAGCGATATTTGGGGTTCTTACACTGCAATGACTCAGGTATAATTAGCATTTATTAACAAATGCAATACCTACTTGTTGCAGTAAGAGGCTACAAATACTTCAGATGATGGATAAACTCAATGTAAAGACCATGCCTAAGGGCTACGCCAAAGGGCTCTCAGGCACAGGCCTGCCAGGCGTGGGCACACCTGGATGCGTTCCTGGCTTTAAACTTGCTGCTTGTGTACTGGAGAGGCTCATTTGGCCTTGAGGAAGGGTGGAGGGAGGCACACTTGCTTGCTCTCTACTCCGATGCTGATCGGTGTCCTGTTGTCTCTGCCACATGTTGCTGGGGATTCTCTGGAGGTGGTCCTGGCTTTAAACTTGCTGCTTGTTCACTAGAGAGACCCAATTGGCCTTGCTGTAAGGGGGAGGGAGGCACACTTGCCTGCTCTCTACCCCAGTGCTGATCAGTGTCCCGTTGCCACTGTCGCGTGTTTCAGAGATGTGGTTGATATGGATGAAGATGAGAGGGGCATAGGACTAGGGTGCCTGTTTCAGGGGGTGGGTGGGTGTACAAGACAAAGAGAAAAATGGAGGAATCATTACTAGGTGAAGAAGTTGAGTGAAAAGAGAAATTATTTCCTTTCATTGCTCCCCTTCCCGCCTCCCTTTCCCCTTTCCCTTGCCCCATCCTTCTTCCCTCTTTTCCCCCTACCTCCAATCTTTCCCATATTTATGATTCTGTTTTATGCTAGGTGTATGCCCAGGCAAGAAAAATTTTGTTAGTTTTCAGTTTTTCATGAATTTTTCCCAATTTTCATTTTTTTTTCATTTTTAGTGCATTTTAAATTGGTTAACACACACTGACGAATTAAAGCATGCTAAGTTGGTAAGTGCATGCTAAATCGTTTAACACACAATAAAATTATTAAAGTGCATTAACAAGCCCATGCACACTAAGGAATGCACACCCCTATCCTCTGCCCATCCGTGATAGCCTGTCTCCCTTCTTTCCTCCCTCCCTATCCTGTTCCCTCCCCCTTTTTTCCAGTCAGGAATTGCTAAGATCCCTTTTACCCCACACAAAAAATTTCAAGAGAGATAAATAAATCACCCAAACCTATAAGGAAGGCCAGAGAACGACTAATTTTATAAAATAAATTTGCATTTTTAATATACAAATTTATGCGAATGTTCATAGAATCACTGTTGTCACTCACCTACTTACCCCTGAGGCGGAAGGCCTGGGGCTTCAGTGAGGCTCCTCTTATGTAGCAAGGACTTAGTAGTGCCCCCTGGGATTTAGAGTCCCAATAGCTAATCAAATAAGAAGGTAGTTGTGGTCGAGTAGCTTTGCTTAAAGAGGTATTTATTTTCCCTTCCCGGGAGAATTCTTGCAACAAGGGTCAAAAGAAATTAAACCATAATACTTGCATAACACAAATGGGGGACTACAAATTACAACAAAAATGCTTCTTGACAGCGTTAACCAAACACAAGGGAAAAACAGGCTTTTTCAATCACAAAAGCTGAACGGTGAAATCTGTGTTCCTCCACAGATTTCTCTTAGGCAGGCTTTACTCAGGCTTTAACAAAAAGAGGTCACACTATCGGAAAACACCAATGTACAGTCCATTTTACAAATATCTGAGCTCTCTTCACAGAAGTCACATTCCATGTCCTCGTGTACTTCTTGGCTATTATCTTTTGCAGGGCTGTAATGTGTATCAGTGTTTAATAGTCTCCTCTCTTCTTGGCCAGAGCTTCTCTCCCCTCTATCACTGCAGAAAGGCTGGTTACCATGCACTATGGATTCTCCCCTTAGAGGGCCATACACTTCAGGACCATTGTGAATAAAATCCAGTGCCCCTCTATTCCAGGTACTATGCCTTTCTTCAGGCTGAGCTCTGCCTGGCCGTTTTGCAACCGGGAAGTTGAAACTTTTCTCCCTTTCAGTTCCCCTCACAGGACGTCTTTCTCTTGGGTGGGAAATCTCTTTTGGATAAGAGCTTTTGCTCCCCAGGTACCTGCTCTCGTGGGTATTTCCTCTCCCAGCTCCTCGTTGTTTGCAGCTTGGAATCGCTCTCTGTCCCCAACCGGACTTTGGCTTAGTGCAGCCCAACTTTCCAGCACTAACCTCTGAGAATTCCTCCTGGGCAAACTCCTCTGAGGTGCAGATGGAATCCACGTCAGAAGCTTTCAGTTATGACTCCTGGCTCTCATGAGCTCTTCTTTTTCCTTTCCCGTGAGTCCTCTCAGTGTCTCTTTCTCCCTCTGTATCTGAGACTGAGTCTAACTCCCTGCTTGCGTCTCTGCCTGTCTCTCGGCGTGTGTCTCTGCGTGCTTCTGCTTTGCTCAAGACTGACCCTATTTTAAATGCGTCATTCTTTGAGTCTCTTGTTAGCTCAACTCCCTGCAGCTGTTTCTGCTTCTCTGATGAGCTATGACGTAATGCTATTCCTGGGCGTTTACCTACAGCCGGTGCTCTTGTTTTGCTTGGTTGCTCATAGCAACCCCTAGCCATGTGCTTTGCACTGCCGGTTTTAAAACTGCCCTGCATATTTTCCTCTACTTCCATAGGCACTATCTGCCTTGCGCCATGACACTGTAAAATGTTCTAACTCTTGCTGCAGAATCTACTCCTGAATGGCTGCAAGAAATTGGGGTGCTGTATTATGGGATGCATTCTGGAATTCAGCTAGAGATAGAGAGCAAGGATTTACAGATCCCCCAAACAGATTATTAGGTTATTTTAGATGCATTTCCATGTGCAAATAGTGGTATGTACAAATAAGATTGCCTATTGTCATCAGGCCAGCCTACTGCCTAGGGCGAGTAGGGTTGGTCTGCCTTGATATTCTATCTTCAGGGAGTATGACACTGCATTTGCTCCTGCAGTGCCTTGTGGGAATGGTAGTTCCCTTTTCTACCCTCTGATTCAAGGAGTTGCAGTCGAGTGTTAAAGGCAAAAATGACAAGGATTTTATTTCCCCTCCCAACAGAACTTAAGTGCAGATGAAATTAGGACAACTTTCCATATATTTGGTAGGAGGAATACATACAAGAACTAAGGTAAATGTGCCTCTTCACTCTCAGGCTTCCAAACATGCAGTGCTCGTCACAAAAACAAAAGCAAACAAACAGCTTCTGATAGCAAAGGAAAATGTTCCCCTTTTCTTTGCCGCTTTATCAGCACTCTTATAGTAATGCTCAGCACAGGGATTCAATATGGTCAGCTATACATAGGGTGCAATCCATCTGTATATCAGCCGAGTCATAAACATCAGAGTCTATCTGCATCTCTTCCAGCTCAGCGTTAGCTGGGTGTGGCTGTAGGCTGTTATCGTGGATTTTAAAGTAACCTTCTTCTAGGCATTCAGGGATCTTCCTTTTATTCCCTTCTAAACAGCAGGGCTTGAAATCACCCTGTACTTTGGAGTTGCTTCCTGGGCTGTTTCCTACTTCTTGGCAACAACAAGGAAATACTTTTAAACTAAATTCATAGCTGGGCAAACTATGAAGCCTACCTTCTGGCTTTAAGGAGGGAGGAATTCTCTGCTCTCTTAGCTCAGGCAGGTTTTCAAACATCGGCTGTGTTTTCTTTCCTCTTAGCTTGCTGGCTTCTGCCTCAGACCTATAAGTATTTTCCTGCCACTGTCTCTCTCTGGAGCCTCCGAGCTTTTCCAAGCCTGCCTCACAGGAGGTCTCTTCTTTCTCCTGACTTTCCTGAACGGCACCTCTCTTGTGCTGCTTCTTTCAGGCTCTCAGGCTTTGGCTTCCTTGGCTCTTGCTACGGCTCTCTCTTGACCTGGTCTCTGACTGGGACCTTCACCCGGTCTCTCTCTTCCTTTCTTCTGTGTTTTTCTCTGTCTGTCTTTTAAAGCTAATGACCAATTATTATAGTCCTGTTTCTCAGGGCTTAGCTCTGCCCTTCACCTGAACAGGTGTTTCTCATTAATCCCTAAGCTTGGTGAAACGTCACAGCTTGGGCGTGACCATTCGGCTCCTGACTTTCTCTGTTTACTTTCTTCTTGTAAACATTGAGCCATGTGCTCAGACTGCCTGTCAGATTCTAAGGTGGAATCTTCTACTATCCCTATCTCCATGAGCTCAGTAGGGGCTTCTACATTACACTAAGCTTTTGCTGACGATTTTCAGCTTATGTGAAACATATTTGTCCTGATTTATCTCCTAGAATCAACTGCCTTTCTAGAATTAAAAGTTAGCAATGTCAATTTCCTGATATCATCAGTCCTCACCTCCCGAAATCCTCTACATACTCTTCATGACTCCTCAAACTCCCCCGACTTTATCAATACACTCATCAAATCCACAGATACCCCCCAAAAGAAACACCCCCACCCCTTACCATCCGCAGGTCTTTGCAGAGATCTGTCTGGTATCTAGTGAGAGGCATGACATGAGCAATTCCCAGTAGCTCTTGCCCTATGGAGCAGCAGGTTCAAAATAGTGCCAGCTGAACACTAGTAGCATTTTCACAGTACTACCTCTAGTCCTTAGTGGAACACCACAGTATTTTCACCGCAGTATTTTCAGAGTACTACCTATTCCTTAGTGGAACACCAGATCTGGTGCAAGAGATAAGGGTCTAGGGGCCACTTGGCAATAGTGATCATAGCATGATCGTGTTTGATTTAATTAGTGGAGGAGGGATAGTAAGGAAATCCACAGTACTACCTTTTAACTTTTGAAAGGGAGACTATGATAAAATGAGGAAAATAGTTAAGAAAAAACTAAAAGGAGCAGTTGCAAAGGTTAAAGTCTTACATCAAGATTGGGTGTTGTTGAAAAATACTATCTTGGAAGCCCAGCCCAGCTGTATTCCACGCTATAAGAAAAGTGGAAGGAAGTCCAAACAACTGCCAGCATGGTTTAGAGGTGAGGTCAGAGAGGCTGTTGTTGCCAAAAAAGCATCTTTCAGGAAATGGAAAAAAGAGCCAAATGACGAAACCTAGAAACAGCACAAGCACTGGCAAGTTAAATGCAAGGCATTGATAAGGCAGGCAAAGGAAGAATTTGAGAAGAAGCTTGCAGAGGAAGCAAAAACACGTAATAAAGACTTTTTCAAGTACATTCGTAGTAAAAAACCTGTGAGAGAGTCAGTTGGTCCATTAGATGATAGAGGGGATAAAGGGGCATTAAGAGGCGACAAGGCGATAGCAGAGACTGAATGAATTCTTTGCTTTGGTCTTTACTGAGGAAGATGTAGGGATGTTACCCATGACTGAAGTGGTATTTAAAGGTGCAGAAGAATTGAAGGAAATATCGATACATCAGGAAGATGTATTACAACCATTAGATAAACTGAAGAGTAGCAAATCACCTGGGCTGGATGATATACATCCAAGGGTGTTGAAAGAACTGAAATGTGAGATTGCAGACCTGCTATTAGTAATCATTAAAATCATCTGTAATACCTGAAGATTGGAAGATGGCGAATGTAACACCAGTTTTTAAAAAGGGTTCCAGGGGTGATCCGGGAAACTTCAGATCGGTGAGCCTGACGTCAGTACCAGGAAAAATGGTAGAAAACATCATAAAGAACAAAATTGCTGAACATGTACTCTAGATAGCCATGGCTTAATGGGAAACAGCGAACATGGCTTTAGACAAGGAAGATCTTGTCTTACTAATCTGTTATGTTTTTTTGAAGGTGTGAATAAACAGGTAGACAAAGGTGAGTCAGTTGATATAGTGTATTTGGACTTTCAGAAAGCCTTTGACAAGGTCCCTCATCAGAGACTTTTGGCAAAACTAGAGTCATGGGATAGGAGGCAGTGTACTATTGTGGATCAGGAACTGGTTAAAAGATAGAAAGCAGAGGGTAGGGCTAAATGGCCAATTCTCCCAATGGAGAAAGGTAAATAGTGGTGTACCACAGGTATCTGTGCTGGGTCCGCTGCTTTTTGACATATTCATAAATGACCTGGAAAAGGGAATGAGTGAGGTTATCAAATTTGCAGATGACATTAAACTATTTAAAGTTGCTAAAACCCAAGAGGATTGTGGAAAATTGCAAGAGGAGCTTGATAAATTGGAAGACTGGGCATCAAAATGGCAGTTGAAATTTAATGTGGACAAGTGCAAAGTTATGCAGCTAGGGAAGAGCAACCCAAACTATGGTTACACGATGCAAGGTTCCACATTAGGAACCACCACCCAGGAAAAAGATTTAGGCATCATTGTTAAAACCCTCGGCCCAATGTGCAGTGGCGGCTCAGAGAGCAAATAGAATGCTAGGTTTCATAAGGAAAGGAATGGAAAATAAAACAAAGGATATTATAATGCCTCTATATCGTTCCATGGTGAGACCGCACCTTGAATATTGTGTGCAATTCTGGTTGCCGTATCTTAAAAAGGATATATGGAGTGGAGGAGTGGCCTAGTGGTTGGGGCAAGGTACTTCAGGCCAGAAGGTCAGGGGTTCAAATCCTACTAGAGGACAGCAACCTTGGGCCAGAAGGACTGGGGTTTCTAGTCCCACAGGTGCTTCTTATGGTCTTGGGCAAGCCACTTAACCCTCCATAGCCCATGTTCCCTGTAAAATAGTTATCTCCAAGTTATAATGCCCTGTTCAATATAATTTCAGTTTGTTTAATGTAAACTGCACTGATGCAGAATAGCACAGTATATAAGAGAATATAAATAAATATAGCATTATTAGAAACAGTTCAGAGAAGAGCCACCAAAAGGGAATGGAAGGATATCCCTATGAAGAAAGGCTAAAAAGGTTAGGGCTCTTTAACCTGGAAAAGAGATGGCTGAGGTGAGATATGATGTAAGTCTATAAATTAATGAACGGAATGGAACAGGTAAACATAGATTGATTGTTTATGTTATCAGAATATAGAAAGACTAGGGGACATGCAATGAAGCTACAGGGTAAACTATTTAAGACTAATAAAATAAAATATTTTTTCACTCAACGTGTAATCAAACTCTGGAATTTGTTACCGGAGGATGTAGTAAAGGCTGTTAGTGTAGCTGGGTTTAAAAAAGGTTTGGACAAGTTCCTGGAGGAAAGGTCCATAAACCATTATTAAGAAGGGGCCCAGGATATCAATGCTTGACCAATACAAGCATTGTGGAACCTGTGTCTTTTAGGGAAACTGCTAGGTACATTTGACCTAGATTGGCCACTGTTGGAAACAGGATACTAGGCTTGATGGACCTTGGTCTGACCCAGTATGGCATATCTTATGTTCTTATGTTCTTAAGCTGTCAAATAAGGGGGAAAAGCAAGGTGTGTTTTGTCGTGATTAGATTGTAAATTCTGATGAGCAGGGACTGTGACATATCTATACACCTTGTAGAATTATACAAATGATTGTTAGTAGTAGTAATAGTAGGATGGGGGGGGGGGGCGGAAATCACTGCTGTCAGAGCATCTACTTTAAAAAAAAAACTGTAGACATAGAAATTTGGAGAGAGCAGGAAACTCTTTTTTCTCCATTTGCAGCTTTTTAGAATCACTGCTTCCAGTGGACGTGCTGGTAAATACACGTGTACTCCTGAACATGATTTTTAATATTTTACAGATGACTCCACACTGGTCAGTGCCTTTTGTTAAATATTGGGGCAATTGTGGACGTCCAATTCCTGTCTCAACATTGAACATTCTATGTACATTGGGCCTTAATGGATGCAAACTTTATAAATTAAAGTTTAGACACAAGAAGGTTGAACCCAGAAGTTGTTTATGGGTTTACTGTATTGTCTTGTTCATGTCCTAGGTATGAAAACTAGAGACTGATGTTTTAAAGTGCGGATTTTTTTCAGAAAAGGGGTTTTGGACCATTAAAAAAAATTACAAAAATGAGCCCAGTCTTGCAAAAACAACAGTGCTTTGGCACACTATCACACAAAACCTCTTTGTGAAAAAAATTAGGAAAAATTCAGCACTTCTATAATAAACTTACTATGGCCACACCAACCTGATGAAATATATTAGGGAGGCCGGGGGCAGGGTCCCGCCGGACGACAGTAACCGGGCGCGCGGCCCGGTGCGGGGACCCTGCTCGCGGTTGAGGGGAAGGCGCGTGGGTGTCCTTTGAATTCATTGGCAGATGCCACTGCACGGGAGCCAATGAGGAAGTCTGGAGGAACGGGCGCGATGGGGGAGGAGTCGGCGCGGCCTCCGCGTGGCATTCAAGCTAGCGGAGGCCGGAGAGGTGGCTGTTTCCCGTCCGCCCTCCCGCTCATTGTAGTGGGTTTTTGGGGGTGGGGGTTTGATGGGGTGTTGCAGCTTGGGGGGGTAGGGGCGGGATCCCAGAAGTTTCCGGGGTCCGATGCCTCTGGGTGCACTTGGGCGGGGGTGGGGTGCCCCTGACCCATACAAAACCCTGGCCGACTTTTGCTAGGGGCATGGCGAAGTCGGGGAAAGGGATAGGAAACTTGCCGGGTGGCCAAGTTATTGTCGTAGCGGTGGTGATGCACTTTGCTAAGGTATGGCTGGTGTGGCATTGCTCCGCTAAGAGGCGGGTTAAGGTTGTGATGTTGTATATTTGTTAAATGGTTAATGGTTAATAAAGCTGCGACCAGTTTGTCCCATAAAGAAGTGTCTTGTGTAATGTTTGGGTGGCCGAAGGGCGAACGGGGGGGGGGGGGGGAGGATGGGGGCAGGGATCGGAGCACCGGGTCCGCTTGCCTCGGTTAATGCCTTTACTCTCTCCTGAAAATCTAGTATGTTTAACTCTTTCTTAAGAGTTAAAATATTCCATACATTTGGTCCTGCTAGTAATAGTATTCACAGATGGGTGCTCGCTCTATGCAGAAATCTTAATGATGGAACATTCAGTTGGCCCTGATCCTGTGATTTCAATTTTCACATAGGTTGATCTAAAGATAATGCAGTAAATGCTGGTAATGATATCCCAAATCTTCTATGATATCCCGACAAAACAATTTTGAACCTTATTTGCCATTCAATTGTGGCAACCTCTAAGGTTCTGCATTGCTTAGTTGATAGGGACCTCTAGTGAGCTTCTGTGCTGCTCTCCTAACTGGGGAGGTAGGAAAGTCACTGATATAAAGACCAAGCCCAAAGGCGGTTTCCTGTACTTGGATGGCTAATCTGTGGTACCACAGTGGCAGGGGCTGCCAGACTAAAATAACCAGTACACTATAAGAGAGGAGTAAGGATCTCTGACTAACTCAATCATTGAACCAATATGAGTAGTGACAAGTGCAGCTTAGGCCACTACACTACAATTTGCTTAAGGAGTTTAAGAAGCCGTTACAAGAGGAAATCTCTGACTACCAGAAAGGGAGAGGTGCCACTGATCCTGGATAAGAGATGAGGAGAGCACAGTGGTTGACCCTGGGAGCTGTACAGTATCCTTCTTTAAAAGGTATTCACAGAAGTGAAGGAGAAAAGTGGAGCTTCCCTTGATATAAGGAACGTCTCAAAGAAGTCTGAACAATTGTAATCTCTCTCTAAATCTGATCCTCTGCCATTTATTTTTAATACTGTGTTTGACCCTTCAAGACTTTCAGTAAGCATTTTGGTTCACAACAAATCCTGGCCTGGAAGTGGAGGGATGAGTGGATCCAAGGAGCCAACGCCCTCCCAATCAAACTGGTCCTGATCCAGAATCCAGAATTTCCCAGACCATTAAACCTGAGAAAATGGTGTTACCTCCCTGAGATTGTTTCCCTGCATTATCACACAGCAAAAATAGAGACAGCTAGGACTCTCAGACCGGGAGGAACTACACAATAGGAAACTAATGAAGGGAGTAAAGAACTGGTGAGATAGGTTCATGAATAGTTTTCCCTGAAATTAACTGTGCCCTACATTCTGAATCATTTGCAATGCTTTGATTAATGAAGCAGGAAACTCCAGGTATACTGCATTGCACTAGCCAGATGGCATAAGACCAATTTTTGCAAACTTACTTTATCATGTTTCCCACATTGATCTGATCTTGTAAGTTCGCCACGGGCCCAGCATCTGTTTCCCGCCAGGTCGAAGTCATAAGTTGTGGCTGTTATTGAGAGTGGCCCAGCGAGGAACAGCTACTGGGCCTGTGGCAAACTTACAAGAGCGGAGCAACGTGGGAAACATAATAAAGTAAGTTTGCCACACTGCTTTTGCCACTGGGTGGGCCCCCTTTCTGCTTGGGTCCCCCACATTGTGTGGGCTGCTTGGGTGGAATTTATACCAGTGTCATCCACAATTTTATGGTTATCAATAATTTATTTCAGCTTTCTCTAGTACTTTTGCCAGGACAACAAACTAGATATCGACCAGTAATTACTTAATATTTCTTGATCACTCTCCCCTTAATACTGAGCATACTGAGGCCTTCTTAAGTGAAGGTGAAAGAGTTTCCTTCATTCAGTGAACATAATTACTACTTTTACAAGGACATTAAAGGTTTGTAAGGCCCAAATAGTTATGAGCCCCACTGGACATGGATCTAACACACAAATATGATTTGGACATACATGAAACATTCTACTTGCTGTACAATGACTTGTGCAAAGGCTTGTCCATTTCTGAACTCTTAAGTGTAGACATTTTGTTTGAGCTCCTTGCCCTATCAACTTTGAACTGTGGGGGGTAATTTTATAAACTCTATAGAGTTAATACGCATAAGTACATTTATATTTGAGGCCTATTTTATAATATAGGGATGTGAATGGTATAAAAACATGCATAAACTAGACACAAGCCCTTACACCTGTACTACAGCTAGAGTAAATGTGCTTAGATTTTTCAAACATGCATGTGTAAATTTGCACTCCACTCATGCTCTGTCCAAACTCTGCCTTTATATATGCTCTGACATGGTGGATTCCTCCAGCCCTTTAGAAAGAGCCAAAAAGGAGGAATCAGAAGCAGTGCTGGAGGGTAAACAAAACATAGAAACATAGAAACATAGAAACATGATGACAGAAAAAGACCACAAGGCCCATCTAGTCTGTCCTTCCATAACAACAACTACAACAGTCCACTTTTTACCTTTAGAGATCCTCTGTGTTGGTCCCATGCTTTTTTGAATTCAGTTACTGTCCTCATCTCTACCACCTCCACTGGGAGACTATTCCACGGATCCACTACTCTTTCCGTAAAGAAATATTTCCGCATATCACTCCTGAATCTATCTCCCTTCACCCTCATCCCATGTCCCCTCGTCGCAGAACTTACTTTCAATTGAAAGAGGCTCTCTCCCTGAACATTTATGCCACGGAGGTATTTAAACATGTCAATCATATCACCTCTATCCCGCCTTTCCTCTAAGGTGTACATATTAAGATCCTTAAGTCTGTCCTCATATGCTTTATAATGAAGACCACTAATCATCTTAGTAGCACCCCTCTGTACCGTCTCCATCCTGTTCACATCCTTTTGAAGGTGCGGTCTCCAGAATTGCACACCATACTCCAAATGAGGTCGCACCAAAGACTTATACAGAGGCATTATCACCTCCTTTTTTCTGCTAGCCATTCCTCTCCGTATGCACCCAAGCATCCTTCTAGCTTTGGCTAGTAGTTACCAGGGAAACCAGACACAGGGGAAAGAAACACGCCCTTGCTGCCAGTTAGCTCAGGAGTCACGAGCTGAATCAGAGCACCTGCTAGGAGGAGGAGTCAGGCACTGCCCTAGAGGGCAGACACATAAAGAGGCCTCAGTAGAAAGAAAAGGGTCTCGACTAGGAGCCACACAGGAAGCTCCAACACAAGGTCAGCTACAAGGCCAACCGAGGGTTCCGGTGAGAGGCCAGCAAAGAGGGCAGTTAGCAGACCAGCTAACAGAGCAAGAGGAGGACCAGGGAGGAGTCCGAGTTCCAGGCCAAGGCAGAGCTACCGGTAGAGTTCCAGCCCAGAACCGTGGGAGAGAGACCATGGCAAGCCTAGAGGAACACTCAGTAGGGCAGAGAGAAAGCCCAGAGCCAGAGCCAAGCTTAGAGTTTTATTCAAGAGAAGAATACAACAAAAGCAGGCCAGGCTGGTTGCAGTATTCTGGGAATTACAAGGAGAGGAAAAAGCCAGGAAGGCAGTTGCAACCCTCAGCTCACAAATCAGGTTTTGAATCAAC
The DNA here is from genome assembly GCA_033557465.1 of Ichthyophis bannanicus. Taxonomy (NCBI): domain Eukaryota; kingdom Metazoa; phylum Chordata; class Amphibia; order Gymnophiona; family Ichthyophiidae; genus Ichthyophis; species Ichthyophis bannanicus. Next base: position 651,685,908 of record CM066036.1, on the reverse strand, counting down.
AGCTGTTTCCAAAGCCCAGAGAAAGCCGTTTGCAGGCAGACGAAAAGGTAAGCCCAGAGACTGGGTTTCAAAGAAGGCTGTTGATAATCCGTGTGATTTTACTTACCCAAAGGGTTGGGACTGTGGTTTTAATACCTGTAATGAGGATGATTGTTTACAGCAATACATGTGCCAAGAGTATGATATAAAGCCTAAGCCAGAGAGGAAGGGCGTGGCCCCAGAAACAAAGTTACAAACATTTCTACCAGTCTTCCATGAAAAGTTAATGGAAACAGAGCCAGGGCTAGGCAACATATCTGAAGAATTGATGGACTGTACGATTACAATATCGGAGGAAATATTTTCCCTACGTTGAGTTTAAGCAGTGCAGAGAACTGCAGAAGTGTTAAGAGAAAAAGTACAGAGTTGTGGGAAACAGAACTGCTTATCCTAATTGCTGGGAAGCAAATGTTTATTACTGCTGAAGTTAAGCTATTTCTGTTGGAGACTTTTATTTTATCCTTTGCCAGAAGTATATGGTTTTTGTTACCTTTGTTTCCATGCTGAAATCCGCCCGGAGGGGAAATAAATCCTGTTTGCTTAAAACCACTTTGAGTTCACACTACTCTTCATTGGACACTGAAAGAAACTACATTTCCCAAGAGGCTTTGCCTCAGGAGAAGGTCAGACAGCTGTTCAAGAAGGATAACAGGTCGCTTAAGCCCTACACGCTTCGGCTGGGGGCACTACAGGCGGTTACAATGCCCACATTGAAAGCACACATGATCGGTCTTGCGGGTAAGCTTTGAGAATAGCAACCCCCAATAATACATGTGTAAGTGCAGTCACCTACATAAGCCCTTGTAACTAGTGACTTACATGTGTAAATAACACATATAGTACGAAGAGTAGCCTAGTGCTTAAAACAGTGGTCTAGTGACCAAAACAATCAAGGTTCAAATTCCACTGGTGGTCCATTTGAGCATGGATAAGTAACAATTCTCTATTGCCTCAGGTACAAGCAAACTGTTAGCATCTAGGGACAGGGAAATACCTACTGCATCTGACTGTAACTTGCCTTAAACAAACTAATGGAAAGGTGTGAACTAAACAAAAGCCCTTATGCACTTCCCTTATAAAATCAACCCCAAAATGCCTAGCCAGTTCTTCAAACTCACATGGGCATTAACAGCCTTCACATCTTTACACTGTGCCAAAAACATAGAAACATATGGTCTTTTTCTGCCGTCATGTTTCTAAGAAAAAAAGGGACTATAGTCTGCACTTTCATACCAACTACTATAGTCCCTTTTTTTCTTTTAGAAATCTTCTTTGTTGGTCCCATGCTTTCTTGAATTTGTCTCTACTGGGAGACTGTTCACGCATCTACCACTTTTTCTGTAAAGAAATATTTCTGCATATTACTCCTCAGTCTATCCCCTTTCACCTTCATCCTATGCCCCTTCATTGCAGAGATTTCTTTCAAATGAAAGAGCCTCTCCTCCTGTGCATTTATGCCATAGAGGTATTTAAACACCTTTATCATATCGTCCCTCTCCCACCTTTCCTCCATAATGTACATATTGAGATCTTTAAGTCTGTCTCCATATGTCTTATGACAAAGTCCACTGACCATTTTGGTAGCCATTCTCTGCACAGACTCCATCCAGTTTGTATCCTTTTGAAGATATGGTCTTCAGAATTGCACACAATACTCCAAAAGACCCGGAAAACATGACCAGGATAACATATATAGTCTAGTAACACTCAATCAACTTGCATCCTTGCAACATATGTAGATACAACAGCAATACTCCCAAGAAAACACCAATGCGAACCCCATAATATCATGGTCATACAAGCAACATCTATTCCAGACACACTCTGACCTCACCTATACTAGTCCATTCCATCTTATTTTTCCCCACCCACCCCACCGCAGCCCAAAATCCAAACTTCTGCCCTGCCCAGAAGCTGTATTCAAGCTAAGTTTCCAAGTATCTAAACAACCTTCCTCACTTTCACACAAGCAATCTCTAAAATCTGACACACACCCCAATCAAAACACACATTATGAACCACAACCCTCTTACAGCATTCATTAACCCCAACTAGATCAAAACACTACACACCAATAAATTACTCTTTAGTAGCCCCAACATACTGCTGTAACCCAGCTTGCATACCACACATGCATGCCCCACTAAAATACTCATACATCCATATTCAGCAGGATAATCAGGGAACCATAGCACTCTCACCCAAATGTCCATATGATGGCTCAGCTTCAAGTCCCATTGAGACAGGGCACAGAGGATGGCTCATCATTTCAAGAACAAATGATGCCTATATATCCAGCCACAAAGAATAAACCAAAACTTTCAGACTCCAAACCAGTTAAGCCATTTATTTGGTAACAGTTTTTTGCACAAGATGCTCTTCCAGAGCTTTAGGATCCATGTGAAAGAACCTAACATTGCAAAGAATACTGAGAGAACTTGCAGAGCTACTATTAATTATTTGAAACCTATCATTAAAATCATCCATGGCACCAGAAGATTGGAGGGTAGTCAGCATAACACCTATTTTTAAAAAGGGCTGCAGAGAAACTACAGAACAGTGAGCCAAATGTCAGTACTGGACAAAATGGTAAAAACCATTATTAAGAACAACATTGCCGAACACATGGACAGACATGGTTTAATGAGACAAAATCAACATGGATTTAGCCAAGGGAAGTTTTTCTTCACCAATCAGCACCATTTCTTTGAAGTCATGAATAAACATGTGGATAAAGGTGAACAATTTGATATAGTGTATTTAAACTTTCAGAAAGCATTTGAAAATATCCCACATCAGAGACTCATGAGAGAATGAAAAAATCATGGCATAGGATGCAATGCCTTGTTGTGAATTCAAAAGTAGTTGAGAGATAGAAAACAGAGTAGGGAACTGTACTGTGACTGGTCCTGTTTGACATATTATGTTGTTTGCGTAGAGCTGAATGTCTTTGGCGTAAGTACCGTACTGAGATATTTCAGGCCACGTATTTGCAATGTTTGGCAGACTATCATACTTTTGTTTTGGATTAAAAGAGGGTATATTATTCTCTTTGTCTTGCTCACTCATTGCACCAGCCTCAGGAGCTGTTTGCTGTGGCACGTTCCCTGACACGTCCTTTGGCCAACTGCCAGGTTGGGTCTTGTCAGTCTGTGCGGGGTTTTTCGTGACATCTTGTAGCTGGTAGGACTGCGTTTGATTTGACGTCTGATTGTTGGCCTTATCTCTGAATGGATGAAGTTCCTGCTTTGGTGAATCATGTCTGGTCAGTGTTTCGCTTGGTATCAGAGAAGGAGGTGGTAGATGCAATCTTGGATTTGGCTTCGTCTACGTCCTCCCTTGATTCCTGCCCTGCTTTTTGGGTTCAGTCTATTCGGGAGGAGCGTGCTCCATTTTTTTGTGATCTGATTGATCTTTTCTTGTGTTGCTGTACTGTGCCTGATGTGTTTAGAATGGTCTCTGTTTGGCCTTTGCTTTACAAAGTTCACCTTAGATGCCTCTTTAACAGCCTCTCTCAAGTCTCCCTTTCTTGGCGAAGTTACCTGAGCGGTTGGTGCCAACTCAGTTGTCAGATTTTGTTGAGTTACATGATGTATTGGACGTGCAACAGCATGGTTTCCGTCAAGGTTATGGTGTGAAAACTTTATTCCTCTCTTTGTTTAATACTTTGTGGTGCAGTTTGGCTCGTGTGAATATGGGAGTTATGATGACTTTTATTGATCTCTCTTTGGGTTTGATTGTATTAATCATGTCATGCTTTTGCAGTGTTTGCATGCTTTAGGCATTGTGGGTCAGGTGTTGCATTGGTTTGCCTCATATTTAGTGGACAGGTCTTTTCAGGTAAGAATTGGGTCCGACGTGTTGGACCAGATCCCTTTTTGTAGTGGTGTGCCGCAGGGGTCAGCGCTTTCTCTTTTATTGTTTAATCTTTATGTTGCTCCTGTGTATATATTGCTGTGGAGTTTTGGGGGTATGTTTACCAAACTGCGTTAGTGCGATTTGCGTTAGGAGCCGCGGTAGAGACAGAAACCCCAAATAAGGACATGGGCGGTACATCGTTTCCAAGAACGTGCCGAGAACGCGCGTTACAAGGCGCCATGAATGAACGAGTGCTACAGGGCACGTTACCGCGCGTTAATCTTAAGAAGGCGTGCAGACATACAAGCACAGCAACAGAGCTGTGGCACAATGGTTACAACACTGACTGATGGTACAGGGGTCATGGGTTCAATTCCCCAGTGGGCCTAATGTATAAGGCTGACTGAGGCAGCACCCTTTACATTTAAGTAGCGATTGGTGACGCATGTGACATGTATTTTAATTAGTGCTGCCAGCAAACACACCCTCACGGTGGCATAACCTAAGGTGCCGCATAAGGCACCCCATAACGCACTCCATAGGGCACATTATAAAGTCTACTGTCTGCCAAGGCACCCTATAATGTCCCCTATAGGACACCTTATAAGGATGTGAACAAAGCCCTGTCTGGCTGCAGGACTGCACATCACCACACAAACTGTCTGCTGTGGTTATCAGGATAGGGGTAACCCACCCGTACCCATGATCCACTGCACATGCAAATCAGCATTCGAGAGATGGGCACAAGATCGGGTATGCACCCCCACAGCACCTCGGCCTTGTAGGGGGAACAGACCGTGTGTGGCATTGCCACAGAGTAGCCACAGACAGTCACATTGTGCGGGTACAGTGCCCACCCTGAGGATGAGGTGGGGCGCCCAGCACCAGGTCCACAGCACCTTTCATGGCTGAAATACGCCATGCTGCAGGTCCCCATCAGTGTGTGATAGGTAGTTCAGTTAGACACACCTAGGATACATCTGTGCCCTGCTGTATGTCTCGGTCATGTCTAGTCCCTATGGGCGATGCTGCACCCAGAATAGTGCATATCCTGTGTTGGTGCCATCGTTACCTGCTGTAGGTGAAGGGAGGAAGGGAGGGAGGAAGGGAGGAAGGGAGGGAGGGAGGGAGGGAGGGGGGGTGTATGGACCCATAGGCAGATTATGTACCACCACACAACCCACCCTCTGGGGCTCAGGGTGGGAAACAGGATCACCCACCAATAGATCCACAGTCTACCTCCCCGCAATGGCAGCAGTAGAAGAGACCAGCAACCCCAGTCCTGCTGGAGAACAGACAGAGCGGTACACATCCATAATGCAATAGCAGACAGACGGCAGGCCTTGAAATGCTCAGCTGCCCCCCACCATTATCTGACATTCCCCAGCAGCAAACCTCCAGCCACTGTACCCTGCAAGGTGTTCCAGCAAGACACATACTAGCTGCAGACAGTCCGCCAGCTAGTCCATAGTGCATGGTCCTGGAGGAGATGCATGTACCCAGAACAGGGATGTCAGCATACATACCAAGCAGATAAGTCAGTGATTGGGCCACATAAAGAAAACCAAAAATATCACATGAGAGAAATGCTATATAGCACTATGGGGGAACGTAGCCATGCCATGCTCACTGCTCAGTCAGGGTGAGAGTGACATCCCAGCAGGACATGCTATGTCCACCTTGTCCGTGCAGGTGGTGTCCAGGCATTACAATGTCCGAGCCATTGCCCTATGCCGTGTGCAGATGCATCCAGGCCAGGCCACCCTATCCAGGCTATTCCCACAGTACCTTGCTCCTCATTATGCACATTGGCAGGCCAATACTGGCAACAGTGCTAGCAGTGTGGGCTGTAGAGGGTGTTGGCAGCCACCATACACTGGATAGACAGACACACACTCCCCACAACTATGCCAGCATTGTGCAACTATAGAGGTGTTGGGCAGCCCAGGCCACCACACCAGTCCTGGGCACAGTGCAGGCATGGCTATGGTATGCAATACTGTAGGAGTCACTCCCCAGGTTGGTAAACACTGTCAGACACAAGACCTGTATCACACTCCACAGATATCAGAAAAGTTGCTATGATGCAGCTCACTCAGAAAAGTGTACTTAACCTAGGAATTGCTATCTGCCAGTACTCATAGCAACCTTTTGATAGATGTGTACCATATTCCCCGGTTTAGGGTGGCATTACTAAGGTATGCAAGTGCTAGTATTGGGAGATGCATGCAGAGCCCAAAGTCCTGCCTCTCCAGGAGGCTTTGGATAATGGGGCCTGTGGGTGTGGGTGTGTCTGCCCCTGTTGGCTGCTACTTTACGGCAGAGGTCCCCAACTCCAGTCCTGCGGTGACAAACACTGTTCGGGTTTTCATGCTGTCCCTCATGAATATGCATAAGATACATCTGCATACCATAGGGGTGGCACATAGAAATGCAGCACAGGCATCTTTATCAGAGGCAGCATGGAACTGGAATGGTGTTTGGCCCTCCAGGACTGCAGTTGGGAGGCTCTGCTCTAGGTAATGTGCATGTTTATGGTGTCTGTGCTCTGTAGGGTAAAATGTAGGTGTCTTGGGCATGTTCACATCATCTGCAATAAAGGTGCTGTCTGTATTAGCATGTTGTAGTAGTGGGTAAAATATGGGGACTGGGTTGGCAGGAACCACAGCTGGGACTTGAACCTGTGACTCTCTGCTTCTGTATACACTGGTTTTGTGCACTGCACCACCTTGTTGTCACAGAGTCAGTACATTCCTTGGTGATACCATGACTGTTCGTCAGACAGGGCCCGTCTGTTGCAGTACACGGCACCCACCTACACAGGGCTAGGCCACGGTCTGCTCTGGGCAGCTGCCACTGTCCCCTCCACCACCAGTATCCCTCAGCCACCATGCTGACATGCCCTTCTGCTGGTGGTGCTGGTGGTGCGCAGTCTCAGGCCATACAGTGTGCAGGTAGGCAGCTGCCTATGGTGCAGGTTCTGGGGTAGGGATGCCTGCATAGGTGTCCACGCTTCCCCCCAGCACCGCCTGCCAATGTTCCGTGCCATTGGGGGTAGCTACTGGGTACTATCCCCTGTGACACTGTGGGAAACACAGTCGTGCCCATGTTGGGCCTTCAGCAGTTGCTGTCTGGCTGCTCTGCTGCTTCGGCATTCGTATGGGCCACCTAGGCATCGCCCTAGTCCGCACTGTGGCCCAGCTGCACCACAGCATGTGCCGCCTGCGGCCCTCTGTATCCCCTTCTTCGGCATCTGTCCAGTTGCCGTTCCGACATGCCCGCCCTGATGTTGCGGGACATGTTCACCTGTCTGATGGTGGGGAAAACCCTGAGCAGCGCTATATCACTGTGGGCTCATTCACCTTGTATGGTGGCGGAGTATAGACCCTTCCACGATTTATATCTGTTCTATGGAGCTTACTCGGTGGGGGGAGGGGTTGATGTTTCTCATTGCTATCACTATTGGCCAGCTTGGTTATGTTTTTTTCCAGTTTGTTGGGGTCATTTTCAGTGTTTATGTGCCCTTTTGTTCTGTGCACATGTATCACATTTATCACTTTTTTTTGGTTTCCCTGCCTGGGCTGTACATTGCTGACACTGAAATGATTTCTCTTCCCTGTAATGTGCATTTAACGGCAGGTTTTCATTCGCGTTGGAATTGAGCTCTTCAGATCAGCACGTTAGTGTGAAGGGAGCCTCTCCCCGCCCACTCTCCGCCCATTGACCCCTTCTCTCCGCCCTCTCTCCACCTTCTGCGGTGTTTTACCGCGCCGCGGGAGTTTACAATCGTTAACTATGGTTAACGCGCGTTATGTAACGTTAACGATCGTAAGCGCGTCATAACATGCGTTATGATGCGCTTACGATCGTTAACGTTACATAACGCGTGTTATTTACGATTACTGCAGTTTAGTAAACATACCCCTCGGTGTTTTCTATCATGAAAGGATAGATATGATTGGCATCTCAGAGACCTGGTGGAAGGAGAACAATCATTGGCACACTGTGATACCTGGGTGCAAACTATATCACAATGAGAGAGTAGATAAAATTGGTGGAGGGGTTGTGCTGTATGTTAAAGAGCACATTGAGTCACATAGAATTTATGTTTTGCAGGAAATTCCATGTAAAAAGCAGAAGGCGACAGCAGTAGGGGTGTACTACCGACCGCCTGGCCAGAATGAACAAATGGATGATGAAATGTTAAAAGAAATCAGGGAAGCTAAAAAAGGTTACAACACAGTAATCATGTGTGATTTCAATTACCACGGTATTGACTGGGTCAGTGTCATAGCAGAGAGATAAACTTTCTAAATGAAATAAATTACTGCTTTTTGGAGCAGCTGGTTCATGAACCAATAAAAGGGGGAAGCTATTTTGGACCTAGTCCTTAGTGGAACACAGGATCTGGTAGAAGAGATAAGGATTTTGGGGGCACTTGGCAATAGTGATCATAACATGATTGCAATTAATTTAATAAATGGAAGAAAGATGGCAAGGAAATCCACAGTACTACCTTTTAGCTTTTAAAAGGTAGACTATGATAAAATGAGGAATATAGTTAAGAAAAAACTGAAAGGAGCAGCTGCAAAGGTTAAAGACTTACTTCAAACATGGGCATTGTTTAAAAATACTATTTTGGAAGCCCAGACCAGATGTATTCCACGCTTTAAGAAAAGTGGAAGGAAGTCCAAAAAATACTGCCAGCATGGTTTAAAGGTGAGGTCAGAGAGACGACTGTTGCCAAAAAAGCATCCTTCAGGAAATGCAAAAAAGAGCCTAATGACGAACACAGGAAACAATGTAAGTATTGGCAAATTAGATGCAAGACAGTGATAAGGCAGGCAAAGAGAGATTTTGAAAATAAGCTTGCTGTAGAAGCAATAAAACATAATAAAAACTTTCAAGTACATTAATAGCAAAAAAACTGAGAGAGTCAGTTGGACCATTAGAGGGGTAAAAGGGGTGTTAAGGGACATCACGGCCATAGCAGACTGAATGAAGTCTTTGCTTCAATCTTTACTGCAGAAGATGAATGGAAGTTACCCACGCCTGAAATGATATATAAAGGTGATGTAGCAGCAGAATTGAAAGAAATGTCGATAAACCGTGAGGATGTATTACAACTGTTTGATAAACTGAAGAGTAGCAAATCACCAAGACTGGATGGTATACATCCAAGGGTATTGAAATAACTGAAATATGAGATTGCAGACCTACTGTTATTAATCTGTGAGCTATTATTAAAATCATCTGTAGTACCTGAAGATTGGAGAGTGGCCAATGTAACTCCAGTTTTTCAAGAGTTCCAGGGGTGATGCGGGAAACTACAGACTGGTGAGCCAGACATTAGAACTGGGCAAAATGGTAGAAACCATTATAAAGAATAAAATTAGTGAATATGTAGATAGCCATAGTTTAATGGTAGAAAACCAACATAGATTTAGCCAAGGAAAGTCTTGTCTTACTAATCAGTTATATTTTTTGAAGGTATGAATAAACAGATGGCCAATTGATATTGTTTATTTGCATTTCCAGAAAGCCTTTGACAAGATCCCTCATGAGAGAATTGGTGAAATTAAATTCATGGGATTGGAGGCAGTGTAGTATTGTGGACAGGGGCGGCTCTATAATGAGGTGAAGTGAGGCGGCTCACTTCGCCTTCAAAAGTTAAAAAAAAATCCAAAAAAAGAAGTGCACAAGTTGCTGCCGAGTCTGCTTCTCGGCAGTGGCAAACTCGCCCTCCTTTTCCAGGCAGCCGCGGCTCCCTGCCTCTTAGAGAACCGTGGCTGTGCTTTGACCGCAGTTTTAAATAGAAACAAAACCAGTGCGGAGCCTTCTCGCCTCCATGAAAGACCCCGTGCAGATTTGTCCCACCTCCAAAGGAAGTTACATGTAACAATTTAAAGTTACATGTAATCTCCTTTTGGGGTGGGACAAAGCTGCATGGGGTCGAGGTTTTTCACAGACGCGGGAAGGCTCCGCACCGGTTTCATTTTTGTTTAAAACTGCAGTCACAGCACAGCCACGGTTCTCTAGCCACGGCTGCCTGGAAAGGAGGATGAGTTTGCCGCTGCCGGCCTTCTAAAAAAACAAACAAAAAAAAAAAAACCAGAGGAGAGGAGCCGCTGCAGCAGCAGAAAGTGCCCCACAGCCGCCCCATAGAGCCCTCCTGTCTCCCTCAGCGTGGCTTTACAGAGCCATGAAGGCAGATGGGAAACTCTCCCTTCACGGCTCTGTAAGCTGCGCTGAGGGAGATAGGAGAGCTCTGCTGGGGTGTCCCCAGTGTACTTCCTGCTGCCGCAGCAGCAGCGGCTTCATCAGCCAGGTTCTTTCTTTTTTATTTCCTGGGGGGAGTGGGTTAGGACTTGTAATGGGCTAATGGGGGGGGCGTTAGGATTGGTAATGGGTTGATGGGGGGTGTTTAGGACTGGTAATGGGCTATGGGGGCCTAGGACTGGATAGGGGCTGATGGGGGGTATGACTGGTGGGGGGCTAGGACTGGTAATAGGCTATTGGGGGCTAGGGCTGGAAATGGGCTGATGGGGGGTTTAGGACTTGCAATGGGGGGGTTAGGACTTCATGTGGGCTGATGGGGGTGTAGGACTGGAGGTGGGCTGATAGGGGGTGTTTAGGACTGGAAATGGGCTGGGACTGGAAATGGGCTAATGGGGGATGGGAGGATAGTGCTGCTGGCCCTGCAAGAAAACTAGGGGCTAGGGCTACAAATGGGCTGATGCAGGAGGATGGTAGAATGGGACTGGAACAGAGCAGATAATGGGAGGGTCTGCCACGGGAAGGAGGGGGCACGAATGGAGCTGATACGGGGGAAGGAGGGGGCTGGAAAGGAGCTGACACCTGGGATGTACAGAAGGGGGACTGGAAGGGAGCTGACACTTGGGGATGGGAGTGGTAGGTGGTTGGGTAATGGGGAGAAGGCTGGAAGGGTGCTGACATGCAAATGGCACTGGAAGGGGGATGGACAGAGGGTAGGGTGAGTGGAAGGGAGCTGACCTGGACGGTGGCACTGAGAGTGGACGTGAGCTAATATCTGGGATGGTATTTGGACTAGAAGGGGCTGGACAGTGGGGAAGGTGGGGGACTGGAAGGGAATGGACACCAGTTGCAGTTATGGGAATGCAAAGCAGTTGACATTGGAAGGTACTGGGAGGGAAGGACTGGAAAGGGGGCTACTGGGGAGGATTACTGGAACTGGAAATGGGCTGATGGAAGGAAGTGAAGAAAACAAAAGAAGAGATAAGAAATGGCAGATGGACCATAGACCACAGAAAGAGACCCAAGAGAAGACAGGAAAGTAGAAGCTTCAGATCGGGACCAGCATGATCAGAGAATAAAATGGTCAGACAACAAAGGTAGAAAAAATAATTTTATTTAATTTTAGTGATTGGACTTTGTGCTATTTTTATATTTTACACAGTATTGGGGAACTACATCTCTCATTTATCTGATGTTGCACTGCATGTGGACTCTGGCTTCTTGGGATTTCAATTTAAATTTAGTCTACATATTATTATTTTTACTTTAGATTGTAGTTACTTATTCTGTACTTGGTGAGGGTCGATGTTGCAAGTGTGTGACTGAGTTCAGGTGTTCTGTTAACATGGAGTTTGTACTGTAGTAATTTGACTTCTTCAGCTTTTCAGATAAGTGTATGGATGTTCCAGGGCCCACTGTAGTATTTACAGTGATGCTTTTTTTGGATGGGCTCCTTACATGAGTTTTGGAAGTTTGTGCTGATATGGTATGGTATGGTAGGTTTGTTCTTTGTTGCAGGGTTTGTATTAGTTCACAATATACCTGGTACTGGAGAATAGTGGTGGTTGTTGTTGCTGTTCTTGTTGTTGTTGTTGTTTTTGTTAGTGAGATGATCAGAATCAGATTTTTTTTTTAAATGTTGAGTTTTGTGGGTGAATGTCCTGGTTCTACTCTGCACCTATGGTGGATGCAAAATATACTTTGAAAAAGAAAAAGCAAGAACCATAACACAGTTTATAACAAAATAAAAATGAGTTATAATTTAGTTCTATAATCTGTGCGGTTAGTTCTTGCTATCTTTTAGTTCCTTGGTGTGCAAATGGGACCGTACGTAGCCCTGTGCAAGTGGTGCAGCCACACAGGGCGGAAAGACTTAGGAGGCATATTTTGGCTGTCTGCTGTTGCCCTGCTGCCGCTGGCAGGACAATAGGAGGCAGCCGAAATGCGCTCCCCAAGCCTTTTTGCAGCACTTTAAGCAGGTCTGGTCCCTCCTTCCTCTGACTTGATGTCAAGGAGGGACAGATCTGCTTAAAGTTCCAGTGCCTTTCAGATCAGGTGCATAAGAACATAAGAACATAAGATATGCCATACTGGGTCAGACCAAGGTCCATCAAGCCCAGTATTCTGTTTCCAACAGTGGCCAATCTAGGTCATATGTACTGTGGTACCGCAGAGCCTATTCATGAAGAAAAAAGGGTTTTAAATCCTGGAAAAAGATTTTATCATCAGCTGCAATATTATGAGGAGCCCAATAGAGGGAGCAGGAGTGACCTTCCAAGGCCCAGAGAACTGCACCTCAGAGCTGATGAGGTAATGCAACCTAACAGCCAATGGAGAAAAGGGGGAGTTCCCCTGAAGAAAGGCTGGGAACTTGAAAAGGAGGAACTAGGACAAGTTAAAGGCAGACCAGGGAGAGAGAGACCAGGGAGAGAGAGACCAAGGAGAGGCATACCAAGGAAGGCCTACCAAAAGGAGGCATACCAAGAAGAGGCTTATCAAGGAAAAGCAGACCACGGAGAGTCACACCACAGAGAGCTTCTGGAAAAGAACCAAGAAGGAGAGCACCATAAGGAGTGTCCAGAGCACCAGAGAGGAAGGAGTTCCTGGCAGGAGGGCATAGTGAATCCGAGGCCACAGAGTTCCAGGAGTCCTTGGTTGAGAGGTACTGGAAAGAAAGGCACAAGGGGAGAAATAAACCCCAGAGTTTGGTGTGAAGAACCGGCAGCAGTAAATGCAAGACACAGTGAGCATTATCTGAGCACGGATGAAGTCTTTGCTGCAAATGGTAATATTCCTTATTCAAATGGTAAAAGGTGTGAATGTGAGAGAGTGGTGACTCTGCATGAAGGCCAGCTGGAGTGTGAAAAGCCTACTGCTCAAGACAGGCTGAACTACAGCAGGACCAGGCCGTGGGACTCAACTAAACAAGGTAAAATACCTTTTTATTCTGATAAGCAATATAAGTTAAGAAGACAGGAAACACAAGATACTGGAGTATATCCTCCCTATCAAACTGTTGGTGAAACAGGGCACAAGCCCTTGGTAAAAAGACTGTATAATATAAGGCAGCCGGCAAGGGGAAGTAACTGCCATAACAAACACTCACATGGGCGCGGCCCTGACTTGAATGCTGAACATTGGAAGCTAGTAAATGTGTTATATGAGAAACCTCAGTACACTCCTCAAGAGTTTACTGACACTGATTCACAGCTGTCTGATACTCAGCCCATGCAGGTGGAATTCAACGAAGACCCACCTGAAACCCCGATGGACTGTAGCTACTGTCAGGTAGGTAGCCTAAAGTCTGTGCATGAAACATAAAACAGTGAACAGTAGCGAATGCCTGTAAAGTTTGTTTATGCCAAGTACTGTGAAGCAACAGTTAAACAAAGCAAGTGTGAATATATTTTCTTTTTGTTGCCTGAAGCAAGGTTTCTTTCAGTTTGTTGAAGTAGTCTCCCATAACTTGAACCATTGTGCTTAAAGGGAAATAAAGCCTTATTTTCCCTACATTCTGGCTATTGTATTCTCTTGAACTTTGGCCCCCGGTAGGTCCTGGGAATATTACCCAGACCTCTTACAGAAGGACCAAATTCAAAATATATAAAAAACTCTCATGTCCATCTGACCTGCCCATACCAACCTTGGCCTCTGGGGCGGCAGCATGACAGTACCTAGCAGTTTCCCCAAAAGACACAGGTTCCACACTGCTTGTATTGGTTCAAGCATTGATATCCTGGGTCCCTTCTTAATAATGGTTTAAGGACCTTTCCTCCAGGAACTTGTCCAAACCTTTTTTAAACCCAGCTACACTAACAGCCTCTGGTAACAAATTCCAGAGTTTGATTACACGTTGAGTGAAAAAATATTTTCTTTTATTAGTCTTAAATAGTTTACCCTGTAGTTTCATTGCATGTCCCCTAGTCTTTCTATATTCTGATAAGGTAAACAATCAATCTACGTTTACCCGTTCCACTCCATTCATTAATTTATAGACTTCTATCATATCTCCCCTCAGCCGTCTCTTTTCCAGGTTAAAGAGCCCTAACCTTTTTAGCCTTTCTTCATAGGAATATCCTTCCATCCCCTTTACCATTTTGGTGCTCTTCTCTGAACCTTTTCTAAAATCGCTATATCCTTTAAAAATACGGCGACCAGAATTGCACACAATATTCAAGGTGCGGTCTCACCATGGAACGGTATAGAGGCATTATAATATCTTTTGTTTTATTTTCCATTCCTTTCCTTATTATACCTAGCATTCTATTTGCTCTCTTGGCCGCCGCTGTACACTGGGCCGAGGGTTTTAACATGGTATCCACAATGACGCCTAAATCTTTTTCCTGGGTGGTGGTTCCTAATGTGGAACCTTGCATCGTGTAACCATAGTTTGGGTTGTTCTTCCCTAGGTGCATAACCTTGCACTTGTCCACATTAAATTTCATCTGCCATTTTGATGCCCCCCTTCTCCTCTCCATACCTCCATCCAGCTCTGCCTGCTCTTTCCCTGCTGCTGGCACTTCCATGAAAAAAACAGAGGGCAGCAGCAGCAGGGAAAGAGCAGGCAGCGCTGGACACGGAGGTATGGGCGGAGAGGGGGGCACGCGCCCGAGCTGCAAGTCTCACAGGGTGTGATTCCATCTCGATATGGCCCTATGTGCAAACATCTTGCATTTCCTCCATATAATTGGCTTTTTAGTTTGGTTCAGTCTCTGATTGGATTTCTGAAAAAGCCCCGCCCCCTCTAAGGTGGGGGGGCACCTTTTTATACTTCGCCTCACTCAGCAGATTGCCTTGAGCTGCTCCTGATTGTGGATCAGAAACTGGTTAAAAGATAGAAAGCAGAGAGTAGGGCTAAATAGCCAATTATTTCAATGAAATAAGGTGTACAGTGGATTACCCCAGGGATCTGTGCTATGCCCGCTGCTTTTTAACATATTCATAAAGGACCTGAAAATAGGAATAGGAATGATGTGATCAAATTTGCAGATGACACAAAAATTATTGAAAGTTGTTAAAACACAAGAGGATTGTGAAAAATTGCAAGAGAACCTTGAAAAATTGAAAGACTGGATGTCCAAATGGCAGATGAAATCTAATGTAGAGAAGTGCAAAGTTATGCACCTAGGAAACAGCAACCCAAACTATGCTTACGCGATGCAAGGTACCATCTTAGAAACCACCACCCAGGAAAAAGATTTAGGCGTCGTCATGGATAATACATTGAAACCCTTTGCCCAGTGTGCAGTGGCAGCCAAGAGAGCAAATAGAATGCCAGGAATCTTAATGAAAGGAATGGAGAATAACATAAAGGATATTATAATGCCTCTGTATCATTTCATGGTACGGCCGCACCTTGAATATTGTATACCATACCTTAAAAATGATATAGCTGAATTAGAAAAGGTACAAATTAAAACAAAAATGGTAAAAGGAATGGACGGATACCCCTATGAGGAGAGGCTTAAAACGTGGGGGCTCTTCAACTTGGAAAATAGATAGCTTAGGGGGGATATGATAAAGGTCTATAAATTAATGAATGGAGTGGAACGGGTAAACATAGATAGATTGTTTCTATCATTAAAAAGTAGAAAGACTAGAGGACACACTTTGAAGTTACAATGCAGCCCATTTAAGACTAATAAGAGAAAATATTTTTTTTTACTCAACGCATAATCAAACTCTGGAATTCATTTCCAGAGGATATAGTAAAAGCTGTTAGCATAGCTGGGTTTAAAAAAGGTTTGGACAAGTTCCTGGAGGAAAGGTTCATAAACAATTATTAAAGAGGACCGAGGAAATCCTCTGTTTGCCCCAGAACAAGCATTGTGGAACCTGTGTGCCTCCTTGGGAACCTGCCAGGTACATGTGACCTGGAATGGACACTGTTGAAAACCGCATACTGGGCTAGATGGACCTTGGCCTGATCCAGAAAGGCATTTCTTATGTTCCTATGCTCTTATCATGGCTTAAAGGTGAGGTCAGAGAGGCTGTTATAGCTAATACAGAATCTTTCAGAAAATGGAAAAAAAAAGTGCCAAAATTCGAAAACAGGAAACAGCATAAGTACTAGCAAGTTAAATACAAGGCATTGATAAGGCAGCAAAGAGAAAATTTGAAAAGAAGCTTGTCGTGGAAGAAAAAAATGCATAATAAAACTACATTCATAACCAAACTCCTGTAAGTCAGTCAGTTGGACCATTAGATGACAGAGGGATAAAAGGAGCACTGAAAGAGGGCAAGGCCATAGTGGAGGGACTGAATGAATTGTTTGCTTCAGTCTTTATTGAAGAATATGTAGACAACCATGCTAGAAATGATATTTAAAGGTGATGTATCAGAAGACATCTAATTGATAAAGAGCAGCAAATCCCCTGGACCTGATAGCATACATCTCAGGGTGCTGAAAGAAATGAAATACAAGATTGCAGACCTAATCTTAGTAATCTGTGAACTATCATTAAAATCATCTACAGTACCCGAAGATTGGAGAGTGGCCAATGTAGCACCCATTTTTTTTAAATTATTTATTTATAAGAATTTTTCAATTATACAGTAGAATTACAGTATAAGGAAATACAAAGAAAATATCCTTAGCAAGAAAGAACATACCTCAAGACAAAATCAAGATACAGCAAGACAAAATCAAGATACAGCAACCCATTTTTAAAAAGGTTTCCAGGGGTGATCCAGGAAGCTACAGACTGGTGAGCCTGACGTCAGTACCAGGCAAAATAGTAGAAACCATTTTAAAAAAACTAAATTATTGAACATGTAGATAGTTATGGTTTAATGGCAGAAAACGAACATGGATTTAGCCAACGAAAGTCTTGTCTTACTAATCTCTTTTTTTTTGAAGGTATGAATAAACAGGTGAGCCAGTTGATATAGTGTATCTGGATTTTCACAAAGACCCCTTTGAGAGACTCTTGGGGAAATTAAAAAGTCATAGGATAAGAGACAATGTACTTTTGTGGATCAAAAACTGGTTAAACGTTAGAAAACAGAGAAAGTAGGGCTAAATGGCCAATTTTCTCAGTGGAGCAAGGTGAATAGTGGAGTATCCCAGGGATATGTGCTAGGCCCACTGCTTTTTAACATATTTATAAATGACTTGCAATGGGAATAATGAGTGATGCGATCAAATTTGCAGATGACACAAAATTATTCAAAGTTAAAACACAAATGCAATGTGTGCCTTCCAGTCAATTCTGACTCCTGGCAACCCAGAAGCTCCTGGGTTTTCTTGGCAGTGTGACCAGAAGTAGATTACCAGGCCTTTCTTCTGAATGAGAGATGACATTTAATGTAGAGAAGTGCAAAGTTATGCACTTAGGGAAGAACAATCCAAACTACGGTTACATGATGCAAGGTTCTGCATTAGAACTCATCACCCAGGAAAAGAATCTGGGCAACATTGTGGATAATATGTTGAAACTTTCTGCACTGTGCAGCGGTCAAGAAGTAAATAGAATGCTGGGCATCATAAAAGAATTGAGAATAAAATGAAGGATATTATAATGCCTCTGTATCACTCCATGGTGCAATCGCACCATGAATATTGTGTGCAATTCTGGTCACCATATAATAATACTATATAATGATTATTATTAGTAGTAGTAGAATTAGAAAAGGTACAGAGAAGATCGACAAAAATGGTAAAGGGAATGGAAGAATATCTCTATGAAGAAAGGCTTAAAAGGTTAAGGTTCTTCAACTTGGAAAAGAGACAGCTGAAAGGGAAATATGATAGAGGTCTATAAAATAATGAGTGAAGTGGACTAGGTAAATGTAGATCAGGTTTTTTTGATCTTCAAAAAGTAGAAAGACTAGGGGACATGGAATGAGCTAAAATAAATAAATAAATAAATAAATAAAATAAAAAATGTAGCACATTAAAGACTAATCCAAGAAAATATTTTTTCACGCAACACCTAATCAAACTATGGAATTCGTTACCCGAGGATGTAGCAAAAGCTATTAGTGTAGCTGGGTTTAAAAGTGGTTTGGATAAGTTCTTGGAGGAAACGTCCATAAACCATTATTAAAGAGGACCAGGGAAAATCATGGCTTACCCGTGAGACAAGTAGCATGGAATCTCTATATCTTTTGGGAACCTGATAGGTACTTGTGACCTGGATTGGCCATTGTTAGAAACAGGATACTGGGCTTGATGGATGCTTGGTTTGACCCAGTATGGCACATCTTATATTCTTAGAGGAGACCTTCAGGGACACTAGGGAAATCCTATACCCATTCTAGCAGCCTTTCTGCTTTCTTGGAAGAGAATGGTCATCTGAAAGGACAGCATTACCATGGAGTGGCAGAAAGTGATCATATAGCTAAAACCTGATTTCCAGGTGATATAATATCCTTTTGCACCCATGATGTGTCTCCAGGAGCACATGCCCAGGAGAGAAGGGTTAGAATGACTGTTATAATTGAAGATTCAATAATTAGGCATTTAGATTGCTGGGTGTTTGGTGGATGTGAGGAACTTGCCTGCCTGGTACAAAGGTGGCAGACCTCATGCTTCACCTAGATAAGGTTTTAGACCGTTCTAGGGAGGAATCAGCTGTCTTGGTGCATGTGAGTACCAATGACATATGAACGTGTGGGAGTGAGGTTCTGGAAGCAAAATTTAGGCTTCTAGGTAGAAAGTTGAAATCCAGAACGTCCAGAGTGGCATTCTCAGATATGCTTTCCATTGCATATGCAGGACCCAAGAGGCAGGCAGAGCTCCAGAGTCTCAATGCTTGAATGAGACAATGGTGCTGGAAAGACGGCTTTAAATTCATTAGCAACTGGTTAATATCTTGGGGAAGAGGAAACTTTTCCAAAAGAATGGGCTCTACCTTAACCAGCATGGAACAATATTGCTGGCATTAATCTTTAAAAAGAAGATAGAACAGCTTTTAAACTAGATAATGAGAGAAAGCTAACAGGTTTGTAAATATAAACAAAAAACATACTTTGAAATACCAGTATGCAAATACTAGAAGTCTAAAAAATAAGACTGAACAGTTAGAACATATAGGGGCTTGTTTACAAAGCCACGGTAGCGGTTCGCGATCGTTATCGGAGCCGCGGCCCCATTGATTTCAATGGGGCCGCGGCTCCGATAACGATTGCAAACCGCTACCGCGGCTTTGTAAACAAGCCCCATAGCATTGAATGAAGAAGTCAATGTTACTGGCATCTCAGAGACCTAAAGGAAAGAGGATAACCAATTGGACACTGTGATACCAGGGTACAAATTTCAATGACAGAGTAGCTCTAATTGGTGGAGGGGTTATTTACTTAAAGTTTTTATATACGGCCTTTCTACAATTCAAGGCGGTTTCCATAGAACTCAGCTTAACAGTGTAGTTACAACTGTTCTACATAGAACAATAATTTGTAGTAGAAAATGTATCTATAGTTAACAAGTAATGGTATATTGCCAGAAAGGCAACTATTACATTTTGTAAGAGTAAGGGGTAGGGGAGGGGTAAAAAGGAGGGAGGGCAGGTGCATAAGGAGGAGAATTTATAGGAGTGGATTAAGTGCGAGAGTGAAGCAAGTTACACTGGATCTGGGTTGTGCTATATGTTTAAGAGGGCACTGAGTCAAAATTCTGCAAGAAAGAAAATACACTACAGAATTTTTATAGATAAACATTTCTTGTGAGAATGGGAAGGGAATAGTACTGGGAGTGTACTACCATTCAAGCAGCCAAAATGAACAGATGGATGATGAATTGCTAACAGATATTAGGGAAGCTAACAAACGTGGCATTACAGTAATGTCATATTCAGGGGCGGTCCAAGGGGGGTGCGGGGCCATGCGTGGAGACTCGGTGCGGGGCCTCATTTACATAAATATTTGCATAATGTTACCATACACTAACTTTTAGTAAACATGCCTCTTAATGAGTGTATGGATAAAGAAAGACTAAGAGATTTCTACATTACTATAATCCAGTGCCAACCGCCAGGCACATTATTTATTTATTTATTTAACATTTCTTATATACCGCGCTCTTTGTCATCAGTGCGGTTCACATTGAAACAATATAACACTTGGTCATTTGAATATGACCTTCGTTTACATATAACAGGGTTTTAACATGGAGGTAAACTGGGGAAAACTATTTACATCTCTAGTAATTTACATGTTGGTATTCGCTCGTAGTAGTTATAAGAACATAAGAACATAAGATATGCCATACTGGGTCAGACCAAGGTCCATCAAGCCCAGTATTCTGTTTCCAACAGTGGCCAATCTATGTCATATGTACCTAGCAGTTTCCCCAAGAGACACAAGTTCCACAATGCTTGTACTGGGTCAAGCATTGATATCTTCGGTCACTTCTTAATAACGGTTTATGGACCTTTCCTCCAGGAACCTGTCCAAACCTTTTTTAAACCCAGCTACACTAACAGCCTTTACTACATCCTCCGGTAACAAATTCCAGAGTTTGATTACACGTTGAGTGAAAAAATATTTTCTTTTATTGGCCTTAAATAGTTTACCCTGTAGCTTCATTGCATGTCCCCTAGTCTTTCTATATTCTGATAATGTAAACAATCGATCTACGTTTACCCGTTCCACTCCGTTCATTAATTTATAGACTTCTATCATATCTCCCCTCAGCCGTCTCTTTTCCAGGTTAAAGAGCCCTAACCTTTTTAGCCTTTCTTCATAGGAGTATCCTTCCATCCCCTTTACCATTTTGGTGGCTCTTCTCTGAACCTTTTCTAAAATAGCTATATCCTTTTTAAGATACGGCGACCAAAATTGCACACAATATTCAAGGTGCGGTCTCACCATGGAACGATATAGAGGCATTATAATATCTTTTGTTTTATTTTCCATTCCTTTCCTTATCATACCTAGCAATCTATTTGCTCTCTTGGCCGCCGCTGCACACTGGGCCGAGGGTTTTAACATGGTATCCACAATGACGCCTAAATCTTTTTCCTGGGTGGTGGTTCCTAATGTGGAACCTTGCATCGTGTAACCATAGTTTGGGTTGTTCTTCCCTAGGTGCATAACCTTGCACTTGTCCACATTAAATTTCATCTGCCATTTTGATGCCCAGTCTTCCAATTTATCAATATCCTCTTGCAATTTTTCACAATCCTCTTGGGTTTTAACAACTTTAAATAGTTTTGTGTCATCTGCAAATTTGATCACCTCACTCGTTATTCCACATTCCAGTTCATTTATGAATATGTCAAAAAGCAGCTGACCCAGCACAGATCCCTGGGGTACACCACTATTCACCTTTCTCCAATGGGAAAATTGGCCATTAAGTCCTACCCTCTGCTTTCTATCTTTTAACCAGTTCCTGATCCACAATAGTACACTGCCTTCTATCCCATGACTCTTTAGTTTTGCCAAAAGTCTCTGATGAGGGACCTTGTCAAAGGCTTTCTGAAAGTCCAGATACACAATATCAACCGACTCACCTTTGTTCACCTGTTTATTCACTCCTTCAAAAAAAACATAACAGATTAGTAAGACAAGATCTTCCTTGTCTAAAGCCATGTTGGCTGTCTCCCATTAGGTTGTGACTATCTACATGCTGAGTAATTTTATTCTTTATGATGGTTTCTACCATTTTTCCTGGTACTGACGTCAGGCTCACCGGTCTGTAGTTTCCCGGATCACCCCTGGGACCCTTTTTTAAAATTGGTGTTACATTGGCGATCCTCCAATCTTCAGGTATTAGAGATGATTTTAATGATAGTTCACAGATTACTGATAGCAGGTCTGCAATCTCATATTTCAGTTCTTTCAACACCCTTGGATGTATACCATCCGGCCCAGGTGATTTGCTACTCTTCAGTTTATCTACTGTTTATCACACTGTCCTGTGCTGCTGAGGTAAGCTAAATTCTGATTTGATTTAAATTATAGCTCTTAGCTGCTGCTAGGCTCTAACTTCTTATGAAATTTAAACTACAAGCTCTCTGCTGGGTTCTAAATTTAACCATAAAGCTCTCTTCTGTGTTTTAAAAGTAAAAGTACTTTTCTAATGCTAGGCCCTGAATGACTATTAAATGTACACTACAAGCTCTCTGCTGGGTTCCAAGTGTAACCGGAAAGCTCTCTTCTGTGTGTTAAATTTAAACTAAAAGTACTTTGCTGTTACTTGGCCCTGAGTGACTATTAAATTTAAACTACAAGCTCTCTGCTGGGTATGAAATGTAACCAGAAAGCTCGCCTCTGTGTTTTAAATTCAAACTTTAATTGCTGCTACTAGGCCCTAACTGATCCAACAAAAAACAGTGGGTTCACAGATTAAGTAGCTTTAATACAAAGAATTCTTTTTAGAAAATTACCAGAAGTATATACTCACAGTTGCAGATTTCTCTCCAGAAGTAACAGTCCCCCTTTCTAGTCCTTCAAGACAGAGGATCACAGAGCTCTGGTTGAGCTATGTATGCCTCTGCTGCTGAGGTAATGCTGTGACCAACTTCCTGGGTAATTAACAGTCCTTGCTTGGATAGGAGGAGTCTTTCAAAATGGTCTTTTGATCTGCCACCTGGTGTTAACACCTATTGAAAAGGTTTCACAGGTCTCTTGCCCCCTAGGTAGAAGGCCTCTTTGTAAAGGTCTCTAGAAGACTTTATTTGTTGCTCAAAGAGTACAGACCCTGTTTTGCCTTTTGTGCTAAGCTAAATTCTGATTTGATTTAAATTATAGCTCTTAGCTGCTGCTAGGCTCTAACTTCTTATGAATTTAAACTACAAGCTCTCTGCTGGGTTCTAAATTTAACCAGAAAGCTCTCTTCTGTGTTTTAAAACTAAAAGTACTTTTCTAATGCTAGGCCCTGAGTGACTATTAAATGTACACTACAAGCTCTCTGCTGGGTTCCAAATGTAACCAGTTCATTAGGAACTACTACAAACACTACCCATTTAGAACCAATAGCAAACCCGCCATATTCTAACAACACTACCAGGACTCACAAAGCATCATACTCTACCTATCAAAAGGCAACACTGCAAATATTAAATCAGTACATTTCAGAGAATAACAATACATGACCTACTTGGGAAAGAGAACAAGTGGCACTGTAAAATAGGAATTACATAAACAGAATACCTCAGCTCAATTACACATGCAGAACATAGACCATCACCAAACAAGGAATCACAATTTAGAAACAGGAAGACAATAATTAAACTGGGAACCCCAAAAGCCAAACTTGGAAGGTACAACAACACTGTAGAAATAAAACTATAAATTAATTTCCTCTTGTACTAAACAAAGCACAGACAATAATGATGCACATTTCCCAGAGCTGACATATTCCAGTTAATAAATTCAAAATAAAGAGATATTTTTCTACCTTTTGTGCATTTTTTTTTCAGTTGCAATTGCTCCAGCCACTTTCTTCTGGTTTCTTCGTGTCTTCTGCTAACTCTCCATCGTCTGTGTCCATTTGTCCTTTCTTCTCTCTTCTAGTTTTTTTTCCATTCTCTCTCTACATCTGCTTTAACATACTAATCTTTCTCCTTTTGCTCTTTCCTCATTCCTATTTTATCCACTCAAATTTTACTCCTCCATCCTCAATCCCTACTTACTCTCCCAATACCCGGCCAATTGTAGATTTGTCTTCCCTCCCACACAAAATATTTTTCCCCTCTCCATTTCACTCTCCCAGCTCCATCCCATTCTAATCCTCCCCCAACATCAGCTCCCTTCTAGTTCCAGCCCCACCCAGCATCCGCTCCCTTCTAGTCCTCGCATCAGCCCATTTCCAGTCCTAGCCCCCCATCAGCCCATTTCCAATCATATCCTAGTCATACCATCAGCCCATTTCCAGTCCTAGCTCCCCCATCCATTTCCAGTCCTATCCGAGCCCCCCCATCAGTTCATTTCCAATCCCAGCCCCCATCAGCCCATTTCTAGTCCTTTCCTAGCCCCACCATCAGCCCATCTCAAATCCTAGCTTTCCTCCACTCAGCCCATTTCCAATACAAGCCCCCCATGATCCTACTTCCAGTTCTAGCCCTCCATGAGTCCATTTCAATCCAAGAGCCCACCACAGCCCATTTCCAATCTTAGCACTCCCAACAGCCCATTTCCAGTCCTATCCTAGCCCCTCCATCAGCCCATTTCCTGTCCTAGCTCCCTCCCCCACACAGCCCATTTCCAGTCCTAGCTCCATCCCCTCACAGCCTATTTCCATTCCAACCCCCCTCCCCATCAGCTATTTTCAGTTAAAGGCCCCCTTCCACTCAGCGCATTTCCATTCCAAACCCTCTCCCCATCAGCTATTTGCAGTTCAAATCCCCTTTCCACTCAGCCCATTTCCAGTCCTAGCAACCCCCCAGCTCATTACCAGTCATAGTCCCCCATAGCCCATGACCAGTCATAAGCCCCCCATCAGCCCACTTCCAGTCCTAACCCCCTCATCACCCCATTTTCAGTCTTAGCCCCCCATAGCCCATTACCAGTCCTAACCCCCCATCAGCCCACTTCCAGTTCTAACCCCCATCAGCCCATTTCCAATCTTAGCCCCTCTATAGCCCATTATGTCCTAACCGCTGACCTACTTAGACATTGTACTGGAAAAACGAGGTAAATGAGAGAATTTAAAAATGTCCTAAGGCTTTAGAAGCAAAGTCCTATATCAAACGGCAACACCTCTAGCCCAGTTGTTAAAAAAAGGGAGGTAAAAAGAAACCTCTTTGTTCGGCTAGTGATGTAAGTATGATTAATCAACAAAGGAATCAACGAAGCAGGCGCCGTTGTGAACTGTGCATAAAAAACACTGAAAATAATTAAACAGTACTCTAAGGAAATGCATCCAAAACTGAAAAAGCAAATACCTTATCCGGCGGTGACACTGCTGGCCCAACTGTCAAATGTAAAGAAAATACTGCGGGCAGCACGCGGGCGCCTGCTTCGTTGATTCCTTTGTTGATTAATCATACTTACATCACTAGCCGAATGAAGAGGTTTCTTTTTACCTCCCTTTTTTTAACAACTGGGCTAGCGGTGTTGCCGTTTGATATAGGACTTTGCTTCATCTAGAAACTTTACCTCCCCAGCATGTCCTAATATGACCAGGTGCAACACAACAAAAGCAGATATCACGTCGAATGTAGAAACCAGTCCAAAACGTGATAAACGTGATTGTATAGTTACATTGTTTCTTAGTATCTACGATCAATTTATGAGCCGTAGAGGTTCCACGGTGTTATTGAACAATGATCTTGCTTATTTTTAGATACAATGTTTTCAATTCAGTCATCCCCTAATGGGTTTTGGGGTTTATATGACTTTTTAAGGCTAGTATTTATAGCACATTTGTTGCCATTGTTTAGATATTATTGAGTTTTCTCCTTCTGACTCACTCCTACCTCCTATGTTTTCTCTAGCTACACGATAAAAAGAATTACGCTATTGGTTCTTTCCACTTTCTTATTTTGTGCATGTGTGTGTAATGATGCTTGATATTTATGCTTTCATGTATTTTCATTGTACATATTTATGTATTTATGTATATTTATTGTATAGATTTTATTCATGTCATTCATATTCATATTATTTTTTATAGTGTACAGATTCTTAATAGATCACCACAAGACACAAGACCTTTGGTCTTCTGTTCTGTAGCAGAGGTATTTATATTTTATGTGTCGCATCCTTATAACCGAGGCAGGCGGACCCGGAACTTCGGGCCCCACCCCTCCACCCCCCACCAAGCAATCCCATGGCCCACCCCCCCCCCAAACAAGACATAACACCATAACTTCATGGAACACAACTGGTCGCAGCTTTATTAACCATTCATCAATTAAAACACAATAAAATAACTTCCTATCCCCATTAGCGGCACCCGGCTGCACCAGCCATACCTTAGCAAGGTGCCTGCCACCGCTAATGCCACAACTTGCCACCCAGCAAGTTGCCATGCCCCTCCCCCGACTTCACCATGCCATAGCAAAAGTCGTCTGAGGCTTGACCGGGTCAGGGGCACCCCGCCCCCGCCCAAATGTAGCCTACTGCTCCGGACCCCGGAAACCTCCGGGATCCCGCCACCGGCACATAACCATTCATGTGCCGCCCCCCCCCCCCAACGCAAGCTGCGACCAGCGAATATCATGGACAGACACATATTCCAAGGCCTCCTGCCAGTCGTTAAGGAGCAAGTCCATACCGACTGGAGACAAGTGAACCCCATCAGCCCGATAGAGCCCCGAACACCCCACCTCCACCCAGTCATGCAAAATCTGGTAACCTCCCATTGAACAGACCCAGCGGCCGATCTGGCGATTGATATTGGTCAATCCCCGAGACCACCGACGCTGGACCCAGCACGCCGGCCTTGGAATAATGTCCGACCACAGTAAAATAACACCAGCAAAAATTCGAAGAACCATCCCCAGATCGTCCTGCACTGCCCGGATCAGCTGCCGGCAGGACCAGGACACCAGGTCGTTGCCTCCCAGATGCACAATCAGGGCGGCCGGCCCCCTCGACATCCTCCTGTGGCGCTGAAGCAAAGGCAGCAACTGCAACCAGCGAAGTCCTCGAACGCCCAGCCATGTCACAGCCACCACCTCCGGGTCCAGTCCCAAATTCAGTCCGATAGGCCGGTCCGCCGCCCGCCGACCAGCCCAGTGGACAAAAGAGTGGCCGACCACCCAGCAGACACCAGGCCCAATGCCCCCATCTGCAAAAGAAATAAACAGTTAAGATCCGGCCCCCACCGCCCCAGCTCCTACAGCCGCACATAGCCCTGAAAAGCCTGAGAGTGCCACCTACCTATGTCCTGAATCACCTGCCCCGGCAGCCCAGCCGCCGCCGCACTAGTGGCAGCCCCAATGCGAAAAGAGTGCAGCGCAAACTGCACTGGGTCCTCCCCAACCGCCCGCAAGGCCAGGCGCAGTACCGCCGATACCTGAAACCGGGTCAAAACCCGCGCGTCCACATGCACGAAAAAACTACCCGCCGACCCCGGACGCACCGACAAATACTGCCGCACCGTCCGAACTGGGCAAGCCCGCGGGTCCCCAACCTCGCCCAACCAAACCCACACGCCTTTCCCCAGCGGATCCGTCTTGGATCTCACCAGCAGGATACACAACCGCCGCCCGTCCACCCGAACATGCCTCGCGGGCAGCCCCCCAACCCCTCCCCCCGACCCGAGTTAGCGACCAACTCACCGATGCGAAAAGCCCCAAAAAAGGCAACGCAAAAAACCGCACGGAACAACGTCACCTCGTACTCAGACGCGGCCACCCTCGGTAAGGCCCCGCAGACCCTCACCAAGAGCTCATGCGTAATGGGCAAGCGCGAGTCCCGCGGTGTAGGCTGCACGCGTTCCCACCCGAGCAAGAGCCGCCACGGCACAACCCCCCCCGCCGGCGAACCCCAACCCACCGCGCTCGCAAAAAAGTTGAACGCCACCAAGTGCCCACGCACCGCAGACCGAGAAAAACCGGCGCCCTTGGCCTCCCCAATATATTGACCAATCAGGCCCTCCGGAACCCTGCCCATCTGCCACCCGCGACCCGCCAAAAAGGCGACCACCCGGTCGCAACCCCGCTGGTACGCTGCCCAAGTCCCCGCAGACACCGAGTTCTTCAGCAGCTCTAGCATCTCTCGAGGCCAATGCTCCACAAGCTGTCTGGGACCACCGATCCGTCCTTGTCCGCTTCGGGGGCAAGAGCCTGGAACCATTCCCACTGAAAACGAGAAAGAGCATCAGCAATCTCGTTAGTGCACCCCGGGATATGCCGTGCCCGCACCGAGACATTCAACCGCAAGCACGCCAAGACGACGTCACGCATCAAGCCCGCCACCCGCAAGCACTTGGGAGAGTAGCGATTAACCACACTGACCACCGCCTCATTATCGCACCACCATAGCACCCGGCGGTTCCGCAGCTGCTCCGGCCAGAGCTCCAAAACCACCCGAATCGGAAACAGCTCCAAGAAGGTAATGTTCCTGGTCAATCCCGCAGCATGCCAGGACTCCGGCCACCGATCCGCACACCAAGCTCCACGGAAATAAATACCTAAGCCCGCTCCCCCCGCTGCATCAG
The DNA here is from genome assembly GCA_033557465.1 of Ichthyophis bannanicus. Lineage (NCBI taxonomy): Eukaryota > Metazoa > Chordata > Amphibia > Gymnophiona > Ichthyophiidae > Ichthyophis > Ichthyophis bannanicus. Next base: position 651,657,683 of record CM066036.1, on the reverse strand, counting down.
TGTACAACTGCAAGGCATCACTGGACACCTCGGCCTCGAGCAGAACAGAAGTCCCGTTGAAGTCCTCAAGGAAACGACTCCACACTAACAAGTCCGCCTTCATCGCCCCCATGACCCTAACCCGGTGGTGCGGTTTCCACACCCCAGCCGTAGCCCGCGCCAGCCGGCGCGAAAACACCCTCCCCATGGGAATCGCCCTACATGCAAAGTTCAAAGACCCCAACAGAGCCTGCAACTCCTTCAAGGAAATCTTGCGGGATGCCAACACATTACCTACCAAAATCCGTAAACGCGCAACCTTCTCAGGCGGCAAACGCGCCACCATCTCCACCGAATCCAACTCCACCCCCAAAAAGGTCAAACGCATCGTAGGACCTTCCGTCTTAGCCTCAGCCAGTGGAACACCGAACTCACGCGCCATCCGCACGAACGCCGAGAGCAACTCCTGGCACACCCCCGACTGCGCCGCCCCCACAAAGAGAAAATCATCAAGGTAATGCACCACACCCGACAAGCCCGACACCTGAACGAGCACCCACTGCAGGAAGGTACTAAACATCTCAAAATACGCACAAGAGACCGAACAGCCCATCGGCATGCACCTGTCAAAATAATACCCCCCTTGAAAACAAAACCCCAATAAATGGAACGCCGAAGGATGGACCGGGAGCAAGCGAAACGCCCACTCGATATCAACCTTCACCGTGAGAGCCGAACGCCCCGCCCCCCTGACCAGCAACGCCGCCTTATCAAAAGACGCATACCGTACCATACAAAACTCCCGAGGAATGCTATCATTAACAGAAGCACCCAAGGGACAGGACAAATTATGGATTAACCGGAACTTCCCCGGTTCCTTCTTGGGAACTATACCCAACGGAGAAATCACCATGTCAGGGAAAGGGGGCTCCGCAAAAGGACCCGCCACCCTCCCCAACCGCAATTCCCCCAACAACTTGTCCTGTACGATAACGGCCCAGCGACGAACTGAGGGAGAGTTCCGCGCCCTTGGCGCCGAAACGACTCCACGCACCGGTATAACAAAACAAAACCGAAAACCAACAGACAGAATAGCCGCCTCCCGCCGACGAGGATATTGACGCAACCACCCCGCCAAGGCCTCCCCCCGGACCAGGGAAGGCGCCCGCCCACACCACTCATTGGCCTTTGGGAGCGGGACCGCCAGCGCCAGCAGCGCCCTGCTTGAGGCACTTGGCGGCAGAGTGAGGACCTCCGCACAAGGAGCAAGAGTGCCGAAACTTGCAATCTGGGAAGCGGCAAGTGACCCGGTTGAACCGGCAGCACACATCGCTGCTCCCTGCCGCCCCCGCCTTTGACAGCACCCCCCCGCCCCTGTACGAAAGGAACGCACGGTCCCCCCCGCCACACTGCCACCACTCTTCCCTCCACCCCCCCCCCACCGGCCCCTGACCGAGCCGACATTTGGGTCAGCCACAAGTTAATGTCCTGCGTGCCCCACGAAAGCGACCTGCACTCCTCCATCTTATCCCTGAACTTTCATCATAGTTCAGCCAAGCCCACCCATCATGCGTCATAGAATCGGCGTACGCTAACAACATACCATATTGCCCCGGTTCATGATGACCCCACACACTGGCCAATCTCAGAAAGGAACGCATCCAATTGACCACATTGCGCGCAACCTGCTTGACCCTACTGGCTTTTTCATCCTCCTTCCTCTTCTTGCGGCTCTCACCCAAGCGCTTCCTCCCCTCGAGCAAGCGGAAGATATCGATATATCGCCGCTTCCTAATCTTGCGCCGCAGCTTACGCGGCACCCCTTCCCACAATTCTGGAAAAACCACCACCGAAGCCGCCCCCCGGGCCGAACCTCCCCCAGCTTCCCCGTCCCGAAGACCCGGGTCCTTACCCGATCCACCAGACGAACTATTGGAAGAGGAAGACGAGGACGAGTCCGAGCTACGACGCCGCTGACACGACCGCCGGCGCTTCTTACGCGACCCCCCTCCCACCTGCCCTTCTGGCAACCGGACCCCCCCAACCCCAAGCAACTCACCAGGATCACCGCCAGCATCCGCCGACGCTGCGTCCATCCCAGACGTCACAGCACTACTCCCGCCACCAGAATTCGCCACATCCACAGGACGATGCTGCGCTAGCTCCTCCGCTCCCGGCTGCGACCCCGCTCCCGCCAGCGGACTTAACTGGCTCTCACCTCCCGCAGCATTCGAAGTCCAAGCTGGCTGCGCCATCGCACGCCCCTGCGGAGAAAGAAAGGGAAAAACAGGGGGGGGAGCTGCCAGAGACCAAGGCACAGACCAAGGACCGCCCCAATCGGCCCAAGACGTACCCTGCCCCCCGCTAAGCCACTGTTTCCAAGGAGAGGTCCCCCCCCCCGATGCACTCAAGCCACCGGTACCTGGGAACCACCCAGTGGGAATGCCGTAGCCCGCGCCCCACCAGGCCCCATCGTGCCTCAAGCCCCCCCCTTGCCCTTGCCCCCCCAAAGCGCCCCCGGCAGCACCCCCACCCCCGACACCCCCGCAGCATTGCCCCCAACATTATTAGCCCCCCCCGCCTCCCCAAAGGCACCCCCAAGCCCAGCAGGCATCCCCAGGGATCCCAAGGGGGGTGGAACGCCATCGCCACCCCCGCTACCACCCCCCTGCTGCCGAATCCCTTTAGCCCCCTTCTTTCCCCTCACAGCACCCCCCCGGGCCCCCAGCCCCCAAGCACCAGCAGAGCCCGGACAACCGGCCGCCCCCCGAGACCGTGACCCGCTCCTCCCCCTCCCCCCACCCTAGAAACTCCAGGCGAGGCCAAGCCCCTAGCCTGTGCCCTACCACGAGGCCCAGGCATCCCCACAGAACCAAAATCCACCAAAAAGGGGGATACAAACAAATTGGTAGGGAGCAGACCCCCTTCTGTAACCCAGCGCCACCACAACCAACCTCGGGGGACTCAGCACTCAGCCCGGACCACTAAGAACCCTCGGGAATAAGGAGGCAGACCCAGCCCACCCGACCCAAACCACGGAGCACCGCCGCAGCAATGCTAACTCCCGCACTTGCCAGTTCACGCCGCCTCCAGCAAGGATCCAAGCGACAGCCCCAGCCACGCTCCCGAGAGCTCCGAAGCACGCCGGCACCCAGCAACGCAGCCTCCAACGCACTGAGCATGCGGAGGCTGCTGGCCACGATCCCCCCCCCTCCCACCACCCAAGAATCACCTCCCTGATTGGCTCCCGGACGGCCGCGACCGCCGGGAGCCAATCAGTTTTAATGACGCACCCGCGCACCCAGCTCGGCCGCGCGCAGGGTCCCCGCGCCGGGCCGCGCACCCGGTTAAGATCGGCCACCGGGACCCTGCCCGTGGCCTCGCGATTTCTGTGGTTTTGTAATCTTTTATATATTTATTAGCACATTGCCTTTACCCAGATGACGTTTTCAATATTGTGTTCCACGTTTTTGTTTATCATTTTTATTCATTTTTATAATTCATTTACCTCATATTTGATTCTGTATTTAATATGTTGCTAAGTGCTCTGTTTTTTATGTTTTAAATATTTATGTATTTATGTTTTTAGCATTTGTTTGACATACCCCTGACAAAGGATAGCGAAACACGGCCTGTGTCGGGTTGTCAATTGATTAATAAAGGCTCTGTCTTTTCACATTTTATCACGTTTTGGACTGGTTTCTACATTCGACGTGATATCTGCTTTTGTTGTGTTGCATCTGGTCATATTAGGACATGCTGGGGAGGTAAAGTTTCTAGATGAAATACATGCTTGTTCAGTGACTGACACAAGGGAGATATTTTAGATCTGATCCTTTGAGGAACATAGGGATCTAGTGTGAGATGTAACAGTGTTAATTAACAAAAGTGAGGTGAAAGAAGTTTTTATAGCCAAAAAAACCCCTTTAAAAAATAGAAAAAGGATCCAAATGAAGCAAACAAGAAACAGCATAAACATTGATAAGGCAGGCAAGGAGAAAATTGCCATGGAAATAAAAACTTATAATAAAATATTTCTCAGATACATTTGAAGCAAGCCATTTGTAAAACAGTCAGTTGGACCATTAGATGATAGAGAGGTAAAAAGCACACTAAGGGAGGGCAAGTCATAATGGAGAAACAAAATAAATTATTTGCTTCAGTCTTTACAAAAGAAGATGCAGAGGAGACACCCATGCTAGAAATGATATTTAAAGGTAATGATTCCAAGGAATTGGAACAAATCTCAGTGAACCTGGAAGATACAGTAGGGCAATTTGACAAACTAAAGAGTAGCAAATCACCTGGACCATGTGGTATGCATCCCAGGGTGCTGAAAGAACTCAAAAACAAAATTTCTTAGTGTTCATTGGTGACCAAGAAAGATACTGGAATTTTAGGAATTATAAAGAATGGAATGGAGAAGAAAACTGAGAATATCATTATGCCCCCATAATGTTCCATGGTGCAACCTCACCTTGATTACTGTGTGCAGTTCTGATCACTGCTCCAAATGATACAGTGACATTAGAAAGAGCATTAGAAAAGGTGGCCAAAATGATACATGGAATGGAAAGATATACCTGTGAGGAAAGTCTTAAAAGGTTAGGGCTCTTCAGATTGAAGAAGAGGCGGCTGAGGGGAGATATGATAGAGGTCTATCAAATAATGAGTGAAGAGGAATGAGTAAACATGAACTGGTTGTTTACTCATTCAAAAAGTAGAAAGACAATGAACCTACAAAGCAGTACATTGAAGACTAACTGGAATTTTTTTTTATTCAATGTGTAATTGAGCTCTGGATTTAGCTTTTGTAAGATGTAGCAAAAATGGTTGGTGTAGCTGGTTTTAAAAAAAGGTTTGAACAAGCTCCAGGAGAAAAAGTCCATAAACCATTATTAAAGTGAACAGGGAAATCCACTGCTTACTCCTGGGATAAACAGCATAGAATCTGTCTACCTTTCGGGATCCTGCCAGCTCCCTGTGGCCCGGATTGGCCACTATTGGAAACAAGATACTGATGGACTGAACCAGTATGGCAAAATCTTATGGGGGAGATATTCAAAGGCATTTATATGGTTTTCAGACCCATCTCAGAAAATGTCATAGGTCAATCTTGTATTGCTTCGCCCTTCATATGTTGGTCAAAGAAGCACAAGGGATCAACTGATACCATTTTCCAAGATGATGTGGATGTACAGGAGCAAAAAGGTAATTAATTCTGCCACCTATGGCCCATGACTATTTTGTGGTAATCTTGAGGTGTGTAAGGGCTATTATAGTAACATACTAACATAGTATATGATGGCAGATAAAGAACAGCATGGTCCATTTAGTCTGCCCAACAAAGTGGCAAGAGTAGGTGCACCCACCGCTCCGTGCAGGTCACACCTCCCCATGCCTTTGTTTAGGAATGTACCCACCACTCCCTGCTATTCTTACTGTGGGAGTCACTAATCTGCAGTAATTCAGTACTACAGGTTAGTGACTCCCACAGTAAAGAAATAACGCAACTCAAAGCTGGAGAATTGTGAAAAATTGCAAGAGGACCTTGAAAAATTGGGAGACTGGGCATCTAAATGCCATTCTTTTCCTTATGATTCCTAGCATTCTATTTGCCTTCTTGGTCGCCACTGCACACTGAGCAGAGGGTTTCATTGTATTGTCCATGATGACACCTAGATCCTTTTCCTGAGTGGTGATTCCTAATATGGAACTTTGCATCATGTCCCGATAAGTTTGGCTTGTTCTTTCCTAACTGCATAACTTTGCACTTGTCCACATTAAATTTTATCTGCACTTTAGATCTTTAGCCATCTTTTCTTCTGCCTTTGATTTTGCTATCGTTATTTCTCTGTTTGTCTCTTTTAGCTTTGTCCTGTATATTTTTCGGTGTTCCTCTGTTTGCAAACGTCTAAATTTTGTGAAAGCTGTGAGTTTTGCCTTTATTTGTGCAGCCACTCCTTTAGAAAACCAAATAGGTTTCCTTTTCCTCTTTTTTTTAAAATTTATTTAACAATTTTTATATACCGCCTTATCGTGGAATCAAAGCGGTTTACATTATAACTCACACAGTTACAGAAAACTTATATTCACACATGTACAGAGAACTTAATATAGAACTCAGGGTGGGGTGTCATACAGGAGGTGCTTTGCAGCATAACTTATATACAAATGAAACTGCATTACTACAGAGTATAGTAGATGTCTAGCTAATATGATGTTAGGTGAGGTCCTTTTATTTATTTGCCCCTTTCATTGCCTCCTTTAGTTTAGTCAAACTGCAATTGCACTTCCCTTACCTCCTCCCATCCTGCCAACTCCTCTTTCAGGCACTTGGCCATCTTCCTGAAATCAGTGCTTTTGACGTTTAGGATTTTGAGCTTGCTTTTATCTCAAACCAAGCCATATGATGATCGCTGCTGCACACATGGGCACCCACCTGGACGTTCCACACACTTTTTCCATTGGTGAGTACTAAATCTAGCATCAAGCTTTCCCTGGTCAGTTCCATCGCCATTTGCCTAAGCAATGTATCTTGGAAGGCATCCACAATATTTTTACTTCTTTCCAGAAGGAATACTCCAATCCACATCGGGTAGATTAACGTAACCCAATATGATCACTTCCCCCTTCATGGCTATCTTTGCAATATCAATAATCAAGTCTCTATCCATTTCTTCGTTTGAGCTGGAGGCCTGTACACTACACCAGCATGGATGATAGTGCTATTTCCTCTTTCCAACACAATCCACAGCACTTCTTTTTTTACCCACGTCCCCTGCATTTCAGCAGCTTTATTATTGCTTTGACATTAGGGCTACTCCTCCTTCTTTTCTACCCTCTCTTTCTCTTCTAAATAGATTATAGCCAGCTATAGCTATATCCCATTCATGCGACTTGTAAAACCATGTTTCTATAATGGCCACAATGTCCAAGTCCATTTCCACCATTAGGGCTTCCAGGTCAGGAACATTGTTGACTAGGCTTCAAGACTTTGTGCTCATTGCTTTCCAGCATTTGTTGACTGTCTTGCCTGTATTTTGTATGGATTTTGTTCTTCATGCCTCTTCCGACTTGCCATTGATATGTGGTTTAAAAGTGTGGCTGTTTCCAATGTTATTATGCTTTTGCTGGGAGTGATGTCCTGAACTTGTCCTTCTCTATCCATCACCCTCTATCCCAAGTTTAAATGCCTGTCCACATAATGCCTGAATTTTTCATTTAGGATCCTTTTCCCTGTGACAGAGAGATATAAGCCATTAGCGCAGTATAGTCTCTTGTTGATCCATCTGTTTCTCCAGTTGCCTATATATCTAAATCCTTCTTGTTTGTACCAAGTTTGGAGCCATGTATTAAAGTTATTTATGTGATGCAGCCTTTCTTCCCCCTTAGCAAGAACAGGTAGAACATCTGAGAATGCTGTAGTGTTAACAATGGGCTTGAGTTTCTCTCCCGGAGTCTGGAAGTCCCTTTGAACTACAGAGGCACTGTTTCTAGCCAGGTCATTTGTACCCAAGTGGATGACAACATCAATTTTGGAGTGCTCACTTTCTGTACTAACTATACCAACAATTTGGTTCATATTCCTGCTGGCTGAAGAGCCTGGGAGGAATTTGACCATCTTCTCTCCAAGTAGTTGTAGTTTTTTTGTGATTTTTTTCTTCATATTTGGTGCATTATCAGCAGGTTGGGAATTGACTCTCTCATTTAAGGGCACTTCAGTTTCCACGGATCGTGCATCCTCATTATCCAAGGCAGAGAAGACATTTTGCAGGGATATTTCTTGATGTAGAGGATGTCTCCATTTTATAAGTCACAACCTACCAGAGCCCACTCTGATCCATTTGTTCCTGGGCTATTTTCTTCTTTGTGGAAGAGGTGGTGGATTTTGTTCCATTTGTACTCTAGAAGAGTCATTTCTTTATGCATAGCAGATAACTTCAGGCATATAAGGCAAGCTCTTAGGTTCCAAATGATTCTTCTTAAAATGAAAGCACCACAGTTATTACATTGCATACTTGATGTGCTGATTAAGACTGTTATAAGGTGGTGCTAGAAGAAGGAGAAAAGGTGGGTGTAACACCTAATTAAAGGACAGATGTCAATGTATATGATGACAGTATAGGCAATACAATCCTGGATTGGGTGGGATGAGGGGTGGGGTGGGTGGGAAGTTAAGTGTCTCTGGCCAGTAGACTTTATATGAACTGAGGGCACACTCAGATATCTGATTTAAAGGCTATGCAAGCAATATAGGCAATCTAAATATTCCTAAACTTATAGCCAAAAGTTAAATTTATATTAAAAAAACAAGCAATTGTAAGGTCTGAAAGCTTACCTTTGTGTAGAGTCTCTTGGAGCCGTGATGACCAGAACTGGATAAGGTAACTTGCTCAGGCTGCAGAGCTAATTGAATTATTGTCTGCCAATTTGTAAAAACAGTCAGGGATACCAAAGTAGTGAGACTTTGGTAGGTGTTAAATTTTGGTTCCTTTTGGAGCTAAGACTTGAGCCAGGAGCATGGCCAGTAATGGGGGAGGGGGCTTTTCCTACCCCTGCTGGACCTTTAAGGAATCTGCTGGACCCCTAAGGAATTGTCACTGCAGCTGTGTAGTCTCTTTACTACTGACCAAGTAAAGGGGAAAATCTGCAAGGCCAGGAACGCATGATGTGGTAAAGTTTTGTCGTGAAAATTTATTATGATGCTCATTTACATAGAAAGGAAACTTTTGAGAAAAATGCCTGATGAACTGCAGTTTAGTACTTTTGCTTCCAACTGTAGAGATCCTTGAATCAGTAAATCTGGATTACATTTTAAAGATTTCCCAGTTCATGATATCACATTGATCTGGTTCAACGAGCATTTCTGTGCTTGAATTTTCACCATGCTGAATTTCAAGAGTGGATTTGAAAAACATTCAGACATTCCATCACACTTGGTCCAGATATAAATTTGCTTGGTTTACAGGGACAAAATTAAGCAGCATTAATAATGAAGAAAAGTAGTGAACAGAAGTAGCATTTGCTGAATTAGATTTATCAAAAAAGTACCCTATTAACTCAGTTTTTTTGACTGCCAAATTTGACCTGATCTTTCGGGCTTTCAGCTGGTTTGTGGTTGGAGCTATGATCTAGTGCTATGCGCCGTTATTTGAAACATAGTGGAAACCATGTGTGAGGGCTTATCTGGATGTCTGTAGCCATTGCTGTCACATGATGCTTGGGACACCTCCTTCCCCAAAGGCCTGTGCATGCTAAGTCTCCAGTTGGCCCGAAGTGGGACTCATGTTCTCTGCATGGCAGTGTAGTGCTATCACTGAGCAACCAGACTGGCCACCATGAGATTTGTTTTATATGCATATAGGAAACATTTTTTTTAGTTGAACAAGACAAAACATTTGGCTATTTCCTACTGTAGGATACAAAGACAAAAGAATCAATTCCCACTGATTTTTCATCAGTGAAATTGTGTATTATACAATGGAAAAATAGGCTGATTATTACTGGAGAGAATTGCGGCTAATGGCTTTTTTTTTTACATGCTTTGCTGCCTTTCTGATACGAGAGAGAATGTGACAACACACACAAAATAGGTCAAGATGAAGCTGGAAATCTGTTTCAAGAGCTATGCAGGCAGCATGATGCATAATCCCATGGAAATTACTATTTTTTATAGTTCACAAAGTATAAAAACACACAGGCACAAATGCATATAGTATATTACTTTAACTTACACACCTTTGAATCCAGTTATGCCAGTATTCCTACCAAAGAAATGGAGCCCATGGACACAGGTTCGAAAGGGTTTATGCAATTTCTGCAAAGGATCAAAAAAATGACTGCAGCCTTTGCTTCCTGTGACACAAAAAAAGAACATAATAGTGTTCATTTTCAATAGCCCGTCTAGGTAGAAAGTTTAAGGATAGTTTTGCACCAATAGCTGTGATAGGCAATTGTTAAAAAAAAAAAAAAAACCCTATGTACTTGAAAATTCCATTCTGCACACCCTGACTTCAAATTGTACCCTTCCTTGGAATTCCCCTATTTAATTTGACTAAAAACAGGTGTACTGGTGATAATTTTATAACAAAATGCTTGTGTTAGAATCCCAAACAGGTGACTATTTCATGGTTATTTTATAAAGGCAGAAAAAAAGATCACCCAAATGAATCCATTGGGCAATAGAATATTGGTACTGTGCTAATTTGTAAAAGCAACATAAGAGTTTATGCGCCATTATAAAATGGGTATGAAAGAACCAGCCCTAATAGCACACTCATGCACTTGCACTAATTGGTACCGGTTTCAAAGAAGGTGTAAATATGTGCATGTACTTTACACATGTGCTTGCGTATTTTTTTAAAAAAATGAATATTTATAATCATGATTCTCCCTCTGTGCCATCTAAACTATGGGTTGGAGAAAGCTTACAGGGCATGTTTGCTGAACCGCTTTATCAGATAGTGTGGGGTTCAGCACGCACCAAGTGTCCTATGGTAACAATTTACCGTGTGCCAAAAATATGGGCATGCTAAAATTCCCATGCCACCTGTGTAGCGTGGGTTTGGGGCAGAAACTGAGTAGCGTGGGCATTTTTGGTGTGTGCTCACTGCCAATGTTGCATTTAAGGCCACAACCTCAGTGGGTGGCCTTAAATGCACCTGTGCTGATTGTACCAAACAGAATGAGTGTGTGAGTGGCGCAAATCCTGCGCTAGCTACATGGGCCAGCCAGTGCTCATTTTTGGGAGCCACATGTGGTTTAGTAATCATGTCACTATGCGCAGTAGTTTTATACAGATTATTGATCTATTTGGCACAGCTCTTTATCTGTACTTATTTGGACGGGCAGTTTTATAAAAACTCTTTTCCGCATATAAAACAGGCTTTATGCATATAGAATGCTTTATATAACCCTCATTGTGACCTTAGTGCATGCTTTTTAGTTTTATTGGGGAGGGTAATTTCAGACAGAGCAATTCACCTAATGTTTGTTTAGCTGGATACATTTCTTTCAAAATGTCTCTCATATTGGCGCACTACAACATATATCAAGATGGCTGAATTATCACACATTTCAGACTTACTAATGCAAACCTTTCCCTCTCTTCTCTCAAAATTATGCAAGAACATGGATAGCGTCTCAACTTATACTTTCCCAGCAGGGCCAAACAAGGTTAAGAGTACTTGTTATAAGTAGTAAGAAACAGGCCATCCCATTAGTGAAAAGTGTCTCTAACCTCCTTGGAACAAAATCTTTAATGATCTGACTGGTCTAGGGCAGGGGCGGCCCAAGGGGGGTGCGGGGCCATGTGCGGAGACTCGGTGCGGGGCCTCATTTGCATAAGTGGCCTTATTTGCATAAATATTTGCATAATGTTACCATACACTAACTTTTAGTAAACATGTCTCTTAATGAGTGTATGGATAAAGAAAGACTAAAAGATTTCTACATTACTATAATCCAGTGCCAACCGCCAGGCACATTAGGAACTACTACAAACGCTGCCCATTTAGAACCCATAGCAAACCCGCTGTATCCTGACAGCATTACCAGGACTCACAAAGCACCAGACCCTACCTATCAAAAGGAAACACTGCAAATATTAAACCAGTACATTTCAGAGAATACTGGGGAAAGAGAACAAGTGGCAATGTCAAATAGGAATTACATAAACAGAATACCTCAGCTCAGTTACACATGCAGAACATAGACCATCACCAAACAAGGAATCGCAATTTAGAAACAGGAAGGCAATAATTAAACTGGGAACCCCAAAAGCCAAACTTGGAATGTACAACAACACTGTAGAAATAAAACTATAAATCAATTTCCTCTTGTACCAAACAAAGCGCAGACGTTAATGATGCACATTTCCCAGTGCTTTCATATTCCAGTTAATAAATTCAAAATAAAGAGATATATTTCTACCTTTTGTGCATTTTTTTTCAGTTGCAATTGCTCCAGCCACTTTCTTCTGGTTTCTTCATGTTTTCTGCTAACTCTCCATCGTCTGCTGTCCATTTGTCCTTTCTTCTCTCTTCTAGTTTTCTTTCCATCCTCTCTCTCTCTACATCTGCTTTAACATACTAATCTTTATCCTTTTGCTCTTTCCTCATTCTTATTTCATCCACACAAATTTTACCCCTCCATCCTCAATCCCCACTTACTCTCCCAATACCCGGCCAATTGTAGATTTTTCATCCCTCCCACACAAAATATTTTTCCCCTCTCCATTTTACTCTCCCAGCCCCATCCCATTCTAATCCTCCCCCAACATCAGCTTCCTTCTAGTTCCAGTCTCACCCAGCATCCATTCCCTTCTAGTCCCTGCATCAGCCCATTTCCAGTCCTAGCCCCCCATCAACCCATTTCCAGTCCTAGCTCCCCCATCCATTTTCAGTCTGAGTCCCTTCATCAGCTCATTTCCAATCCTAGCCCCCCATCAGCCCATTTCTAGTCATTTCCTAGCCCCACCATCAGCCCATGTCAAATCCTAGCTCCCCTCCACTCAGCCCAATTCCAGTCCAAGCCCCCCCATGAGCCTACTTCCAGTTCTAGCCCCTCCATGAGTCCATTTCAATTCAAGCCCCCACCACAGCCCATTTCCAATCTTAGCTCCCCCCAACAGCCCATTTCCAGTCCTATCCTAGCTGCTCCATCAGCCCATTTTCAGTTCTAGCTCCCTTCCCTCACAGCCCATTTCCATTCCAAGCTCCCTCCCCATCAGCTATTTGCAGTTCAAGCCTCCCCGTCCACTCAGTCCATTTCCAGTCATAGCAATCCCCCAACCCATTACCAGTCCTAGCCCCCCATCAACCCATTTTCAGTTTAAGCCCCCCTATAACCCATTACCAGTCCTAACCCCCCATCAGCCCACTTCCAGTCTTAACCCCATCAGCCCATTTCCAGTCAGCCCCCCATAGCCCATTGCCAGTCCTAACCCCCCCCCATCAGCCCACAGCCCATTACTAGTCCTAACCACATCAGCCCACCTCAAGTCCTAACCCCTCCCCATCAGCCCTTTTCCTGTCCTAGCGCCCCCATAGCCCATTAGCAGTCCTAACCCCCCCCCATAGCCCATTAGCAATCCTAACCCCCATCACCCTATTTCCAGACAGCCCCCATCAGCCCACAGCCCATTACCAGTCTTAACCCCCCACCCGCCCTTTTCCATTCCTAACCCCCCATCACCCCATTTCCAGTCAGCCTCCATCAACCCCCAGCCCTTTACCAGTCTTAACCCCCCCAGCCCATTTCCAGTCCTAACCCCCCATCACCCCATTTCCAGACAGCCTCCATCAGCCCCCAGCCCATTACCAGTCTTAACCCCCCCAGCCCATTACCAGTCCTAAACCCCCCCAGCCCATTTCCAGTCAGCCTCCATCAGCCCCAGCCCATTCGCAGTCTTAACCCCCCCTAGCCCATTTCCAGTCCTAACCCCCCCCAGCCCATTTCCAGTCCTAACCCCCCCCTCACCCTATTTCCAGTCAGCCTCCATCAGCCCCAGCCCTTTAGCAGTCTTAACCCCCCCCAGCCCATTTCGAGTCCTAACCCCCCCCCAGCCCATTTCCAGTCAGCCTCCATCAGCCCCAGCCCATTAGCAGTCTTAACCCCCCCTAGCCCATTTCCAGTCCTAACCCCCCCTCCAGCCCATTTCCAGTCCTAACCCCCCCCCCTTGCACATTTCCAGTCCTAACTCCCCCCCTTGCACATTTTCAGTCCTAACTCCCCCCCCCCTTGCACATTTTCAGTCCTAACCCCCCCCTTGCACATTTCCAGTCCTAACCCCCCCTGCACATTTCCAGTCCTAACCCCCCCCCCTTGCACATTTCCAGTCCTAACCCCCCATCACCCCATTTCCAGACAGCCTCCATCAGCCCCCCCCCCCTTCCCTTCCCTTCCCTTCCCTTCCGGCAAATTTAAAAAAAACAAAAAAAACCTGGCTCTAGCTGCTGCCGCTGCCGCGTCCGTCGCAGCAGTGGCAGAATGGCGTGTCCCGCGGGGCCCCCTCTCCTCGTCGAGCCCTCTGCAAGGGCTTTCAGATTCGCGAAGGGAGAGTGCTCCCTCGCGTCTCTGTAAAGCCCGCAGGGGCTAATGGGAAATTTCCCATCAGCCCCTCGCGTCTAAAGGGGCAGATGGGAAATTTCCCATTAGCCCCTGCGGGCTTTACAGAGACGCGAGGGAGCACTCTCCCTTCGCGAATCTGAAAGCCCTTGCAGAGGGCTCGACGAGGAGAAGGGGCCCCGCGGGACACGCCATTCTGCCGCTGCTGCGACGGACGCGGCAGCAGCCAGAGACAGGTTTTTTTTAAAAATGTAATTTAAAAAAAAAGCAGAATGTTCTTTGCGCGGGGCCCCCTGAAACGCGGGGCCCTGTGCAAAAAACATTCTTGCTCAATGGACGGGCCGGCCCTGGTCTAGGGTCAGCAATATAGTCAATCAGAATCCGTCCTTCCTGTCTCTTATGCCATCTTTAGATGGCCTGACATCAAGGCCTAAATGAAACTGCTTAGTGGGGCCAGATGTCATGCGTTAGGGACTACAGCTGCTCAGATTTGGTTACTGTTGATTCATAGGCAGCTGAATAGGATGGGCCAATGGGGGCCATTGCCTGACCAATTTTAGGCCCTACATGACATCGGCAACTAGGGAGCATTGAAGGGGCATAGTTGGAGGTAAGTTTGTTTGCCCCCCACCCCAACAGTTCTGCTGCTCTTGTGATGATAAACCGCACCTTCATTATACTAGGGCAATGTACAATACACAAATTAATCAGGAAATGGCTAAAGCCGAAATAGGAAAAGAACTAGAATATGAGACAGGAAAGAAATACAAAAACAAAGGACATTTATAAAGCAAACATGGGTTCCTAGGGGAGAGAGGTCCTCAGCAAGAGGTAGGGGGAAGATCAAAAGCAGAACAGCACTAGTGTGCTGATTATACACTAGTGACCTAGATAGTTAGATGATGACTTTTGAAATTTTTTCATAGAAAAGGTGTCCTAAGTATATACAAGAAAACCTTAATAAACATTTTGGAACAAAATGGTGTGGACTTTTGAAATGAAAATTGAATTGTTCAGCCACAACCACACCAGACAAATTTGAGGAACAAAAGGTGACACATTTAAAAAGAAAAATGTATACTCTGCCAAATGCTAAGCATGGTTTAGAGCTGTTGAGAGGAATTTTAGAAGATCCGTCCCAGTGCAATCTGGGACATCTAAGCCAGGAAGTCTGAAAAAAATGCAGGCACGTCCAGGTGCACATGTGATTTCACAAACCTGGATGTGCCTGATTTGGATATCTGTGGGGGCATCTACCTAGACATGCCCAGAGACTGGCTACATAGGATAGCCTAATGGCTGGCATAGTTGGCTAGGAACAGAGCAGTCAGGGTTCAAACCCTGCAACTGCTGTCATTGACATAGTACAGAGGATGAGCCAGAGTATTCTGCTCTAGACCCTAAAGCTAGCATGTTTGTTGCTATTCGTGCCTCAGAGCAGGTCCAGGGTTAGACATAACGCCAGATATCCATTATGTTTCTGTGTCCTGGTTCCTGGGAATACCCTAACCATGCCTCCAGGTTCCTGGGAATTCCATGGTCATGCCTCTTCCATGCCCCCATTCAGACTTGGACATTTCCAGAGCCAGCTTCTCAAATGGCTCTGGAGACATCTTTGTGCTTTGGACATCTCTAAGTCCATTTTTGGACATCCAAAGCATGAATAAGGCTTCTAAAGTGACCTGCCATTATGCTTTGGAGAACTGTGTCAGCCAGTGACACAGGAAATATTGTGTAGGTAGAAAGAATAATAGATTCAGCTAGAATAGATTGAACTAGAAGCTAATGTCCCACAATCAATGAAGAACCTGAAGCTGAGAAATAATTGAATATTTTGACAAAACAGTGAAACATTCCTCAAAAATCAACCATGAAGCATATACAGGAAATGACAATGAAGGTTTTGGAATTGCCTTCCTAGTTCTTAGACTTTGATATTATTAAAAATATGCAGGGCTATCTCAAACATGTGATCTACACAAAGAGTCCTAAGAATATTTCCAAGCTAGAAGAGTCAAGCAAAGAAGAATGAGAAAAAATACCAAAAGTAAGAACAGAAAATCTCTGAGCTACAGGAATAGTTTGTAAGCATAGACTAACTGTATTCCACGCTTTAAGAAAAGTGGAAAGAAGTCCAAGGAACTGCGAGCATGCTTTAAAGGTGAGGTCAGAGAGGCTGTTATAGCCCAAAAAGCATCTTTCAGGAAATGGAGCCAAATCACAAAAACTGGAAACAACACAAGCACTGGCAAGTTAGATGCAAGGCATTGATAAGGCAGGCAAAGAGAGAATTTGAAAAAAAGCTTTCTGTGGAAGCAAAAATGCATAATAAAACCTTTTTCAAGTACATTCATAGCAAAATCTCTGTGAGAGATTCAGTTGAAACATTGGATGATAGAGGGGTAAAAGTGGCACTAAGAAGGGAAAAGCCATAAGGGAGAGAATGAATGAATTTCTTGTTTCAGTCTTTATTTTTTTATTTAGCAATGCTTATATACCACTTTTCACCAGGTCAAAGCGGTGTCTTTAGTAAAGAAGATGTAGGAAAGTTACCCATGAGTGAAATGGTATTTAAAGCTGATGCAGCAAAAGAAATGAAAGAAATATCAATAAACGGGGAAGATGTATTACAACTATTTGATAAACTGAAGAATAGCAAATCACCTGGACAAGATGGTACATATCCATGGGTGTTGAAAGAACTGAAATATGAGATTGCAGACCTACTATTACTAATCTGTGAACTATCATTAAAATCATCAGTAATACCTGAAGATTGGAGAATAACCAATGTAATGCCAATTTTTAAAAAGGGTTCTGGAATGATCTGGGAAACTACAGACTGGTGATCCTAACATCAGTACAAGGAAAAATGGTAGAAACCATTATTAAGAACAAAATTACTGAATATGTAGATAGTCATGGTTTAATGGGAGACAGCCAAAATGGCTTTAGCCAAGGAAGGTCTTGTCTTACTAATCCGTTTTATTTTTTTGCAGGTGTAAAATAAACAGGTAGAAACAGATGGGCCAGTCGATGTAGTGTAGCTGGATTTTCAGAAAGCCTTTGACAAGGTCCCTCATGAAAGACTCTTGGCAAAATTAAAAAGTCATGGGATTGGAGGCAGTGTACTTTTGTAGGGCTAAATGTCTAATTTTCCCAATGGATAAAGGTGAATAGTGGAGTACCCTAGGGATCTGTGCCGGGTCCGCTGCTTTTTAACATATTTGTAAATGAGCTGGAAATGTGAATAAAGAGTGAGGTAATCAAATTTGCATATGACACAAAATGGTTCAAAGTTGTTAAAACCTAAGAGGATTGTGAAAAATCGCTAGAGGACCTTAATGAATTGGAAGACTGGACATTCAAATGGAAGATGAAATTTAATGTGGACAAGTGCAAAGTAGAAACGAAAAACCCAAACTATGATTGCATGATGCAAGGTTCCACATTAGGATCCACTACCCAGGAAAAATATTTAGGTGCCATCATGAATAACATGTTGAAACTCTCTGCCTAGTGTGCAGTGGCATCCAAGAAAGCAATTAGAAGTCTAGGAATCATAAAGAAAGGAATGGAGAATAAAATTAAGGATATTATAATGGCTCTGTATCGTTCCATGGTGTGATACAGAGGTGTATCTTTAAAAGGATATAGCGGAATTAGAAAAGGTACAGAAAGAGTCACTAAAATGGTAAAGGGGATGGAAGGATACCCTTATGAGGAGAGGCTAAAAAAGGTTAGGGCTCTTCAACCTGGAAAAGAGACAGCTGAGGGGAGATATGATAGTGGTCTATAAATTAATGAATGGAGTGGAATGGGTAAACGTAGACTGATTTGTTTATGCCATCAAAATGTAGAAAGACTAGGGGACATACAATGAAGCTACAGTGTAACCTATTTAAAATTAATAAGAGAAAATATTATTTTCACTCAATGCATAATCAAACTCTGGAATTATTAAAAGGGACACAGGAAATCCACTGCTTGCCCCAATACAAGCATTGTGGAGCTTGTGTCTTTTGGGGAAATTGCTAAGTACTTGTGTCCTGGATTGGCCACTATTGGAAACAGGATAGTGGCCTTGATGGACCTTGGTTTTACTGAGTATGGTATATCCTATGTTCTTATGCTGTTATTTATTTATTTATTTTATTTATTTAGACATACTTGTATACCACCTTATCCTACAATCAAAGAAGGTACTACAAAGTATTGACTGAAAGAGTGTCCAAACATTTTCATTTACTGTTGTTTTTTTATTTTGAATCTTTAATCAAACTGCCAATAAGTAGCAATTATGCATTAATAATTGTAGAAAGATGTCATGTAGAGATTGTATCAACTTCTGTTTGCTTAGAGCAGGCATGCATAAGTTCAGTCCTTAAGAGCTACAAACAGGTCAGGATTTCAGAATATCCATAATGAATATACATGAGATAAATTTGCATACAGTGGAGTAGTATATGTGCAGATCTACGGTATCACATGCATATTCATTACGGATTTCCTGAAAACCCAGCCTATTTGTGGCTCTTGTAGTGAACTTGGCTACCTCGGGCTTAGGGATTCATTGAAACAGATAATTTAGCCACTGGTTCCATAGGCGGCTCTATAATGAGGCCAAGTGAGGCGGTGGCCTCTGGTGGCAGCTTTTTGGGCTTTTGGGGGCGGAAAAATTTCCCCCCAAAAGACCGCCGTCACTGCCTCACTCAGCCTTCAAAATAACAGAAAAAAACAAAACTCTGGCGCAAGAAGCAGCTGCCACAGCGAAGGGACAGTGTTTCCCTTAACCGTGGCTCTGTTAAAGCTGAGCCCGAGGTGCTGATGGGAAACAGGATTTCCTGTTTCCCATCAGTGCCATGGGCTCACCTTTAACAGAGCCGGGTTTAAGGGAAACACTGTCCCTTTGCCGCGGCTCTGCAAAGCGGAGCCGGGGAAACCAGCAGGCTCTCGTGGGGGGGGGGGGGGCTCCTCATTCTGCTGCTGCAGCTAGAGCAGCAGCAGCAGCTGCTTCTTATGTGGGAGATTTGGGTTTTTTTCAATTTCCCTGGGGTGGGGGAGGGGTCTAGGACTGGAACTGGGCTGATAGAGGGGGGTAGGACAGGAACTGGACTGATTGGGAGGTTTAGAACTGGAAATGGGCTGATGGGGGGTTAGGAATGGTAATGGGCTATGGGGGGGTTAGAACTGGAACTTGGCTGATGGGGTAGTACTGGAAATGGGATGATCAGGAGGGGGCTAGGACTGGTAATGGTCTATGGGGGGTTAGAATTGGAAATGGGCTGATGGGGGGTTAGGACTAGAAATCGACTGATGGGGGTTTAGAACTGGAAATGGACTGATCAGGAGGGGGGCTAGGACTGGTAAGGGGCTATCAGGGGGGGTTAGAACTGGAAATAGGCTGATGGGGGGGTTAGGACTGATAATGGGTTATGGGGGGGGGTTATAACTGGAAATGGGCTATGGGGGTTTAGAACTGGAAATGGGCTGATGGGGGGGTTAGGACTGGAAATCGACTGATGGGGGTTTAGAACTGGAAATGGACTGATCAGGAAGGGGTTAGGACTGATAATGGGCTATTAGGGGGGTTAGAACTGGAAATGGGCTGATGGTCACTGGTCTAATCAACAATATCATCACAGGAATCGACAACATCCATCAAGGTTTTGTCCTCATTTTCCTAGACATCGCCGCGGCTTTTGACTCCGTGAGTCACGAAATCCTCCTGGGAAGACTAAAAGAAAAGGGTGTCTGCAACAAGGCACTAAAATGGTGCAAGTCTTATCTGGACGATAGATGGCAATATGTGAAGTCTGGATCAGAAGAGTCTAGCCACTTCCATCAAAAACAAGGGGTACCTCAAGGATCCTCATTATCCTCCTTACTCTTCAATATCTACATGCAGCCCATATGCAATATCATAAGATCATTCAACGTAAACTGCATGATATATGCAGATGACATTCTTTTATACATGCCTTTCTCCACAACCCACATGGACCTGACCCCACTCACAGATTGTTTCAATGCAGTTTCAACATGGCTCCAGACACAGAACCTACGTATCCAGCATAAAAAAACAGAGGTCCTTTTCATCTCCAGAGACTCCAACTTTACGCCCCCATCCCACGTCAGTGTCAAGGAAGCTGATTTGCAAACTAAAGATGCAATAAAATATTTGGGAGTTACCCTGGACCAACATCTAGACATGAGACGCCACATAAGCAGCGTAGTCAAAGCCATCTACTTCAAAATCCGTTCCCTCAAACACCTACGCTCCCTGCTGGACCCAGACGATTTCCGTACCATATATCAAGCGCTGATCCTGCCGCATTTTGACTTTGCAAATGCCATCCTACAAGGTCTCCCCCAATCCACACTAACCCCCTTACAGTTGGCCATGAATGCCGCAGCTAGGGTCCTCTACGGTGCATCCAGAAACGAACACGTGACTCCCATTCTCAAACAGCTGCACTGGCTACCAATTCACGGGAGAATCACCTTCAAATCCCTTGTATTAGCATTTAAGGCAATCAAAGGCACCTCATCCCTCTCACTCACGAATCTAATCCACATGGTCCCCCCCAATAGAGCAAGAAGAACATCAGCTGTAAACTTGCTAGCAATACCAAAGGCTTCAACAAAGTCCAACACGAACACCACAAACAGGGCATTCAGTTTTTATGTACCAAAATGCTGGAACACCCTACCCCCCGACATTAGAGCCATTACCAATCTATATCAGTTCAGAAAGGCTCTCAAAACATACCTTTTCCGCCAATATTTCCCAGACAGCAACTGAACCAGATATCCCCTCCAAGAAATAACCCAATCTAGAAATGCCCGCACACTGCAGTGTAGATAGATTATGTATATAGTTAACCCAGTTATCCAAGTTTGTACTCCTGTTCAATGTAAAACCTGACAGTTTGTCGTAATGGTCGTTTTGTTATGATGTAAACCGCGCTGATTCTAAATAGCGCGGTATATAAGAAACTGTAATAAATAATAATAATAAATGGGGGCTTAGGACTGGAAATGGGCTGATCAGAGGGGCTTAGGACTGGAAATGGGCTGATCGGAGGGGGCTAGGACTGGTAATGGGCTATCGTGGGAGGGCTAGGACTGGAAATGGACTGATGGGGGTTTAGAACTGGAAATGGGCTGATGGGGGTGGTTAGGACTGGTAATGGGCTATGGGGGAGACTAAAACAGGAAATGAGCTGATTGGGTGCTAGGACTGAAAATGGACTTATTGGAGGGTTACGACTGGTAATGGGATGATTGGGGGCCTAGGACTGGGGTGGGCTGATAAAGGGGATAGGTCTAGAAATGGTCTGGGACAAGAAATGGGCTAATAGGGGAGGGGAGGAGAGTGCTGCTGGCCCTGGAAGAAAACTAGGGTCTAGGGCTACAAATGGGCTGATGCGGTGGGGGGGGGGGGTTAGAATAGGACTGGAAGGGAGCAGATACTGAGAGGGTCTGCCAGGGGAAGGATAGGGCAGGAAGGGAAGGAGGGGTCTGGAAAGGAGCTGACACCTGGAATGTACTGAAGGGGGACTGGAAGGGAGCTGACCAGGGCCGGATTTACCTATACGCCCATTACGCCATGGCGTAGAGCCCACAACTGGCAAGGGCCCACAAAAATCGAACAAATTAGCTTTTTTTAAAAATAAAATTTAAAAAGAAAACTGCTGGCTGCCGCCGCGGGGCCCCCTCTGCTGCCGCGGCAGCATGGACTGACCCACGGGGCCCCCTCTGCAAGCTGAATCAATCGGTCCGTCCATCCCTCCCTCCATGCAGGCTTTGAGAGGCGCGAAGGGAGAGTGTCTCCCTCGCGTCTCTGTTAAGCCCGCAGGGGCTGATGGGAAATTTCAGCCCCTGCGGGCTTAACAGAGATGCGAGGGAGACACTCTCCCTTCGCGCCTCTCAAAGCCTGCACGGAGGGAGGGAGGGATGGACAGACCAATTGATTCAGCTTGCAGAGGGGGCCCCGCGGGTCAGTCCATGCTGCCGCGGCAGCAGAGGGGGCCCCGCGGCGGCAGCCAGCAGTTTTTTTTTAAATTAAATTTTACTTTAGGCCGTTGGGTGTGGGTAGGCCTGGTAATGGGCTATTGGGGGGCTGGGGCTGTGGCTGGGACTGGAAATGGGCTGGGGGGGTTATGGCTGGAGGTGGGCTGATGGGGTTAGGACTGGTAATGGGCTGTGGGCTGTTGGGGGGGGTTTAGATCTGGTAATGGGCTTTGGGGGGGGGTTAAGACTGGTAATGGGCTGTGGGCTGATGGGGGCTGTCTGGTAATGGGCTATGGGGGGGCTAGGACTGGAAATGGGCTGGGGGGTTAAGACTGGAGGTGGGCTGATGGGGTTAGGACTGGTAATGGGCTGTGGGCTGTTGGGGGGGTTTAGAACTGGTAATGGGCTTTGGGGGGGTTAAGACTGGTAATGGGCTGTGGGCTGATGGGGGGCTAGGACTGGTATTGGGTTGGGGGGGTTGCTAGGACTGGAAATGGGCTGATGGGTGGCTAGGACTGGAAATGGGCTGATGCAGGGACTAGAAGGGAATGGATGCTGGGTGAGGCTGGAACTAGAAGGGAGCTGATGTTGGGGGAGGATTAGAATGGGATGGGGCTGGAAGAGTAAAATGGAGAAGGGAAAAATATTTTGTGTGGGAGGGATAAAAAATCTACAATTGGCCGGGTATTGGGAGAGTAAGTGGGGATTGAGGATGGAGGGGTAAAATTTGAGTGGATGAAATAGGAATGAGGAAAGAGCAAAAGGAGAAAGATTAGTATGTTAAAGCAGATGTAGAGAGAGAATGGAAAAAAACTAGAAGAGAGAAGAAAGGACAAATGGACAGTAGACGATGGAGAGTTAGCAGAAGACACGAAGAAACCAGAAGAAAGTGGCTGGAGCAATTACAGCTGAAAAAAATGCACAAAAGGTAGAAAAATATCTCTTTATTTTGAATTTTTTAATTGGAATATGTCAGCTCTGGTAAATGTGCATCATTAACTCTGCGCTTTGTTTAGTACAAGAGCAAATTAATGTATAGTTTTATTTCTACAGTGTTGTCCATTCCAAGTTTGGCTTTTGGGATTCCCAGTTTAATTATTGTCTTCCTGTTTCTAAATTGTGATTACTTGTTTGGTGATGGTCTATGTTCTGCATGTGTAACTGAGCTGAGGTGTTCTGTTTATATAATTCCTATTTGACATTGCCACTTGTTCTCTTTCCCCAGTAGGTCATGTATTGTTGTTCTCTGAAATGTATTGGTTTAATATTTGCAGTGTTGCCTTTTGATTGGTAGAGTATGGTGCTTTGTGAGTCCTGATAGTGCTGTTAGGATACGGCAGGTTTGCTATGGGTTCTAAATGGGCAGTGTTTGTAGTAGTTCCTAATGTGTCTGGCAGTTGGCACTGGATTATAGTAATGTAGAAATCTTTTAGTCTTTCTTTATCCATACACTCATTAAGAGTCACGTTTACTAAAAGTTAGTATATGGTAACATTATGCAAATATTTATGCAAATGAGGCCCCGCACCCCCCTTGGGCCGCCCCTGCTGGGGGCCCACAATGTTTGTTGGCGTAGGGCCTCACTCAAGGTAAATCCGGCCCTGGAGCTGACATTTGGGGATGGGAGTGGTAGGTAGCTGAGTAATAGGGAGGAGGATGGAAGGGAGCTGACATGTGAATGGCACCGGAAGAGACATGGACAGAGGGTAGGGTGGCTGGAAGGGAGCTAACTGGGGGTGGCACTGAGAGTGAACCTGATCTGATACCTGGGATGGTATTTGGATTAGAAGGGGCTGGACAGTGGGAAAAGAGGGGGACTGGAAGGGAATGGACACAAGTGGCAGTCATGGGAATGCAAGGTGGTTGACATTGGAAGGTACTGGGGGGGAAGACTGGAAAGGGGACTGCTGCTGGGTGGGGTTACTGAAACTGGAAATGGGCTGATGGAAGGAAGTGAAGAAAACAAAAGAAGAGATAAGAAATGACAGATGGACCATGGACCATAGACCACAGAAAGAGAGCTAAGAGAAGACAGGAAAGCAGAAGCCTCAGATCGGGACCAGCATGATCAGAGAATAAAATGGTCAGACAACAAAGGTAGAAAAAATAATTTTATTTAATTTTGGTGATTGGACTTTGTGCTATTTTTATATTTTACACAGTATTGGGGAATTGCATCTCTTATGTATCTGATGTTGCACTGCATGTGGACTCAGGCTTCTTGGGGTTTCAGTTTACATTTTGTCTACATATTTTTATTTTTACTTTAGATTGTGGTTACTTATTCTGTACTTGGTGAGGGTCGATGTGCGTGTGTGACTGAGGTCAGGTGTTCTGTCAACATGCCGTTTGTATATAAAGATCTATACTATACTGTAGTAATTTGACTTGTTCAGCTTTTCAAATAGGTGTGTGGATTTTCCAGGGCCCACTGTAGTATTTACAGTGACGCTTTTTTTGGATGGGCTCTTTATGTGACTTTTGGAAGTTTGTGCTAATATGGTATGGTATGGTAAGTTTGCTTTTTGTTGTAAGGTTTTTTATTAGTTCACAATATGCCTGGTACTGGAGAATAGTGGTTGTTGTTATTGTTAGTGAGATGATGAGAATCAGATTTTTTTTTTAAATGTTGAGTTCTGTGGGTGAATGTCCTGGTTCTGCTCTGTTGAAAAAGGAAAAGGGAGAACCATAACGCAGTTTATAACAAAATAAAAATGGGTTATAATTTAGTTTTATAAACTGTGCTATTGATTCTTGCTGTCTTTTAGTTCATGGTGTGCAAAGAGGACCGTACCTAGCCCTGTGCAAGCTGTGCAGCCACACAGGGCGCAAAGGCTTTGGGGGCGCATTTTGGCTCTCTGCTGTTGCCCTGCTGCCGCTGGCAGGACAATAGCAGGCAGTTAAAATGCTCCCAAAGCCTTTTCGCAGCACTTTAAGCAGGTATGGTCCCTCCTTCCTCCGACACGATCTCAGAGCAGGGAGGGACAGATCTGCTTAGAGTGCTGGCGCCTTTCAGATTGGGTGCAAGCCCCCTCTCCTCCTCCCCATACCTCCGTCCAATGCTGCCTGCTCTTTCCCTGCTGCCTGCGCCACTGTGAAAAAAACAGAGGGCGGCAGCAGCAGGGAAAGAGCAGGCAGCACTGGATGGAGATATGGGTAGAGAGGGGGGCGTGCACCCGAGTTGCAAGTCGCATAAGGCGCGATTGCAGTTTGATACGGCCCTATGTGCAAACATCTTGCATTTCCTCCATATAATCTAATCGGCTTTTTGATTTGGTTCAGTCTCTGATTGGATTTCTGAAAAAGCCCCACCCCCTCTAAGGTGATGGAGGGGGGGCACCATCTCATTCTTCGCCTCAGGCAGTAGACTGCCTTGAGCCACCCCTGACTGGTTCCTAAATCTTTACATACTACTGTATATATATTAATGGCATAAATTCTGCCCTTACAGGCCCCTGCAGTGTGGGGAGGCCGAAGGAAGAAAGGGCCCACTTTCAATCCACTCCCAGATCTGTTGAAGTTCGCTGCTCTTTGCTTTGGGGACATTTTCCAAATTAACACTTAGGTATTAGGGGGCCCTTAATTTGAACATATGCCACTGGCATATACAGATGTAGATGGTTATAATAAACCTTGTTTGCATGCTGTACTCCTGACTGGACCAACTAGCAAAATCCAACCTTGGCTCTTTGGCTCCAATTGTCTAAATTCAAGTGAGGAATGAAATGAAAACACACATACACAGAGAATTATAGCAATAACAGTACTACTTAAGGCCTTAAGGGAGAGACTCTCAGGCCTGCAGTCTTGAGCAGTCTCCTGTGATCCCCCTTTAGCTAGGCCGCAGCACGTTCTTTTATTAGGAAAAAAACTTGCTACATTCTACAATTTCGTCTTAAACACTACATGTTTCAGGTCCAACTAGTCACAAACATTGTTCAGCTTAATGAGAACAAGCAAAAACATTCTGTCTCCATAAGAATTCTCTCTCACAAAACAATTTCACTTGCAAAATAAGACCTTGGCTTCTCCCCTACTTACTGCTAGGCTGTTAGCAAAATTCTAAGTCCTACACACACACACACATTTCCTCCCCTAACCAATCCATCCTGCTTTCCCCCACAGCTAAAAGTACACAGGCTGTGAATATAAGAGTAATTTTGCTTGCACTGGAGAAGAGGTGATATTCTGACTGAGTTTTATTATGGTTTATCAATACAAAAATCATCTAATCATTGTCTCCTTAATATCCTGAAGTTCAGGCAATACACAGTGTAGACAATATCATGACTCAAATGTATTAAAGATTCATGGTTTTAGCAGTGAAGGATGTGCAAACGGGAAATTTCTTTCATCATGAATATTTTCACTAGAGTATGGCATATTTTTCTTTTCACAAACACTTCTGCCATATCATTAATGCAGAATCTTTTGTGTTAGCCTGGAGATGGTTTTGACAAAAAGTGGAAAATCCTAGAAGCATGTCTAGATGAAACGTGAAAGCTGCCAGGGACAGCAAGGTCTGTAGAAATAAGAACATAAGATATGCCATACTGGGTCAGACCAAGGTCCATCAAGCCCAGTATTCTGTTTCCAACAGTGGCCAATCTAGGTCATATGTACCTAGCAGTTTCCCCAAGAGACACAAGTTCCACAATGCTTGTACTGGGTCAAGCATGGATATCCTGGGTCCCTTCTTAATAATGGTTTATGGACCTTTCCTCCAGGAACTTGTCCAAACCTTTTTTAAACCCAGCTACACTAACAGCCTTTACTACATCCTCCGGTAACAAATTCCAGAGTTTGATTACACATTGAGTGAAAAAATATTTTCTTTTATTAGTCTTAAATAGTTTACCCTGTAGCTTCATTGCATGTCCCCTAGTCTTCCTATATTCTGATAAGGTAAACAATCGATCTACGTTTACCTGTTCCACTCCGTTCATTAATTTATAGACTTCTATCATATCTCCCCTCAGCCGTCTCTTTTCCAGGTTAAAGAGCCCTAACCTTTTTAGCCTTTCTTCATAGGAGTATCCTTCCATCCCCTTTACCATTTTGGTGGTTCTTCTCTGTACCTTTTCTAATATCGCTATATCCTTTTTAAGATACGGCGACCAGAATTGCACACAATATTCAAGGTGCGGTCTCACCATGGAACGGTATAGAGGCATTATAATATCTTTTGTTTTATTTTCCATTCCTTTCCTTATGATACCTAGCATTATATTTGCTCTCTTGGCCGCTGCTGCACACTGGGCCGAGGGTTTTAACATGGTATCCACAATGACGCCTAAATCTTTTTCTGGGTGGTGGTTCCTAATGTGGAACCTTGCATCGTGTAACCATAGTTTGGGTTGTTCTTCCCAAGGTGCATAACTTTGCACTTGTCCACATTAAATTTCATATGTCATTTTGATGCCCAGTCTTCCAATTTATCAAGATCCTCTTGCAATTTTCCACAATCCTCTTGGACTTTAACAACTTTAAATAGCTTTGTGTCATCTGCAAATTTGATAACCTCACTCGTTATTCCACTTTCCAGGTCACTTATGAATATATCAAAAAGCAGTGGACCCAGCAGAGATCCCTGGGGTACACCACTATTCACCTTTCTCCATTGGGAAAATTGGCCATTAAGTCCTACCCTCTGCTTTCTATCTTTTAACCAGTTCCTGATCCACAATAGTACACTGCCTCCTATCCCATGACTCTTTAGTTTTGCCAAAAGTCTCTGATGAGGGACCTTGTCAAAGGCTTTCTGAAAATCCAGATACACAATATCAACCGACTCACCTTTGTCCACCTGTTTATTCACTCCTTCAAAAAAACATAACAGATTAGTAAGACAAGATCTTCCTTGTCTAAAGCCATGTTGGCTGTCTCCCATCAGGCCATGACTATCTACATGCTGAGTAATTTTATTCTTTATGATGGTTTCTACCATTTTTCCCGGTACTGACGTCAGGCTCACCGGTCTGTAGTTTCCCAGATCACCCCTGGAACTCTTTTTAAAAATTGGTGTTACATTGGCGATCCTCCAATCTTCAGGTATTAGAGATGATTTTAATGATAGTTCACAGATTACTGATAGCAGGTCTGCAATCTCATATTTCAGTTCTTTCAACACCCTTGGATGTATACCATCCGGCCCAGGTGATTTGCTACTCTTCAGTTTATCTAATAGTTGTAAGACATCTTCCCGATGTATCGATATTTCCTTCAATTCTTCCGCACCTTTAAATACCACTTCAGTCATGGGTAACATCCCTACATCTTCCTCAGTAAAGACCGAAGCAAAGAATTCATTCAGTCTCTCCGCTATCGCCTTGTCGCCTCTTAGTGCTCCTTTAACCCCTTTATCATCTAATGGACCAACTGACTCTCTCACAGGTTTTTTGCTACGAATGTACTTGAACAGGTCTTTATTTCACGTTTTTGCTTCCGCAGCAAGCTTCTTCTCAAATTCTCTCTTTGCCTGCCTTATCAATGCCTTGCAATTGATTTGCCAGTGCTTGTGCTGTTTCCAAGTTTCGTCCTTTGGCTCTTTTTTCCATTTCCTGAAAGATGCTTTTTTGGCAACAACAGCCTCTCTGACCTCACCTTTAAACCATGCTGGCAGTTTTTTGGACTTTCTTCCACTTTTCTTAAAGCGTGGAATACAGCTGGTCTGGGCTTCCAAGATAGTATTTTTCAACAACACCCAAGCTTGATGTACGTCTTTAACCTTCGCAACTGCTCCTTTTAGTTTTTTCTCAACTGTTTTCCTCATTTTATCATAGTCTCCCTTTCAAAAGTTAAAAGGTAGTACTGTGGATTTCCTTACTATCCCTCCTCCACTAATTAAATCAAAGGCGATCATGCTATGATCACTATTGCCAAGTGGCCCCAACACCCTTATCTCTTGCACTAGATCTGGTGTTCCACTAAGGACTAGGTCTAATATGGCTTCCCCTCTGGTCGGTTCATGAACCAGCTGCTCCAAGAAGCAGTCATTTATTTCATCTAGGAACTTTATCTCCCTAGCATAAGTACAAAATCAGTTTCAACATCGGGAAACATGTAATGCTAAATCAATGGCTGATTTATAACAAGTTTGGGGCAAAATATGAAAGCAAAATGGTCGTAAATTTCCCAAGGGTGAGCATTCCATTTTTCCCACATTTTACTTTTGGCATAATGGTTCTCATTCTTATCTTTTCAGCACCTGGAATTATAAAATATAGGGGAGGTGAATAAATTATGTGGATTTTTATGGCTTATTTGATATACTTAACATTTGCCTTATTATTGACTCCCTTCATAGCATTTAGAGGCCCTTGAGTTAAACCAAGTCTTTATAACATAGCTCAGCCCCTTCCAAGGCCTGGCTTGGCCAGTAAGGGGGAGGGGCGAAGTGGAAGATTAAGGAGCTTCTGATTGTTGGACATGAGGTGTGACAAGGGGAGGGCATTACAGAAGGGTAATAGGCAGGAAGAAAGCAGATTGGAGAGTCAGTTGGGTGGGCAGGCTGGCAAGGAAGGGTCTTTGGGATGTGTCACATTTGTGTGTGTATAATCATCTTCTCTTTTATGTATATAGTATATATACTGCATATATATATATATATATATATATATATATATATATATATTTAAATTATAAAGATAGAACCTTTAGTTTAATTTATTAAAATTGCATATACTGTCTTTCATGTAGTAGCAGCAAAATGTTTTGCAAAGGTAAACAATAAAATAAACACAGTACAAGATAGTAGAAACATATATATATATATATATATATATATATATATACCTACAAAAGCGCAGGAAAATCAAAGTAAATAAAACAGAAACAAAAAAAAGAATGAAGGACTGGGTTGATAAAAACCAAGAGCCAGCTGCCAGTCTGTTAACACCAAACATGAAGACCACTAAAACTAGCCACAAGTTCACAACCAGCAACCATCGGCCTGAACACACAAAATCAAGGAAGGCCAGAGGCAAGAAGAATGATTTAAGGTCTGAGCTAAAGTTTTAGATGCAAGAAAAGAAGGTAAAGAATTGCAAAGGGATGGTGTCAGGAAGGAAAAGGTGGTCTAGCGTGTAGTTTCAAAGCCAAGAGTCATAGAAGGCATAGTTAGCAAATGCTTATGTAACTGAGATGGAGTATATATAACCAAAAGCTTTGGATAAATATAGCTGAAGGCATTCATTATGCATGCTATATTTCAAGCATTTTTCTCAGAAAAAAATGAGGACAAAATAAAAATCGTGCATTTCCACTGAGTGCATACTAAAAAAAAAATTAAACTGTCAATTTGAGGCATATGACTTTTATTTTTAACCACAGGTATTCCATGATGTTGCATATAAAGCTAAAGATCGCAATGATTTGGTTTCTGGAATAGATGAATTCCTTGATCAGGTTACTGTTTTGCCACCCGGTGAATGGGATCCAACAATTCGAATAGAGCCTCCCAAAAATGTTCCATCTCAGGTAAGTGTGCTTAAATCTTGACTACAGTGGGAAATGTATTTATTTCTTTTAAGTATTAGGATTTATTAACTGCCCTTAAAGAAGAGATTCACCCAAGCAGTGCAGAACAGGAATCACTTGACATAGACACCTTGTAGTAGCAGCTTGAAAGTGACTCCTGGCAACCCAACCCCTGAGTTTTCTTGGCAAGGTGCGACCAGAAGTAGATTGCCAGGTCTTTCTTCTGCACTTAACAATAGCAAAATGACCACGTCAGCATAATAGATGGTTAGAACAATGAAAGACAATACCAATATTATTAGAATGAAACAGTGTCAGTAATGTACCCCTTAAAACAGCAAGTAGAACATTCATAGATATATCTCAGTAGGCCACCTAGTAGAACATTCAACTATCACTGGATACTCACAGTGTTAGCACAGTATATGTGATGCACCCTAAAAGGCAGCACTGTAGAATAATCATATAAGATAGGATAAGTAGAATGTCAGCCCAGAACAAATGATGTATCATAATAGGCAGCACGGTAGAACATTCATGTAACATAGGATACTCACAATGTAAGTACTATACAATATCCTAATAGACAGCAGAGGAGACAAGTTCATCTGGGACATTTACAAGACAAGATGACAAAAGACATAGGGATAAATAAAGTGGGTAGCTAGATTGTGGGTAAATTACATGTACAGATGAATAAGGTATATGGAAATGGACTCAGCAATAGGGTGTGCAGCAAGATAGTCCTGGAGCAGTATGAGTGAATTGATAACTAGTCACCTCATTCATTAAATGCTTGGAAGAAGAGCTAGCCTTTAACCTGCTTTCAGAAGTAGAGGTAAGAACATAAGAACATAAGATATGCCATACTGGGTACTGACGTCAGGCTCACCGGTCTGTAGTTTCCTGGATCACCCCTGCAACCCTTTAAAAAATTGGTAATCTTGAGTTCCAAAGTATGGGGGCTACTGAGAAAGCTTGTTAGTGGATGTCACACTATGCGATTTCTTTGGCGAGAGTATAGTTAGCGATGCTCCTTTAGAGGATCTTAGAGGCCTCAAAGGTGGTATTCTGACCCATTTTGTTTGAGAGCCTTGTAAATTAGAGAGTTTTAAATTTGGTCCTATTGGGCACTGGTAGTCAGGTGAGTTTTTGCAGGAAGGGTGATGTGATCATATCACTTGCAGCCCTCCATGCTGTAACATTTTGAATTAATCGGAGCTGGTTCAAACACTTTATGAGCTGACCAATATACACTAGTCAAACCATGGTACAATCACAGTATGGACCACTATGATCGGTCTTGTCTTCTCAATATATGGAGAGAGATTTCATAGTCACTACAGGTAGAGGATTAGAGGCATAATGGGTGTTATGATACAATTCGGGAGGGGTGGGGAGGTTCAGGATTCTTATTGGCTGATCACGGTTTTGATTTTTTTATTTGAGCAGGCTGCACTAAGTGCTTGTGGTAGTGCAGGTCTACTTTCCTATAAGGAGGCATTAAGGACACCTGCACTATTTGCAGTAGTGACAGCTCTGCCTATTCCCAAGCTCTGCCCACATGCCACCCAGGTCCCACTCCTACAACATAACAAGCAGTTAGCATGGGATTTTTAACATGCACTAACCATTAATGTAGACCGGCAGTAATGGCTATCCCATGTTAAATCCCATGCTAACAGCTTAATGCACTTTAGTAAATAGGCCCCTAACACTGCTTTGGATTTTTTTGCAATAATGAACAGTGGATCAGCATTATCATAAATATGTTAAAAAAAAATATATATATATACTGTAATTTACAATTCTTTGTTGGTTTCCTTATCTTTTGATATTGTTATAAAGAATACAACTTTAAAAGCTTCTAAACACACAATGTACCATACTAACCTTCCCAGTGTGCTGTCCATTACAGAAAATAATGAAGTTGTTCTCAATGTTCCTAACAATCAATGACAGAAATATCCTTATTACCTCTTAGGCCCTCCCTGTTTCAATTTACATGACCAAGTTTTTTACTTTAGTGTTGGGGATAAAAGGCGGTTTAAGAAAAGTCCATTAACTTACTATGATAAGATTAAAACTGAAAATTAACTTGAGGCTTGCACCAGTTTTGATGAATTTTTACTTTTCATAAATTCTAAGGGCCCAATATCCCCAAAAATCTGAGCACCTAAATTTAGGATCCTAAATTTCTGCCTAATTTTCAGTCAAACTAAGGGCCCTTTTACTACAGGGTGACAAGTTTTTGCACTTTACTACTCTTTAGCAGCAAAAACAAACACATGATAAGTGCAAATTCCCTGCGCTATCAGAGGCAGCCCCGCATATTCATGATACTGAAAAACCCCTTACTGCACATTAAGTCATTCACAATGTCTGCAGGTGCACATATGCTACCTAATGAGCTGGTATTAAGTGCACCATGATAACTGCAGCATTGGCCTGTGGTAAGTACTATGGGCTCACTGCAATGTGTAGTGTACACTCGCTCTTCGCCCATAACCTGCTCATTCCCCGCCCCATCACATGATGAGCAGTTAACATGGAAATTAGTGTGTGGTAACGGTCATGCCAATGTGGTAACAATTACTGCAGCCCTGCATATTTTAATAAAAGGGCCCTTAAGTTTTCTGCTGAAAATTAATTTTATTTAGGATCTTAAACTTATAAATTTAGGCTTGCCATTCTTTCTGTTAGATTTACAGTATGAGCCTAGTGCTGCAAATCAGTGCTAAGCTCCTAACTTCTACCTCCATTGCAACCATTTTTTATGCTCCTAAATTTTAAGAGTAGGGAAATTTTGAGTATAAATTTAAGATCTCTGCTCTAGTAAAGATTAAAAGAGGCCAGCTTAGGAACATTACTCTCAGTTAAGAGCATATTGAATTATCGGGTCCTAATTAGATCCAATAAAGCTACTAGCTCTCTTTAAGAGCTCCTGGGCTTGCGGTGAAATCTCCTTATCTATTAGCTTTTTAATTTTATCTATTTACTTTTTTTACCATGGGTTGTGGACTGGCTAAAAGGAAAGAGAAAGTGCTGGTTTTTCCTCCGATGCCTGTAACCAGTCCTGGGAGAGCTCAGCTTACCTTTGGGAGTTTCTTTCAACAATTGGCTAAGGAAATTAGCTCTGGGCACAGCACAGTCGGGAATAGCTATAGAAGAAACTTCCATCAGCCCTTAGCAACACATACATGCATTGTAGCCCAAATCATCAAGCGCGCAGAGCCAGTGGCCATAGCAAGAACTGGGCATGTGGCCTGGAGGAGTGATGGTGTTCTTAGCTCTGGAGGATGTCAATCTGTCAGCACTGGCAGAGAGTGAGTTGAGTTTTGAGGCAGCTTGATGGCGAGATGAGTGAGAAGTTCTTGCTAACATCACGGGTGTCTCACTGCAGGGAGAGAAACTGGCAATAGAGATATGTAGGGCTGGTTTTCCCCTCATAACTAAGCCTAACAAGGTAATTTTAGACTCCCTTTGGCATACTCTTGTTATGGAATGTTTTTTTATCTTCTCAAATAGAGCAGCTTTTAGGGGTAAAATTATAGCTCAGATCTCAAACCTAAGACCATAATCAGAGGCTTACTCAGCAGGAGGCCAAGGACAAGGGTTTGGCTCACAGGCTAAACAGGAATTGGCTAAACTATTCAAAGCTGTTTAGATAGAATGGTCAAAGATCAGTTTATGAAGAGCATGCTGGTGAGCCTGATCAAAATGGCTGCCTAACTCGGATGTTTCACTCTCCACCCCATAAAAAGTGATAATTGTGCACTTTCATCAGTGTGGTTTGGCTCGAGGAGAGGTGCTCTGGTTGCCTGAATGTTCTTCTGAATAACACAACACATTTTTAAGAAAGCTTGACTACTTTTAAAAGGTAATTTTGGCATGACTAGAGCACCAGAGATAGAGGCTGGTAGTTCCCATGCGAAGGAAGGCATATTGAGCTTGAGGATGATGGAAGTGCAGGCCTCAGAAAATGCAGTGCACATGAGCTGAGGAATCCTGTCATCGGAGAAGCCAGGGAGAAATCTGGTAACAAGGAGATCAAATGAGAGATCGAAGCATTCCTCAGTAGACTGCCCAAAAGAAATAAATGTGAAAGCGGTGAGAAACGGGGGGCAGAGCACAGGCCAAGTAAACATGTGGTGCTTCAGGAAACTGTGACTTTATGGAGTTTAACGTTATGTGTATCTGCACATGTGAATACCGCACCTCGAGAAACTTTGCATTACAGCCCCAGCATTTCACACATGATACAGTGTACTTTTGACTGAAGACAGTAATCATCACTGAAATATGTGGTCATGCTTGGAACCCCCCCCCCCCCCCCTGTGAGCATGATATGGTGTAATTATACAAAGGGACAAGGTGAACTGTATTTGTGTCTGTGGACCATGGACTATAGACTGTTCAGATCAAGGCAGCTGACAAAATTCTCCTGGTATGGGGAGAAAAGAAAATAACTGGGATCAGCAGCAGGTGCTACTTAGTGTTAAAGCACTGAAAAGTTTATACTGCCTAGCAATTATCTCGTCCAACTGAGATGCTGTCTTGCATGTGAGAATGGAAAATAAGCTATGCAGAGGCCCTGACTAAGTTTAGCTAGAATTCCAAGGATCAGATAAAAGAACTCATGTTTTTTCATCACATAGCACATCCCGGTCTTCCTTATCAGAAGGGATGCAACCACTAGACCAGCGATGGCGAACCTATGGCACGCGTGCCAGCTGTGGCACACGAAGGCCTTGCAGCTGGCACGCGTGAAGGTCCGCAAAAAAAGAAAAAGCGGGCTCTGGCTGCTGCCGCGGACGCGGCAGCATGCAGTGTCCCGCGGGGCCCCCTCCGCCCGCTAAGCCCCTCTGCAAGGGCTTTCAGATTCGCGAGGGAGACAGCGTCTCCCTCGCGTCTCTGTTAAGCCCGTAGGGGTTAATGGGAAATTTCCCATCAGCCCCTTTAGACGCGAGGGACTGATGGGAAATTTCCCATTAGCCCCTGCGGGCTTAACAAGACGCGAGGGAGACGCTGTCTCCCTCGCGAATCTGAAAGCCCTTGCAGAGGGGCTTAGCGGGCGGAGGGGGCCCCGCGGGACACTGCATGCTGCCGCGTCCGCGGCAGCAGCCAGAGCCCGCTTTTTCTGCTTTTAAATTTGCCGGGGGGGGGGGGGGGTGTTAGGACTGCTAATGGGCTAGGGGGGGGGTTAGGACTGCTAATGGGCTAGGAGGGGGGGGTTAGGACTGCTAATGGGCTAGGAGGGGGGGGGTTAGGACTGCTAATGGGCTGGGGGGGGGGGTTTTGGACTGCTAATGGGCTGGGGGGGGGGGTTTGGACTGCTAATGGGCTAGGAGGGGGGGGGTTATGACTTCTAATGGGCGAGGAGGGGGGGGGGTTAGGACTGCTAATGGGCGAGGGGGGGTTAGGACTGGGAATGGGGTGTGGGCTGATTGGGGCTTTCTGGAAAAGGGGTGATGGGGGGTTAGGACTGCTAATGGGCAGGGGGGGGGTTAGGACTGCTAATGGGCTGGGGGGGTTTGGACTGCTAATGGGCTGGGGGGGGTTAGGACTGCTAATGGGCTAGGAGGGGGGGTTAGGACTGCTAATGGGCTAGGGGGGGTTAGGACTGCTAATGGGCTGTGGGCTGATGGGGGCTGTCTGGAAATGGGGTGAGGGGGGGTTATGACTGGTAAGGGGCTATGGGGGGGTTAGGACTGCTAATGGGCTAGAGAGGGGGGGGTTAGGACTGCTAATGGGCTAGGGGGGGGGTTAGGACTGCTAATGGGCTAGGAGGGGGGGGGTTAGGACTGCTAATGGGCTAGGGGGGGGTTAGGACTGCTAATGGGCTAGGAGGGGGGGGTTAGGACTGCTAATGGGCTAGGGGGGGTTAGGACTGCTAATGGGCTGTGGGCTGATGGGGGCTGTCTGGAAATGGGGTGATGGGGGGTAGGACTGGTAATGGGCTATGGGGGGGGTTAGGACTGCTAAGGGGCTAGAGAGGGGGGTTAGGACTGGTAATGGGCTATGGGGGGGTTAGGACTGCTAATGGGATGATGGGGAGGGGTTAGGACTTGAGGTGGGCTGTTGGGTGGGGTTAGGACTGGAAATGGGCTGATGGGGGGTTAACACTGGAGGTGGTCTGATGGGGTTAGGACTGGTAATGGGCTATGGGGGGGTTTAGGACTGATAATGGGCTATGGGGGGGCTGGGACAAGAAATGGGCTGATGGGGAGGGGTTAGGACTTGAGGTGGGCTGATGGGGTTAGGACTGGTAATGGACTGTGGGCTGATGGGGGGGTTAGGACTGGCAATGGGCTATGGGGGGCTGACTGGAAGTGGGGGGTTAGGACTGGTAATGGGTTATAGGGGGGGGGCTTAAACTGAAAATGGGGTGATGGGGGTTAGGACTGGAAGTGGGTTGATGAGGGGGGGATAGGACTGGTATTGGGTTGGGGGGCTGCTAGGACTGGAAATGGGCTGATGCAGGGACTAGAAGGGAATGGATGCTGGGTGAGGCTGGAACTAGAAGGGAGCTGGTGTTGGGGGAGGATTAGAATGGGATGGGGCTGGGAGAGTAAAATGGAGAGGGGAAAAATATTTTGTGTGGGAGGGATAAAAAATCTACAATTGGCCGGGTATTGGGAGAGTAAGTGGGGATTGAGGATGGAGGGGTAAATTTTGAGTAGATGAAATAGGAATGAGGAAAGAGCCAAAGGAGAAAGATTAGTATGTTAAAGCAGATGTAGAGAGAGAATGGAAAAAAAAACAAGAAGACAGAAGAAAGGACAAATGGACAGCAGATGGAGAGTTAGCAGAAGACACGAAGAAACCAGAAGAAAGTGGCTGGAACAATTGCAACTGAAAAAAAATGCACAAAAGGTAGAAAAATATCTCTTTATTTTGAATTTATTAACTGGAATATGTCAGCTCTGGGAAATGTGCATCATTAATTTTTGCGCTTTGTTTAGTACAAGAGGAAATTAATATATAGTTTTATTTCTACAGTGTTGTTGTATATTCCAAGTTTGGCTTTTGGGGTTCCCAGTTTAATTATTGTCTTCCTGTTTCTAAATTGTGATTCCTTGTTTGGTGATGGTCTGTTCTGCATGTGTAACTGAGCTGAGGTATTCTGTTTATATAATTCCTATTTGACATTGCCACTTGTTCTTTCCCCAGTAGGTCATGTATTGTTGTTCTCTGAGATGTATTGGTTTAATATTTGCAGTGTTGCCTTTTGATAGGTAGAGTATGGTGCTTTGTGAGTCCTGGTAGTGCTGTTAGGATACGGCGGGTTTGCTATGGGTTCTAAATGGGCAGCGTTTGTAGTAGTTCCTAATGTGCCTGGCGGTTGGTACTGGATTATAGTAATGTAGAAACCTTTTAGTCTTTCTTTATCCATATACTCATTAAGAGGCATGTTTACTAAAAGTTAGTGTATGGTAACATTATGCAAATATTTATGCAAATGAAGCACCTTATGCAAATGGGGCTTTAATTGACGTGCTGGCACTTTGAGGAAATTCTTTGGTTTTGTGCGGCAGTTTGGGCACTCGGGCTCAAAAAGGTTAGCCATCACTGCACTAGACGCTCCAGTAACCAAGGTTGTTTTTATGGCAATGCTTCAAGTCTCAGAGGAGACTTTTTCAAAGTGGTTAGTGAAATTAAGTAGGAAATTGAGACTTTGGAAGACAGAGCAAGGCATGGAGGAGTAGCCTAATGGTTAGAGCACTCGCTTGGGAACTACAGAGACCAGAGTTCAGTTCCCACTAGCATGCCTTGGACAAGTCACTTTACCCTCCAGTACCTCAGAAAAAAAATCCCCAAGTTATCAATGTCCCTGTTGAATGTGCATTACCAAGTTTAACTTACAATGTAAACCACTTTGATTGAAATAATTTTGCAGTATAAAAAACCAGTCAAATAAAACAGATACTATGAAATATACTAACCTTCAGCTAGCCCAAAGGAATTGAAGATAGATTGCACAAGAGATTTTTGTCTTCTGCATTGCAGGTGGCAAGGCCAAAGTGCGGATAGAGCACACAGAGGACTAGGAAAATGTTTTGGGAGAGCAGACCCTTCAAGACCAATAACTGCATGTTTCCACTACTTTGAGGACAAGCAAACTCTATGACAAAATGTTAGAGGAAAACATGTAATTCAATTCCAGATTTGTAATATACAAATATATCTGGATCTGTCTCCCAATGCTTTTGAGAAGCTTTTGTCCCCTAACTCAGATTCTTCAGAAGGGTGAAGTGCTACTGGGTGTTCCCCTTTGCTATATATTTGAACTGGATAATAAGGCATATCACATTTCAGAAATGGAAGATTGTTTAAACGTTGTTGAAGAGCTGGCAGGATCTCCAAAGTCAAACAGGATGCTTTTCAAGGCCATTGAAGTTCTGAATGGGAGGCCTCTACACCAAATGATGAACGCCTTACCTGTCAACAACTATGGAGCGTAATGATGAATGCTAAGGGCAGAAAGATGGATACGATCAAACCAGCATGAGTCCAGTCTTCAGACTTTTATTTTTCAAGAGGCTTGTGGAGTATCCAGTTGGACATAGTTAGGAATATGAATTCCACATTATAGATATCTTTCAGATCCTTGACATCTACAGCAGCTAGGCTATGTGGCAGTGTAGCCTGAGTTCATGAGTGACTGGTGGATTGGGTCAACCTCCTCCTCTTTTTCTTTCAATTTTACTCTCTCTAGTCTTATTATTCTGTCTTCAGCTGTAGAGCTTATTGCATCTATTCTCTAAACCAATGTTTACTGGAGTTGTTTCATTTGGGAAGATATTGTTTGGAGCGCCTGGAGTCTATCCCTTTGGAGATTTGAGTACTACTAATGTACAGAGTGCTATTTGATTGGTTATGTGGTTATCTGTTTTGATAGGAGTGGATAACCAGAATAAATCTCTGCGATGCTGTGGATTATTTATGTATTGGAGGGGGGGGGGGAGAGGGAAGGGGAATTTTCAGCAAATACAATAATGGTAAGGGGGGATTCGGCTGAAATTAAGGTTACAGATTAAGGACAGTGTGCATGAGCAGGATGACCAAAGGAACCATACACATGAAGGGCAGTGAATTAGTGGAATGTGGTTCTTAAAATATGGTTAGATAAGTTTCTTGGAATGTTACTACTACTGCTGCTACTACTACTACTATTACTATTAATCATTTATATAGAGCTACAAGGTGTAGCTAGAGGATTAAATTCCCTCACGTTAAGGAAACTGAAGGCAGAGCTGATATTTTTACAAGAGACTCATCTTTCAGCTACGGAACATTTAAAGCTGGAGGGGAAGGGGATGAAACAGATGTATTATACCAAGTCTAAGGCACACAAATGGGGGCTAGCTATTCTTACTGCAGAAAAATGCAACTTTCAATTAACTAACCAGACAGCTGATAAGCAGGGTTGCAATATCCTACTTGACGGTATCTTAGGAAATGTCCCAGTAAGATTAGAGAATGTTTATGCACCAAATAACAAACTGTAGTGTTCTCAGGTATAATACAGTTTGGTAGGGCCCATGTATCTGATGAGAGATTTTAACTGTACTCTTCTCTCCCACATATCAATCTGGCAATCTGGCACCCAGCGATTGCAGAGATGTTTAGATCAATTGATCTAGTGGATGCCTGGTACTGGCTGCACCCTAGAAAGTGGGACTACACCCGCTCTTCAGCCATGCACCGGTCCTATTCGAGGACAGATTTCTGGTTTATATCACAGCAAGTGAAAGCGGGAGTAAGGAAATGTGCAAATATCCTTGTAAATATATCAGAATATGCCCTAGTGTTACTAGAACTAACAGAGAAAGACCCTGACAGGGGCCTGGCGTGATGGGTTATGAATAAGCTTTGAGTGAAAAATCTTACCTTTGTAAAGCAGGTGCAGAAAGAATGGGAAGAGTTTCAGAAATGTAAGCATACCCCAGATGTAACCCCACAATTATTAAGGGAAATAGCAAAAGCAGTTTTAAGAGGATACCACGTTGATAGGCTCTGCTCTGAGGTTAGCCAAATACGAAACTTTGTATGCAGATTTATTATGCTTAGAAAAAGTACATAAGGGTAATAAAGATGAGAACATTTTAGCCCAATTGATACAGGTGAGGAGGGAATTACATGCTCTAAATACTGAGCAGTTAAAAGTAAGCAAATGACAAAGCAACCTTTTATGAACATTCTAATAAAGCTGGAAAACGTTTGTTATGGCAGCTGGATAGGATCAGAATCAAAATGCGTATTCCGAAAATTAAGGATGCACAGGAGAAAGCGTGCTATAAATCTGAGCAGATGGCGGCCAATTTTGCCAGATATTACAGTCAACTATACTCCTCACATTCTTCGGTTGATACAGACCAAATAGCAGATTGGATGAGAGATAGGAAACTCCCACAGCTAGATGAGTCCTGCTGGCCACATCCCTATAGGCCATTTGACTGGGGGAAATTAGTAGCACTGTTACAGAGTTTAAAAATAGCAAAACGGCCAGACCACATTCCCTCGCAGCAGAGTTATATAAACATATGAAAGAACAATTTACACGGTTTTTACCTGCTGTGTTTAATAATATAGGAAAGCTGCACACTCTTCCAAGGTTCTTTAATGATGCTATTACTCTTATTCCCAAAGAAGGGAGAGATATCTCTGTGTAATAATACCAGCCCATCTCTCTGTTCAACACTGATTATAAGATTTTGACTAAGATTTTGAACTACCATACTGTATGAAAATGATTATAGAGGCTCTGGTGCACCTAACCAAACAGGTTTTATTAAAAATCGATCTGTTTGCTTCAGAAATTAAATGTGCTCTTTCTTAATGGATTTGATATGCTGAATTCAAATATGATAGTGAAATTGGTCAATTAGCTCCTGTTTCTATGATATGTTGAAGAATTTACATTTTACCACTATGTATGGTGAAAATCAAGCCTAAATCCTTAGATGTAAATCAAAATCTTATTACAAATGAAACTTTGCACAATAACAAGCATGTTTTTATAAAATAAAGTTCATAAAAGTACTTAGAAGAACTAGAGGAGTAATTATATCTTCAATTTAACTTTTATTAAGAACATTTGCAAGTACATTCTAGCAATTTTTGTTCTCATTCAGTGGCTTCACGACTCTTCCTGATCTGTTTCTTGTACTGAAGCAATGGAATATCCCTTGTCACTGTCCAGCAGTAGTCTGCAAGCATTGATGGACTCCGTTTACCCTGATACCTCTGTTCCATGGCTGCAATGTCTTGTTCTCCATGTTCATCACGTACTGCTCCACAATTTTGTGGGAAAAAATCTAGATGAGAGGGTAGAAAATGAATCTTTAAGGACATGTTGCAACCAAGGTTTTTGTATGCCTTGAGAAGATCTTGAACAATCTCTTGGTAATTATTTGCTTTGTTGTTTCCAAGAAAATGTTGTGTCACTGGTTCAAATGCTATCCATGCAGCCTTTTCCTTTCCGCACAATAAACAAAGAAATTCATCATCTTGAAGAAGTGCACGAATCTGAGGGCCAACAAAAACTCCTTCCTTAACTTTGGCATCACTTAGTCTAGGAAATTACCACTAAGATACCTGAAAGCAGGTTTAGTTTTATCCATCGCCTTGACAAAGTTTTTCATTAGTCCCAACTTGATGTGCAAGGAAGACATCAAAATCTTGTTGCTGTCTACAAGTGCTGGAAACAGAACATTTTGCTTCCAGGATCCAGTGACTGATGGAGTGGCCAGTCCCTTTTGACAAAATGACAATCTCTAGCACGACTATCCCATTCACACAGGAAGCAGCAGTACTTGGTATATCCACCCTGTAGACCAAGCAAGAGGGCGACCACTTTGAAGTCACCACAGATTGACCATAGATGTTGATCATAGTTTATACATTTCAAAAGTTGTTTCATATTGTCATAAGTCTTTTTCATAAAAGCTGCATGGCCAATAGGAATTGATGGTAGCAAGTTGCCATTATGCAGCAATACAGCTTTAAGACTTGCTTTGGATGAATCAATGAAGAGCCTCCAATCATCTGCATTGTAATTCATATTGAGAGCTGCCATTAAACCTTTTACGTTGTTGCATGCAGCAAGATCACCTTCTTTGAAAAAGAATGACACCAAGTCTTTCTGATGGTCCCAGAAAAAAGAAATTTGAACGTCACCAGCCAGAAGATTCCACTGCTGTAGTCTGGAACCCAAAAGCTCAGCTTTATTCTTTGGGAGATCCAAATCCCTGACAAGGTCGTTCAATTCACCTTGCATTATGAGGTGTGGCTCATTAGCAGTGGCCAGAAGAAACTCTGGGTCACGTGAGGTTGACGGTTCATGACTACAAACTTCTTCCTCTTCCTCACTTGATTCTAATGATAATGATTCTGACATTTTGGGAATCGGCAACCCTTCTCCATGAGGCACTGGGTGTATTGCAGATGGAATGTTTGGATATTGCACGGTCCACTTACTCTTTCTGGATATGCCTTTCTAAATTGGAGGAAGCATGCAGAAGAAGCAATTGCTGATGTGATCCGTGGGCTCTCTCCAGATCATTGGAACTGCAAAAGGCATTGATTGCCTTTTCCCATTCATCCATTGCCTGAGACTTGTTGCACATGTATTGCAGCATACTGTCGCGCCCCCTACTGGCAAGGCGGTAGCCTAGTGGTGGGGGACGGAACTTATTTTTTAATGTCACTTGTTTAATCACCTATGCATGTAGTTGTGAGGTTGAATGAATTCAGCCGAGAGGTTTTTCCAAGGCACACAGGATTTTTATTTATTCTTCAGCCAAATGAACTTTGCAGTTCAAAAATACCAAAACATAAAAATGGTGGATACTTTCTCCAGTGAAACAAAATCAACAGAATAAATTGCTTCTGAAGTTATCTTATTTACAATGCCAGGCAACAGTATATTTTCAGGTGGAAATAGCCAGTACTCTTCATGCCAAACAACAGCTTCCAGCTTGGTTACAAACTTTACACTCTTCAAGTTATGCAGACCAATGGCACTTTTACTGCAACTATTTTTCTCTCACCAACAGGCTTTCCTTAGAGGCTGAATTACAAACTCTGGCCTTCACTTGCAAAACAGTCTTTTGAAAAAAACTCTGAGTCAAGCCTCGGAGCTCAGCACCTCATTTGCATATTCTTCTCAGCACTGCCCCACTGAAAGCTAAGCTTCTAGGTTTCCTACTTTCTAAACCTTATAGCTTGTCAGTTCTGGGCATAAACTAAAGAGCAATCCATTTCCATATCTGAGGGCAAATTCTCTAGCACAGATTCTTCTAGGTCCATGCTTTCCCCTTCAGAATCTGTTGGTAAATGGTTTAACCTTGTCTCAGAAGTAACAGGCTTTAACTTTTCTAAAACCTTTAAAACTTTCTGTAATGTGGCTTCCTCTCTCAGCTGAGGGCTCTTGGAGGAATTAGGAGGTTTCTTATCTCTCAGGAAGCTATGAGAGGTTTTCAAGGTGCTCACCTTATTTTGTGGAAATAAGTTCTCCTCAGACTTTACTGCCGAAGGCTCTGTTTCCATCTGCTCTGCTGGGGACAACTCTCTGCCATTTTTATAGCTTGGTTCATCTCCCTGATAAGCTTTCCCTCTCAAAGGATTTCTTCCGTACCTCCTACAGGACTCCTTGGGCTCATGCCTTACTCTGTGTACAGGCCTTTCTCCGTGTTCCTTCTCCCCTCCGTGCTCCTCGTGCTGCTGCTTCCTGTGCCGCTTATGCTCCTCGTGCTGCTTATGCTCCCCGTGCTGCTTATGCTCCTTGTGCTGCTTATGCTCCTCCTTTCCTCTAACTTCCTCCACCTTATATCTGTGTATTTCCCTTTCGTTTTCTATCTCCACTCCCAGCTGTTCCTCATGAGCAGTGCTGGTTGCCATGGAGCTAGGGCGTGTCTTTCTAACACCAACTTTCTGCAGGGAGTTTTTTTCTAACTCTGGAGTTTTAACCCTTAAACCCCTGGAGCTAATTCCTTTCCCAGAGGAAAATGCCTGTTTTTTCCCCCTTTCCTCCTGCTCTCCCGTGGCCTCGCCACCACAATACGTGTGGCGCCCAGCTCTTATCCTGATCTCCTATTCTGCAGCCAAAATATAAGTTATAGGCTTTCTTAACTGCCACAGTCATATTCCGTTTTTGTGACGTAAAAGTCACTTCACCACAAATATAGCAGAAATTATCTGCATTATTAACACAAGTACGATGCATCGCCGAATACGCTGTGATTGATCTATCGGCATAAAATAATGCAAAATAATACATTTTTAATTTTTCTGTGACTAATACACCTTAAGATTTATACTGTCAAGTGATGCAAATTTAAATACTGATTGCATCA
This sequence comes from Ichthyophis bannanicus, assembly GCA_033557465.1. Classification (NCBI taxonomy): domain Eukaryota; kingdom Metazoa; phylum Chordata; class Amphibia; order Gymnophiona; family Ichthyophiidae; genus Ichthyophis; species Ichthyophis bannanicus. Next base: position 651,612,780 of record CM066036.1, on the reverse strand, counting down.
TCTGGTTTTGGACAGATATTTCTATTGGTTGCAAGTAGAGATTACGCAGTCTCACGCAAATGTTGCATAATACACAGTTAATGGCCCCTAATGACTATTTAATAGCATATATCTTAGCAACTAGACCTAATCAGCCATTTTCATTATGATTTCTGTGTTCAGCAGCCTTAAATTAGATTAGAACAGCTGCTTTCGTGTCCGAAGCATTTTGGCTGTTGAACAGTGTCATGTTTGGAGACTAGAAAATGTAATCCAAGCAGTAGAGTACAAAGAAAATAGATATTCAGTTTTATCATTAGATGTAGAAAAAGCTTTCAATAAGATTGAGTGGCCATGATTATTTATTTATTTATTTACATTCTCTTATATACCGCGCTATTCTGCATCAGTGCGGTTTACATTGAACAAACTGAAATTACATTGAACAAGGCATTATAACTTGGAGATAACTATTTTACAAGGAACATGGGCTATGGAGGGTTGAGAAGATTTGGGTTTGGACCCCAATTGTGTAACTGAATTTAAAAAATATATAGATCTCCGGTAGCATCAATTTTAGTTATGGCCACCTGTCTTTGCCTTTCCATTTAGGTAGAGAAACACACCAAGGCTTCCCCCATGTCCTCATTCTTATTTGCTTTTGGTAACAGAACATTTTGCTTGCATCCTAAGAGAAGTGTATGGAATTACAATAGGAGGGGACACGTGATTTCAATGTACGCAGATGACACTCTCATATACTGTAAGTGAAGGATCCCAACAATTCTCTCGCACCAATTCTCTCTTTGAAGGTGAGGAGTAGTGCATTGTATGTGAGCCTGCAGTTTATCGGTAGCCAGTGAAGGCCCTTAAGGATGGGAGTGATGTGTTTTCTTCTGGATACTCCACAGAGAACACGGGCAGCAGCGTTCATCGCGAGTTGTAATGGGTTGAGGGTGCTCTTGGGGAGGCCATGCAAAATGACGTTCGCATAATCGAAATGTGGTGTTACCAGCACCTGGAAAATTGTTCGGAAATCATCGGGAGCCAACATAGGTCTTAGATGCCTTAGTGTCTTGATTTTATTGTATATAGTCCTGGTGATGTTGTTTATGTGCATTTTGAAGTCGAGGCGTTGGTCAAGCGTAACGCCGAGGTAGCGTATCATAGGTTTACTTGGGAGCTCTGCGTCTCTCACCTTTAAAGTCGCGGGAGGAGAAAAGATTTTGTTCTTTGTGATAAACAGGACCTCAGTTTTCTTGAAATTTATACGGAGGTTCTGGGCTTGAAGCAAGTCGGTGATTGCATTAAAGCATTCCACTAGAGCGGTAAAGTCGGGGTGCATGACTTTGATTGGTGCAAACACCGGACTGTTCCTTTTGACCCCTCGCTGGAGGGGCCGAGTCTTAGCTCTCCTGAGCGTATCCCTCCTCTTCTTCCTGTTTTTTTTTAATTGTCTGCTGTGCCTCAGTCTGGTTTTTTGAGTTCACAGAAGGAAGTTGTGCTCCCCAGAATGGTTTCTTGGTCGGAGCCCTCCATTCCTCCTGGTGACTCACAAGTCTCCTCCATTTCTCTTCTGGATATTTGGCAAGTAGTTAATCATACTGAATGGATTCTTGCTGAGACTGTTCCCTCTTTATGTCAATTTACTAGGGACACTGTTATTAAATTTCAGAATCTTGATAGATTGGAACTTTGCATTCATCTATTTCGAGTATAGATACGCAGGTTAAATCGTTTTCTTTATTTCAGTCTGCTACCATGAAAGAAAGTTCTATTATGTGTCAAAAACTTGAGAATTTAGAGAATATGGCTAGGTCTAAAAATTTGAGAGTTTTAAATTTTCATTTTAGTAGTTTATTATCTCCATCAATACTGTTTAGGAAATATTTAAAAGATGCTCTTCTCCTCCCCACCGCCGATGCTATAGTGTTTGCTAAATGCTATTATATTTCCTCAAAAATTGTTTCTCCAGGTGTTTGGGAAGGGGCAGTAGCTGTTCTTGAAGATAAAAATGGGTTTAACTTTACTGCCTTCTTGGAAGACACTCAAGATATTATGTCCACTAGAGCCACATTATTAGTAACTTTGGTTTCTGAAGAAGATAAAGTCTCTATTCTTAAAGTTTATTTTCGGAAAAGGGACAATCTTTATTTTTCCTGATGTATCTCACTCAACACAAGCATGTAGGAAGTCCTTTCTTGCTCTCAAGTCTAGAACTCTTGCCTTAGGCGCTACTTTTTTCTTGCGCTACTCTTTGAAATTCCTAGTATCTCTTGGATATGACAGGTTTGTCTTTTTGTCATTTTCGGATTTGGAAAAGTGGATTCTTGATAAGGAAAAGGCGCAGTGACTTTTGCTTTTCCTTTACGTCATTATGCTGTCATTTAGAAATTGTCAGGCGGTGGGAGGGTATAATTAAATCACTGTTCTGTGTGGCTGGGACACCTTTCTTTGGTTCGGTGTTCCTTGCCTTGTTTTTTTCTTGTTATTGATTTCTTATGGTTTTCTCCCCGAGATGTGGGCTAATGTACTTGTTTGTATTATTTCTCTTTTGAATTATTTCTATTGTTGACTTATTGTGTTTCTCTATACTTTGTGAACATTGTATAGTTTTTTGAAAATTTCAATAAACAGAATTAAAGTAAAAGTTATGGATATGATCAAGCAGGATGAACTTCAGGATTTCATGTGGTGCAACAGGTTAAGTACTTGGGAGTATTAATCTTCTCTGACTTGTCACACCTCTCTAAATTAAACTATGAGACACTGTTGCAGAAAATAAAAACAGATTTGCAGTGAGGGCAAGATTTAGAGGTTTTTGGGTAGGGCATTTTAATGTTATTAAAATGATTATCCTGCCAAAGTTACTATTTTTATTTGTACAACTTCCTATTAGTGTGCCCAGGTGTTTTTTTTCTGGAAAGTTTGAAGGCCATCTCCATGTACATAGAGTATGGCAGGGTAAAATATCCTGGCTAAAACCCTAAAAACTATAGGAGGTCTTCAGTGCTTGTGTGCAGGCACTTAGATATTGGTCTATCCCGTATAGAGCCCCTGTTTGAGTTCGGATGGAGGCAGGTTGGGTTCACCCTATCCTTTTGCCTGCATATATGTTTAGGAAACCTAAAGAGCTATGGACTGAGAAGGATAGTAACCAATTTTTTAGAAGATGTTGGCTTCAGCTTGATAAAGTTGCTGGTACATCCCCGTACTATTATACCTTTACCCCGCTAACAGCAAGCCTTTTTGTAAGACAGATGGGCAAGGATAATTGGGAAAAAAAGTTTGAGAAATTAGAGGTCACGTGTTTCTCAGGTCTATTTGAAAACAGAATTTTAATCTCCAAGACAAGACTTGAGGAGAAATTTAGTAGAGCCCTGTATAATTTCCAATACTTTCAATTACAACACTTTGCATGTAGAACTTCATACAAAACAAACTTGAACTGATCCCACCAAAAGTTGAGAAGGTGCTGGTCCAGGACAGGTTATACAGTGTAGAAGAGATTCTTTATAAACATCCTCCCTCATAGCAAAGGTTTTGGGACCATATACTTGGACAAAGGGAGGAAAATGTTTTGGGATATATACTTACGGATATATACTTTTATTGCTTCTGTCTCGCTAAATTTGGTGGAATGCAAATGAAGATTTTAATGTGATTATACTGTAACTTCTGACAGCAAGATTTCATGGGTGGGATCCCAAAGTCTCTCTTCTTTGATGGTGAGGTTGTGACCATCTTGGAGACTTTGACCATATATGTTGGAGATTTCCAGTTATACAATTTTTTGGGAACAGGATGACATACAGTTAAGAAGATTACAGCAGTAGATATTCCACTGCAGTATGATGTGTTGATATTAGATGGGGAAGAATCCCAAATTTCTTCTAAACATTCTGCACAGCTTATTCATTGCCTTTTGTTGGCAGTTCACTGTGTATTGGCCAAGCACTGGAAAAACTCATTACCACCTTCTAAAGCAGAATGACTACATAAGGTTTCTGAGATTTTTATATTGGAGAAACTGACTTTCACCTTGAGAGATAAGAAACTTACAGGCCAATATTCAGTGGGGATATTCAGCAGAACTAACCGTAAAGTGCCACTGACCACCGCAGCCAAGGCAGTCCATGTGCAGGGTGAGGACGGTCCCAGGCAGATATCTCTCATGCCTATTCATTATGATATCCTGAAACCCTGACTGGCTAGGATTTATACCAAGACAGAGTGAGGACCACTGACCTAAGATAAAATAATGTAAATAGCACTGGAATCTGGGTGCAAAACACTGATACATCTCTCTAAACTCTTAGCACAGGCTAAGGCAGCATAAGGCTTTCATGCATCAGCATCTGTATGTCCAGTAGTACCCCACAGTACACCATCTTACAAAACCACTACACCCATGTCATCAAAGCACATTGGGGCAGATTTGCAGAGTATTGAATGGATGTAGATATTTTTCAGTCTGGAGTCCAAAAATAGAGCAGTGACTCTCGCAGCAAAACATAGGAAACAAAAACAAACGGAGAGTCTCTGGCAGCTACCTCAGTAATAAAGTTTTTCTACTACCAGAGACTCTCTGCTTGTTTGTGTTTGTGATATTTTTCAGTCATGGTTGAGAAGATGCTGGGAACACCCTCCAGCAATTAATGCAGAGGAATGCAGTTACTGCACATTTCATCATGAGTCTGATTTACTAAGATGCCAATTTTCAAAAGGTCTAGGCACCTAGGTGGTTATTCTGTGTCTAATGTCCCCTGCCAGTTTTAGGGGGAAGTTAGATGGGGGTGGGGAGGGGGCAGAGTTAGGGCAGGCGGTGAGAGGTCGCCAGCCCTGGACATACAGAGCCAATTCTAATGTCAGCCCTGTACGTCCAGGGCCGGTGACTTGTATGGGGAAGTTATTCCACCTCGGAGAGGGAATAACTTTCCTAGATGTAGTAGATCAATGGGCCCAGGGCACTGATAGGACAAGGGACTGAAGACATTCCCCCCAGCCCGACCCTGGCCTTAGGTGACCGGATCGGGGATCAGGCTGTGGGGGAATTAGCTGCAGGAACCAGCAGCCGGGATCGCTTTTAAATGGAGCCGCAGTGCCATGGCAACTGGATACCATGGCACCGCGGCTCCATTTAAAAGCCCTGACTGAGTTAGTCGGACATGTCCTGTACGTGCAGGCCAGGCTGAATTTCAGTCCCGGCCTGCATGTACAGGATTGTTTGCGATTCTGATCCAGTGGGGCTAGAATTGCCCCACGGGATCAGAATTGCAACACCCTCTGTACGTCTGGTTCAGACAGGACGTACAGAGGGCTTTGACGTCTGGGATGGAATCGGGCTACTAGGGAGGAGTAGCCTAGTGGTTGGGGCAAGGTACTTCAGGCCAGAAGGTCGGGGGTTCAAATCCCACTAGAGGACAGCAATCTTGGGCCGGAAGGACTGGGGTTTCTAGTCCCACAGATGCTCCTTGTGGTCTTGGGCAAGCCACTTAACCCTCCATTGCCCATGTTCCCTGTAAGTATTAGTGTGTGTCTCATATCCCTGCGTGTTAAATGTATCCCCCAATTGTGTTGTGACCGCTTTGATTGAAGGATAAGGCGGTATACAAAACTGTATAAATAAATAAATAAACTTTCAGAGCTAGACACCTAAAGTTGGAATTTAACAATTTGCTGGCACTGAGCACCTTAAATTTGGGTGCCTTAAAATCACAGGAAATCTAAATGGAGATGCCTTGATAGGGACAAAGTCAGGAGTACAAGTGGAGATCGGGTCAGGGAGAGGAAAGAATATTGGTGCTCAACACTGACTTCGAGCACTGAGTGCCAAACGTTAAGTACCCACATTAAGGTGCCTAAAGTTAAAGGTAAGGCACCTGTATTCAGAAAATTTGTTCTGGGGGCTTTTTGAATATCGGGCTATATGCTTTTTTTCCCCCATAGACACAGAAGGGGAGAAAAGTTTTAAGAAATCATGGACCCAATGATCCAAAGCAGTTACACGGTTTACAAATCTGTAAATCATGTAACTGTCTCTAAACAGGATATTCAGCAGCACTAACATTGTTGGTGCCACTGAATATCCCTGGATACTGCTGTTATATGTATTGATTTGTACACCACTTTATCATTTCAATCAGAGTGGTTTACATTGTAACTTAAACTTAGTAATATACATTAAAGAGGGATATTGATTACTGGGATTTTTCTGAGGCAATGGACTTGCCCAAAGCCACAAGGAGTGCTAGTGGGAATTGAACCCTGGTCTCTGGGTTCCCTAGCCAGTACTCTTAACCACTAGGCTATATGCCCTAATGTTATATGGCTAGCATGGGGGCATTCCAGTGGTGATATCCAGCTGCTGCCCAGTTATTCCTCAGTGGTGAAAGATAGATGCAAAAGTTGTCCTAATTTTGCCATTAAAGCTAACCAGGCAGTGGCTGAATGCCACTGCTGCCTAGTTAGTTTTCAACTTCCGCAGTAAACCCAGATATTCAATGCCATTGGCCGGATATGCTCCCAGCATTGAATACGTGGGTTAACTCTTCCATGGTGATGGCTAGCCACCGTACTTGAGCTAGCTGCCACTGCTGAATATCAGATCCAAAGCTCTTAGTGATATAGAAATAACCCGTGCAGAAGTGGCTCCCACCATATTCCAAATAGTTAACCTTTCCTTATCTCAAGTTGACATGCCTAAAGCTCTAAAGAAAGCAACCATTCGTCCCATTCTAAAGCAATATTCAGTGGAGAAAACATGCCCTAACTCATATAGGCCTATATCAAGCCTTCCTTTTATAGAAAAAATAATATAAAAGATTGTACAAAATCAGCTGCAGGACCACTTAGATAAGTATGCACCATTTGATGCACATCAATATGGCTTTAGACCACACCATAGTGTTAAACCACTTTTATTAGCCCTCTTTAATAATCTCATCCAAAGAATAGAAAGTTCCAAGCAAGTCTTCATACTAATATTCTTGGACATAGATTCTGCGTTTGACTCTATTAATCACCATATCCTACTAGCAAGGCTTCAACAGATTGGAATGGGTGGCTCCATTCTGCTATGGTTCCAGTCTCACCTGTCCAACTGCACTCAGCAGGTAAAAGTTGGTCAAACAATATCAAACTCATACAGTCAACAACAAAGAATACCACAAGGATCAGTTCACTCAGCGTTATTGTTCAACATTTACCTCCAACCGATCTGTAGCATATTCCAAAAGCACAAGGTAAACCACCACATCTATGCAGGTGACATAATGTGATATCTATCCTTCAACACATAAAGATCTGACATTCTGCAAATCACAACATGCTTCAATGAGGCCTCACAAGGGCTCACATTACAAAACTTCAGGATAAACTTCAAAAACACTGACGTTCTATTTTTAACTAGGAACAAAGACTTCACCCCATCATCCAAAATAAAAGTCAAAGAAGCCTCGCTGGAGGTGAAAAGTGAAGTCCGATATCTAGGAATAACCCTAGATCAAAATCTCAGCTTGTCCTTCCATGTCAATAGAAGAACTTGAACAATATACAACAAGATAAGGATGATTCAACATCTAAGACATCTTCTATTGGTTTATGATTTCTGCTCAGTACTTCAGGCTATGGTATGCCCCCATTTTGACTATTGTAATAGTATCCTGCAGGGCCTAACAAAACAAGCATTGAAACAACTTCTGATGGCCCAAAACACGGCTGCATGTAGAAGTCAAAGGGAACCTAAATCTGAGAATATCACCCCCATATTACAGCAGTTATACCGGTTACCTATCTTAAATAGGATTAAATACAAATCTCTAATGATCACCTTTAAACTGCTGCATAATATATCTCCAACCTACCTAAGCTCTCTAATACACATCACAAGAGACAAAAGAGGGGATGTACACAGAACTCCTTAGCAATCCCTACAGACTTCCAGAAAACTAACTGCTCAACAAGCAATAGAGCCTTTTCATTTTACTCACCAATTCTCTGGAACTCTCTCCCTGGCAGACTAAGATGTATAAAAGACCTTTCTACCTCCGTAAACAAATCAAGACATTTCTTTTCACAGAATACTTTGGTAATCAACCAGATGAGGCAAATATTGACCCTACATAATCTGATGCACTAATCCCCACTTAAGCTTCTTAACAATGGCCTCAACTCCAGATTGCCACTATTCCCCTGTCACACACATAACTTTATTTTGGCTATATAAAAATGTTTATACTACTATGTAAATAAGTTTGCAGTTAATTAAGTAGCTCTCCTAAGTGAAGATGTTTACATTGTTATTTAACTTTTCCTTGTTATATTATTATCTTGCTAACTATGCTTCTTGTAATAGTTGCCTTGCATTCATTGTAAACTGCTTTGATTGCTTGATAAAGCGGTATAAAAACCTCTCAAATAAACAGACAATAAAAACAGGAAAAGGCTTTGATTTTAAATGACTTGACATTATGTTTCAACATTTCAGTGTAGTTGAACATGAAGATTTTCATTTGTTAAGCTAATTCTTTAGCCACACTAACCTTCAAAGCTGTGATTATGTAATTCAATTTAGTTCTATCAGTTTTCTTTTTTTTTTTTTTTTAGGAAATTGTTTAATTGTCATCTAGGTGGGGTTTTGTAACTGCCTTATGTTTTATCACATTATATGGCATATAGTGCTTTGTACTTTTGTTATAACATGCTTTGTCAGTATTAGCAATACAGTGTAGCAACAAAAACGCATTATTTTCACATTTTGAAGAGCTTTCAAAATTAAAATGCTAAAAACCAGGAAACTTGGCTTGGGGCATGTCCAAGATGGTGTTAGCAGCATGTCTGTGTGCATTCTGCCTCTAACAGGTTCCCTACGGAACAACATGAGAGAAAAGAAAAGAACAAGTCCCAGCTCATAGAACCTTTGGAAAGTGGCCCCATGAATATCTACATGAATCATCAACCTCTATCTCTGGTGTAGTTTGCCTGGACAGTGAACTTAGTGGAAGGCACGCTGCTCTGCTCAAAATCAGCTTTAAATTTGCTGGGGGAGGGGGGGAAGTTAAATGCCAGACCATCCGGAACAACATTTGAATTGTTGGTAATGCATAGCAGAGCAGTGAGACCCGGATGTTGGGTCAATGGGAGAAGCACGTTTTGGCAAGGCTATATTCCACAATGAAGTCTGTGGGTACATCAACAATGGATGGATGGCAGAGTCTGTGGCAAATGGCTGATGGAAGACAGGAAGTGAATTCCTTTTTTTACTCTGACCTCGGAAAATATTTTGCAACATCCTTCAACTATTACCATGAGCACATTATGGGAGGCAATATCGGAATGCAGCTCTCCTTTCACTTCAAATCTAAGATCTATCTTCTCAGTTTGAACAGTTAGTTACTCACTGTTTGCACTTTGGGACTAACTAATATAGATGAGAGACTTATTAAGATGGAAGTAAATGTTAATATGCTGGTGAATGATAAGCTTATAACCTTAGACTCTCTAGAAGGATTCAGTTTCTTGAGGGCAGGATTCAATGCAGAAATCTAAGAATTATTAATTTTACTACTAATACTAATACTACTTATCATTTACAAAGCCTATTCCATATCCTGCTTGTTCAAGTAGACACATCCAAACTGAAAATGGACTTGATTTAAACCTAATTCTGCCCTCGTGGTTATGGACACGCCCATGGTTCCAGAATTGGGATTATAGACATTTCCGGCTTGGCACGAACGAAGCACTATGGCATATGAGAGTTGGTTATATGCAGCAAATGGCTGTGGACATCTCTGTGCTCACCATATTGTGAAAAGATGGACGTTTCCAATCCTGCCTGTCTCCACTATATACCTGTGGACGGCCAGGACTCCTCTGTAAAACGTGCATCTCCTAAGTTGCTCCTTTCACTGACAGTGTTGTCCTGATGAATACACATGAATACTGATGATACATAAATGTTGATGCAAACTAAACTATATAGTCTGTTGCATGCTAAGAACATTGTAAAGTAATCTCAGTGCACTCAAAGCAAGTAAAAAGTGATATATCTATCATGACATACCTTGCATCACAACATACATGGCAGTAGAAGAATTCCTTAGTTATTCTTGCATTGGTCATCTCTGAAAACCGTCTGCACAATGCTAAGTATGGACCAGAAAAAATCAGGAAAGGTTTTCTTTAGCTAAAGGTCAAAACATATCACTGTCATTAATAAAGGAACCTCAGAATGACAGCATTCAACAGTGCAAACAGCATTAATACATACCCAAAAGTGCCATCATCAGTCTGTAAAAATGTGCATATTTTTAGAGTCCAATGATGATGCTTTTGGGCATGTATTAGTGCTGTTTGCACTGTTGAATGTTCTCATTTTGAGGGTCCCTTATTACTGACAGGGATATGTTTTGACCTTTAGCTATAGAGAACCTTTTCTGATTTTTTTCTGACCAATCACACTGGCAGGTGCCCCAGATTTGTGGATGAGCACACCGGATCCTCCTGTGCAATCTTCAAACCACACATACACACACACACACACACACACACACACACACACTCACTTGCAGTCACAAAAAAGTACTTCTGCCAAAAAGATGCCCTGTACCTACCAAGAACAGCTGATCTGTGTTTCTCACCCAAACACAAATCTTTTCCATACTCACTCACATACTATCCCTACATCAACAGTCCCATTTTTCAGAATATAGGAATTGTTAGGGAACCCGAGATTCTCTCCTTTAGCACAAACAGAAAATGTCAACATAACCATAATAAACACAATTGGGGTCATCCTGAACACTGTTTAGCGGGTCTGGACATCAGATCCGGATGGCCAGACCCATTCAATGTCTGAACAGCCTGCCGGGGACAGAGCTCCCCATACGGACAACAGAATTTTATGAGGAGATCCTTTTGTGGGAGAGAAGGGGTGGGACAGAGGCGGAGCAAGGATGGGTGGTGGGCAGAGAGCAACCTCGAACATACAGGGTGGATTCTGAGGTTGGCGCTGTATGTCTGAGGGCAGCTATGGAGAGGTGGAATAAGTCCCAAACGACACGGCCAGATTCGGTAAGAAGTGCGAGGGAATGCAGGGGGTTCCCCACAGCCTGACCCTGGCCATAGGAGGCCAGATCGGGAGTCGGGCTGCGGTGAAAGAAGGGTCTTGTCTGTGGCTGGGAATCACATTTCCTGAATGGAGCCGCAGTGCCATGGTGACAGGACGCCATGGCACTGTGGCTTCATTCAGGTGCCTGGCTGAGTAAGCCGGGTATGTGGGCTGGATTTGCGGCTGATCAGAATTGGGGCACAGCCTGCATGTCCAGGCCATAGACCCGATTCTGATCCCGTGGGCACGTCTAGCTCCCACACAATCAGAATTGGGTCTATCTCTGTACAGCCCAATTCTGATCGGCCGTACATGGGGGCGACAGCCAGCACAGGATGTCTCTCTACTGGTCTTCTGAATATTTCTGTAGGGGTGTTTATTAAAGTTTCTTTACCTTACAACCTTCCCTTATCTCTGCTTTATGTTCTTTAAAATGGCTTCTTGTGTTTTTCTAGACTGTAGACATACCAGTTCAAATTATAATTGTCACAACAATTCTTCAATATGGGATGCATTGAAGAGCAGAGCAGAATATTTTCTAAGACCTCGTCTAATTTCATGTTTCTGCAGGAATAACGGGGACATCTGCAGGAAACACTGAAAACATGCACAGGCCTTTCCTAAATATGCTTTATACATCTCCATGACTGACCACGCCCCCGTTCTGACCTGCTCTGAGATCCCTGTGCTAGCGCCATAGAAGTGCAAGGATATGGGGATTTTAGAATATGGTTTTAGACGTTTTCACTAGAAAAACATCTACGGTGCACGTCCAAACAGCTTATTTATGTTATGGAATGACCTCCTTAATGATCAGAATCTGCATTATTTTATTTTATTTTATTTATTTATTTATTTGTTTGATTTTATATACCACACTATTTCAAAATCAGCGTGGTTTACACAGAACAGAATAAATGTTTTACATTGAACAGGCATCACAGAACAAAACAATAAGGGGGTCATTCTGAATCATGAATAGTGGGGATTGACATCCCAATGGGACATCCATCCCCGCTATTCATGCTGGCTGCAGCCCTTGACTAACTTCCCCTCCAGTTGTGCAGGGAAGTTAGTTGGGGGTGGGGCAGAGGCAGCCCGGGGGCGGAGAGTGGGCGGGCAGTGAGCAGTCGCCAGCCCTGGACATACAGGGCCAATTCTAATGTCGGCCCTTTATGTCCACAGCCAGCGAAATGGCTGGGGAAGTTATTCCACCTTGGAGGGGTATATCTTCCCTGGACATGTTTATTTTCGCAGCCCAGGGCATGGAAGAGGCTAGGAGGGCCAGGGTTTAGTCCCCGAAGCCTGACCCTGGCCTTAGGAGCCAGATCATGGGTCGGGCTGAGGGGAATAAACTTTAGTTTCTGGTGGCCGGCATCATGGCTTTTAAATGGAGCCACGGTGCCATGGCAACATGACGCAATGGCGCCGCGGCTCCATTTAAAAGCCTGATTGAACTATCCGGGCAGTGCCTGTATGTGCAGGCTGGGACTGTGTCCCAGCATGCACGTACAGGCATGATCGCAAATCTAATCCCATGGGGCTAGACGTACCCTTTGGGATCAGAATTGTGCTCCCCTTTGTACATTCGGCTCAGACCGGACGTACAAAGGGGATGTACATGCAGGTCAGAATCAGGCCACAAATGTCTAATATTGCACAATAACAGTAACAGGGAGAACTAAATTACAAGCTGGTGGTCCGTAAGCAGTTAGGGTGGTTGCAGCTAGGGCTTGGTAAATGTCTCTGATACTAGACATTCTTAGACATGGTTTCACAGAATTTCTGGCACAAGAACATGGCAAAAGAAAAATCTTTGCAGTAAATCCCTACAGCAGGAGTTAACAGATTCACAAGGCAAAAGAAATCCATTCAGCATTTTCCATAGAGCTCCAGAGCAGATAGACTTCAGCCAATCAGGAAATAGGAAAACAGATCAGCAATACAGCAGGTTGATTAGACCCAACCTCCATGGAGTAGTGCTGGCTCTTCCAGAGGTTTCCTACCATCTAAACTGAAGATCATTGGTTCAAAACCAACTTCTGGCTTTGAGGGAAAAAAATCCAGTTGGGCTAATTGCCTAAACTCCCTAGTAACCTTTCAGCTATGTTTTTAATTTCATGGGAAGCCACAGCTACTTCTTTAATTAACAAAATTGCCCTGAAATGAAAATGTATAAAAATGAAACAAAATTATTTTATTGCTTTTGATCTTTGCCCTTGTTTCCTGATTGGCCCAAAGTTTGTCTTCTGGATCTCTATAGAAAATACTAACTGGATATTTTGTCTTCTGAATCTATTGACTCCTGTTGTAGAGATTTACTTTGAAGAATTTTTTTTTGCCATGTTCTTCAGCCAGAAATTCTCTGAATCATAATTAAGTTTACTGTCAGAGATATTTACCAAATTTAATCCAGATCCTTGTTAATCATCGCTAATAATTGGACAATCAGGACCTGGATGGGGATAAGGAAATTCTCTTAGAACATACTTTTAAAGTTTCTGAGAATTTCTGGCACAAGAACATGGAAAAAGAAAACTCTTTGGACTAAATCTCTGCAACAGAAGTCAATAGATTTACAAAGCAAAAAATCCAGTTAGTATTTTCCACAGAGCTCCAGAGCAGACACACTTTAGGCCAATCAGGAAACAGAAAGGAAGATCAACAAAAATACAGAAAACTGGCTAAATGCAACCCCCATGGAGACATAGTTCATTGTTTTTGAGACTGACCAGCCTCTGAGTGTGAAAGGAAAAGCCAATTGGGTTTTTTATGTGCCTGAAAACTCTAGTAACCTTTCAGCTATGTTTTTCATTTGGGAAGCAGCCACAGCTACCTCTTTAGTTAACAAAATTGCCTGAAATGAAAATATATAAAAACAGAACAAAAATGAAAATGTATTAAAACAAAACAAAATATAATGAAAAAGCCTGCAAATGAAATGGGAAACAAAACATTTGTTCCCTGCTCATCCCTAAAATACAGCACTTTTGTTCTTGTTTGATAAACCTGCACCTTGATGTGCTCCTGTAGCCCAGTTGTCAGTAACCTTGACTCCTCTTGTTCACCTGCATATCTTGCCCTATAACAGTTGCCATCCATGTATTGTATACTGCTTCACATCTGTGCATTACTAACATTAAAGTGGTAGATATCTGAACTATATAAAATATATATTCCTTTCATGCAGGAAAAGCGCAAAACCCCAGGAGTACCCAATGGAACAGCAGCACATGGTGAGCTAGCAGAGCACGGAGGACACAGCGGGCCAGAGCTGCAAAGAACTGGAAAGTGAGTTAGAGGGGATATTATCTACAGTATGTATGTTTTACACTAGGCTCCAGATGTAGCAGCTTGTACAGCTGCTGTTCCAAGACTTTTCCACCTGCTAGCATAAGATTGTTCTTTGAAGAAGAATCCATTATATTTGCAATCAGTGGGATTCGTTTCTGGTTTGGGTTCCTTTGCTTTTCATGATATTCTTTATGGCATTTACAGATCCCGTCTTCTATGCTAGTAACCAAGAGTGAACTTACATACATATAATGTTATTATTTGGATGTTAAATGGCTGTTGTAAACATAAGTGAAGTGAGTCTATCGGGAATGGTTGAGGGCCAAAGGGTGTGTCTGTGTGTGGGGAGAGGATAAAATCATCTAGTTCTGGTATTTGTTTATTGCCTAGACTGTACTAAAGTAATTGAGGTCTTTACTTCTCACTTTGCTCCTCTTATTTGGTTTTGGAAATCTATCTCATACGCTATATATAGGAATAATGAAAAGTTACCTGCGGGGCAGTGTAGAATTAAAATAATCAGGAAGAAACAGAAAAGAATGCCATAGTTCGATAGGACAGGTAACACTGTCACACAAAGAGGTCAGGAGAGGGTAGGAATTTGAAGGTGGTACGTCAAAAGCTATTTGGAAAAGATGTGTCTTGAGCATGGATTTAAACCCGGTGTAAGTTAATTTGAGATGGAGGTCGGAGGCAGTGCATTCCATAAGGCTAGGCCAAGAAAGTAAAAGGCGGAGTTGCGAGTGGATTCTAACCAAGCTCTTGAGGCAAAGGGAAGGTGCAGTCAGTTGGTATGGATGGTGTAGAGGGCACAATGTGGGGAGTGGAGATGAAGGATGTCTGAAAGGTATCTGGGAGAGATGGTGTGTAGAGCTTGGTGGACCAAGATAAGGAGTTTGAACTGAATGCGGTACTTGAACAGGAACCAGTGAAAACGTATCAGAAGTGGAGTGACATGGTCAAAATGGGAGGCGTGAGCAAGGATCTGGACAGCAGTGTTCTGTATGAACTGTAGACAGTGCAGCTGATATTGAGGAAGACGCAAGAATCCAGTATTATAGTAATCAAGTTTGAACATGACAATGGTTAACAGAAGGGTGGTCAGAGAGAAAGGAGAGAAGAACACTTAGCATGAATCTGAGGAGAGGAATGAAATGAACAATGAACAAGAGAGGAGACGTGAGTCTGAAAAGTCAAAGATGAGTCAAGAATCACACCCAGGTAGCTGAGAGAATCAACCAGGGGGATAATATAATCTCGGAATGCAGAGATCTTTATTGCAGTACTGAGGGTCTGATTTATTAAACTTTTTCCCTATAGATAAAGAAAGTACTTTTTACCTAAAAAAATAGATGCTGGTACTCACATACACTCTCTGGGAATCCAGCCCCGTATCTCAGCCTACTTATCTGACATTGCTGCCTGGATATCCCACCACCATCTGAAATTGAACATGGCTAAAACAGAGCTCTATATCTTTCCCCCTAAGGCCACCTTCTCCCTTCTTCCTTTCTCTATCTATATGGATAACACTTTATTTCTCCCTGTTTCCTCAGCTCGCAACCATGGGGTCATCTTTGATTCTTCTCTCTCCTTCTCAGTACACATCCAACTTGCCGTTTTTTCCTCTATAACATCAGTAAAAATTGTCCCTTCCTTTCTGAACACACTACTATTACCCTTATCCACTCTCTCGTCACCTTTCATATAGACTTGCAACCTGTTGCTTTCTGGTTTCCCTCAGAATCATCTCTCTCTCTTTCCGTCTATTCAAAATTCAGCCACTTGACTAATCTTCCACCAGTCTCGCTATGCTCACATAACCCCTCTTCTCAAGTCACTTCACTGACTCCCTATCCATTTCCACATTCAATTCAAACTTCTCCCACTGACTTATAAGTGTACTCATTCTGCAGCTCCTCGCTACCTTTCCCCTCTTATCATTCCTTGCACCCCTCCTCAGGAACTCCGCTCCACTGGCAGATCCCTTTTATCTTTGCCCTTCTCTGACACTTCCAACTCCAGACTTCGCTCATTCCATCTTTCTGCTCCATATGCTTGGAACAAACTACCTGAGTTATTGTAGTATGCCAGGCTCCTTCTCTGGCCCTAATCCAGGCTAAAAACCCCACCTCTTTGAGGTTGCATTTGGATCGTGATCTCCTTATTCTCATGCTTATCACCTATCTGTATCTTGTGATTCTCCTTGAAATACCCTATTCACAAGTTGTTGTTATGTGGTCTGTCAATTAGATTGTAAACTCTGATGAGCAGGGACTGTCTCTTACTTGTACATGTACAGTGCTACATATAAAGTAGTAGTATTAGTGGAGGAGTAGTCTAATGGTTAGAGCACTTGGGAACCGAGAGACCAGGATTCATTTCCCACTATCACTCCTAGTGGCCTTGGCCAAGTCACTTAACCCTCCATTGTTTCAGAAGAAAAGCCAGGCAATCTACTTCCAGTCACACTGCCAAGAAAACCCAGGAATTGCTGGGGTCACCAGGAGTGAGCATTGACTCAAAGTCACAATAGTAGTAGTAGTACATGCAGGTCCATCCTTACAGGGTGACAGGGCCAGTAGAAAAGTATCAGCTGCCTTAGTTGAAACGTCTTCCCCCCCCCTTTTCCCTTCCCCCTCATTCCCTTTCCTCCCTCCTTCTATTTTCCTCCTTTCCCTGCCCTGTGGACCCCGCCCTTTTACCTTTTGTCCTCCCTTTTTTGTTCCTTATATGTGCGCATGAGCCGGCGTCTTTTTTTACAAGCAATCTAAATATAGATTACACGGCGAGTGCCGTGCTGCTGAGGAAGGTAGGAAGTTTACTTACTTATTTTTTCAAATTTTTGGTTTGTAATGTCCTCTGGAGCAGACACAACTGAAATATGCAGGAGCCAGCGGGTTTTTGACAAAGCGACTTCATTACTATACGATGCACGCCATGCCGCTGAGTTGAAAAATTTGTCTTTTCAATTGCGATAGTTTTCATTTGTGATATTTTTGGTGGAGGCACATACACTCATAATTCTCCCTCTCTCTTACAGAGGATACATTTTTTATTTTGTTCTATATACTACTCCGGTCAGATTCTTAGGGCATTTTATTTTACAATATGAGATTTATGGCACGATGTTGTACGGTTTTTTATCTTCATTCTTTATTTTTTTAAATGCACTTTTTTTTAAATGCACTTTTTACATGTTTATATTGTGATTCTTTTGTTGAAGGTTCATAGATTTTCCTTCCGAGAATATTTTGTTTTTTACATCTATTTAGTCCGGCGGTTTTTTAGTGCCTATGAACTGACTGGGTAATATCCATGCAAATAAGAAGCCGCATTTTTTACTTTCTACTTGTTGTACTTTAGGAGATTGTGTTTTTATAGAAGTTGGGGGATTTAAAAAAAAATTAAACAATTTTCAAATTTTAATTCTTAATTTTTAAATTGTTCTTAGTTTGTCTGATTCTAGTTGTAATATCATCATATGAATATACTATCCTTCAGAGATAGTTTTTAATAGCAACGAATCCCATCATTATATACAGTTTATATTACTTGATGGATTTGTTCTTCAAATAGATTGTTATGGCTGATAGGTGCCATCATGATTAGAAAGGGTTTTTTAATATATTTTTATGTTCTTGCCTGATATGTGACTATGTTCATAAGTTATTTTGCTCATTATTTGCTCCTGCTATGTTCTTCTTTCTTTTCTTTTTTAAGATGATTGTATAGGTTTTATATGTTCTTTTACAGTTTTTATATGTTATGTAATTTACTGTAAATAGTGTTCCTATTTTTATCTCATTATTGTTTATTATACTTTTAGTTGTACAGGGATTGTACTTATTTTACAAGGGTCACAAGTTGGTGTGTCCTCATTTCTCAACACAGAGGTATTTATTGATATGCAGTTTATATGTCACCTGTCACATCCTTTTTTAGCTTTTTATAATTAATATATATGTTCATATGATATGTGTAATTTAATATTCAATATGGTTTATGTTTTGTTCACTTTGGCATTTCATTTATAACACATATTTTTATGGAGTTTTATCTTGTATTTACATTATCCTTTTAGTCATCTGTTCTTTCCATGATTTTATTTTAAAATGTATGTTTATGTTTTTATGTTTTTAGTTCCTTTTACCAGATCAACCCCTGACGAAGGGTAACAAAACACAGCCTGTGTCGGATTGGTAATAGGTCAATAAAGTTAAGCTCTGCCTTTTCCACATTAATCACGTCTTGGACTGGGTTCTTTGATCTACGTGATTACTTGCTTTGTTGTGGTGCATTCTTAGTTGAAATGTCATTCTTGTGCCTCCTCAAAATTAGCTTTTAGACCCCCTCTCCAATTTTGATTATTGAACTCAACAATCTTCTCAACACCATCTCTCACAGCGTGATCCTCATAAAAATGCATATTTTTCATAATGCTTAAATACTGAACTTTGTTTTGCAAAGATATGCATAATGAGAGAGATTTCAGAAATCCACCTACCAGGGTAAATGGGCTATTTGCATATTGCCTATTCTTCCTGCAGGTAAATGCTTGCACTGATGACTGAGTTTCTGTGGCTGGCTGGACCCACTGCTTTGCTTTCACTGTAGCTGCTCCTTGCTGCACCCCCCCTCCCCCCACCTCTCCCCAGAAGCTGCTGCACTAGGTGACCATCTAGTTTGTCTAGTGACTGGGCTAACCCCGAAGAGTGGGTTGACCACTAAGGAACCCATGTCCATAATAACCATGAGTCTTGCAAGTGGCCACAGGGTCTTTGAAAATGCAGCATTACCAATATTATAGCAATCCTTCAAAACCATCTCTTGTTGGGAAAAGAAAGCGAGCTGGACTACAACAAATCCCTGCACAGAAACTACATGTTCTTAAATTACCTCACCTTTGTCATATGTGCAAATATGCATAGAGCCTTAACAAAATACAGAATGAAATTCCCTATATTAGAATACAGAAAACTGAATGGGAAATTCCAAGAAGCTGGACTCTGTAGAACAAGACTAGAGAAATAGAAACAGAAATGCAATCCCTACAAAGTTGTACAAAATAAAAAGATATCAGAGATGCTGCACATTCAGATTCCAAAAGATGGCATATTCAAATCACTAAATCAAACTAAAAATCTGTTTCTAAGTTATTGTTTGGACAGCTCATCCTCTGCAGCCTACGTTCCCCTACATTTTGTAGAGGCTGAACTATGACTGGAAAGGAATAAGCTAAATACTAATAATTAATAATTAAGAATAATGTATGTGCTGGCTGCAGTATGTGCCCCCACATTCTTCCATGCGTCTACAGAGACTGGCTGAACATAAGAACTGAATAACTGCCATACCGGGTCAGATCAAAGGTCTGTCAAGGCCCAGTGTTCTGTTTCCAATAGTGGTCAGTCCAGGTCACAGGTACCTCACATATCCCAAAATTCGTCAGTTCCATGCTACTTATCACCAGGGATAAGCAGTGGCATTGTCCTGGTCTACCTTAATTTATCCAAACCTTTTTTTCAGACCTAGCTACACTCTCTGGCTAAAAGTGAAGACGATTTGAAACATTTGCTTCTCAAAATCAAGGAACATAGTCTTAAAATGGGCCTGCATCCTAACATCAAGAAGATCCTGACATCTGGCAAAATCAGTAAGTTCATCGTAGATGGAGAAGAAATTGAAATAGTTAACAATTTTAACCTGCTTGGATTAATAATCAATAAAGAAACTACAAGCAGTCAAGAAATCCAACAAAACATTGCTCTTGGCAAAATGGCTATGAAGGACCTAGATAAGATTCTCAAGAGCAGAGATGTCTCTCTCCATACAAAGATTTGATATGTCTAATCCATGGTATTTGCAATAATGTCATATGGATGCAAAAGTTGGACAGTGAAAAAAGAGAGGAAGAAAATCGATGTCTTTGAATTATGGTGCTGGTGACGAATACTGTGTATACCATGGACTGTCTGGAGAACAAACCAGTTGGTATTAGAGGTGATCAAACCCAAGCTTTCTTTAGAAGTTCAGATGACATGACTTTGACTTTCCTACTTTGGACACATCATGCAAAGGGAGAGATCATTAGAGGAAGACATCATGCTTGGCAAGGTTGAAGGCTAGCAATAAGATGGATCGATTCCATAACAGCAGCTATGGATGCCACTCTATCAACAATGAGCCACCTAAATGAAGACCAAACACAGTTTTAGGACAACTATCCGGAGGGTTGCCATGAGTTAACACCAACTCAGCGGCACTTAACAACAACAACAACAACGCCACCTGCTTTTACCATATCCTCTGACAACAAGTTTCAAATCTTAATTATACATTGAGAGAAAAATATATTTTTCTGTTTTAAATATGATACTTTGAAGCTTCGTGGCATGTCCACTGGTCCTGTACTTTTTTGAAAGAGTGAACAGTCAAATCGCATTTACTCATCTAGTTCCCCTTAGGATTTTCTAGACCTCTATCATATCTCCCCTCGGTTTTCTTTTCTCCAAGCTGAAGAATGCTAATTTCTTTAGCCTTTCCCATAAGAAAGTCGTTCCATCCTCTTTATCATTTTGGTCACCCTTCTCTCTACCTTTCTCATGCTGCTAGATCTTTTTTGAGATGCATAGCTGAGATGTGCACACAGTACCCAATGTGCAGTTGTACCATGGAATGATACAAAGACATTATGATATTCTTTGTTATATTCTCCATTCCTTTCCTTATGATTTCTAACATTTTGTTTCCTTTTGTCCGGCCGCCATCACCCACTGAACAGAAATTTTCAGTGTATTGTCTATGATCATATCTAGACCCTTTTCCTGGGTAGTGACTCCTAATATGGAACCTAGCATTGTGTATCTATGGTTTTGGTTATTCTTCCCTACATGCATCACTTTGCATTTGTCCATATTAAATTTCATCTGCCATTTGAATGCCCAGTCTCCCAGTCTTACAAAGCCCTCCTGCAGTTTTTCACAATCCATATGCGATTTAACAACTTTGAACATTTTGGCATCTGCAAATTTAATCAGTTTGCTTGTGGTTCCCAATTTCAGATCATTTATAAATATGCTACAAAGTATGTGTCCCAGTACAATCCGTGGGGTACTCCATTATTCACACCTTCCTCCACTGAGAAAATTGACCAGCTATTCTTACTCTCTGTTTTCTGTTTCTCAACTAGTTTCCAATACACACTAGAATATTGCATCCTATGCCATGACTTATTTGTCAAATACTTTCTGAATGTATAAATAGACTATGAGGATAATATTGAAAGCCTTAGTCCTGATTTGGATGTCTGTAAAAATGCACGTGGATATCCAAATCATGGAAACATCCCCAGAGCCATTTTACAAATGGCTTTTAAAGATGTCTCCAGTATGGGGACATCCAAATAGGCAGTGATCAATAGTGCCAAATGGTTCCAACAGAATTAGTTTTTGCACCAAAACCTGTGTTCCACAAAGGACTAAGGGGCATCTTTACTAAACTCCGAAATTGTGCGGGGCCCCGTTAGTGGGCCTGTGCCATATAAGGAGTGGGCGGTTCAGGCAGAAAAAAGAAAAAAAAACGGGAGAAAGCGACCGTACTTGTGCGCGTCGCGCAACTGTGCGGGGTCCGTATTAGCGCGTGGGAAGGCTAAGCGTTGCGCTGCTGGGCACACAAACAAACAGAGCCGTAGTACAACGGTGAAGACACTGAGCAATGGTGCAGGGGCCACGGGTTCGAACCCCCACTGGGTGCAATGAACAAGGCTGGCTCAGGCAGTACCTATTATGGGGAGGATTGTTTTAGGAGGGAGCCTAATTTTGTGCATCAGAAGGCGGCGCGCCGATGTGTAAGTACAGGAATAGAGCCACAGCACAATGGTTATGACACTGCCCAATGGTGCAGGGGCCATGGGTTCAATCCCCCAAGGTGCCCAATGAAGAAGGCTCACAGAGGCATTATGTATTATGGGGATGAGTGCTGTAGGGGGCAGGTTAATTTTTTTATCTCAGTTAACACTACTAGCAAACGCACTCACAAAGCGTGTTAACATAAGGCGGCCCATAAGGCACATGTTAACGTTCACTATCCGGCAAGGCACCCTAGAATGTCCCCTATAGGGCCCCATATATGTTGCAGTACAGGGTAATGTATTGTGCACCTTATATGGACGGCAACCATAAGGTGCCCTATAGGGCGCCCTATAAAGCACCCTCAGAGGCACCTTTTTTTTTTTTTTTTTTTTTATTTAAGATTTTAACAACATATTATGAAGCCAACAGTTCAAGACAATCAAGCAAAAATACAAAAATACACATCAATACACAGTAATATAGAATGATCAAGTCCACATCACGGTGACCCAGAAATGAGATTTAAATACAAGAAAATAGGCAATCATGAAATCAAGGTTTAAACAAACCCATAACGCGGAGGCGTTCACTAAACACTCACTCATCCCGACTAACCTCCACAGAACCCTGCCGATCCAAAATAAACTTCTCTAAATGAACAACATCAGAAAATATATAAACAGCTCCCTCATAATTAACAATACACTTGCAGGGAAATGAAGAAAAAAGGTAGCACCCAGCTTTAGGACTCGAGGCTTTAACAACAGGAAAAGCCTCTTCCTAAGCTGGGTGCTACATGAGACATCAGGAAATATATTTATTTTATGGCCACAAAAGGGGGTCATCTTACTTTTAAAGAAAGCTTTAAGAATACGTTGTTTATTTTCTAATGATGTCAATGATACTACCAACGTAGCACGAGAATTAATAGTATCGGAAGAGTCTTCCAAAAAATCAGTTAAATTAGCAAGAGAGGGCTCGATAACATCAAGCCCGCCCTCAGTTGGATTACTACACTTTGAGCCAGTGGGGATGTAAAACAATTGAGACACCTCAATAGGATCTGAAAAAAGTAACACTTCTTTGCAATATTTGTCAAAAAGAATTTTTGATGAAAGAAGAGGGGTCTGCGGAAAATTAAGGAAACGTAAATTAACAGCACGCAAGGTGTTTTCAAGTGCCTCCACCTTGCTATGCAAAATTAAAGCATCTTTCATCCCAGCTACATTAGCAGAATGCAAAGTAGGCAGTTGCTGCTCTAGTTTACCACACGCAGCATCTACAACAGAAATCTTATCATCTAATTGTTTAAGAGACGTAACAGTATGGGACGTAAATTCACATAAAGAGCTTAGGGTAGAAGATACTTTAGTATCAATTGATTGCAATACTTGCCAAAGATCTTTTAAGGTTATCTCTGATCCTGAAGAAACCGATGGACATAAAGTCCCCCCAGAGGCAACTAAAGCGACAGGATTAGGTAGCTGAACCACCGTCGAAACGGTAGCCCGCACCATCTCAGGAGACCTCCCCGATTTCACTAAAGACAAAAAATCAGCAGGACAAGGAGGAGGGGTCCCCCCTCCAGAACTAAGGGAGGCACCCTCAGGAGAGGACTGCGCAACTGGGCGTGGAACTAGATGTTTGTCCAGGGGACCGATAACCGGCACAGCAGCCGCCGAGCCCTCTTCTCCACGCCCAGACTTGCCTTTACGTTTCCCCATTAGTACACCACTTCCAATTACAAAACAAACAAAGCCAAGAACTTACTGTTCGCCGCTGTGACGCCGAAGGGGCGCCAAAGGGGCGTGACCCGCCCCTTTGGACACGCCCCTTCGGATCACGCTCCGCGGACACGCTCCGCGGTCAGCAAACAGAAACAATTATACCAATGGGGTCCTTATGGAGAAAAGATGACCCGACTGTGCCTGCCCGAAGTTCGGGGGAAAGGCAGAGTTCTCACACAAGGCACTCAGCTCCCGCAGTCCCAGGGCTCCGACAAGCCCCGCACACCTCCAGGGATCACTCCAGGTCCACAAAGGATACCGGAGAGCTCAGGTCTTATACGCTGCAGGGTCCTTGGGAGAAAAGATGACCCGACTGTGCCTGCCCGAAGTTCGGGGGAAAGGCAGAGTTCTCACACAAGGCACTCAGCTCCCGCAGTCCCAGGGCTCCGACAAGCCCCGCACACCTTTAGGGATCACTCCAGGTCCACAAAGGATACCGGAGAGCTCAGGTCTTATACGCTGCAGGGTCCTTGGGAGAAAAGATGACCCGACTGTGCCTGCCCGAAGTTTGGGGGAAAGGCAGAGTTCTCACACAAGGCACTCAGCTCCCACAGTCCCAGGGCTCCGACAAGCCCCGCACACCTCCAGGGATCACTCCAGGTCCACAAAGGATACCGGAGAGCTCAGGTCTTATACGCTGCAGGGTCCTTGGGAGAAAAGATGACCCGACTGTGCCTGCCCGAAGTTCGGGGGAAAGGCAGAGTTCTCACACAAGGCACTCAGCTCCCGCAGTCCCAGGGCTCCGACAAGCCCCGCACACCTCCAGGGATCACTCCAGGTCCACCCAGAGGCACCTTATGGGTACAGTACGCTGAGGGTGTTGTTTCTGGCAACAACATATGTACATGACAGTTTAAAAAAACATTGGACAACCCTCTAAAAGAACCCCACTGTGGGTTTGAACCCATGACCTCTGGCTTCATAGGCAGTGATATAACCATTGGGCTACAGCTGCCAGCAAACCCCTGGTTGGCTGCAGAGAGCCATCACGTCACCACACAGACAGTCTTCTGTGGGAACCAGGATAGGGTTAGGCCACCCATACCCATGATGCACTGCACATGCAAATCAGCTGACCACAGATGAACACAAGATGGGGAATGCACCCCAACAGCTCCCCGACCTGGTAGGGGGAAGTGTCCGTGTGCACCCACACAGCACCTCGGCCTGGTAGGGGGGTACTGACCGGGTGTGTTACTGGTACAGAGTAGCTACACACCGTCACATTGTGCAGGTACAGTGCTCACCCTGAGGGTGCGGTGATGCGCCCAGGACCAGGTCCACAACACCTGCCATGGCTGACAGAGGCCATGCCAGAGCTCCAAAGCAGTAGTAATCTGAGAGATAGGTAGTTCCTGCAGAAACACACTGGATTACTCTGTCAGTGGAACCCCTTATGGACCCCTAGGTGGGCCATGTACCACCATTTCCCCCCTTCCCCTCCCCCAGCTGCAGGCAAAAAACAGGGTCCCCCATCAACAGATCCACATTCTACCACCCTGCAATGGGGGCAGTAGAGTGGACCATCAACTCTTGTCCTGCTGGTGAACAGACACTCTACAGGGCATCCAAAGCAGCCCTATACACAACCATAACACAATATCAGACAGACATTAGGCCAGGATATGCTAAGCTGCACCCCACCACTATCTGATATCCTCCTGCAGCAGGCCTTCAGCCACTGCACAGCACTCCATCAAGACATATACCAGCTGAGAACAGTCTGCTAGTTAGTCCTGGTAGAAATGCATGCACCCAGAACTGGGATGGCAGCACACACAAGCAGATAAGTCAGTGACTGGGCCCCACAAGGAAACCCATACATATCACATGAGAGAAATACTATATAACACTATGGGGGTGCCTAGCCATGCTGGCATCACTGCACAGTCAGGGTGGAGTGTGCACCCAGCCGCACATACAGAAGTCACCCTGTCTGTGTAGGTGGTGTCCGGCCACTACAATGTCCCTGCCAGTGCCCTATGCCCTGTGCAGATGCATCCTGGCCAGCACACCCTGTCTGAGCTATACCCATGGTACTTTGCTGCTCATTATGCACATTGTCAGGCCAATACTGGCAACAGTGCTGGCAGTGTGGGCTGTGGAAGGTGTTTGCAGCCAACACACACTGTATAGACCAGGGGTCTCAAACACGCGGCCCGCGGGCCGCATGCGGCCCGCGAGAGCATTTTGTGCGGCCCGCGACCCGCCGCGAGTATCCTTTCTGCAATTTTTGTGCTACTTTTACTGTTTTCCGGCTTAGCGCGATTCCCGGGGCTGCAAACAAGTTTGGTTGCATGACCGCGTCACGCGCCTGCCCTCCACCAATCAGGGACAGGCAGGAGGAGGAGAAAAAGGAGGAGGGGGGGGGCCGGCCCAGAAGCAGTCTGAGCAGCCCTCGTATCAGCGGTTTCGGAAGGATCGCCTGCTTGGAAGAAGGATCGCCTGCTTGGAAGAAGGATCGCCTGCTTGCACAGCTCTCGGCAGGTAAGGAAGCAGTCTAACATGGTATCTGCCCAGAATTAAGCCAGCCCTGCCTCCCTCAGTCCCTCTCCTCTTCGGCTTAGAACCGCGAAGGGAGGAAATTCCTTCGCGGTTCTAAGCCAAAGAGGAGAGGGAGGGAGGGAGGGAGGGAGGGGGGGGAGGGAGGGAGGGAGGGGGGGAGGGGGGGAGGGAGGGAGGGAGGGAGGGAGGGGGGGGGCGGCCGGCCTGCCTGCCTGCCTGCCTGCCTGCCTGCCTGCCGCCCTGCCTGGCCTGCCTGGCCTGCCTGTGATTCTTGCTGAGGGAGGGAGGGAGGGAGGGAGGATGGATGGATGGATGGGGGGGGGGCTGTGATTTTTGCTGAGGGAGGGAGGGAGGGAGGGAGGATGGATGGATGGATGGGGGGGGGCTGTGATTTTTGCTGAGGGAGGGAGGGAGGGAGGGAGGATGGATGGATGGATGGGGGGGGGGCTGTGATTTTTGCTGCGGGTGGGTGGATGGATGGCTGGGGGGGCTGTGATTTTTGCTGAGGGAGGGAGGATGGATGGATGGATGGATGGGGGGGCTGTGATTTTTGCTGAGGGAGGGAGGGAGGATGGATGGATGGATGGGGGGGGCTGTGATTTTTGCTGAGGGAGGGAGGATGGATGGATGGAGGGGGGGGGCTGTGATTTTTGCTGAGGGAGGGAGGATGGATGGATGGGGGGGCTGTGATTTTTACTGAGGGAGGGAGGATGGATGGATGGGGGGGGGCTGTGATTTTTGCTGAGGGAGGGAGGATGGATGGATGGATGGGGGGGCTGTGATTCTTGCTGAGGGAGGGAGGGAGGGAGGATGGATGGATGGGGGGGGCTGTGATGTTTGCTGAGGGGGAGGCAGTGAGGATGGATGGATGGATGGGGGGTGATGTGATTTTTGCGGTGGGAGGATGGATGGATGGGGGGGGGCTGTGATTTTTGCTGAGGGGGAGGGATGGAGGATGGATGGATGGATGGGGGGGGGCTGTGATTTTTGCGGAGGGAGGGAGGATGGATGGATGGGGGGGCTGTGATTTTTGCTGCTGCTGCTGCTGCTGATGATGATGATGGATGGGGGGGGGTCAGAACTGGTAATGTGCTGTGGGCTGGGGTTTTTTTAGAGCCGGTAATGTGCTGTGGGGCTGGGGGGGGGGTCAGAACTGGTAATGGTTCTGACCCCCCCCCCAGCCCCACAGAACATTACCGGCTCTAAACCCCCCAGCCCCTCAGCACACTGGTAATGTGCTGTGGGGCTGGGGTTAGTTTTTTTGAGCTGGTAATGTGCTGTGGGGCTGGGTTTTTTTTTAGAGCTGGGAATGTGCTGTGGGCGGGGGGTGGTTTTTTAGAGCCGGTAATGTGCTGTGGGGCTGGGGGGGGGGTCAGAACTGGTAATGGTTCTGACCCCCCCCCCCCCCAGCCCCACAGCACTTTACCGGCTCTAAACCCCCCAGCCCCACAGCACACTGGTAATGTGCTGTGGGCTGGGGGGCACATTGCTTCTAATATTATTTTAACACACACCTCTTTTTTCCAGACCACTGTTTCATCGGAAGGGCAGAGATTCAATTGTGATTGAAATCCTAATTTATAATGAAGAGATTACAATCAGAAAAGTCTGGATGCAAGGACAATGGAGATAGCAGTAAAAAGAGAAAAATCGCGAGCGAAAACAGAATTTTTCAAGAAAAATGGGAGGAGTTATATTTTTTCACTGAGATCAACCGTACAATTCAATGTCTCATTTGTCAACAAACATTAGCTGTTCCGAAGGAGTATAACGTGCGTAGGCACTACGAAACAAAACACCATGAGAAGTATGACACGTACGTGGGCAAAGTTAGAGAAGACAAAGTTACAAAACTTAAATCAGCATTATGGAAACAAAGACGTTTATTTACCACTAGTAATCAGTCCAACGAAGATTCAGTAAGAGCAAGTTTTGTTATAAGTGAACTTATTGCAAAGTCTTCACGGCCCTTTACAGAAGGTTTGTTCATAAAAGAATGTCTTTTAAAGGCAAGTGACATTTTATGTCCTGACAAAAAGAAACTGTTTGAAAGCTTAAGCTTGTCACCCAATACAGTTGCCACCAGGATTACAGAATTAGCAGATAATGTGGAGAAACAATTAATTGAAGTGGCTAAGGACTTTGAAGCATTTTCAATTGCTCTCGACGAAAGTACAGATGTGTCTGATACCGCACAATGTGCTGTATTCATCAGAGGTGTAGACTGCAGTTTAAATCTGACAGAAGAATTCCTAGAATTAATACCATTGAAGGGTACTACAACTGGACATGATTTGTTTCAATCCCTGGAAAAATGCATAGAGAAATATTGCTTACCATGGGAAAAATTTGTATCTTTGGCCACAGACGGTGCACCGTCAATGTGCTCTCAAAATGTAGGTGTAGTTGGATTGTTGAAAAACAAATTAAACAGTCTTGAAACAGTAGGAATCAACTTCACTAGTATACACTGCATTTTGCATCAAGAAGCTCTTTGTAGTAAAAGTCTACAAATGAAAGAAGTAATGGATGTAGTTGTTAAAACAATCAATTTTATACGTTCTCGGGGGCTGAATCACAGGCAGTTCATCTCATTTCTTGCAGATATGGACTCTGAGTATGGTGAACTTCTTTATCACACTGAAGTTAGATGGCTAAGTCGCGGAAATGTTTTGAAGCGTTTCTTTGCACTTAGAGATGAAATCGCTTCATTCATGATGATGAAAAATAAGGCAGTTCCTTTGCTAACTGATTCTATTTTTCAATGCAACCTTGCTTTTCTAACGGATATTATGGATCACTTGAATGGATTGAACTTGAAGCTTCAAGGTAAAAAACAGATTATCACACAGATGTATGACAATGTGAAATCGTTCAAAGTTAAACTACGTTTATGGATGAAGCAGGTGGGTGAGGGCAATTTGGTCCATTTCCCAACCCTGAATTCTTTACAAAAAGTTGAACCCAAATGCCTGAAAGAATATAGAGATTTGTTGTCTAACTTACTTCAACAGTTTGATGTGCGCTTTGAAGACTTTAAGATACTGGAGCCACAATTTCAACTTTTTTCAACGCCGTTTGCTGTAGAAGTTGATAATGTTGCAGAGGACTTGCAAATGGAGTTGGTGGAACTTCAGTGTGATACTATCTTGAAGCAAAAATATGTAGAATTAGGGATTCCCGAATTCTACACGTTTCTTCCACGAGACAGGTTTCCGAGGTTACACTCTGCCACAGCAAGGATTCTTGCAATGTTTGGAAGTACATATGTATGTGAACAATTTTTCTCATCCATGAAGATTAACAAGTCTGTGCTAAGGTCACGGCTCACTGATGAACATTTGCAAGCAACACTGAGATTGCTTTTTTCTAATAAATTAAAGCCTAATATCGACGTCCTTGTTGATGCAAAACGCTGCCAGCTAAGTAGCCAGAAAAAAACTGAATGAAACATAAAACTTACATAATTATTCACGTTACACATGTTATAATAAATGGATTAAAATAATTAAAGTTTGTAAAGTGCTATGTTCTTATGTTGACTTTAATTGAGGGGGGGCTCAGGGATGCTTGATACTGCGGCGGTGGAGGCAGCAGCAAGTTTCGATTTTTTAAAATGTACCTGGACTGCATGAAAAAAAAACTAGAAGAGAGAAGAAAGGACAAATGGACAGCAGACGATGGAGAGTTAGCAGAAGAAACCATAAGAAAGTGGCCGGAACAATTGCAACTGAAAAAAAATGCACAAAAGGTAGGAAAATATCTCTTTATTTTGAGTTTATTAACTGGAATATGTCAGCTCTGGGAAATGTGCATCATTAATGTCTGTGCTTTAGTACAAGAAATTAATTTATAGTTTTATTTCTACAGTGCTGAGGTATTCTGTGTAATTCCTATTTGACATTGCTACTTGTTCTCTTTTCCCAGTAGGTCATGTATTGTTCTCTGAAATGTATTGATTTAATATTTGCAGTGTTGCCTTTTGATAGGTAGGGTCTGGTGCTTTGTGAGTCCTGGTATGATACGGCGGGTTTGCTATGGGTTCTAAATGGGCAGTGTTAGTAGTAGTTCCTAATGTGCCTGGCGGTTGGCACTGGATTATAGTAATATAGAAATTTTCTAGTCTTTCTTTATCCATGCACTCATTATGCAACATTATGCAAATATTTATGCAAATGAGGCCCCCTATGCAAATGAGCCCCCCGTGTCTTATGCGGCCCCCGGGTTACTTTAGAAGTCCTCATTCGGCCCTCAAAGCAATTTGAGTTTGAGACCCCTGGTATAGACAGACACACACTCCCACACGTATGCCAGCATTGTGCCACTATAGAGGGGTTTATCAGCCTTGCCCACCACACCAGTCCTGGGCACAGTACAGGCATGGATATGCTACGCAGTACTGTTGGGGGTCACTCCCCAGGGTGGTAAACACTGTCAGAGACCAGACCTGAAGCACGCACCGCAGACATCAGACAGCTTTTTATGTTGGAGATCAAAGAGCCAAATGTGCTTTAAGTAGGACAGTCTACCTGCCAGTACACATAGCAAACGTTTGAGAGCTGTCCACCGCATACCCAGGTGTAGGGTGGCATTGCTAAGGTATGCAGGTGCTAGTATTGGGAGATGCACGCAGGGCCCAATGTCCTGCCTCTCCAGGAGGCATTGGCCAATGGGGCCTGGGGGTGTGGGTATGTTCGCCTCTGTTGGATGTTGCTTTACGGCAGAGTTTCCCAAATCCAGTCCTGGTGTGCCTACCACTGTTTGGGTTTCCCTGCTGTCCCTCATGAGTATGCATGAGCTACATCTACATGCCATGGGGGTGGTGCATAGATATGCAGCACAGGCATTTGTATTAGCGGCAGCAAGGAGCCTGAATGGTGTGTGGTCCTCCAGGACTGCATTTGGGAGACTCTGCTCTAGGTAATGCCCCTGTTCATGGTGTCTGTGATCGGTGTGCGAAAAGATAGGCGTAATACCAATGCATATGTCCCCAGCAATCCTGGTTTGTCCGTACTATCACTGTTTAGTTGTGTTAAAAATATGTGGACAGGATTGGCAGTAGCCCCAGCTGGGCTTTGAACCTGTGACCTTCTGTTGTTGCACACACTGTTTGTGTGCACTGCACCACCGTGTTGCCACAGATTGACTGGATTCCATGGGAAGTCCATGACTGTAATCCAACAGGGCCTGTCTGTTGCAGTGGACAGTGCCAGCCTGCACATGGATAGGCCACTGTCTTCGGTGGCTAGCAGCCACTGCCTCCCCACCACCTGTCCCCTTACACCAACATGCTGGCATGTCCTTATCTTGGTAAAAGCATATGGCCTGATTGAGTTGTGGCACTCCCGGACTGCATTTGGGGGACTTGGCTGTAGGTAATGCCCATTGTCATGGTGTGTGAGTGGTGTGGGGTAAAATATGGGTGTTTGCACCATGCTTCTGTATGCTGCAATATAGGGGTGTTGTTAATATCTCTGTTTAGTGGTGGGTAAAGTGTGGGGGCTGGGCTGGTAGGTACCACAGCTGGGATTTGAACCTGTGATTCTCTGGTCCTATAGGTACTGGCTCTGTCTGCTGCACCACACTGTGGCCACAGAGACAATGCAGTTCCTGGAGATAGGAAACCTGATCAAAAGAGTAGGGAGCCCTGCTCTGCACATTTTTACTGTGGGCTCATTCACCGTGTCTGGCGACAAAAGTGCAAATAAAACCCGCAAATGGCCGCGGAAAATGGGGAAAAAATATAACCAAGCTGGCCAACAGTGATATTAATGGGCACACATAAAAAGACACACCCAGGAAAGCTCCACAGAAAGGAAATGAGTTTTGGAAGGGTCTCCGCTCCGTAGACCCTTCCAACATTCATTTCTTTTTTTTGTAGCTTTCATGGGTGTGTTTTTTATTTTTGCCCATTGCTAGCACTATTGCCCAGCTGCATTATGATTTTTAAACATTTTCGTGGTGGTCATTTTGGATTTTATTTGCACTTTTGTTCTGTGCACATGTATCACACTGCTCACGTTTTGTGGGTTTCCCCGGTTTTGCTGTACTTTGCTGACGGAAATGGTTTCTCTTCCCTTTAAATGCCCTCTACCGCGAGTGTTTCACTCGCGGTATTTTTGCTTTGAAATTCGGCCCCGATAATGTGCGGGGAGCCTCTCCCCTCCCCTTTCACGCCCATTAACCCCGTCTCTCCGCCCCTCGGGAGCCTTCCTCCGCCCTCCGTTAGCCTTTCCACTCCTCTATCGGACATTTGCGGGCCCGTACTTGTGCGGGGCCCGTTAGTGTGTTGCACACCTGTGCGGGGGTTCATCGCACGTGTGCGGGGCGCTTAAGAGCACTTAAGTGCTGTTTTTAGTGCGCTATTGTGCGGCGCGCAATTGCGCGGTTTTTAGTAAACATGCCCCCAAGTCTAAAATAGCTCTTTCTCTAGTCTGTTCCCAAACAAGCTGCTCCACATGGCAGTTATTTATTTCATCTGGGAATTTTATCTCCTTAGCAGTTACTGATGTGATGTTTATCCAGTCAATACTCAACTTATTGAATCACCAATTATTATTGCACTACCAATTTTGTTAACTTCCCTAATTTCTGCTAACTTCAACATCTGTCTTCTTGTTCTGTCCAGGTGGATAGTAGTAAAACCCTACACCTATTTTCTTCCCCTTCACACAAAGAATTTCTATCCATAAAAAATCAATCGAACATTTTGTTTCCTACACAACGTTTATTCAATTTGACTCCGTGCTCTCTTTAACATGCATCATCCACTTGGGTGTAAATGACCTGCCTAGAAATAGTGCCTCTACAGTTCAAAGGGGCTTCCAGATTTTGGGAGAGAAACTCCAACCCATTGTTAACACTATAGCATTCTCAGAAGTTCTACCTGTTCTTGGTAAAGGGGCAGAAAGGCTGCAAAATCATCTTTAATACATGGCTCCAAACCTGGTGCAAACAAGAAGGATTTAGATATATAGGCGACTGAAAAAATAGATGGAACAACAAGAGGCTATACTGTGTTGATGGCAGGGCCGTACTGAGGGAAGATCGTGCCCTGTGCGACTTGAAAATCGGGCGCACGCGCCCCCCCCCCCCCGCAGCAGGAGAGAAGAGGCGCGCCCGATGTGCAAGTCGCCTGCATGCTAAGGAGATCTGTCCCTCCCTGCTCTTGCATTATGTGGACAAGCATTTAAACTAGGGAAAGGGGGTGTTGGATGAAGAAGAACAAGTTTAGGACATCACTCCCAGCAAAAACAAAATATGATTGGAAACAACCACGCCATTAACCCATAAATGGCAAGTAGGAAGTGGCATGTATAACAATATCCATGCAAAATACAGGCAAGCAAGTCAACAAATACTGGAAAGCAATGAGCACAAATGCTCAAAGCCTAGCTATCAAAGTTCCTGACTTGGAAACCCTAATGGTGGATATAGACTTGGACATTGTGGCCATTACAGAAAGATGAATGGGATATAGACATAGCTGGTTATATAAGAGATAGAGAAGGCAGAAATGGATGAGAAGTAGCCCTATATTTCAAAAGCAATATTAAAGCTGCAGAAATGCAGGGGACATGGGGAAAGAAAGAAGCACTGTGGATTGTGTTAGAAAGAGGAGATGGCACTGCCATCCATACTGGTGTAGTGTCTACAGGCCTCCAACTCAAACCATAGAAATTGAAAAAGACTTGATTATTGATATTACAAAGATAGCTATGAAGGGAGAAGTGATCATACTGGGTGACTTTAATTTACCAGATGTGGATTGGAGTATTCCTTCTGCAAATCTGGAAAGAAGTTAAAAAAAAAACTTTGGATGCCTTCAAAAATGCATTGCTTAGACAAATGGTGATGGAACCAACCAGGGAAAGTTTGATGCTGGATTTAGTACTTACCAACGGAGATAGCATGCCGAATATCTGGCTAGGTACCCATGTGAGCAGCAGCGATCATCGCACGGCGTGTTTTGAGATAAAAGCCAAGACAGAGTCCAATCACAGTAAGCTCAAAGTCCTAGGGGTATGTTTACTAAACCGCGCACACGTGCACGGCGCACAGTAGCGCACGGCAATGATGCACTTAAGTGCTCTTAAGTGCCCCGCACGCGTGCGCGTCACTTTAACGGGTCCACGCACGTGTGCGGTGCGCTGATGTGCGATAGAGGCGGGGAAAGGCGTACGGAGGGCGGAGGAAGGCCCCCGAGGGGCGGAGAGACGGGGTCAATGGGTGGAAAGTGGGAGGGGAGAGGCTCCCCGCACAGGAGCGGGGTTGAAAATAGACCCAAAAATACCACGATGGAAAACCTCGCGTTAGAGCCAATTTAAAGGGAAGAGAAACCATTTACGTCAGCAATGTACAACAAAACCGGGGAAACCTACAAAACGTGAGCAGTGTGATACATGTGCACAGAACAAACTCGCAAATAAAAATCAAAAATGAGCACAACAAAAATGTTAAAAATTACAATTCAGCTGGGCAATAGTGATAGCAATGGGAAACAATAAAAAACACCCCCAGGAAAGCTCCAAAAAAAAGAAATGATTTTTGGAAGGGTTCAGCGGACACAGCCAGTGCCTGTAGGACCAAAGGGTCACAGGTTCAAATCCCAGCTGGGGCTCCTGCCAACCCAGTCCCCATAGTTTTACCCACCACTAAACAGTGATAGTAAAGACACTCCTTTATTGCAGAGAACATAAGCATGGTTCAAGCAACCATATTTTACCCTACACCGCACACAAACCATAACAATGGGCATTACCTACAGCCGAGTACCCCAAATTCAGTCCTGGAGTGCCACAACTCAATCAGGTCATATGTTTTTTCCCAGATAAGGACATGTCTGCATGTTGGCGGAAGGGTACAGGTGGTGGAGGGGGCAGTGGCTGCAAGCCACAGCAGACAGTGGCATAGGCCTGTGCAGGCTGGCACCGTCCACCGCAACAGACAGGCTCTGTTGGATGTACAGTCATGGACTCCCCAGGGACTGCAGCATATCTGTGGCAACAAGGTGGTGCAGTGCACACAGACAGTGTGTGCAAGAACAGAAGGTCACAGGTTCAAAGGCCAGCTGGGGCTACTGCAAATCCTGTCCACATTTTTTTCCCACAACTAAACCGTGATAGTATGGACAAACGTTTAATGCTGAGAACATACGCATGGTTAATACGCCTATATTTTACCACACCAAACACAGACACCATACACAGGCACATTACCTAGATCAGAGTCTCCCAAATGCAGTCCTGGAGGGCCCCACACCATTCAGGTTCCATGCTGCCTCTACTAAAGATGCCTGTGCTGCATATCTATGCACCACCCCCATGGTATGCAGATGTAGCTCATGCATATTTATGAGGGACAGCATGAAAACCTGAACAGTGTTTGGCACACCAGGACTGGAGTTGGGAACCTCTGCCGTAAAGCAGCAGCCAACAGGGGCAGACACACCCACACCCACACCAACAGGCCCCATTGGCTAATGCCTCCTGGAGAGGCAGGACATTGGGCCCTGCGTGCATCTCCCAATACTACCACATGGATACCCTAGCAATGCCACCCTACACCTGGGTATACGGTACACAGCTATCAGACGTTTCCTATGATAACTGGCAGATAGCAAGTCCTACGTTAAGCACATTTTGCTCATTGAGCTCCATCATAACAATCATTCTGATGTCTGCGGTGTGTGCTGCAGGTCTGGTCTCCAACAGTGTTAACCCCCCTGGGGAGTGACCCCCAACAGTATTGCGTATCATATCCATGCCTGTACTGTGCCCAGGACTGGTGTGGTGGGTATGGCTGCTGAACCCCTCTATAGTGGCACAATGCTGGCATAGGTGTGTGGGTGGCTGTCTGTCTATCCAGTGTGTGGTGGCTGCAAACACCTTCCACAGCCCACACTGCCAGCACTGTTGCCAGTATTGTGCTGCCAATGTGCATAATGAGGAGCAAGGTACCATGGGTATAGGCCGGACAGGGTGGCCTGGCCAGGGTGCATCTGCACAGGGCATAGGGTACTGACTGGGACATTTTAATGCCCGGCCACCACCTACACAGACAGGGTGACCTCAGTATGTCCCGCTGAGAGCTCACTCTCACCCTGACTGTGCAGTGACCACAGCATGGCTAGGCACCCCCATAGTGCTATCTAGTTTTTCTCTAATGTGATAGATATGGGTTTCCTTTTGGGGCCCAATCACTGATTTATCTGCTTGCTGTGTATGCATCTCCACTGGGAACATGCACTATGGTCTAACTAGCAGGCTGTTTGCAGCTGGTGTGTGTCTTGATGGAGTGGCTTGCAGGATGCAGTGGCTGATGCCTTGCTGCAGGAGAATATTAGATAGTGTTGTGGGTGTAGCTTACCATATCCAGGCCTAATGTCTGTCTGCTATTGTGTTATGGATATGTATAGAGTTGCATTGTCTGCCCTGTGGGGAGTATGTCCCCTCTACTGCCACCTTTGCAGGGAGGTAGAGGTTGGATCTATTGATGGGTGGGCCCTGTTTGCCACCCTCGGCCCAGGAGGGAGGGGGTGGTGCATGGCCCACCTGGGGGCTACACCTGACTGAAACAGAAATATCCAAGGTGTTTGTGCAGAAACTATGTATCTGAAACTTTAACACTGCTTTGGACCTCCGGCATGGCCTCTTTCTGCCATGGAACGTGTTGTGGACCTGGTCCTGGCCGCCTCATCGCACACTCAGGGTGAGCACAGTACCCGCACAATGTGACGGTGTGTAGCTACTCTGTGCTAGTAAAACACACGGTCAGTACCACCTACCAAGCCGAGGTGCTGTGGGGGTGCACCCGGTCACTCCCCCCTACCAGGCCGAGGTGCTGTGGGGGTGCATTCCCCATCTTGTGTTCATCTGTGAACAGCTGATTTGCATGTGCAGTGCATCATGGGTACGGGTGGGTTAACCCTGTCCTGGTGGCTGCAGCAGACTGTCTGTGTGGTGACGTGCAGGCTCTCTGCAGCCAGCCAGGGGCTTGCTAGTAGCTATGGAGCTGTAGCCCAATGGTTGCGTCACTGCCTATGAAGCCAGAGGTCATGGGTTCAAATCCACAGTGGGGCTATTTGATAGGGTTGGCCATAGCATCATCTTTTTTTATGTACATTTTTGATGCCAGCAAAAACACCCTCAGCGTACTGTACCCATACGGTGCCTTTGAGGGCGCTTTATAGGGCGCCCTATAGGGCACCTTCTGGCTCCCGTCCATATAAGGTGCACTATACATTATCCTGTGATGCAACTATAGGGTGCCCTATAGGGGACATGTTAGGGTGCCATGGCCGACAGTGCACTTTACTATGTGCCCTATAGGATGCCTTATGTTGACACGCTTTGAGAGTGCGTTTGCTATTATTGATAAGTAAAATATAAATAAAATGCCTCCTAAAGCAATCTTCTACACATTGCCCTAGCCAGCCTTGTTCATAGGGCATTGTGGGGGATTGAATCCCTGATCCCTGCATCATTGGTGTGTGCCTTAACCATTGTGCTGTGGCTCTGCTCTGCTATTTGCTCATCAGCGCGCCGCCTTAAGCCGCCCCATATTGAGATGCCTCCTAGGAAATTAGCATGCCGCCTTATGCTGCCCATCATTCATATGCCTCCAAACACATTAGCGTGCCGCCTTATGCTGCCCATTATTTCACTGCCTCATAAATTAATGCCTCAGCCAGCCATCTTTATTGGGCTTTGTGGCGCTTTTTGCACCATTGGTATGTGCCTTAACCATTGTGCTGTGGCTCTGCTCTTTTGTTTGCCCATCAGCGTGACACATATGCCTCCCGCGCAGCTGTCTGATGCACTAAGGTGCGGGGCGCACAAGGGCGCCGCGCACCTTAGCGCATATGTAAATTCCGGCGTTTCTTCTTTAGCGGGGAACGCCCACTCCTTATATGGCACCCGCACACTACCGGGGCCCGCACATTAGTGGGGTTTTAGTAAACATACCCCCTAGACTTCAAAAACACTGACTTCAGTATAATGGCCAAGTTCCTGAAGGAAGAGTTGGCAGGGTGAGAGGAGGTAAGAGAAGTGGAACTGCACTGGGCTAAACTAAAGGAGGCAATAAAAGGAGCAATAGAGAAATATGTAAGGAAAGTAAATAAAAAGAAGAGGAAAAGGAAACCTATTTGGTTCTCCAAAGAAGTGGCTACACAAATAAAGGCAAAAAACACAGCTTTCACAAAATTCAGAAGTTCACAAACAGAGAAACACAGAAAAGAATACAGGATAAACTAAAAGAGACAAAAAGAGAAATAAGGATAGCAAAATCAAAGAAAGAAGAAAAAATGTCTAAAGATCTAAAGTGTGGTGACAAAACTTTTTTCAGATATATTTGGGAGAAGAGAAGATCATAGGTGGAATTGCAAGACTCAGAAGTGCCGAGAATGGATTCATGGAAAGTGACATGGAAAAAGTGAAAATGCTAAACAAATACTTTTGTTCTATTTTTACTAAAGAAAATCCACGAGAAGAACCACCTGTGATTGACAAATATACAAATGGGAATGGTGTAGATTCCACACCATTAACAGAAGATGATGTGTTTGAACAGCTTGCAAAACTGAAAGTGAACAAGGCCATGGTGGATGGGATACATTCCAGGATACTAAAAGAGCTCAGAGAGGTTCTTGCATGGCTTTTAAATGATGTTTTAATAGATCTTTGGAGAGAGAAGTTCCACAGGACTGGAGGCTGCTGTGGTTCTTCTTCACAAAAGTGGTAATAGGGAAGAAGTGGCAAACTACAGGCCAGTAAGCCTTACCTCAGTGGCGGGAAAAGTAATGGGAGGCACTCCTGAAAAAGAGAATAGTGGACTGATTGACTGGGCGTCCAGAGAACTAGATGCAATGGATGTGATCTGCCTAGATTTCAGCAAAGCCTTTGACACAGTTCCTCAGAGGAGGCTTATCGATAAACCGAATAGCCTGGGAATGGGTCCCAAAGTGGTGAAATGGATCAGAAATTGGTTCACTGACAGATGACAGAAGGTGATGGTAAACGAAACTCACTCTGATGAAAAGAAGGTGATTAGTGGCGTACTCCAGGGACTGGCCCTAGGACCAGTACTCTTCAATGTCTTTGTGAGTGATATTGCTGAAGGACTGAATGGAAAAGTCTGTCTTTTTGCAGAAGACATGAAAATGTGCAACAGAGTGGACTCCCCTGAGAGAGTGTATAACATGAGGAAAGATCTACAAAAGCTGGAAGAATGGTCTAATTCTTGGCAGTTAAGATTTAATGTGAAGACGTACAGTGTCATTCACTTGGGATGCAGAAATCTAAGGGAATTGTATGCGATAGGGGGCGAGAGGTTGGTATGCACGGACCAGTAGAAGGACCTCGGAGTGATTTTTTCTGAGGATCTCAAGGTGGCAAAACAGTTTGACAAGGTGATGGCCAAAGCCAGAAGGATGCTAGGTTGCATATCGAGAGGAATTACCATCAGAAAAGAGGAGATAGTAATACTACTGTACAATTCACTAGTGAGGCCTTACTTGTTCAGTTTTGGAGACCATATCTCGCATAGGATATAAAAAGACTGGAAACGTTTCAGAGGAAGGCGACCAAAATGATTTGGTTCCTGAGCCAGAAGACATATGAGAAGAGACTTGAAGACCTAAATATGTATACTCTAGATGAGAGGAGGGAGAGGGGAGATATGTTACAGATATGTTTAAATACTTAAAGGGTATCAATAAACAAACCTTTTTTAAAGATGGGGAAGCTGCAAAACTAGAGAAGATAACATGAAGCTGCAAGGGAATAAACTGAAAGGAAACATCAGGAAATACTTTTTCACTTAAAGGATGGTGGATGCTTGGAATGCCCTCCCGATGGAAGTGGTGGGGGGAATAAGGTGACAGAATTCAAAATAGCATTGGACAGACACAGAGGATCCCTTTATAGCAACAGGATAAAATCAAAATAACCTTAACTGTCTCTGCTATCTCAACAAATATGGGTGACCTGCACGGAACGGGAGGTACACCCCCAAACAAAGGCATGGGGAGGGGTGACCTGCATGGAGCAGCAGATGCACCTACTATTGCCACCTTGCTGGACAGACTAGATAGACCATGATGAATGAATATGAATATGAGATATTTTATACCCACAGAAATTACAAAAGAGGTGGTGGGGTGCTCATCATAACAAAAAAATCACTAAAAGCAAAGCAACTAACTACTGACAACACCAACAACATGGACACCCTAATCCTAAAAATTTATCACCTTAGAATATGCCTAGTGTACAGACCACCAGAACAAAGATCAGAAAATTTGGACTCACTAATTGAACTTCTGGGCTCTTCTACAGATTCAAACCCAGTAATACTTATGGGTGATTTTAACCTACCCTCACTACCTAAAGTACAGTCAGTCCCCTTCATTGACTCCATAACTGACATGGATTTCTATCAGATTATTAATAAAACAACTCACAACAAAGGTGGAACACTTGACCTTGTCTATCTTCCAGGATCACTATATAAACTATTCGACATTCCAACACTTGAATGCAAACCAGTCCCATGGTCAGACCACCACCTCATAACATTTAACATCAACTACACAGACATAACCCATAATATCAGACCACATCAATCCTCAACCACCAGATTCAAGAAATTCAATGAGGAGGAATTTCTTAAACAAATAATACCCCATCTATCCCTTACACCATCAGACCTTGATATAGCGGTAGGAAGTTGGCACAAAACAATCGCCATTGCTACAACACATAAAACATCACCAAAACATACAAACAATAAATACAATAATACAACTAAAGGTAGAGATGCTCCTTGGTTTAATAATACACTAAAATTAATGAAAAGGGATCTGCGAAAATTAGAACAGAAATGGCGAAGAACCAAATCCACCACGTACTATGAGATCTATGAAAACTCCCTCAAAAACTACAAAGAGGCAACAGAAAGTGCAAAGAAAAACTACCACTCCATCATACTAACTAACTCTATAAACCGACCAAGAGAACTATTTACCATTGTACAAAATCTAACAAACAAAACATTAAACTCAAGCGAAATTATCACCGATATATCGCCACAAACTTTAGCAGATCACTACATGAACAAAGCAAGACTACAGCCCCCCCTACAATGTCACCTAGAAAAATACACTATCACCAAACAAACAATTGGTCAGATTTCCACATAATATCCAAAGACACACTCAAGAATATAATCTCAAACATAAATACTACAACATCCTATTTAGACCCATGTCCAGTAAACTGGATAAAGAAAACACTATCAATTCTCTCCCCCTTCATACTACCTATCATTAACCTTTCACTAAAACAAGGATATCTATCTCCAACCCTTAAACATGCACAAATACGCCGAATCCTCAAAAATGGCAACCTTGACAAAACCTCACCCAGCTCCTTTAGACCTATATCGAGCATACCCTTCATGGCCAAATTAATTGAAAAAGTAATCCAAATCCAAACTCAGGACTACATTGACACTTCAGCCCCTCTTGACGAACAGCAATATGGTTTCCGCCCTCAACATGGAGTAGAAACCCTGCTTACAGTTCTACTAGACACACTGGTAAGAGGTATTGATGACACTAAACAAGCGTTCATTCTACTATTTTTAGACATCTCTGCCGCATTTGACAGCGTAAATCACACAATAATGCTAAATAGACTCAGACAAATAGGAATAAATTCAACAGTATATAAATGGTTTACCTCATACTTAAACAATAGAACCCAAACAGTAAGAATCAATACCCAAACATCCAATACATACAAACAGGAACTTGGCCTTCCACAAGGATCTGCCCTCTCAGCACTCCTTTTTAATATTTACCTACAACCTGTCTGCAACATCTTCAAACAGTTTTACGTCCACTATCATATCTACGCAGACAATATAATGTTATACATCCCATTCAAGATCCCTAACCCACCAATTCAATTACTAACTGAATGTTTCAACGAACTTAAAATATGGCTAAAAGAACACAATTTAAACATCAATTACTCAAAAACAGACATCTTATATGTAACAAAAAATCAAACCTTCAACCCCCCAACATTTATTACAATACAGAACCACAAAATCAAAACAAAAAATGAGGTGAAGTATCTAGGTGTGA
The DNA here is from genome assembly GCA_033557465.1 of Ichthyophis bannanicus. Taxonomy (NCBI): domain Eukaryota; kingdom Metazoa; phylum Chordata; class Amphibia; order Gymnophiona; family Ichthyophiidae; genus Ichthyophis; species Ichthyophis bannanicus. The sequence goes on along the minus strand of CM066036.1, from coordinate 651,570,096 downwards.
TTCTGGATAAGAATCTTAGCATGGAATCTCACATCAAAAACACAACAGAAAAAATTAACTACAAGCTTAAGATACTTAAACAACTACGCCCACTGGTTCACCTACATGATTTCAAGAGTATAATTCAAGCAATCATTACACCCCACTTTGACTTTGCAAACACAACACTCCAAGGAATAACCAAACAGAACCTTAAAAGACTTCAGCTAGTACAAAATGTAGCCGCCAGAACTATCATGAAAGCCAGTACAATAGAACATATAACACCTATTTTAGCTAATCTACACTGGCTACCAATCTACTGCCGAATAAACTATAAAATCCTTATAACAACATTTAAAGCTTTAAACAAGCTAGCACCTTCGGTACTGAACAACCTAATTAGCAAGGAAACACCAAAAATCAACCACAGGAGAGGAAACACAAACAAAATTATGTTTCCAAAAGACTTTACAAAATCTAAAAAATCCACTAACAACAAGGCCTTTTCACACTCAGCCCCAATCCTCTGGAATGCATTACCCGAAGAAATCAGAAATCTAAGTGATATCAAGGAATTTCGTAAGAAATTAAAAACACACCTATTTATGACACACTATGGTGACCAGTCAATTACAATCACTCAAACAGGCATAAGTTAATAGAAGATAATAAAATTCACAAACCAAAAACAAAATTAATGCAATTAATTGCAATCAAAGATACACTAATTCTGTTTCTCCACTCATTGTAATATAATGATGACTGCCAATCATCCTACAATGTACATAGTTTAAATTACAATGTAACAGTTGTACTGTACATAGTTGCTAAGCACTGTGTAAAGGTTGTTATGCACATAGCTGCTAGATCATTGGTAACAAGTTCTAGTTCTTTGTATTAAAACTTATGTTCTTTGTATAATTTTCACAGATGTTATATGTAAGATGAACAGGCACTTATTACTGTTTCGCCGGTTCATTCCATTGTTCTTTGTAAACCGCACCTGATCCATGGGAAAGTGCGGTATATAAGTGTCTGTTAAATAAATAAAAATGATGGTCTTTATCTGCCATCATATACTATGGGGTCAGTTCTGTCCCATGAATAGCCCCCCTGCCAGCCCTGTCAGAAGCCTCCCCATACGAACAAGGAGTTTGTATGGGGAGGCTTAGATGGGGGAGGGAATGGCGTTGCAGAGGCGGACTTAGGGCTGGCAGTGGGCGGTCCATGACCCCGGACATACATGACCGATTCTGAAGTCGGCCCTGTAAGTCTGAGGTTGGTAGACTGGACAGGGGACGGCAAGTTTGGGCAATGGCGAACACGTGAGGGGGTGCAGGGGATTCCCCGCTGCCTGACCTCGGACAGGAGTCTGATTGAGTTAGCTGGGCAGGGGCCTGTACATGCAGGCCGATCGGAATCGAGTCTCAGCCTGCACATACAGGCCCTAAACCTTATTCTGATCCCATGGGGCACATCTAGCCCCCGCGGGATTGGAATCATCTCTGCCTCTGTGTGTCCTGTTCCTATTGGACACACAGGGACCTGGACGTACTCTACGGAATGTGCCTCCACATTACTATGTAACATATAGCACCATTCTTCCACCAATTTGATCCACCCTATCATTACTTTATAATTTTTATCCTGGTATCACGGTCTCCCATTGGTTATCCTCCTTCCACCAGATCTCTGAGATGCCTATTATATCTATTGCTTCATTTAGTGCTATATATTCTAACTCTCCCATCTTATCTTTTTATGCTTCTAGGATTTGTATAGGGGCATTTCATAATATTTTGTTTGAATTTCTAATCTTCATAGCAGTTGACAGGGATAATTTGAAATCTTTGAACTCTTTTCTGTTCTTTATTTAAGGCTATTGTAGCCTTTATTCAAAATTCTCTATCAGGAACCTCTTGGACTTAGGGGGATGTTTACTAAAAACCGGAAATGTGCGCGCCGCAAAATAGCGCACGGAAACGCGGCACTGAAATGCTAATAAACGCGTTTAAACGCCCCGCACACGTGCGTGTCACCCCCGCAAAGGTGCGCGGCACACTAACGGGCCCCGTACAAGTGCAGGCCCGCAAATGTCCGATAGAGGCGTGGAATGGCTAAAGGAGGGCGGAGGAAGGCTCCGGAGGGGCGGAGGGACGGGGTCAATGGGTGGAGAGTGGGAGGGGAGAGGCTCCCCGCACAGTATCGGGCCCGAATTTGCATGTAAAAACATTTAAAGGGAAGAGAAACCATTTCCGTCAGCAATGTACAGGAAAACCGGGGAAACCAGCAAAACGTGAGCAGTGTGATACATGTGCACAGCACAAAAGTGCAAATAAGAATAGAAAATGACCACAACAGAACTATTAAAAATAGTAATTCAGCTGGGGAACAGTTATAGTGATGGGAAAATACAGAAAACACACCCAGCAAAGCTCCAGAAAAAAGAAATGAATTTTGGAAGGGTTTACGGAGCGGAGACTCTTCCAAAAAACATTTCCTTTTGTGGAGCTTTCCTGGGAGTGTTTGCTATGGTTGCCCATTAATATCACTGTTGCCCAGACACCCCTGTATTGCAGGGGACATAAGCATGGGGAAAACACCCATATTTTACCCAACAACGCACACACACCACAACAATGGGCATTACCCACAGCCAAGTACCCCAAATGCAGTCCCGTACTGCCACATTCCAATCAGGTCACCTGCCTTTTATGGGAGAAGCTCATGCCAGCTTGTTGGCGGACGAGTACATGTGGTGCAGGGGGCAGTGGCTGCTAGCGACAGAAGACAGAGGCCTAGCCATGTGCAGGCTGGCACAGTCCACAGCAACAGACAAGCCCTGCCGGATCCACAGTCATGGACTATCCAGGGAATTCAGCCAAGCTGTGGCTACACGGTGGTGCAGTGCACACAGACAATGCATGCAAGAATAGAAGGTCACAGGTTCAAAGACCAGCTGGGGCTACCAGCAATCCTGCCCACATATTTTCCCCACAAATAAACAGTGACAGTAAGGACACACCTTTCGTGACGAGGACATATGCAATGGTAATACGTCTATCTTTTACCCCACTGAGCACAGACACCATGAACAGGGGCAGAACCTACAGCAGAATCCCCCAAATGCAGTCCTGGTGGGTCACACACCAGTCAGGTTCCATGCTGCCACTCATACAAATGCCTGTGCTGTATATCTATGCACGGTATGTAGATGTATCTCATGCATATTCATGAGGGACAGCAGGAAGACCCGAACAGTGTGATGCAAAACTGGGCTGGAGTGGGGAAGCGCTGCCGTAAAACAGCAGCCAACAGGGGCAGACACACCCACACCCACACCCACAGGCCCCATTGGCCAATGTCTCCGGTAGAGGCAGAAACATTGGACCCTGCGTGCATCTCCCAATACCAGCACCTGCATACCTTAGCAATGTCACCCTACACCTGAGGTACACAGCTCTGAAACGTTTGCTAAGAGTACAGGCTGATAGATATCCCTACGTTACGCACATACTGCTAGTTGACCCCATCCGAACAATCTGCGGTGCGTGCTCCAGGCCTGGCCTCTGATGGTGTTCACCACCCTGGGGAGTGACCCCCAGCAGTACTGCGTACCATATCCATGCCTGTGCCGTGCCCAGGACCGGTGTGGTGGCCAAGGCTAATCACCCCCTCAATAGTAACACAATGCTGGCATAGGTGTGGGAGTGTGTGTCTGTCTATACAGTGTGTGTTGGCTGCAAACACCTTCCCCAACCCACACTGCCAGCACTACTGCCAGTATTGGCCCGCCAATGTGCATAATGAGCAGCAAGGTACCATGGATATAGGTCAGACATGGTGGGCTGGCCAGGATGCATCTGCACAGGGCATAGGGCACTGGCTGTGACATTGTAGTGCCAGGCCACCACCTACACAGACAGGGTGACCTCTGTATGTGCTGCTGGGGGAGCACTCTCACCCTGAGTGTGCAGTGATGACAGCATGGCTAGGCACCCCCATAGTGCTGTATTGTGTTTCTCTCTTGTGGTATATATGGGTTTCCTGTTGGGGTCTCTTCACAGAACTCTCTGCTTGTGTGTGCTGCCATCCCAGTTTTGGGTGCATGCATTTCCATCAGGGCTAACCAGCAGACTGTTCACAGCTGGTATGTGTCTTGATGGAGTGCCTTGCAGGGTGCAGCGGCTGATGGCTTGCTGCAGGTGAATATCTGATAGTGCTGGGGTGCATCTTTGGATATCCAGGCCTAAAGTCTGTCTGATATTGTGTTATAGATGTGTGTGGAGCTGCTTGGACTGCCCTGTGGGGTGTCTGTTCCCCAGCAGGACTGGGGTTTGATGGTCCACTCTACTGCCCTGGGGGGTGGGATGGGGATCTGTTGGTGGGGGGCCCCTGTTTGCTGCCCTGGGTGGGTGTGTGTGTGTGTGAGGGAGACTTTGACCACCGGGGGGGTCCATGGGGGTTTCCACTAACTGAGACAGACAGAGATATCCAACATGTTTCTGCAGCACCTTCCTATCTCACAGGTTGGTACTGTTTTGGAGCTCTGTCATGGCCTCATCCAGCTATGGCTGGTGTTGTGGACCTGGTCCTGGCCGCCACATCACACCCTCAGGGTGAGCACAGTACCCGCACAATGTGACGGTGTGTAGCTACTCTTTGCTGGTAGTCCACCCGCTCAGGACCCCCTACCAGGCCGAGGTGCTGTGTGGGTGCACATGGACAATTCCCCCTACCAGGCCGGGTAGCTGTTGGGGTGCATTCCCCATCTTGTGTGCATCTGTGGACAGCTGATTTGCATGTGCAGTGCATCATGGGTACGGGTGGCCTAACCTTATCCTGTCTACAACAGCAGACTGTCTGTGGGGTGACGTGCAGGCTCTCTGCAGCCAGCCAGGGGCTTGCTATCAGCTGTAGAGCTCTAGCCCATTGGTTACGTTACTTCCTGTACAGCCAGAGGTCGTGGGTTCAAACCCACAGTGGGGCCCTTTGATAGGGCTGTCCACAGCTTTATTTTTATTTACTGTACATATGTCTATGCCGGCAAAACCACACACAGCTTACTATACCCATTAGGTGCCTCTGAGGGTGCTTTATAGGGCGCCCTATAGGCCACCTTATGGTTGCCATCCATATAGGGTGCACTATACATTATCCTGTGTCGCAACATACATGGTGCCCTATAGAGGACATTCTAGGGTGCCTTGGCGGACAGTGCACTGTAACATGTGCCTTACGGGCATCCGTATGTTAACACACTGTGAGAGCGGGTTTACTAGTGGTGGGAAATAAAATAAATTGTATATATTGTTATTGTATATAGTTACCCTGTTAGCCAAGTTGTTCTCCTGTTCATATGTAAACACAAAGTACTATTGGAAATGTGTATGTTCGTTGTTTATTGTAAACCGCACTGATGCTGAATAGCGCGGTATAAAAGAGACTTTAAATAAATAAATAAAAATAAAATAAATGGAAGGCTTCCTACAGCACTCCTCACCATGATACATACTGCCCCAGCCAGCCTTGTTCACTGGGCACTGTGAGGGGTTGAACCCCTGGCCCCTGCACCATTGGTCAGTGTCTTAACCATTGTGCTGTGGCTCTGCTCCTGTGTTTGTGCATCCGCGCGCAGCCTTGTAGCCATCAGCGCGCCATCTTGTGGCACACTAAATTAACAGCACGCCGCCTTATGCCGCACAACATGGAAATGCCCCTAAAATAATGCCTCAGCCAACTGTTTTCAATGGGCACTGTGGGGAATTGAACCCATGATCCCTGCACGAGTGGTCAGTGTCTTAACCATTGTGCTATGGCTCAGTTCCTGTTATTTGCACATCAGCGTGCCACTTATCCCTCCCACTATTGGACTGCCCCCTCACACATCAGCGCGCCGCCTTCTGCCCACCGGCTCGCCGCCTTCTGTTGCCCACATTTATCAGCGCACCGCCTTCTGCCGCCCAAACTTAACAATGCGCCGCCATCTGCCGCCCACACTAAACAGTGCGCCGCCTCATGCCGTAATAAAAATAACAGTGCGCCGCCTTCTGCTGCCCAAAATTAATATGCCTCCTAACCACTTTTGCCCATAAATGTTGGTGCCTCAGCTGGTCTTTATTGTTGAGCGCGATGGGGGTTTGAACCCCTGGCCCCTGCACCATTGGTCAGTGTCTTCACTGTTGTACTACTGCTCTGTTGTTTGGTTTTGCAGCAGCGCCCCACTTAGCCTTCCCACGCGCTAATGTGGGCCCCGCACATTAGCGCGACGCACACACGTACGGTCCAGTTTTTTGCTTTTTTCTGCCTGGCCCGCCCACTCCTTATATGGCACCAGCACACTAATGGGAACCCGCACAGCAACGGTGTTTAGTAAACATGCCCCTTAGTCTTCATCCCTCAACCAGAGGCGATTAAGCCGAACCAAATGGAGCTCTCTATCACCCCTGTCCCCTGGTCAGACCATAATCTGATAACATTTCAGATTCCAGCGTTTCAAACTATAGACAGCTGCTCAAACTCAACCAAATGTTCAAGACCTACCAGATTCAAACAACTTGACAGAGAGAAGTTTACAATTCACGCACTTCCTAAGCTCGCCCAACCATCAGCCAACCTCAACGAAATGGTAAGCAACTGGACCGAAACCCTCTCCTCATACGCGCAGCACCCGGTCACTGTCAAGAAATCGACTCCTGACAACCTAACCACTAAAAAACAATCTGCTCCATGGTTCTCCCCTGAACTGCGTACTTCACTTATCCACCTCAGAAAACTAGAGAGAAAATGGAGAAGTACACGTAATTCCTCCGACCAAGTCACCTATTTAGAACATCTTAAATGACATCGTGAATCAACTTGGGCCAGGAGGAAGGAATTCCATGCTGAGATCCTCAACCGCTCATTGAACAAGCCAAGGGAACTATTCAACTTAGTAAAATCCTATACCAACCAACCATCCCCACCACAACAAGATTTTATTCAGCCCCAGGCTTATGCGAACTATATACAATCAAAAGCAATAAAAATAACAACTGCAACACCACAAGAACCCTCCCAATCTTCTCACCCGCAGTTCCCAATCACCAAACTTGTCCCGCCCTCTGCAAAGACCATAGAGGATGTAATCGCCTCCATCAACACGACAACGGCCCCAACTGACCCATGCCCAGCGCACTGGATTAGGACCATGCGCACAGAACTCGGTCCATTCATAGCCAACATCGCGAAGAGGTCATTTTAATCTGGTGTCTTCCCAGACGCTCTCAAGCAAACTTCCATCTGTCCATTTCTAAAAAACAACCAGCTGGACCCAAAGAGAGAGGATTCTTACCGACCAATTTCTAGTATCCCATTACTAGCTAAAATTCTTGAGAAGCTAACCCAGAGACAGATTCAGCAGCATATAGACTCCTCTTCCCCATTAGATCCTTGTCAACACGGATTCAGGGAGGCCCACGGTGTAGAATCTCTACTAACAACTCTGATTAACACACTTATCAACGGCATTGACAATCTCAAGATGGGTTTTGCTTTAATCTTTCTGGATATAGCGGCTGTGTTTGACTCCGTAGATCACACACAGCTTCTGAAGTGTCTTCACGAGAAAGGAATCCATGACCGAGCATGGGACTGGTGCAAATCTTACCTGGAAGGCCGACTGCAACACGTACGCATTGGTAACGCTACATCTGATCCCTTCCAGCAGACACTGGGTGTGCCCCAAGGCTCCTCCCTGTCTGCGCTTCTGTTCAATATATACATGCAGCCAATTTGCGACATCACACGCTCCTTCGGCATATCCTGCCTCATGTATGCAGACGATGTACTGCTATTCTCACCCATATCTGTCGCATGCCCAGACTACACAGTGTTAATCAACTGTTTTAATGCAATAATGGATTGGCTACTTACTCAGAACCTCCGTATCAACTTCAAAAAGACGGAAGTCCTAATAATTACAAGAAATAAATGTTTCTCTCCTCCACCTTGTCTAAAAGTCAGAGATGCTGATCTTCCGGTCAAATCCAATATACGCTATCTGGGAGTGATATTGGATCAACAATTGGACTTCAAGGAACATATAAGACGCACCGTAAAATCAATATACTTCAAGATTAAAACCCTGAGGCACTTGAAACCTATGTTGGAACCTGATGACTTCCGAACTATCTTCCAAGCGCTAGTCACACCGCACTTCGATTATGCTAATATAATACTGCATGGCCTCCCTAAGATCAAAATCAACCCCCTACAGTTAGCCATGAATGCAGCAGCCTGTATCCTCTACGGAGCCTCAAGGAGTGACCACATCCCCCCATTCTAAAAGAGCTTCATTGGCTTCCAATAAGCTGTAGGATCCCATATAAGGCCCTCCTTATTACCTTCAAGGCCTTCAATAAACTATCTCCTGCAGCCATCTCGGATCTCATCACACACACAGAGAACAACAGGCCTAGAAGATCTTCTGATGTGGACATGCTAATCATACCAAGCGACTCCATAAAGTCTAACCAATCAACTATCAATAGAGCTTTTGTGAACTTCGCCCCCAGATGCTGGAATAAACTCCCTCCCGGCATTAGAGCAATCAGGGACCTGAGATAGTTTAGAAAAGCCCTCAAACACCACCTTTTTACCACACACTTTAAGCTTCTGGATATACCTCCCCCTCTCCCACCCTTACCCTCACAACCCCATACCTATCCTATATGAATGCATAGAACTGACTTATGTACCAACAGGTAGTTTCAAAGATTGTATATAGTTCCCCTGGTTTACCTCCATGTTAATTCTCTGTTATCTGTAAACGAAGGCCAAATTATCTGGTCAATGTGTTTTATTGTTACAATGTAAACCGCACTGATGACAAATAGCGCGGTATATAAGAAATGTTAAATAAATAAAAATAAAGGATGCCCTAATTTCCCATTTCCTAACAAATTTAAAACCTTCTTCCTTGCATTATTGTCACATTCACGCATTGAGACTCCAGAGCTCTGTATCTCTTGGGCCCTGTGTGTGGAACAGGAAGCATTTCTGAAAATGCTAACCTGGAGGTCCTAGATTTCATTTTTCTGCCTAAAAGCCTAGATTTGGTTTTCAGAACCTCCTTCTCATATTTTACTATGTACCAACATGTGCCAGGATAGTTAACTTCTCCCCAGCACTGTCTAAAATCCTGTTGTGGTTGCATGTGTAAAATATTATGAGGCCGATTCCAAAAGGTGCACACCTGGGCCGTGGGGTCGCCTAAAACATAGATGGGGCCAAATTGAACCTGATCCCACAACCGTGGAAGCTATACATACCAGTGATTGCAGAATTGGGCAGATGGATGGTCCAGTGTGCACCCAATTTCTCATCTCTATCACCTCGCCGGAGCCAGAGCAGGGCAGTCAGCCCTTTAAATTTGGAGGCACCATCGGGCGCATGGCTGCACGCTGCACACCTCGCCAGAGCCGGAGCAGGGCATTCGACCCTTTAAATTTGGAGGCGCCATCGGGCGCACGGCTGCATGCCGCACACCTCACCGGAGCTGGAGCAGGGCAGTCGGCCCTTTAAATTTGGAGGCGCCATCGGGCGCACGGCTGCACGCCACACACCTCGCCGGAGCAGGGCAGTCGGCCCTTTAAATTTGGAGGTGCCATCGGACGCACCCGCGCCTGGCGGGCACACGCCTGAGGGCTCGCCAGATGGCCCTTTGGCGTGGCCCTTAGGCGGGGAACAAAGGCGTGGCCTGTACATCCAGCACCATCTATTCACCAGCTAAACACCAGGCAGCCTCGAGAAGAAGAACAGATCCAAACGTTCCTCCACACCTCACCTCCTGACCCCAACCAGCTCCCATACAAGTAAGCACCCACCACTGCTACCCACAGCCTGGTAACTGCATTGCTACCCACTGCTCCCTCACCATGACTGCCCCATTACCAGCAATTAATTCTGATTCACCGAACTTGCTCACATCGCCTGCTTTGAACTTCCTACCCATTGCCTGCTTTGAACTTGCTACGCATTGCCTGCTTTGAACTTGTTATCCATTGCCTGCTTTGAACTTGCTACCCATTGCTACACTGAACTTTGCTGCACAAGCTATAATCTCCCTGCTACCCACTGATGGTACGTTACCTATATTGCATAGCATGCTGTCCTCACTTGTAAATCAACACATACTGCATAGTGTGTAGAATCCCTACCCACATCTTTGCTTGTAAATTATCATACACTGCTTTGCCCCATCACACCTCTTCCATGGCCTCCATCTCATTGTCCTTCTCTTCCTCATACTCCCCAACTGCCTCCCCTCCTACCAGCACCCTCACTCCTCTCCCCCTACTCCCCCTCTACCTTCTTCACATCTCTCTCCATTCTGTCTTCTAACCTAGCATCTGCTCTTGAACTTCATTACACCCTCCCCCTCATTCAACCTGCCCCCCTCTCTCTAAGGCAACCCCACCCTCGCTTCCGCCGTAGGCCTCTGCCTTACCCCATTCTCTATTACTCCTTCTCCTTCTCTCATCAGGTAATATCAACCCCAACCCTGGACCCCCCCCCCCCCCCATTTTCTATCTCACTCTAAGAAAAGTTCCTCACGTACCTTATCTAATCTCATCCATATCCCTTTCCTTTCCCCTTCTACCCTCCCTCACTCATGCCCGAATCACTCATCTAGAGATATCAACCCCAACCCTATCCCCTTTAGAGCTCTATCTCACTCCAAAAAAAAAATCCTCACGTAACCTATCTATTCTCATCAATATCTCCCTTCATTCCCCTTCCACGTCCCCTCCCTCATGCCCCTCATGGCGGGCATACTCATCCAGAAACACCCACCCATACCCTAGCCCCTCTAAATCCCCATACTACTCTGAAAATAGATCCTCACGTACCAGCCCCCCTAGACCGCCTTCTTACTCTGGAAAGAAATCCTCACGCAACTTGTCTAACCTTATCCATATCCCTCTCCTTTCCCCCTCCACTCTCTCATTCTCATGTGCCCTAGGAACGTATGCTCAGTCACCAACAAACTTCCTTTTACCCATGATCTCTTCATCTTTAATGCACTACACCTTCTTGCCCTAACTGAAACCTGGCTCCTCCCAGATGACACCACATCCATCGCTGCTCTCTGCCACGGGGGATACCAATTCTCCCATACACCTCGCTCCACCGGCCGCGGTGGTGGAGTTGGGCTTCTACTTTCCCCCTCCTGCCAATTCCAACCCCTCCTGCTACCCCAGTCACATTCCTCCCTCTCTTTTGAAGTCCACTCCATTCGCCTCTCTACACCTCTTCCCCTCTGAGTAGCTGTTATCTATCGCCCACCCAATAAAGCCACATCAACCTTCCTTACCGACTTTGATTCCTGGCTTTCCATCTTTCTGGATCCCTCTTCCCCCACTCTTATTCTCAGCGATTTTAACATTCACGTCAATAACCCCTCTGATCCCCATGCCTTAAAGTTCCTCGCCGTCACCTCCTCATTCGACCTTCAACTCTGCTCCACTGTTCCCAACCACCTGCATGGCTACTGCCTTGACCTGATACTCTTCTCTAACTCCTCTTCCTCAAACTTCCGCAACTCAATCCTTCTCTTATCTGACCACCACCTTCTAACCTTTAATCTTCAGCTCCCACCGTCTCTACCTCGTCCTGTCTCCTCCGACCTAATTAGAAACCTTAATAATATTGATCCCGTGACCCTCTCCTTCACCATTTCTCCTTCTCTTTCCTCTATTATGTCCTCCAAGACCATCGACAAGGCAGTATCCTCTTATAATACTGCACTATCCTTGGCTCTCGACACTCTCGCCCCACCCACCCCACGTCCCATCCGACGTTCTGTTCCCCAGCCCTGGCTTTCTTCCACAACCCGCTATTTATGCATCTGTACCTGCTCTGCTGAATGTGCCTGGTCCAAATCCCGTTCCCCAGAAGAACCTCTACACTTCAATTCATGCTTGGCTCCTTCCAATCAGCCATAGCACTTGCCAAACAAGAATACTACATCCATCTAACTAACTCCCTTGCTTCTGATCCTCGCCGCCTCTTTAATACCCTCAATTCCCTCCTTAAGGTGCCCCCACCCCCGGTCCCACCCTCCCTCTCCGCCCAAACTCTAGCCGACTACTTCCATGACAAAATCCACAAAATTGCCCTCCAATTCCCCACTTCCTCATCTACCTCTTCCCCTCCCCAATTCTCCCCCCTCATCAATACCTCCTCTTCTACCCTCTCCTCCTTCCCTATGATCTCCAAAGGAGAAACTACATTCCTTCTTTCCTCCTCCAAACCCACCACCTGTTCCTCTGACCCCATCCCCACCCATCTCCTACACCCCATCTCCTCTTCCGTTGTCCCCCCATCTCTCATATTCTCAACCTTTCACTCTCCACTGCTACTGTCCCTGCCAACTTTAAACATGCTGTTGTCACACCTCTCTTCAAGAAATCCTCACTCGATCCCACCTGTCCCTCCAACTATCGACCCATCTCCCTCCTTCCCTTCATATCTAAACTACTAGAATGAGCAGTCCACTGCCACTGCCTCAACTTCCTCACCTCCCAGGCCCTCCTGAACCTACTACAATCTGGCTTCCGTCCCCTACACTCCACTGAAATGGCTCTTACAAAAGTCTCCAATGACTTATTCCTGGCTAAATCTAAGGGCCTCTACTCTGTTCTCATCCTTCTCAACCTCTCCACTGCGTTTGATACTGTTGACCACAATCTTTTCCTCACCACCCTCTCCTCGCTTGGTTTCAAGGGATCCGTACTATCCTGGTTCTCCTCCTACCTCTCCCATCGCTCCTTTAGCGTATGCTCTGGCGGCTCCTCCTCCTCCCCCACCCCGCTCCATGTCGGTGTACCCCAGGGATCCATCTTGGGCCCCCTCCTTTTCTCCCTCTATACACAGTCCCTTGGCACACTTATCTCCTCCCATGGCTTTCAGTACCATCTCTATGCCGATGACTCCCAAATCTAACTGTCTACACCTAATATCTCTCCAGTAATCCAGACCAAGATCTCTGCCTACCTTTCTGACATTGCTAGCTGGATGTCTCACCGCCGCTTGAAACTAAACATGGCCAAGACTGAACTCCTGGTCTTTCCCCCAACTCCTCCCCTCCTCTTCCCCCTTTCTCAGTCTCTGTGGCTGGATCTACGATCCTCCCTGTTCCCTCAGCCCACAATTTAGGGGTTATCTTCGATACCTCTCTCTCCTTCTCCACACATATCCAGCTTGTAGCTAAGACCTGCCACTTCTTTCTCTACAACATTAGCAAAATCCGCCCCTTCCTTTCCGAACACACTACCAAAACGCTTATCCACTCCTTAATCTCATCTCACCTTGACTACTGCAACTTACTCCTTGCTGGTCTCCCTGCGAGCCATCTCTTCCCCTTCAATCCATACAAAACCATGCTGCTCGACTTATCTTCCGCCAGTCTCGCCATGCCCAGATTACTCCCCTTCTGAAGTCACTTCACTGGCTCCCTATCCAATTCCGCATCCAATTCAAACTTCTCCTACTGATCTATAAGTGCATTCACTCTGCTGCCCCTCCATACCTCTCATCTCGTATCTCTCCATACACCCCCTTTCGGCAACTTCGCTCCGCTAATAAATTACTTCTTTCTAGGCCTTTCACTCACACCGCTAACTCCCAACTTCGCTCCTTTCACCTTGCTGCTCCTTACGCGTGGGACAGCCTACCTCTCCCCATACGCCAGGCACCCTCTCTGGCTCTCTTCAAATCCAGGTTGAAGACCCACCTCTTCACAATCGCTTTCAGATCCTGACTTTCATCCCTTATCTTAGCCCGACTCCCGTCAATTTTCATGACTGAGTTGTAAGACCATACTGCTTTGCACTGTGTTGACTACTGCTCTGTATTGTCTCGTTTTTTGACTAATGCTCTGTATTGTCTCAACTAGATTGTAAGCTCCGATCAGCATGACTCTGATGGGCAGGGACTGTCTCTTGTATTTTTATCTGTACAGCGCTGCATGCGTGGCGCTATATAAGTGCTTAGTAGTAGTAGTACTCTCGGAGGCTGCCCATCACCAGTGCACAACACTACAGCTGGTGTGCCGGTGCAGTGGCATACCGCTGCCATGGCACTGGCATGTCCAGCCAGCAGTACAGAATCATCTGCCCTACAGCACCTGAAGGTGTGAAAAGCCTTAGCAAATCAGCTTTTAATAGCTCATGTTAATGCATCAGTGTGTGTGTTTTTTAATGCTGCCCCATTGCCTATTTAAAAATGACACATATTAAATAACAATAGTGTATGTTAAAGTGCAGTGACACATGTTAATACCTTAATGCATGTTAGTAAATAAGTATTTTTTTCACTGGTGTTCACTTCAAATTGAATTCCTGTGGCACAGCACATCTACTGTAGAGCATTTCTTTTCAGTCATATTGGGGCCAATTGTCACAAGCCATTAACTCAGGTGAATGGGCTATTTGAGAATTGCACTCTTCCTGGGGGAAAAATATACAGACTTTTCTCCCTACCCAAAACCCAAGACTGGTGCAAGAGATTAGATATCCTATTCAAATCTTCAGCCTAGCTCCACTCTCAATTAACTTTCAGGCCACTATGCCCCCCCCCCCTCATGATTATCCCAATACCACTTCTCTACGAATAATGACTCTTCTGACCCTTATGCCTTAAAGCGCCTTTCCCTAACTTGTTCATTCAACTTCCAGCTGTGCTTTACCACTCCTACTCACAAGCATGGCCACTGCCTTCACCTCGTCTTCTCCAGCTGCTCACTCTTAAACTTCTCCCCCTCACTTCTTCCCTTATTTGACCATCACCTGCTAACCTTCACTCTTAACCCCCCCCCCCCCATCTTGGCCTCACCTGATCTTTACCAATATATTTAACACCCCCACCACCACTCCACAACTCACAGACCCAAAAAAACTCCCATCAAAAACAATATACTAAATTATAATAGGTCAAAAACAGATCCTATATCATACAAAGAACTGACACAGAGGCAGCAGCACACTCTACTAGGGAAATATTAAACGCAAGAGAAAAAAACTGCAGGATAATGCATCATCCCACTATGCGGCTACTGAAAGCCATAGGGGATAGAACGAGCTCAACATCACAGGCTTAATAAAACTCCCACCATTTATTTATTAAATGTCATTTTATGCTATACTTCCCAACATAGCTAGAAACTTAAACTATTGAAAGCAAGGAATACTCTGAGGTGCCTTGCAGCAGCCGTTGCTAGAACTACCAGCTAAAAGAGATCAAACTGCATTATAAGCCATAGGAGCTGTAAACGACGGCATTAAAGTTCTAATACCTGTGGAGGAGATACAGAAAATCAATAGAAGCTTAAGAACACATTCAATGCCTGCCTTATACGGTTTACTTATTTAGTGGCAGCCGGCTTCCAGCACATTATCCCTCCACTGTCACAAAGCCGCCGAAGCGATTCAATCACCAGAGGACTTTTGCAGCTAACAACTGCCACAACACACAGCCTGTTGTCCACATACTGCCCCGGTCTTAAGTTCAAAAACAATTAAGAATAACCGTACAAATATCTTTGTTTCGCTTAAAAAATGCTTCATCGAGGGTTAGACTATCAGCCAGAAAATTCTGTGCGGAAACCCACGTTAGACGCCACTGGCTTTAAATTGAAGACAGCAACCAATCAGGGGCAAAACAGCGGCTGATTTGAGCAGTCAAAGCGATCAAAAACACAAATAGAGAGAAAGTGCTTTTGAAACACACAAAAACTATATAGCAGAAACAAAATACACTAGAGGGAAAAACTCCCAGTCAATTTTGTTATTCAATCCAATTGGTTCAAGAGTGTTGAAATTAAAGATCCGATGCTGCTCATGTTGTACTAACACTTTACCACGATCACCTCCTCGATGGTTATCAGGAACAAAATCTATAGCTCTACAACGAAGGTCCTTAAATTCATAATGATTCTGCAAACAATGCTGTATCAATGGTGCTTCTTCTCGAGCCTTCAAGAGCATTATTTTTATGTTGTGATAACCGCATCCACAGCTGCCTCACTGTCTTTCCAATATAGTATTTATTACAGGGGTATCAGAGTGTATATACCACATACATAGAAGTACAGGTAGTCAACCAATGATGATTTAAAACAGAGTCATTGATCTTAAAATTGGAACCTTCTTCCATAATCACGCAAAAAAATGCAACAGCCACACAAATGATCTCACAAATATCGTCCTCTACTATATTTATATTTCATCCACCAATACTTTTAGGATTCTTAACACTATCGCCCCTTCAGCTCTTTCAACTGCTGTCTTATCACTTCTTTCCTCCATTATGTCATCTGAGTCTGTTGATGGGGCAGTATCCTCCTATAACACTATTCTCTCCTCTGCTCTGGATGCACTGGCTCCTCCCAATCCATGCCCTGTGAGGTGTACCATATCTCAACTATGGCTGTCCTCAACAACCCGCTACCTATGTTTCTGTTCCCGCTCATCTGAGCGCCTTTGGCTTAAATCAAATACTCTTGCTGACTTCCTACATTTCAAATTCATGCTAACCTCTTTCCAGTCAAACACAGCACTCACCAAGCAAGAGTACTATGTCCATCTGACTAACTCTCTTGCCTCTGACCCCTGTTGTCTCTTTGCTACACTCAACTACCTCCTTACGGTCCTTCCTTCCCCAATTCCTCCTTCACTTTCTGCCCAGACCTTGGTTGACTATTTCCATGACAAAGTCCAGAAGATTAGTCCCAAATGCTTCACATGGTCACCTCTGCCTCACTGTCCCCTCCACCTCACTGTCCGCCTCTTCAATCCCAAATCCTTCCCTCAACTTCTGTCACCCTTTCTTCCTTTTCTAAAATCACTGACGAAGAAACTGCAAATCTTCTCTCCTCCTCCAAACTATCTGCTCCTCTGATCCTATTCCCACCTGTCTACTAAGCTCTATCTCTTTCTCTGTCATCCCTTCCACTGTCATATCCTTAACCTATCGCTTAGCACTGCAACTATTTCTGTGGCCTTCAAACATGCTCTGGTTTCACCTCTCCTCAAAAAGATTTCACTAGACCCTACCTCTCCTTCCACTTATCGATCTATCTCTCTCCTCCCCTTTGCTTCAAAACTACTTGAATGTAATTCACCGCCGCTATCTTGAATTTCTTTTCTCTAAAATCCTTCTGGATCCATTACAATTGGGCTTTTGTTCTCTACATTCCACAGAAACGGCTTTTGCCAAAGTCTCCAGTGACTTGTTCCTCACCAAATCCAAGGGCCTTTACTTGATCCTCATTCTTCTGGACCTCTCTGCTGCCTTTGACACTGTTGATCACCACCTTCTCGATACCTGTCGTCACTTGGATTTAGAGACTCTGTTCACGTTTTCTTTTTATTTATTTATTTTATTTTACATTTCTTATGTACCGCCTTTCATGATATCAAGGCAGTTTACATTGAACAAACTGAAATAACATTGAAAAGGGCATTATAACTTGGAGATAACTATTTTACAGGGAACATGGGCAATCTCTCCCATCGCACTTTTAGTGTATGTTCTGGTGGATCCTCCTCTACTGCCATCCCACTTACAGTTGGTGTATCTCAGGGCTCTCTCTTAGGACATCTCCTTTTCTCTCTCTACAATCAGTCCCTTAGTGCACTTATTTCCTCCCATGGTATTCAGTACCATCTTTACACTGATGACCCTTAGATCTACATCTCTGCACCTGAAAACTCTCCAGGAATCCGGGCCTGGATCTCTGCCTGCTTATCTAACATTGCTGACTGGATGTCTCACCACCATCTGATATTGAACATGGCAAAAACTGAGCTCCTTATCTTTCTCTGTAAACCCACATCCCCCTTCCTCCCTTCTCTATTTCTGTGATTAACACTACATTCCTCTATTTCCTCAGTTTGTAACCTTGGGGTTATCTTTGATTCTACTATCTCTACATGCAACAATTAGCTAAAACCCGTTGCTTCTTTCTCTATAACAACAGCAAAATCCCACCCCCTTCCATTCTACACAAACTATTAAAACCCTTATTCACTCTGTAGTCACTTCCGTTCTTGACTATTTATTTTATTTAACAATTTTTCTATACCGCCTTTTCATTTAATCAAAGTGGTTTACATTAACTTCAACTTTTACAAAGAACTTGCAATTTTAAACATTAACATCAAACTTAAAAAACTTAAACATTATTATCCAACTGTTACAGAGAACTTGCAATTGTAAACAGTAACATCAAACATCAAAAACTTAAATAGTCTCTTAAAACATCATCCTTCAAGATTTAAATAATCTCATAAAAGGTTTTATGAAATTGAAAGGGAGGGTTAGATGGGAGTTCTGAAACTAAACTTTGTGGTAAGAGTAATGGGAGGGGGAATGGTGCAGATAGCTTAGCTTGTGTAAATTGGCTTGTGGAGTGGAATGGTCATGGTACCATGTAATGATTAGAGTGATTGGAGGTTTTCGTTGAATTGTTCAATGAATAGGGTGGTTTTGACTAACTTCCAAAAATATTTTTTGTGGATCTTAGCTTTTCTGGGAGTGCATTCCAAATAGCAGGGGCAGCAAGCAAGAAAGCCCTCATGGATGTGGATTTATTGGTTCTTGTGAATAGACTAGGGGTTGGTATGGTGTTTTTAGCGCTGTTTCTATCCAGTCTTTTGCTTGCTTTGGTTCCGATGAGCTCTTGTAGTATTCCTGCTGATAAGTTATTTTTGATCTTGAAGATGGTGAGCACTGATTTATATTTTGCTCCTGAAGAGATTGGCAGCCAGTGCAGATCGTGTAGTATGGGAGTTATATGGTCTTGTAGTGAAGCTCCAGTAATAATACGGGCAGCAGTGTTCTGTACTATTTGAAGTGGTCGAGTGGATTGTTTAGGTAAACCTTGGAAGAGGAGACTATTACAGTAGTCCAGCACTGGTGTGATGATGGCCTGGCATGCTGTACGGAAGTGTTCTTTATTGAGGAGGGGTTTTAGTCTTCGGAGCATTGCTAGTTTGAAGAAGGCTGTTTTGGATGTCTTGTTGATATGCACTTGGAGGGTAAGTTGTTTGTCTAGTACCACTCCAAGATACCAAACTTCGTCTCTTATTGTGATCAGTATGTTTGAGATGTTGATAGAAGTAGGAGGAGTGAATGTGGATTCCCCTGTAATGATGATTGCTTCCGATTTTTTTGTGTTGATGTTTAAGTTGTTATTAGTAAGCCAGAATGTTATTTCATGAATGCAGGTTGATATTGTGGTATAGTCTGGGGTGTCCAGGTGGATAGGGGTATATGCCATGATATCGTCAGCATATATGGCATATTATATCTTGTATTTATTAAATATTTTGCATTATAGGCTGAATGTAAATGTTGAAGAGGAGAGCAGATAATGAGGAGCCTTGGGGAACTCCTTGAGTTGTACGGAAAGGTGCTGAGGTGAGGTTACCGGATGTTACTCTCTGTTGTCTGTCTTCGAGGTATGATTGAAACCATTTGATGGTGGTGTCTCGCAGGCCAGTCTCCATTAGGCGCTTCAGTAGGATGTGATGGGAAACTGTGTCGAAGGCGGATGATATGTCGATAAAAATTAGTAAGAAGCCCTTCTTTATCTTGTCTATTCCTTTGAGTATGTTATCGAATAGGTGTATGAGAAGTGTTTCAACTCCATGGTTTGGGCGGAATCCGTGCTGGTGAGGATCTAGTGAGGCATATTCGTCAATATGGTCTAGGAGCTGTCTCTGAACAATCTTTTCAGTTATTTTTATCAGGAACATAAGAAAATAAGATATGCCATACTGGGTCAGACCAAGGTCCATCAAGTCCAGTATCCTGTTTCCAACAGTGGCCAATCTAGGTCATACGTACCTAGCAGTTTCCCCAAGAGCACAGGTTCCACAATGCTTGTATTGGGTCAAGCATTGATATCCTGGGTCCCTTTTTAATAATGGTTTATGGACCTTTTCTCCAGGAACTTGTCCAAACCTTTTTTAAACCCAGCTACACTAACAGGAATGGGAGGCTAAATATTGGGCGGTAGGCTGAAGGGTTGGTACTATTAGTTGAGGTGTTTTTACAAATAGGGCAGATAGTAGATTGTTTAAATGCTTTGGGCATGTAACCCTGAGTGAGGGAGGTGCTTACTATTTATGTAGCTGTATTTATATCCCGCTTTTCACCGGGTCAAAGCGGTCAATTGGGAGATACATTTAACATGAGGGGATATGACACACATACGCTAATACTTACAGGGAACATGGGCAATGGAGGGTTAAGTGGCTTGCCCAAGACCACAAGGAGTACCTATAGGACTAGAAATCCCAGTCCCTCTGGCCTGAGATTGCTGTCCCCAGGTGGGACTTGAACCCCCAGCCCTTCGGCCTGAAGTACCTTGTCCTAACCACTAGGCCACTCCTCCCACTATCTTTTGAATGTATGTGCTGAGGTCTTCTTTGGTGGATTTAATCCAGATCACTTGGAACGGGTCCGATGGAGAAGTGGTGGTGTTTAGAGAGGTGATAGTTTGAGTTATTTGTTTAGTTTATTTATTTTATTTATTTAGTATACATTTGTATACCGCTACTTCCAGCGATCAGCAGCGGTTTTTGATTACAGATTGGAAATTGTCAAATCATGACAGGAAATTTTTGAGGTATAAACACATTGATTAGACAGGAAAGCACAGCACACAGAGAACTATTTTACAGGGAACATGGGCTATGGAGGGTTAAGTGGCTTGCCCAAGACCACAAGGAGCACCTGTGGGACTGGAAACCCCAGTCCTTCCGGCCCAAGGTTGCTGTCCTCTAGTGGGATTTGAACCCCCAACCTTCCGGCCTGAAGTACCTTGACCCAACCACTAGGCTACTCCTCCACTCCAGTTGATGGAAAGCTGAAGTTCTTCCATTGATTGGTAGTCGTGGAGCCAGCATCTGTAGTTGGTGTGTCCATAGGAGGGATGTTCTTTTGGGATGTGTTGTGATTGGGACTGTTCTTGGATATTAGAAAATCAGCAAAGGTTTGAGGGTGAATCTTGCTTTCATCTTTCATGGTCGGGTCATTTGTAAGAGTGTGAACGATGTTAAAGAGCTCCTTGGTTTGTTACAGCTTTTAGAACAAGCTTTGTGTGGTATTGTTGTTTATGTTTGTTTATTAGATTATTGTATTCTTTTTGCATCTCCTGGTATTGCTTCAATGTAATTTCTGATTTGTTACATCTCCAGCAGCGTTCCAGTTGTCGTAATTTCCTGTTGGATTCTCTTATGGTGTTAGAATACCATGGTGTAGATCTAGGCCTGTTTTTGTTGTGGTGTGAGCTCTTTCGAGGTGGGAGTTGAGATGCAGTAAGGATGGTGGTATTCCATGCATTGATTGCCTCATCCAGGTCAGTGAATTCTTGGGGTAGGGACTGCATGGTGTCTTTGATGAATTGTTCTTTGTTAAAAGTTTTGAAGCATCTGGCTGGCTGTTCAGTTCTCCGAGATGTCTGTTGGGTATTGTGGTGGAGTTTGAATAATATAGCATGGTGATCTGACCATGGTATTGGTGAGGTTTTAGATGGTGTCATGAGACCATGATCCATAATGTTAGTTGGCATGAATATACGATCTGGTCTAGAGCCAGAGTGATGGGATGGACCCGAGAGGACTTGCTTGAGTTGATGGATTCCATTACTTTGTGAAAAGCCATTTCAAGAGTTGTAGATGCAGATGTGAGGTTCAGGTCACCTAGTACAATGAGAGTCTTGTGTGGGGAGTTAGCTGTGTATATCATATCTAGGATGTTGGACATTTCCTCTGTTGGAACCTTGGGGTGTCAGTAGATCAGGCAGATGGATAGATACTTATTTTCAGTGCTGATGAAGTCGCAGTGTTCAGAGCTTTTGGAGGTTGACGTCTTGAGCCTTAGGTCTGATCGGGTGAGAATTAGTACTCCGCCTCCCCGTTTGTGGGTTCGGGGACAGTTTGTATCCTGTGAATGTAGGCGGTGTTATTTGATTCAGTATCACTTGGTCCGAATTCTTGAGCCATGATTCAGTAATGCATAGGATGTCGATGTTGTTTTCATGAATGTGATTGATAATAGTGTTTGCTTTGTTGAGTATTGATCTCGCGTTTATCAGGTCTATGGTTATGTAAGTGGTATGTAAGGAGTGTGATTGAGATGTAGATGTATGTGAGGGTGGGTCTATTTGTATGTATCTGGTAGGTCTCTTACTGGGATGTTTGTAGGGAGCAGATATATAGATAGGTTAGTATTTAGTAGGAAGGTATGATACATATATCGGGGATGCTTGTAAGGCTGTAAAGTAGGTAGTATAGTAGTAAGCATTTGTTTGGTGAGAGCATAGGATAAGAATTAGTGTAATAGCATACATCTGTTGGAAGAACGTCCATTTGTACATTTGATGTCTGCACTGGAGTTTGTGAGTCTTGTATCCAGGAATAGTATGATGAGGTTTATGTTCCATGTTAGCGTCTGCCATGTGGAATGAGCTACTCACCGCTTGTGAGATCTTGTGTAATAGTTGAGGTGGTAGTGTTGGGGTCTTGGTTGGTGGAGTGAGAGCTTCGTATGTGTCTCTTGTTTCGCTGTACAGTTGTAGAAGTCATCAGTCCATCTTGTCGGTATTAGCTTGAAGGTTGGATTCTTCTTGCAGCATGTGTCAGTTTAGGCCTTCGGGGCTTCCACCTAAGGGCCACACCAAAGGGCCCTCAGGCACGGGCCCGCCAGGCGCAGGTGTGCCTCGGAGTGCTCCGCTGTTTTTAATTCTGTCCACAGACCTGATTGGTCCTTGGGGAGCTGATCGAGGAGGAGCACTTCTTCCCGATCGACTCCCCGATGGCGATCAGGTTAGAGGCAGTGAGATGGAGGGCGTGGGACTTCTTCTTCCTGACTCGGAGCGCTCAGCTGTTTTTAATTCTGTCCAGAGATCTAATTGGTCCTTGGGGAGCTGATCGGTGAGGAGCACTTCTTCCCAATCGACTCCCCAATGGCGATCAGGCCAGCGGCGGTGTAACCTGTTCCTCGATGGTCTCCCTCTGAATCATCATTCTCCCCTTTAATCTTTAACCTTTAATTTACAAGCATTGTGGAACCTGTGTCCCTTGGGGAAACTGCTAGGTACGTATGACCTAGATTGGCCACTGTTGGAAACAGAATACTGGGCTTGATGGACCTTGGTCTGACCCAGTATGGCATATCTTATGTTCTTATGTTCTTATGTTCTTAATCTGTTCAAAATTCAGCTGCATGGCTTATCTTTCGCCAGTGTCACTATACTCATGTAACCTCTCTTCTCAATTCACTTCACTGGTTCCCTATCCATTTCCATATACAGTTTAAATTCCTCCTACTGATCTATACGTGCATTCTTTCTGCGGCTCCTCACTATATTTCCTCTCATCTCACTCTGCACCCCTTCTTGGTAACTCCGCTCCTCTGGCAGATCCCTTCCATCTGTGCCCTTCTCTGCCACTGCCAACTCTAGACTTCATTCATTCCACCTTGCTACTCCATATGCCTAGAACAAACTACCCGAGTCAGTGCACTGAGCTTCTTCTCTAGCCCTATTCAAATCTAGGCTAAAACCCCACCTCTTTGAAGCTGCTTTTGGGTCTTTCTTGTCCACTACTTATGTGTATCTTACCATACTCTAGTCCCTGATTTAGTGATGTTTTCTGGTCTTGATTAGATTGTACTGTAAGCTCTAATGAGCACGGACTGTGTTTTACATCTAAATGTAGTGTTGCGTATGCCTTATAGCACTATAACAAATGATTAGTAGTTAGCAGTAAGACTAGTCCTATGAAAATGCAAAATTGGGCATCCTACTTTTAAATATTGAATTTTATTTTGTATATAGATATATAATGAAGGCAATTTTCAGAAGCTGTTTATTCAGGTAAATGGGCTATTTGAAAACTGGCCATCCTCGCTAGGGGTTAAAATATGCACTGATGGTTCTTTGGGTTTTTGTGTCTGTCAGGATCTATTATTTTTCTTTAAGTGCAGCTGCTATTGATTTCTTTAAAGCAGCATTACTCCTTTCCTCTCTTGAATCACAATTCTGCAAAAGATGCTTTCCAGCTGCTTTACTTTTGAAGCAGTTTCAACGCTATTCTTTCTTTTTCGATTCCAAAACAACCTCTGTCTTTCTAATGAGCTAACTGTTCTGTATTTCTGGGCTGTTCTTGATTGTGCAAAGTTCCTACTCTGTCTTATGCATATTTATCCTGGGGACTTCACAGCCAGTCGAGTTTTTAGGATATCCACAATGAATATTCATGAGATAAATGTGCATGCATTGAAGGTTTATGCAGAGTAGAGGAGTAGCTTAGTGGTTAGAGAAGTGGACTGTGGCTGAGGAAGGAGAGTTCAAATCTTGCCTCTACACTGATACTTCTTGTGACCTCAGGCAAGCCACTTCATCCTCTGTTGCCTCAGGCACAATATAGATTTCCTATGTTATTTTCAATCTAAAACAGAAGTGAAAAATACAAACTTTGATTATTTCCTGTCTGTTGTAATTAATATGTGCTATTGCTCAATAGCACTCACTATGGGTGAATTGCACACACTATCACTCAATAGTGTGTGTAAAGCATCAATAATACACTCTAGTGAGCAATGGTGCATGCATACCTAAAGTGTGCATGCTATTTGTGTATGCATGCACTACTGAAGAATCGTGTATGCTATCAATGTGTAGCACACTCGATAGAGCAATAGCATGTACTATTCACCCATTGTGTGTGCTATTGAATGATAGTGCACACTATTCACCAGTTTTGTGTGATATTGAATGATAGTGCATTCTAGTTGTGGTCAACATTATTGCAACCTTGCATTTTAGGTATGTTGGGTAAAATATCTTGTGAAATAATTGGAAATATTCCAACTGTATGTCATCATAATATTTTAATAATATGTTCAAAGATATACAACAAAGAAAAAAGATGTCTGTGCTATTTAGATATACTAATTTCTGAGAAAAAAACAAAATATGACCTGGATAAGATAAATGGCAACCTTCACTAATATTTGGTTGCACAACCCTTAACAGTGATGACAGCCTCCAAACGTTTCTTGTAGCCATCTATAAGTTTCGTACTTCTGTCTGCTGGTAGCTTCTCCCACTCTTTGACTGTGATTTGTTCCAGCTCATGAATGTTTCCAGGATCCCTTTTACCAATGGCAGATTTCAGCTCTTTCCAAAGGTTCTCGATTGAATTATGATGAGGACTCATTGCTGGCCATTTTAAGACAGACCATTTGTTCCTTTTTAACCATTCTTTTATACTTTTGAATGTATGTTTTTGGTCATTGTCCTGTTGGAGGACCCATAACCTTCGACTCAGACCTAACTTTCTGACACTAGGTAGCACATTTCACTCCAAAATACCTTGACGGTCCTCTGACTTCATGAGTCCTTTAATACGTTCCAGACCTCCAGTTCCTGATGCAGCAAAACAGCCCCACAACATTATGGAACCTTCATCATATTTAATTGTAAGAACGGTGTTTTTTTCCTTACAAGTTTCATTTCTTCGCCTGTAAATGTATCACTGGTCTGCATTGCCAAAGAGCTCAAGATTGGTTTCATCTCTCCACAGAATATTTTTCCAAAAGGATGTGGTTTCTCAAGGTGGGTTAGGGCAAAGATCTGGCGTGCCTTTTTATGTCTGTCTTTGAGTAGTAGGATCTTCCTTGACTTTCTCCCATGAAGTCCTTCTTTGTTTAGCATGTGGTGTATGGTGCGGGTTGAAACACTACTCCAGATGGTTCCAGGTCAGCCTTAAGCTCTTTGGATGTTGTATGTGATGTTTTTTCAACCCATTAACCTTCAAAGACTTCTTGGATTAATTTTACTCTTCCCACCACATCCTGGGAGGTTCTTGACAGTTCCATGAGCAGAAAACTTCTTAATAACCTTATGAAATGTAGACACAGGGATCCCAAGGTCTTTGGAGATGGCCTTGTACCCCTTTGATGTCTGGTGATAATGTTTTTTCTGATAGTCTCAGGCAGCTGTCTTGTGTTCACCATTGTGAAAATGGAACAGGGAGCGAATGTGCCCATTTTAAACATTAGAGCCATCATTCATTGGTTGGTTCAAGTCATGTGAGTAATGACAATTGATCACAGATGCATCTAATTTTACTGCAATGAGAATGTGTTTCTTCTGTTCAAACTGATTTGAATTGTTTATAAGGGTGTCAATAATCATGTCCTCTAAACTTTAACCCCTACTATATCTCCCACAAACATACTTCTACAAACAAGGGAAACATACACACAAACAAATTTTTGTCGGAACTTACACCATGAAGGAAAAACAAATCCTTCTTGTAGTGTGATGTTCTTTTTATTCTTTTTTATGGACACAACCCTAACATACATTTTAAGGGGACATTGGTGTTGAGGGGTTAATGTCCCCTTAAAACTTATGTTAGGATTGTGTCCCTAAAAAAGAATAAAAAGGAACATCACACTACAAGAAGGATTTGTTTTTCCTTCATGGTGTAAGTTCCGACAAAAATTTGTTTGATAATAATCATGTCCTAGCAATGATCTGGTTTTTATACTATTTCATTTTTTAATTGGTCTTCTTTTATTTGATCCTTTTATGTGTTAACTATGTGTGCATATATATTCCAAAGCCATTTCACTTTTTTAGGAGATATCGGACATTAAGGGGTTGAACTGCAAGGGTGCCAATAATGTTGACCACAACTGTTTTAATGACATTTTCCCTGAAATAAAAATTAGCACAAAACATAATAAAATGAAAAATCCAGCAAACAACATGGAAAATTAAAGAAAATGAAAACATTTGGCCCGCACACTCCTACTGTGAACCTGTTTGCACAAGAAATGACTTGTGTACATGAATATAACTTATTTTGAGCTTGAATTTGGAAAAAGGTGTGTAATAAACCAAAATCCAAATGCATATTCATTGTGCGTATCCTGAAAACCTGACTGGTTCTGGGACCCCCAAGGACAGCTTTACGAAGCACTGTACTTTCAAATCCAGGCTAAAACCTCACCTCTTTGAGACTGTTTTTGGATCCTGATCTCCTTAGTCTCCTGTTCACCACCTTTGTGTTTAATTACCACTCTTCTTGATATATCCTAATCCCAAGCTGTTGTGTTGCCTGTCTTGACTAGACTGAGCAGGGACTATCTCTTACATGTCTCTGTACAGTGCTGTGTATACCTTGTAGTGCTAAACAAATGATAAGTAGTAGTAGTAGTAATACCAGTAGTAGTGTATTATAGTAGGCAATTTATAACACTGACTGCAATCCTAACATGGATCGATAATAAGAACAGAAGAAATGCCGTACTAGATCAGATCAAGATCCATCAAGCCCAGTTTCCTGTTTGCTATCCAGGTCACAAGTACCTGGCAAGTTCCCAAAGAGGCACACAGGTTCCACAAAGCTTGTCCAAGGGCAAACAGTGGATTTCCTGGGTCCTATTTATAATGATTTATGAACCTTTCCTCCAGGAACTTGTCCAAACCTTTTTTAATCCCAGCTACACCTACAGCTTTTACTACATCCTCCGGAAACAAATTCCAGAGTTTGATTATGCGTTGAATAAAAAAATATTTTCTCTTATTAGTCTTAAATGGGTTGCATTGTAGCTTCATTGCATGTCCTCTAGTCTTTCTACTTTTTTGATAGCATAAACAACCAATCTACATTTATTCATTCCATTCCATTCATTAATTTATAGACCTCTATCATACCCCCCCCCCCCCTCAGCCATCTCTTTTCCAAGCTGAAGAGCCACAACATCTTAAGCCTCTCCTCATAGGGGTATCCTTCCATTGCCTTTACCATTTTTGTCGCTCTTCTTTGTACCTTTTCTAATTCAGCTATATCCTTTTTAAGATATGGCGACCATAATTGCATACAATATTCAAGGTGCGGTCGTACCATGGAACGATACAAAGGCAAATTAATATTAAATTAATATTCTTTGTTTATTCTCCATTTCTTTCCTTATGGTTCCTAGCATTCTATTTGCTTTCTTGGCTGCCACTGCACACTGGGCGGAAGGTCTCTATGTATTACCCACAATGACGCCTACATTTTTTTCCTGGGTGGTAGTTTCTAAAATGGTACCTTGCATGGTGTAACCATAGTTTGAATTGTTCTTTCCTAGGTGCATAACTTTGCACTTGTCCACATTAAATTTCATCTGCCATTTGTATGTCTATTCTTCCAATTTTTCAGGTCCTCTTGCAATTTTTCACATCCTCTTGCATTTTAACAGCTTCGAATAATTTTGTGTCATCTGCAAATGGCCTAGCACAGATCCCTGGGGTACTCTACTATTCACCTTTCTCCATTGAGAAAATTGGCCATTTAGCCCACTCTCTGCTTTCTATCTTTTAACCATTTCCTGATCCACAATACTATACTGCCTCCAATCCCATGACTTTTTAATTTTGTCAAGAGTCTCTTATCAGGCACCTTGTTAAAGGCTTTCTGAAAATCCAGATATACTAAATCAACCGGCTCACCTTTGTCTACCTGTTTATTTACACCTTCAAAGAAATATAATTGATTAGGTAGACAAGACTTTTCTTGGCTAAATCCATGTTGGCTTTCTTCCATTAAATCACGGCTATGTTCAGTAATTTTATTCTTTATAATTGTTAAAACTATTTTTCCCGGTACTGATGTCAGGCTCATCTGTCTATAGTTTCCCGGATCACCCCTGAAACCCTTTTTAAAAATTGGAGTTACAATGGCCATTCTCCAATCCTCAGGTACTACAGATGATTTTAATGATAGTTCACAGATTATTAATAGTAGATCTGTAATCTCATATTTCAGTTCTTTCAACACCCTTATATGTATACTATCCAGTCCAGGTGATTTGCTATTCTTCAGTTTATCAAACAGTTGTAATACATCTTCCTGGTTTATCTATATTTCTTTCAAGTCTTCCACTACATCACTTTTATATACCATTTAAGGCACGGGTAACTTCCTTATAGACTGAAGCAAAAAATTCATTCAGTCTCTCCTCTATAAACTTGTCCTCCCCTTTTACCCCTCTATCATTCAATAGTCCAATTGACTCTCTCACAGACTTTTGGCTATAAATGTATTTGAAAAAGTTTTCATTATGCATTTTTGCTTCTATGGCAAGCTTCTTTTCAAATTCTCTCTATGCCTGCCTTATCAGTGCCTTATATCTAACTTGCCAATACTTATGTTGTTTCCGATGGTTCATCATTATGCTCCTTTTTGCATTTCATGAAGGATGTTTTTTTGGCAACAACAGCCTCTCTGACCTCGCCTTTAAACCATGCTGGCAGTTTTTTGGCCTTCCTTCCAACTTTCTTAAAGCATGGATGACATCTGGTGTGGGCTTCCAAGATAGTACTTTTAAACAATGCTTACGCTTGATGTAAATCTTTAACCTTTGCAGCTGCTCCTTTTAGTTTTTTCTTAACTATTTTCCTCATTTTATCATAGTCTACCTTTTGAATCTTAAAAGGTAGTACTGTGGATTTCCTTGCCATCATTCTTCCATTTATTAAATCAAATGCCATCATGCTATGATCACTAATGCCAAGTGGCCCCAAAACCTTTATCCCTTGCAACATATCCTGAATTCCACTAAGGAATATGTCCAAAATAGCTTCTCCTCTTGTCAGTTCATGAACCAGCTGCTCCAAGAAGAAGTAATTTATTTCATCTAGAAGCTTTATCTCTCTAGCATGTCCTGCTGTAATATTGAGTCAGTTGATACCAGGGTAATTGAAATCACCCATTATTACTGTGTTGTAACTTTTGTTAGCTTCCCTGATTTCTTTTAGCATTTCATCATCCATCTGTTCATTCTGAACAAGCAGTCAGTAGTACACCCCCCACTGCCATCGCCTTCCACTTTTTACATGGAATTTCTGTCTATAGAGATTCTACAGTATATTTTGTTTCCTGTAAATCTTTAATCCTATGTGACTCAATGCCTTTTCTAACAGAGTGCAACCGCTCCACCAATTTGATCTACTCTATCATTCCGATATAGTTTGTACACAGGTGTCACAGTGTGCCATTGGTTGTCCTCCTTCTACCAGGTCTCTGAGATGCCAATCATATCTAACCTTTCATTTAGTGCTATATATATTAGCTCTCCCATCTTATTTTTTAGACTTCTAGCATTTGCATACAAGCATTAGACATTATCTTTGTTGGAACCTCCCTGTAGGGATGCCCTAACTTCCTTGTTTTTCTAGTATCCTTCAATGATGCATCCTTCTGAACCATGCGCTCCTGGGTGACTGTTGGCTTTCCCCTACTATCTAGTTTAAAAGCTACTCTATCTCCTTTTTAAAGGTTAATGCCGGCAACCTGGTTCTGTCCCAGGTAAGGCAGAGCCCATCCCTTTGGAAGAGCCCCTCCCTTCCCCAGAATGTTGCCCAGTTCCTAACAATCTTTTGATATTTTGAGTTCTTAAATGGTGATCACCATACCTTGTTTGTTAAGGATGTCATAGAGAGAAGAATGGAATGGGTCACTGGAGACATGGCCCAACAATATTTTGTCCAATACATCAGCAGCAACTAGAAAATTTGGGGCAGAAGTGGAGATTAGTTTGTTTGGCTGTCCAGTCAAAAAGATGTTCTGCTGCTCTGGATGAATGTAATTGTAAATGAATCTTAGAAGACTTTATCATAGATGGTTAAGATTTGGAAAACCTGTAAAATTCTGTATTGTATGTCTTATATTTTGAATATGGTACTAGTAAAACATTCCAGTAGTACTGTAACGGTGGCTGCTTTTTTTCTGAAGAAAGTTCCTCTTATGATAAGTGGTTATTGTTCATTTAGAAACCCTATTCCAGGGCTGGTGCTAGGGTTTCTAGCGCCCCCCTGCAAACCTATAAATCGGCACCCCTCCCTCATTATTATTAATGTTGACTGCACCCTACCCTCCTTTTTCTCAAAACTCTTTTCAAGTAATATTAGTATTTCTCCTTCAAATCCAGTGTTGTAAGAAAGTTGCAGTGAAAGAACAAATGCATAACCAAAATAAAAATACTTAGCAGTAAATACTTAGCATCATAAAACAGGCTGTGATAGTTCAAAAAAAATCGGATTCTGGTCATCTCACTAACAACAACATAAACATTCTTCAGTGCCAGGCATATTGTGAACTAATATAAAACACTGCAAACGTCACTGAAGATCTACAAGGTCAAAATGTATCATACCATACCAGCATACACTTTCAAAACTCATACAAAACACTGTAATGGGCCCCAAAACATCCATACACCTATTTGAAAAGCTGTTGAAGTCAAATTACTACAGTACAGATACTTACGTACAAACTCCATGTTAACAGAACATCTGGCCTTGGTCGCACACTCAGAACACAGACCCTCACCAAGTACAGAATAAGTGACCACAATCTAAAGTAAAAATAAAAATATGTAGACAAAAATTAAAATAAAACCCCAAGAAGCCAGACTCCACATTCAGTGTCACACCAGATAAGAGATGTGGTTCCCCATACTGTATGAAATATAAAGATAGTAGTGGGCCGGAAGGACTGGGGTTTCTAGTCCCACAGGTGCTCCTTGTGGTCTTGGGCAAGCCACTTAACCCTCCATAGCCCATGTTCCCTGTAAAATAGTTATCTCCAAGTTATAATGCCCTGTTCAATGTAATTTCAGTTTGTTCAATGTAAACCGCACTGATGCAGAATAGCGCGGTATATAAGAGAATGCAAATAAATAAAATAAATAAATAAATAGTGCAAAGCCCAATCACTAAATTGAAAATAAAATTATTTTTTCTATCTTTGTTGTCTGACAATTTTTGATCATGAAAACTGGCCATCCTCGCTAAGGGTTAAAATATGCACTGATGGTTCTTTGGGTTTTTGTGTCTGTCAGGATCTATTATTTTTCTTTAAGTGCAGCTGCTATTGATTTCTTTAAAGCAGCATTACTCCTTTCCTCTCTTGAATCACAATTCTGCAAAAGATGCTTTCCAGCTGCTGGTCCCGATCGGAGGTTTCTGTTTTCCTCTGTCTTCTCTTAGCTCTCTTTCTATGGTCTATAGTCCATCTGCCATTTCTTGTCTCTCCTTTTGCTTTCTTCATTTTCTTCCATCAGCCTTTTTCCAGTCCCAGTAACCCTCCCCAGTATCAGCCCCCTTTACAACTTCCCCTCCCAGTGTCAACCCCCTTGCATTCCCAGCACTGCCACTGGTGTCTATTCCCTTCCAGCCCCTCTCCTTCTCCATCGTCCTGCCCCTTCTAGTCCAAATACCATCCCAGGTATCAGAGAACTTCCAGTCTCAGTGCCCTCTCCTGTGTCAGTTCCTTTTCAGTCACCCTCTCCTCTGTCCATCCCCCTTCCAGTGCCACCCACAATTGTCAGTTCCCTTCCAGTCCATCCCCAAGTGTCAGCTCCCTTCCAGCCCCCATATTCCCTCCAGCCCCCTCCTTCCCCTCTTTTCCACTTCCTTTCAACACCCCTTATGAGCTCCCTTTCAGCCCCCACCTTCCCCCCTGTCAGTTCTCTTCAAACTCCCCTCCTATTACCCAGCCACCTTCCAGCCCCATCCCCAAGATTCTGCTCCCTTCCAGCTCCCCCTGTGTCTGCTCCCTTCCAGCCCCCCCCATATCTGCTCCCTTCCAGCTTTCCCCAGTGTCTTCTCCCTTTCAGCCCCCATGTGTGCTCCCTTCCAGCCCCCCATGTCTACTCCCTTCCAGCTCCCCTCCTGTCTCTGCTCCCTTCCAGCTCCCCCGTGTCTGCTCCTTTATAGCCCCCCATGTCTGCTCCTTTCAAGCTCCCCAGTGTCTGCTCCCTTCCAGCCCCCCAGTGTCTGCTCAGTTCAAGCTCCCTCCATGTGTGCTCCCTTCCAGCTGCCCCCCATGTCTGTTCCCTTCCACCTTTCCCTGGGTCTGCTCCCTTCCAGCCTCCCAGTGTCTGCTCCCTTCCAGCTCCTGCAAAGTCTGCTCCCTCCCAGCTCTACATTGTCTGCTCCCTTCAAGCTCTCCATTGTCTGCTCCCTTCAAGCTCCCCCAGTATCTACTCTTTTGTAGCCCCCCCATGTTTGCTCCCTTTCAGCTCCCCCCATGTCTGCTCCCTTCCAGTCCCCCAGTGTCTGCTCCTTTCCAGTTCCCCCTATGTCTGCTCCCTTCCAGCTCCCCAGTGTTTGCTCCCTTCCAGCTCCCCCCATGTCTGCTCCCTTCCAGTCCCCCCATGTCTGTTCCCTTCCAGCCCCTCCCTCCCCCCATGTCTGGTCCCTTCCAGCTTCCCACCCCATGTCTGCTCTCTTATTACCCCCTTTTTTTCCCTCCCCTTCTCTCCACTCCTCTCACTGATTCGTCCTTCAAAAAAAGAAAGCAGCCATAGGAACATTTCTCTGTTCCCGTGGTTCTGCTCTCTTTTACACTGCTGGGTCGTGGAGTTTCTAAAGGCAATAATAAGCATTTCCTGTTTCTTACCAGAAACAGGAAATGCTTGTTACTGCTGGAAATGCCTTGGTCCAGCAGTTTAAAAGAGAGAAGAGCCATGGGAACAGAGAAATACTCCCATGGCTGCTTTCTTTTTTGAAGCAGTGGGTGGCAGGTGGTAGTGACGGCACTCCCCCGCCACCGGCACCTTCCTGCCATGCTTACCCGGCATACCGGGTAGTGACGGCCCTGCCCTATTCATAGTTTACATGTAGAAATCACACCCTTTTGTAAAAGGTCATTTTATAAAGTGCTATTTTACACACAGATGTCCATATCACGTCTATGTTAGACAGAGGTGTATCAGGAGTGTGCCGGGGACATGGCAGCACCAAAAGCTACAAGTGTATTCCCAATTTCTTATAGAAACATAGAAATATGTTGGAAGAAAAAGACCACATGGCCTATCTAGTCTGCCCTTCCATATCAACTACTACAATAGTCCTCTTTTTTTCTTAAGAGATCCTCTGTGTTTGTCCCATGCATTTTTGAATTCAGATACTGTCCTCATCTCTACCACCTCCACTGAGAGACTATTCCATGCAACTAACACCCTTTCCATAAAGAAATATTTCCCCATATTATACCTGAGTCTATCCCCTTTCACCCTCATCCTATATCCCCTTATAGCAGAGCTGGCTTTCAATCGATAGAGGCTTTCCTACTGTGCATTTATGCCATGCAGCTATTTAAACATCTCTATGATATCTCCTCTATCTTGCCTTTCCTCTAAAGTACACATATTAAGATCCTTAAGTCTGTCCTCATATGTTTTATAACAAAGACTACTAACCATTCTAGTAGTCACTCCAACCTGTTTATATTCCTTTGAAGGTATGGTCTCCAAAATTGCACACAATACTTCAAATGAGGTCACACCAAAGACTTATACAGAGGCAATATCACCTTCTTTTTCTCTGCTGGTTATTTGTCTCCCTATGCACCAAAGCATCATTCTAGCATTTGTCATCTCCTTCTCTACCTATTAGTTACTTTAAGATCATCATCAGACACAATCATGCCCAGGTCCCACTCTTCTTTTGTGGACAGAAGTCCTTTACCCCCTACACTGTTCTGCTCCCTTGGATTTTTGCAGCCCAAATGCATGACCCTGCATTTTTTAGCATTAAATTTCAGCTGCCAAATTCTTGACCATTCTTAAAGCTTAACTTGATCCCTCAGGTTTTTTACTCCTTCCTGGGTGCCTACTCTATTGCAGATTTTGCTATCATCTGCAAAGAGGCAAACCTTACTCAACAGCCCTTCTGCAATATCACTAATAAAGATGTCATTTAAACATGAGTCACCAGGGCCTGCAGAGTCACCAATCCAACTCCTTCAGCCCTTGAAATGAAGAACCATTATGCAGCCCTGGAAGTGGAGGAGGGGAAAGCATCCCTGGAAAGGGAAGAACCAGAGCTCGGGCACCCTAAAGTTGCAGAATCAGTGACCACAAAGAAGTGAAGGGCAGTGGTGGTTGGTGACTCTCTTTTGAGGGGTACTGTGGCATCCATCTGCTGACCAGACTTGATGTCCAGAGAGATACCCTGTCTGCCAGGTGCCAAAATCCCAGATGTAATGGAGAGTTTGCTGAGACTCATCAAGCCCACTAACTATTACCCAATGTTGCTCATCCATGTCAGCACAAATGATACTGCCAGATATCCCTCTGAGCATATCAAAAGTGACTTTATGGCTCTGGGAAGCAGATCAGGACTCAAGTGGCATTCTCTTCTATCCTCCCTGTTGAGGGTAAAGGTCAAGACAGAGAAGCTTGCATCCTGGAGATAAATGCATGGCTGCATGGATGGTGTCATTGAGAGTGTTTTGGTTTTCTGGACCATGCTGTTCCAGTGGTTGCAGATCAGAGATGCTGTACATCTGTCCAAGAAGAGTTGACATGTCTTCAGTAGCAGACTAGCTAACCTGCTGAGAAGGGCTTTAAACTAGATTCATTGGAGATGGGTGAAGAAAGCCCCTAGGTAAGAGAAGGTCCCCGGGTAAGTGAAACATTAAATACTTTTATGGAAATGGGTAAAGAGGGCAACATATGGAAAGCAGTGTGTATAAATGCCCATAGCATGAGAAATAAGATCCCAGATGTTGAAGGTTTGATGGGAGAGACTGACATGGATTTAGTGGCAGTAACAGAGACTTGGTTCATAGACAACCATGACAGGGATGTAATTATCCCAGGTTATACTTTATTTTGAAGGACAAGGTAGGAAGAAGGGAAGGAGGAGTGGTACTATATGTAAAAAATAATATTAAAAGTATGGAAATACAGGGCTTACAATGGAGAGAGGAGGTTAAACTATAAAGAGGGAAAGAGAAATCTATTTGCATTGCCATGATATACAAATCTCCCTCACAGGGAAAAGAGGTGAATGGAGAGTTAATTGAAGACATCCGCAGCATTGCCAGGAATGGGGATTTTAAAATGCCAGATGTTGATTGTCACATCCCTGCTGCAATATCATATAGAAGTAAAGAGATCCTGGATTCTCTACAGGGAGAACTGTTCAGGCAATTGGTAACAGAACCCACGTGAAGGGGCCATACTGAATTTGGGTCTTAACAATGGTGAAAGAGTTTTTGATGTTATTGTGGGAGATCATTTTGCATCCAGTGACCACCAGATGGTATGGTTCAGTATTAGGTCTAGGGCTGATAAAATCCATTCAAAAGCAAGGTTCTTAGACTTTAGGAAAACTAACTTTGACTTTGATCCTCCTGCAACCATCACACTGAACAATAACTCCTATCACTCTAAGAAAGAGATAAAATATCTAGGTGTACTGATTGATGATAACTTAAAAATGGACAAACACCTCCGGTCAATCAACAGAGCAATATTTCACAAGCTGAGGGTTCTTCAACCTATACGCAGCATCATTGACCATTCTGACTTCAGAACAGTAGCTCAGGCACTCATCATTCCCCACCTTGACTACTGTAATGCCATCCTTCAGGGTCTACCGAAAAAAACACTAAACATCTTACAAATGGCACAAAATGTTTCAGCCAGGATCATCATGAACAAGAGCCTAGTAGATCACATTACACCAGTCTTGATTGAGCTACACTGGCTACCCATCCCGGCACGAATAATATACAAAGTGCTAATAACAACATTCAAAATCATCCACATAGTATCCCCCTCATTCCTTTCTAGCCTCATCACCACTCAACCTCTCAACAGAAGCAGACGGACCACGAACCTGAACACCCTCTGCATACCAAGCAGCATAAGAGCAGTCAACATACGGACAAGCAATCGGGCTTTCACTTACTCGGCTCCCATGCTCTGGAACCACCTGCCTCATGAGATACGCCAGATCAATGACCTAAAGGACTTCAGGAAAAAGCTTAAGACCCATCTTTTCCAATCCCATTACGGCATCACCTAGACAGATCATTGATGCAGTTATGTATATATGTGAATATGTGAATATGTATATATGTGAATATGTGAATATCTGACCCCTCCTTGAGACCCCTAACAGTGTGCTGTGCTGTGCTTTCCCTTCGAATCAATAGTATATTTCATCAAACTTTCTGTCATGATTTGTCAATTTCACGCCTGTAATCAAGCCGCTACTGATCACTGGAAGTAGCGGCATACAAATGTATGCTAAATAAATAAATAAATAAATAACTTTGCCAAGATGGGCAAATTCTTCAGGGAGTCGTTAGCGGGTTGGGAACAGTTGGGGATGTAGAAAAACATTGGACAAAACTGAAAGGGGATATTTTAAGGGCAACCAACATTTTTGTTAAAATTGTAAATAAAGGTAAAAGGAAAAGGAGAAAGCAGGGGCGGCCCAAGGGGGGTGCGGGGCCATGTGCGGAGACTCGGTGCAGGGCCTCATTTGCATAAGTGACCTCATTTGCATAAATATTTGCATAATGTTCACATACACTAACTTTTAGTAAACATGCCTCTTAATGAGTGTATGGATAAAGAAATACTAAAAGATTTCTACATTACTATAATCCAGTGACAACTGCCAGGCACATTAGGAACTACTACAAACACTGCCCATTTAGAACCCATAGCAAACCCGCCATATCATAACAGCACTACCAGGACTCACAAAGCACAAGACCCTACCTATCAAAAGGCAACACTACAAATATTAAACCAATACATTTCAGAGAACAACAATACATGACCTAATGGGGAAAGAGAACAAGTGGCAATGTCAAAATAGGAATTACATAAACAGAATACCTCAGTGCAGAACATAGACCGTCACCAAACAAGGAATCACAATTTAGAAACAGGAAGACAATAATTAAACTGGGAACCCCAAAAGCCCAACAACACTGTAGAAATAAAACTATAAATTAATTTCCTCTTGTACTAAACAAAGCGCAGACGTTAATGACGCACATTTCCCAGAGCTGGCATATTTCAGTTAATAAATTCAATAAAGAGATATTTTTCTACCTTTTGTGCATTTTTTTCAGTTGCAATTGCTCCAGCCACTTTCTTCTGGTTTCTTCTTCGTGTCTTCTGCTAACTCTCCATTGTCTGCTGTCCATTTGTCCTTTCTTCACTCTTCTAGTTTTTTTTTTCCATTCTCTCTCTCTCTACATCTGCTTTAACACACTAATCTTTCTCCTTTTGCTCTTTCCTCATTCCTATTTCATCCACTCAAATTTTACCCCTCCATCCTCAATCCCCACTTACTCTCCCAATATCCGGCCAATTGTAGATTTTTCTTCCCTCCCACACAAAATATTTTTTCCCTCTCCATTTCACTATTCCAGCTCTATCCCATTCTAATCCTCCCCCAACATCAGCTCCCTTTTAGTTCCAGCCCCACCCAGCATCCGCTCCCTTCTAGTCCCCGCATCAGCCCATTTCCAGTCCTAGCTCCCCCATCCGAGTCCCTCCATCAGTTCATTTCCAATCCCAGCCCCCCATCAGCCCATTTCTAGTCCTTTCCTAGCCCCACCATCAGCCCATGTCAAATCCTAGCTCCCCTCCACTCAGCCGATTTCCAATCCAAGCCCCCCATGAGCCTACTTCCAGTTCTAGCCCCTCCATGAGTCCATTTCAATCCAAGCCCTCCCAACAGCCCATTTCCAGTCCTATCCTAGCCCTCCATCAGCCCATTTCCTGTCCTAGCCCCCCCTCACTCAGCCCATTTCCAGTCCTAGCTCCCTCCCCTCACAGCCCATTTCCATTCCAAGCCCCCTCCCCATCAGCTGTTTGTAGTTCAAGCCTTCCTTCCACTCAGCCCATTTCCATTCCAAGCCCCCGTCCCCATCAGCTATTTGCAGTTCAAGCCCTCCTTCCACTCAGCCCATTTCCAGTCCTAGCCACCCCCCCCAGCCCTTTACCAGTCCTAGCCTCCCCCATAGCCCATTACCAGTCCTAAGCCCCCCATAACCCATTACCAGTCCTAAGCCCATCAGCCCACTTCCAGTCCTAAGCCCTCCATCACCCCATTTTGTATTAGCCCCCCATTGCCCATTACCAGTCCTAACCCCCATCAGCCCATGTCAAATCCTAGCTCCCCTCCACTCAGCCCATTTCCAATCCAAGCCCCCCCATGAGCCTACTTCCAGTTCTAGCCCCTCCATGAGTCCATTTCAATCCAAGCCCCCCCAACAGCCCATTTCCAGTCCTATCCTAGCCCTCCATCAGCCCATTTCCTGTCCTAGCCCCCCCCCCCCACTCAGCCCATTTCCAGTCCTAGCTCCCTCCCCTTACAGCTATTTGCAGTTCAAGCCCTCCTTCCACTCAGCGCATTTCCAGTCCTAGCCACCCCCAGCCCATTACCAGCCCTAGCCCCCCCCCAGCCCATTACCAGCCCATTACCAGCCCTAGCCCCCCCCAGCCCATTACCAGTCCTAAGCCCCCCCTAGCCCATTACCAGTCCTAAGCCCCCCATCAGCCCACTTCCAGTCCTAAGCCCCCCAACACCCCATTTTCAGTTTTAGCCCCCCCATAGCCCATTGCCAGTCCTAACCCCCATCAGCCCATTTCCAGTCTTAGCCTCCCCACAGCCCATTCCAGTCCTAACCCCCCATTAGCCCATTTCCAGTCCTAGCCCCCCATAGCCCATTACTAGTCCTAACCCCCCATCAGCCCATTTCCAGTCTTAGCACCCCCATAGCCCATTACCAGTCCTAACCCCCCATCAGCACATTTCCAGTCCTAACCCCCCCTATAGCCCATTACCAGTCCTACCCCCCATCAGCCTATTTCCAGTCTTAGCCCCCCCATAGCCCATTAAATCCTAACCCCCCATCAGCCCATTTCCAGTCCTAACCCCCCCCCCCATCAGCCCACTTCCAGTCTTAGCCCCCCCATAGCCCATTAGTAGTCCTAACCCCCCCATAGCCCATTACCTGTCCTAACCCCCCTACCCCATCAACCCACTTCCAGTCTTAGCCCCCCCGCCATAGCCCATTACCAGTCCTAACCCCCCCAAAGCCCATTACCAGTCCTAACCCCCCTCCCCCATCAGCCCTGATAGATTTTAAAAAACCATACCGGCTGCTGCTGCTGCTGCCGCCGTGGCAGCGGCAGAATCAAATGTCCCATCGCGGGGCCCCGCCTGCCCGGCAGAGCCTCCCTTCACCATAAACGTCCAACAAGGAGTACCACAAGGATCCGCACTCTCAGCACTCCTTTTTAACATCTACATCCAACCAATATGCAACATTATGAAAGAGAACAACATCCAATACACAATATACGCAGACGATATAATGGTATACTCCCCGATATCAATCGAAAACCCGGACTTCTCTAAGATAGCAGACTGCCTTACCCAAATGGCGAAGTGGTGCCAAAACAACAATCTAGCTATAAACTACAACAAGACTGAAGCTTTAATCATCACTCGAAACCAAAGCTTCACACACCCACCAAACATAAAGATACAAAGCACCACGATACCGATAAGATCGGAGGTGAGATACCTTGGGGTTACTCTGGACAGTAAACTCAACCTCAAACCACACATAGACAAAACAATCCAAAAAGCATATTACAGGATGCGAATCATCAGGAGACTGAAACCACTCCTCGCTCCAGAACACTTCCGTACAGTCTGTCAAGCATTGATAACCCCAATACTGGACTTCTGCAATCCGATATACCTCGGACTACCAAAACAAGCTCTCAAACCACTACAGCTGGCACAAAACACTGCAGCTCGAATCATATCCGGAGCCGCAAGGCAGGAGCACATCACACCTACACTAAAGGACTTACACTGGCTCCCAATCATTGCTCGCATCAGATACAAGACTATCATAAACCTATTTAAGATAAAAGAACACACATCAGCCAACAGCCTCCACCTGCTCATACAACCGGAAACCAGCGCACGTCCCAGAAGAAGTCAAACACGCAACCGAGTCAGCACCCCAAATGAGTACAAGCACACACGCAAGGACACAACAGACAGAGCTCTCTCCATGGCTGCTCCAACAATATGGAACAATCTACCGGACGATCTAAGGGCAACTCCAGACCTCAAAGACTTCAGAAAAACAACTGAAAACCATGCTGTTCATAGAGCACTATGGTCACATCACATAACCTAAGAGAATGGATAACAGCACTCCAATCCTCCCAAACAACTGAATATATATAAAATATGATTCTAGCACCACTGTAAATAGCCCACCCTGTATATAGCTCAAACAAATCAAGCACCCAACACATCCCTCACACAACTAAGTTTTATCCTCACTGCATGTACAACACACACACTTTACCTGATTGCTTGCTGTGATACCACCTTGATTATTAAGATAAGGCGGTTTAGAAATACTGTTAAATAAATAAAATAAATAAATAAATCAGCTCCCGAGTCCCTCCCAATGCGCGGGCTTTCAGAGCCGCGAGAGTTTCCCTTTCTTCTCACGGCTCTGTTAATCTCGCCGGGGCTGATGGGATTAATAGAGCCGCGAGAGGTCAGAGAAGCTCTCGCGGCTCTTAAAGCCCGCGCATTGGGAGGGACTCGGGAGCTGATGGTGAAGGGAGGCTCTGCCGGGCAGACGGGGCCCCGCAACAGGACATTTGATTCTGCCGCTGCCACGGCGGCAGCGGCAGCAGCAGCCGGTTTGTGGGTTTTTTCTACTTGTGCAATGAAGAATGTTTTTTGCGCGGGGCCCTGTGCAAAAAACATTCTTGCTCAATGGACGGGCTGGCCCTGGGAGAAATCTATGTTTTTTTAAAGAATTAGCTTAAAAGGTGAAGAAAAAGAGGGAGACCTTAATGAAATACGAGAGATCAAAGAGAGAGGAATACAGGAATCTATATTTGGAAAAACGTAGAGACAAAGTAGTTAGGAAAGCAAAGATTCAAAAAGTGGAGGAAATTGCCAATGCAATAAAATGGGGGGATAAGAGATTTTTCAGATATGTTAGTGAGAAGAGGAAGGGCAAAAGTGTTATTGCCAGACTCAAGGGTGAAGGGGAGGAATATGTACAGCTGATGAGGATAAAGCCGAATTGCTTAACAAATATTTCTGTTCTGTGCTCAGAGATGAAGAACCAGGAGCAGAACCTCAGAAAACACCCACAAACAGGAAAAGAAGTGAGGGACATCTTGAACATTTTTCAGAAGAAAGTGTTCATGAGGAACTAGCTAAACTTAAAGTAGACAAAGTGATGGGGCCAATGAGTTATACCCGAGGATACTGAGGGAACTTGGGGACGTTCTAGCAGCTCCACTGACTGACCTTTTCAATGTCTCGTTGGAGTCTGGAGTGGTGCCAGAGGACTGGAGAGAGGCACAGGTGGTCCCTTTACACAAAAGCAGAAGTAAGGATGTGATTGAAAACTACAGGCCAGTTAGTTTAACCTCAGTGGTGAGTAAATTATTGGAAGCGCTGCTGAAAGAGAAAATAGTGAGGTTTCTGGAGTCCAACAGATTACCGGACCCAAGGCAGCATGGATTCACCAGAGGCAGATCTTGTCAGACAAATCTTATTGATTTCTTTGACTGGGTGACCAGGGAGTTGGATGAGGGAGAGTCCTAGATGTTGTGTATTTAGATTTCAGTAAAGCCTTTGACACTGTTCCGCATAGGCGACTTATACACAAACTGAGCACCCTATTGATGGACCCTAAAGTTACTGTTTAGGTTAGAAATTGGTTGAGTGGGAGGCGACAAGGGGTACAGATAAATGGAGCTCACTCTGAGGAGAAGCAGGTTACTAGTGATGTGCCCCTGGGATCTGTTCTTGGTTAGATTCTTTTTAACATCTTTGTTAGTGATATTGCTGAAAGGCTGTCGGGTAAGTTTTGCCTCTTTGCGGATGATACCAAAATCTGCAATAGAGTAGATATCCAGGACAGTGTAGATAGCATGAGGAAGGATCTAGCTAAGCTTGAAGAATGATTTAGAATTTGGCAGCTGAGATTTAATGTTAAAAAAATGCAA
The DNA here is from genome assembly GCA_033557465.1 of Ichthyophis bannanicus. Lineage (NCBI taxonomy): Eukaryota > Metazoa > Chordata > Amphibia > Gymnophiona > Ichthyophiidae > Ichthyophis > Ichthyophis bannanicus. The sequence continues at coordinate 651,527,169 of CM066036.1, read as the reverse complement.
GGTCATGGATTTGGACTGCAGCAATCGAAGGGAGCGATATACTATAGGGAGTGAATTACTTCTGTCCACAAAAGAAGAGCAGAACCTAGGCATGATTGCGTCTGATGATCTTACAGTAAAGTAGCTAAACAGGTAGAAAAGGGGACAGCAAAAGTTAGAAGGATGCGTATGTGCATAGGGAGAGAAATGGCCAGCAGAAGAAAGGAGGTGTAGTGCCTCTGTATAAGTCTTTGGTGCAATCTCAATTGGAGTATTGTGTGCAATTCTGGAGACCACACCTTCAAAAGATAAGTGAGGAAACATTTATCTGGGATTTTCAAAGGGCATTACCTGTGTAGGTGCCCTTCAAAAATCACAGATATGTCATTTACATGGGTAACTAGGGCAGTTACCTGTGTAAATGACTTCGAAAATTGGGTCTGTAGACCTTTCACTCATCCAGGCCATGCCCTAACCATGCCCCCAACAGGCCATAAAGTATTATGATGTTTGTGTAAATTTAGCGCTTTCTAAAATTACTATTTACACATGGATGCCATTTCTACATGTAAATGCCTGATTTTAAATGTGGAAATTGCAAATAAGTGTAACTGGATTTGCAAAAGGCATATAATAAAGTCCCTCTTGAGAGGTTTCTGTGGAAATACAGTGTCATGGGATAGGAGACAATGTCTTATGTGGACTAGTAACTTATTAAAAGATTAAAAAAAAACAGTAGAGCTAAATTGTCAATTTTCTCAGCTTAGAGAGGTAAATGGTGGAGTGCCCCAGGGATCTGTGCTAGGACTGATGCTTTTTAACATATAGATGACCTGAGAAAGGAAATAAGTGAGGTGATCAGAATTGCTAAAGAATCAAAATCATGAGTGGTTTGTGAGAAACTGCATGAGAACTCATGAGACTGGTGGACTGGGTGTTTAAATGGCAGATGAAATTTAATGTGTACAAGTTCAAAGTGATGCACATAATGAAAAATGATGCTAACTGTAGGTGCACATTGCTGGATTCCACATAAAGAGGGTCATTTTATAAGGATCGCCTAGATTAACCCACATCTAGTTTATAAAGTGAGGTACACATGTTCTTTACCTTATAAAATAGGGTAGAGATGTAAGTGGTCAAAAATGCAAATTGAATGAGACGTGAGCACTTATGCCTTCTCTATGGCTGGTGTAAATGCCCAAGCCTAGAGTTTTCAAGAACTCAGGTAAACTATAGTATTTCATACATTATGGGCCTGATTCTGTCCCACACATAGATCCTCTCTGTGCATCCGGTCTGAACTGGATGCACAGAGAGGATCGTGATTCTGATCCCACAGGGCACGTCTAGCCACGTGGGATCAGAATCACGATCAGGCATGTACGATCGATTCAGTCCGGCCTGCACATACATGCACAGCCCGACTAACTCAGTCAGGACTTTTAAATGGAGCTGCGGCGTCATGGTATCATGTTACCATGGCACTATGGCTCCATTTAAAAGCCGCAATGCCGGCCGCCAGAAAAAGGGGTTTATTCCCCACAGTCTGACCACCGATATGGCTCCTAAGGCCAGAGTCAGGCTGCAGGGAATGTCCACTGGCCCCCTCCTGCCCCATTTGAGCCCTGGGCACTTAAAAAAATCACATCCCTGCACATATCGCTGGCCCTGGATGTACAGGGCCAACATTAGAATCGGCCCTGTATCTGCAGGGCCAGCGACCACCCATTGCCCGCCCAAACTGCGCCCCCGGGCCACCCATTCCCTGCCCCTATCTAACTTCCCTGCACAAACAGCAGGGAAGTTAGTTGGGAGCAGGAGCCGGCAAGAATAGTGGGGATGGATGCCTACAGTGAATGTAACACACCATTGATTTGATGTGCCCTCTTACAGAATAGCCATGACTATCTTATGCATAGAAATCACTAAAATGCTGTTATTGATGCACATGGGCATTGTCATTAATATTGATGGCCCCTATAAACTTACCCTCCACATGTTAAGAACGTGCAAGGCCAAAATAAAAGGTTAATTTATGCTTATTTAAAACACATTTTTTTCAGATTTTCAGGCATTTTTTGTGTTCATTGCACATACTCATTCTTTAGGTGTACATTCTATGCATATTAGAACTTTTTAAAACAAAATCAGGTGTATGCATGTTAATTCGTAAGTATACTCCATACAAGTGGTTAGCATGCTCTTTCAATTTTTAAGTGCCCAAATGAACCAAATGTGTGCTAATGCATACACATCCCTAGAAAAGCTTCTCAGAGTCATTGAGGGCGAGATGTTGAAATCCTCTGCTCAGTGTTCCATGGTAGTCAAAAAAGCAAATAGAAGGCTAGATAATCTTACGAAAAGAATGCATTCTAGTGTAGTTTCATTGCAGCTATCTTGAGCAAACAGTGCCTTCCCGTTCCATACGCAGGATCCAAAAGGCAGGCACAGCTTCGGAGTCTCAATGCGTGGATGAGACAGTGGTTCAAGGACTAGGGTTTTCGATTTGTTAGGAACTAGGGAACATTCTGGGGAAAGGAGGGGCTCTTCCAAAGGGATGGGCTTCACCTTAACCGGGATGGAACCAGGCTGCTGGCATTAACATTTAAAAAGAAGATAGAGCAGCTTTTAAACTAGATAATAGGGGAAAGCCGACAGTCGCCCAAGAGCGCATGGTTCGGAACAATGTATCCTTGAAGGATACTACCAAAAAAATGAAGTTAGGGCACATCAGCAGGGAGATTCCAATAAAGACAAAGGTTGCCCAAAAGCCCTTGAGTACAGAACAGACAGAGCTTAAAGATTCCAAATTGCCCCTGCCTACCAATAACCAGATTAATATGAATAAAACACGGTCTCTAAAATGCTTGTATGCAAATGCTAGAAGTCTAAAAAATAAAATGGGAGAGTTAGAATATATAGCACTAAATGAGAAGTTAAATATGATTGGTATCTCAGAGACATGGTGGAAGGAGGACAACCAGTGGGACACTGTGATACCTGTGTACAAACTATATCATAATGACAGAGCTGATCAAATTGGTGGAGGGGTTGCACTGTATGTGAGAGAGGGCATTGAGTCACAAAGAATTAAAGTTCTACAGGAAGCAAAATTCTCTTTAGAATCTCTATGGATTGAAATTCCATGTAAAAAGGGGAAGGCGATGGCAGTGGGGGTATACTATCGACCGCTTTGCCAGAATGAACAAATGGATGATGAAATGCTCAAAGAAATCAGGGAAGCTAATAAAAGTTACAGAACGATAATAATAATGGGTGATTTCAATTACCCCGGTATTGACTGAGTCAGTGTCATGGCAGGGCATGCTAGGGAGATAAAGTTTCTAGATGAAATAAACGAATGCTTTTTGGAGCAGATGGTTCATGAACCGACCAGAGGGGAAGCCATTTTGGACTTAATCCTTAGTGGAACACCAGATCTGGTGCAAGAGATAAAGGTGTTGGGGCCACTTGGCAATAGTGATCATAGCATGACCGTGTTTGATTTAATTAATGGAGGAGGGATCGTAAGGAAATCCACAGTACTACCTTTTAACTTTCAAAAGGGAGACTATGATAAGATGAAGATAATAGTTAAGAAAAAATTAAAAGGAGCAGTTGCTAACGTTAAAGACTAATATCAAGCTTGGGTGTTATTTAAAAATACTATCTTGGAAGCCCAGACCAGCTGTATTCCATGCTTTAAGAAAAGTGGAAGGAAGTTCAAAAAACTATCAGCATGGTTTAAAGGTGAGGTCAGAGAGGCTGTTGTTGCCAAAAAAGTATCTTTCAGGAAATGGAAAAAAGAGCCAAATGACAAAAACTGGAAACAGCACAAACACTGGCAAGTTAAATGCAAGGCATTGATAAGGCAGGCAAAGAGAGAATTTGAGAGGAAACTTGCTGTGGAAGCAAAAATGCATAATAAAGACTTTTTCAAGTACATTCGTAGCAAAAAGCCTGTGAGTCAGTGGGACCATTAGATGATAGAGGAGTTAAAGGGGCACTAAGAGGCGACAAGGCGATAGCGGAGCGACTGAATGAATTCTTTGCTTCAGTCTTTACTGAGGAAGATATAGGGATGTTACCCATGACTGAAGTGGTATTTAAAGGTGATACTGCAAAAGAATTGAAAGAAATATCACTACACCGGGAAGATGTATTACAACTATTTGATAAACTGAAGAGTAGCAAATCACCTGGGCTGGATGGTATACATCCAAGGGTGTTGAAAGAGCTGAAATATGAGATTGCAGACCTGCTATTAGTAATCTGTGAACTATCATTAAATCATCTGTAATACCTGAAGATTGGAGGATGGCCAATGTAACGCCAATTTTTAAAAAGGGATCCAGGGGTGATCCGGGTAACTACAGACTGGTAAGCCTGACATCAGTACCGGGAAAAATTATAGAATCCATCATAAAGAACAAAATTACTCAGCATGTAGATAGTCATGGCCTAATGGGAGACAGCCAACATGGCTTTAGACAAGGAAGATCTTGTCTGACTAATCTGTTATGTTTTTTTGAAGGTGTGAATAAACAGGTAGACAAAGGTGAGTCGGTTGATATAGTGATCTGGACTTTCAGAAAGCCTTTGACAAGGTCCCTCATCAGAGACTTTTGGGAAAAATTAAAAATTCATGTGATAGGAGGCAGTGTACTACTGTGGATCAGGAACTGGTTAAAAGATAGAAAGCAGAGGGTAGGGCTAATTGGCCAATTTTCCCAATGGAAAAAGGTGAATAGTGTAGTACCCCAGGGATCTGTGCTGAGTCCGTTGCTTTTTGTCATATTCATAAATGACCTGGAAAAGGGAATAATGAGTGAGGTTATCAAATTTGCAGATGACACAAAATTATTTAAAGTTGTTAAAACCCAAGAGGATTGTGAAAAATTGTAAGAGGATCTTGATAAATTGGAAGACTGGGCATCCAAATGGCAGTTGAAATTTAATGTGGACAAGTGCAAAGTTATGCACCTAGGAAAGAACAACCCAAACTATGGTTACACTACCCAGGAAAAAGATTTAGGCGTCATCGTGGATAACATGTTAAAACTCTCCACTCAGTGTGCAGCGGCGGCCAAGAGAGCAAATAGAATGCTAAGTATCATAAGGAAAGGCATGGAAAATAAAACCAAATATTATAATGCCTCTGTATCGTTCCATGGTGTGACTGCACCTTGAGTATTGTGTGCAATTCTGGTCACCGTATCTTAAAAAGGATATGGCATTATTAGAAAAGGTACAGAGAAGAGCCACCAAAATGTTAAAGGGGATGGAAGGCTTCTCCTATGAAGAGAGGCTAAAAAGGTTAGGGCTCTTCAACCTGGAAAAGAGACTGCTGAGAGGAGATATGATAGAGGTCTATAAATTATTGAATGGAGTGGAATGGGTAAACGTATATCGATTGTTTACGTCATCAGAATATAAAAGGACTAGGGGACATGCAATGAAGCTACAGGGTAACCAATTTAAAACTAATAAGAGAAAATATTTTTTTCACTCATCGTGTAATCAAACTCTGGAATTTGTTACCGGAGGATGTAATAAGAGCTGTTAGTGTAGCTGGGTTTAAAAAAGGTTTGGACAAGTTCCTGTAGGAAAGTTCCATAAAAAGAAACCCAGGAAAACCACTGCTTGCCCCAATGCAAGCATTGTGGAACCTGTGTCTTTTGGGGAAACTGGTAGGTACTTGTGACCTAGATTGGGCACTATTGGAAACAGGATACTGGGCTTGATGGAACTTGGTCTGACCCAGTATAGCATATCTTATGTTCTTATGTTAGTGTTAACAAGCAGTGGTTTAGGATTTTGTTGGTGGATTTGGATCCTGAAGTGAGCAGAGTTTCCTAAGATGTGAGAGTGTAGCAGCAGTATTGAGACATGGGAAAAGTGATCCTTCGCTGTATTGTTTCTAGGTTGTAATTTAATGTATCCAGAAGACTCATTTTCCTAATCACACCCTTTTCAAAGCAAAGGACCTCAATTTTCTTTCTTACTAAACATTTCTATTTTGTCTTTTCTTTTTCAAAAATACTCCTCTTTCCACTACCATGTGACCAGATAATAAGAACCTTTCAAGCCCAAAAAAATAATCAATTGCAGAGGGGGGTTTTTTCCTGACTTGGGTTCATGCCAGATCGTACAGACAATATAGCTTGTTTCATTAAAGGAGAAAGACTTCCAAATGCCCGCAGTTCTTGGTGTTAGGCATTTTGCATCGTTTGAGGTAAATGGACAGTACGGTATATTCTATTTATTTCTGTCTAATACCTGTTAAGACATAGATAATCTGATTGCAGAAATATCTAGCACACCTGTGTGCACTTGTCTTGAACTGTGATTTGGAAAGGCACGCAATTCAATCTAATATCCAAACCCAAACATGAAAATTGAGTAACAACTGATAGAAACAAATGTAAGCTTCTTGTGTTAAGGTCTGAAATGTGGAGTCAGCTGCTGTGTATCTCAGTGAGTCATCCTATAAATGCACAGTGATGAAGGGAGCAGAGCCGACTCTTTCTTCAAAATGTACCCTTTCATTTGGCTTTAAATCATGTGCTCTTGTCACACTGGTTTTTAGACAAATGGGATATATTTTTAAGTTTTTACCAGCTCAGGCCCAAATTAAAATGATCTCTTCATACACCAGTAACTGGAGTTAATGATAAAATGCACTCACAAGTTTTGATAATAAAAGTACTCACTTATTATAATGCTTCCAGGGAGATTTATTTTTCATTGATGGGCATTTTGCTATATTGTTAAAATCAAATCATATTTATAGTGCACCATGCAGTGGTCTACAATAGAACTCAAAATGTCCCTGCCCCAGAAAATTACAATCTGAGGATGTGACTGTAGGGTAGTACGGGCAGTGGCTGGGGAATTGAACCAGGGTCTTTTGGTTTTTGGTTTGCTTGGTACCCAAATTTCTGTGCCATGCTGCTGAAAGTGATTATAGAGGGAGATTTTCAGAGGCATTTATCCAGAAAATATGGCTGGACTGGAAACTGTCCCTTGTAGATGTGTAGACATTTTTTCACTGCAAGCTATGTCTCATTTATTAATAGCATGCTATTTTAAGTCATGGCTTCAAATACTTGTGACTTGGGTGTCACTAAGGTCCTAGCAACAGGAGCTTGTTTTCTTGATAGGGTCTTTCAGAGGTAGCTCTGCCTAGAAAGAACATAAGAACTTATGCCCCAGGGATGTTTCTAGCTGGACTCCCTATAAGAGAAAAAACTCAAAGGAAGAGCCAGGGATTCCCAAGGTCATAGAAGGCCAGGCTTTAGAGGGAAAGAGGTATTTGCTGAGAATTATGCCAATGCCATGATCTAGTGGCATTCCCAGCCCCCTTTGTACCCGGGGCGCCCTCCCCCCCTCCGCCCTTGGAATAAAGGGGACTGCTGCTTGAGCCTTACCTGAATGGAGGAACTGAGTCTAGAGGCTTTTCTCAGGAAGTTTTCGTACCATGATGATACATTTAGGAGTCCTCAGATAGCCCAGTGTTTGAACCTGTACAGAAGTGTGTCTGCATGTGTGTGTGAGTGCGGGAGGGGGGAGAGGAGGTTCCATGTGATTTAACTCAACTGTTGTTTGAGGAAAGATGGATCCTCCACAGGTTAATGCATGGAGAAGAGCGGCATGAAGAAAGAGTTCATACGGAAATTGTCATAGATATTCTGAGTAAGGGCCAAGTATGAGAGAGTGAATGGTGTTATCCCTGGAAGAAGAAGACAAGCAAATGGGTACAAATGGGAGAATAAGGGATTAAGATTTAAAGGCAGCCTCCAAAAGATGGGCTTTTAGGATGGATTTGGATATAAACAGAGAGGGAACTGACTCTGGAAGCTTTTCCCAGGCATAGGGAGTAGCAAGATGGAAAGATCGGAGTCTGGAGTTGGCAGTGCAGGAGAAGGACAATAATAAGAGGGACTTATCCAATCAGAGGAGTTCCCAAGGAGGGGTGTAGGGTGGTGATAAAGAGCTGCAGTGAATATGAACAGAATGTGGAAAAGGTAGGCACGTGCAATTTGAGCCTATTTGAGCATTTGTTTATGTGCCTAAAAATTAAGCTTGTGCGCAAATTGCTTTACACGCATATATCGATTGAGCTTGCAGACCTTTCCTCTATTAATGCATGTTTAGACAGCATTGCTACGTGACTTCACAACAATTCACTCAAACTAACCCATCTAAGATATTAGCTACCTTGTTCACTGGTTCCGTAAATGGCCCAACCCTTATCCCCATACTTGAGGGTATCCCGGTGACCTTGCAAACTGCCCTCCAGTATCTAGGTATACTACTGGATTCCGAATTATCTTTCTACCCACAGTTAGCCCGCGTCATCAAGTTATCTTTTTTAGCACTACACTGTTTTAGAGCTATTCAGCCATATTTGGATCAGTCAACACAAACGTCTATCTTGCTTCACACAGTAATCTCGCACCTGGACTACTGTAATATCACCTACATGGGATTTCCCCAGTACCAGCTCAGACGCTTATAGACTGTACAAAACATGGCCATACATATCCTTACCCATGCCTGGAGATTCAACCATGCTACCCTCTTACTTATGCAACACCATTTGCTCCCTGTTAGTTCACACATTTTGTTTAAGATTCTAACGCTTATAAAGCTATTTACAATGCAGCTCCTGGGTATCTCTCCTCTTTAATTACACTTTACGCCCTCACTGGGGCACTCTGTTCTCTTCACAGTTTCAGACTGCATATTTCATCCCCTCTTCAGTAAAGTATGAGTTCACTTGAAAATCCGCTTTCTTTGTCACAGACCCCGCTCTATGAAATAGTCTACCCACTCCTTATGGGTTAAACCAAATTTCAAAAGCTTTAAAAAAGCATTGAAGAACGATTTGTTTGAAGCTGCATTTAGGCCATCAACAATGGATTTCTAAGGTGTACTCTCTCGGATCAGGCCTGGTAGAGCCAATCCCCCCCCCCAACCCCCCTTCTTCCCCCTCCTCTTCTCCCTCTTTCCCCGTGTCTGGATCTTTCCTACTTTATTGTTTTCTCTTTCCTTGCCTTTCCTATTAGTGAAGCTGGTGTTCTTTTCTGTTTTTCACTGTGCATTTTTTTTATTGTAAACCGCATTGCTTGCATGCAGATACTGCGGTATATCAACTAAAGACAGACATAAAAAAGCAAACATTAATTCATAGGTATACGTGTCACAAGCAATTTGTGTGCATGGTAAGCGTGCAGTTAGGGAGAATACAAAAAAACCACTGGTTGTTTTCAGCAGAAACAACTTTTTCTTTTTGGTCCTACACATGCCTAGGCTAAGGAGCCAATGAATTGCCATGAGGAGTTATGTGAGTTTGGCGATTCTGGCAGAGGAGAAGCCGTGCAGCAGAAGTTTGAATAGATTGGACAGGAGAGAGATGTGCAATGTGAGGCAAGTGAGGTACAAGCAGCAATATCTAAGCGGCAGGTGATGACATTCACTCATACAGCACCTCTTCTCAATTTATGAATGCAGGCACACATTTAGATGGCCCAGTATTCAGAAACACACCTCTACCTATCAGGCAACTTCAACTGACCTTTAGTCTGTCCCTACACTTAAGTGCTCTTTATTTTGAACTTTGGAGTCTGGACACTGAGATTTTGCAGTATTATTACAAAAATATTTGGACTCCCCCCCAGCCCCCACTTCTGGACATTTCTCTGTGCTAGAAGAGTGCTGTTTCTTGCCAGGACATTGGTCCTCATGTGGATTATAACATCTATTTTAGAGTATTTGGTTTGTATTCCTGTTAGCTGAAGATCTAGGAAGGCATTTCACCTTGATGGAAACCTTGGGCAGCATTCCTTGGTTGACACCTCTGATAATGTAGTGTTCTAGCAGTAAGACCGTCTGTTTTGTGATGCTTTAACAGTGCTTTGGAGATTTTGTTAGCCGAGTGTTAGCACATCAGCATGAAATGCAGAGAGAGACTTGGGTTCAAATCCCACTTCAGCTATTTCAGCACTGTGTACGTCTTGTAGCTCTGTACTAATGTTCAGTAGTAGTAGTAGTGGTTTGCACTGAGTAATTCTTGTCCTCTCTGCTCTATAGTCCAGGAAGCACTTTTAATTGTGCTAGCTCCTGTTTGAGTTGAGTGAGCTCTTTTTTCATAGTAAAGAGTTTGACACAGATAGGACAAGCTCTAAGGAGCATGTTTACTAAATGATTTAATGCGAGTTAATGAAATCAGCGCATGCTAAGTTCCCAGCCCTTTATTTCTATGGCACAGTGGCACTTAATGCATGTCAAGTTCATTAATGCATGTTAACATTTAGGGGTATGTTTACTAAACAGCAGTAGTGGCTTCTGTGCAATAGTGGAGCCGCAGCCCCATTGAATTCAATGGGGCCGCGACTCTGATATTGTACCGAAGCCGCTACCGCTGTTTAGTAAACATATCCCTTAATAAACGTGCTTTCTAAGTCCCAGATGATCTGTTTTAGGTCTAAGGCACCACAGTGATTGCATTCAGTTATACTTATGATTGATTGGTTTGTTGGTTCTTATTAATTAGAACAGCTATATTCTGATAATGATTCCCAAATAGCAGGATTGTCAGTTAATAGAAGAAAACTGATCATGTGAATTGGGAAACCTATGTAAGAAAAGCAAATTATTGGGTGGGGGGTGAGCGGAAGAGTGGGAAGAAAATTAAGTGGCAGTTCTCCTGAATCCTCAAAATATAACTGAAACAAAAGTGTTAATAAGCTATGGGGGTCATGCAGATTGGTCAATAGCGGGAATGGACATCCGGCTTGGACGTCGAACCCCCGCTATTTCGCAGGGACCCTATTCTGTATCCATATGGAACTCCAGCCCCACCTTTTGAAATTGCCCTCAAAAACCAGAGAGCTAGAAACTATTTGAAAAGCAAGCAAAAAGAAAAACTTAGACTGGATCACTCAGTGTGCTTCTGCCCCAGTGTTCTGGAGACGTGGGATGATGGCTGGAAATATATGGATATTTGCTACTCTTCCATGGGGTTAGGTAGCATAGAACTGGCTACTTTTGGGATATGGCAGGCACTTGTGACCTTGATTGGCCACTGCTAGAAACAGGACACTGGGCTTGATGGACCTTTAGTCTGACCCGGTACGACACTTTTTATGTTTTTATGGTGTATACTGTTAGTTATGTTAGATCTGAATGCAGATTTTGACTTTCTGGATCATGGTATTTTATTAGATAGGCTGTCTGAGACTGGGTTAGTGGGTGTGGCTCTAACCCAATTTATTTATTTAACCAGTTTTGTATACCACCTTATCCTTCAATCAAAGTGGTTGACAAGACAACAAAGGCTTACATACTGAGGGTATGGGAAAACAAAAATGATACATTACAATATAAATACAAAACAAAACAGTATGTTATAATACTATATCATAGTGAAATTAAATATACATAATGGTAAATTTAAGTTATTTCACCAAATGATTCTATAAATAAATAAGTATTTAAAGATTTGCGAAAGTCCTTAATGTCTTCCTGAGTTCTTAATTCTTCAGGAATAGAATTCCATAACTCTGGTGCCATAAAGGAAAATGCTCTTTTAGAAGTCATTTGTTTTGATTTGTTGAAGTTCAAAGGAGTATTAAGTTCATTGATATTTTGAGATCGTCTTGGTCTTATGCTCTTGTCTTTTGAAATTATAGATTGTATAATATCTGCTGAGGATTGGTGAACATTTTTGAAAATAGTCATTAGGTTTTTATATTTTGCTCTTGCAATAACTGGAAGGAAATGTAACTGTTTGAGGACAGGAGTTATGTGTTCAAATTTTGTACAGCCAGTTATAATACGCGCAGTGGTGTTCTGAACTAATTGGAGAGTATGGATCAGGGGTCTCAAACACGCGGCCCGCGGGCCGCATGCGGCCCGCGAGACAACTTTGTGCGGCCCGCGAAAGAGAAAAACAAAAAAACCCCAAAACCCTGACTTCTGCCGTTGCCGCCGTGGCAGCGGCAGAATCAATTGTCAAATAAAAAAAAAAAAGACTTCTGCTGCTCAAGCAGCAATATCACCTGTCCTGCGGCCCCTTCCCCTGTGCCCGGAGATCCGAATCTGCTCATCAGCGGCGTGCTTTTCAAGCCGCGAAGAGTATTCCCCTCTCGCGCGGCTTGAAACCGCGCAAGAGGGGAATACTCTTTGCGGCTTGAAAAGCACGCCGCTGATGAGCAGATTCGGATCTCCGGGCACAGGGGAAGGGGCCGCAGGACAGGTGATATTGCTGCTTGAGCAGCAGAAGTCTTTTTTTTTTAATTTGACAATTGATTCTGCCGCTGCCACGGCGGCAACGGCAGAAGTCAGGGTTTTGGGGGTTTTTTGTTTTTCTCTGTCGGGGGGGGGGGGGGTATGACGGGAAATGGGCAGATGGGGGGTAGGACTGGAAGTGGGCGATTGGCAGGGGGGGGGTTATGACTGGTAATGGGCTATGGTGGGGCTAGGACTGGAAATGGGCAGATGGGGGTTAGGACTGGAAGTGGGCTATTGGCAGGGGGGGGTAATGACTGGTAATGGGCTATGGTGGGGGCTAGGACTGAAAATGGGGTGATGGGGGTTAGTACTGGAGGTGGGCTGATTGGGGGGTTAGGACTGGTAATGGCCTATGAGGGGAGGTAAGACTGAAAATGGGGTGATGGGGGATACGACTGCAAGTGGGCTATGGGGGGGACTAGGACTGGTAATGGGCTATGGGGGGGGGGGGTAAGACTGAAAATGGGGTGATGGGGGGGGTAAGACTGGAAGTGCGCTATGGGGAGGTTAGGACTGGTAATGGGCTATGGGGGGTCTAGGACTGGTAATGGGCTGGGGGGGTTGCTAGGACTGGAAATGGGCTGAGTGGAAGGGGGGCTTGAACTGCAAATGGCTGATGGGGAGGGGGGCTTGGAATGGAAATGGGCTGTGAGGGGAGGGAGCTAGGATTGGAAACGGGCTGATGGGGGGCTAGGATTGGAAATGGGCTGATGGTGAGGCTAGGATAGGACTGGAAATGGACTGATGCAGGGACTAGAAAGGAGCAGATGCTGGGTGGGGCTGGAACTAGAAGGGAGCTGATGTTGGGGGAGGATTAGAATGGGATGGAGCTGGGAAAGTGAAATGGAGAGGGGAAAAATATTTTGTCTGGAAGAGAAGACAAATCTACAATTGGCCAGGTATTGGGAGAGTAAGTGGGGATTGAGGATGGAGGGTAAAATTTGAGTGGATGAAATAGGAATGAGGAAAGAGCAAAAGGAGAAAGATTAGTATGTTAAAGCAGATGTAGGGAGAGAGAATGGAAAAAAAACTAGAAGAGAGAAGAAAGGACAAATGGACAGCAGACGATGGAGATAGCAGAAGACACGAAGAAACCAGAAGTGGCTGGAGCAATTGCAACTGAAAAAAAATGCACAAAAGGTAGAAAAATATCTCTTTATTTTGAATTTATTAACTGGAATATGTCAGCTCTGGGAAATGTGCATCATTAATGTTTGCGCTTTGTTTAGTACAAGAGGAAATTAATTTATAGTTTTATTTCTACAGTGTTGTTGTACATTCCAAGTTTGGCTTTTGGGGTTCCCAGTTTAATTATTGTCTTCCTATTTCTGAATCTTTTAGTCTTTCTTTATCCATACTCATTAAGAGGCATGTTTACTAAAAGTTAGTGTATGGTAACATTATGCAAATATTTATGCAAATGAGGCCCCTTATGCAAATGAGGCCCCACGTCTTATGCGGCCCCCGGGTTACTTTACAAGTCCTCATTTGGCCCTCAAAGCAATTTGAGTTTGAGACCCCTGGTATGGATAGAGTGTTTAGGAAGACCTTGATACAAGATGTTTCCAAAATCAAGTAGAGGTGTTATGACTGCCTGACATACCGTGTGAAAGTCATTTATATTTAATATTGGTTTTAGTCTTCTTATAATCTTTAAACGATGGTATACTTTTGATGCAATTTTGTTTATATGAGATTTTAAATTTAAATATTTATCTAATGTTACACCTAAATATCTTACTTCAACTTAAATTTTTATTTCTCTGTTTAATAAATTAATTTCAATTGGTAGTTTTAAGGACTGGCATTTAGATATGAACATTGCTTCTGTTTTGTCAGAATTTATTTTTAAGTTGTTGTTATTAAGCCATTTATTCATATCAGCCAAATAGTTAATTAATTTTTGTTGTATCAAAGGTATTTTGGTCAATTATAGTATAAACCATAATGTCATCAGCGTATAAATGATAATTAATTTCATGAAGATTAATAATTTGACATATGACTTGAATGTAAATATTAAAGAGAATAGATGATAAAGCTGAACCTTGAGGTATGCCTTGTCCAATCGAAAATTGAGAGGATTTTTTGTCACCATATTTTACTAACTGCGTAAGATTGGTTAGATAATGTATTGTTGCATAAGCCAATTAACCGGAGTAGGTCGGACTCGATGCTTCTCCACTACCCCCTCGACCCCCCCCCCCCCAACTTCCACAAACACTCTGACATAATACTTTTGGTAAAAACTTCTGGTCACAGCTTTCTTAAACCATTAAACCGATTAACAATCAACATCAAATAACCATCATTTTGCACACCCCAGCGGAATGATGCCTCACCAGCCATGTCATAGCAAGGTGCACACGCCTCCGCTTTTCCAAATTCTCTCCCCCACTTGGCCCCTGACTTTGCCATTTAATTAGCAAAAGCCAGCCCAGGGGTTATCTGGGTCGGGGGTACCCCACACCCATCCCAAGTTTATCCAAGGCTCCAGACCCCGGAAACCTCCAGGATCCCGCCACCAGCACAGGTGACCTCACTGTCCCTGTGCTGCCCCCCCCCCCCAAAAGCTGTGACCAGCGATCATCCCTCAACACTACCCACTCCAACGCCTCCTGCCAGTCGTTCAATAGTAAATCCAACCCTACCGGGGATAAGTGCACACCATCGCTCCCATACAATCCCGCACAGCCCACCTCTACCCATGAATGCATTACCTGGTACCCCCATGTGCACAAACCCAATGGCCAATCTGGCGATGGATATTCCTCAGACCATGCGACCAGCGCCACTGGTCACGGCAGACAGGCTGCTGTATAATATCTGACCACATCAGTATTACTCCTGGAAACAACTGCAGCACCACCTCCAGATCTTTCTGCACCGCTTGTATCAGTTGCTTGCAGGTCCAGGCTGACAGGTCGTTGCCCCCCAAATGTATCAACATCAAGTCCGGTGCAGTCCACAGCCGCCTGTGGTGCTGCAGCAAAGGGAGCAACTGTGTCCTACGGAGACCTCGCTCACCCAGCCATAATACGGACATCACTTCTGGATCCAGGCCCAGATTAGCCCCTGAAGGCCGCACAGCTGCTCACCGACCTGCCCAATGAACAAACAAATGGCCGATCAGCCAACAGCCATGTGGACCTCGCCCTCTATCTGCAAAAGAAAAACAGAATTAGCCCCACCATGATCCTGCCCGACTACCTCTATAGTCAGACATATCCTAGGAACGCCCTAGAGCGCCATCGACCGATGCGTTGAACCTCCTGGTCCGACAAACCCGCCGCTGCTGCACTTGTTGCCGCCCCAATGTGGAAGGTGTGTGCCGCAAATTGATGTGGCACTTTCCCTATCTGCTGTAGGGCCAGTCTTAAGACAGCTGTAACCTGGAAGCGCGTCAGCAGACGTGCATCCGCGTGAATAAAGAACAAACCCGCAACCACCGTTCGCCGGCGCAAGTGTTCCTGTAATGCAGCCACCGTGCAGGACGGCACACCCACCATCTCTTTTAGGACCACCCACCACCCCCGCCCCTGCTGGTCGGTCTTAGACCGTGCCAACAGCACCCACACAGACCCTCTCTCCACTTGGACCTGCTGTAGCAGCAAGCCACCGACACTACCTGACCTCCCCGAGTCCACTACCAATTCCCCGATACAGAAGGCCCCAAAAAACGCCAAGCAAAACACTGCCTTGAATAATGCCACTTCATACGCAGACGATGCCACCACTGGGAGAGCCGCACATAGCCTCACCAGCAAGTTGTGTGTAATCGGCCGTCTGCTGTCCTTAGGCGTTGGGTTCATTCTCCCCACCCTTGCAGCAACCGCCGGGTTAAAAACCTACCCACCGCCGGTATCCATCCCACCACCTTTGCAAAAAAGGCAAACCCTGCTAAATGCAAATGGACCGCCGCCTTGAACCACCCATTTTTCTTGGCCTCCACTACATATTTTGCTAACATCCAATCGGACACCGCGTCCGGCTGCCAGCCTTGCACCCGCAAGTACTCCTCCATCTTGTTACAGCCCCGCTGGTAAGCCGACCATGTTCTTCTTACCACCGAGCCTCATAGCAAACTCAGCATCTCTTCAGACCAACCTTCCACAAGTGCTCTGGGACCAGCAATCCCATCTCCTCGGCTCCTGGTCCCAATCCCGGAACCTGTCCCACTGAAAGCGAGAAAGAGTATCCGCCATCTCATTAGTACAGCCCGGAATATGTCTCGCTTTGATCACAACATTCAGCCTTAAACAAGCTAATACCACCTTCCACATTAAGTCAGCCACTGGAACACATCTCGGGGTGTAATGATTGATTACACCCACCACTGCCGCATTGTCACACCTCCACAATACATGTCTGTTATGCAGGTGATCCAGCCACAACCCCAATGCTACCAGCATGGGAAACAACTCTAGGAAGGCAATGTTAGTGACTAAACCCGATTCCTGCCACATCTGGGGCCATATGTCTGCACACCATGCGCCCGCAAAATAGATGCCTAAACCTGCCCCTCTAGCCATGCCCGAGAATAGCTGCAAGTCCCCTGATGACATCTCTCCCTCCATCATTTCAGACGTACCGTTCAATTCCTGCAAAAAGATGTCCCAAATCCGCAAATCTTCCTTCATCACCCTGGGCACCCTAATTCGATGATACGGTTTGCGCACCCCCGCTGTTGCCCTTGCTAGCCTTTGCAGAAACACCCTACCCATCGGAATGATGCGGCATGCAAAATTCATCACACCGATCAATGCCTGCAACTCTTTCAAGTTCAGCTTGCTGGAAATTAACTCATTGGCCACTAACACCCGCAGCTTTGTCACCTTCTCTTCCGGAAGCCTAGCCTCCATTACCCTGGAATCCAGTTCTACACCCAGAAATGTTAGTTGTCTCGTAGGACCCTCCGTCTTTTCTTCCGCTAATGGCACCCCCAAGTCCATGGCCAAGTCCATGAAACTGCACAATAGATGCCGACACTCCCCCGACTGCTCTGCTCCTACAAATAAAAAATTGTCCAAATAATGCACTACATTTGCACAACCCACTTCCTGAACCAACGCCCAATGCAAGAAGGTACTGAATTTTTCAAAGTAGGCACATGACACCGAGCATCCCATAGGCATGCATTTGTCAAAATAAAACTGATTCTTAAACCAAAATCCCAGCAATGGAAAACTAGCCGGATGAACAGGCAACAGATGGAATGCCGACTCAATATCGACCTTCGCCATCCATGCCCCAACCCCTGCTTGCCTCACCAACTCCACAGCCTGGTCAAACGACGCATATCTAACTGTACAGCTATCCCTCGGTATGTGATCGTTGACCGATGTTCCTTCTAGGAATGACAAATTATGAATTAATCTAATACCCAACGAGGACACTACCAAATTCGAAAACGGCTTCTCCACAAATGGGCTGGCAATCCTCCCTAACTCTAATTCTTTTAACAATTTATCCCGCACTACTTGTGCAAAGCACCGTACCGAAGGCGAATTGCGTGACTTGTATGCTACCACCGTACCGGCCACTGGGATGACAAAGCCCTCATGAAACCCTTTTCCCAACACCTCCCTATCTCCCCGCCTCAGATATTGTTGCAGCCTGGCCATTAACTCCTCTACTCGTATCGGGGTCCCGGCCAGGCTGCTCGCATCGCAGTTACTTAAGGGCTGACCCACTAAGCAGGGCTGTCCCTTTTTTAATACATTTTGCTGCCGAATGCCCTTCCCCCCCCCCCCAAAACTTGAGCATGCATGTCGGAACTTGCAATCAGGAAAGGGGCACGATGCCTTATTAAATCTCCAATACATCCCCTGTTCCCGTACCTCCACTTTTCTGCTGCAATGGGGCTCCTGTCAGCCTAATGGAACATCCCATCCCCCCTACTATCCCACTCGCCTTTTTCCTCCAATACCCCCCCACCCCAGATTTAGCGGACATTTGCGTGAGCCACAGATTAATATCTTGTGAGCCCCACGACAAAAAACGGTTCTCCTCCATTTTATCGTGGAACTTCTTATTGTAGTTCAACCATGACCATCCCTCATGCATCTGCATGGCCTCCAGGATGGAATCTGTGTAAGCTAACAGCATCCCGTACTGTTCCAGAAAGTGATGTCCCCATACACTGGCCAAACGCAAAAAAGCTCTTGTCCAGTTCACCACATTCCTAGACACTTTCTTGATGCGACCGGCCTTTTTGTCCTCCTTCCTTTTTTTCTTACTATCCCAGGACCGCCTCCGGCCCTCCAACAATCGGAAAATATCAATATATCTCCTTTTCCTAATCTTGCGCCGCAAATTTCTTGCTACCCCTTCCCATAACTCAGCATACTCCACTAATGAAGGGGCACCGCCTCTCGCTCTGCTTACACCCCTTTCCTTACCGCCTACCTCTTGTCCTACCCCGCTCCCTTCTGACACAGATGAGGACAATACAGATGAAGAGGACAAGGAAGAAGAATCTGAACCATGCCGCCGCCGACACGCGTGTTTTTGCTTCTTATGTGCCTTTCCCGCTGCTCCCATCCCCCGGTCCCCTACCACCCCCGGTTCCTCTTGTGACTCACCTGTGGCTCTCAGCTCCTCCGCCCACTCGGTAACTGTCACAAGTTCCACTGCGCTGTCCACCATGCCACGCTGCTGCCATTCCGCTCCACTGTGGCCTCAGCCTCCAGGAGTTGCCGGGTAGGGGATCATCGCCAGCACCTGTGGAGACATAAAAGAGAACACCAGGGGAGGGACCACCGATGGCCAGGCTGGTTGCCAAGCCACCAGCCACTCTGCCCCTGATGAGCCCTGACCTCCCCCAAGCCAATGCTGCCAGGACCCTGCACTCACTTCGGGCCGCTTGCCCCCTTGTCCAGCTACCCTTTCCACCACTGGGTGACTACTCTGCCACCTAAACTGCCTAGGCTCTGGACCCGGCTCCCCCATGCCACCCCTGAACCCGATGCCCCCACCCCCCAAGGGCCCCCACCCCTGCTGACCCACGGCCACCTCTTCACCCCCCGCACTAGGCATCCCCGTAGGTTGCTCCGGCCCTCCACCCCTTCCCCTCCCTGACTCAACACCCTGCAGCCCCACTGACTGAGGCTCCAACCCGCCCCCCCCCCCGAGACCCACCTCGCTTCTGGGCCCTTGCCCTGGCCCCCCCGTGCTCTCTCTCCGCACACCCCCTCCCCGGAGGCAACCCCGACCCCCTCGCCCTTTTGCCTGTCCCAGCAGCTCCCTTTCTCCGCAGTAGCCCATTTGCCTCCCTTGACTGCTCAGCCTCCCCAACACCCCATGCCATAACCCAACCTCCAGCCTGCCTCCCTCGCTGCCTGGTAGCCCCCCCAAGCCCTCCCCAGCGCTCTCCCCCATCTCCATTGCCCCCCCTTGCCAGCATTCCTGCAACGTGTGTGCTCCTTGCTCCCCCTCCCTGCGCCCGCTTGCCTGCCGTTGTGTTGAGCTGGTTCTTTTCTTTTTGTACCTTTTACTCTACCCCGACCCACACTTGCCTAGGGGCCTCCTCCGGTCTCACAGCAGCTCTGTCGAATCACCGGATGAAGACGCGTGCCAGTCGCACTTCAGCATGCTGTGCTGCCCGAAGCCACATGCTCCTGCTCCTCCACTCGGCCGACTGCTGCCTCCCGGCTCCCACGCTTCCTGCATCGCCTCTAGTGATTGCAGTGCTCCACCGCCGCCTGACCTGACTGCTTCACCTCGGCCCCTGCTCCCGGATCTTCTGACATCCTCTGGACCTCATGGATCCTGCACCTGCCATCCTCCGGACCTCTCCGCAATTGGTCCCGTACTTCAGATCCTCATACTGCAGGCCCGCCTCCACCGCACTCCTCATTGGCTCTCCCTTCGCACCATGCGATGGGGGAGCCAATGCATTTAAAAAATGCCACCACGTCACCATGTCTCTTCCCTCCTCCCCCCCCCCCACGTCCCACGGACCCAAAACCAGGTTCTGCATCTCGCCGAGCCACCCAGTTACAGGCGGCCGGCTTGGGACACTGCCCACGCAGCCTTCATATCTTGTAGACATTGTAACATTATTGTGTGAGACACAGTATCAAATGCTGCTGAGACAACGATGAAAATGAACAGAAATAACTTATTTTTTTCAAGGCCTGTTATAAGATTATCAAAGAGAGAAATAAGTAGAGTTTCCACATTGTGATTAGGTTTAAATCCATGCTGATATATATCCAAAGGGGCATACGAGTCAATGTGATCTTGCAGCTGATTTTGTATCACTTTTTCTATAATTTTTGAGATAAATGGTAAACCCAAAATAGGACGGTATGACTTAGGGTCACTGATGTCCAGTGATTTCCCTTTATAGACTGGTCGAATTATAGCACTCTTTAGTATAGGTGGTAAGTAACCTTGTTTTAAAGAATTATTTACAAAATTTACAATGTGAAAGCTAATATGATTTTTATTACTTTTAATAGGGAGGAGTGGTCTAGTGGTTAGGACAAGGTACTTCAGGCCAGAGGGCTGGGGGTTCAAGTCCCACCTGGGGACAGCAATCTCAGGCCGGAGGGACTGGGATTTCTAGTCCTACAGGCACACCTTGTGGTCTTGGGCAAGCCACTTAACCCTCCATTGCCCATGTTCCCTGTAAGTATTAGCGTATGTGTCTCATATCCCCTCGTGTTAAATGTATCCCCCAATTGACCGCTTTGACCCAGTGAAAAGCGGGATATAAAAATAGCTAAATAAATAATCCATTCTACTGGACATCATGGGTCAGCTGGTGAAGTTGTTGTATTAAGTGTGCTGATTATATTTTCAATCTGTTTTAAAGTTGATAAAGAAAGATCCTTCCAGACTTTTGTGGATTGAGTGCAAGGTTTAAAACAAAGTTGGTGGAATTGTGATGTAGATAAGTTGTTTGACGAAATAGCATAACCGGGTAAGGCGGACCGGTCCGCCACCTCCGCTTAGCAGCCCCCCCCCCTCGACATTCAGTAACAAATAATATACAACACTTATTTGGGAATTCAACTGGTCGCAGCTTTATTGACCCATTAACAACATTAACAATAACCCTCAACAATTCCAACATTAACTTTACCCCCCCCCACCCCCCAGCAAAGCGAACTCTCACCAGCCATGTGGGTAGCAAAGTGATGCTGCTTCCGCTTCCACCTTGTCCAGGCCCCGGCAAATTGCCTAGCCTCCCTCTTCCGACTTTGCCATATTATTAGCAAAAGCCTGAGGGACTGTCCGGGTCGGGGGTACCCCACCCCCGCCCGACTGCGTAGCTCCAGCTCCGGACCCCGGAAACCTCCGGGATCCCGCCACACCCCCCCCCCAGCGGCAACACCCCCAAAACTGCCGCGACCAACACTCCTGCCCGAAAAAAGGGGGCGGGTGGGCGGGACGTCCGACCCCTCCGGCTGACGCACGGGAAAGGCCTGAGGAGCCGCGAGGCCCCCACCACATCCCCCCTCACGCCTGCCTCGAGTTCCTCTCATTGGCTCCCACACCTTTCAGTGCCCCCCGGGAGCCAATGAGAGCCCCGCACACTGCAGGCCCGCCCCCGTGAACCACGCAGGAGCCCGAAGCGGCGCAAGACCGGCCGCCCCCCGGTTAACGCTGGCCGCGCGCAGCCGGGGGGCCCGCAGCCTTGCCATTCTTGCTTATCTGGTAATTTGCAAATTTTTGGGGGTCTATTTGAGGATCACCATATAAAGTGTTCACTTTTGTAAGTTGTTGAACAATGTTGAATAGTTCCCTTGGTTTGTTAGTTGCTTTCATTATTAGATTTGTATGGTATTGTTGTTTACGGTCATTTATTAACTTATTATATTCCATTTGTTTTACATTAAATAGGAATTTTACATCTTGAGATTTAGTTAGTCTCCATTTACACTCATTTTCTTAGCAAACGCTTTGCCTTTCTGATTTCATTAGAATACCATGGTACGTTCTTCTTCCTACGCATTTGTACTTAATTGTTTTTTGGGGCTAGCGCAGCATTTGAAATGATATTATTCCAATTTTCTATGGCTTTATCCAGTTCAGTGCAATTTTGTTGCAATTGTGGAACAATGTCCTTAAGAAAATCCTCTTTGTAGAAAGCTCTAAATTTTCTAGTCTTGTAATCATCTTTTAAGTTGTTAGGGGATGTTTGTAGTTGCAAGGTAAATGAGATAATATAATGATCAGACCAAGGTACTGGGGTAGTTTTTGGGACTGTAATTTGGTTTTGTGAAAAGAGTTGCTCAGGGCAAAAAATTTGATCAGGAGTAGTTCCATGGTGGTGTGTAGGCTGATTAATTATCTGTTGATAACCTAAAGATTTCACTGCTTTCAAGAAGGATCTGTACGCATTAGAAGGTGATGATGATAAATTGTAATCACCTAATGCAATTAATGGTTTAATTTGAGAACTATAAGTACAAATTAATTCTAAAATTGTTAGGAGGTGATCCTTAGCAGCATTAGGTGGTCTATATGTGAGGCAAACATTGAGGTGGTGATTTGATATAATAATTGAAGTTGTTTCAGTTGAATTGTTAGTTGTAATAGATTTAAACTTAAAGGTTATTTTTGTTAATATTAAAATTCCTCCTCCTTTTTTATGTTCTCTAGGACAATTAAATATATCATAATCCAAAGGAGTAATTTGGTTTAAAATAATTTGATCTGTGTCTTTTAACCAGGTTTCAGTGATGCAAATAATATCAAGCTTTTGATCTTTAATATAATCATAGATAATGTTTGGTTTATTCCGTATTGACCTTGCATTCATTAAAACACACTTAATGGGTGAATAAAGGATTGGATTTCTAGTGCTATGTTTAGATGACGAAGAATGAATTTTATTTAATTTCTTACGTTTTTCATTATGATGATGAAACAATTATTATTATACCTAGCATAGTTTGGACAAATAGGATAAATTACTACAGTGTTTGGTAAGGCTTGCTGTGCAAGGAATAACATATTAAAATATAAAAGTATAAATTGATAAGTAGTATGCATGTTTAAGAAACTATTATGAACTTTTAAATAGTTAGATATGCGAGTTATTTTAATTATTAAGAAGATATATGCTTAAAATTTTGTATGATTACATTCAATGCATTAACTTTTCTAACATTTGTTTTAATTGGGAGGAAGAAGAGATTAGGTAGGTTTTTAAATTGAATTATTAAGGTAGGTTGATGAATTATTGATGTGACTTAGGGGCATGTTTACTAAACGGGGCACTTTTGCGGGGCGCACCTGAGCGCCCTAAAATGATGCAGTTAAGTGCTCTTAAGCACCCCGTACGCGTGCGCGGCACATTAACGGGTCCCGCACGCGTGCGCCGCAAACACGCACGTTTGCGGGGCGCTCATGTGCGATAGAGGCGTGGAAAGGCGAAATGAGGGCGGAGGAAGGCCCCCGAGGGGCGGAGAGATGGGGTCAATGGGTGGAATGTGGGAGGGGAGAGACCCTCCGCACAGGAGCGTGCCCGAATTTACAAGAAAAAATACCGCCAGTGAAACACACGCGTTAGAGGTGATTTAAAGGGAAGAGAAACCATTTCCGTCAGCAATGTACAGCAACATCGTGGAAACCCAAAAAACGTGAGCAGTGTGAAACATGTGCACAGAACAAACTCGCAAATGTAACATGAAAATAACCACAACCAAGTATGCGAAAATCATAAGTCTGCTGGGAAACACTGCTATTAATGGGCAACAATAATAAACACTCCCAGGAAAGCTCCAAAGAATTGAAATGAATATTGGAAGGGTCCATGGTCCGTGGACACATTCAAAAGCACTGCAATGTAATGGAACTGTCCTGGGAGTGCATATCAGGTCATCCAGTGATATCACTGATGCACTGTTCGGTTTATTTCTGTGACTGCACCTATTTGGAAGGCATATTTGTGTGTGTCCTGCACCCCTGTCCCCATACAAAGAAAACGTGGCCACAGTAAACCTATGCAGAGCAGGGTGTCAGGCTTGTGCAGCCAGGTTTCCTATCTCCAGATACTGCACAGTCTCTGTGGGCACAGTGTGGTGCAGCGGACACAGCCAGTGACTGTATGACGAGAGGTTCACAGGTTCAAATCACAGCTGAGGTTCTGGCAACCCAGTACCCATATTTTTAACCACCACTAAACAGTGAGAGTTCACACACTGCTGTACTGCAGAGAACATAAGCATGGGCTCAACACCTACATTTTACCCCACACCGCACACAAACCAGAGCAATGGCCATTATGTACAGGCGAGTCCCTCAAATTCCGTCCTGGAGTGCCACAACGCAATCAGGTTATATGGGTTTGCCAGATAAGGACTGCAAGCCACAGCAGACAGTGCCGTAGGCGTGTGTAGCCTGGCACCGTACACAACAACAGACAGGCACTGTCAGATGTAAAGTCATGGACTTCCCTCGGAATGCAGAATATATGTTTAGAAACAGTGGTGCAGTGTACACAGACAGTGTGTGCAACAACAGAAGGTCACAGGTTCAAATCCTGTCTGTGGCTCCTTGCAACTAGTGCACATAAGTGTACCCTGAAAAAACCAGGCATTAAAGACTGATACTTTTCTGCTGAGAACCCAAGATATTTTGGCATATGTTTATGTTATCATCAACAGTACCCACCACATAAACATGTGCAGCACCTACAGCAGAGTCAAACAAAAGCAGTCCTGGAGTGCCCCACATCATTAAAGGGTAATGCAGACTCCAATATAAGGCCATGTGAACATGTTGACGGCAGGGGAACTGGTGACACCTGTCCACATCACACCATGGCCTATCTGTTTTTAGGTGGGTGCTGTGTAGTGCAACAGACAGGGTTAGTCTGACAAACAGACATGGATGTACCTGGAAATGCACTGTCTCTGTGTCAAGAAGGTGGTGCAAAGCACACAGGCACTGCCTGCAGGAGGTGAAGGTCACAAGTTCAAATCACGTGTGTCAGGTCTGCCGAACCAATCCCCGCAATTGTCACATCCCCTAATTTTTCTCAAAAAACAAACCACCTGTAGTGGGAAAAGTGAAAACAGGGACAGTACATGTATATTGTCTCTCAAGGTGGACATATAAGAGAGAAATGTGCATCACATAGATCAGATTTCCTCAAATGCAGTCCTGGAGGGCCACAATTTATTCACATGTTATGATGTCTTAAATAAAGATGTCTCTGTTCATCTGCATGTGCCGGTCCATGGTATGCAGATATATCTCATGCATATATCTGACGCACATTTGTGAAAATGTAGCAGTGTCTGTTACAACAGGACTGGAGTTGGGGACCTGTGCCAGAGATTACCGATCAACAGGAGGCGAAATGACCAGACACACAGGCTTCAGGACCCAAAGCCAATTGGACAGTCATGATAGTGTGCGTTGCGTCCATATCATAAAACTAGTATGTGCGCACTGTAGCACTGTCACCATAAACCTTGAAATACACCACACATATAGCAACATGTTGATCTGATCAGTGGCAGATATCAATGTCTACGTACACCACAATATGGTTATTGAGTGGTATCACACCAATATGTCTGATGTATGTGGAGTGTGTCTCAGGTCTGTTGTTTGACGATGTTCCCCACCATGGGGTGTGACAGTAGCACTATTTCATAGCCTAGCCATGCATGCACTGTGTCCACGACTGCTGATTTGGCATAGACTGGAAAAACTATCTATAGTAGCACAGTGATGGCATAGCTGTGGGATTGTGTGGCTGTACATCCAGTGTGTGATGTATGCAACACCTTACTCAGCGCACAATGTTTGTACTGTGTGCAGTGTTAGCTTGCCATTGTGCATAATGAGGTGCTAGGTATTGTGGTCATACCCCCGACAGGCTGGTCTCGGCAGGATGCATGAGGACAGAACGTAGGGCAATGTAAGTGAAATTGCAGTGTGTGGTCATCAGTAGCATGGACAAGGTAGCCCAAGCATGTCCTCCTGGAAGGTCAGTCTCACCCTGACTGAGTAGTTACCATAGCATGGCTAGGTCAGCTGTAGTAGTGGAAACAACATCTTTTGCAAGTGATATCTATGGGTTGCCTTTTGGAGCCCAATCACGAACGTAACTGCTCGGTGAGTGTGCAGACGTCCCAGTTTGGGTTGCACACATTGTCACCAGTAGTATGCAGTATGGATAAGCTATCAGACTGCTTGCACCTAGTATGTGTAAGGGTGCCACACTTTGAAGGGTGTAGCAGCTGCAGCTTATCTGTGTTTGCTGCTGGACAATGTCAGATAGTGGTGGTGGGCTGCTGAGCATGTCCAGGCATGCCATCTGTCTGCTGTCACCTTATTGATGGTCACATAAATGCATGCCCCATGCTGTAAGTTGTATTTTCCTCTGCTGGACAGAGGTTATCACTTCCCACCAGCAGCACCATTGCAGTGATGAGTCTGAATGTTACGTTTGGGTGTTGTCACATAATCCGTCTGTCTAACACACTTCTCCCCCTCCCATAACTAATGTGGCGATGACAATGGCCACCACACAGGATATGACTGATGTGGTTGCAGCAAATTGCTTAAAGGGCTACACATCACAGGGAAATAACAGATGCACAGAAGTGTAAGTGTATGTGCATCAACAAGTGCTACTCATCAGACACTGCGACTGATGTGGACTCACACCATAGGCTATCTTAGCTGAGCCAGGTGCTGTGGTCATGGTTCTGGGTCTCCCCTCTCACATTCAGGGTGAGCACAGGAGCCGCACAATGTGATGTCCAAGACTAACTCTGTGTCATTAACCTACACGCTCATTAATCATGTACATACGTAGGTGTTTCAGTGGCTGCATAAACCATAGTGCTTATATTTGTAGACTGCTTATTTACATGTGCAGTGCA
The DNA here is from genome assembly GCA_033557465.1 of Ichthyophis bannanicus. NCBI lineage: Eukaryota > Metazoa > Chordata > Amphibia > Gymnophiona > Ichthyophiidae > Ichthyophis > Ichthyophis bannanicus. The sequence continues at coordinate 651,500,032 of CM066036.1, read as the reverse complement.
TCATGGGTATGTGTGATTGAAGTCTATCGTGGTAAAGAAAGCAAACAGGTCATGTGTTGGCCCATACTCAAACTGTAGCCAGCCAGGGGTGTGTTAGCAGCTATGGCAGTGGTTCTGAAGCAGTCCTCCGTGAAAGTCTAGCCATGACATGTGTTTATGTTAGTACAAATGAAGATGCATGAGATATATGCATTACAGATGTCTTGCCAAACGGAGTGGAGTGTGGCCCTCCAGGGCTGGCCATCAACAACCCTGACAAACATCTCTGTCATTAACGTTTGTAAGTGGGCAAGGTGCTGATGTGCAAGACATCAAAATGTTCACATAAACTGTGTAACATGCTTCTCTGCCTCTCACCACCACCAACATCTTATAGATTATAGAACTGCATGGTGGGCATGAGAATTGAGGAAGTATGTCACAGTGAGTATATATGCTTTTCATGTCACTGACATCTGCACTTTGTACAGTCACACACCTAAATGACAGAGGTGTAAGACAGGGGTCTAAAAATACAGACCTGTAGGGCCACAAATCTGTGAGGTTGCCAGGGTAGCTCTGATGCCTATAGATCTCATGCATATTAATTAGGGCTATACTGATCAGCAGACTGGCCTAGGGGTTCAAGGAGGAGTGTCTCTCATACACAGAGCTATGGAGGTTTCGCCCCCTGTGATGTCACAACGTGTACAGACATAGGTAATGCCCCTGATTCTACAGTGGTCTAATCTAATATGGCTCTCTGAGGCCTCTTCCCTTTGTAATGTCATTTGGTGGTGCCACCAACAACACCCTCAATGCTGTAGCATGAAGGTCCCTCAAAAGTACCTTACAAGGTTCGTTTATTTGAACATTAGAAGGTGCTGTTGTGGACACTGCACCTCATATTGTCCTCTCTGAAGTGACTCATAGGGTACCTGATGTGCCACACTAGGTTATTGCAATGTCACAGTGTGTTTCTGCAAAAAACAAATCCAAAACGCAAAGGCCACAAAAACCACTGTTGATAGTAGATAGTAATGTGCCAGCAAGTTATATAGATTAGGCTGATGGTGTGAAGGCAAACACGACGTCTGTAACATAGGTAGGTATGACAGTGAATGTGTCGCACACCCCAGCCACTCACTCTGTATGTCAGCACATCCACCTAACATCTACATCCATGTCCATCGCATGGCAATCTCAATAAGCTCAATATGTGTGCTATGCAACCTAATGTGGATGTAGCATGTGCAGATGGAAACCCCCCCCCCCCCATGCCATCACATACATAATGTATGGGTTGACATTGAGATGGAGTAGTGAATATCATCTATTGCGACACATATCCCCATATCACCAGGGTGCCTGATAGGCCAATCTGATGGTCCCTCAAAACACCTTGTTGAAGTAGCAGTTGTAGTGGCAGTCAGTGCAATGTGAAAGGCGTAGCACATCAGATCAAACAAATGCCTAAGAACCAGTGTGCAAGTGATGATAAGTTCAAGTCCCAAATGTGTCAACACCATGAGGTCATGAAATAGTTATGTGTTTTATATAAGAGACACACAGCACTGTATATTGCAGTTGTTGTGCGCATGTGCGCAACTCGTTCCGCAAAACAATGTGCGGGGCGAAGTTGAACGTCATATGTGTATAAATTGCGCCAGTTGCGGGACGCTGTGGGACGAAATATTTATAAAACATGCAGCAGATGCGGAGCGCAATGAGACGTGTTACGTCGCCAAGGTGCGCCAATCTCTGGGGCGCAGTTGGACGTCATACGTCGCTAAACTGCGCCACTTGCGGGGCACAGTTGCACGTAAAACATTGGAAATGTGTGGCATTTGCGGGGCGCATGCGCGTCAATGACGCTGCGTGCAATCAGGTGATAATATCTCAAAATGGCGTCCAGAACAAGAAAGCCTGCATTCACTCCTCGGGAGCTCCGCACCCTGTCTCGCCTGATTGCCACAAGGCAGGAGAAGCTGTTCCCCGGGCAAAACAGGTACAGGGACAGCAGAAAGGTCCGCAGGGCCTGGGAACGGCTACAGAGACGCTTCAATAGAGAAGCTGACTTCCCAAGGGAGGTAAGTGGATGGGGACAGGTCATTAGAAATAGACATATATATCTAGAGGCTGTGTGCATTGCAGATCCTCATGCTGTTGGGGTCAGGTATTGTGTGTCAGTAATGTGCTGCAGCTGAACATACATCCCATATTGTCTTTGTATAATATGTGACAGGTTTGACCTGTACCCAGGTGGTGATGGATATGGTCACACAGGTCATGATGCTAGCCCTATTACCTGGCATTTGCTGCTGTGGACGTGCCAACACATACTGTAAGAAAGCAAACCAATAGATCAGCTTAATTATATCCAAATCACATCATATGAATATGGTGAAATGTGTAGCTGCAGAAAATAACCTTTCCGTCCACAGAAAGGGTATGTGAAGCAAAGCATTAATGGTATGTCAATCACCCAGGTGATCTGGTTGTTTTTGCCAATGTTGTGCAATATGCCCCCCTATCCCCAGTGGTCCTGAGAGCTCACCACAGTGGTCTATCAGTCACCCTGGAGATACGGTTGTGTGTGCTCAAGCACTGTAATACATACACCCTATCACCAGGGGACTAGAGAGGCCATCACACTGGCTCACCTGTCATCATGGTGATATTGGTCTGTGTGCTGTCAAAGTACAAAACAATATCCCTATCCCCAGGGGTGCTGTAAGATCATCACAGTGGCCTGTCATGTATCCTGGCGATATGGTTAAGTGTGCTGAAACAGTTCATTACATCTACCCTATTTCCAGGGGTCCTGAAAGGCCATCCCAGTGGCCTTTCATGTATCCTGGAGCTATGGTTCTGTGTGCTCAAACAGTTCATTACATCTTCCCTAGTTCCAGGAGTCCTGAAAGGCCATCCCAGTGGCCTTTCATGTATCCTGGAGCTATGGTTCTGTGTGCTGAAACAGTTTAAAATATCTCCCCTAGTTCCAGGAGTCCTGAAAGGCCATCCCAGTGGCCTTTCATGTATCCTGGAGATATGGTTCTGTGTGCTGAAACAGTTTAAAACATCACCCCTAGTTCCAGGAGTCCTGAAAGGCCATCCCAGTGGCCTTTCATGTATCCTGGAGCTATGGTGATGTGTGCTCAAACAGTTTAAAATATCTCCCCTAGTTCCAGGAGTCCTGAAAGGCCATCCCAGTGGCCTTTCATGTATCCTGGAGCTATGGTGATGTGTGCTCAAACAGTTTAAAATATCTCCCCTAGTTCCAGGAGTCCTGAAAGGCCATCCCAGTGGCCTTTCATGTATCCTGGAGCTATGGTTCTGTGTGCTGAAACAGTTTAAAACATCACCCCTAGTTCCAGGAGTCCTGAAAGGCCATCCCAGTGGCCTTTCATGTATCCTGGAGCTATGGTGATGTGTGCTGAAACAGTTTAGAATATCTCCCCTAGTTCCAGGAGTCCTGAAAGGCCATCCCAGTGGCCTTTCATGTATCCTGGAGCTATGGTGATGTGTGCTGAAACAGTTTAGAATATCTCCCCTAGTTCCAGGAGTCCTGAAAGGCCATCCCAGTGGCCTTTCATGTATCCTGGAGCTATGGTTCTGTGTGCTGAAAAAGTTCATTACATCTCCCCTAGTTCCAGGAGTCCTGAAAGGCCATCCCAGTGGCCTTTCATGTATCCTGGAGCTATGGTGATGTGTGCTGAAACAGTTTAGAATATCTCCCCTAGTTCCAGGAGTCCTGAAAGGCCATCCCAGTGGCCTTTCATGTATCCTGGAGCTATGGTTCTGTGTGCTGAAAAAGTTCATTACATCTCCCCTAGTTCCAGGAGTCCTGAAAGGCCATCCCAGTGGCCTTTCATGTATCCTGGAGCTATGGTGATGTGTGCTCAAACAGTTTAAAATATCTCCCCTAGTTCCAGGAGTCCTGAAAGGCCATCCCAGTGGCCTTTCATGTATCCTGGAGCTATGGTGATGTGTGCTCAAACAGTTTAAAATATCTCCCCTAGTTCCAGGAGTCCTGAAAGGCCATCCCAGTGGCCTTTCATGTATCCTGGAGCTATGGTTCTGTGTGCTGAAACAGTTTAAAACATCACCCCTAGTCCCAGGAGTCCTGAAAGGCCATCCCAGTGGCCTTTCATGTATCCTGGAGCTATGGTGATGTGTGCTGAAACAGTTTAGAATATCTCCCCTAGTTCCAGGAGTCCTGAAAGGCCATCCCAGTGGCCTTTCATGTATCCTGGAGCTATGGTTCTGTGTGCTGAAAAAGTTCATTACATCTACCCTATTTCCAGGAGCCCTCAAAGGCCATCCCAGTGGCCTTTCACTCATCCTGGAGATATGGTTGTGTGTGCATAAAGAGTGTAAGAGATCCTCCCTTTCCCCAGGAGTTATGTGAGGCCATCACAGTCGGCTATCACGTACCCTGTTGATATGGTTGTGTGTGAATAAAGAGTTTAATAGAGCATCCCTTTCCCCAGGAGTTAAGTGAGGCCATCACAGTGGTCTATCACGCACCCTGGTGATATGGTTGTGTGTGCCTAACCAGTTCAATACATTCTCCCTATCTCCAGGAGTCCTATGACCTGTGTAAGGTCACTTGTCTATGATCCCACTGCAATGGGATATGCAGCTGATGATGTGTGGCACAACACGCAACCCCCATGGGGCCGTACGCCACATTGCATTGGTGGGTATAGCAGTCACATGTTGGGGTAGTTTATGACAGGTAAGTTGCACCTCTCACATAGTCTGTGAGGTCACTATCTCATCACACATGTCTGTGATGTATCACGATGAAAAGCTATGTGCACATGTTGATGTGTGTATAGGTACAACATCCCCATGACCTAGGCAAAGATATTCCCAAAGGCCGTAACAGAGCCATAGTCCCCTCACTTTATGCATAGTTAGGTTACCCATCCTCACACCTCCTACAAATCCATTACCTTGTAGCAGGTGAACAGAACTGATGTTGTAGGAAAGCTACAGTCACCTCTTGTGGTTGGACACCACAGACACAAGCAGCCACATGAGCACAGGTGGCAATTGCGTAGTGTGTTTGTTTGGTGTCTGTCCATGGTTTATCAAAATACACCTGCTGTCATCATACAGGTCATAGGTCATAGTGCCATTTCCACAAGATATAGGCCAGCCGACATGGGCACGGTAAGCTCAGATAAGGGCACCTGCAGTTGTTGTATGTTTGTTTAGGCTGCTCTACCAAACATACCCCATACATACTACACCCCAACCTGACTCTCACACAGGATGGCCAGCCAACATGGGTGGAGGTACAGACCCTCCACAGCACATGATCAGTTTTGTAACCCTTTCCTGCCCTCCTCATCCCACTGTTTCCCACATGTGTGACTTAGCCATGTTGTTAGCTGCTGATAGCATAGTTCATTGCCTGTAACAGGTGGTCGCCAGACACAGCAGGATGCACAAATTAACAAACATCCCTGTCCCCCTTGGGTTCTGTCGCATTCAACAACTGCTCCAATGTATCCCTTCACCCGCTCCTGGTGTGCAAAACATACACAACAAGAGATGCAAATATTGGACAGCAAGTAGCATCACGCAAGCACCATGGCATGGCTCCAGAGACTGACATATGTGACGATGACCAACATTGGTGAGTAGGCTCAGTTGGTAATGGTGTTGTCCACATGTGATAACACATTCCATGTGCCCATGATGATCCCCTGTGACAGGTGTTGAACTATGCTATACATGAAACACACATCAGTGTAGCTGAAGTGTCCAGACCCAGGACACACTGTTCTATGTTTCTGTTGCCCACCCACCAGACGTAAGTGCTCACTCATGCTCCCACCCATATTTTCTCACACACACAGGTCGAGGATCTGAGAAAGAAAGGGAGGGAGCTGCGCCTGCACCATGGCGCATACCTTGAGCGCGTGAGGAATGCTGAATCATCACATGGTGATGGTGCGTATTGATGACATGGCTGCCCACCATCAGAGGTCACAGTGGCCCATCAGTGTGCATGGTACCTGCATGGGTACATGTGATGTGTCACACACATCTACGTGTGCTGATGACTGTCATCTTCCACAGATCATGATGACAGTGACGAAGACCCCCGTACCTCTGCCTATGCCCTCCGAAGGCCCACCTCCCGCGCTGCCGTGGAGGTGGTAGTCCTGGACACCAGTGGGGAGGAGGCAGAGGGTCCTGCAGACGACACAGCGGAGGGGGTCATGGGGGATGCTGGGACGGAAGGTGTGGGTGCCAGGGTCACAAGGGGGGGTGAGGGCGCAGGTGATGTGGGTGGGGGGGAGGTGGTGGGGGGTGTTGGGGAGGAGTCAGGGGGGGAAGAGTGGCCACAGGGTGTCTGGGAGAGTGACATAGAGGACAGTGCAGCACAGGGCACTGTTGGCTCCCGCCATCAAGGGCAGGTGGCTCCAACATCCAGGGCCCCACACACAGTGCATGCAGATGCCACCACACAAACACCAGGAACAATGTGTGTGTGTGGTGGCAGATGTGTTGTACATCTGTGTGAGGCTCTGGATGCACTGGAGCAGCGGGTGCACCGGTTGGTGCACCTGCAGGAATGGATGGCGGGAGCCATGGAGAGGGTGGTTGCTGACATTGAGCATCTGCCATGTCAGCAGCCACCCCCTGAAGGGCGTCACAGGCATCATTGATGGTGCCTGTGACGTCCACACATGTGCCCTGTGCTGCCCTGTCCGCCATCACGGGGCAGGCTGAGGGAGGGTGGGGTCATGTGGGGGTTCGGGGTTAGTGTGTGGGAGTGTGGTTATTGCGGGTGTGTGTGCGGGGGTGGGGAGGGTTTGATTTGGTGGGTGGGTGATGGCATTTTCCCCCTACCCTAGATATGTATATAGTTTTAGTTTTGTGTGTACATATTAAAGTATTTTTTCTGAACCCTGTAATGGTCACGTGTCTCACGTAGCATATGCCTATAGATGCCAGCATGTCATATGTGTGCAGCCACATACATTCCTGACGGGTAAACATGCGTGTGATACCTCAATTGGCACCACATGCAGTGTGTCGGGAAACTCATGTGTGTAGGTGTGTGATAGCAGGGTGCTGCATTACATGTTACCATGTAGTGGCTGCCCCACAGACGTACTTGCCACAGGGATGCATATACATGACCCACATGTTCTCACATATATGAGCCGGCAAAATATGCGGCTCACAAATGTCTGCCTCTGTAACATGCATCCCTATGGTGGGTTGGGGTGCATGTGACCACTTATATAGGTGAGGGCACAGGTCACACATATGGCACCAATGTGTCCTGTATGACGGGTTGCAGATGGTGATGTGTATGGAACATAAACAGGCCATTTATAACACAGTACCCCTGTGTCCACATCAAGGGTGGTGGACCGTGGTTCTGTAGAGCCGCAGGGCAGTCAGGTGTTGGAAATATTCCTAATGAGTGTGGCAGAGATATATATGAATTGGAGATATCCTGTCAGCGTGACTGAAGTTTCGGCCCTCCAGGGCTCGCTTTTGAGAGACCTGGATTACACCTCTGCCATTTTGGAATGTGAGTGGGCAAGGCGCAGATGTCCCCGACATCACACATGTTACCTAGAGTGTGTCATATTCCTCCTCACCTCTCCCCACCACCAACATATTGCCATTGCCACCACCCGTTACTGCTGGTGAGAAACAGGGAGCAATGTTACGCATTCCAAATAACCATCCGATGTCTGTGACATCTGCACCCAGCCCAAAATAAATCGTACATGACAGAGGTGTAAGGCAGCGCTCTCAAAATCCAGTCTTGGAGGGACACAAACCAGTAAGGTGGTCATGATAATTGTAATGGTGAGATATATATCGCCAGCATATACATTAGGGATATGCTCAGAACCTGACTGGTCTGCGGCTCCACAGTATCACGGTTCCACACCCATGTCGTACATGGATGTCTGTGCACACTGTGCCGCTGCAGCGCAGAGGCTGTGGTGACACATTGTGCTAGTGAAACATCACATATGTGTGGATCATGGAAATAGTATATGTGTGTGGCAAAGTAGCTTATGCAGTGGACATGGTTGCAGATCCTATGGTCCTCCCACCCCCCTCTCAGAGATACACATGGGACCAAATGGACACTCTTTGGAAAGAGACAATGTATCTATTTTTGGACAGCTGTTTATTATCACAGCAATTCTCTCATATAAAACTATTGTTACAAACATGTGTGTAAGACATATCAAAGATCCCCCCAAGCCAATTACATAACACACACACAACATACTAATCACATATGTCTACTTTCACATATAACCCAAACCCAAGCCGCAATAACAGAATATACTATGTACATAGTTGCTAAAACTGAACAGTGCAACAGAGAGAAACCTTTGGTTTCGTGCTGTACATTTCTATATTATCATAGGTTACTGACGGCGTGGTCGGCCACGCCTGCCACGTCGGGCCCCTCTCCCTGGCAAGGCTATATCCTCCTCCGGATACATTGGTGGTGCAGGTGCAGCTCGGATCAGAACATCACGTATGCCCTCAAGGGCCTCACACATGCGAGTTAGTGGCATGGCTACGACCCCCTCATGTAATGTCCGTAGCGCAGCACAAACATCCCTGGTGTTCCGCTCCACAGCACAGCGAATCCGCTCCAGAACACGTCGATTGGCTGTGAATGGGACACAGGGTGGTCAATGAACTACCTCTCCACGAAAACACCTTCATAAAGCAACATGTCATACACATACCACACTAATGCTAATGTGATAGTGCTGAGTCATATGGGAACATGGTTAGGGGTATAACACATATATCGCAGTGTACTACAACTAATAGAAACACAGAGAACACTATACAGGAAGAGGATGTGGGAGGACAACACAACAGTCATACAATAGCTTCTGCATACACACCCACATACTACTGACGTGGCAACAGAATTGGGCAAGGACAGTCATCTCATATCCATTATTTAGGTCAGGTGCAGCATGCAGCAGCCATAAACACCTCAGATGGCCAGAAGCATTGTTGTACCGAGGTGTGTTTGGGAATGTCTGCACAGGTCATGTATGGGTCCAGGGTTTTGCTATATGTGGCATAGAGATGCACATGAGCTGTTGGGGCATGTTACGACAGGAACTGTGTGTTATGTGTTTATGGAATTTGCTATTCTCCATGAGATGTTTGTACTGGATGTAGCCTCATGGGATGCCATATATTTGTGTAAGACTGTGTGACGGCAAATCAGGTTTGGCCTGCCCTAATGATTGTTTTATGACATGACAATGTATGGTCTGATGGGTTACATTGTCAGTATGAGGGCTGGATGTGGGGATGTACACATTATCCGCATGTGCTGGTCCTTGGAATTGCCTGGTGCAAGGACTACACTGATATGTATGCTTGGTGGTGTACAAAAATGTACGTGAGCTGATGTTGGGGAATGACTAGAATGTGATGGTGCTGACAGACGTTAATCCCGTGAAGCATTTACGTGTTTTGTGGGAGTGGGTGATACCTTATGAACATAGCTGCTTATGTGAGTGTAGTTGAGGATAGACATTGGCATGCTGACTACGTCATTGATAGTGTGGGATGTCAGAGACCTACTACACGGAATAAATGGTTATGTTAAAGCAAATGTGACAATGTAGAGTGGATAAACAGTACAATAGAGCTGTCTGGACACATAAACATCAGACTATGGTGAGTGAGCAGAAACTCTTGCACAGGCATTGTGAACGTGGATGCAGCAATTAGGACATGGAAAACAGTCATAACAACTAGACAACATATGTTTTCCCCTTTCTCATTTGACATAGCATATGGATCCTTACAGGCTGAGCTTCAGTATGTTTATTTTGTACCCTGCTGTAAGGGATAATGTATGTATGACAGTACAGATTGGTCAGATATCTCTATCTACCCACTGGCCAGTACCTATACAGTGTTGTGTCAAATTCCCTAGTTGCCTTTTGTGTCTCCAATAACACATTTCGACTAGGTAATGTATTTCTTTGGTTGCTTGCTCTATGATGATGTATCTGGTTATTTTGTAAAGGAGATGAGGTCTTCAGTTTATGTTATTTCTCATTGGGCTTGACAATTGCTATCATACACCAGTATGTTATGTGAGGTCTTTGTGTAATGCTCTAATGTTTGCATTCGGAAAGGAGGGGTGGGGTGATGTGCCAATTCTGGTAATGTTGTGTGGATACGTGGTGTATGATATGGTCTCAACATGGCAAGCTTATGTTGTAGTTAGTCATATGTGTTTAGGTTTATTTTGCAGCACAGTAATTGTTCACGGATTTGGTCCTTGTTTAACCATTTGTTGAGAAATCGACATGCGTCATACTCATTACTGTATGGTTGCATACAACACATATTGCAGGTATGACACGTATGATACTGGGGACCATCACACGGTATGGGGACATAGGCCCACAATTTAACTGGGACACACATGCTCACAGCCTATGCAATCTGTTGAGGGATTGTTGGCCTTACAGTAAGGGGACATGGTGTTTTCCTTTTCTGTCTGGATTACAGTCTATGTTATGTCTTTCTGTACAGAGGAAATTGAGGAATGTTCTCTCCAAACAAGCCATCAGGTTCATACTGTACGTGTGAGCCCCCTCTGTAGATCCGCATCTATGGTTGACCTGACATATTTTCGCACCTCTCTCCATATGCTATGTAATTTGACACCTGCAGATGCAGACTGTGGGGAATGCGTTCTTTGTGCTGTTACATCACAGAGGAGGGTTGCATTGCTATTATATATGGTATGTTTGTTTCTTCAACTATTATTTAGATGTCATGCTGTGGTTTACCAGACATCTGGGTGTCTGCAATGAGGTAGACTGTTGCAAGGGCAAGTGTTGATCTTTCTCATGACAACAAACATGGTGGCCCTTATACAACATCCTTTTAGGCCTGCATCTGTGGGTGTCAACTGACCTTCGGTGATTCTGTTTGCGTCATAGTAACACCATATATTATACCCCACACCATTCTTTCAAGAAACAATATCCACACCACATGAGCCATACATGTGATAGATGTGGTGGTTATGTTGCAAAATTCACCACGCATACTCCAACTAGTGACTATTGGTGTATATTTTGGAATTATGACTGTAGTATGTCACCCACCTTCAGGATCGCGACGTGCAGATACGCCATGGGACCTTAACTCCGCCATCATCGCCTGAGGGTCAGGGCTCTCGGTGTATACTTTGCAGCCTGGGTCCGTCGATGTTCTCCCTTGATGCTGCCCCTAGTGGTGATATACTGGGTACAGGTGGCTCTATGGGCTCATCAACAGCACTTGTGCTGCCCCCTGAGACAGCAGGTTCATCCTCCAACACACTCATTGGCACTGTGATGTCAAAGTCACCCTCTTCCTCCACCTCCTCCTCCTCCACCTCCTCCGCCGCCACCACTTCCACTCCCATTTTACTGTAGTCACCAGCATATTGAACAATAACAAGGAAAACACATATGTTTCAACATAATCATATCTATATATGTGTGGCACAGACACCACAGAGATGATGGGGTGGGTATGTGCGTGTGTGCTGCGTACCCGACCCATGACACCCTCCCATACATGTTTGTCTACGTCATTCAGCTGTTTCTGGGGCACATGTGTGTCGTGTGTGGCCATGCACATGTTGCATATTTTCCATGTGTATATTTGGAGTGCCATGCCACATGTGTCCCCCATCACATCCCTCCCCCTATCTGTACAACATATGTCCACACATGTGTGAGAATACATCACCCTTACACTTGTTTGGACCATACATTGCCTGTTTATGTTTAATTATGCATTTGAAATATTGTCTCTAGACATACTATATGCTCATTGTTGGATATGTTTGGCTGTGACCCATTGTGCCGTGGATCCCATGTAGCCAGCACCTGTGGCCCACTGAGAAGCACATGTAGCACTGTGCAAATAGTATGTCACACACACGTTACCTGATTAGTGTGCCACAAAATCATATGGTGCTTTGCAATCACAGATGTGCAGGTTGGATAGGAATTGTTGTGTGTAGTTTTGGAAACAGATGGGGAGGTTGCTGTTTTCGAGGGACACATATGTAATATTGTGACAGGGCATAGCAACCACACAGTTTGTGCATGGCCATAACACACACATGTGACACCACTTTTTAAACATGGTGTGGATTGGGTCACAGGTATGGGAGTGTCTGTGCAGCTGAATGATGTGTACTGAAGGGACATTGTGAACCTGGCAATTACTATACATACCTGCGTCAGGATGTGCCGTGTCAAGGGCCTCCGGCAGTACACGGAGATAGATGTGGCCCAAACGTGTTGCCAGCTCTTGTTCAAATGGTGTGAGTGATGTGATAAAAGGGAACCAACCAACTTTGCCATGAGAATGTTGTCTTTAATCCAACATGTGCTGTCGCACCCATCTTTTTATATCCGATTACCTCTTTTTTAGGCTTTCAACATCCCTTGTGGGGCCCCCTGCCTCTGCAATTGCAGCACGCACCTCCTCCCATACTGCCATTCGGTGGCCACTGTTGTGGCGACTGCTGAGCCTGCCAAATAAGAGGTCATAGTTTTCAAATTACATGCGGAGAGTAGGATATAGTTCTCTCTCTCACTGAAGCGTCGAGATCTTGTTCGCTGTGGACCCGGCACAGGTACCCTTTTTATCTTCCCCGTTTGGCCATCTTGTGCAGGCTGTGGCCCAAAAGATGGTCCTGAATGTCCCTCCCTAGGATGTGCAGTCTGTAGCGTCGGTGTATCACCACCACAGGTTGGGACACTCCTCCACACCCTCACCCTCACCCTCACCGTCTCTCTCCCTCTCTCTCTCCATCTCTGTATGTTTTAAATGCTCCTTTCAACAGAACAGCACTCACTTAAACAAAACAGAACAATACACAGCATGCAATACAGACTTACAGAATTGTTTACAGTACAGGACACAGTAAAGGACACATTAACAAAGGGAACAGAAATATTATCTTAGCACAAGGTGAGGAATCTACTCTGCTCCTGACTACTTACAACTGCTCTCTCCGCTGCCGTACTCCCTGGACTGACTCTCTCCCTCCTTCCTCTGGACTACTCCCACCACAGCCTCTCTACATATAGTTTTATTTATCCCTCACTGTGCTTCTATCATGAGCACTATTCCCACCACAGTCTCTGTTACAGACTATATCTATGACACACTCACTCTCTAACTGTGACTCCTTTCTCAACCCTCAACGTGATGCACGTGTGCAGGCCTATTTATAGTGTAATGCCATGTGTCTTCCATTGCACATGGCGCAATTGGGCGGGCGTGACGCTCGTGCGTTGGGCGCGTGCTCGCCAACGCATGGGTGGCCGTACGCGGACAAACGCACATGCGCCCTGAGACACTGTACTGCGCATGTGTCGCAGTACGCATGCGCACTACAACGACTACCGCTATGGGCTTGGGTCTGGTGTTTGGTGTGCGCATGTTCCAAACGCCGGCGCACATACGTGTGGGCACGCACTGACCGACGGCCCATTCGTAGAGTTGGCGCACGCGTTGACCACCACAGGGCATCGCATGCGATCACTGCGGCATGCCGCAGTGGCTTCGTGCGCAAACCACACATCCCCAGAAGAACATATATTACCATCACAAACATTACCCACGTTGAGGGTTGTAGAGGAAGAGGAAGGGAGGAGTGTGTTTGGTTGTGGAGGAAGATACGAACGTTCTAATGCAGTTGTGTACTCTAGCGGATTGTATTGGTGTTTTGTAATTGCTTATTATATTGGTGTGGTGGGGCGGTTATTGTCAGGTTGTTGTTTTTACTTTTTGGATAACATGGGGTCTAGTGTGTTTGTGTGTGTTTGTTAGAGTTTGTTGTGGTTGTTCAGAGTGGTGTTTCGGTAGTTGGGACGGGAGGAGTTTATGGCAAGCAATATATGCTTATGAATGTGTCCTTGAGTGGTGGGCAGATGCTGCGGTTGCCAGGGAGATGGTGTCCCGGGGCCGGACAGGGCACAAGGGCAGGGGTTGTATGGGGTCCACGGTGGCTGCCGCAAGGGCAGTTGGTGACTGCAGCCGCAGAACTCAGACCTGCAGCTGCTGTAGGTGGTCCAGCCCATGTGCTGTGCGGTTCACAGGCACTGCACGCGTGCCGACGGCCGTGCAGGCTCGGCAGCCACGCCTCTCCAGGCCATCGGCACAGCTCCAGTTGGGAGGGTTTTTTTTTTTTTTATTATGTGTATTTTATTTTTTTTTTTTGTTTTTTTGTGTTTTTTATTTTTTTTTTTTTTTTAATGAGTTCAAAAAGATTAGTGCAAAATAAGAAAACAAAGACAAAAAAACCCCCCCCAACTAAAAAAAAAAAATATAAAAAAAGAAAAAGGCAAAAAAGGAAATGAAAAAAAGAGACAACAAATAGAAAGAAAAAAACAAGAGAAAGATGACAATAAAAAAAAAACAAGAAAAAAAAAAAAAAAAAATAACGAAGAAGGGGAACAGAAGCACAGTGGCAACAAGGAAAACAAATGAACAATAAAAAAAAAAAATAGCATAGGATAACGAATAGAAGAGATATAAATATAAAATGAAGGACCGAGGTCATCAATCACACAAATGTGAAACCGAATATCACTAAACGGAGAACGCAAAAAAGAGGATAGATATAAGGGGAGCTATTATAAAAAAATAGAAGCAAAAATTAAGTAAAGAAGCTCGAAAGTCAAGCAAAAAATGATTCGAATCATAGATACAAAAAAATAGAAAAAAAAAAAAAAAAAAAACAAAACAATGGATCCCCATTGCTAAAAAAAGAAATAAATAAAAAAAATTACAACCGGATATTTAATAGATAGTCAAAAGACTCCTTGAAAACACCTAGGTCTTAATACAATTATTTTTTGACCATAGCCTACGGACATCGTTTACCAAGTCAATCTGTTGCGCAAAAAATGCTAAAAATAAGTGAGGAGTAGGCAAAAGAAAACAAAAATGAGAAACGCACAATCCTTCTTCACAGAATAAACAAAATATATGAGGATAGTAAATAATACAACACATCAACGTAAAACAGCTTTCGTGCACATCCAGAGCATACTAAGATGGTTAGTCCGCCCCCCCCCCGCGTAGGAGGAGGAGCCCAAAGTTCGAAGGACGATGGGGAAATATACAATAGTCCATCCCCCACAATTAGAGAAGGCCAACAAAATGCTATGGTTAGGCGAACCTGAACCAGGCCCTTGAGGACGATTAATGACTAGCTAGGAAAGATACCACACGTTAATGATCGCCGGTAGACTATTAATTGGAGTTGCACACATGCTATGCCTAATAAGGGTCCGCCCATAAAGAGAACAGAGGAATTAAAAGGACATAGGTGGGCGTTTCGAAAAATAGGCACCCGCAATGTAAAGTACCATTCCAAACGAGGAATTGTTAAGGTTGGTATGTGATGCTAATACTGCATATATTACATGAATGGTGGTCCCAGAAGATGATTCCAGGGACCCACCACATAATGCGATCCTCCTAATCTTGCTCACTCTACTTTTCACATCTCAGGCAAATTTCTTCACACAATATTCTAGAAATGCCGTTATGGTGAACGGTATTTTGCTGGGTGGAGTATGTCATGTGTCGTAATTGTTATGTTATGTGTTTGTCACTTTCTTTTTTCCCTTAAATGGTCTACTCACACACGCTAGCAAACTCGTTTAAAAACCATAAACTTTAGATCAACATATGAGCAATGTTTGTTTGGGGAATGTTGTATCTTGTAGATTATGACAGGGTATCGAACGTATTTTACCATACAGCAGCTACAAACAACAATAGGACCATCAGACACCTAGCATTATATGATCACAGACATTTCACATGGTGTGCAGGTGGACAAACCCACACCAGACCCCGCATGTGGCTAGGGCCTAGCTGTTGCACAATCCCTCATAGTGCGTGGAAATTATCAACTGCACACATTCTGAGGGGGGGGGGTGGGCCCTCATAAAATGCAGCGTATCACTGATGGTCCATTGCCAAATAAGCCTTGTATGTCATTGAACCTTGTGAGAATTGCTCAATCCATACAGGTAACCCTTCTAATGAGTGTGTGGGTTGTCACAAACTAACTCTGGGATGTTTGTTGCTAACAGGAGCCCCGATATAATCTGATGAGGTGTTTTTTTGGGGAATATCTGACGTATGCTGTTTGCCCTTTCCAGCTAGCAGCACTCGTGCGTGGATAGGTAGGGTCACGCATTTGGACTAATGTCCACAGCAGGGGTGTAAACGAAGTATATTTGGTGCTAGTACCTTGGCATACTGTACGATGATCATGATTTTAGGCCACATATTGGACAGTGATCCTCATGTAGTTTAACATATTGGAAAAGGGGATGCCTGCAAGCTGTGGGGCTATGTGGTGTGCATACAGATAGTTGTATTGTTTTCAGGACACATGACAGGTAGATGTACCGATGTGTATCTCTATGGGGTTAAGACATGGAGTAGTTACAGTGTGCAGGGTTTTGCAGACTCCCACCTTCAGGTGGGAATGTTCCCAGGAATAGACAACAGTGCACCGGATTGGTTATTTAAACAATTTCTGGTTAGCAATATACAGCATAAGGACTACACAGAGTTATTGAGGATTTAGATATGTTGTGCCCAGTACAGGACAGGGATGCATTCAGGTGATAGGGTTTCACATTATCAACAGCCCTCCAGGGCATACATGGTCTGTTTTTTTCCCACCCTCTCACTGGCCAGATTATTATTACCTAGGTGACTACTGTTAAAGACATACCAAATATGAACATGTGACGAATTGAATCGTTACTATCGTATCATCATTGGCATGCGGAGGTGGCCAATGTGGACAGTCCAATGCATTACAATACCCATGTCGCGCACACACACACACAATATGTTACAGTATAGATGGAACTGTTGGGATATTTCCCATGAGTATACTTACTTTCTAGGCTATGTGTTCCTTTTCTCACAGCATAGGTGTTTTTTACAGATCATTAAATGTTCGGTTATATGTTGATGTCAGGATTTGTTTTGTGTAGGGTAACTACATCTTAACATATGACAGATATGTTGAATATTGACACGAACATTTCTTTTTATTTCCAAGGTGATGCAGGATATGGGTGTCGCCCCAGTCTGCTGACACCTGTAAGTCAGCCACTGACACGATGCAGAAGCGGAGGATGGTAGTAAATGAGGCCCATCGCTCCAGCCGACCAGTCATCGAGCGTTTTTTGTTTTTTTACACCCCCCTTTGGCGTGTTGAAAAGTCGCTCTTCAGGTTGTATGGATAGGTCAGGCGGGGCCTTACAGATATAAGCAAAGGACCTGTGACCAGAGCTAATCATAGCCTGTTTGCAATCCTGCACAAGCATTGCTCTCAGGCACAATATCCCTGCAGAGATTAATGTAGGATCTGGAGCAAGATCCAATGTGCACCCCTGTACGTGCAAGTGGTGGACACACAGGAGGGACCAGCAGTCAGACGGAGGTTGAGTGGAGAGATCTTCTCATGTGGCGTATTACCCTACCCACACAGCTTTTTAATCCTATGTGTGTTATGTGAGACAGCAGTTTACAGTGTTATGTCAGGATATGATTTGTATGTGACACACCATTAGTATTTTAGATGCTAATTCACAACTCACATATAGGCATGAGTGAGGCACAAACAATGTGGCCAGTACACAAAAGCATTGGTGTGAAAGATGATGTGGGTGGTTGCTCATACGGCGGCGTGTGTGAGTTTTAAAGGTTAAATTAACAGTTAGTGGCTGCCTGTGTTAGCAACTGTTGTTGTTGTTGAGCACAAATGAATGTTTTGTGGATGATATGCGGTGGATAACGGTGTTAGCCATATGGTGAGAGTGTTCACAGTGTGAGACCAGTCCACGTTTGGGGACATTAGTCTAGGGGGTTGAATTTATATGTTTCACCTTTGGGGTGTACATTGGGTTCTTACACTCCTGTCAGCTGGCTATGTGTTGCTTTGTTTATTATGGCAGTATCAGGACATAAATATCACAGGACAGAAGGCTCGTAGTAGTTTCTGCGGATATTAGGGTATCTATGTGTAGAGGTGTTAATGTCACCCTACAGTGTGTCGGAATGTATACGGCCACCAGAAAGCCATGACATGGGACATGTTATAGGATGGGGATCTGAGCATTGTCCAGCCAGAGAGGTAGTATTGCCACATCTAAAATTGTAGGCGAATTGAACTTAGGTACAGTGCATACATATGTACACAGAGACAGAGGATAACCTACCAATATCAGCGAGGGGTGCGTTACAGTGGGCAGGATGAGCACAGAATGTGTTGGTGGCTTAGATTATGGTTGTGCAGAATTCTCAGGGAGTACATGGAATATCTTGCTGATAAATTTCTCAACATATGCCATCAATGCCTCAGCTACACCAGGCTGGGTCTGGGAGCAGTGTAGGATAGTACAAGTCCACATTACATAGATTGCATAGATTAGTCGGACAGTGGAGAAGGGGGTATTATGTTGGCAAGAAAATCCAGAAATATGTGAGAGTTGATTTCTATGAGGTACACATATTGGCTATACATGCGTGGAACATTCTCAATGACACACAGTGATGATGGCATGCAGCCCTCATGGTTTGCGTAAAAAAAAAACTAAGAAATGCGACATTGGTGTTTTTAATGAGGACGCACACATTGAAAGCTATCTGTGGAGCTCATCAGCAAATAGCTAGTTACACTAGGATTCAAGGTATATGACATCTACACACCAGGATATGTATTTTGTTCCATGCAGACATGAGGAAATCGTGCATCTTCCATATGTGTTTCAAGAATTGTAAGGCGACTGGCATTCAACATTGGACACACCCCTACACAAAGATAGGGGGCAGTGTGTGCCAATATAGTGGAATCGGTGTGACTCGTCTGTCACTTTGTGATGAGGTGCAAACATGGTGGTTGCTGACATGTATGTTGATCTTTCTGTACAACAACACAGAGGGTACGATGGGGACAGGAATGAGATTTATGGACACCTGAGGATAGCCTCATACCAACTCTGTGCGGCCTCTCACATGGGAGAGAGTTATACCATTGTGGATAGGGATCGCAGTCAGGACATAGGGTGATGGATGTGGGGTATGAGAGTTGTGGGAACAGGAAGGTGCAAGTGTGTGATATCTATTGTAGAACCATGACATGTTTGTTACTGGTGTGTTTTCCCAATGCACAGGACAATTGTTCATTCAGATGCTGTTGATCGTGTTGGAGTGGCATGTGAACTGAACATGTCACCCAATATGCTTTGCGTTGGGGTAGGTGGATGTACAGGGGGATTGTGTGTGACTGGGGTCATGTGAAAAAAAACAGTATCCTTAATGCTTCCATCATATTGGGCAGATGGTGTGTTGTTTTGTGTTTCAACTTCAGATCCATCACCCATCCCTTGCTGTTGTCCACACATAATCCCCATGTGGATTGTGATTCAGCATGTCCTGTGACACACTGTATATGTGACAGTTACAGCATATCTGCATGTGGGTGTATATTAAGGTTTGTATTGGGTTTGCCTGCACTCTGCTCCATCACCCAACATTGTACAATAAGCCAGAAACAGGGGATTATTACCGGTTCACGGGGCCTTGATATGGCATAAAGGTCCACGTGGACACATACCAGGCCATGTGTTGCAGCTGGACTCAAGAAATATGCATACTTTGTGTGGGAGTGGATTACCGGTTGCAGTGTGATGAGACACTCTTCAGAATTTTTTTTGGTTAAGGGTTTTACATTATCATGTACTGTGAGGGGACTGCGCAAATGGGGTGGCAGTTGTGACTGTGGTAATGGGTTTCCGTAGTGCTGTTTACCTTATGCGTATTATCAACATGTGTATGTAGTGGTGTGCGACACTAAAATGTGTCTTGTGTTCTGAGTCACCACTGATGTTCACCTTTATTTATGTTTCAGATATGACCATAATGTGGACACGCATTCAGCAGCGGCTTGACATTTTGTTTGTACAGGGACTGCTGAGCTTCTCTGCCTTCACTGTCACCTGATATTGCTGTGTAGTGGTCCATGGGATTGCTGACATACACCTGAATGCACACACAAGGTAAGTTGCACATTTGTTAATTGCAGATTTGTATCGATTGTGTACCTGTTGAATGAATCATAATTGTAGTATATGCATATAATAAGGTTGCCTCTATGTGCACATAAACAGATGCATGTCGTGTCGTAGCTAGTTGACACACCTGTGTGACACGAGCATGGACATGACGATACCTATGTTTTTAACCCATGTGTGTGTTTTCGGATTAATGATGTCATGGACCAATGTTTTGTTGAGTAATGTACTGTGTGGGTTTCACATGACCTTTCTTGTGCATTTGACAAAAGGGTAAACGGTGTGCATTGTGTGGTGTTTTTCATAGGTGGCTCACAAGCACATACGTATCCTCTCATGACAACAGGGCTGAGTACATACCGGACACATCTATTACAGTGCATCTGGGGACACCATCACCCACTATTTGAAAAGAAGAAACAACACCATCGACATTTTACACCAGAAAGTGCCACATTGGACTGTATTTACACTCTGCGTGGTGCGACAGATGACTGCGAATGGACAGTATTACTATTAAGCAGCTTAATTCTCCATTAACAAGAGGTGTTCTCTGCACTGTGGTGTGATGTTTCTGCAGGGAGTCCTGCTCATTGTTTTGAGAAAACACATGAACTTTCAAAGACAGTGGAATGTTGACATGTCACGCTTGACTATTCCTAGCAATATTTGGTGGAACACTATTAACCTCACTCCGGTTGGATTGCACATAGTATTGTTACTTTTGGCAGTGTCCGCCCCGTGTGCAGCAGCAAATGTCATGGCTAGTGCAGATGATCCATTCGAACACAGTTTTAGTATTGTTACGTTGTGGCCCTGGGTGTGACATGCCACCCAGGATACACCTCATCTTATTCCTTTTACTAATCAAGCATACAACCAGGTTTGCGCCCTACAGCCCAACGATGGAGAACTCATATTGTGATATGTCCACCTTGCTTTCCCCCCACGATGCACATGCTACAAAGTGTAACCTCAAAAAAACAATGATTTTGGGCCACACGACCATCTATTAATTAATGTGTCCATTGTGACAAGGGTGTTTAAGTGCATGTGTGGCATCACTGGTCTCATGTTGCACTGTGGATGGTTGCTTTTGCATATGACGGGACTATGTTTGTGAGACAAAAAATGTGGACGTCAGACTTCTTTGTGGCTCGATCTAGGATGTTCTGGCCCTCATTTCCTTGTTCAGAGGCGGCGTATTGTGTATTGTTGGATCTGAAGACGTGACAGTCTGCATGTATGTAAAAACCTTGACATTTCCCATGTGCCAAGTCCAGGCTATGCCCTGTGGTAGAGACACTCACATTGCGACATGATGTTTGCAGTGTGGCAATGTGGGTCACCGTTGCACTGCGTCATTCAATTGTGCATACCAGCTATTATGGTATATGTGGCCAAAACACTGTCTACTCTGAAAAGGGTTGCAGGGCCACCTCCTTCATGGTGGTATATGTATAGAGTGGGGGAGGTAGTTGAGTTTTTGTATTTTGTTTGTGTTCTAATGTGCCTGTCCTACCTGTTGCATATACTCATTGTGATTTTGAGGAGAGTTTGTGTCCTACATTGTTTGCAGGCTTTGATTCCTAGCTCAGAACATTATTGTGGCGACCACACACTATTACTTTCCCAGCCGTGATTTCCACAATAAAACATTTTCTAAACATAGGCTTTTTTGGTTGGGTTGTATCCTGTGTGTGCAAGATGGATATGGTTTGAGGGACACATGATGTGTGTTTGTGTCCTCAAGATGAAGCGCCAATACTCTCTACTCATGCACTCATATGTGCATTAAACCTTTGCAGCATGCAGAATCAGGTAGGGGCTGGGGGTCTGCTGCCCAGTGCATTGGATGCAGTGGCTGCACATTATATCAGAATGCTCTTCATTGTTGGTGGTTGAAGGAAAGTACCTTTCTGTGTGAGTTTAGATTTAGGCCCTATTAGAGGGGTTTCAATATTCCATCAGAGAGGCACTCACACTTCATATTATGATGGCAATGAAATACACTAGTTAGGGATGTGTATACCAAATAAAGATATTTTATTCCACATACATGGGGCTATTTTGGGGGTGATTGAGCAGGGGGATACAAAGGCACAAATTGCATTGCAGCTGTTTTGCCAGTCCTGCGTCTTGTTGACCCAGGGACTGCATTGTTTATTTTGTCAAAATATCATTGGAGGAGGATTAACTGGTCTTTGTTCCACACGGTAATGAGGGGTGGGGGTTTACATGACTTGACCTAGGCCACATGGGGTGCTAGTGGGAAGTGATCAGTGTTTGCTTGGGTCCAAGGCCATTTTGTTCACAAGTAGGTTAGTCCTTCGTCTTTGATCACATTAACAATTGTCGGGGGCCATTTGCCACACATGTACATGATGCCACCTGTGCCAGCATCCTTGTACAGTGACGACTGATGATCTGGCAGGACACATGTAACCTCACTGGGTATTTCCCGGTTGCCACACAGTGTGCTAAGTATGCTTGGCTCGTGTGATGATCAGTGTGTTACTGTTGGACTCAGTGTACTGTTGCTGGGAGTGGCTACAGTCATGTGGTTCTACTCTGTATGTTTTTGTTTTGATTCGAAAAATGTGCTATATCCCTGGTTTTTCTAATCTGCTGACTGTACCATGGAGGTTAACAGCAAGGTCCTCACCTCTACATACACCATTCGTCTCTCCTCACTGTTACGTCAAGGTGTCATCCTGTGTGATGCTTAGGCCCATCACATCTTATTTCCGTTTTCATGAAAGGTTTTGTCCCAACCTTTAGGGTGTTTTACAATGGCAACACATCCGGGGGGTTTGGTTTTCCTGTGATTCACGGTTGTTGTGTTGTACACCTGATTACATGTTGGAACTTTCTCATGTTCCCTGATCCAAATTATTAAAACATATTCCCCATACCGTCCTCTGTTGCCCTTGTGGTGTATATTTGCCCCTCTTTTGCATGCATGGATCCACTAAGAACCCATTTCAAGTGTGGGTGCACCCATGTGACACCACATCACAAAAAAGACTGGGCAATTGTATGAGTAATTAGCAGCTCTGGCAAGGTGCATTTCATCATGCTACTTTTTGGTGTTTGGCTTGTCCTGAACATTCAGCAAGAGCGGGTTTGTTTAATGGACTGAACTTATTTCTTTCTGCCAGATCTTTTGCTCAGGAGCTCACATGGTTGGTGTGGCATGCCGGTATAGCCATTGTGATTTGTTGGTAGTGGTCATTAAGTGTGCTTCCTGTGTGGTGGTGCTTATATTTGTCAATGCTTTTCCATAAAAGGTGTGTTAAACATTTGGGTGTTGAGGGTTCCATATAGGTACTGATTTGTGGTGCTGTTGAGCATATTGTACCCTCAACGGGGTTGACCATTTTAATTGGGTGCAACATGGGTTGGGGATGATTTCTGCCGTTCCGCAACTGATCTTCATCCATCTTTTACTTTTGTATTGTTTTTGTGTGTTTAGCTCTGTGCCAGTGCTGGATGGGTACGTGTGGGTTTGCGACACTACCTCCTTAGCCATTCCAACTGAGGGATGTTTAGTGCTACTGGGTGGCGTTTCTGGGTCCATTCCTCTACATCCTTGGAGGCATCTTTTGCCATGCTTTGATTGACACAGCTTATGCGGTTACATACAATATGTGTCTCTGGGGAGTTGACAGCACTTCCAACAGGGCCTTTGTGGAGAATGAGGTTTATCATTTCCTAGCAACCGACGATGTGTGCCATTTCCTGGCACACAACACATAGAAAGGCCCCTGAATTAATATCTGGCACAAGGGGGTCTAGGGTAGTCTTTTTGAGACAGCATCACAAGATGCCTGTTCAGGTTTGCCCACAGACCCCAAGTGGACATACCCACTCTGCCAACCTTATTCACGGGAAACATTCAAACCATGATCACCCCTCCATCATTCACTATCTGCAACAAGTGGTCCAAGGGGGGGGGAGGGCTTCACAACAGAGGAGTATATGGGCTTCTTCCCCAGAGCATGAGTTGTTAATGGAGCTGTCGTAATCCAACGGGACATAGGGCGGTTTACAAGATAAGATCCACTCGACCTCCCCTGTGAATATCTAGTCGCCTGCCCCTGTCGCCAGCCACCCCCTGCCAAATCAGGTATGGCAGACCTTGGTCAACACATGAATGACATTTACCACTCGCTACATATGACACACTGCGGCCATCTGGGACAAGTGCTCTCACCGTAGACCCGGCCGTCAAGAGCAAAAGGGCTACACTTTCCACCAACACTTGTAGGGGTGCCATGGCGGACATTGCATTTTCACATGTGACCCTCTGCATTAACATATGGGCGACGTTCTGTTACACTGCTTTTGCGAGTGTCTTTTGCTACGGTTAATGATTCTACATATAATAAAAAACCAGACGGTACTCCTAAATAGCAAATCTTACCCCAAACAGCTACTGCACCTCAGGCAGGCAATCTTTCATTTTGCACTGTTGCGGATCGTACCAAGGATCCCTGCAGCATTGGTTGGTGTGGTAACCAATTGTGCTGCAGCTTTGATCTCTGATGTGCAACATCAGCCACGTCAACTATATGCCTTCGTCAAGTAATTGACATGACTCAGAAAACGATAGACGCTAACGCTCCTTGCGTGCCCAGGCATAACCCACCAGCCTTATGCCACCCATTATAGATCAGCCCTCCTACATTACACAGCACAAGCAGGTAGCATTAGTCACTGTGGGGATTGAACCCCCTGATACCTGCAGCATTTGGTGGGAGCTGATAACCATTGTGCTGTGGCTCTGTGGTTTCTGTTTGCACATCCGCGACTCACACTTATACCTTTCCATTATGCGAATTGCCGCCGTAACCGGCGCACCGCCTGTCTGCCGCCAGGTAAGAATATGCCGCCAAGATACCATCCAGCACCGCGACGCCCAGTTTATGCGGAACCAAGCATTCAAATGTCGCATAAAAACATCAGCGAGCCTCATTATCCATGTCCAGTTTTGATGTGTGCCAAAAAAAAAACTACAGAGGGCTGCTTTATGTGGCACAGTATTCCTAGGCCTCATAAACTAACACGCTCAGAGAGCCATTGAGCATTGTGTGGTTATCAGAAATCCCCTGCTCCAGCACCATTGGTCAGTGCTTCAAAACCAATGTGCTGTGGTTCTGTCCTTCTGTTTGATCAGCGACGGGGACACATATGCCTCCCGTTCGTGCGCTCATTTACGGTAAGAGTGCGGAAACGCGGCACACGGGCGCAGAGCACATTAGTGCATCTGTCAATCACGGCTTTTCTTCTTCAGGACGGAACGCCACACTTCCCTATTAGGCACACTCACTATACCGCGACCCGCACTTTACCGGCCTGGTTAGTAAACATGCCCCCTTTTAGTCGCTTACCATTAGTTTTCTGCACTTTTGTTGTTGATAGTTTCGATGTTTCTTATCAAGTCTCCCCACCTAAAGGGGCCATGCCAAAGGGACACTTCGTGGACGAATGGCTCTCAGGCTGCGGGCCCGCAAGGTGTGGGTGCACCTGATGGGGGCAGATCCTAAACGGTATCAAGGCTTCCTCCCCCTAGGCCAGATTGGTAGATTAAGCAAGGGAATGCCTGTAGATGTGATCCGGCAAAGAGCTGCTTGATAATACTTAAATCAGCTCGTGCAGGACAAACAGGCAGTCCGATCCTGCCGGTGGCAGCTTCCTAACGGTATCAAAGGCTCCTCCCCCTGTCCCCGATTGGTAGATTAAGGCAAGGAGCTGCCTTAGATGTGATCAGGCAAACAGCACTGTATGTAGCAGGCTGGGACTGTGATTCAGTCCCGGCCTGCAGGTACAGCGAAGCCCCAACTAAACTCAGTCAGGGCATTTAAATGGGCCCGCGGCCCCACTAGCGTAGTTTTTGCCATGGTGGCCGCGGCTCCATTTAAATGCCA